>OX387965.1:16718750-18059001 GCA_947578425.1 Eugnorisma glareosa
ACTTTCAACTTAAAGACCCCCAAATGATCTTTATATTCCATGGTTCTTTTTTGCGAGAAAATCGTGGCTGGAGTAGATTTATCGTCGATATGAAAATCTGCGTTTGTTTTAGTGCCATAACTCGGTCATTGCACCTTTCATTGTTTCGCAAAAAACATGAAAAAGAAGTAAATTCTGTTGTCGTCTCTATAGAAGGATTTATTGGTCGTTTTGTCAGACTCGGAGTTATCAGAGTACCATCTCGATTCAGATTAAGGTCGGTTAACGATGTGATAAGACAAAACCTCAATCTCCTTGACTGCGAAGACTTTTTTATCTCGTTTTCTGCCCCGTAGCGACCATCAAAGGCCTATAGATAGAGGTCACGACCTAAAGGCATTAGGGTATTTTCTGTTATAAAAGGTCGTTAAGGCGGGAAATATTATTTGTTAGATGTTCGCGGTTATTTCCTTGTTGGCAGGGAGAGATAGGGGAAAAATACGAATTTATCCGCAGAGCTTTTGAAGGTGGAGTCTTTAACGAGTTATGTTGTTGATACTTTCCTGCTTTACTTCTATCTTTATTTTCTTTATCTTTGTGATGTGTGACGAAAAACACAAGGAGAAAATGCTTAGCTTTAGCTATGACATGTCCTATATTGTCATTTTAAATTTTAACCATCTCCTGTTTGTATTTATAATCATCAACAGTTTTTTTTTGCTTTCTTTCTGTTTACGCCAAGTAAGATTCTTACTATACCTGTAGCAAAGCCTACAACATTTCAAGCCAGTCTACGTCATTCCCATTCATGCTACTCTATTTTCGAAAGTTATAACTCTTAAGTCAATAAGGCTCTCCCACTGCAGTCAGCGTTCCATCTATACAATTTATTACATACAGACGAGTTCCCGAGCCTCCCTAAGCATCGTTTATAGCAATAGCTATTTGCATTTAATATTCCGTTTTGGCAACAAACAGTTTGTTGACAGTTCTGTGCGGCCTTTGTGATGAATTGATGGTATATCTGTTATCTGGCCTTTTTTATTTTTAAGGATGGGATGTTATCAAATGCGTTCCACTCTGGGCGGAGCGGCAGGGAGTGTCAGACTTGTACTGACTAAAACCCATCCATGCTCCTTCTTTTGCCCTTTGTGTTCCAGGGCCGCGGTATCTCTTTCGAACAGTCCCGCAACCCTGGCAGGCATCGGTCCTTTCGGACCCCTTTCCGTTTGCTGACATCTCTGTTCCACTGTTTGGTTTTATGAAGTTGTTTTCAGCAAGTGTTATTTGTTTTTTAAAAGAGAAAGAGTCAAATATAGCAGTTACGTACATAATGTTATGGAAAAAGCCTATAAAATACAAGAACAAAATACAAAAGGGACTATAAAAAATAACGGTCCCAACCTACTGTTAAAAAAACGCTAAGAATACAAGAATATTCACTAAGACTGTGATGCTGCTATTAATCCTAAAACCTTGTTTTACACATAGTTTAACGTGTCGTCTTCACCTTGCAACACTTTAAATTGTCCCTTGCGTAACAGTAGAATGTCACAAGCACGAGCTAGCGAACAATGGGCAGTTCTCGTCGACAATTTTAATGAGACTTGCTAAGAAAGGGTTCACTACAATGGCCCCCTTCCTGTACCAGTGATGATGACAAATGACAATTACGTTCTCTCCAAAGGGGATTTTAAATTACATTCCATTTGACGGTAATGAATGAAGTTTTTCCTTCATTCCTTCATTCAGAAGATCGAATTTTAAAATAATTTTTTTTTTTTTAACTAACTCAGTACTTACACTCTGTTTTTTTTTATTCCGTCTCGGTTCTCTGTGATTAGTCTACACTGCCAGACAAATTAATAGGGTACATTCCCATCACCAAAAAATATGTCTGTGAGCGTGGCAATCCAATTTGGGATCTCTCCATATTCCTATTTTGTTCTTCTTTTATAGCGTCCTTATATGACGCATAGGTTAACACACGGTTCACGGTCATATATCTTATGAATGCCATTCAAATCGTAATGGTATCGGGCACAATAGGGATTAAAAAGGTTAAATCAAAAGTATTTATACCGATCCTCTACTACTTCTTGCTATATTGAATCAGGATCAGGATAAAAAGTTTTAGGTTAGGGAGAAAATAATCTTTTTGACGAATGAAGGACAGAAAATGGATTCGGATAGCGATTACATGAAAACCTTTTAGCGAAAATGTTTTTTTTTATGTATTTAAAGACAAAAAAACACTACTGGATTGGTACCGCAGAACCTGTTCCGGGGTCGACATAATATAAGAGAGTTATTTAAAAAATAAACATGCAATCCCATTCAAATACCTGCTATGGCAAAATTTTGATTCCAGTCTTTTATAGTCAGTACATTTTACTACACTATGCGAAACAGCTAAGAATTTCAGAATACAATTTTGACGTAGTTGCAACGAAAGTAAGAGATGTTGGCAACAGTACAAGTTTAGTACAAACGAACTCACAAATGACCGATGGATTTATTTGCAAAACAACAGCAGAACAGCTGATGGATAAACGCTTTATTTTTGATAACTGCTGCGGTTTGCGCTCGAGCGTTGTTACGTCAGCTTTCAAACAATGTTTTCGCGTAAAACTGCTGTTTAACTGGCTTGTAAGCGGTACTTGGGCTGTTTTGTATCCACCTTTTTTAGGAACTATTAATCTCCCGCTCTTCTGTGAAGAGTTTTTCAAGGTTTCTGCTTAATATCTGTGTGACGTACCTATGAATTTAAAGGGACATCTGAACATCTCGTAAAGGCACCATCTTTTCCGAAAGCGCTAGGAAGCAAAAAACACATTTTGCGAATATTAAACAAGCATCACAGACAACACATGTGACATGACTAAACCACTGCATAAGGAAAAACAATGATAAACTAAATGTAGTTTACACGGCTCTTTACTTTCTCAAGATTTGCATCTATTTATTGAAATGTAGCAACTGTGGATTATGTTGCATTGATTGTTTCAATTCAATTTTATTTGTAAGGCAACGTGATAGCCGCGAATGTCACGTGACCAGGTTGTATAGAAGTACCTGTGAGTCGTGACCACAACACCACAAGGATAGATCTGCAGATGCCAGATGGCACACGTTGGAGGCACGTGCTTGTTCAGGGCTCTGTTTACCTTTCTGATGCCGATTTCGTGGAATTGTGATTGAGAGGCTTGTTCCTACATGTGTATCTTTTGTGCCACGTGTTGTTATGTTTGAATGATGATGTGAAGGATCTATTTTCTGTCGGGCCGGGCTTATGTTACGACTCAGAATTGGTTTGACTGTCATACGCTCTGTTTCTATGCAATATTTGAGGTATTCCAAATTCAAAGTAATATTTTAGTTTTTGTAACAACTATTATTTTTATAGCCATATACTAAAAGATTACAATTCGCTTTACTTTAAAGAACAAAATTTTATAACACAATAAAACTGAGTAAAGCATTTCAAAACGTTATTCTCGGGCTTCTCATACAATATTTTCCACAGTTTGACGATAAAGTCCATGTTTGCAATAAAAAACGAGAGCTTAGAACTGCTGGGGTGAGAATATTGGCTGTGCAAAGCAATCAAAGGCTTCTGACGAATTCACGTGTTCCTAAGAAAGTTGTCCTTAGAATGAAACCTGGCGAATACTTTTCAATTATGAATTTTGTGAATTGTACCCACAATTGAACAGTGCAAGAATTTAATCAATAGGTATTCTGGTTTGAACAAGGTAGGTAATGAGTAAGTTAGTGTTTTGGTAATGTGACAATCGAGAAAGTCTGCTGAGATATTGGTGCCGATTCCCTTGGTCACAAACTAAACTAAATTTAAGTTGAGTGCATCTTTTTCTTTCTATTTCATTATGAAAAGGACCGAAGATAAATATTAGTTTAGTCCTGTCAAATTAGTCGGCACCTGACGTAATTTGATGTAATTTTAGTGGTTAACTTTTTAATCGCGTCTAAACTTGTAATAAGCGCTGATTAAATTGACAGGACTAAACTAAAATGTATCTTTTGTCCTTTTCTTAATGAAATAGAAAGAAAAAGATGCACTGAACTTAAATTTGGTTTAGTTTGTAACCAAGGGAATCGGCACCATTGGGTTGTAGCACGTGAAGCTGGACAATGACCTGTCTATACATAAAACAGCAATCATTGTTTACTTTAAAATTATTGTAATATTCTATTAGATATCTTTTTCAAAAGGCAGACATTTTAACTTCTGCCAAGAAGGGATAGGAAGAGCCTGAGAGCTGTCAGTTCTTATTTAGTTAGAAATCGCTCTTGAACTTTGAAGACAAATTATAATTGAATTACTTTGAGAAAATCCAGATCAGTTAGAATTAAAATGTCCGCTTCAACTAAATTAAATCAGAGCCAATTTAAATTGAGAGTTGGATTCGAATGGATGTTCGACTAAAAGATGTTATCCTGTTTAGAAAGAGAGCTGAGTAAGGATTTGTTCGTCACCTTATCTATTTCTCAAATCGCGAAACGCTTGGTCTCGTGAATTTCTTACCAAATTACCCAGTTAATTAAAAACAAACACAAGTTATGATATGGAAGTCATGTTCGTTAAAGTAAAGAAACATAATCCACAGAGTTATCTCTATGTAATAGGTAAACAATTTACCGTCATTTACTTCTCGTTACGAAGTAACACACACTAAGTTTGATAACACTCTTAAAATTATTGTAAACGAAGTAATTTAACATAATAACATTATCATTAGGGTAATTGAAAACAAGGTAGATTTAGATGCGTGAAAATATAATAACTGTAAATTAATTAATATCAAGCTAGCTGCACCTACGTTTGCATCCAGAAGTCATTTAAGCCGTAGACGGAGGTGCGGAAGCCCATTAACTATACCTAATGGACATCGCAAAATAATTTATAATGCCACATCAAAGACGAATAATTTCAAACTAATCAAAGAGAGTGACCGTATAATTCGATTACACCCAACAGTCCCAACACCGATGTGTCGAACGTTAAAACAAACGATGTCATACAAATAGGTACTCGAAGCGAAATATGACAAGAATATTAATAATTTCGCAAAACCAATTTTATAAAAGCGTCTTCTATTAATTCTGGCGCCCGCCTCTGTAATCGTAATCGTATTTCATTGTGTGCCTCATTGTTAAGCGCACATTATATTGAACTAATAATGAAACTCCCAAACGTTTGACATCAACGTGTCTGCAATTATGTAATGTTGCTAAGAAATAAAAAGCTTCACATAAACGTTGCGTGACCAATAAGAGAGATGAGCCGAAATATACACACAAACAAAGTCTTTAACGACGTGATCCACATACATGTTCTGACACAGCTAACTTAAGTTCTCGAGCTAGGCAAAAATAAATGTAAAGCATTACTAAAACAGCGGACGATGGACAAACTACCGTACAACATAATGGTCTAAGCTAAGGGCTTTCTAGTCTACATGAGTGTGGATCGGGAGGAGATCTCACCAAACCGGTTGGCCCTTCATGCCGGCAGTTGTCCGTTCGAGTGAGAGTAGCGCACGCAAGTGCATCTCTCCTTTCAGCTACGCGCACAAATCAACGCATACCATTTTTGGCTGCAGCAAATTTCACCGGTCATCTTCTTTACCAAACACAGCACATGTTCCAAAAAAAACAGATCTCACTAATATCGTCAGTTTAATAAATGGAGCACCCGCGTACGCGGCTCGACCGCGCCGTGGCTTACGGACGACTAACCGAGCTCGGCGAGTACACCCATCTCGCTACGGAAAATAAACGGGATTGTGCGCAGTGTGTATATGGCTTAAATAGAAGCCAAGCAAGCCAATATGAACTCTATTATGATAAAGACAGAGATGATGAAGAAGATTTAACTGAAAAAAACATGTGTTGTTTTGACCGGCCACAGAACTGGTGATTGTAGCCAAAGCCCGCTTGTTGCAGTGGAAAGAAAGTAGGTGCATTTCCCCGTGTTGGATGCTGCAGGCTGTGAACCGAAATGCGGCCAGTGTCGCTGCTGTTTAATGATTTAATAATGTGACACAGAGTAAGCCGCCGCCCTCATTGATTTTGCTGGGGCCGTTAGCAAATGTAAAGTCAACATCTTGTTTAATAAAGGTAGTAGGTACTAACTACATATCATTTTTTCCTGTAACAACTCCATTTTTAGAAGTGAAGCTCATAACCACAAACCATGTTCCGGTATAAATATTTTTGTTTTGAGGGGTGTTGTTCTTATTACCGGAGTATCACATACTGGTGCAGAAACGGGAAATATTTACCTGTAAATAAAACAGAACAAAGATAAGTTGATTATCATAATGAATGCTCTGACTCTTAACGTGGAAGTGAGTTCAAATAAAAAGGAAAGTTGATCTATTGGAACCATTGAACCGGTTATAAACGACTTGTCCGCTGGTGGTGGTACTGCATGTTGAGCGGTAGCCCGAGCCATTGCAGCTGTACAACTGTTTCAACATTAAAACCGAGTGTTCGACAGACCATCTGACTAACATTAAATATTGACATTAAAGACATAACACAATTTTCATACATATGGAACGATCACTTTGAGATATTCTGACTCAAATGGTAACATGGATTAACGAAGGCGATAATACCACGGTAGAAAGAGGAAATTAACGTAATATGCATGTCATAAACACGGTTCTATTTTGCTCTCTCTACAATACGGGATGTTAACACTGCTATGGTTCCGACTACATGGTCTCATTGATAGCCTTCGATTTTACATAATAATGTTATCTAATTTGGGTTAGGTATCCAGTTGTTTATTAGAATCATGAAATTTTTCTTTTCTTTCGAGATTTGCCATTTTAGAATGTTAGATCTTTGGTCCATTTATATTACATAGTGTGATGGTAGATACTACAACCAATTTTAACACACCAAGACTATATAAAAATAAGTTCTTATTTATAAAGGACGTTGTTGAGGAAATCCCCACATCATCAAGAAAGGAAAAAAAATATAGAATTCGCAAAAGAAACCGACCCCTTTGTTTAGGGAAGATACTAATGGTGCTATATGCAATAACAGTAAAACCAAACTGTCTCTGGAAGGTAAAAATTAACTTTAATCCTATAAAATCTTTTAAATCCTTCACGTACCACAGAATTGTATACTGTTTGTCTTATGCTTACGACATGAAGTGCAAAACATGGCGATGGTAGTTTACAATACTTTACGCATACACCACAAGATGCCTCCAGTCACTCGTTGACAGAGTGATTGAACACATCCTAAACATTTGTGTTATCATCATCTTTCAACAATTCTATCAAGTACGGAGGGCGATTTGTAGTCTAAACATGAAATGAGTCGATTATGACTTATTCAGATAATTTTGTTTTCTAATGTCTACATTGTACATTGATTTTATGTATTCTTTTATTTTAGAATCTTTCAGTAAGTGTGTATTGGAGTTAACACTAGTTAACAGCAGTGAAAATGACCGAGTGTGAATTAGAACACCTCTCTACCTTACCGTTGGGCCACATTATAGGAAGTCATCAACTGCTTCAAGGAGCTAAGGTTCTTTTAGAAGGAGTTCAACAATCTACTTATTTTTATCAGTTAAGATTCTATCTTCAAGTACGAAAATACCATTGTTTTTGGGTAGAGCTCCTCAGATCGGATCTCTTTTGTGAACTCCAACATTTTGTTCTATGTAAGATCATACCTCAAATTCAAATAACCTAGTTGCACCTTTTAGCAAAACTATTAATTGCCCTACTTATGTGACTTCGTACGTATCTATGAACTATCGGTGCAGTTCATTAGCAGTATTTAACATAGCATGGTCATGGTGAGGTTGTTAGCCTAGAAATGAATCATTGGTATATATTTTTTATTCAGGATTGAGAGTTAGCATTGGAAGAAAATATATATGCTTATAAACCTACTTTAACAAAATTTATCATCGAACTCATATTATCCTAGTTTATTGGAATATTCCGTCTAATTAGCGTTAAAATCCTTTGATTCCCGTGGTTTATTAAACTCATTAAGTTAAATTCCCTAGCGAATTGATAAAACTCTAAAATCGAAATTGTGGATACATTACTGTGTATGATTAATTCACGAGTTTGGTGAATAATTATGTTGTATGTCAATGTTTTTATAATCATGGCTATATAATTAGGTGTGCTACTTTTTGTTGGTTGGTGGTTGTTGCTAACACAAATAATTAAGTATCTGTGAGATTACAAGCTTTGGATTTATATCGGTTTTTTGATCACGCAAGTGTTGGATGACTCTTGTTCAGATGTTTTTTTCGGTTCATTTTGCCGTAATCTTGTGTCTTTTGTGTAACCAGCAGCTTTCTGAGAATCTAAAGTTAGTTTTTTTTCTTGCTAACATCGGACTACTGGGACCGTTCCCTGAGACAGTCTTTTATATAATCGGGGCTATCTCCGATCATCTAGGTTAGGGAAGTCAGAACTGCCGAGTGCCGACCCCAAAATAAGCGGAACGTTATATAAATCTTACAATAGCTTGAGAAGTTAAAGACTACGGAAAAGTAAGCTCGCTATTGTTGACATTGCAACCTTATTCTCTCCATGAACCTGATTTGCGTGCACAGATAAGCATTCGATGGCCCTTTCTTTGCAGGCACGGAAACCAAATTACTATGCCAATAACCTAGCCTAACGGCAAAGCAAGAGGCCATGACGTAAAAAAACCTTCGTCTCTGTCAACAAGTCAACAATGTTTAGGAAGCGTAAAAAATAAATGCAGTAGCTTTATCTTTATCTGTCTATGCCTCACGCGATGGTTTACAAACACAGAAGAAAGAGAGGTCGTAACTTGTGACACGACTACGAGACACGAATGACAGGCTGTTGCCATGTGTTCCTTTGTCTTCACAAAGTGTTTCTTGCACTGCGTGAGTGCTACCACATGTCCATATATTACTTCGCAGCAAAAAGTAATTCGTTTATCTCGTAAATAAACCGTCTTTTGTGTATCATTTACTTTTCTTTCGGAAAACAACGGTCATAAAAGGCAATGTGTTCAGACGTCATGCGCGGTGATCTATTGGTCTGTGGTTTGTTTTTATTTTTTTATGAGATCAAGGCATTTTACATTTTTGTCTTAAAATTACTAAGTGTGGTGAGCTGGCCTTTTACTTTTTTAATATTCTAGCTATCTTCAGAAAATTATTCTGCTTGCTTTATAGACATTCTATCTAACAAGATTTTTCAGCTGTGATAGTATGAATGAAATACCTATCTATTAATTGATGTTTACAAATATTTAGGTGTTAACTTAATAAAGCATACAACCTCATTTTCTGCGGCAAACTTGAAACTTGAAAGATACTGCGCAAAGATATAAAATGATAAATTGTGTTTTTATCGCTCATTATAATCGCCTCCACAGCTCAAGTGCTTAGCAGGTCTACTCAGAGGTCTATTTTTAGTTCATAGGCGCTAATTTAGCTGTCCTTGAAAATAAGACAGTGTAGACCTTGGAAAATGAGGGATGTAACTTAATTCAAAGGTTATCTATCCTTTAAGGTTTTAACTTTAGCTTATCTTAACTGTGAAAGTTTGGGGGACGCCTTATCTTGAAATATGGTGTAAAATCTGCTGAATGAGTGAACACAGCCTGTTCAAACATTTCATTTCATGTTACTGCTGGTGAGGTGGATATATTTCACTGCAGCCTGATAAAAGTTCACAGGAGTAGCACTGGAGTGTATTGAAAATGTTTAGATGTGTTTTTTTAATTGTAGGTATTTTTAAGGAATTTTAGTTGTGTTTTTAATTGAGTTTTAATTGTATTTTTAGTATATAAGTAGTATTTTGATGGTAGTAACATCGCATTGGCGTTTTAGCTGTTAAGGTGTTATATACGTAATTTTAAATAAATAAATTTCGATGACGATGATCTCTCTCACTTTGTCCGAATAGCGGAATGTACATTTAAATATAAAATGAATAAAGTACAGCTTTGGACTGTTGGACACATGATTATACCGGTAGCTGATTGAATTATCAAGTATTGAACCTAAAGAAACGTGATATTATAGTAGTATATATGTATACCAAAAATATTGATCATTCATTGATTAACAAAAAAGAGACCACCGCGTTGAAGTTATCAAATGTTACAAAGCGTATCACTTTCAGTTTGCAAACAATGTAACACAATATGATAGATAGGTACACACGTATGTGTGTGAGGGAGTATGTGCACGTTCAATTTCGATATTGAGTTTTTAAATTATTGATGTTAATGTACACAGTTACACAGTCAACATCTTTCGATAACTTGCCCATTTCAATTTGGAATGGAATCGATACCAACTCGATTCTACAAGACCCTATTCTTACATAAACAAACAATCATTAAATTTAATTTCAAGAAAGTTTATGTAAGAACAAAATATTTCGTTTTAAAGTAATCGATCATTGTTTTGCTATATATATATATTGCCGGGTGTAAAAAGACGCAAATTGCTGCCATGAATCCAAGAGAGTCAATAATTTTCTAAGGTTTCAAATCAACTCCTGTTTTATACAAGTAGGAACTCTTCTGTATAATACACGAGATTTAAAAAAATCTAGACGGTGAGGGTCCAGAATCAAGAAGATTTAAATCGTTTTCCAAAAATAGTAACATTCACGTAGACGAAGATTTATGTTTTGAAATAAAGGAAATGAAAAATGCACAAACATATTGTTTATCCAGTTTTATTTTATTATTAAGTACCTTTACCTACTTATTTTTCTTTCTGCTCTTTGTGTGCTGTAATAAATTGGAAATTATCGGAAAACCTGCCCTGTTTTCATTAGTAACGACCATTAGTATATTTGTGCTCAAAACCGGGTTCATCAAGTGTTAATTGATTAATGAGAACATGTAACTTTACACTTGTGGTTAAATTGAAACGGTGTTACCTAGATTTTTGAAATTAAAACTGGGCTATTCACACATATTGTACAGTGAGTGTAAAATATCATAATATCATCAAGTATCAGACGAAAAGGCTGTATGAAAAGAATCCGAATATGACGAACAACTCTTAAAATAACCCTCTTTTTGGGTTTTACCGCAGTCGGGTAAATAAATATGAAGTAGTTCAAAAACTAGGCAGAAAAGACGTATTTTATAATAAACGCATTCATATTGTTAGTAACGGAAATAGCGATGTCACGAACATCGCGATCCACAAAATGGCGGGATGAAGTTAACGAATTTGTCGCTTTTCCGAATAAAATAAAAAATATGAGGGTTTTTAGAGCGTCGAGCAATTTCCCGGATCGTCGACGCTTCGGGGCAGGACGGAAACTTCATGTACGTACCTACGAAAATCCACGAAAGGCCTCGAAAACGTAGGAAAATCTGTGAAAATCCATTCGATGACTGTTTGTGTGAGCGCCGCCGGCAGTGGACACGACGTATTGAGTTTCGATTCGGTGCGCGATATTCGAAAGTGGATTTTGATGTGATCGCATTCACATCGAACGTGTGTCATTGAAATTTCGAAATTGAACGTTTACAGCCTGAAGATGCGTTTCCTTTTATGATTGCTGGGTATTTCAATTTTATTAGGTTGTCAATTTTAACAGTGATTTTGTTGACTTACTTCGGCTTCAGTTTGACGAATGTCAAGTTCAAGATATGCAATCGTTATTTAAAAGGATATTGTAAAGGGCTTTTAGTGAAATAAAAAAACTGAAAACCACTGAACGAAATAGGGAATCGCCTCAAAGATAACTAATCAAGATATTTCCGAACCGAAGAATATAGGAATAAGTAATGTGTTAGTTGGCAAAAAATACTACACATAAAGGAAAACTGTGTTTCACCCAGGTAGGTAAGTTACCTTCAATTTTCCTGTAACGATGGTAACCCCTAATTGACAAACTTTTGTCACAAAAAGCCCTACCCTCCAGGCCGAAAGCAATTTAACAAGAAGATAGCAAAGTACATTCATAACATTAAACATTTTATTTATTACTACCTGGGGCAACGACTTTAATAAATAGGAAAGCTCTAAAGAAAATCTTTCAGGCGAATCAAATAAATAAGCTATTTGAATTGTCGTCAAGAGAGAGATGGTCTTATAAATTGATTGGAAGTGTCATTGACTGGAGTTTTTGTCAAGAAACTTTAGCTAAAAGTGGATTTAGTACAGAAATAGACTTCATAGTGACTATAATATTAGCTTCGTCGTGTAGACTTAGAGAGTCGCATGTCACAACGAGTTCAACGTTAAAATAAACTGTGACATTGAAGTGGAGTTGGATGCACAGCCAAGAGATGTAACTGAAAGAAATTGCAATTAACTATAAATAGGTAATTGCTACTTTGCTCTACAAATCAGGGCTCCAAAAATTCCATACTATCTAATATTATAAATGCCAAGCCAACCTTTTCACGCTTTAACAAATAGGAACGATCGGATTTGGATGAAATTTGGAACATGGATAGGTTAAGACTAAGAGGCATATGATAGATAGGTCGTAGGATCCCGATAGTACGTACCCGTAGGATAAGTTTCCGACCTACAAGAGAGTGAAGCCGCGGGCAAAAGGAAACTTGAGATATTCGCAATTTCTTAAACTCCATACAATAAAAACTAAAACTCCACTCTACTAAGTTGAAATTCGCCTGAAGGAAGCTTAAACGGAGCACCTTATGAGTCTCCCTTGTCCCTCCTTCCTGTCCTCTCTTGGACATTTAGGTAGCTACCTAAGCATTTTATGGGCACCGTGCATACAAGCCCTCGCTTCATTTTCCCCCTTGCTCCCCGCAAACACAGCCGCAACGCAACCATCCTCTAAATTAAATGAATTATTAATATACTGCGCCAGCCCGCATTCAAGCGCCGGCATTATATTATTCCGTAGGCGCAACGTTGCTTAGACTGTAATCCTAGATTAAAGTAAAACGTAGATTAGCTATTCTATTTTATTTGGATAATGTTCCTCTTGGAATATACTGACCTGGAACTTTACCTGGCTGGCCTTTGGAGCTAAAGAAAAAAGTTCAGGTTTGTAAAGCGACGCGCTTGAGTCTCTTTTGAAAGCTGGATAAGTTTTATTTACGCGTGGACTTGTACAAAACATTCTTCATCCTCTTTTAAACACTTTTATCCCTACTAAGATTTTACTTGTCACGATGTTCACTGTCGGTTTGGAAATGTTAAAGTCTTGAAGATGTTGAAGATATCAACGATTTGTGGAGGACTAGCGGTAAAGGCGGGTGTATCGTCAAGTGAGGCTTGACAGTCTCCGACACAAGGAGCACTTTAGAGCATCTCGAGAGTATTGTTCAGAAGGTTCCGACCGCACTATGAGGAAGCTTTCCCGGGGATGTAATATCTATGTTACATTAGCATCTGCTCGCAGCTTTACTCGTGTGGATGGAGGAAATTATCCAAAAGGGAACGGGAAGAATAAAAAAGGAAGTAAGTAATATTAGTTTAAAAAAGTGCCTTTTTTTCCAAGAGTGGTCTTCATATTTGCATGGTTTTTAGGGGTGTAAAGTTCCTCATCTGCTATAGAAAAGGGGGATCCTCCGACCCAGAGGGGTGCTGAGTCTGGTGGGCTACTGCCCAACGATTTTAGTTCGGTTTCTCTTTATAGCCTTAACTCGCAGATAAATTAAATGTCGCGGTTCAAGATTTTGATGTTAGTTCACCATTTGCGTCATTGGTGTCGTTTTGCATTGGTGTTCCTTTCGTCAACTTAATTATGTCCGCTACAGTTTATTCGAAATCCGTTTAGCTGAAATGACTGGATGTGTTGTTTTCGAATTAATAATAATGAGTTATCCGGAAACACAATGAAACTTCTGATTAGTTTGAACATAATTTAAATAGAAGTTGTTTTAGCTAGTATTTTCGAACAATTCTGGCAGTGGTTGGCTGGTATAGTCCAGAATTCGTAAAACTTGCAATTTTTTTGCTACGTCCACGTGAATTGACACCTACACAGCATGCGTTTGACGTAGGCCGTATAGTTATTTGCAATTATGTGCACTGAATTTGTAAATATTGGGCGTTGGCACACTCCTCTCGCATTTTTTAAAAGCTTATTCTTGTTTTCAGTTTTTCTTTTTTAAATTGTATTGTTTGGGTGTAGATAGGTAGGTATTCTTGATTTGTATTCAAAAAACCATAGGACATGTAGACAGGAAAATGAAAGATAACTATATCCTAAATGTACACATTCGATAGTTTTTCGGTACATATCTTATATCTTACGTCAAAAACAGTGAAAGAAAACATCCTGAGGAAACTGGCATGCCCTAACCAAAAATTCGAAGACATGGTGTGTCATCTATCATGTGTCTCACTGGGCCCGCGTGGTGGATTCCCTCTCGTAGAGTGGCCGTGTGTCCCAGCAGTGGGAACATTATAGGCTAATTATGCTTTAAGTCAAGCGAATACAATTTTGGCTTTAAAAAGACTTGTAGAAAAGCGTCAGCCATTTGTTTATGCCTAGCGATAATATAGATTCGTCATTCTAGATTAACTAGTAGGAAACTCCTCACGTAGGCTGTTCTTCATTCGCAATTCTAAAGATCGAAATCTCACAAACCCGGTAGAAATACATTAGCATTACGCAAGCTTAGTAACAAGGGCCGACTGCCGGGTTCGTATTGGTTACATAAAACGAGGAGGAAACGTTTGGGGACGCGGGACGCGAATAAACTCACGTTTTCTCGTTTCTGAGGCGGCCATGTTTTTTCTTTAAACATTACGTACACGTTTTACGAGAAACGTGCTTATAATTTCGTATGAAAAAGGGTTGGGTGTAAAAGTTGTTAATTTGGTTGGTTATTTTTTATTGTACACTTTTTATTGTGAAGCAAGCTAATAAGGAAAATTACGTGTTTGTTTTCAGTTGTTCATTTATATTTGTTATAGCAGTGATAGCCTAGTGGTGTGACCGTTGGACTGCCAAGTCATCTCAAGTTTGAACCTGAGACACGCACCTTCGATTTTTTTATTCATGTGCGTATTGTATAATAGAAATAGTTTTGGTGTAATGGCAAAGAAAACATGTTTTTAGGTTCAGGCCTTTTCTAACCTTACAGGAAGTCACAATACACACTGTATAAGATACAAATACAAATAATACACAGGTTGATCAGACTACAGTTGCCAAATGAAATGATGTACAGATTCCTCTATTGATGTATTGATGTACCAAACATTCCCAGTTTATTTCATCTTCGGAGATAGTACAAGATAAGTGATACTTAGTATCAGTAATTTCGAAAATGGTATATTTATCCGAGAATATGGCATAACAAGAAATAACTTATGAATAAGTGCTGTTTGATATGTCGTCTTATAACAAAAATGACGATACAACCCGAAAACTAAACCGATATTTAAATGGTATTCTGAGAAATGAATCAGTATGAGATATGGCGTAGGATGCCTCTGACTCAAGAACATTATAATTTCTCATAAAACGTTCAATACTAAACCAGCTATAATTGAAATAGAAGATTATAAAGATACTCATTATTATTATTTAGATGACTCATTTGTGTTTATGCGTCATAAACTTACCTATCCAAATTCTGATGAATTAACATCTCTGAGTTGTACCTAAGTAAGTACATAATTTCTGTCAAATCTGATTCATCCGTTGTTGCTTCAACAAACCATCAATTTGTACAAGGATTTATTGGCGCGTGGCCATAATCGGAACTAATGCTGCCATCTTGTATTTTCAATATAATTGCTGAAATGTTTACCATCAGCGCCCCCAATGTCATTCATGCGTCAAAAGATTTTTGTAGCACTGTATTTTATCACTCCAGTTTTGTTTGTGTCAATGAAATTTTAACTTAGCCTGAAAGAATACCCTAGGGGTCAGCCCCACCTGCCAGGGTTGCGGAACTGTTCGAAAGAGATACCGTGGCCCTGGAACACAAAGGGCAAAAGAAGGAACATGGATGGGTTTTAGTCAGTACAAGTCTGACACTCCCTCCTGCTCAGCCCAGAGCGGGAAGAGTTATTTGATGATTTCCCATCCGAAAAAAAAAATGGGTTCAGCCCCAGGGTATGCATTCATTCATTCATTCTTTACAATACTACGAATTGTTCCTTTTCCTTTGTTTTTTTTCTCTGACGAAAGAAAACAGCCCAAGGTGCCTTTTCTTTGTTTTTTTTTTACTCATTATTATCGTTTAATCTGGCATTTTTTATAGTTTTTTTATTTTATTTTTAAGTTTGTTCTGAAGTATTCATCTGCTTGTTTCAATGAATGTCAATGTTGATCCAGGGTTTAATCCTCAGCTCAGATAAAGTGTTATGCCCTACCATTCAGAATTTGTCTTTCTGGATTTGTATCTGGGTGATGGAAATTGGGTCGCCTGTGTTTGATGAAACTTAAGTAGTAGCTACATATGCGTTTACTGTTCACCGCCTGCCCGACCCTTTCGAGGAATACGAGAGTGATATTATGTTATATGACTTGTTTGTATGACTAACCTACTTCATAAACTACGTTCTAAAAATACAGCTGCTTATCTAATGACAGTTTTTAGTCCTGATTCCGGCAACATGGTTTGTATACCAACGACAACATGTTTTTGTGCTGAAATCTATAATTTGGGTATCCATTCACCGTGTTCTGGGAAAAAAAAAGTCATTAAACCAGTATTATATGCGTATTTTGTCAACATAATCAAGGGGACTTTATTGTATTCTAGCATAACTGGTGTTATTAGGACGTGCCTAATATGAGTAACCTATTGTAACGTATAATTAAGAGTAAGTGGGTCTC
Source organism: Eugnorisma glareosa (assembly GCA_947578425.1). Classification (NCBI taxonomy): domain Eukaryota; kingdom Metazoa; phylum Arthropoda; class Insecta; order Lepidoptera; family Noctuidae; genus Eugnorisma; species Eugnorisma glareosa. The sequence goes on from OX387965.1 coordinate 16,735,538, forward strand.
CAGCTTTCGTCCAAGGATTTTTCAAATTTTTCAGTTGCTCCATGTTAAATACTGGTTTTCAGCTGCTTCTGGTCAGATTGGAAACCGACTCCAACAAGTTGGGAAAAGGCAGGTAATGATGAGGGGCACCCAGTCTTTTCACAGTTAACTTGCCTTGGGTCTGTGACTGTAGCTTCATGTCTTGATTTTTCACCGATACTTTGACAATTTAAAAGTTTGACCATTTGACGGCACGGTTGGCGCAGTGGCTAAGCGATGGGCTGCTGCACTGTGTGTCGTAGGTTCGAAACCGCACGGAACAAATATTTGTATGACCTACTGTACAGGTAGTTGTTCCGGGTCTGGCTGTTTGTGTATTTGACTAAACGCACCCTACATTATAGGAGAAGTTCCTAGAGTGGGGTATAAATAACTTTAAAAAAGTGTCTGTAACTGGTCTCGTCGGTCGTCATGTCGGCTAGTCGATGGCGTTCGGTTACTGATTGAACGGCTGGTAATTGGGTGGGTCACCGTGTCATCTCATCTTTCTGTTGTGTACTCGTAACTACTCGATTCGAACCCGATGTATTGAGAATCGATGATTGAATTTCGTTCATTAACAAGTACAATGCAGACTCTATTGGGTTTTTATGACTGGGAACTCGATTTTAACGATGTGTTTCAATATCTTTGATGGAAATACTGAAAATACGTTATATAGCCATCAGAGGCCTATAAAATCAAAGGTAGTTAAATCCAAGTCTGTCAAATATTCAGAAAGCTAAAAAAACTATCATTTTTGTCATGGTAGTGACAATTTTCTATATTTTCAACCAGATTTATAAAGAATGAGAATATTAATAAGAATTAATAATAATCTGAAACTATAAAAATAAGTTTTTTGTTTTAAGATATACTAGCGACCCGCCGTGGCTTCGCACAGGTGCATTGTTATACATATAAACCTTCCTCTTGAATTACTCTATCTATTAAAAAAAACCGCATCAAAATCCGTTGCGTAGTTTTAAAGATCTAAGTATACATAGGGACAGACAGTGGGAAGCGACTTTGTTTTATACTATGAGTAATGTACATTATTTACAAACTACAAATCTATAATAGTAATAAAAATACAAGTAAAAAAGGGTACAATTAGTATCAAAAGGTTTACAGGGCGTCAAAAAATTTGTCCACATTAGGCTAAGGCAGGTCTATAAAAATAATAAAACTCCTCAGATTTGAGTACAGAGTGGAAATATCTATAAGCTTTTCAGTATTTTTTTGCGTTTAGCTGCTTTTGATTTTATAGGCCTCCGAAATACTTAATGTAGCTTTTACTAATTAATAAATTGTCAAACTCTATTATGCAGGGGGGTAATATTCTGAAATTCATACTCATATCATAGCCCTGTTTGTTTGTCTGTTATCTCTTTTTGGATAAAACTTGGCATACTGATAGACCATGACCTGGGTTCGATCGTTCGATCCGGAAGTTTGATCCCGATCGGAAATTTTGAAATTTGTGGATCGGGACTTTCCGACATAAACTGCGAGCAAAAATAAGTTTTAAATTAAAGTTCTTAAAGTTCAAAGGAAACTTGATAATAATAAGCTCTAAAACTTAACGTTTTTATATCCAAAAACCTACCTTAATGCATAATTTTCTTACGATTTTTGAAGTTGAACGACCTCGCGACGTGTCGCAGAAACATTCTATTTTTAAACAAGAGGATGCCAACTGCGGACAGTTTTATTTCATCTGTTTCGTAACTGCAACGTAGCCGGTGTTAAGTATCAATGAAGATAAATATAAATAAACGGAAACGTAAGCAAATTGACCTCCTTCAGCTTTGCTATGTAGGTAACATTTATACGATATCTACGTGGCTGTTTATCTCATTTTCTTTGTAAACATTCATTGCTCTGAATAAATAAAAATAAATGGATTTATTGAATTGTGACGCTGACCGACCTACTAGGTACCTTGTACATTTGTAGTTCTTAAATAGTTCCGTATTAAACAAGCTATTCAGGGAAAAGAAAACCATTTTCTCGAAAATCTGGAAAAAACACCAGAGCCGTATGTTTCGGCACAGTTTTGAAAATTCTTGAAGAATATGCCCAACAGTGAAATAAAATAAATCTATGTCAATCTTATTCTATAAATCAATCGTTGAGTTAATATACACACGTTAGATACTTTACAGTTAGGTAATAAAAGAAGAGATGCTACTATTCTATCACCATTTAATATGAAACACTAAAACGTGAACTATAAAACCTCCTTTAATATGAATAGTTTTATGGAATAAATTCAGTCGCACGGTTCGCACCGCAATAAACAGCAGCAGTGCTAAAACGGGTGTCAATCTTTATTAGATACTGCCAAGATACTGCATGTTTATGTACCGTGGGAGTGCTTTCTATTGCAGTTTCAGTCCATTAAATACGTTAAACTTATGAAAGGTCTTACTGCTCTACTGCAGGGTAAATGAGTGACTATTTTAGTTCAAGGTAGAAGGTAGTCCCCCACTCAGATCTATAAGGTAACCACGATTACCACGACTGAAATTCATTAAAGCTTCAGTCCATTGGTCTACTTGCCTTTTATGTCGTCTATTCCTCTAAGATATCCTGTTAAGCAAAATTACCATGATCATAAGATGACAAATAATTTAAAAGTTAATTAAACTATAACATTATTCGAACGTTGTTTTAAGCTTTCACGGTTTACAACTAAACACTGTCACTTGCGGGATTGTCTATTATTTTGAGCTCCCGATATTTCGTCGCTGTTGCAAGCGCCATGATTATTCGAACGTTATCAACATGTTGCGCCGAACTCTAGTAGAATGGGACAAGGTCAGGAAGATGATGAGCTGATGACGATTATTCGAACGTTATCATCGTATTATATCATATCATATCAAATTGATGGCACGGTTCGCGCAGTGGCCGATTGACTGCTGCGTTGCGTGTCGCAGGTACGATCCGGCTCGGAACAAATATTTGTACGGCCTACAGAAAGTTGTTCCGGGTCTGGCTGTTTGTGTATGTGAGTTTAAATGTTTGTAAACACACCCACGATACAGGACAAATCCCTAGAGTAGGGAAAGGCTGTTAAAAAAAAAAAGAACAAAACAAAATATACTACAGAGTGCGCAAATATAAGGGAATGTTTCGAATGTTTTTCGTGTTACACAAAAAGAATTTTCACTGTTTTGATAATTCATTGTCAGTGAAAACGTTTGGTTGAGTCAGATTCGTCACCAGATAGGATTTCTGGAATTCTGACAGTGCTCTACAAAAATAGTCGGTGACAAGAATTAGGGGCGATTTAGGATTCCATTCCAAAGAAATATTTCACGAGTGATATTTTGGGGAATTCAAATCATCCCGAAAAATATTTTGAATACACTTCAAATGTGTCACGTTATTTGGTCCACTGTGTGATTTCCAGTAAATATTTGCCTATTATATTCATGTGGCTCGGGAATAGTAAAAGGCACTCCAGTTGAGCAATTTGGCGGATTTTTTGTTTTTGAAAAAATGCGACGTTCTACATTGGTAAAGTTAAAGCTAAAAAAATACAACTGATTCGAAAACAGGAATAATTTACTCAAAACAAAATGACGAGCTGGCAGCTGCCTGTAATGACCTAACTAATTGAAATAAATGCTTTGAGTTTGAGTTTAATTATTACAATACCTACCTGTGTTTAATCTTTAAATGCATATATACCTAGGCTTATGTCCAACAGTGCCTATATATATATATGCTTTTATATTATGTATATGTGTCTATATACATATATTTGCCTGTACCTGTAACTATCAACTTTTATTTTTATTTTCCCCTGAAATTAACTAATTCTCTACGCTCTTTGTAAGCTTATCAGCATTCACACAGTTCTATGCTGTATGTCTGCTGTTAGCTGTATATGAATGCTAAGCCAACACTCTTGTAACATCACTGGCCCCTTCAAACATAACAAACAATAGAAAAAACTAAACGTATCTACATAAAATGGCACCTATTATGTAAATAAACCATTTCACATTCCATTTCAACGACGTGTGTCGAATAAAACTGTCTAATCTCCACATCTCGAGTTCTGCCGATACTTGAAAACTCACAGGATGGATGTGGAATGCAGAATTCTCTATTTGGATGTACTCGACAAAGCTATACGGCCTGCATAGTTTCGTCTTTTTCTCACACTGGTGTAAGATTAAAATAATGCGCCCTGTTACCTACTTCACAAGAGATGACGAGACTACAGTTGCAAGAAAGAAACAGAGTTAAACTTATAACTTGCGATTTTGAGGGGAATGAGGCAATGAGGATAAGGAATTGACTGCCTCGTCGGTCTAGTGGACGCCTAGTGCTACTGAGCATGAGGTCCTGGGTCCGATTTTTCCGGCCAAACAATTTCTCAGTCGTAGCCCGGAGTCTGGAGACTTGTGCCCGGTTGGTGGTAATAAGCTCGCCCCCAATAACGTGAATGTATTACAAGGTAGACCTACTCCGCCTAACCTTTGGGGACTTCAGGCGTGATGATAATATGAGAATAAGGAAAAAGTCTTTCTCAAATATTTGAATGCAAAAGTTACATTTATGTATTTCAGCTTTTCAGCATCATATTGCTTCTCATATCGCACTCCGCTAATAGCGAAAAGCTAATAATGCTTCCTTCTTCGCTAGGTAGGTAGGTAATCCTTTAAATAAATAGCGTTTCATCGTCACTTCTTCGGTACATTAACCATTTGATATTTACCTTCATTAAACAACATTACCAAACTTTAGACACTACGTAGAGTGCTTTGTGCTCGAAGGAAAACCAGCATCAGGAATCGGCTTTTTAGGTGCCTTCGGGCCTGCTAAACAATCTCTAAAAGTGACCTTATCAACACCAAAAAAAACTCACTTAATTCTAATTCTTTCTAATCTAATTTTCTACGTCATCCTCCATTGGATAGGATTCATTCCCTCGCGATCAGACGGCTTAGCAGTAACTTTAGAACCTATTAGTAAGTCCAATTTACACAGCTTTTCACACTTAGCTGAGGTCATCGCACTTTAAGGTCTTGGGATGACGATCGAGGATTTAAAAGGCTTAAGAGAGGCATTGAACCTATCATGTTCCATGAAAAGGCATTGTATTGGTTTATAAGCTTTAGTGTTCAGGCGGAATTATTTGCTGAAAAGGTTTATTTATGTAGATCATCATCTATTATGTAAATAGATGCGAGGGTACTTTAACCGTAAGACGTCCACTGCTGGACATAGGCTGATAGGTCTCCCCCAAGTGTCGCCATGTTGATCGGTCCCGTGCGTCTCGCATCCAGCGGATTCCCGCAACTTTCACCAGGTCATCGGTCGACCTAGTGGGAGGCCTTCCGACGCAACGTCTTCCGTTTTATTTGGATATTGGAATATAACACAGATATTATGTCAGAATAGCAGGTAAAGGGAGAACATTGGCTTTTTAACGTTCAGCCAATTACCTACCCATTCCGATTTAAAGGAAGTGAGATGCGAAATGAATTCTGATAACTTTAGATTTCCAGAATATATAAAGACAATCTGTTTCTTAGCTACTTTGATTTAATGGAAAAACGATTCGTAATCGTAAAACTCGATGTCTGTCTTAAGCGGCCATTTTGGATCCCCTAGTCTATTGTCAACCGAATGTTGAAAATCCAGGAGCACGCTTATGTTTAGTTAGGCATCCATTCACGACTGTGACGACATTGGCCCTAGATCGGCAGACCTTGGAGTCATGCGGAGACCCTTAGGCCAGCATTGGCTATGGGTTGCGTAACATGTATCAGCACGGAATCCCATTTTTCTATATAAATTAGGTCTCGACGAGTGTTAGTATTACAAGCATTATCTAAGTACTTCTTTTATTATTTTTGTAGTAAGAATTAAACTATTAATATTGTACGCACGTTTTGGCACGCGTGCGTAGGTGTGCGTTATTTACATTATGGTTAATGGAAAATGCCACGATCAAAGACTACAGAGAAAATGTCATCGGCGCCATCATTATAATGATGTTTGATGACATCCGCTACACATAGTTTTATACCTACCAATGCTCATTTAGATAGTTAAAGTAGTCTATTGGTGAATTTGTACTATGAGAATTCCAATCTATAGTGACATAATTACTATAATCACTTCCTAGTGATTAATCATTCGCTTTAAAAATTCTGAGTGTGAAATGCCTGAAAGTCTAGTAAACGTATTGTTGTGTGTTTAACTTGTACCGAGTGTATGACTCTTCGAAAATAACAGATTAGAGATGATCATAAACCGTTGATAAACATTTTTCATTCGCGCCAACGCAAAAAAAAAAGTATTCGTTCAAAAAGTTCGTAATAGTTTCATAACGTTGCGCATATTTTGAACAAAGAACATGATTAACATTTGAAACGCGTTCGGACTTCGGCGACGCACGCATCCTTGCAATGGCGGCATTGTGAATCAGAGCTGTTACTCTCGTCGAGTTTTGGTTGAGAGCCAAACGAAACGTGGTGATAATGAGAAATGTATATTAACTAAAAGAGCCAAACGAAACGTCGAAAGATTTGAACGCTTTTCTTATAATTTTACCGTATTTTAGTGTTTTCAATATGGATTTACTAGTAATAGAGAAGTATGGAAGAAGAAGAAGACTGCTACGCAGAATCCAAATCGATTGGATAAGGGCAGGAGAATGATGATTATAATAGTGCTTTTCCTATGACTAGAGCTAGGAGAGTAATTCCATCTTTGCTTGACTATGGCGACGTGAGAAAATTGATTTATTCTTTCCCGGGTCAATCAATTCAATTTTCTTCTATGTGGGTGCCGTAAACATAAGTCTAGGTTTTGATTTATCAGTGTTCCTCTAAATGCTCTAAACAATTGCCAAATCTTATGTCCAGTATTGTAGATTAAGGACCTAAGTAAGTACATTGTGAGGACTTTTAATGGGAGCGCTCATTATAAGTTTATTATATGACAAAAGTTAGGCGATTTTTTAAACAAGGTTAGATAATTAACTGTACAAACTTCACAGACGCGGTATCGAATCGTAATCATTAAAAAATAATTTGAAGCATCTATGTTGATTACGGGGTCAACGGCCATCCTCATTAGAAATTTTTATTCTATCGTCTTTCTACTATCGATACCCATTATGTCTCTGAAGTTGCGCTAGCTGTGTTATTTGACTCTGTATAAATAAGTTCATGCAACGTGACAGTCCACGTTGAAGGATTCTAGTCGGCTTTACTCACGCTCTTATTTCGGACTCAAGATTTTATTCATGAGCTCTTCAGCCGTTCAACGAGGTCGAAAGTCGGCCTCGGTTCAAGAGAAGCCACACACTCGTAAACTTCCTGAGTTTGCAAGAAAATCGCTGTTGAGAACTTCGGGGAAATCGTTCCTGTTTTACTTTACGGCTATACTACTTTTTACGCATTTTTGCAAACTCGTAGCTACTTGAGGGTATGACATATTCCATTCCGTTTCCAAACTTACGTTACTTGTATTTCCACCGAAATAAATATCAACGGTAAGCCAATGAAAATTAGGTTGGCTACTGGGGTACTATTAAAAAGTCAACAATCATTTGAAGTTGCAGCGCAAACTGAACTTTATTTGTGTAGCCACATATATACATTTACGTTTGATTGAGTTTGCGTTTCAATTTTTTTTAATTTTTTCTAAAGTACACGATAAATATTTGGAAATACTATAATAATAATATAAGTATATAGTTGGTCGTAGTCAAATAGCAAACGAAGGATTTACTTACTTATACTTACCTATTCTTTATTGCACACAAAATATAAAATTAAGACACACAAAATTACAATATATAACTTATATACAACGGCGAGCTTAACCCAGAATTGGGTTTTCTAACAGCAAACCTTAGTTTGATTGTGAGATTGCGAATAAGGATAAACCTATGTGCACAAACGAACATTTTAAAACTTAAATTTACTTATTTTGACTAAACTAAATTATTGGTAAGTGGAGATTATTTGAAATTACCATACGCAATCATGAAAATAAAGTTACAATATGTATATTCAAATGAGAAATTTTATTGAGGATGCAGTAAACATCTGACACTTCCTGAATCTTTGATCCCTTGAGCGCGACAAAGTTGTTAATAATTTAATACTATGTTGTCAGCCTACGTATTATTTTTTTTGTCATTCAACGATATCACTACATAGTATAAAACAAAGAAGTCGCTTCCCGCTGTCTGTCCCTATGTTTGCTTAGATCTTTGAAACTAGGCAACGGATTTTGATGCGGTTTTTTTTTAATTCAAGAGGAAGGTTTAGATGTCATGCGCCCGTACGCAGCCGGGGCGGGTTGTTAGTACTAAATAAAATGATGAAATAAGTAAGCAAAGCTCACAATGATAATGAACTTATGTACCTAATTATTGTTGTGTTTAATAATAACCCCTAACGGATGCGCATGCGACTGCACAGTAAGTAGGTACCAACACTAATTTATCTGTCATTTGTTTTGTACCGTAACCTTTTCCGTTCCTTTGTACTACCCACAAACATTGAATCTGTTAGTACCTACAGCCACCTGTCAAATTATCAGCCAGTCGAACAATGATAAATTTATCAAATGCAATTCTAATTTCGGGGTTTATTCCTTAACACTGACGTAAATACGATCTAAATTCGCGAATTATGAATAAAACAGGTTTTTCAGAAATGAGGTTACAGGAAAACGAGTTCCATTTTTATTAAGAAGGCGTGTTCATGAAATTCAGGAATCGTCAGATCGGCAAACCGGTTTCCGGTAAAAATAAGATTTCCTTGAATTTGTTGAAAGAAGTGTCGAATGAGTCAGTAATAAACAGGCCGAATCTATCAGTTTGTTTATAAAATGCTCACTATCTACAAGTGTATAAAGTGAATTAAATTAGGTAATTCGCTCGTTTATCTTAATAATTCTGTTTTATCTTCCAGTAAAGAAAATTATATTGGAGGTGACCTACTGAAGATTCTTCCACACAAAGTAATAGGCTTTACTGCTGATCATTGTTGATTCTCTGCAATGCGCAATGGTTATCGGTATTGCATATAGGGTGGAAGGAACACCTACGCTAATACGGTTCACGTATTCAGTGCATAATTCTGAACCCCCCACCACATATAAATTTTTCTATGGTTATTAAAAAACATTTATTGTATTGACTGAATTACCCAAAATTAATTTTCTTTCTTTCTTTCAAAAATTAAGGTACCATTAAATTTCAGTATGACGTCATACCGTTAATTATGGGTTACCGAAATATTTCGGTACCGTTTACCTTTTCAGTAGCGGAATTTTGTGTTTTAGAATGCTTAACGGTATGTTTCGGTAGAAACACTATTACCTTTATAAATGTTTGTTTTAAAAGATGGACAATTGCACAAGCCAATCATCCGTTTTTTTCATGCCACATCGGACCGTAAAAAATCGAACTGCCGCGGCCGGACAGTAAAATTATTTGTAGTGCACGAACGTTAATTAACGGTACAGTCCAACCTTTATTTATAAAGGTATCGGTATAGCTCAACCTTTATTTTAAAATGGTACTGTTAATGTTTTGAGGTATCTTAACCTCTAACCGTAACTGCTTTCAGTCCCTGGACTTGTTTCCTACAAAAGTGCAATAGATACACGGTCAAAATATACGGACCAGCTGTTTATTTTTTTAATAATATTATGTAACTATATTTTTAGTTATACCTAACCAAAAAATAGATTTCATAATATTTGTCTAGGGTTGTTTCTTCACGCTTTTTTGGGGAAATCCTAAATGAAATGATTATAAAAATAGAACAACAACTCAGTAATTCACTGATGACAGTGAATTATGTTCAATAAATGTTTCAAGATCACACCCATCTATGTTAAAACAATAGAGATCTTGCCTATTTCTAGTTCATAAATATTTAACAATATTAAAAGAGAACTTTCGAAGGAAAACAAAAGTTTAGAGCTATTTAGATGTTTGAACTTCAATTTTTTTGAGTTGTTAATTTTAGCTTTACAATAGTAGCAACAAACAAAATGGACGCCGTTTTTAATTAGCTAGGTACGATTTATCATATAAAATATGTTTAAGCGGATTGTTTCTTTGTTTGACCCTTCTAAACCTAGCCTCTAATTTATCGTATGAATTATGTGCTAGAAAATTGAAAAACAATTATCTACACACTGTTATTACCTACCCTAATCTAGTTTCAATACTCCATCGATACAAATCGGTAAAATACCCTCTAATTGTGGTACTGACTTAAAATTAAAAGGTCATAATATCATAATCTAGTTTGACCTCAATCCTGAAATATTTTTGAACTATAATAAATTAAGTTCGTCATGTGGGAGTTTTAAACTAGGTATTCGATATCTATAAATAAATTGCTGTGCCACGTTATTTTTTTCATGTCAATCAATATTAACTACCTACCATAATGTTATTTTTGGAAACCAATCAAAAGTACAGTTTGACAACCTACCAATCGGATACTAGGTATAAATCACTAATTACAATCTATTACAGCTGATTTATATCAAATGTGTGTGTGTGTGTGTTAAGTAGGGGATGGCCCTTAATGTCTTTATTGTGTCGACCCTTAATGCCTTCACAATGAAAACTGACCTCGTTAGTGTGGTCGCAAGCGCGACTGCTGAGTATGAGGTCCCCGGTTCGATTCCCGGGTCGGGCAAAGTGTTATTGTGGTTTTCCTTCAGGAGTTTCTCAGTAGCAGCCACAGAGTCTTTATTTGTCGTCTGCCACTGACAAGTTTGTCGAAACTACAGTGATCTTTATTCTCGTCACAGTAAGGTTGCTGTTGCATTGGCTGTCAGAAGAAAATAACCGTGATAGGACTGTACTTGATCTAAACTCGATACTTATCTTAGGCCAAAATCAGCCAGGCATGGCGTTTGTTCCTGTATACGAGTATTATGTTTTTCAGACGTACCTGTTAACAAAACAAAGATTTCAAAATTAGAACAGTCGCCTAGTCGTTTATTACAAAACAAAGATTTCAGAATTAGAACAGTCGTTTTTTTTATAATTGCGGGAGCATAGACTAGACCATATTTATAAACCATATTATAAACGCGAAAGTTTGTTAGGATGTAAGGATGGGTTTTTTTTTATCGATGGGAATCATCAAATAACCCCTCCCGCTCTGGGCTGAGCAGGAGGGAGTGTCAGACTTTTACTGACTAAAACCCATCCATGTTCCTTCCTTTGCCGTTTGTGTTCCAGGGCCGCGGTATCTCTTTCGAACAGTCCCGCAACCCTGGCAGGCATCGGTCCTTACGGACCTCTTCCTGTTTGCTGACTCTCTTTGAGGCGCGTGTGGAACACGAACGCGCCGTCGACACGGCCTGTCGTCATAAGACGGACGGACGGCGAGCTAGCCCATAGCTCACCGTCCACAGGCCCGCGCCTACGGTGGCCGGGGGCCACCACGTGGCCCCCGACGCCCGGTGCGTCTCCCGCGGCGGCTGAGACGTAAGGCTCTCTCCCTCTCACGTCCCGCCACCTCCTTCGCTAGCATGACTGCTTCACAGAAGGAGGTGACGGCGTCCCATTCCCTCTCGCTCCGGACCATGGATTGAACCAGGGCCGGACGCGAGAGGTCGCCACCGCCGATATGTAACGATGGGTAGATGTTTGTTAGTTTAGAACATAAAAAGTACTGAATGGATTTTGATGAAACTTTTATACTGCGTGGTCTTCAGAATAGGGCCCAGGTCATTTACCGGGAGAAAACCTAACCTATGTGTTAATTCAGGTGACAAAATAAGTATCTGTGTGCTTTCATCTAAATCTGTTCTGCCGTTTTTGCGTGATTGAGTAACAAACATACATTTATAATATTAGTAGGTTATCATTTAAAGGAAACAACCACTACGAGTATAAACAAAACAATATCGGTATACAACAGAACGTAGTACCAACATAACCAATATCTAAGTGCTATGCATTATTAATTATCAGAGTAGCATCGTGGTTTGGCTGCATATAACAGTGGTCAGTGCCTCTCCCGCCATTTGGCAAGCCACCAGATACGATACATGTTGGACAAAGGTCACTTCACACTGCGGTGTAACTGAAAATTATGTTCGGATCGGTGGTTAGAGGATTATCTGAGTTTATGGTTGAGGTTTAAAGCTACTGGTAGTATTTGGTGTTAGCAGAAGTTTGGTTTGGTGTTAAGAGATTACTAAAGTAGGTTAGTTTTTAAGGCGGAAAATCCTTAGTTTTGAACCCTAGATAACTTCAAATGAAAGGATCTTCTACTTTTTGACTAATTTTCACTTTTTAGGGTTCCGTAGCCGAATGGCAAAAAACGGAATCCTTATAGATTCACCAAGTCTGTCTGTCTGTCTGTCTGTCCGTGTATGTCACAGCCACTTTACTCCGAAACTTTTAGGACTAGACAGTTTAAACTTAGTAGGTAGGTGTATTCTGTGAACCGCTACAAGGTTTTTATACAAAAATAAAAAAATATAAGATTATTTTTTTCATCAAACCTATACGTGCGGGTGTCTATAGATAGGTCTTTAAAAATGACATTGAGGTTCCTAAAACTATTTTCTCTCAAAGCCAATCGTTTGAAAGATTAACACTTCCAAAGTGGTAAATGTGTGTCCCCCCCCTCTAATTTCTAAAGTAAGAGGAGAAAAATTCTGAAAAAAATATAAGATTATAGAACGTAAAAAAACTTTCAACCAAAATTGGTTTGAATATGATTTGATGTTTATTTTTTGAGATATGGGACTTTTTCATCAAACTGCAGCAACAACTTTGTTTTTCATTAAAATACTATGAAAAACAAATTTAGTTTTGTTGATGAATGTGAAACAATACAACATATGAACGAATGCCTTCAAAATATTTTTATTATATTGTTTGGTGCTACGGAACCCTATGTGCGTGTGAGTACGACTCGCGCTTGGCCAGTTTTTTAATTGCTTGTGCTGGTACTATTATTGAAAACTGATCCGAATATGCGCAGTTGTACAAAACCTAAATTTGGATACCTACTCCTCTCATTCTTTTCACACAGTGTAGGAAAACATCGTGAGGAAACCTGGTGGCCTAAGATTTAAGACGTCATAGTAAGCCCCCTGCACTTCAAATAATAAGACTGAAATGGCCAATCCGTCTAGAGCAAGCGAAGCGTGGTGATCAATGCTCGTGCCTTCTCTGTATAAGAAGAGGCATTTGCCCAACAGTGGGACAGTAATAGGCTGGTATTATAGGTGACCACCTTCTCTTAGTACATAAATCTGTATCAGGAACTTAGCATTCCAGGACAACATTTTAACACTAATCGTAAAAAAGTATAACTAACTAAACAAACCATAAAAATCAAGCTAAAATTACCCGCAGCTAGCCGCAGTTTTCAGTTCACTAAGTGCAAACCCGTGCACCACCCAATTAAGCACAACAATAACTTTAATTTCGCAGACTCGACAAAATTCTCGACGCTAATTTGTTGTGGAGTGCGAACAAGCTCTAAAGTTTTCGTACACGTTATAACGTAGTTTAGGTATCACGATAGTAAACCGCGAGTACACGTGACTGAACCACAGACTGAACCACGTAGTATTATGTAAAGAGTCTCTCTACTATGAACTGTCTGCAGGTCGTACTTTGATTTATGATATTAGATATTATTCGTATTTTAAATACAAACCCCTGAAAATGAAAAAAATTATGCGTATTAATGCGAATTATGCGTATTAATATCATTAGCTGGCGTATCTTAACGTTGCAGCAGGTAGTTAATCAGTAGTGGTTTATTTAATTTTCCTTGATATTAAAATAGCTTTCCAAGTCAGTTTTCAGGTCACCATATTAATTCGAGCATTATTTACCAACTACCTACCTAAATATGAAACGGAAAATTTTCTTTGAAGAAAATCCGACAATACTTTGAGCGTGACTGTTAAGAGCAGCACGAGATTTATTCGTATGAGCAAATATGCACGATTCACTCACGTTCTCAATAGTCTGCGATAAGCGCAAAGTGGTTAGGCAGCACTACAGCTGCAGACCACGTGCACTCGTAACGTGGTTGCTGTAACGTAATGTACGAATTGTGATGGTTTGAATATTACTGCTCATAAATCATAAAATTATGTTATTACACTATTGTCGACGTTTGACGACCCGAATGGCGCAGCGGTAGTGAGGTTGCCTTACGTACTTAGGGTCCCGGGTTCGAATCCCGGTAGGAGCAAATGTTTGTGTGATGAGCATGGACATTTGTTTCCGAGTCATGGATGTTTATATGTATAATAAGTATGTATTTACAAACAAAAAGTATCTATGTAGTATTATCAACTATCTGGTGTCCACGACACAAGCCTCGTTGCTTAGTGTGGCACCTAGATGGCGCTGTGTGTAATGTCCAGCGATTTTTTTAATTTTTTTATTGTAATCCGATTTAGGGGAGTGGTCGCAAGCGCGACTGCAGAGCATGAGGTCCTCGGGTTCGTTTCCTGGGTCGGGCGTCGTGTCATTAGGTTTTTCCATCAGGATTTTTATTTGATCCAATTTTTTTTATTAAACACTAGCTGTGCCCCCGACTTCGTCCGCGTGGACTTAGGTCTATCTCAGCTTGTTAATATAAAACGCAATATAATATTGTCTGTTCGTAAGTAAGTACAGTTCGTAGTAATTTACAGGGGGTTAGACTATATATATAGACTTGATTCAAACTCTAAACGTTTATTTCAGACTCGTGACCCGACAAATCTAAGACTATTCTCGGGAACGAAAACCAAAAACGAGAAGCATTTCATAACTAGCTGAGATGCATGCAGCCATTCGTGGGCCGGGCACACCCGGGCCACGACACTAGCGTGTTTGATGGTTGTCCGTCCTATACCTGCATACCTAACCAAATTAAAACTTTTAACAATGTTCCAAACCAACTAATAAGTATTATAAGACGAAACTACAGTACCGGTCTACTCTAATACGAGCCTACCCTAGCCTCCAAGCTTTTCTAAATTAATATTACTTAGACATGACTTTATGAAAATGAACTTCTATTATAATATCCAGACAGCGGTGTTTGAAAGAAGAAAAGGAATGCTAGTCATCGGTCACCTTGGAATACGTCTGTACTCTGTAGGCTACGCAAAGAAAAATTCTGATTAGTGATTGATTTGAGTAGTGTGTAGATACTTCGTGCCTAGATAGGTCGAGAGAGGCTTACAGTGCACTCATAATTTCGAAGAGACAAACGTCACGAGTCTAAGATTCAGGGACTTGAGTTTAAAAGCCAGGGGTTTTTCTACTCTGGGCCACTAATTTAAATTAACATAACATCACGCGTGTCATACCCGAAAGGTTAGGCAAAGGTGTACCTAATAGTGCACCCACATTTTACCAGCTGTGTTTGAGTCCTATTGCCATCAATCGAGCACAAATCCAGACTCTGTGGCTGCTAACTTAAAAGATAGCCTGTTTAAACTACCTGAATCGATTAACTACCGCTGTTGCCTACATCAAAAGTGTTTACGGTAGGTAAAAGTGATGAATTAGCAAATGAATTACCAAATTAAATTGGAATAACTTCACTTGCCAATTATTGCACTGTTATAATGTCAACACTTACATTATAGGAGTAGCTTAGAATGACTAAAAACGGCATTAGTCCAGTATTAGTCCCACTCGCTAGAGTGCATAACTTGACTTCACATGGCATTATTCTACGGTGAAACTCAAATAGTAGCATTTCAATCAATTTGATCATAACATGACATCGCGCCATACCGTAAGGGTTAGTCAGAGGTATACCTAATAGTACATCAACATTACGCCAGTAGGTGACCCTATTACCATCAACCGGGCACAAAGCCAGGCTCTACTTTAATATAACTTTCAACTTTATCTGCAACAAATGCGTAGGCACTTTTGATATAGTTGAATAAATTAACGCATATACGATTTATCATGTAACTATTGAAAAACCAATTCTGAGTTGGGGATAAAACAAATTACAATATCGCTCGTAAGCTCGCCAAAGTTAAATTGTCTGCCGGCTATCAGAAATTTAACAGGATTCTCACCATAACTCCATCCAATATGCTCTGGCAGCGTGATTACTATTCATATCATTTGCATGGTACGGCTGTGTAACACCCAAACATCCATTCATCTGTTCACCCGTCTGCAATAACGGGTAATGTATTCACTCTGAAACTCTGATGAATATCTTGTGCTTACAGCTTAATGACCTGAAAGTTTCTAATAGAGAAGATAATAATTTTGGATAATGTCTTTTGTCATTAATCGAGCTTTTTTATTGTAAAGGTCAGTTATTCTGGTTAATTGGGCGTTGATATTATTCAAGTTTTTGATAATTTAATAAGGAGACAGACATCGAGTTGAGTGGCGTGCGATTAAAGAGGCATATGTCCAGCTGTGGACTGTTGTGGGCTGATAATGAAGGAGACAGAAGTGTACCTTAGTGCACCTTTATTTCGCAAGTTTTGTACAAGCCTATAACCATCAACTACGTATTATATAACGATCCCTTGCTTCGTTGAAGGAAAAGATCGTGAGGAAACCAAACCGGAATGCCTTTTTTTTTTTTTTTTTTCTGATGAGGAATCATCAAACAACCCATCCCGTTCTGGGCTGAGCAGGAGGGAATGTCAGACTTTTACTGACTAAAACCCATCCATGTTCCTTCCTTTGCCCTTTGTGTTCCAGGGCCACGGTATCTCTTTCGAACAGTCCCGCAACCCTGGCAGGCATCGGTCCTTTCGGACCCCTTCCCGTTTGCTGACATCTCTCTGAGGCGCGCGTGGAACACGAACGCGCCGTCGACACGGCCTGTTGTCATAAGACGGACGGACGGCGAGCTAGCCCATAGCTCACCGTCCACAGGCCTGTAAAAAAACCGGAATGCCTGCGAGATATTTCTTGGGCGGTAGACACCAGGTTAGACATAAACCACACGAAAAAGAAGCAAGAGACCACCAACTGAGCACAAATGGTATTGAGCAATTCCTACTGTTGCTCAGTAACAATTTGTGCGATTCGCGAATCGAACCCAGGACCTCATACCCAGCAGTGGCGCTTGCGACCACTTGACCAATGAGGCAAATAATTACATTATCATTTTACATACATAACTGTAATAGCCACGTTATTATGCATCGGCCTACGACAACATCCAAAATAGAAATAGCATTGACCGCTTGATTGGGTAAGTAGCAGCAAGTTCCAAGAATACGGTTCTATGTAGGTAGATATCTGGCAAAATTTCTGAATTTATGATGGTCTGATCAAAATGTTGTTACTGTAAATATTTTCGCTGGTAGCAATTGAAAAGTGAATTGTATTCAGATAAACGACATTTCGTGATGCACTTAAAATCATGACCCTTTTACTTAGTGTATGACTGTATGTTATTGGTTTAATAATAATTCCAGCCTATTACTGTCCCACTGCTCGGCAAAAGCCTCTTCTAAACAGAGAAGGTTATTAGCTTATTAGGTTTAATAACTTTTATTATGTGATCAACTTCTAAGACAAATCCACTTGATCACAGGCATGATACATATTCTAATAATAAACCAGTTGAGTCATAATTGCATTTAGCGTGTAAAATAGAACACTCGTCACAACTAGTCACCAGAACTGCATTATTTGTATGTACGACAGCTTTCAGTATTTGCTATACTATCCTCTTATGTACAGCAGTTATGACTAGACAGATAAGGAAAGGATATTTCAGTTTACGACGGTCGAAAGCCAGGGTTTGCACCGACAACGACCAGACATAATTTGAACTATCTCTCATACTACATACTAGCAGCGCCATCTTTTGCGGCGAGCACGCACTAAATACTAAAGGTAAACATCTACCAAACCATTTTAAGTCGCACACGATTTTCATCTGTGTACATAGGACGTTGTAAATAGGCCTCGTTCTAGGAAGGAAGGTACCTATAATCGATTATGAGAGCCGATAGTACCCCATTTTGCTTAGGCCATCCATAAATTACAACACACGAATCGCTCCACGTCCTTCGTTGTTACAGCTGGTCACATTTGTGAGATTCCCCCTAGTGTGACGTCACATATTTTGCAATTTTACATGTTCGTACACAGTTGGAAATATTTTTTAAGTTTTTCGTTAATTAGTTGTTCTAATAATAAGATAAATGTATTCAATTTTGAAATGTAACGTTAGGAAATTACCCCTCCCACCCTTTGTCATACAATGTGTAACGTGTGACGTAATTTATGGATGGCCCCTTACGGCGTTAAAAAGTGTAGGATAAGCAGAAGGTGTTTTTGGTCTAGAATGGTGATAAAATAAATGTAATTGTGTTCTAAAACGGCTGTTATCATTGTTATGGGCCAAGCAGAAGATATTATCTTAGCAATTTGCCTCTTTGTTATATTATAACTAATTACTTAGATTAGATATTGAAATTGATAATCCCTGACCAGCCACGACCCTAAAGAGATAACGTTTCTATGAATAATTATCTAAAAAAGCTTTTTTTTAAATATTTTATCTTATCGCTAGTTCTGCTAATGATCACCATTATTGTCGTTGAAACATGTTTTTTTTTTTTAATAAAAACTCCGTTCTATTTTGTTCAGTGACCTGAATGAAAAGTATAGAATATATTAAAATAATTATAGTGGGGATCGTGTACCAATACAATATTTTTTTTTCGTTTTATCTTGTTCACCCTTCGCGTTAACGGCGTATTTTGCTATCTAATTAATTTTGACCCAAAACAGCCCTGTCATAAAAATGGAATAGGAACACAATTTGGATGACGCACCATTTAAAAGTTGTGGACAATTAGTAAGCCTAGGGGACTAAAGTCAGCTGATACATTCCTCATTAGTTTCTCTTGAAAGTTCATCCTCCATCCAGTTATCAGTCCCCAGTCAACGTCATTCCCCTGGCGCGACCTCGTAACTAATACAACGATCGTATTTCGCGCAAAACGATTCAGTAGAACGTAGAACTCGGCCCATTTCTCCCCCTGGCAAGTAATCCTGATACTACCGAAGTCCACGGTTGATCACTTTTCGACCTTATTGCTTAGGGCCTAAGGGTGAAAAGTGACCGTCAGTGAACTCGGTAGTAGGTACATCATACCTACTTCATAGTTATTTAGTTTTGGCACGTTGGTCAGGGGAATGATAGAAATGTGGCGAATTGTCGTCCATTAATTAAACTATGTCGGAGCGTACCCTTGTTTCGATAAATTAATGGATTAGTTTCTTTGGTAAGGTGTCCTGGTGTTTATTCCCTGAGCGGTGCGAGAGCTAAATGAGATGTTTATAATTTAATGGCGTAACAACTTATTGCTATACTATCTGATTTAGGGTTTGTTTATTAGTGGATTGTTGTAAAACATCAAGAAACGGAAGACCAAAGAAACGATGGATGGATTGTATGAAGGATGATATGTCTAGAAAGGAGGTGACTGCTGAGATGACGAGTAATAGAGAAGTATGGAAGAAGAAGACATGCTGCGTCGACCCCAAATGAATTGGGATAAGGACAGGAGAATGATCCTATGATGCTGTAAAACATTAGAAAATTAATGTTTTGTAAGATAGTTATACACATGGAGAGCTCCTGTTTTCTATACATATAGGAAGATTCCTACGAAGGTTTTAAGTCGAATTGATAGGACGTATACATTAATTATCTATTGTCACAGTGTGTCAGAGTTTTAAGCAAATAAGACCCAGAGCCTGTTTACTCATCGGGCACAATTTCAACCCTCCCTCAGAGTAACAAAGACTACCTACCCTTTAAAGGGTGTAACGAGACCCTTAACGAAGCCGAAAGGTACTTATTGTCCCCGGTATTGCGATATTTTTTTTGTTCTAGACCACCTGGGAAACAGTTCTAACTTTTTCACAAGTTTTTTTTAAATTCATGTTTTTTAGCGTAAGATTTTTATTACACCTGACCAGACCCCCGTACTATTCAATCCATCCATCAGCACGATGTTTTGAGTGCGTTACATTGAGTGCTACCGTATAAAGTGATATAACACCCAAAAAAAAGTCGTTTCCCAGCAATATTTTTTGCGTAAAATTACTTAGTTTGATAGTATACAACGTGTAACAGAAAGGGTATAATCATATGGAATACTGTGGTAGGGACCATCAAACTGAACAACTTTCTCTATGGGACCACCATCGAAATCGTTAAAAAAATAATCAGCTGTTCCATAGAAAATTTCAATACCTACTCGACCCAAATGTATGGGACAGCTGATTATTTTTTTACGATTTCGATGGTGGTCCCATAGAGAAAGTTGTTCAGTTTGATGGTCCGTACCACAGTATTGCATATGAATATACCCTTTCTGTTACACGTTGTATAATGATAGTAGATATTAGAATGATATAATGATAGTAGAATGCTAGTATAGAATGATTTGATAGTAGTATATAATGATTGGTTGACGGCTTCGTTAAGGTTCTTGTTACACCCTGTATATACCTGCTAAGAAATCTGAGATTATAATTATATTTCCATTTTAAACCGCTTGAAACCAATCTTACCTTTCACTTTATCCATTACAATAATTAAATGGTTATATATAAAAGTCTGCGGCAGCTTTACATTGAAATTTTAAAAGCCTAGCTTGACTTGTATATCGGGTGGGTGCAAGCCGACTCATTAACAAGTTAAACGCGACCTACTTTAGAGCCAACATCCAGGTTGCTGTTGACACAACCTAGTTCTTGCTTTCTTGCACCAAGTCTCATTTTAAGTTCAAAGGCTGTTTGCGTTTGTGTTTGTTAGTTTCTATGTTATTAAGAAAATAAATACCTCGTTTTTGTAGTGGTCGCAAGCGCCGCTGCTGAGCTTGAGGTCCTGGGTTCGATTCCTAGGTCGGGCAAAGTGTTATTTCTAAGTAGCAGTCACGGAGTCTGGATTTGTGCCCGGTTGATGGCAATGGGGTTGCCCCTTGTTACATGGGACTTAAACATAACTGGCGAAATGTGGGTGCTATTAGGTACACCTCTGCCAAACTCTTCGGGGATTACAAGCGTGAAATTATGTTTATTAAACGGACGCAGTTCTGCACCAATTTGCATAACAATCTCATATTTTTGTCTATTATTAACATTCTCAATAAACAGATTAAAAAATAATAAACGGAACAGATTAAAAATAATACATGGAAGAAATTTTGAATTTTTGTACATTTTGGAAGAACTGGAGTTTAACTATTTCTAAGAGAAAAAAGAAAATCGTATGGAGGTATCCTATCTATGTACCTACATCTAAAAATCTTCTCATTGCGTAAATGGTACGAGCTTTGGGCTTCGGGGACCTGGATTAATTACATAGTCGGAAATAAATCGAACAAAAAGCGTAATTAGGATTTTCCCTTTGATAAAACTTAAATGATTGCCCGGGATTGGAATTACATTTGATATAAATTGAGATAGACGATAGGAGAAGCTGAAAAGAAAACTTCTTTTGGTTGTATAGAACATTTAACATTACACAACATTACAATTGTATCCCGAAGGTTTAGGCAGAGGGGTACCTATTGTACCTATAGCACAACTCTTAATCTACGAGTCATGTTTAATTACTGTTTAAATCCCAACTAATAGGGGACCCTATTGCCATCAACCATGCACTAATCCAGACTTCAAGCTGCTTCTACAAAATTCCAGACGGAAACACCAAACAGAATCGTGTGTCAACCACAATGTTTATTTAACCCAAAGGTTGACTGGTAGAGAATGCCTTGTGGCATTAGGTCCGCCTATGTACCACTATTGTACTAGAAGTTTAAATAAATAAATAATCGTACCCAGGACCTCATATATTCAGCAATCGCACTAACCATCGGGATGTTTAAGAACATTAGTACGTTTTGAGAAAATCACTCTTGAAGACTATTGGGTCAAACCTGTTAGCAGACCATTTACACTTTACCTACTATAAGAGTTACTAGTGACAATTTGACACATCCTTGAGGACCCTCATCCCATTGTATAATAAGTAAGTAGACGATTGTAGCATCCTGTGGTACAAATAGTACGGCCTTGGGGCCTATAATCCGCTTGCTGTCAGGGGCCCTAAAATGGCCGCAGAATTATAACAGGATAGTAATATGAATATTGTTACAATTCCTAAAATGGTCACAAAGTAACAATTCATAATATTAACTGCATCTGTGACCATTTAATTGATCATTTAACGTGATTCATATTATTATCCTATTATGTTTTTTTTTTATACTAAGCTTGCGTAAGTGAACTTTTACTGACCGACCCTTGCTCGACGAGCCAGCCCGCGCCGCTGAGCGTGTAACGTTAAATTCCCCATTAAATAATCCGACCCAGCCAAACTCTAGTTGCCCTCCCTTCAATGACGCACTAAGCCTAGGCCCGAACCCCGCAGGGGGTGCCCTTAGTGAACGCTCATTTAAATGTATATCCTTAGTTTGTAAGCCCTGGCTGGGGGCCTTAAAGTAATTTTCGGCCACCACAGGATAGTCCGGTTAAGCAGCTTTAACCTCAGTAGAGTTGTTGCGCTGCGAGTGGTCATACCTAAAAAAAAAAAAAAAATACTAAGCTTGCGTTCGGCCGCGACTCGCCTGATGTGAACCGATGATGCGGCTTAGTGTGAAGCACGCTTGCCTTGAAGAAACCGATTCACTCGAACTTTGAATAGATCCAGATTATAATGATCAGATAACAGAGAAGCCGGCAGTGAATTCTACAGAATGGTGGTTGACTCTGCTAAAGCGGACATTTTAGGCCCCCTGGACTGAGGCCCCCCTGTGCACTTGTGAATCATCTAGAGATGGAGGTCGGTAATAGCGAGACCAGATTTGTTGCTTTATTTCTGTTCGTGTCATTGAGTGCCAGGCGGATGAGACCTTGAGTTAATAGCGGCAGGATTGCAGTAATAAATAAAAAATAAGTAACATCTGTAATGTAGTGTTTATTTCAGTAGTTAAAGAAGTTTATGCAATGTTATTGGTTTTTTAGATTTTGGTACTTATTCCATTTTTAGGATGGCGAAAGCAATTTGTTAAAGAAACACGTTCATTGCCTAGCCAAAATGCTGAACTTACCTAGATGGCCAAAATAAAAAAAATCGTTGAATGTCTTCCCTAGTGGCCAATACAAATACCAGAACCCAATACTCTGAAGACTCTCTATTTTATGGCTCATACATTATTGCAAGGCCCCTTCACGCGAAGTCGCGTGAACAGCATTTATCTGTGATAGAAGTTCACTCCTCCGAAGCTATAAAGGATAAAAAAAAATACATAACGCATTGTTTATCTTGACTCCTATGCTACGTATGGACCTTTTCATTATGATTTATACTTAATTGTTATAATGTCCTTTTTAACTCTAGTACGTCCAAGAAACCATAAACTCAAGTAATAAATTCAGTGCTTATCTATACAGACAGATAAAGAGATAATCCGTGGCAATAAATAAAGCTGCTCTATACCGAGTAGTCTCAAGCAGCTGCACCCTCTCCATGTATTTGTATACGACGTTGATGTTACAATAATAATATCTTATTATTACCCACTTAACAGTGACTCCACAACATACTATGTAATTTGACGAGATAGGTCACATTGTACAATTTCCTGCTCCACCATAAGAGACACTCGTTTAACACTAAATTAATTCCAACTCGGTATAGAGCAGCTTTATTTATTGCCACGGATTATCTCTGTCTGTATAGATAAGCACTGGATTTATTACTTGAGTTTATGGTTTCTTGGACGTACTAGAGTTAAAAAGGACAATATAACAATTAAGTATAAATCATAATGAAAAGGTCCACACGTAGCATAGGACTCAAGATAAACAATGCGTTATGTATTTTTTTTTTATCCTACAAAGTATCGAAGGAGTGAACTTCTATCACAGATAAATGCTGTTCACGCGACGTCGCGTGAAGGGGCCTGATGCGGTAGCCGTTCACACGACGTCGCGTGATGGTGCCTTGCAATTATGTACGAGCGATAAAATAGCGACTTCAGCGTATTGGGTACTGGTATTTGTATTGGCCGCTAGGGAAGACATTAAACGATTTATTTTTATTTTGGCCATCTAAATAGGTTCATTGCCATCATTTCGGCATGGCAATTAACGTTTTTCTTAAAAAAATTGCTTTCGCTATACTAAAAATGGAATAAGTACTCAATTCTAGAAAACCAATAACATTGCATAAACTTCTTAAACTACTGCAATAAACTGCAATAAAAGCTAAAAGATTTCGTTGGTGGTGAATTTCAGAGATTTTTTAATTGCATTACACGCACGTCTGGAGGGTTACTATGACGTCTTAAAGCAGGAGTACTTCCAGTGCGGGAAAGAGAAGAGACAGAGCTGTACAGCTTTGTCAATGAGTTCTACAATTGGTGGGTTCTAAAATCTTAGATTTACTCCAATTACTCGTAGATACAGGTGACAAGAAAATGCCCTAGTTCTGCAATTGATCAGATAGTCTGGATTACTAAGTATAGGGACTTATATCCTAAAAGATTTTAAAATAAAAATTAAGTACTTACTTATTCAAAAGATCAAGAGGGCTTTCATCTGAAAATTTCAGCACTTCTGCCATTTAAAAGATCATGATAATATGCATAACTTAATTTGTTGAAAATTTATTTTTATTTGAGCACATGTTTTGATGACACTTTTACAAGTAAATATTTTATATTTTATGAGTTATAAATGGCGTCGTGTCAAGAAGTCTCTTTGAACTTCCGCTTGTATTCTCAGGGAAATGACATATACGTGCTTTTAAAGGTAGGTCTAAGTCCCATACGGTATACATTTATTTATTTATTCAGAAATACATTCTAAGCAAACAGTTTTTTTACATAAATCATGAGGTACAAGCAACAAGTAGGTACCTGCCTTTCTGAGCTTTGCGAAATAACGTTTGTATTATTTTTGTTGAGAGTATCTAAAAAACGTTGCTTATTCTTCATAACCTGCGCAGGAAGAATAACAAATAACATAACGTTTTAAAAATAAGATAGGTACCTGTGTATTCCACTTGACCTTGCCCTATTTTATTGAAGGTTGCAACAAACTGAGTGATCAGTAGTGTTGTCCTTGTCTTCATCTTAGACAGTCGAAGAGAAAAATCACCGAGTACCACAATTTGTGGGAACGAAGCCAGGGTTAATATTAGTCTTCTTGTTTTCTAATCAGGTACCTATCTTTATCTCATACATAGGTATGTGATGTGCCATAATTTAAGTTTATTACTTTGTTGCTTTCCCATTTTTTTTCCTGAGCAAAACGTTTCGAAGTTTAACGTTTTAAGCCCGAATATTAAAATGACATGAAAGTATCCGCAACAAAATCCCCACAAATTAATTTTACGACTTTTTGACAACAACTGGCAATAGACATAACGAAGTATTGGAAGCCCGCCAAGCCCAGAAATTAACAGCCCGGATGCATTTACACCGAGACGAGCGTGAGTGACGAGCCGCCATCACGTCGCACGTTCGCAGCGTTTCATTAAAATGGTAATGACGTCGCCAAGGATTCCCTTGAGTGTAATTAAAGACAGAACTCCTTGCTTGCTGGATAGTTTTGGTAGGATTTATTTATCTGATATTTGACCTTTTTATCTTACTGTGTGAGAAGAATCCTAACTTATGAAGTTGCCTTCATTAGTTAGGATTCTTCTGCCTGTAGATGGTACTATTCGGTGACATTGAGGATATATGTTTTGTTGTGTATTGTGATTGGCGATAAACTGCCGGAGGTTTATAGAAGCCATAAAGTGTGGAGATTATTGTAAGTAGTGAAAGCCTATTAGCTAAACTTCCTAGTTATTGTAACAACACAGTGTGTGTATATTTTGTTTTGCCTTATTATCGTGACTGTAGTGTTGAGATTAGATATTAGATGTTACGAAGACGTAGTGGCCTACCATGACTTCTTAAAGCAGGAGTAATTCCAGTGTGGGAAGAGACAGAGCTATACTGGTCGTATGCTAAGAAAATTATTTGGCAAATTAGATTGCGGAGTTTAGGCAACTGTTAAACAAGTTTAACTTTGCTTGGCTGTTCTAATTTATATATATATATGTCCTCCTTACCGATTTCGGTAACGGCGACCCTTTAAAGCAGTTATTTCCTTGCGTGTGCCCATGACTGGCCAGACCGAATTTGCTTATGAATACCCGGTCACAACTAAAACAGTAGAGTTCGCCGGCAGCGTTGTAAGGGTATGTATAGTAAGCCTATATATATATATATATATCTGTAGGCTTAGGTCTCTCTTTACGAATTTGACGCTTTTCGTTTAACATAAGTTAAGTTTTTACATAAGTTTATTTTAGTTAGCCATCGCGTCTATAGTAGGCAGTTTAGGGTAAACAACCCTAAACTGCCCTGCCTTAGATGAAGTGGTTCTTACTTTTATTTATCCACATAATATTCTAACTGACTTCTGATTCTTGTTTTTCTCCATACTGCATAACGACCACCGCATTACCGCAAACAACTTATTTGCAAAAACTACAGCTTACAATCCTAACTAATATTACTAGTAAGTTTATTTGTTACCTTCCCAACCAGCAAAATTGTACTATAACTAAACCTTATTTCGCAAAAAAGTTTTGTAAACGTGATGTAACGGTGTTTGTGGTGAGAGCATGTTGTATAAAGGTGTTTCACAAGACTTTTTTGCTCTATAAGCTTATACAGCTAAATTGTTCTTTAAGTTAGTGATGTAAACAATTACATTATCATTTTATACAACCGTTATAGAAAAGTACTAAATAAGGCTTAATAAAAACATGTATACAACTATTTAGTTCTATAAACTAAGTTTACAATTTACCACTATAGGCCTGTCTCATTAATGGTTATTGAAACTCAAGAATACGACATTTTTGTGATATTGTGTATTTTG
This sequence comes from Eugnorisma glareosa, assembly GCA_947578425.1. Lineage (NCBI taxonomy): Eukaryota > Metazoa > Arthropoda > Insecta > Lepidoptera > Noctuidae > Eugnorisma > Eugnorisma glareosa. Next base: position 16,762,515 of record OX387965.1, read on the forward strand.
ATGTATCTGCTATAGTACATAGTGTCATAATAGTCATGCCTCCTCAAAAATAGAGCGATTTGGTGATATAATTGAGTTCGGTGTTACTCCTTATGTGTGAAATTTAAGCTATAAGAGTTTTTAAATCGCTGTTTATTAACATTCTTATATCGATCACGAAGACACTTATTTAGCGCAGAATTATTATGTAACAGGGTTTTAGATACCCTTAATACACTATAATGAAACCACTGCTAGCAATCAAAGTCAAATCGAGAATGCAAGTGCGGAAAGTGGTTCCGTACAAAGTAATATTCTATTAAAAAAAATAGAAAAGAAGAAAAGAAGCCAGCAAAGAAATAGTAAATGATTTAAGTGCCGATATGGAATTCAGCTGTACAGGTGAAAGAACTTCTGAACGCTCAACCGAGAACATAAAAACGAGCAATTATGCGATGAGCTGAAAAATTGGGCTATTGACATTTCACACGACGCTCTATGATTATATATATGATTATAATCTTAGCTGCATGATGATGTTTGTAATAAAAGATACATTTACAAATTAAAAAAGAACTTTATTTTAAAATAAAGAAAAACTGTTCACAATTCAATTCAACAGAATTGAAATCAAAAAGTGAATTGATTTTCTGTTCCTAGTCAGTTACATAACATAATTATTAAAAATAATCAACAATACAGGGTGAAAGGAACATCAGACATCACAAAATTATAATATGAATTCAGTCGGTACGTGATTCTAAACGTCACTCAATTTTAAAGGTACAGTGCCGAGCAACGTGACCGCTACACAGCCGCCGCAATTATTTTATTGTGAAGACACTGGAAAAGATAAAGAAAGAAGATGGGTTATTTTATCTACGAGAATTGTTTATATTATGATTTCAAGGGAACCCTAATTTATTTAATCACAATGGCGGTCACTACTTTCACAATAGTACTATAGAAGGCCTGTAGTCGCCAACATTACACTTTTTATTCTATAGTGGAAACTTATGGAACTAGTCTTCGATTAAGTTAATTTAATTTAAACAAAACTCACTAATTTGAGAGGGGCATTAAAAATATCGTACTAAACTATGCCTACTTAGTCAGTAAAATTGTGATCGCAACTCTATTTCACTGCCTGGGTCGCTACTACTAGCGCATTTTACTACTGCATGGTCGCCATAATAAAAATCTTTATATTGAAAAATTACTTACCACTGTTTGGTGAAATAAGGACTGTAACACGATCACTATATCAACACACAGACTAAATGAGAATGAACGATTGAACGAATTGTCGTGGTATAGTAATGTAAAAGCACCACAATCACTATTACATAACATAAAAGTACAATAACAGCGTTACGCGTGACAACTAAATCACTGTTTGGTGACATATCGCAGAGTAACATCAATTTAACAGGTCAAAAATGATACGCCGAAGCTGCTATAGAACTAGTATATCAGCGAATAACGCTATATCTGCGCCAAATCCGGGTTATGTAAACGTTCTTTGGTCTTTTATAGAACCGTTCACTAACACTAATTAGTTCTTGAAAAACGTTCTATGGGCTGCTATACGATAGAGTTTTGCTGGTTGGGTTTTCACGCCTAAACCTCTGAACCGATCCTGAAATTTTGCACAAACGCTGTCAGGTGTCAGAAACGGACTTAGGAAACCGACATGGGATACTTTACATCACGAAAAAAGTACTACCTACTGTTTACGAGGAAAACAACAATAACGTTCTTATGATAATAGTTGGCGCCACGTGTCTTTCGAATCGTGATTGAATTTTAGTATTACAAGTACAGAGTGCAACCGGCGCCATAAAATATCTCGAGGCGAGATCCTAGCACAACATCTCGTAAACAAGTCAGTCACACTAGCATGACTGATAACCAGCTGCACTAGGCTATATTAAGAACTCTATCGACACTTCTTCTTAGGCAGAATAGGTGTTTAATTATTATCCAATTATGTTTTCGATTGTTAGAAGAAGTATTGTAGCGAGACTTACTGAAATCGTCTAGACTCTAGTCTAGAGAGTATTTGAATGCCTGGTTGGTCTAGTGGTCGCAAAAAAGGGCTGCTCGAGTCTGGCAAAGTGTTATTGGGATTTTATATCAGGAAATTCTCAGTAGCAGCCACGGAGTCTGGGTTTGTGCCATTGAGGGCAAAAGGCTCGCCCCCTGTACCTGTACCCTGTACTATTAGGTACATCTCTGCCTAACCCTTCAGGGTTTACTGGCGTGACGTTATGTTATGTGTAGAGAGTATAGCTCGTGAGTATAGCTAAGGCTGTAAGACAGATAGTAAAAAAAAATGTTAATAGGTAAGTATGTACATCATGTCAGGGTCGTGGTGGATCTGGAGGCGATAGTCCTCGCGCGCCTACACGAATGGCGCGTGGAGGCACTACGCCGGGGGGTAACTCCGCTGCCACGGCAAATTGTCGCTCAGCGGACAGACCTCCGGCGCGATCTCATGGCGACATGGAGAGAGCGACTATCGCAACCCCGTGCAGGGCACGCCACAATAGTGGCGATAAGTCCCCTCTTTGAGGAGTGGCTAGAGAGGCGCCACGGCGCCCTCGCCTTCCGCCTGACGCAGGTCCTCACCGGACACGGTTGTTTCGGGAGGTTCCTGCACCGAATCGGGCGGGAGGAAACGCCCGGGTGCTACCATTGTGAGGATCGACCGGAGGACACGGTGGAGCACACGGTGGAGATCTGCCCCGCGTGGGCGGAGCACCGCCGTGTCCTCGTAGCGGCGATCGGCGGCGGCGACCTCTCGCTTCCGGCCTTGGTTCAATCCATGGTCCGGAGCGAGACGGAATGGGACGCCGTCACCTCCTTCTGCGAAGCAGTCATGCTAGCGAAGGAGGTGGCGGAACGTGAGAGGGAGAGAACCTCACGTCCCAGCCGCCGCGGGAGACGCACCGGGCGTCAGGGGCCACGTGGTGGCCCCCGGCCACCGTAGGCGCGGGCCTGTGGACGGTGAGCTATGGGCTAGCTCGCCGTCCGTCCGTCTTATGACGACAGGCCGTGTCGACGGCGCGTTCGTGTTCCACGCGCGCCTCAAGGAGAGTCAGCAAACAGGGAGGGGTCCGTAAGGACCGACGCCTGCCAGGGTTGCGGGACTGTTCGAAAGAGACACCGCGGCCCTGGAACACAAAGGGCAAAGGAAGGAACATGGATGGGTTTTAGTCAGTAAAAGTCTGACACTCCCTCCTGCTCAGCCCAGAGCGGGAGGGGTTATTTGATGATTTCCCATCGGTAAAAAAAAAAAAAAAAAAAAAGGGTCGTGGTGGAAAAGCACATACCTTTTTGACAACGAAGTGCCTCAGTCACCAGACCTTCTAATTAATCAAACTCTTGAAAGCATTAACTTACTGACAGACATTTAAAAAATACTTTACGGAAACGTAACGTAAAGGAGGCACTAAAGAAAAAATCTGAAAATGTATCTTTTGGAGGGGTTAATAGGATATTAAGTTTGTATGGAAGTTCTTCATTTTGCCGATCACAGAGAGGCAAACTGAACTCAATCAAGGGTTCTTATCACAGTTATTCATTGTACACTTATGAACGGTATCAGTCGTAGTGAAGGCTATATTACAACATTTGACATATTCCTGAAATTCTGCCAAGACACACCCTGTGTTGTGTGGATACATAGGCCGAGATCCACAAACGTTAGGTACTTGGCACGAACTTTATTGTCCTTGTCGTACAACTGTCAAACTGCAAGTTCAAGATAGAGACGGGATCACGGGAACATTTCTAGACCTATTAGCACTAAATTTATAGGTGAGACTTACAACACAACACAACACATAAAAACAACATCTACGCAACTCTCAACACGACAAGCAACGCTCAGGTTAACTTGAGAGTTGAAAATCTAACACGATATTATAGCGTTCATATTAGTTAGTGAATACCGGTATACCCAATTATAGCACGTCATAAATAACATTTACAGATCTCGGTCTTAGATGTTTGGAAGTTGTTGTTTGCTTCATAGTTCATTAACTTTGTCGGGACAAAGTAAACGAGCGTAGAGATTTGACTGTACGAGTGTAACGAAATAATAAACTATGATGAATGGACGAATAAACAATAATGAGTTTAAACAAAAGTAAAACTGTTCTTTTTCAAAAATGTGTTTTGTTTTTTAGTTTGTAGCATTGTATTTTGTAGAAGAAGTAAAAGTTCATTTGCACTATTCATTAAACAAACAAACAAAAGTTCACTGTTCACAATACTGAAAATAATGAGACGACAATTTAATGGAAAAGTATTTCTTTAGGGTTCCATACCTGAAAAGGTAAAAACGGTACCTCTTATAGGATCACTCGCGTGTCTGTCTGTCTGTCCGTCTGTCACAGCCAATTTACTTCGAAACTACTGGACCGATTGACTTGAAATTTGGTACATATATGTAATTCAGTGACCCAAAGACGGACGTGTAACGTAAATTAATGAATTTAAACTTGGGCCCTTTAGGGAGTAAATTAAAAAATGAAAACAAAAAGTTTTGCAAACTATATCGTATTACTTATCAAATGAAAGAGCTCATTGTGAGCATCTCTAATATTTTCTTTTTATAATTTTAAGATAAATAGTTTTGAAGTTATTTAAGAAAATAGGCAAAAATGACCATTCCAATTCCAATTTTGAATATATGTCATTAATTACTTCCCAGAATTTAATCCCTAATAGCGACGCTGTCGAATGGTGTTATAGTAAAGTTTGTGTTTTTTTTCAAAACTAAGAGGTTCGATTGCTGGCCAGGAATTTCAAAAATCCAATTATGCAGTTTTAGTTTTCATCAAAATCGGCCTCGAGACTCTTTTGAGCATTTTTCGATATTCCTCACAGTTTCGGATTTGGCCATCCACGCCTTCTTGAAAAATTCAGCTTGTATAGTCTTTGTACGGAACCCTTCACTCGCAAGTCCGACTCGCACTTGGACAGTTTTTGTGTCCCACGCCAGTTTGCAAACATTTCAAAAGGACTTTAAAAAGTGCTCATTAATTGTTCATTTCAGACATTTTAAGCTCCCAACCATGCTTTTCACTCTGATATTATTTAACAAAGGTACTGAAAGAGGAAAATGACGGAAAATTAACATTTAACAAGCTGAAACTTAACTGTTCGCTGAAATTATTAAGTTTTCACTTAAAAATGTATCCGTTTGAGATTTTTATGTTTTAAATAAAAATCGTCTTTATCTATAACGAATCGGTATGTTTTTAGTTGACATTAGTTAGAATCATTAAATGAACAGTGTAACTACAACTTACAAACCGTTTCTAACATAGTGATTGTGTAGTTGTACTCTGTGGTTCCTATAAAAAAATACAAAAAAAAAAAAAACAGAAGCAAAAAGACATCAAAAAGAAAAAAAAACTATCTACGAAATCCAGCGAGTAGCACATCACAAACACTTCTTCCTATTTTCATACATAAAGTCATGAATATTTCAGCAAGAAATTGTATTGTTTATTGCAAAAACAATCCCCGGATAAATGTAAAATGTTGAATGAAACGTCCATCGCGGCTGCTCGTTTTTTTTCAAGTTTATGTAGATTTAAAGCTTCCTTTAACAATTGATTCAGATTTGTAGTAATGGAAGTTTCCGCTGTCATATTAAGTAGTAGAAAGTATTTGCTGAACATTAGAATTGAAGTGCTTTAAGCACCTACCCCGATTATACGAGTAGTATAGCCGGAATATTTTCGCCCAATAGAGAGAAACGGTCACTGAAAGGAATCTGGGGTCACACTACACCATAACGACAAATGCTTGACGTGTTCTGATTTTAAATCCGTAAATATTTTTTGTTGAAAGGACCCCTGAAAAGGTTAAAGATCTATCAAACTAACGAATAGTGGTCTAATTTGCAAATAATTTCAGCTTGTTTATTTTTTGTGCATGGTCGTTGCCTTAAGTACAAATATTAGCTTAAAATAATTATTAATTAAAGTACAAACTTGTAAAAAAACAGAGCAAAACAAGATAAAAATGAAGACAACCCCGTTTCTATACAAGTACTCAAATATACCGCCTACTCAACACTGTTTTAGCCAAATGTTATTCACACTATAATACATTGTGTGTTTCCGTGCGTGCCCCCCAGAGCCCCGAGTTTATCATAGTTTGTCTTTATTTAGCTCACGGAACGAAATATGCCCTGAAATACTTATCTTACTTACGTACGACGTAAGATTTATGATTTTGGTAATGTAAACAACAGTTCTATATTGAATATTGTGATGATTGGTATGTCTCGGTTAGAGTATATTAGAGGAACTTGGAATGTTATAGAAAAAAAATAAAGAAGTCGTTTGTCTTGATAAGAACACGTAATGAGGAGGGATGAAACGCATGTGACTAAAAGAGTGATGGATATGAAAGTTTTATGGATGGAGGGGAAGAGGAAGGTCAAAGAAAGGTGGATGGATTGTGTGAGGGATGATATGAAAGAGAAAGGAGTAAATGATGCCGTGACGTCTGACAGGGGAGAATGGAACAAGAAAAAGGTATTGCGCCGACCCAAAGTAGAATGGGACAAGGGCTGGAAGAAGATGATTTCTAAGTCTCGGCTGGAAGAATCGTATTTAGCATAATCAGCCGATAATGTCCCTACGGCTGGAACCCAGGCGTACTCTAAGTGAGATGAAGTGGGCTGTAATCGTAAGTGCAGGTTTGTGGATGTCACATTTGTCTTAGAATTTTTGGTTCTATTCTAGGAAATGCCGGTTTCCTCAAGATGTTTTCCTTCGAGAGCAGTGAATTACATCTATAGGCCGAATCTAATGACAGCAGCTGCACATTTTATTGTTTGCTCTAAGGCTTATTATGGATGAGCTTTTTCGAGAAAGTACCACGCAAGTACCACTAATCTATTTTTATGGAGCTCAGTGAAATAGCACCCCGAGGCTTTTCTATTTTGTTTCTAGGTTACAGCACTTACAGGCGCAATGTAATGAAACGTAGCACACGTCCTAGGTGTACGTGATCTAAGTGACCTGGGGGCCTAAAATAGTGGCCATTTTAGGCCCCCAGGTGGCCTACCATGACTTCTTAAAGCAGGAGTAATTTCAGAGTGAGAAAGAGATGGCGCTAGACGACCTGTATAGCTGCTCTGCATCATACTTTTCTACTAAACATCACATGGCTGGGACTGGCTGATTTACTAGATTGTCAGTGGTAGCTACGGAAAAAGCTGTCGTGAATCCTATTGAAATAAAAGTCGTTACAGAAATACAAATCACTTTGACTGCGATTGACATTTCATGGGCGAAGTTTTAGACCAATAAAATGTACACGAAGAAGAAGAAGTGATTGCCATTTGGCTAGTATAGGCTCTCTGAATAAAGTTACGCATGGAGAAATATTTCTTTAGTACCTAACTATCTATAACGTTGTCAATACTGATAGAGCACTTTCTCGGGTCGTACATATAATGTCGAACCGAGTTATGGACACACTTGACCGTGAGATGCTACCGCCCTGAAATTGTTATGGACATTAAACGTGTGTCCGATATATTAGGGAACATAAGTGTGCATTTCCACTAGCACAAAGCGATATCAAAATAAACGCCTAAATGTTTTGCGCTGAGCTGAGCAGTGAAAATCTAAGAAGGCGTTTTTATTTAGACATTATTTTATGTGCCGTCTAGCTAGTATTAGTTCAGACGGGCATTTAACGTTATTGAAGTAACGAAGCCCTAGCACGAGCACGCGGTACAAACGGAACGTACGACGATTTTAAAATAAAAAATAACTACTGTTTCACATAAAATCCATATCTTCTAATCTTCTATACTAATACATATTATAGAGAGGTAAAATTTGCAATTTTGTATGTAGGGGGTAATCTCTGGATCTACTGAACCGATTTTGAAAATTCTTTCACTAATAGGAAGCTACATTTTCTCCGAGTGCCATAGGCTATATGTGCCCGTGGGATAATTTCCGACCAAACCGCGAGCGAAGCCGCGGGCAACAGCTAGTATTTACAAAGTTTTATGAATTTATTCATATAGCTGATCTATGGATGATACTGATTGTGCTTGTTGCAAACAATTTAACTAAATTGCTATAGGATAATTGTATTTTCGATTAAAAAATGGACGTATTTATATTACGTTTACACCGCGCATTGGTGCTCAAGTAAATGAATCATTTAAACTAGTGTCTACACAAAATTGGGTATTGTATAGGACCACTCACGTTTTCAATGCATTCTCTCTCAACATTTTATTGAAAACAGCAATCCCACTAGTAGTGGCCTAGACTGAAAGCGCAATATGTATTGGAGTGCTCGCTGGCCCAGTGCCTACGAACTGTGTGCTACAATCTGTGCCTAAGTTGTAACCTACTTTCTCGCAATCAACTTTCATGTTGACAAGCAGATTTCTGGATATTCCAGGTCTTTAAGAGAAAGCCTTTGCAAATCTTTACATACATGTTAATCTTTTATAAAATCTTGCTAGATATTCGCATGGATTTGTTAATGTGGTTACCTATATAAGGTGGCCCAGATTCGGGAAACTACATATTGGTAAGGATCTAATGTGTTGAATAACAAGTGAACTAATTACTTTTGCCTTTAACCCAAAGTTATCGAGCTTATCCACCAGCACAAATTACAGTGAATGGAAAAGGAATGTGGAACTGTAGATTCCATTATATTATATTAGTGCCAAGTAATTATGAAATAGGGAATATTAAAACTGCTATCTTTAACTTTAGGCACATTCTCCCGGTTTTATAACTTAATCTAAAAAGTTTTTGTAGCAAAATGTTTATGTCCGGATCAAGGATTAAATAAAATATGGCTGGCAGGCGTTCAGAGGCGCTGGGTTTTACGAGACAGCTCTCTCTGATGAACACTTGCTAAGTCGGACTTAAACGAATTATTTGACATAAAAATACGTGTTTCATCATGTCCCTGGATCTTGATCAATATTGAATAATTATTCTTGATTAGAAGTTAAGTGAATCTTTGAAGGATGTCACATTCACAACATAATGCCGAGCGCATCATCGATGCTGTTTTGCGTTTCCCGCTCTGTTACATGCTCTAGCAAGATGACGGTTCTGAGCGACAGAAAAGGATTTGAACAAAAAGCGCTATTGCTCAGCAGAACTGAAGTTGATGGCAATAGGTTCGCCCCTTATTACATGGTACTCAAATATAACTGTCGAAATGTGCGTGAACGTATAGACCACACCACAGCCTAACCCGGGAATTACAAGCGTCATGTCATGTACGCTCGCTTGGCATCAGTTTCCATATACAGGAACCGCGTGCTGGCTGGTACTGAACGTAATTTTTACCCGACTGCGTCAGAAGTAGGGTAATGTTTTTAAGCTTTAACGCAGAAAAGAGGTTAACGACGCTCATAAACACGGTGTTTGTTATAAAGTTTTCTAACGCGTTGTTGTGGTTTACTGGTTATCGTATTATGGTGTTGCCATACTATGCAGAGTTTGGTTTTATGACGATCATAATAACGCTGATTTTATTATTATTAGGTAGGGATTATATAAACACACTACACAAAATATATCCGAAGGAAAATTTATCGTAGAACACAGATGATCCTACAGTCTCGGCTGCCTCGAGATACTGAGTTAAATCTTATCCGATTTGATTGGGGTGGGAAACAACAGCTGCGCCCTTAGATTTAGTGACTGAGTTTGTTTTTTTATTATTAATATATTGTCTGTCACCGGCTGATAAAAGCTCGTGACAAATAGTAATGTATATATATAAGCTGTGGCCTGTGATCAAAGACTTAAATAGTAATTTAAGTCCGCTACCGCGTCAAAAAATGATCACGTTTAGTAGTAGTTATCTAGCCCACTCAAATGATCTACTAAAAATCGTATCTATCCATGCGGTGTGAGCCAGGTCACTCTTCGTCGTGTACTCTTTATTGCACGACCTACGTATGTTCTGTGAGCCCTAATCTAATGATTCAATCCTTTGCCTTTGGCTGCAGTCACAATCCGTTTCGACTATTGTACAATGCTTCACCTACGAAGATGGGTACCCATCTTCCAGTTTCTTCAGATAGGTACTTCTTCTCTAATCTAAAAATATGTACATAGATGCCTGCATCACCTGAGGTCATGGAACCTTTGATACAGAACTGTTCCTGCCAATCTCTCGCCCTAATCTGGGTTACATGATAATCTCCACGTCAGCAGGGCTTAATTCTGGAATGAGTCGCGACTATGATGAGATTGTGTCGTAAAATGGGGAATTTATGGCCCAGAGTAGATTGTAGAGGTATGAGAATGTTGTTTGTTGTTAGCAGGGATTTTGAAAGACGGCTTTTCCTCTTGATAAGTATTAATTTCTTGTAACTAAATCTTGTACTGTGGTGTCGTTTTGGATTCTTATAAATAAGTCACACATTAATCTTGGTAATTAATATTTTGGTATCGATGGTGCAATATTGGCCTGGCTGTCATTTGTAGATCTGTGACAGTCGTTAAAGGTGGTCAGTGGCCCGAAAGTTTGACAACCAGTCTTACCAAGGGGCAAGGGGTATCGTATTACCCAGTACTAACTGGATTGTAGAGGTCAGATAGGCAGTTGCTCCATGGTAGATTATTGGTAATCAGCTGCATCCGGTTAGACTGGAAACCGACCCCAACCTAGTTGGGAAAAGGCTAGGCAGATGATGATCTATGGTTCAATATTGCAGCGTAATTTAAAATAATGAATTAAGTTCGTATTTATTAATGCGTATTCTTTGTAGGTCTCTCTTTTGTCACTTGTTATGTAAGATTGGGAAATACTGTGTAGGTAATAGGAAGGTGTTCTTGGATAGGTATTTACCTCCAAGGTACATTAGTAATTGCAATTTTAAACTAGATTTCGACAATTTATCTATGCTGGGCTTGGCTGCATCTAAATTTGCGTTCTTACTTCATTAAATAGTCCGTTTTGGTTTCGCAAGTAATTTATGTGTTAACTACTGATTTCTTTCGTGTTTTATATAGTAAGATCATAACTATAAGGCAGAGTAATAAAGTAATAATAATTGTAAGTTTTGAAAAAACAAGAATCCGCCATTTTGTAACCGGCTTTGTAAGATGTAGGTAATAATGATGTATTTCACAAGAATCTGAAGCAATGACTTATATAAATGACCTGATAACATAGCTTGTCAAATAGAAGACCTATTATTCACTCAGCCCCTCTTACAGAAAATGGGACAAACTTAGTTCGGAACAATTCAAGCCGATAAGATCGAACTTAGTTCTTCTCCACCCTCAATCGTTCGTAACTTTAGGAGTAGGTACCTACTTAATGTAGGTTCGTTCCCAAAGTCATGAAATTTATTGACCCGCCCTGAAAACATAACTTTCAGATGTCATTAAGGTCAGTGGCTATTGACAAAATGATTGTTAGAAAGCTTTTGTGGTCGTAACCGTCATAATTTTGGGGATCTTGATAATTTGGGGTAGCTACTAGCTCCTTAAAGTAAAATTATGTGTTCCCCTTTTTAAAATCCGACTAATTTAACTTTTGTTAGTTGACAATTTAAGTATGAAACTTGGAACTTATAAGTAACGGCAATCGCCCTTGTTTTGTTTAGTTTTAAAATCAGTATCAAACGCTTTCGGTTTGGCTACTGTTAAAAGAACAGTTTTTTGGCGCAATCTCGCAAATCAGAGGTAGCGCCGCCATCTTGTTTTGCCACAGACAATATCAAAAATTACCAAAAGCGCTGCTGTCATAACCATTCAAGCGCGATAAATGCAGCACTACAGTAATTTTGCAGAAAAATAAAATAACATATGAAGATAGACTGATTGAATAAAATCGGAATTCCGTCAGGTAGCGGTATCATCACTCTAAAGGTGACTGTCCTGTACTGACTTGTATTAAAGGGCCTTAATTATTATCATAGCTGAATAACTCACATTTTCGGAAATTTGCGACACGTAACCAAATAATCGGGTTCGTCATTGAAACGTGCCCAAACCTGTTACCATTGTGATAAGAATAGCGTATCTATTGATTATATTAATACAGAAACCGCGCACAAATAAATATGAAACGTGTATAATCAACTGATTATTTTCGGGTCATATGAAGAGATGCAACACCTTTTTTAACCTGTGTTATTTACGTAATATTAAGAATGCGAAGCCGCTTAACGCTTTGTGTGCTGTTGATCGAGTTCCAGTGCACCACGACAGGGTTATAGTCATCACATGTTCATGATAGGTCATGGTCTACCGTTTTAAACACGTATCCTATGTCCTAATCCTAACCTATAGCCAGAATACTTTTTAGCACGAAAGATCCGTCCAGCACGCGGGCGAAGCCGCGGTCAAGAGCAAGTGACCGAAGACGCCTCAACGATTGACAATATTGTACCGACACACCTATTTAGATAAATAATGCTGTCCATCTTGCTGTCTGACTAATCTTTTCTGCACAGCAATTTTTTGAAACTCACGCTTATATGCATCTTATTAATTTGTAACATCTTATCAGGAGTATTTACTCATAGATATAGCCCAAGATAAGCCTGTATTCATTGAGCAATAGTACACAGTGCGTGCTGCCAACCGCATCATGGCTGTTGAAGCGTGCTATAATAGCAAATGACGGTTTTGAGGAACAGAAAAGGATATAAGGAGCTTGGAAAAATACGATTCCGTGCGGCCAGATCAGGACTCGCAACCTTTATATCTTTTCTCACCCTGGGTATTCGTCCAATAATATCTCTCAACGTAGACATCATATTCCTAAATTATAGAGACGAGTGTAAATGCACCTAAAAATCAAAACATTCTGCTAGGCAGACATAACAAAAGTCTCGCCGATTTTAATCATATTTAATAGGTATGTGTTGAGACTTTTTGATAGCACAAGATAAAGTTTTCAAATATTTATCTCAAATACAGAAACTTCCGTTGTGTTTCATTGCAAAAATTCGTGACAGGTAAATGCATTCTTATCTTTTATCATCTTAAATTAAGTGATAAATGTTGAAAGTTGATTAAGAAACTATTATTACTCTGTTTGTGTGCTTCTGTATGTTTCCACTAAAGTCGTTAATTAATTTAGATAAGAGCTGTTTTTCACTCAGGTGAAAATAGTTTCAACAATTTCCGTTTTATTATACACTTCAGAAAGTGCTCATTTAATCTTACTAGTTATTTGTTACTTTGAAGATATTATATTTTGATGTCTGTATACTTGTGACTATTCGACGAAATATTCTCAGCTGGTTATATAAAACTACACCTGACTCAGCTTCTGATTAGCCTGTTGCATCCATGAAAGACGATACAATAAATTCTAGCACATCATCATCACTTAAAGCAACACGTGGCCAGCCATATTTTCCTTTACTAAGGTTGTGACGAGACCAGCACCAGCCAACGTTCAAAGAAACCTCAACCTTCAATGAAAACTCGTTGCAGTTTTAATTTTTACAATGTTGCACCCGCACGCTCAACGAGCACAAAATGAGCCTTTACATATAGGAATCCCACTAGACCGATGACCTGGTGAAGGTTGCAGGGATCCGCTGTATGCAAGACGCACGGGACCGGTCAATGTGGCGACACTTGGGGGACGCCTATGTCCAGCAGTGGACGTCTTTCGGCTGAAATGATGATGATGATGAATGCTCGTTTAGAAAAGCGACAGCAATCTTTCATTATACGAGTGTACCTTTAAGGAAATTTTAGGCTTTACATCCTATGTTAAATGCCAAATAACCATTCCATGCCAAACTCGTAAATATTTGAACGTCTTTGCTGTCAAACAACGACAGGTGTGATTAGATACGGATTTGGTAGTGAATTTGTTTTACAATTCTTTTCCCTGACTTGATTAAAGCCGAATTTCAGCAGCATCAGGATAACATTCAGCTTGTTCCAGCTCGTCCGGACATGCTATCGTAAAGTGGCGGCAAATGGAAAGTTCAGTGAACAGGACGAGCTCATCGTAAGCCGAGTTACTAAATATAGCCTTGCTATACGCGTACGGCTTGCTGCCAAAACCATTACCTAGGCCAAAGTTCTTTATGAATTTACAGCAGATTTTTCAAATTGGTCGCGATCGATAGATCGGTTTGCAAATAAGCTCATGTATCAAAAGAACTGCCAGCTGATAATATTACTTATTAATCGATATGAGATTTCGCAGCAGTAACTAATTTAAATTCACTTCAGAGAGTTCAAAATAAAATAATTAAAACTTTGTTCCATTATCTATATATATATATCTATATATATATCTTACTCCAACAAAAACCATATACGAAAAAACTAAACTATTAAATATCAGACAGCTATACATTTACTACACCTGCATTCTTATTAAAACATAACTTCAAACTCAATACAAACTAACATACAACTAAAGAAAAAAACAATGTCACATAACCTGAGAAATAGATATAAAAACAAACTTGAAGTCATCAGCGTACGCACTAATTACGGTAGAAAGACCATATTATTTGAAGGAGTTCATCTGTTCAATGAATTACCGGACGATATTAAAGAGTGCGATAACGTTAATAAATTTAAAAAAAAGCTTATGAAACATGTATGTACATTATAACGTCTAATACTCTGGAGGAAATGTGTATTGTACTGTATTATCATACTTTTACTTTGTATCTCATTATAAGCGGATTGTATGTTCTTATGAGAAATAAATTTCTTTAAACCGAGATTTACGAATACATCTCATATAACTTGGGATTTGTCTTTCTACTAACTCTTCCAGATATTACACGCGTGATGTTATTTTAATGTGATTTATGAATCTATGAAACATGACTGTTTCCACAATAGCTTACAATAGTTCCTGATTTTATAGTACTAAAGCTTTATAATAAGTTTAGTCGCATAAATCAATGTTTAGATCAGGTAACAACATTACGTCAATTTGAACGCTTAATTCGAAATAAAACGTGTCAATAAATATCACAAATAATTTATCGGGCTTCCTCAATTATATAAAACTTAAGTAATTAATACGTACGTTACCGATATTCAACTTACGTAAACTCCCAAATCAATAGGTAACGTAGTGTTCTTTAAAAGAAACCATTTCATTTCATTTTTGTATGACAAGCAATATAGTAATGTACGTAATATTGTAAAAGAGTTCATAATCCATGACAATGGAATAATTAAATTTACGAATTTATTTAAAAACAAAAGAGTTCTTGTAGTTAGAAGTTAGAACAAAGAGAACTTTATTTTAGGAATTGAATATTTTAACAAAGTCTAGCCAATTCTTTGAAATAGATAAATACTCTATAACATAACACCACGTTTGTAACCCCAAATAGGTAGACAGAAGTGTGCACAAATCCATTACCCGGCTAAATAGGCTTGCATTCGGCCGCAACTCGCCTGGGGCCTTAGTCTGCTATTGCAATAGTGTCAGAATGGTCTATCATTGATTTAATAAGGCCCCTAGCCCACGGCGTATTGAAGCGCGTTCGAAACTCGTTTGACGTGCGTACCAGGGACCGAATTACCGTTACTTTTTTTATAACGTTACCAAATACCGTTATGATAACGATAAAAAAGTAACGATATGAATAACGATACCCGTAAGTCCGTTAACGTTACCTAATAACTAAAATTAGTATCGGTAAAAGTAACGATACTTATACCGATAATTTATACGCCAATCTCTTTCTAACGATGTTGGTCGCGCTCGCGCTCGCACTAACTCTAGTTGCGCGTGTATGAATTACCTAGTGAATTAGTGATTGGTGGGTGTATCAACAAATTGTGAAATGGCAGGAAACGGTAAGTATTTTGGTATTTACATGTAAAGTTTTAAATAAGTAGGTACCTACAGGCTACAGGGTTTTAATCTAATTTAAACAAATTCCGTTTTTTTATCACTAGAGAAGACACGAGTAAAAACACATTATTATCTATGTTTTTAAAATTAATATGTAGTTAGTAGGTAGCTAGTAGCTACCGCTACTCGAGGAATGGGCCATTCGGGGCCATTCCGAATGGCTGGCGCATGCCTGCACATAGACGTATAAAAGAAACGTTGACCATTGCGCAGCCATTCGGAATGGCCCCGAATGGCTCATTCCTCGAGGCGGTAGCAGCTACAAATGTGTAGGTACTAATAAAAGTAATAAAATAAGTTTTGTATTTTTTCTTTGCAGATGGTAAACGGTTACGCAGACGCACTGTCTCCCCGAGCCTTCTCGACTATGATTAGGATGTTATGTCCCAATCAATTTTAGCAAGGCCAACGAAGAATCAAAATCTCGGAGGACGTGCTGAAAAATCCAGCCAAACAGCAGCGGTAATTCCTGGTAATGACAGGGAACACATACGAAAACAGCAAATAATAATAATAATAATAAATCTTTATTTTCAGATCAGAGATCCATAGGATAAAAATACAAATACAAAACAGCTTGGCACTAACTAAATAAAATAAAATAAAACTTAAAACACATATCTGAATGACGGTCTGTGTGCCGCCACCCAGTGGCACATTATTTTGCCATCCACTCGGCCGGCTACAGTAGCCACAAGGCTGTTGCAAGGCTGGTGTGTGCAAAGCATGTACCCAAACGAAAGTCGACCCCAAAAATATGAACTACCATTTTGCTAAATTAGTGGAGTCAAGTTTAGAAGACATAAGGCCCTGCATTCCGCCTAATGTTTATGCAAAAATCATCACATTTTGGCAGCCGTGAGAAGGAAATACAATTTGACACTCAAACTAAATAACTACCAAAGGACTTTTTTTTTCTAGACACGTTTATAATAATAATAAATAATTGCCATGTATATAATTTAGTTTCATTTCCTAACGCAAAAACTAATAAATAACCCAGTCGCTGTGTGCTGGGCACATTTTGGTTTTCCCTCTCTTTATACCTAATACTAGGACAAATAAAAAGAACTATAATTTCTTTAATAAGTTTAATTTTCTTTCTAATTTTGTAAAACACAAAAAAAATATAAAAAGTAAAAAAAAAAGTAAAAGTTAATAGTAGGTAGTAACTGTTACTACCTACTATTAACTTTACTTTTTACTTAAAACTTACTATGGAAATTATAGTTTTTTTTTTAATTTGTATTACGGACCTTAGAGTCCGTGCGCGAGCTCAGAGGAATAGGTGACTTAAGTACTTAAATGATCGGTGGTTTTATTTCAAGTACATAATACCCTCATAGAATGATTTCATAATTTAGTTCGCGCGGAGTGCAAAATTATGAAATCATTATGTAAGGGTAAAATCACCGATGATTTAAGTAAGCCAGCCACCGATTCCTCGCAGCTCGCGCGCAGACTATAACTACAGAAAAATAACATTTGTTTATAAGTTTTATAAAAGAAATCTTTAGCAATACTCAGAACTAAATCTAGACAAAGAAAAAACCTGATATTTTTTCTTGATTTCAGGTTACACAATGCGTAATACGGTAAAAAAAATAGTGAAGGATTACTATTTGTTCTTACTGTATAACGCATTGTTTCGAATTAATACAATATTTTCAATTAAATCTTATTTTAAACTGTATCTGTACCTAGATACTACAAATTTTAAAGATGAAAATAGCCTCTCTACACTGAGTTGTGAGGCCGGGGCAACCAACACAACCTGACTTAACCCATATAAATAAGGAAACGTGTGTTTTTTGGTTCCCAGTAATCAAAAACTTTTTCTCCGCGAGATTACCAGCAACATCAAGGCGCTGCTGGCCTTTCTCGAGGAGTGAGGGTGGATCGAATAGATTTCCCACCCGTACGCAAAATACACGCTTGGACGTGGAGTTTCGGACACCAGCCCGCTATACAATACAATACAATCAAAAACTTTGGTAGTAGAATTAAGTAACTAAAAAAACTATAATTTTATATAAATTATAAAACGTTATAAAAAAACCTGACCAAATATAAAATATGGGTATTGGTACCTATTTTACGAAGGTAATAACTAATAAAAATCCCACTAGTATTACTGTTAGGTACTTATCATTATTACAGTCGACAACACGTAGCTGCATATAATTTGACCTCTACAATTTGTCTTTTAAATATTTTCGTAATGAAAGAGTATCCAGGGACATGTGGTCGACTATAATAATGATTAAAAAAAAAAACATAAAAGTCCCATCATCAACATCTAACGTAAAGCTGCACAGAACACACTTTTAGGTATCAGCGGGGCGCGGGCGCAGCGGACGCATCCTCTTATTCATCTTACTTGCTTGACAGTCGCTCGCTTATTCGCAGTCGCAGCGCACTTCCGAACCTAATCTGTGTTCCGATTTTCCGAACCTCCATAAAGTTTGAACAGAACTATACAGTAGGTACTCAAAAGCACTCAATGGGACTTTTATGGTCGAAATAAATATTTTAATTAAAGATTAATATACATAATTAGAATGATATAGTTTAAGTAAAAAGGAGAGTAGGCACACACGGCTACAAATCAAGCTATACATTTCCAGTTTATGCTGATCTCGCATTTTATAGGATTTCCGTACAATGCGAGGTCAGCTTATACTGGAAATGTATAACTTGATGTGTAGCCGTGTGTACTTACGTTAAATGTTTTATTGCACAATGTGCAAGTAGATGTTTTCTTTAAAACTTTTGAAATACTGATAAACTCTGTTCCACTTCTTTTGGCCCATAATAATATTTTTTAAACAAACAACTAATTATAATAACAGAACAACAAAACAAATCCAATTTGGCGTACGCGATGTTTTATGACGTACTGGTACTGGACTATAAGCGTAAGCGCGAGCAATTTGTCGCGTTTTCGTAGGTATCTGTCCGATCGTTGTAAAATTCTAGCTGTTGCCGCTCTGATTAGCAGAGCCGAACGAAAAGACGCGCGGCGCGCGTTCGGTTTGGCAACGTCGTGCCAGATATTGTTAGTTTTTAGTGAATTAACGTTATTAGTAACGTTACTTAAATACCGGTAAATCCTATAGATTAACGTTATGTTTAACGTTAATATTTAACGTAGCATAACGTTAATGTTTCGGTAATTTTACCGGTATTTGTTTGGTAACGGTAACCGTCCCTGGTGCGTACAAAGGGTAATTCGTCTGCGCGGGGCCTTATTAAATCAATGATAGACCATTCTGACACTATTGCAATAGCAGACTAAGGCCCCAGATGTGAAGCGATGACGCTGCCTAGGGTGGAGCACGCATGCCTAGAAGATACCGATTTACTCGAACTTTGAATAGATCCAGATTATAATGATCAGGAAACAGAGAATCCGCCAGTGAATTCCACAGAAATATTCCCGCTGTAAATCTACATATACTAATATCATAAAGAGGTAAAGTTTGTGAGGTTGTAGGGGGTAATCTCTGGATCTATTGAGTCGATTTACTGAAAAATTCTTGCACTAATAGGAAGCTACATTATCCCCGAGTGCCATAGGCTATACTTACAACGTGCCCGTGGGATAGTTTCCGACCAAAACGCGTGCGAAGCCGCGGGCGACAGCTAGTATCCAATAACTCTTTGCCTGACCTGGGAATCAAACCTAAAACTTCAGGCTTAACAACAGATACTACTTAAACTAAAATTCCCTTATCTGTATAGATACCCTTTATTTCTCCCTATATAACGCAAACACGAAATAGTTTCAGTAGCTAGTACCAAACAAAACGAAAAAAAGTGTTTTGCAGCCAACCAGCATGCAGCGGTCAGATTCGGACACGATTTAACGCAAAATATTTAAGCTTTGAGTTGAACGCACGAAGTTCAACTCAAAGCTTAAATATTTTCATGAAAAGAGTTCATTAAAAATGCACACTGAAGCTGAAACGCTCCAGCTTCGGTTTCAGATGAAAAATTTACTAATAACTTTAAAAACGTTTGTAGAGTTCCGTAATTCCGTTGATTACTTTGACCGTTTTTATTCGCGTAGGTATAATGATTTGAATTTGACTCAGTAGTAAGGTTTTCCCTGCTAATGAAGAGATCCAAAGTTTAATTCTATGCGAATGCGACACTCTTTTAGGAGAAGTATGAATGGAAGTACCAACGAATATGGATGGACTTTGTGAGAATTTTGGGTACAACATGGGTGACTACTGCAAAAAAGACACCTTTTATAGAAAATAAAAGAGAAGAAAATCACTCCAAATAAATGAGGAAAACGGCAGGGGGATGATTATCACATAACATAACATTGCGCCACAGACCTCCGAAGGGTTGTACCTCCTCATTGGTAAGGTGCAGTACACCTACAGTGCTACACCCAAATTGAGCCAGTGGTGAAAGGGGGCGAGTCTATTGCCATCAACTGGGCACAAATCCGTATAAGGGGGATACCACTGATTTGATTATTATTACTGAAAAATTCAATTGATGATTATGATGTATAAAATGTAAACGTAGTACTATACATTGGACAGCAATAAATAATCTATTATATGTATATTCTGCACATACACTTACTCTTAATATCCATTAGCAGATACATAATGTTGATATTTTGTATACAGCGACCCGCCCCGGCTTCGCACGGGTGCAATGTTATACATATAAACCTTCCTCTTGAATCACTCTATCTATTAAAAAAAACGCATCAAAATCCGTTGCGTAGTTCTAGAGATCTAAGCATACATAGGTACAGACAGCAGGAAGCGACTTTGTTTCATACTATGTAGTGATTGGACATACAAACACATACATAAAGCGCAATTTATGATAGCATTACAGCAACGACGCATTTTAAATAAATTAAATTAAATTGATTACACATACTTTGTTATCACTGAAGTATTACGGTGATAAAAATATATCTACCATGTTACTTATTTTTAAGTGTGTAAGTAACATACCTATTCGTGTAGAGCAGGGATTCCCAAAGTGGTCGATATCGACCCCTTGGGGTCGATATCGGTTTCCTAGGGGTCGACATAAACGAAAACTGATTATGGGAGTCGACGAGGTCTAAAAATCGACCCCTATTAAATTAACACAAGTTCTTATTTAAAACTTTCAAGATAGGTAGGTAGGTACTGTATTGTTTATGTTGTGTTACGTGTACTAAGAATAATTAATATTTATGTAGGAAATAGCATTGTTGTAGTAATATAAAGCCTCAAGTTCGTACAAGATGAAAAACTCGGCAAGTCAGTGTGGACAAGTTTGTGCAAGATAATGAGTTCGAGCGTACGTCTTTCAGGCGCGTTTTGACTTGCTCTCTATTTGACGCTTGCGCGATTTAACACGAACGAATTCATGATCAAGTTGCAAGTCCAAACATGTTCCTGATATTTTACTATTTAACGAGGTTGCACTTAGGTTGAAAGTTCATTTGCGTTTTGAAATTCGTTGGAGCTTGAACGATAATAACTCATATAAGTACTCATTTATTTCAAGAGATTACAAAGTTATTACATAGCTAAATTAAGTGAAGTAAAGTGACTGAAAAAGAATTTACAAAATGCTGAGCTCCCTACGCGAGTTAATAGCGTAACCACACAATATCTGCAGTTTATGAAAAATTAACAGGGTAAGTACCAAACAGTTTTTATCCGGCACAGCGCATCAGCATTGCCCCACTGCACACTGTGTGATAGTGATCAGTTGAGCTATCTGTAGATTGTTTGCAACAGTTTGCAGTTGCCTCAGTTGTTTCAATTGTAAAAATTTACCAGTAAATTTAACAGTTTATTAGGTATTGTTTTTAATTTAGGTACTTAGTTTCTTATTTTTTTATTTGCAGGATTACTGAGAGTTTTATGATGGCGGACACGAAAAAAAAATGCAGACAATACAGTTTGGACTACTTGAGGTTCGGATTTATTGCATCTCCATCAAATCAACACTTGCCGATGTGTCTCATATGTGAAAAAGTATTCAGTAACGATGCCATGAAGCCTTCAAAAATGGATGACCACTTATCGAGAGTACATGCTGACAAAAAAAGTAAGCCCTTGACATTTTTTCAAGCACTTAAAGAAAAACTAGACAAAAGGCCATCCATAAGATCGATGTTTGCGTCATCATCTATTAAAGACGATGATGGTTTACGAGCGTCCTATAATATATCTTTACTAATAGCGAAGTCGGGGAAACCCCACACAATTGGAGAGCAGCTTATCTTACCAGCCATTGCGGAGGTCCTTAACAATGTATTGCACAAACCCGCACATGATATTTTAAAGAGAATACCTTTGAGCAATAACACCGTTCAGAGACGCATAGACGAGATGGGACGCGATGTGGAAAACATTTTATGCAAGTTCTTACAGACCAACAGATTCTCTCTCCAGTTGGACGAGTCTACATTACCCGGCAATGAAGCTCTGTTGTTAGGATATGTTCGATATATCAAAGATGAAAATATGTGCCACGAACTGCTTTTTGCTACATATTTAGAGACTGATACCAGAGGAGAATCAATTTTTCAGGCCGTGGAACATTTTTTTACTGACAAAGCTATTCCATGGAAGAACATTGTTTCTGTTGCGACTGATGGTGCACCGTCTATGGTTGGTCGTCATCGTGGTTTTATAGCTCACTTAAAGCGACAACTGCCTGATGTACTGGCAGCATTTAGTAGCAAAAAAGCTGAGTCCTAGATTGCATAAGTCTTTACAATATGTAATAAATGCTATCAACAAGATTCGAAGCAATTCTTTGAACTCTCGGTTATTTGCTCAGCTATGTGAGGAAAACGACGAAGTCTTTACTCGATTACTTCTTCACACTGAAGTTCGCTGGCTATCAAGAGGCTCTTGCTTAGAAAGATTTTCAGCCGTTTTTGAATCTGTGTTGGAGTTTTTACAAGAAAAAGATCCGAATTTGAAAGAAAATCTGAACAATTGTAAAACAGATATTTATTACTTGACTGATATCTTTGGAATGTTCAACAAAGTTAATTTGCAGCTGCAGGGTGACGATCTTAACTTGATTAAAATAAAATCAATAATATCGGCCTTCGTGGGTAAACTAATCCTTTATAAACAAAATTTAGGCAGAAAAGAATATTCGCAGTTTCTGCATTTGTCAAAATTACCAGAAACGCTTCAAGATGATGACATTTTATTATATGTCACTCACTTGGACGCATTACACAAGGATTTTACGGAGAGGTTTGAGGATCTTTTAAATTTACAAATTCCTCAATGGATAATAAATCCGTACAATAGAAGCCATAGAAGAAGCCAATGTGATAATGCAAGAAGAGTTGATTACCATCAGCACAGACGAAGAGCTTAAGCAGAAGTTCAACCAAGGCTATCAGAAGTTCTGGTTGCAACGCAACATTGAAACACAGTATCCTACATTGTGGAACATTGCTGAAAAATACCTTATCGCTTTTCCATCATCATACCTAGTTGAAAAAAGCTTCAGTGTGGTAACAAACATTTTGACGAAACAAAGAAACCGTTTGAAAATCAACGAACGTGGAGATTTAAGGCTGCAACTCACCAATATTGAACCGGATGTAGCTATAGATTGGTAGATAGTCACCAGGTTCATCCATCACACTGAATGTTTTATTTTCTCTTTGCGAATTAATACTTTTTTAAATATAATTTCCTACCTACTTAAAATTCTTTAAGTACCTAATTTGTAATAATCGTTATAAATTAAACTTGATATTTACTGAATTGTATGTCTTTTTATTTTGTTAAATTTTGATACGAAAATGAAGTCAATTTTACTCACTTAACCAAGTGCAAAGTTTTCCAATTGGTACCTTAGTACCTAGGTATTTTGTGTCAATAGGAAAAAACTAAAGATAGGCCCCCTTATTCATAATAGTCTGCTAACTTAAAGCATTGCTAATTCTCACTCTGTCTTCTTCTATTGACCTAAGTCAGAATGAAAAATAACACACTGTAGCAGCTGTTTTAAGTTAGCGGACCATTATGAATAAGGGGGTTGATCTTAAAAGTAGGTAATTTGGCCATGGGGGTCTGAGGTAACAGTTCATTTTGGAAAAGGGGTCACTTGTCCAAAATAGTTTGGGGATCCCTGGTGTAGAGCATACTAAATATAAATGTATATCAATGTATAGATACACATACACGTGGCATACATATATGTATACGTTATAGATAATTATGTAAATAAAGACATGCGTCGAGTCAAAGTGCAAATAAAATGAAGACAAAGGCTAATAGGATTTTATGCACAATTAGTTTCAAGTAGCTATGGGCCTTAGTCTAGTAATTAAGTATATAAGTATATTTTTTGGTATGAAATGCAGTAAATGGGTTGAGTGGGTCGCAAGCGCGACAGCGAGCGTGAGGTCCTCGGTGCGATTCCCGGGTCGGACAAGGTGTTATTGGGTTTTCCCATCAGGAATTTTCACAGCAGCAGCCACGAGTCTGAATCTATACCCGGTTGACGGCAATAGGCTCGCCCCTTATAACATGCGACTTAAACATAACAAAAATGTGGGTGTATTATAATTGGGTACA
The DNA here is from genome assembly GCA_947578425.1 of Eugnorisma glareosa. Lineage (NCBI taxonomy): Eukaryota > Metazoa > Arthropoda > Insecta > Lepidoptera > Noctuidae > Eugnorisma > Eugnorisma glareosa. The sequence goes on from OX387965.1 coordinate 16,786,985, forward strand.
CCTCTGCTTAACCGTTTGGGCATTGCAGGTGTGGTATTATGATGTTATGTACCTTTAAAGAATGATACGGATACAAATATTGTGTGCTTATCATAGTTAAGCTACATTAGTTGTATTATGAAAGAATGTTCGACAGCATCACATAAACTTGACTTAGTTTTTAGTATCGCAAGCCTACCAAACTTCAAAATCGTTTTGAACGTGATCGTGGAAACGTATAATCTGTGTGGAATTCACTTTCGGCTTCTCTGTTTGCGGACCATTATAATCTGGATCTGTTCAATGTTCGAGTGAATCGGCCTCTTCTAGACAAGCGTGCTCTACCATAGGCCTATTTTGTAAACGCAAGCCTATTTATTGTACAACAAAGAGACAGATAGAGACACTTTCGCATGTACTATTAGTAGATTTGTAGGTCGATCTTTAGGTTAAGCCGTGCTTGCCTAGGTTGGTCTGTGGATAGGTGACCGCCCATTACATACCGAGTATCCTCCGTGCCTCGGAAAGCACGTTAAGCCGTTGGTCCCGGCTGTCATCTGTAGATCTTTGACAGTCGTTACAGGTAGTCAGTGGCCCAAAAAGTCTGACAACCGGTCTTACCAAGGGGTATCGTATTACCCAGTACTAACTGGGTTATGGAGGTCAGATAGGAAGTCGCTCCATGTAAAGTACTGGTAGTCAGCTGCAGCCGGTTAGACTGGAAGCTGACCCCAACATATGTAGTTGGGAAAAGGCTAGGCAGGTGATGAACGGGCTGGTATCCGCAACTCCATGTCCAAAGCGCGTATTTTACGTACGAGTGGGAAAATTATTCGATCCACTCCAGGCTCTAGTTCAAAAGATTTGAATTTGGGATATTAGAAAGAATACCAACTCCACCACAAACAGCCATTAATCATTGCGATTTCTCAAACAGTTGCTGTGTTAGAGCAAAACATAATCGACATATGCACACCAACTATAAATAGAATAATGTCCCATACATTGTTTTCCATCAATTATCGATAAACTAATTAACTTGCTTGTAATCTAAACGCCTGCTAATTGTAACCGTCGCGTTGGCACCAGCGTGTGAACGGCAGCTAATCATTGGCCACTACTAGACATGGCATAAATTATACATGCTGCGAAATTGAAGGTGTCCTGACTTAAATAATATTTGAATTCTACTTTATAGGTTAAACTTTAAAATATATAGACTACAGATATAGATATAGGTAGATATATACCTAGATAACGCAAGTACCACGATCCGTATGGAAACCAGGCGTGCCATTTGACTACTTACTATGATGTCATAGGCACTATTTAGTTAGGTACTGTACAAAATAGACCACGTTTTTGTTCTCTAAATGTCTAGAATTAAGTTATTAAATTTTAATGATGGCTGAAGAAAAATGATTTTGGAATAATCCATGATCTTCAAAACGCTGAAAATACAATTTATCCATGATATCATAAATTCTATCTATCGTCATTTTCTTCAAAACGCTGAAAATACAATTTATCCATGGTATCCTAAATTCTATCTATCGTCATTTTCTTCAAAACGCTGAAAATACAATTTATCCATGGTATCCTAAATTCTATCTATCGTCATTTTCTTCAAAACGCTGAAAATACAATTTATCCATGATATCCCAAATTCTATCTATCGTCATTTTCTTCAAAACGCTGAAAATACAATTTATCCATGGTATCCTAAATTCTATCTATCGTCATTTTCTTCAAAACATTATATTAGTAGTATAGTAGTAGTATATATAGGCACAATGTATTAGTATACTACATTGTGTTTTCAGACACAATGTAGTATACTAATACATTGTGCCTATCATATCTATTCATTTTGATAAAACCGTATCCCGAGAACAAGACTTAACATTAATCAGTTAACTTAGACTTTATTCTAGGAAAATTATCTTCTAAACTAAGTTTATGAATGCAGGCTATTATGAGTCTTAAATCAATACAGTAAGTCTGTAGATAAATCATATTGTTTTGTCAATAATCGTGATTTTTTTATTTCATAGTGACAGTTGATTGCTGAAAGATAATGTTCAGAGTTTCATATCTAATCGAAGCATAACAAAGTTCAATTAAAAGTTGTGACTGATTAGACTTAACAAAGGTCCCTCTTTAAATTAAATATTTCCTAATGTTTAGATTTATAAATAAATAATTGAGCTTTAAATAGTATAAAATATCGCTGGACATTGTGAATATTTAGGTATGTACGCAGGTACCTTAGCTATAATTTTCATTATGACCTAGGTACTTATTTGTTCGAATTATTCTGAAACTCATTGAACAAGACTTCAAAACAATGAATCATTAAAAAATCTAGAGAATCTCGTTAAACGAGGCTAAGCAATAAGGTTTTTGTTGTAGGTATTTATTCTTAAAAAATATCAGTTGAATTTATACAATCGAATGGAGCGTCCTAGCGTGTTCTATGTTCATGTCCTGTTTCTTCCAGAATTTTCAGAGAACCAATAATGAGATTTTGATGCCAATTTAACGAGTTTATTTCGATACCAGAGGAAGCGCGGACCACAGTATAAATATGGATCCCAAATAAATTTGGATCACGGCAGGAGAATTATGATGATATGGAGACACAGAAAGAAATAAAACCTTTATGCCTATACATCTAGCTATCAAGCTACCTAAATTATAAAGATATACAATGTGTAACATAATTAACGCACAACCTCTTAAGGGGTCATTATACTCATCATTATGAACAACTTTCACTATGGGACTAACCCCGAAACGCGAAAAAAAAACAGCTGTTCAGTACATTTTGTCGAATTATGCGCACAGAAATGTATGGGGCAGTCGATTTTTTTTTTGCGATTTCAGTTTTGGTCCCATAGCGAAAGTTGTTCATAATGATGAGTACAATGACCCCTTAAGAGGTTGTGCGTTAATTATGTTACACATTGTAGATATAAAGGGTGTAACAAGACCAATAACGAAGCCGAAAGTCACTTGTTCACCCCGTCATTGCGATATTTTTTTTGTTCTAGACCATTTACCTTCTAGTTACGAAGATATTGGCGGTCAAAGTTCCAACATTTTTACAAGTTTTTTTTTTTTAAATACATGTTTTTAATGTAAGATTTTTTTACTATAAACACCTCCACCACTCTCGTACTATTCAATCCATCCATCAGCACACTGTTTTGAGTGTGCTACATTGAGTCCTACCGTAAAACGTGACTTTCACCCCAAAAAAAAGGTGGTTTCCCAGCAATAATGTTTTTTGTTTCCCAGCGTAAACTTACTTAGCTTGATGTACAGAATGCTTGATTGACGGCTTCGCTAAGGGTCTTGTTTTACCCTGTATTCTTGATGTGACTTCGACTCGAAGTATAAGCTTAATGTGACTGCACTTTGATTCCGTTCGACGACTCGACCGTCATCACCTAATAAACGTGCATTACTCACACACCAAGCTACTTGTAAACACATCGTGACAAGATCTACCTGGTTTTATACCTAAGAACATATTTTATAATGGTTTAGTAAGACGAAGCCTATGCGTTTTAATATATTCTATGAAGTTACTCTCGTCACTGCACTACCGTCTTTTGTCTTTTCTTTCTTTGTCGTTCGTCATTTGTTACTTTTTAAATATGGCGTATCAATCGTGACAGCCAGTCAATGAAAATTGTATTGAATGGAAACGCAGACGGTTCAAGACGTTTCAAGGTAGTAAGAGGTTGTTTTTCTCATTTTGAATGATATTCGTTTTCTGAATTATTCAAATAGGATTTCGTTTGTGACGTGACAAGATAATACGCGTGACGATGTTTGATTGAATTGAGCTTAAAGTCTTGGTTTGTGAGTCTAGTTTTATTCGTTTGCAGGATTAAGAAACAAAAACATTTCCAGTATTGATCATAATGGCGATTTTAGAATTTGAAAATGACAGATTTTCCGCCAATCAGGCATGTAACCGGTAATCTAATTGTGTAGAAGTATGCCTTCATTTCTGGATCGCCAAGATTTTTGTGACTAAGTACCAACCTTCAATAATCAACAAAGCCGACGGACAAAGATACCATCCATGAGGCCCAGTTGCTTTCAAGCGCGAATAAAAACATCGCTAAGAAATCGGCATGTCTTAGAACTAAATTCTTTTTACAAAATACCAACTTATTGTGCAACAGGCCAATTTATGGAGCTACTACTACCTTGTCACCTCTCGTAAGACGACACAAACTTTGCCAATTCGCTTCCCCTAAACTTTGCCCGCTCCTAGCTATTCTGGTCTGTTGCCATGCCAGCTTTATTACCAGCAATAAGTTTTCTGCTCCTTTGCCAAGTAACCTTAAGACTTCTTGAAGGTCACAAATATTTTCCCCGAATGACAGGGAAAACAAGTCGTTCCTCATTTAAATACGGATAGGACGAATCTAATAAAAGTGACGTAAAGGATAGTACTCATAAAGGATTATTTTCTACGGTGTCATGTCAACAAGAAATTAAGGAGTAGGAAGGAAACACAAATTGGGAGGGCTCCTTTTATTCCTGTAAAGTTGGATGCGGCTTGGGACTGCAAAATAGATGGCGACAGATTCTGAGAAGCATTTCGCAGTTGGCACAGGTTGATAATGATCTTCAGCCTCGAGGAACCAACTTCAGAAACCAGGTTCCGAAGGAATAATAAGAATGTCTAAGGAGTGAATGATACCGTGACATAGACATAGCAAGGAAGAATGCGTCAATTGCAGAATATTGAATTTCATTGCTTAGGTGTGTAACATTCCTTTGCTATATGCAAGTGCATATATTTCTTTTGTTAGAAGATAACAAAGAAAAAGGGAAGTAAATAACGTTGAAGGTGTAACGTATAATATTTATTTATAGGTATAGGACTGATTTGTAAACATAAATGATAAGACAACCACGCATTATTAGTTTATTACAGAATCAAAATAAACAACTGATTGTAGAACCAGTAGATACTTATGTTATTTTCCGTTTCGATAAGTGCCTATCGTAAAACTATTCGCAAATAAAGTAAGGACATAGGTATTTTATGATGTTTCCTTATAATACTTGCGTCATATCGTTTTCTAAGATACGAATCTGTACGTCGAACAATCTTCCAACTGAATAACAGTCATAGTGATGATGAATAATGGAAGACTAGGTAGGTAACTAATGTTTTAAGGTTAGTTTTTTTTTTGCACTATTCACGTTCTGGGGCTTGGCTTGGGTCTGGCGGTTTGTGTATCTGACGTTTGTAAACGCACCCACGATACAGGAGAAATTTCGAGTGCGGGAAAAGTAAAAAAAAAGACGTCACATCACAGGAAGATCAATTTACATCCCTTTTAGTATAGGCCCTGTGGATTATCGCCGACACTCTATCACACAGAATAGACCTGTGTCCCAGCAGTGCGAAAGTTATAGGCAGATTATACTCTCCCTTTCGGTTTCTCTACTTTTGCATAGAAGTGGTTCTAGGTTCATTGTTCGGTTTCTCTTCTACCATAAACAAAATAAACGTAAGTGCCCCTGACTGGTTGAGTCAGACGGTACTCGTCAGGTACGCTTATTAAAGAGTTTAAAGAGAGCACAAAAAAGGCAGTTGAGAAGCGAAGATAATTTGGCACAAAAATAATTTAAATTGCCTATACTAGCATAGCACGCCTATTAAAGAAATTATGTACAGTTGTCGGTGCCTACAGATGTAATCATGTAGGTAGCCCAATAATCCAGTTTAAAATTTCGTTCTCAAGTTGCCAAGTGGGCGGACGAAAATTATAATAAGAGTCGGTAGACGGTAGGTAGGTACCTAAATTATTGTCGTAAAAAGGTGGACACATTGCTGAACAGTCAGAAGTCAGGACCTGCAAAACCTGATATGGAACACGTTGAAATGTCCCTACCATATTAATTTGAATACACGCTGTATGCAGGTACCCCGACCTTATCTTTAAACGTGGAACAATGAATTTAATACCAACCTAATTAATTTTAATCAGTTTGAAATAGGAATTAATTATTTTTAAAACAGTATTATTTTTAAAAATACTCAAGTAAAGAAAATATTCATAAAATAAAAACAAATTAAAAACTTACCCAATATCTCTGGTATCCAAGGAGTTATTGGAAGACCTGGGCACTAGGGGCCGGTAGCTGGATCTGGTCATGATGAGCACCTGGTCACCACCTCAGTTCACAACACATCACTCATTCAATCACAATATAGTTAATTGAGCAATCGACGCGCCTGGCGGAGCGAGCACCATGCAACAGACTGATTAACACCCACTGTTTACTACTCCACCGGCTCTTGATAACTTATCTATACATCGAGGACATATTCCTCATATCGACGACTCAGATGATAACAATAAACACGCCGAATACGGCTGTGTATTTACTGTTGCATTGGTACTCTAGCCCGCGATCAATAAAGTTTTAGCTAGGGTGAAAGCTCTTCGAACCACGCCTCGGGGGGCCGGTTTCGCGAGCTTTCGTTTTGTTTCGTTTAGTGCCATCTATCGGTGGGCTCTTGAACTTCAATTTCATGGGGTGAACGCCTGAACGAGTCTATTGTAATCTAGTGGGCGCTCCAGTCAAGTATTGATTGCGCGGCCAGCTGAGGGAGTTTAAAAATAGAATCTAGGGTTGGTTTTTTTTTCAGAGCCTATTTTTCATACAAATACCATGCCAGGATGATTTTTCGTCCTATGCAGCGTGTACCAGAAAGGTGAGTTCATATTTCAGAGTGTAGTTTATACCATCAAGCGAAACAACTTTCTCCATGTGACCCCCATCGAAATAACGGTAACGACAATATCCACAGTAAGGAATTAGATTTAGTAACTAGTATTATAGTTTATTTATAACGCAAACATAATAATCTATATAATATACAAAAACTTCATTCCACATAATATGCGACAATTAATTAATTAACTGCTAGTTACTGAGACAAACTTGTTGGTACTTGTTCGCAGCGATGAGTAATAAGGAGACGAGACGGTTCTCTTTTTCTAATGACTAGCAGGAACTGACCTAAAGCTGACATTGAAACACAAACAGTGGAACTCTTTGTAGTTAATCTAGATCCATACTAAGGATGACATCTTTAGAGACATCTCATGCATTGACACTATTGACCGATGGCTAAGCACTGCATGCCTGACTTCTATTCTAAACGATACCTTCTATAAATATCTAATAGGACACATTCTCCTCTAATATCTATCTATTTGTATCAGATTCTTGTTAGGGTTTCGCCACATCGATCAGCACGGAATCGCATTTTTCCAAGCTCCTTTCCTTTTCTGTAGCTCAGTACCGTCAATTGTTAGAGCGAGAAATAGAGCGGGAGTGCAGCATCAACGATGCACTCGGCAGCACGGTCTGTTTCTCGATGAGATGAGATAGGTTCAACCCTAAAGGAAATTGTTACAAAAAATGGAAATTTAAATTGAAAACACCGGGAGAGTTAGAAAGGAATGGGGGAGGCCTTTGCCCAGCGCTGGGACAGAACAGGCTAATAAAAAAAAGTGTAAGTAGAAGTACTTAGTTGCCAAACACTTCTTGAAGATAGCGGAGTCGACATTACTTAAGTAAGGTAAACGGCTGAAAGAACTGGAGGGTTATACTCGTAAACCTATACGAAATTCGTTCGGAACTCATTTTCATATGACTGGACTTATTAAGATGATCAACGATTCCCCTTGGGTATATTACTTCTGAACTACTGTTGAATTTTGTGATTTAATTTGGTGCGTAAATCGTATTTTGTTAGTCTTTGATAGTCTTTGGTTTCTTACTACATAGAAATGAGGTTGTATACCCAGACTATAGACTATAGCCTGACTTCATCATAGATGGTATTCAACTTACTTCGCAATAATTTTAAGCGTTAAAATACTTACTTATGCAGTCACTAATTATAATTAAATACCCGTCACCACATATTGTAGAGAGGAAGTGCACATGTTTTCCCATGCATCCACCAAGCACGTTTGGACTGTAAACCGCGGAGTGAATCCAACCGTGAACCCTGCTGAGTGCAAATCTGCAGCTTACTGCTTAGATACATGACTGACTCCCGAAGCAATTTGGAGATTGTGTTGTGTAAACCAAACACAAATACATATGTATATATGGTAGGTAAGTACGTATACCACGGTATGTTGTAGAAAAATGGCGGAAATTGAATTTATAACCGCTGTAGGTGCATTTTGCTCGCTTGGACTTTTATTTCTATAGGTACGTTTTTGCAGGTGTTGACAGGTTATCCTTTCTGCATAACCCTACGAAGAACAGCCCGGCTGACGAGTTGTGAGTCATGTCTTCGAGCTCAGAAAGGCACGTTTTTTTTTTTTAATTTGTTTGTTTTTTTCATTACTGCCAATCTGTTGTTTTGCTCTTACAACTCTGCTAAAGGGACTAGTTTCCCAGCGCGCAGCAGTGAAAACATACAATGCTGCTTACGCTAACCTTTCAAAGCACACATTATCGGTGTTAGGGTTGGCTTCCAGCCTAATCGGAGGCAGTACCAGTATTTTACATGGAACGACTGCCTATCTGACCTCCGCGAGCATAATAATATGTAGGTACCTACTCACCTATTTTTCCGTGTGTAAATTATTATGCTAATAAGCAATTAGTTGCGTAACATATTTAACTTCTGGTGGTGATCATGATTCACTCAGTCAGACAAATGTAAAACACATTCGTCGCTTAATTTTAGGTATTAGTCATTGATGGCTAAAGTCCGCATTTAAGCAAGTATGTACCTACCTAGTTATGGTTTATGGGCTGATAAGAAACATCATTATAATGATGATGACATTTAGCTGCATGGTTACATTTTTACAATTTTTTTACGCACACCTCTATTGAGTAGTCGAATCAAAGAAAACTCGTGGGAGGTTTTCTCTGGTTGCGGGACTGTTCGAAAGAGATACCGCGGCCCTGGAACACAAAGGGCAAAAGAAGGAACATGGATGGGTTTTAGTCAGTAAAAGTCTGACACTCCCTCCTGCTCAGCCCAGAGCGGGAGCAGTTATTTGATGAATTCCAACACAAAAAAAAAAACAATTCCATACATTAAACTCTAAAAAATTCTTTAAGGGCCGCTCACAATGATGTACTGAATACGTGCTCTAACCGTTTTCACATGGGTGTTCCTTTCACCTTGTATACTACAGATACTACTACATTAACATACAAGCCCAGGTAACCAGGAAACAAAAAAAAAAAATTTCTTGAATAAGTAAAATAAAACAAACATTACAATCTTTTTTGTAATAGAAAATATCGTTATGCAAGTTTTAAGAGGTGAATAGAAGTTGAAGTCAAGGCTCCTAGATGAAGTCCTAAATTAATATCTTAAGTAGGTAGTTGAATTTTCAATGCTCGGGTCACGGCCGTAACTTGAAATTCCACCATAGCTTTAATAGGCGTTCATTCACTAACACTAAGCAAAGTATTGAAAACGGGTTTTCGGATTTCATATAAATGCATCAGAAGTTTTTTTCTAATAACTGACTACCATCTGTTATAAAATTATAACATACAAATATTAAATATCTATTCACTACAAAAGCATCGTAAAATATCGATTTCACATAACCCTGAAAAAAATACGTAGGTACCACCTCAGTTTATATTGTTTTATTAAATAGTTTTCTTGTCTTCAATAGCAGGTGGTGTTTCCGACCTTTCTTCAGCCACTGTCTCCTTTTCATTAATTGATTCTTCTTTATCCTTCTTATTAAGTGTTTCATCATCCTGCTTATTAGGTGTTTCAGCACCACTCTTATTAAGTTCTTCATCATCCTTGTTATTAAGCTTTTCACCCATTTCTTTGTTCCATTCTTCAAATTCTTTTTCAGCATTTTTTATGTCATCTTCTGTTACGTTTAGGTCTGGGTACCGCTTCTGCGAATTGTTGGAATTGGAGATAAGTTTCTATCAAATGAAATAGGTGAGAGGACCACCGGCATGATCCAGTGATGGATTGGCATGAACTGAAGAACAGATCCGCTTGTGTAATAATATTAAGGCATTTTGGGCCTAATAACGGCCACTGACAATTTTATTGGTGTGGCCACGTACTGGACCTAACTTATTTTAAAGATACCATTACATAACATACGCCTGTAATCCCTGAAAGTTTTGACAGAGATGTACCTAATAGTACAACTTCACTTCGGCAGTTATGTTTAAGTTCCTGGAATAGGGGGCGAGCTTATTGCCCTCAACCGCGTACCAGTCCAGACTCTGTGGCCGCTATTGAGAAATTCCTAATGGAAAACCCAATAACATTTTGCTCAACCTGGGAAGCGAACCCAGGACCTCATATCATACTCGTGCCTTATGCTAAAAAAACCATAGACACGAAAAAAAGTAGTATACGGCATTTTTAAGAAATAAACATAAATAGACAACTACACCCGTCCATCTCTTAAAGTTTTACAAAAGAAACTAGTGTTGCTCTAATGATTTCTAAACTAATTAAATTAACCCTTTGCTCTTCGAATAGATCGATGCCTTATTGCTCCTTAGTAACAAAATCATGTAGGTAAAGCCAAACATAATTTATGTTTGGCTTTACCTACATGATTTGGTTACTATCTGAATATTTTAATCTAAATAAACAAATCTGCATGATTGATGATAGCAACCGGAATGTTAAATTATTAATGTATATTAATTTAATCAATAACACTATAATATTGGCAGTGGCAGTGGGCAGGGCACATTGCTCGCAGATCGGATGGCCGATGGGGCCGAAAAGTTCTGGAGTGGCGACCACGAACCGGAAGACGTTGCGTTGGAAGGCCTGGGAACTAGGTGGACCGGTGACCTGGTGAAGGTTGCGGGGATCCGCTGGATGCGAGTCGCACGAGACCGGTCAATGTGGCGACACTTGGGGGAGGCATTTATTATATCCAATAGATTTCACGTGAAATAAAATTACTTTAATCAATATTTGTTTTACTGAATGTTCAATACAGCAGTGTGCTAGTATAAGAGCAGTGTGTTATTATAAAGACAAATATTAGGAGTGTAGAAACAAATATTATAGTGTAATTAATAAAGTTATGAAGTGTGTTTAGTAACGATAGAGATAAGGTTGTAACTATTTAGTTACAACCTTATCTCTGTTTATTTAACATAGGTAGTTATTTATTGTTATATCTGTTGGAACTGCGTTGAATATAGCCCTGTTGGTTGGGGTTCTAGGGACCAGAGAGCATAGACAATGTGACGTTCAGCGATAATGACGACGGAAAAGTCCAAAAATGAATTGATAACCGAACAATTTCTTTCAGTCCTCTAAGAAACTGGAACACATTAAATGGTTTTGCCACTTGTCGTTGGTAGAAACTATAGGAAAGAAAGACTGATAGGAGTTATCGTCAAAAATTATCAATGTCTGTTATAATGAGTGAATTACATAGAGGAGGGTCAAATAACTGAAAAAAACCGGCCAAGGGCGAGTCGTACTCACACGCACACAGGGTTCCGTAGCACCAAACAATATAGGTAATCAAAATATTTTGAAGGCTTATTCATATGTTGTATTGTAACAGTATTTTAATGAAAAACAAAGTTACTGCTGCAGTTTGATGAAAAAGTCCCATTCTCAAAAACTAAACATCAAATCTTATTCAAACCTTTTTGGTTGAAAGTTTTATTTACGTTCTACATTTTTTCAAAATTTTCCTCCTCTTTCTTTAGAAATTAGACGCACATTTTACCACTTTGGAAGAGTCTATCTTTCAAACGATTTACTTTGAGAAAAAATGGTTTTAAGACCTATCTATAGACACCCTGGACGTATAGGTTTGATGAAAAAAATATTTTCTAGTTTCAGTTCCATGTATGGAGACTTAATCTTTTATTTTTCTATAAAAATCGTAAACCGGTTCACAGAGTGCATCTACCTACTAAGTTTCAACTGTGTAGTCCTAATAGTTTCGGAATAAAGTGGCTGTGACATACACGGACAAACAGACAGACAGACATGACGAATCTTTATGGGTTCCGTTTTTTTCCATTCGGCTACGGAAGCCTAAAAAGTAGTTTAGGAAATAAAGCACATCAGTTAATGCTGAAGATGGATAAAAGAGTAAAGGAAGACCAAAGACACGATAGATCAGATGGATGAAGAGTAATAGAAGAAGTATGAAAGAAGAAGACATGCTGTGCCGACCCCAAAAAAATTGGAATAATGGCGGAAGAATGATGAATTAATACTGACGATAGAAAGCCTTTCTAAAAAGCAAAAATCACTTTGATCATAAAGTGATTTTTATGGCTACGTTAAAGACTTTTTTCTTGTTTTCTTGAAAAGCCAGCTCTTGGCATATTTACTTCACTGTGATACCATTTTTAAGCTTACTAACCTGAAACTCCTCCAAGGTAGCCTGTATATTCTCCTGCTGCGTCCTCAACCTCCTTGGCAACGAGAACACAGCATTGAACAGCCTCAGCATTATCCACCCCAGCACAGTTAGGACCCCATACAAGAGCATGGACTTTATCATCGCCCAGTAATCTACACTGACCTGCTGATGCTTCATTTTCTTAATGAGCTATGACCAAGAGCCAAGAGCCAAGAGGCCAAGAGGAACTTTGACTGTCTTTTGTTTTTCTTATTCAAAATTATAAATATTCACGGGTTTTTGGTTTTTCGTATTCGATATTCAAAATTTTCGCTCGTATTCTTAGTGCGAATTAGGAATATGTATGTTCTTACTGAAAGTGATTTATGTAGTAACGATATAATGGGCACGTGAGTAATGGACCGTAAGAAACGACTGTGTTTATGACAGTGACCCATTTCACTATCGATTCTATGTGGACGTTGCCTCACGAATAATTGATGCAGGCAGACGTGGTCAACTTTGATATTAAAGCTATAAAATAAAAGATTTCTAAGAGAAAAAAAGTTTTTTTTGCCTTAGTCAACATCATCTGCCTAGTTTTTTGGTAACTAGTTGTTGGGGTTAGGGTCAGTTTCCAGTCTTTCCGGATACAGCTAAATATCAGTATTTTACATGGAGCAACCATTTCATCAACAGCATTTGAGTAACACGATATCTGGGCCTTCTTCTTATCGTGTGGTTAGACTGGTTAGTGCCCAACACTGTGTCAGTTTTTATGCAGCCCATGGACCTCTGACTTGTCTTTACATACCGTCGAGAAATACCTCTCAGGGATGCTGGTTTCCTCACGATGTTTTCCTTCACCGAAACAAGTGATAATTAAACAACCTTGGATCACCTTGATAGGTACATATGCACTTACATTTACATATTTACAATTATATATTCACAACTATAAATCACAAACTTCCCTAAACAACAGGTATAACATTCAGACACACTGTCTTTATTCACCCCGCAACACACACACACACACACCCACAAACACCACACACACATACACGCACATACAACGTTCATTCAAATATACATAAAATCATAAGTAACCTCTAACTGTTCTTTTTTTTATTTTCTTATGTTTTTACTTATTCCTTTTCTTTTTAGATAACGAGTAGATTAGATTAGATTTAGAAATTTATTGTAGCGGCGCTAAACCTAAATTGTGTAACAATAAGTACTGTAAACGGAACGAAGGAGCCTGGAACTCACGACACAGGGAATCCTAGTGTGAGTTTCAGGAATCAATGTATTGAATGTACTTTATAAACAATAAATTATTCTTATTCTTATTCTATTCTTAACCCCGCACGTGGTCCTGGTCTTACCTCCTGGGTAAGACAAGTTAATACACTTTCGGGTTTCTGAGTTCCCGTAAAGAGAACTGTTGTGACATCCTTGTATCCACCCACAGGTGTCGAAGCGTTTCGTTTCCTACTTTTCCATTATTAAACTTAACTTATACTGTCACTTACGGGATTTCTATTCTATTATCTATCCCGTAAGTGACAGTTTAGTTTTAAACCGAGGACGCTTATAAGAGTTTTCCAAAGGCTTCCAGAGTTTAATTTTCCTGCGGATAAACTTATAAGATAAAACCGCAATAAAATTGTAAGTTTCATTCTCTTTTTAATAAAAAATAACCGTAGATTCGCTCACTAAATAGCACTGCAGGCAGTACTGAAGCCGATTTTTATGGCTGCTCCGTAAATTCTTGTTTTGCGTCAGAACTTAACTGAACTGGTAGAAAAGGTACCTAATGGAAATATGGCAAAACAAAAACGGCAGTGTTTCTTGACAACTTTTCGCTTTAATGAAGCCCTGCGTCAGTTCTCCCAGGAGGGTAGATAGACTGAAATTTACCACCAGCCTTACTGTTTTGGATATTTTGTCTCCAGTTGTCAGGGCACTGCACACTGTTCCGAATTGTTCCGAAGCATGAACTTAGGAGCAATAAAATTATGGTTGATCCTAAAAAAAAATCTGTGTGGCAGTGTTTGCATAAGTGCATATGTCAGTGTAATATTTCCAGAAGGAAATAACCTCTACCAACCATCTACCTATTACCCTATTTCAGATACTTAGCTCTCCAAAATCTTATCGAATCTAATACGAAGTAAACACATACAGCCTATAAGTATAAGATCACTTTAGGAAACAAAAGCGCTTATTATTATAGGACACAAAGCTGTTTACTGTCCTCCTTACAGTTGGTAAAGTCTAGACCTCTTAACTTATCTGAACTGGAAGTCAGTTCGCAGGGTCAACGCCCGATAAGAGCGGTTGGTCTAATTCCGACGCTAACAACATCTCATAAAGTTCTTGAAATAAAGGCACTTTGTACTTGCGAAAACAGTCTCTTATGGAACTCTTGACATTTTGTCACTACGGCACCAAATAATGATTCGTAGGTAGGTACCTAGTGGTTCAAGAAGTAGGTCTTGAAACTTATATCAGTTTGTACTTATAAGATGGGAAAAGGCGAGGCAGATAATCGAGTAGTGATAGTATAAATGTTTCTAAATAGCAGGGTTATTTGCTCCCGCGGGCCTGTGGACAGTGAGCTATGGGCTAGCTCGCCGTCCTTCCGTCTTATGACGACAGGCCGTGTCGACGGCGCGTTCGTGGTCCACGCGCGCCTCAAAGAGAGTCAGCAAACAGGAAAGGGTCCGTAAGGGGACCGATGCCTGCCAGGGTTGCGGGACTGTTCGAAAGAGATACCGCGGCCCTGGAACACAAAGGGCAAAGGAAGGAACATGGATGGGTTTTAGTCGGTAAAAGTCTGACACTCCCTCCTGCTCAGCCCAGAGCGGGAGGGGTTATTTGATGATATCCCATCCGAAAAAAAAAGGGTTATTTCCTCTCATATTAGGATGTAGGCATAATTTATAAGCTAAAAATGATAATAAATGAACTAGGTACCCTACTGCAAAGTTACAAATTAAATATCGCAAAACACGCATTAAGCGAGTGTTAATTATGCAAATATGTAGCAGTTGTAGGGTAATCTCCTCCCATGAGGAGATATACTATCTAGCTAAGTAGTGTATCTCCTTAGTCAGAGGCACGAGATGCGTAACGAAACTACCTTTTATTTAACATGCTTATACAGGGTGTAACAAGAAGAAGACTTGCTGCGCCGACCCCAAATAATTTGGGATAGGGGCAAGAGAATGATGATATAGGATGTATCAGAATAAGCGCATTACCTCTTTGGGTTTAGATCATCGAAATCACTAACTTTGCCTAAGAAATATGGGTAAATAAAAATTGGACTTCCCATACAAAATATCGCAATGGCTGACGCAGTAGGAACTATGAAAAGTCCAATTTTTTTTTCTTCGGTCTCTACGCTGTGTCCAGTTTGGTGGACTGAATCACCACCTGATGTTGGTATTGGATTTATTCTGTATACCAATCTATCTTAAACTGTAGAGCAAAATCGCAATCTGGCAATGCTCAAGCGATTAGGTTAGGAAGGTACCAACGACACATTTTTTTACCTAGGGGTTTTTTTTTAATCGTATTTAACTAAAAGAGTAATGATTATAAAATTGTTAATGGATCCAGAAGGAGAGGAAGACCTAAGACAAGATGGATGGATGGTGTGAGGAATGATATGAAGGAAAAAGGCGTAATGATAGCGTGACGGGGATAGTGCGACATGGGGACAATAGAAGAAAGCAACGTGTTGTGCCGACCCCAAATAACACGGCACAAGGCCAGGAAGGTGATGATAATTTAGGTAGGGACCTACCCGACTGCTTTGAGTAAGCTTCATTGTTGTGAAATGTTGAATGGGTACCTGACTACAAGATTATCAAAAAAAATTTGGTCAATGTGACTTAATATCACTTAACTAAATAACCAGAGGTCTGAGTTCATAGCTTTTTGACTAAGGGCGAATTTCACTTTTTAAACTGAAGGCACATTTAACCCACGTTCAAGAGTAGTCAATGTTATTATTGTCGTGACAAATTGACAATTATATCTCTTGAACTCAGTTAAGATGTGGTGATCATCACGTTCAGTTACCTGAATTGGTGAAATTAGCTTTTTATAGACGCAGAAATATTCCAAGCATCTCAAGAGCTGACAGCGGTA
Source organism: Eugnorisma glareosa (assembly GCA_947578425.1). Classification (NCBI taxonomy): domain Eukaryota; kingdom Metazoa; phylum Arthropoda; class Insecta; order Lepidoptera; family Noctuidae; genus Eugnorisma; species Eugnorisma glareosa. Next base: position 16,803,529 of record OX387965.1, read on the forward strand.
GAATGAAAAACGACGCAAAATGAAACCGAACATAGGTATTTCTACCGGAGTCTGTTCCTAATAATAGATAAATTCTCATGGCATGCAACTGTAGGCCGTCGTTTCGAAATTAGTTGCAAGATCCGATCGGACATTGCTTGAATTGTGTGGGCATGAATGGAACAGTAGAGACATTTTGAATAGGTCTAGTAACTTAATTGATTAATTGCCATCACCCACTTGCATGCGCGTTATTTTCCTAACTTTGTGAGCTAATTAAGTGTGGAATTGTGGATAGCTATTTTGGTCGAATTTAGAGAAGGTGTACATAACTGCAAGACAATGCATCGGCATCCTCATCATCATTTTTTCAGCCGCAAGACGATTCCCGCTGCTTTCACAAGTTCATCGGTCCTCCCAGCGGTAGGCCATCCAACCCTGCGGTTTCCGGTCGGCGCTTCAGAACTTTTCGACCCCTTTGTTAAATCATTCTGCAAGCGTCATCATCTCCTTCGTATTTTTTATATCTGATTCGGCCACACTAGGTAACTGTGCAAGGGTACTGGAGAGAACTATGGAGCTTCCATAGCTCTCTCCAGTATCCTTTGGACATCTTTCAACCTTGTAAGGGACCCATTATGAGCGAAGCATTGTAAACTGCCTACAGGAAAGGGATCCCCGTAATCGAAATATATTGACGTGGTTCATATCTAGTAAGACAGCAGACAGCTTAGTCGCCAGTTTGGCTGCAGGTGTGGCACTGAACCGGTTCCAAATCCTCCCACTCAGATTCAGATTCTACATAGTGTATCTAAAATATTAAATTATACAGCAACAAAGTTCTTGCAGCTGTTTGTGTACATCTACCGCAATAGAACAATGTTCTTTACACTCCCCTGATATCTTCAAGTTTCACAATAGACACTCAGTAACACAATATCGTACAACGACATCTACTCACCTTGCAAAGACAAATAGATGCCTCTCCGCGTGTAAACAAATAAAATTGTTACTAGGTATGTAGGTAGGTAGGTACGTAATGAAAATATAATAGGGCCATAAAATAGTTATCTTTATCAAATCCTTGAAATTATCACTGAATTGATAAGTAGGTAGGAGCCAGTTATTTTGTTACTTGTAAATAGGTATTTTGATCCCAATGTGTGTCAAGGAGTTGCCATGTGATGCGGAGGAATGAGGAAAATGTCGTGAGGGCAGTTTTGAGTATATAATTATGAGTAGAGCAAGACCAAAGAAACGATTGATGGACTGTGTGAAGAGTGATATTGCAAGAAAGGAGGTGTCTGATCAGATGCTAAGTACCTAATAGAGGAGTATGGAAGAAGAAGAAGACATGCTGCGCTGACCTAAAATAAATTGGGGAGACAGGAGAATGATGATGTTGATGTGTGCCAAGCGAGTTGCATTATTCTAAAAACGGTTGTTGAGGATTTTTTGAAAAAAATATGTAAAAACCTAATCTAACCTTTAATTTTGCCGTGCAGCCTGTGGGCTAAGTGTACGCAAAGATCGTACAGTGCTCTCCGCGTACAGTATAATAACGCGTTTAGGGGCTGCCACGCTTCTGTAGTGCGTCGGGGATGTTCGCAGATGCGCATGTGGATTGCTTTTGCACTGCAATGCGTAAAAGGTGCGTTTCCCTGGTGCGCAGGGTGCGGGGCAGCAACAACAGTATCTTAAGCATGATTGCCAGTCGCCTGGACTGTGTAAGTGGGTTGCTGCTGTGCCATTTCTCATGGGTTGTCACAGCAGTGATCCACCATTATATGTTGTGTTTGTTTGTTTTATCAGTGCTTACTAACATAGTCGTAAGTTTTACTAACAGCTTTTGAGTTATGGATACTCGAATAAAGAGACATTCTATTCTATTCTATTTTGGCAGTAGGTGTCGACACTTGTGGAAATGTTGATGAGATAACGTGATAGTCGAGTCGAGATTAGACTTTGCTGTTAGCAACTAACAGTTCCCGTTCATGGAGTTTCATGAAAATCGGGAGGAGGGTTTGGTACTTATACCTAGGTAAGTTCATTCCGCTGCATAACTCCGAGTTTACCCTAAGGGCCTAGACATAGACAAGTGGTACTTAATCACTTTCCTAAGTTTTCGTCTTTCCGCGATTTTTTTTTTAAATCTTTGCCCCACACTAGGAATTTCTCTTGTATCGTGGTGCGTTTACAAACAAAAGTCTATGTGAGTTTAAATGTTTGTAAACGCACCACAAACAAACACAAAAACAGCCAGACCCGGAACAAATTTCCTTTAGGTCATACAAATATTTGTTCCGTGTGGGGATGCAGCGAAGCAGCCAATTGCTCAGCCATTGCTCCAACCGTGTCGTCGATTTAAATTAGTCTTTTGGTAGCTACGTCAATTCAATGCCATTTTGACTTTTTAACTGACTTTCTTCAAAAAGGAGGAGGTTCGCAATTCGGTTGTTTTTATTTTATTTATGTTTGTTACCTCTTAACTCCGTCATTTGTAAACCGATTTGAATCTTCATCTGAAAGGATATGCTTCCCTATTGGTCCCATAGAAATTTCATCAAAATCGGTTTAAGAATTTGGTTGTTTTCCTCACATGAATTGTCACATCATGCGACGTCGCGTGAAGGCGCTTTGATGTAGTACATCACGCGACGTCGCGTCGCGTGATACTTGCTAGTTAAATTTGACACACTTCCCGATTCCTGATTGAGCTGAAATTTTGCACGCATGTGTATATCGCGAGACATTGCAATATTATGATGACATGGAGCAGATCTGATGATGGAGCTGGCAGATGGCCATAGGAACTCTGTAATAAAACAGACTACGCAACTCCGTCGAGTTTGGACTCGTTTGATTCGCCTTGACAAGTACTTTTGTCCTAAATGGTACCCAGGGTCTGATTATGGAGCTGGAAGGTGGCCATAGAAACTCCGTTATAAAACGACAAAACCTCATCGAGTTTGGGCTTGTATGATTCGTCTTGACGAGTACTAACTAACTTTAACGTTTTAACTAACTTCTAGTTACAATGTAAAATTAATTCATGACAAGAATTTGTGTGGTATATTTACAACTAAAGAGGGTAAAATAAAAAAACTTTCTGCGAAAACAAAACCAACACACAACAACTTTCGGAAGTCGGTGTCTTTGTTTGTATAATTGACTTTTTTGCCACCAACTTCCAAAATTCAAGTTATTTTAGACATTTTAGTGTTTTTTGGAAGTCGGTTTTTCCTTCATCGTGTTCGCTGATACAAAGTAACTTTGTATAGACCTTCTGCGCTATAACATAATTGCTCTTCAGTAAAGAACTGTCGTCACAGAATCCTTGACCGTGCATTGTAGTTAATAAATAACGCATCTACGTTTTGCATGGCTGACGTTTGAGGAAAATCGAGAATTATTATAATTTATTTATCACAAATCTGGTCTGGTGTACCTCAGTAAACCATGCATGATATAAAAGGCACGTTATCTTTATCCCCGACGTCGATGTTTTCTCAGAATTGCACCGTCCGGCCGGCAGGCTAACAGGTTATAAACGGAAGGGAACACAGACACTGGCAGATAGTTCCATACTTTGGCTCTTACGATGTACTTTAGACGCATAGCGGGTGTCGATGTCCACTCCGATCCTTTTTCTGACAAGACCCTCTATAGAGCACCTATGAAAATGTCCTTAATAATACTTTCCAACACAAAATGTTACGAGCCCATGGAATCGATAAATCAATAAGCTAACCATCGCTGGCCGTTAATTATCTACGTGTGAACTCACAGACCGTACAACTGTGCCATACCATATGGTGCCTTACTAATAAAAAACTAAATGCGATAGTAACTCTGTCTGTAACGTTTTGGTCGAATGGATTTTTAAGAAAATTTTCAGGTAGACTGGCAGGCTATAGCTGAAAATCAGCTTAGCGTACCTTCCTAATTTAGCTTAGACTTTATGCTGAGCTAAGGCCCCCTTTGGCTTGGCGGCGCGGGCGGCGACCTCTCGCGTCCGGCCTTGGTTCAATCCATGGTCCGGGGTGAGAGGAAATGACAAGCCGTCACCTCCTGCGAAGCAGTCATGCTAGCGAAGGAGGTGGCGGAACGTGAGAGGGAGTGAACCTCACGTCCCAGCCGCCACGGGAGACGCCCCGGGCGTCGGGGGGCACGTAGTGGCTCCTGGTCACCGTAGGTGCGGGCTGTGGACGGTAATGGGCTAGCTCGCCGTCTGGCCGTCTTATAGCGCCGTGTTGACGGCGCCTTCGTGTTCCACGCGCGTTTCAAAGAGATGTCAGCAACCAGGAAGGGGTCCGCAAGGACTGATGCCTGCCAGGGCTGTGGGACTCTTCGAAAGAGATACCGCGGCCCTGGAACACAAAGGCTAAAGAAGCAATATTTCCCAAAAACAAAAAGGCCCTCTCTGGCATAATCGATCTTTATTACATTTTAAGGGGTTCTTTTCTTTCTTTTACAACATGGGTTCGATCTTTACAACGTTAGGGTCTACGTTACCGTGGAGCCCGCAATCAACGCAGGCGGATCCGCAGGTAAAAGTTGCTAGCTTTTAGAAAATATTTTATAGAAAATGTTCCAAGTCTAACATTTTTTTCATACTACTTCCGCAATAACAGTCATATTTTATCAGGGTCTTCCTTTGTCTCGCATCGTGGGAACTGCAAATTGTAACTTGTATCGATCAGGCTGTTAAAAGGCAATAAAATTGTTTGTTTTCTTTGTCCTTGGGCAGTTGTAAGTTGTTTAGTTCAAGTACATATAAAGGGCGACAGTTACAGAATAAACATGGTTTACCTACTACTCTCTGTAGTCTGAGTTTGTAACTAATGACTTTCAGATCAGTATTATACCGATTTAAATCGACCGAGTCAGATATGAGTTACCTTTCTGTTACATTTTGCAATGATAGTTCAATAGTATAATACATAATAATGGATTCAGTGTCTTTAGACAATGCTATGATAGTTGCAATGATAGTTCAATAGTATATACATAATAATGGATTCAGGATGTGAACACTTTTCGTGCCTTAGCACAGAATAATAAGTACAAGTGCCTTAGGGCCTGTTTCCACCAATGAAAAAAATCTTCGCTCTTTCTTTATCGTGCGGTTAGTGCCTTGACATTTTTTTTTTTTTTTACCGTTGGGAAATCATCAAATAACCCCTCCTGCTCAGCCCAGAGCGGGAGGGGTTATTTGATGATTTCCCACTGGAGTGTCAGACTTTTACTGACTAAAACCCATCCATGTTCCTTCCTTTGCCCTTGGTGTTCCAGGGCCGCGGTATCTCTTTCGAACAGTCCCGCAACCCTGGCAGGCATCGGTCCTTACGGACCCCTTCCTGTTTGCCGACTCTCTTTGAGGCGCGCGTGGAACACGAACGCGCCGTCGACACGGCCTGTCGTCATAAGACGGACGGACGGCGAGCTAGCCCATAGCTCACCGTCCGCAGCCCGCCCGCGCCTACGGCCTACGCCCGGTGCGTCTCCCGCGGCGGCTGAGACGTGAGGCTCTCTCCCTCTCACGTCCCGCCACCTCCTTCGCTAGCATGACTGCTTCGCAGAAGGAGGTGACGGCGTCCCATTCCCTCTCGCTCCGGACCATGGATTGAACCAGGGCCGGACGCGAGAGGTCGCCGCCGCCGATTACTTACCTGCTGTCAGAGATTTTATGCCGCCCATGGACCTCTGACTTGGCTTTACATGCCGTCGAGCAATATCTCTCAGGCATGCTGGTTTGGTTTCCTCACGATGTTTTCCTTCACCGAAGCAAGTATAATAATTATACAATACGCACATGAATCCAAAAAATCAGAGGTGCGTGGTGTGGGTTCGAACTTGAGACCTATGACTTGGAAGTCCCACGGTTACAAAAATCCTCGCGTAATTTATTGATGTCACTGAAAAAAGACTATCTAGTATAAAATGGGGCACTTGCGCATCCTCGAGCACGCGCGAGACGCTTTGTCTGCATCGAATTTTCTACGTAAAAGAAATATAGATACAGTGCTTTATTCATTGACATCAGATTTTTTCCACTTAGTGGAATCGGACCTTTCCGGTGAGGGCACTTCGTATTTAAAGCTTAGAGTGTAAGTAGTTATAGCATTTTCGTTATCAATGCGATATTATTAGAACTAAATGCCCCGCATGATGGAGGATTGTTGACATCGATTCTGGTGTTGCATCTACAACGAATTCTAATGCATTCTTTGTATGTTTTTTGCAATTTTTCAATGCACAGAATTATTTAATTAAGGTTACGGTTTTGGTTCGTTATAATGTATTAAGTAGATATTCTTTTTATCAAAAACTGATTGTAATCAGAGGTTTGTTCCATCCATTTTTGCCGGTTATCATTAAAAAAAAAACAATCAAAGACTTATAAAAAGTGTTGGAAGTTTATTAAAAACTGATTAATCGATACTTCAAAAACAAAAAAAACATAGTCAACGCAGTATAAGAATATAGGTAGCTTTACAATAGGTCTGATTTGGTAAACTGATCTTGATATTTATAACAAATACTACTCGGCATAAATTACATTAATTTACATTACATACTGAGTTTCCACTATGCCTCGGAAAGCACGATAAGCCAATGGTCCCAGCTGTCATTTATAAATCTTTGACAGTCCTTTCAGGCCACTGAGTCACTGACTCAGTGGCCCGAAAGTCTGACAACCAGTCTTACCAAGGGGCATCGTATTACCCAGTACTAACTAGGTTGTGGAGGTCAGATGCAGTCGCTCCATGTAACATGTACTGGTATTCAGCTGCACCCGGCTAGACTGGTCGACCCCAACGTACTTGCGAAAAGGCTAGGTAGATAATGATGAATTGCATCAATATCTGCTTCGCATTACCCATTAAAACTTCATGAATTATTTTCTCAATGCCGAAATGTCAATACTTACGCCATATTTGTTTACAAAATTGGACCAATAAAGAAAATACACTGTACTTTATACAAATTATATTTGATTCCGTTTTACAATCACAGGTGAGTATTAATGTCTGAGAACGACAATTTGTAATTCACAAAATAATATGCAAAAAAACTGGTGAACCTGCAAAAATATTTCATATTTCAAGATTTTTTCTGTGTGCGCATGCGAATATGTTTGTCCAATTTTTAGCAAATTCTCGCAACTTGAAATCACTTGGTGTTTCGAAAAATCGTTTTCAAAACTATAAAGTTAGTTTTTCATACAATTAATTTTGCTAGTAGATTTCAGCTGCCTACCTACCAAATTATTTTGCAAGGATTATTTTTTGCATGTCACAAATTACAACTTTTCAGTCAAAATCAAAAAGTAAGCTACGTAGGTGGAAAGTTACGTTTTTATTTTTAAAACCTTGTGACAATAACACACGTATCAGAACTTTCAGATACTATTTAGTTTATAAATAATTATACATTTTTAAGAACATTACACACCTTTGGTTTTCGATAGGTAAATAAGTTGAATTTGAATTAGGTTTTTTTTTTACGAAATTCTCTGAGAAATTCAAAAGACTACGATTGTTCAGAGTAATATGTTAACGACCCGATTATTTACATTTCGTAGATTTTTTATTTGTTTTATTCTAGCAAAATAACATTAATTGGGACATTTCATCGCATTTGGGGCATGCAATCTCGGAGGAAAGGGTCAAATAGAAATTGATAACAATAATAATGAAATATGAATTTAGATAATTTATCGAGGTAATTAGGTGCCCTTACCAAGATACTCGATATCAAGGAATTGCGCATTTTATTTTCCAAAGAACTATATGTATATTTTGTGTTAATCTTTGGGTTCGTTTCATATGGACACTGGACAGTGGATAAATAGTAAATAGCAAGGATTTAACTGGACTTATTATATATTTTTACTTAATACGGTTATGTACATAGATCTAGGTATTTGTCTAACATTTAGGTAAAAGGCATATTAATATGTTTCTGGAAACTGTTCCGAATCGTTCTTCAAAAGCAAAGTGGCTTTAGCAAAACACGCATGGGCGTTTTTTTTAAAAGAATGTTATTTTATCGCGCATTGGATATACAACGTTGGGTTTAGCGCCGAAAGCCGAAAATAGGACGGACTGTGTTTTTTTTATCGCGTTGAGGTTGCTTTCTGTTCGGTTTTCAAAATGCATTCGTTTTTTTTTCATTTTGCTTTCGATTCGTGGTTCGGACAGTCTCGGAAAAGTTGGGTCTTTCAGTTCAAATGCATTGTCTCTTGCACGAATCTCATTGGCCCCTAGAACACAATATACCTTATTTGAACATTTAGGTGTTAATATTAATAATGGTATGAGAAAACAACGATTGCGATGAATAGAACAGACAAATACTCATTAAAATAGTAATATACTTACTGATATGGAATGGGTACGATTTATTTATAGAAGGTGTAACAAGACCCTTCACGAAGCCGTCAATCAAGTATTCTGTACATCAAACTAATGACGCAAAAATATTGCTAGGAAACGACATTAGGGGGGGGGGGGGGGGTTAAAATCACGGAATGTAACGCACCCAAAATATTGTGCTGTGCTGATGGATGTATTGAACAGGGGCAGAAAAAGAGTTGGAACTTTGACATAAGTAGTAGTAAGTATATGTAGCGGTAGTAATATTGAGTTGAGTTATAAGTCGAGCTACACGATAACTGACAAATGCTTGCACTGACTGGACAGGTCCACCCCAAATCTGTGTGGTTCTTTCTTCAAGAGACCTTCTCAGACACTAATCTGCATAGTCCTCATGTGAGTTAACCAAGATTATGTCTGGACTTTAAAAAGACTATGACCTCTGAGTTTGTTTCGGCCGTTTCTTCTCAGAGTAGTCAGGTACGAAACACCGGCCCCATCTAGTTTAAAAAAAGAGACGTGTAAAAGTGTTTTTAAATACCTATTTGCAAAATAAACATCATTTATCATTTACCATAAGTATGCAGTGCATTGACGGGGAGAACACTTGTCTTTCGGTTTCGTTAAGGATCTTTAATCAAATTCTTTTTCAAAATATAGAAATTGGAATATTATAATTTATCATACAATTTTAATATACTGACTGAAATCTCAAAAACTACATAAATAAATTACAAAATTAAATAATAAAAAAATCGATGTAATTAATTATAAAATAATTATGTGATTTGATTATAACAATGATTGCAATCATGATTCTAAGACACAGAGTAAAAAAATACTATAGATTCTATTTTGAACATCGATTTTTCTTTCACAAATGAGTATAAACCACATAATTAAAACATACAGAAGTCGCTCCAAAATTGAGTAAGTTTATAACTCTTTACCTTCCTTATTAAAGCTGCCAGTAACTTCCTAACACGTAAAAACAAATCCTAGTTTCTGTGGATCAAGTCGCCACAAAAGAAGGACAGAATTTAAATTCTTTAACCACATACTCAAATATCTATGTTAGTGTTGTCTATTTTAAGTTGATTTTTCTCTGACCATTTGTAGCAAAATCGTCCTATTTTTTTGGTTACAATGGAATTTGAACGTTTTTATTCGAAAATAGATAATTTTCTGTAATTCTGAATTCAAATATAGGTTAGCCATACTTACTCAGTCTTGAAACGACACAAGTTCTACTTACAAAGTGAGATAGAAAAGTAGCAAGACTAACGTTACGTACAAGCACGTAGGTACATTTGGTATAAAAACTTCTTGGTGGGGCTTACGGCATGTTCTGAAGGCATTCCTTGATCTGCGTCCATGCTTGTAGGTTCTGCGAAACAAAAAGGTTTATTAGTAAAAGGTACTGGTTTCTATTCTAGTCACAAAAAAAAAAACTAACAGTGAGATAATAATAAAGGGTGTAACATGAACCTTAACGAAGCCGAAAGGCACTTATTGTCATTGCGATCATTTTTTTGTTCTAGACCATACCTTACCTTCTAGTTACGGAGATATTGGGGCTCAAAGTTCCAAGGTTTTTACAAGTTTTTTTTTTATGTAAGATTTTTACTTTAAACACCTCCACGGTGCCCGTATAATTCCATGCATTATCACAATGTTTTAAGTTCGTTATATTAGAGGCCTAACGTAAAACGTGATTTTTCACCCAAGAAAAAGTCGTTTCCCAGCAATAATTTTAGCGTAAAGTTACTTAGTTTGTTGAACATAATTCTTGGTTGACGGCTTCGTGAAGCATCCATTTACACCCTGTATACTTCACTTTTTTTTTTTACCGATGGGAAATCATCAAATGACCCCCCCCCCACTCTGGGCGGAGCGGAATGGAGTGTCAGACTATTACTGACTAAAATCCATACATGTTCCTTATCTTGCCCTTTGTGCTCCAGGGCCGCGGTATCTCTTTCGAACAGTCCCGCAACCCTGGCAGGCATTGGTCCTTCCGGACCCCTTCCCGTTTGCTGACATCTCTTTGAGGCGAGCGTGGAACAAGAACGCGCCGTCACCCTGTATACTTCCCTTATATCCATTTCGTCAAGAGAATTAAATGTTTCATAAATTTATGAGTAAATATTTCTTTTCTTGAGATTTTGTTTTATTTTGGGGGGTTTAAATCCTTTTTAAAATTTTAAGTAAGTGATCGTTATTAGTATTATAAGTGAACTAACCTTTTTCGCCGCCTTCACCTGCAGAGTAATAAAGCTAACGAGTGACTCGTGGAGATCCTTGTCTTTTTGTTTTTGGAAAAATTCTATCTCTACCTGCGCCTTCTTGGTGAATTCTCTGCAATGAAGAGAAACTCTATGAATAATGTATTTAATAAATCGGAAATCCTGCAGCAAATCAGCCAGTTTTGTAATAAAAATGAGAGTTTCATTGAAACACGTATGTACGTATACAAACTATGCACCGTAAATAAATCGTACCCCGCGGCTTAATTGAGCTGCGTAAGTCGGAATATCGATAAGTTAGTGGTAAAAACGTTACACGACATGCACAACTAAGAGTGGCTACATAGCATATGCCTTTCAAATTGCACACTATGAGGGCTATCGTTTTCGAGCTCACCAGATGGCGCCACTATTGAGAAAGGTCCTGTCAATAAGTCTATTTTATACTTTAAAGAACCAATAACTTCGTAAAAAGTTTATTTTATTACATATAACAACAGAATAAACTTCGCGTACATATTTACAATATTCTCCCTAAAATTAGCAAGCATGGAAACATTTAAAAATCATTTTACCTCTAATTACTGACAGTTAAGATTCTAAGTTGCTACTTAAAATCTTCAAGTCATAATTAATCAGGAATGGCTCAATCTAGACCCACAATCATAACTATTAGTAAAAATACCTGCTAAAAAAGCACGCAACGCGCGAATACTCTATGACATCTGACATTTCGGTGCCCTCGCGCTACACTAGCGCCTCTCGCGGAGAATCCATACGCGATAGCCCACATTCATCTGGTACTGCGCCATTCGCAAACACATTTAATCATGGTTTCTTAAAAACGTAATTTGTCGGGTAAGTACTTACTCTAAATCCATCTTCGCCTTGTCGATAGCGTCTTTATCGGTGACGATCTTGCCGTCGAGCGCGCGCGTGGTCTGGTCGCGCACGATGTCGGGGTCCGTCGTGCCGAACAGGCGCGACATGATGCCCGACTTGCCCGCGGCCGCGCGACTGCGCTCTGATACCCTGGGGGAGAGGATTTAGTATTAAGAAATGAAACAAGAGTACAGGCTGCTTCAAGCCATCAGCTTGGCATCAACCGAGTCGTCCACGGCTGGAAATGGAAACTAAATAGATCTTTGGTGCGCGGCCAGAATCGGAACTTACTTCACTATCTTGTTTTTTCCATACAAGTTCAAACAACATATATAGAAGAAGCAAAGGAAACCTACTGTGTAGTTTTATAAATATTTTCCAAAAATCTTTTCTTAAAAAAAAGTCAATTAGTATTAGTAGTGTTAGTGAGCGTGTTCTTGGCGTTCTCTAGCGTTCGCTGCAACGTCTCGTGGTTGCTGCAACGCGTTCGTAGAACTGCTACTATAACAGGTTGCTTACCTGTAAGTGAGCGTGTCTTGTGCATTCTCTAGTGTTCGCTGTAACGTCTCGTGGTTGCTGCACAGTTGCTGCAACGCGCTCGCGTAGAACAGGTACTCTTTTAATTGGTCTGCTAGCTGCTCTTCATCTTCCGCTACTGAGTCTATGCTGTCTGCTATTGAGTCTGCGGAAAGAAAATGCAGAAAGTTAAGGTAAGGAAGACAGTTTATTCAGAGTAAAAATGGATGTCTACCAGCTAGAGAACCATTTGTGAAACTAACTTCTGTGACAAGATTGAATAATGATAACAAGATTGCATAATTCATGAATGATCACTGTTTTAAACTTTCGCGGTTTACAACTAAACCGCAAGTGACAGCTTACTCTTTATTTTCTTTGTCTTTTTCTATGCGCACTACTGGAACTCATCACTAAGTCACGGCAAAACACTCTCACAGTATCACAAGGTTTTTTGGAGTCCTTATTACGATGCCGGCTGCTACTTTTCAAAACCTTGATTTACCTTGCTTTTTTTTTTATTTTTATTTTTTTTTAAACTTGATTCCACGTGGGTACGTTCCCCCTTCTCCAGTCAACCCGCGATCAAGGGGCTTGTAACAGCGTCGAAATATCGGGAGCTCAAAATAAAAGACAATCACGGAAGATATCCCGTAAGTGACAGTTTATGTTTAGTAGAATGATAGTTCCATATTCGGCAAGTCTTTACAAGAAGTAATATTCCGCAAAAACGAACAAGTAAATAACGTAAGGCTAGAATCAAAGTAAGATAGCCACTAACATACCGAAGTAATGCCCTGCCTTCTGCAGTCCATCGCCCATCTCCTTCTCGATAACGCTCCATTCACTGAACAACTTGCCGTAGTTCGCGTGCAGTTTGCATAGTGCATAATTCTTTTCTATTATTTTTGATCTGAAAACATCCATGAAAAAAGTTATAATATATTGATAATGCTATGGTAAATGAAGAAACTACACACGATCATTAAATAATCTTTTCTTTGTCCGTGTTCATTCATCTTGTTATGTAGTTTCTTCCTATCGTAGCCCATGTATGCCTAATGTATGATATCACAAATAATCAAAACAAAAAATAAATGTGGTAATGGCAAAAACAAAAATTGATGACATGAAGCCCAAAGCTGTGTGTGCATTTGAAAATATTCCATTAAACTGTTTACGTCACATAGTATTGTATTAGTATTTTTAGAATTTCTGACTAAGTTGAATATCTTTTAGTCACAGTTTTAAAATTAAGCAGAACAATACAAATGAAAAACTATTGTCTTATCACATACACTTAACACAAAGAAAATAAGTGGAATGTTATAAGTAATTGAGTCATGGAGTTATAATTATTGGATAAATATATTACAGATGATTATATTTTTTTTTTCTTATTGTTAAGACAGTATACTTTACGGAGAAAGACTCAAGTGGAATTTATACTAGAATGCATGATCAAATCACGAATGAATCATATGAAATCATATCACAATCAAACTCACCTAGTATAAAGAAAGTTTCCTAAATTTGTCTCTAATTGTTTCCCATAATTTTTAACACTTTCAATCTCTGGATCTGGCTTTTTTAGTCTGATTGATACTGACAATGATTTGATCTTATTTTCAGCTTGTAGGATATACCCTGAAATCAATAGCATAGCATATTAACATAAACACAAGTATTTATTTAAATCAGAGGTAGAATAAAATTGCATTTTCATGAAATAGTTCAAATTTGCTTAAAATTAACATTTGGTTACATATCAAGCGCAGGCCACACCGCTAGCTGGCGGGCGGGCGAGCGACGCGAACGACACCCTTTTCATACTTTGTTCGTATCTTTCGTTAGTTCGCGGTGTGAACCAAAGTATGAAAAGAGGTGAAACGATGCGTCGTTCGTCCGCTCGCCCGCCCGCCAGCTTGCGGTGTGGCCTGCGCTTTAATAAAAATACAAAACTTTTCCCAATAAAAATACGCAAACAATACTTTGGCCTGCTCCTCATCCAACTGATAACCCCACAAAATCCTCAACCACGTATGCGACTTTAGCAACGAAAGTCTTGATGAACGGTTACATTGAATGGTTTAATTCATTTTTTAAACCTTACTAACCGCTATCAGTAATGGTTTCTCGCCATCCGTGCTCCTGTTGCAGGAAGTTGATGAACTGGTCATCGAAGCAGATCCGAGGGTGCGACGCCACTCTCAGCAGGAAGTTCTCCAGCCCGGCGCGTCTTCTCTCCACAAACTCAGGGTCTGTGGTGTCTGACTTCCTCCAAGCATATAAAACCTGAAAAAAAAAAAAAACTTTGCAAGTCTGTTCTATGTTAAGGGTTTGGTTTCCGCACTTAGTCCCTAAATTGGACCATTGTACGTGACAGCTTTTTGCAAGTCTGATATATCAACAATCTGCCGAGAGAAAGCATGGTGATGAACGCTTAATACTTATGTGTATGAGAAAGAGCCTTTGGATTGATGTGTGACAGCAATAGTTTGTTAATTACTATTATTTTTGCATCTTTCTCGATTTTTCGGTATGCTAGAGTTCTGAACATCTGGAAGAATTGCAAGGGGCAAAAACCAACTCTCAGAGGCCTCTTATTAACTAACTGCACTTATTCGGTGCAATTCTGCATTCATCCATAGAACACACTAGTTTTATATGGAGATGCGAGTTATTATCCATTTATGCAACAGCACCCAAGGTCAACCTCCGTTGGTCTAAGTTTTTATTTGATGGGAGTGCCTCCGCTACCCAACAGCGCCAGCTGCCAGTGCCCAATATGTAGATATTTGTGCAGACAATGCAGCGTGGATAGTAGTGATTTTATTTCAAAGCAATTGATAGTGATATTTAATAGCAAAGTGTTCTTTCTCAACAATTTGTGATTTTTCTATGTTATTTACACCTATGTTAAAATACCTGATAAGCCTCTATTACATCAACTTGATAAGAAGTTAGATAATATTTTATCAATGTTTACAAATTAACTTTGGAAATGCAAACAATGTAGACAAATACTATTATTGTTTTTATGAACAAGAGGTATTTATTTATATAATTTAACTTTCCAACAAATATTTTTTACTTTCTAGCTTTCTATTTCACTATCAACATGCTCCTCAAATATGTAAGATAAGATTAAACGAAGTTTTGAGAATGAATGTGGATGGGTATAAGAGTAGAGGAAGATTAAAGAAATGATGAATAGACTGTGAAGGATGATATGGCACGAAAGGAGGTGTCTGATGAGATGACGAGTAATAGAGAAGTATGGAAGATAGCTGTTGCCTGCGGCTTCGCTTGTATTGTAAATATAGCTTATGGCACTCGGAAACAATGTAGCTTCCTATTAGTGAAAGGATTTTCAAAATCGGTTCAGTAGATCCAGAGATTACCCCCTACATACAAACTTACTAACAAATTTTACCTCTTTATAATATTAGTACAGAAGAAGACATGCTGCACCGACCCCAAATGAATTGGTACAAGGGCAAGAGAATGATGACTATCAAGTCTTAAATTGTAAAGTTTTGTTATCCTTTATTTTACAGGAATAGTATAGTAACTAAAACTGCAGCCTGAATCATTTATTTCGTAGGAAAATGCGTATGCAATAATTTACTCAGAAAATCCTTGGATGACAAATGCATGACACAAAGTTTTCATGTGTTGTTGAACATTGTCCTCCGTTGTTATTAAGGTAAATGAGCCAACTGTACAAGAAATATTGCTGAGCGTACTGTAAAAGTGAGCAATGTGGAAGGGTGTCTACACCCCAGGGCTACTGTGTGGCTCATTATTAAGTTATTAATGCATTTTAAACCTACCGCACTAGGCCTGTGTGGTGGATAACAGCCTCTCACAGCGATGCCTGTGTCGAGGAAGTGAGAAAATTACAGGCGGTTAAAGATTAAGCTAATAAAAAAAAGAACTTACTCTTTTCTCAGGCAGTGGCGGTATGATAACATGTGGGTATGTTACGAGGAGGTAGTCGTGAATCTGCTCAAACTCTGTGTACCGTCTCCATATTGTGCTGATCTTTGACTGCACCAGCCTGTAATCTGGATCCGTCACTCTGAAATAATAATTTATTATTGTACATTTTATTTCAATCAAGTTATTTACATTATTTACAAACTACAAATCTATAATCTTGTAAATGTATAAAATGTTAGGTGGCATTTTTTAATCAAATTCCAGTGCATATTTTGGTCCAATCAAAGGCTTAATATGTTTGTTTCCTAGTTGTTCTGATGTACCAATTTAGATTTGTTTTAAACTCAAATGACTTTTCAAGTTGCAATCTTGCAAAGTGTCAACAGGTTTTTAATGCAAAAATTCATAGATATTGAGGGGATTTCCCCACTGCAAGGCCACATCTTTTGTGGTGTGTGCAATCAGGTTCTGCATGACAAACATAAAAAACAGCAAAAATAGAAAGCAAGTGACCATGTTATTTGAAAAGGATATGACCTAATTAGCAATGACATTTTAATCACAGCTTCTTGCCACGTTTGGAAGCGGTGTGGGCATCAGTAATGAGGCTAATTGGCGCATAATGGACGGATAATTTGCCAAGAAAACAATATAATAGAACCACTTACTTCAAATCGATTAGATATACGGTGTAATGATCACGGACGTGCAAAGTTCCATTAGCGCGCTTTTCTGATTCCACTATCGATATATCAACGTGTTTCAACAGCGTATCCTGGATAAAACGCAAGGATAAATAGAATTTATAGTATTAATAGAGAAAAGTAGGCGTATTATCATCACAATACCTGGCTATCAAAGTCTGCCGCTGTTTCAATAACGCTTGGCGATCTTGACACCTTCACCGGCGAGTTTTGTGCTGACATTTTAATTTTCAATGCGATTACACTTATAGAGAATTAATGAGGTATTTAATAGCAAATCATTTAAAATTTCAAGACAAGAAAACAGTGACAAACTAACAAATGTGACAACGATAACAAAAAAATATCAAATTGATGCAGATTAAAAAATCTGAATTCATGCAATGTGACAGCAGGATAGCTATATTACTTTTGTATTGATGTGAAAGAGAAAACATACGCGGTGTCAAGATAAAATTGAGTCGTGGAACAGGGTGTTTTAAAGCGTTCCATCTTTGTATCGGTACAGGTTTTCATGCATTGGTTCCCGGAGAATTTATGCTCCACCACACAGGCGCGTTATATCGGTCGATAATACCGGGTGCGTTATTGCGATAATGCGTCCCGATTCCTTTCACACAACTGCGTTTTTATCGTCTGATAATTTCTATATCATTTTCATGTTTTTTGCAGGTTTTTTACCTAATGTCGTTTTTAGGGTTCCGTAGCCAGGGCACGCCACAATAGTGGCGATAACTCCTGTGGCTAGAGAGGCGCCACGGCGCGGTGCCCTCCCCTTCCTTCTTCTAACTTCCGCCTGACGCAGGTCCTCACCGGACACGGTTGTTTCGGGAGGTTCCTGCACCGAATCGGGCGGGAGGAAATGCCCGGGTGCTACCATTGTGAGGATCGACCGGAGGACACGGTGGAGATCTGCCCCGCATGGGCAGAGCACCGCCGTGACCTTCGTAGCGGCGCGCGGGGGCGATCGGCGGCGGCGACCTCTCGCGTCCGGCCTTGGTTCAATCCTTGGTAAAAATAAAAAAAGAGGGGCGCCACATACATGGATTTGAAACCAAAAAAAATTGTTTATTTCATCAAACCTTTATGTGCGGTGTGTCTATACATGGGTCTTTAAAAATTACATTGAGGTCCAAAACCACTTTCTCAAATTGTCAAGCGTTTGAAAGATAGACACTTCCAAAATGATAAAATGTCCGCCCCCTCCCTCTAATTTCTAAAGTAAGAGGAGAAAAAATCTGAAAAAATTTAGGATTGTAGAACGTTAATAAAACTTTCTGAGTTCAACTCGCACTTGGCCGTTTTTTTTTGTTTCGGTGTCACTTTGCCCATTATAGGGTGGTTTTGCCCACAACCCTTTTTGAGGGCTGGATCTGCGCCTGATAGAAACCTGTATATTAGGTCTTTACTTGAAATTGCCGTTTTTCATGAAATAAGTTAACGCTCGTTTTCTCTATATTTTTTATTTTTATTAATCAAAGTAATTACCCATGCAATCAATGCATTTTTGCCAACGTAGTGGTAGCTTATTGAAGCCCTTTTTGAAAAACTCTGCTGGACGGAAGGCAATAAATTAGAATAATTTGAACTGCCTCTCGGTTATTGAATTATTTCCCCGCCAAGAAGTTATCCAAATTCTAGAAAAAGTAGAAGTCTGTAGGGGCAAACTCTGATGAGTACGGTGCATGCCAGAGAACTTCCAACCCCAGCTCTTGTAACTTGGAGAGCGTCTGCTGTGCAGTATGAGGTCGCGCTCGCGCGTTGTCGTGCAGGAGCAGCGGATCCGAACGATTGACCAAAGCTGGTTGGAGATGTGCGAGTTTCTCCATCAATATGTTCAGTTCTTCACCGTACACATCTGCAGTAATGCTCATCCCATTTGGTAAGAAGCTGTGATGAATGACACCGGCGCTAGACCACCAAAACAGTGACCATCACTTTTTTAGGGGTCAGTTTCCGTTTGGGGCATTGTTTAGGTGCTGAACTTGCTGAGCGCTTGCAATTGTCGAACAGAATCCATTTTTCGTCGCAAGTAACAATGCGATTCAATATACCTTCGTTTGTGTACGTGTTGAGCAGTGCAAGGTTCGACTCGACGCGTGCTTCGTGCTGGCGATCATTCAATTCGTGGGGCACACATTTGTCAAGCTTTATTACCTTGCCAATTCAACGCAAATGGACCATATTGTTTTGATGCTAACATCGAAAGCTGCTGCTAATTATGCTGTAGATTGAGAATCATCAGCTTCCACAATCACCTTTAATTCGTCATTGTCGACTAAAGTTTTCGGTCCACCACGGGGTTCATTTTTTAGGTCGAAATTGCCGCCGGAACGGAAGCGGACAAACTAATAACGGGTGGTCCGATCGATAATAGTGTTCGCTCCGTATACGTCGTTGATGTTGCGCGCCGCTTCTGCCGCTTTGCTGCTACGACGGTACTCATACTCCATAATCACTCTAATTTTTAACGTATCCATGATGACGAAAAACGTACATACAAATGCGATGAAAACAGAACGCTAACTATAATGACTAATTTTCAAAAAACAATTCATTTAAAAAAATAAAATTATTAGAAAAAGAAAATAGGATTTGAAATAGCCAGTACGACAGAACGGCAATTTCATAGGTAAAGACCTATTATTAGGTACAGTGTGCACAGGTCACACTCTTATTTAAAGTACCTACTTACATTGTGTATGATGTTCAGACTTTTCTAGATATTATCTTCTTAGGTAAAAATTAGTTTGATTTTCTTAGTACCTACCTACTCAAAATATAATAAAAAAAAATAGATTGGTAGTTACTAGTACCCGTACTAGTATGAAGGTTCTCAGAAATCATTCGATTAATAGAGTAGAAGTTAAAATTATTTGTCAAAGTTATTGGGCCTGTCTGGCGGTTTCACAAGAGGTACAACCCACTGTTTCTTAATTACGTAAAAGTGGGTTCGTCTAGCAGACAGTTTACTTTTAGTCCTGGGGGCCTACCACCACCATGTTATCTTAGTCCAGTGTGGGAAAGATATGGAGCTATACGCCTTGCATAGTTTTGTCACTTTCCGACACTGAAAATTATGTTTAATATTGAGGTTGTTGTAGGCCCCTATTCGGCTGTTCGACAGCTAGAACTAAACGTCTAATTTACGACCTACCCGATCCAAACTGAAGTCCATTTGTTACT
Source organism: Eugnorisma glareosa (assembly GCA_947578425.1). Lineage (NCBI taxonomy): Eukaryota > Metazoa > Arthropoda > Insecta > Lepidoptera > Noctuidae > Eugnorisma > Eugnorisma glareosa. Next base: position 16,823,368 of record OX387965.1, read on the forward strand.
TATCTTCGGTCGGTTTGGACATTTTAACAGCTTTTAATATTCAGGAGATAAAATACGATAACTACGATATACTAAATAGGCAGTAATTTACTTGGCTCTAAAGAGATAATGTTGAGTAGATTCTGGTTTATTTTTAACCGACTTTCGTCAAAAAGGAGGAGGTTCTCAGTACGGTTGTACTTTTTTATTTTTGGTACCTTTTTACTCCGTCATTTGTAAACCGATTTGAAAAATTCTTTTTTTCTTGTAAAAGGATATACTTCCCAATCTTTTTGGGGTATGTTGATGATCTCTTAATAACTTCTAGTTACAATGTAAAAATTAATTAATGTTAAGAATTTTGGTGGTATACCTCCTACTATAATTATCTAAAAAGAGTAAATTAAAAAACATTTTTGCGAAAAGAGAACAGACTTCGAATAAAACACTAAAAAAGTCTAAAATAACTTGACTGTCGAAAGTCGGTGGCAAAAAGTCAATGAAACAAAGAAAGTCTCCAAATTCTGAAAATCAAGTTATTTTAGACTTTTGTTAGTGTATTTTTTTGGAAATCGGTTTTCTTTTCGCAGAAGGTTCTTTATTTAGTATCGCTTTGTCCGATAACTAACTAAGAGAAATAACTAACTAACATTTTACTTAGTTATTTCTTGTTTTCGTTAATACTAAGCAACACCTAAACGAATGCATCTAAAATATTGTAGCATACTTAGTTGGAATTTCAACTTGCGCGTTGATATCCTTGTATTTACAGGAAGGTATATAATACATCGACAAACTAGGCTCTATTGGATTTATTTAGCATTTTCTTTTCATAAAATAAATGTTTCGGAATCTTTACTTAGGGATCTATTATAATGCGACTATTCTGAAAAAAATAATACTATCCTTAGCACTCGCTTCAAAAATGTAGGTAGCGGTGAATTTGTGGAGAATTGGTGATGCGTTAATAAACTTTATTTTCGGTAAATTTACCACGAGATAAGGTACGTCTATTTCACTAACTTTCCTAAGGGCGCTAGCGTGGCGCTTACACTCCAGAAGTGTAATTCGTAGTGTTCCTCACGGAGTCCCGAAGGGGTTTAATATTTTACAGAAGGTATATAAAACGTGGATAGTTGTGGATACGATCTCTAGAGTGTATGGGGCTGCATTATGTGGGATTATTCGGTGCCTTGGTGTCGCACTTGTCGCAGTATCAAAATAACCAGTAAACCAATATGACATTCGGACGTTAAATGATGTAATGATGTGTGTGTTGAGATTTGCGGAGAAGAAATGCACAAAAAGTGGGTGGAACACGGCTGCAAATGCAGCAGATTATGATGAAGATGATGAAATGAATCAAACGCGTGTGCGTTTCACCAAAAACGGTTAGGGTTGTCCACTGTACTTTATGTCATGTTGCACTACTCACATAAAACGTAACAACTTGTCTCGATGCGCCAGCCCCCGACTTTCGAATAACTAACCTGTTGCCTGAAGCATGCTTAGATTTTGTGTAAACGCTTTGCATGTGTTTTTGGGCCGATTTCAACCATTTGTTCCTAGTTGAAATACTGTATGTCTATACCAATAAGTCTATAGTGCCGCTGTGGCGGCCGGAGCTGCGACTCGCACATGCTATAAAACTTTAAAGCGCTCACTTCTCTCGATTGTTTTACCAGATTTAAAAGGGAACACAACACAATACTTAATGCATGAGCGACGCGACGCCATGTTCCCATGGGGAGGTTTTCTTTCTTGTAATCTTGTACTTTTAAGTACTATGATGTATTGTTGTTTTTAAATCCAAGCGCTGGATGCATGCAGTCGATGTTTGTGAAGAAAAGGATTAATACGAGTATAAACATTTAGTATGGAATGTAATTTAGTATTTAATTTTCAAGACGTTTCGTTTCAAAATTTACTTTTTAAACAGCTTAGCCGACCGATCGAGTTTGGTCGAATTTGTTAGCTATACTTTAGCCAAATGTTTAAGAATGTGAAAAGTATTTACAGAAATTAGAAGTTAAACAGATGTCAGATAAGAAGTCAGTGAACATCAAACAGAATCATTGAACCCTACGTAGTTGGAAAAAGGTTAAGCAAACTATGAGGGGTAACAGATATCTTTTTTTTTTTCTTTTTCTGATCGGAAATCATCAAATAACCCCTCCCGCTCTGGGCTGAGCAGGAGGGAGTGTCAGACTTTTACTGACTAAAACCCATCCATGTTCCTTCCTTTACCCTTTGTGTTCCAGGGCCGCGGTATCTCAGGGTAACTAACAGATATCTGCAGTATTTTTTTTTTTTTCAGTGATGGAAAATGCCGATTAGGAATCTACTTACGTACTCCTTTCATTATTTTCTAAAAGCACGTTATCGTTTCTCTACTTTTCTAAGCATTCAATTAAGTACAACTTTTTATCCGAATCTAGTTTTCGTAAAAAAAATATCTATCGAAAACACTAAATATGTCTATCAAAACTTTTTCGGCTACATGTTTTCGATAGATAGCGTCTTTAATTAAAAGTTTAATTTTCTACTTTATATATATAAGCTTAAATCTAACATACGGATTAATATATATTATGTGAGTTGAATTATATCTATTATTATATATATTAAATGACTGGGTTTAAAGCCTGGCGGGTATTGGTAACAGTTCTAATCAGTTTAATCAAAAATAAATAAAAACTTCAATATTTAAGGCCCTTATAAGAGAATATTAAAAAAAACCGGCCAAGTGCGAGTCGGACTCGTGCACGAAGGGTTCCGTACCATTATCTAAAAAAAAACACGTTTGCAGTATGGGAGCCCCTTAAATATATGTTTTATTCTGTTTTTAGTATTTGTTGTTATAGCGGCAACAGAAATACATCATGTGTGAAAACAACTGTCTAGCTATCCCGGTTCATGAGATACAGACTGGTGACAGACAGCCAGACAGACGGACAGTGGAGTCTTAGTAATAGGGTCCCCGGGTACGGAACACTAAAAATGACAAAAAAGCCTGTATGCCTAACTATTACTGGCCAATTTACACAAAAAGAGAGATGGGAGCCATTCCATATTCAAAAAAAAAAAAAAAAAAAAAAATGTGATGGCCTCACAGGATATGTTTTGTGAGCTAACGGCCAGAGACTTTCTTTTGAAAAATGTGTGAATTCTAGAAGAAAATATTATAATATTTTCAGAGTTTTTAAAGAATGTTGCACCGCTTCGTACTTTACATATGAATCCTTTACCTAAAATAGAAGTCTAGACTTCAAGTCATCAACTACATTATATTCAAAGAGTACCTACCTCTACCTGAGTAGGTACCACGTGCGAAAAGGTATTCAGTATTTATGTAGTGTATTAATTCTTAGATTACATATCTATCTACTGTATTTCTAGAAAAACAAATTAGATACTTATTCATTGTATAAACGCAGATGCTACATTAGACTAGTAAAAAGCAAAGGACCGAGTAAATAGTTCTATTTTCATAACTGTATAAGATTAACTCTAGTGTACCTACGTAAGTTCAGGTTTCTACAGATTATAGTAAATCATATTCATAGGTAGAACCAGGTGGCAATGAAAAGCGGGTGCAGAATATATTTTTATCTTGTGCTTTTGAACAGCACGCCGTGTTACAGACTATTTTCAATATAGGTACCGAGCATGAAATACCAGGCGTCGTTGGTATTGAAAACTAATGACATCACATACCATTTGTGAAGTGTACCATATAGGTAGGTAACCAACTGTTTAGAGTCGTGAATATTGAAGCCATAAAAAATCTTGAATAGAAACTATTTTTTAAAGCCTTTTTAGCTTCAAAAAATAGTTTCTTTTCAATGTATTTTCCAGACATCAGTAGCTGCTATGAAGTCTGGGCTTGTGCCCGGTTTATGGCAACAGGCTCGCCCTCTATTACATGGGACTGAAACATTATGGTATACTTCTGCCTAACTCTTTGGGAATTACAGGCAGGATTTGTTATGTTTCTATTGCAGGGAGATTGGAGGTAACAGTATCACCATCATCTCAGCTAAACCTCCTTTGTTGGTCATAGGCCTCCCCCAAGGTTTGTCAAAACAACCGGTATTGCACATAACTATATTCATCCAATTCTCGCGACCTTTTCACGACGGAAATATACGTGACTTATTAATAGCCATGAATAGTAGGTATGTAGGCGGAAAGCTTTGAAAATCCTTTTACTTTAGGCTCAATCTGGATTAATGGGGCTTTATAAAGTCAAGCAACGTTAATGTTATTGTAATATTAACAGTTTAAATATAGATTCAATTAAACCCAGAGACTTATTCTGAAAACTACCGTGTGTGCCATATTTTAATAAAAGTCTCATAATTTGTACATTTCATCGAAATCCTTTTTGTTGTTACGGCTTTATCAAATACTAGCTGACCCGCGCAACTTCGTCTGCGTGCGTGCCGTACATAAAAGAAAGAGAGGTTAGAGAGAGTTGGTGTCAACCTTAAAAGTTAGACATATGGCCATTGCGGATATTTTTTTAGAGCTTTTTAAGAGGGACAATTCCGACATACATGATAATTGCGTAACTTTAACCGTTCACGCACAACGGAAGCTCTCAAAAGGAGTAAATCCCTATTATATACTATTACCGATGGATAATCATCAAATGACCCCTCCCACTCTGGCCGGAGCGGAAGGGAGTGTCAGACTTGTACTGACTAAAATCCATCCACGTTTCTTCTTTTGCCCTTTGCGTTACAGGGCCGCCGTATCTCTTTCAAACAGTCCCGCAACCCTATCTCTTGTCTCTATCGTTTGACCGTCGATGACAGTCATACGAGTACTTCAGCAAGGCCTAAAGTTCTCATTAAGGTGCATGAAATGAGCCCAAACACGTTATTGTTGCTGCAAACTCTTGAGGACCTCTTGCAAGTGCCTTCCGTCTCCATCGTCAGACCTTCGATGACGTCATACTCCAACTAGATCTAAAGTTCTCATCAAGGTGCAGGAAATGAGCACAAACACGATTTCTCAATTTAAAAAACAAAAGATCATGCTTAACGGACTTCTTTGTAAAAAGTTATGCGTCGTCAGGTCATACATAAAATAAAAAATATAGACGCGTCGAATTGAGAACCTCCTCTTTTTGTTTCGTTGGTTAAAAAACCAAGCTTCAGACATTTGACACGGGCGAGGGTCATTCTTTCACGGAAAACTTAACACCCCGATTCAGAAAATGGAGTGATATTAATAGCGCCATCTATCGAGCACGAAATTAAGCCGCTAAAATATAATGCATGTAAAGCGATCGAACACACACTCTACAGGGTTATAGCGTCATGTAGACTAATCTAGAGTACTTTTTGCTATCAGAACTTTTTTGTAAAGCTGGTCAACCGATTTAAAAGTTATCTTGTGAGCACATTTTTATTAATTAGTACCATTTTGGTGCAATAGATTGTAACAAATCTACTAGATCCTGTTAAGAATTAAAGGATAAGAGTAGACTTGTACATTTAAAAATTTAATAGAGATATGGATGTTTTTACAAATGAGATAAAAAATACAAAGACGAGATAAAAAAGACGTATCAAACCCGCACTCTGGAAGCAGTTTTTGAGTATATTTACACGATTAAGTAGCACTGTTGAAGCACGATGAAATGTAGAGGTGGAGATGTAGGACGATGTATCAGGTCTGCTCCACAGGAAGGCAGCGTTTGTAAGAACAGGAGTTGAGGTCCTGGTAGATCTTTAGAGATGGATCACCAGCTTTTAGACCCAGGGCAGCTCCGCGAGATGATCAGCAGGGATGGCACAACGACAGTTTTTAATAATAAGATTGGGAATAGAAGTCCCAGGTGTATCTTTAGATGGATCACCTTCAAGAATCTGTCTTGTATCCAATTTTAAGAATTCCTTCAGTCTCACATTCAAGAAACGTTCTCTCGTCTAGTCTCCTCTCGACTGCCTCGTCAGCTCGTTTTTCACAGTAGTCTCCTTCCATTTTTGAATCTCAGATTTTCTTCTTGCGGCCATATAATAATCTCATCTGACAAGTGTAGTCGGCCAGGACATAGCAGACTTACTTCATAAAACCATGAGTGCGTAAAGAATTTACAAATATTATTTAAAATTAAGTTATTACTAAACAATCATTATTATCTATAAAATACAATATTACAGCTAAACATTGAAAAATATAATTTAGAATAGATAAACCAAAAAGTATTCATCATAGACTAAGCTACTAAGAAACTCTATGACAGAAAGAATGTACGTCAGTTTGGCAAATCTGACGTACTTGTCACAACATTGAAAATTAATTTTATTTCAGCAAATATAATGAAAACGAATCGTATTTAGATCGATTCGCTGAGTATAAATAAACAAATCAATAAAAAAAGGATGATAAATAGTATATGGTATGACAATTGTAAGTATAGTATAAAGTGTAAGTATAGCATATACTATAAGATGTCGTTGCATGTATCTTACACAATGATGGTAAGTTCTTCTTGAACACTTTAAATTCATAAATCTTTTGATAGAGAGCACTGATTACAATGAAACAAAAACTAAAACCTTCTCTAAGTTCCGCACAATATTTGTGCATTGAATCTAATCACATTGGTTTTCCCAACAACATGAACGCCCGCCTCGCAGCGTGCGAGTGTCATTATTTTGATGCGGAGTTATTTTAAAACTGTGATATCTCCTATGATATTCATCTAAATTGAATAATATAAAGGGCAATTTTGGTCACAATTGAACGCTAAAGATGACTAACATATTTATTTTGATAAGGATTAATACTATGTCGGTAAAAATACCTTTGCACATAAAGCACTTTTTTTGACCTAATTTTTAAATCATAAAAATGGTTATTGTCAGTCAACCTTAAAAGATAGGCATGTGCTGTCGCGGACTTTTTTGTAGACATTTTTAAGAGGAATAATTCCCTCAAACATTATTTTTGTGCAACTTTAACCGTTTAACCAGCACACGCAACGGAAGCTCACAAAGATAATATTTTTTTTTTCCGTTTTTGCAACATTTTTCATTAGGCCTATATCCTTCCTCGATATATAAGCTATCCAACACTAAATGAATTTTTCAATTCGAACCAGTAGTTCCTCAGATTAGCGCGTTCAAACAAACAAACAAACTCTTCAGCTTTATAATATTACTAGCTGACCCGCGCAACTTCGTCTGCGTGCGTGTGCACATAAAAGAAAGAGAGGTTAGAGACAGTGTGCGTCATCCTTAAAAGTTAGACATATGGCCATTGCGGATATTTTTTTAGAGCTTTTTAAGAGGGACAATTCCGACATACATGATAATTGCGTAACTTTAACCGTTCACGCACAACGGAAGCTCTCGAAAGGAGTAAATCCCTATTATATAGGTACTATTACCGATGGATAATCATCAAATGACCCCTCCCACTCTGGACGGATCGGAAGGGAGTGTCAGACTTGTACTGACTAAAATCCATCCACGTTTCTTCTATTTCCCTTTGCGTTCCAGGGCCGCGGTATCTCTTTTAAACAGTCCCGCAACCCTGGCAGGCCTCGCTCCTCTCGGATCCCTTCCCGTTTGCTGACATCTCTTTGAGACGCGTGTGGAACACGAACACGCCGTCATAAGACGGACAGATGGCGAGCTAGCCCATTACTCACCGTCCACAGGCCCGCGACCCTCGACAGCCTTACGTCTTCATCTTTAGACACTCGATGACAATCATACACCAGCTAGAACGAAAGTTCTCATCAAAGTTCTTGAAATGAGCCGAGACACGATAAAACTACTGTAAACTTTTGCGGACCTGTTTCAACTGCCTTCCGTCTCCATCGTCAGACCTTTGATGATAGTAGTAAAGTTCTCATCAAGGTGCATGAAATGAGCCCAGACACGATGCAGATGCTGTAAACTCTTGAGGACCTCTTGCAACTGCTTTTTCTCCATCGTGAGACATTCGATGAAATTCATACTGAGTTAAGTTTAAAGTTTTCATCAAAGCGAATGAAATGAGCCCAATAACATTATACCTGCTGTAAACTGTTTGGGACCGCTTGCAACTGCCATTTGTCTCTATCGTTTGACCGTCGATGACAGTCATACTTCAAAAGTTATCATCAAGGTGCATGAAATGAACCCAAACACGTTATTGTTGCTGCAAACTCTTGAGGACCTCTTGCAAGTGCCTTCCGTCTCCATCGTCAGACCTTCGATGACGTCATACTCCACGATTTCTCTAAAAACAAAAGATCATGCATATCGGACTTCTCTGTAAAAAGTTATGCGTGGTCAAGTCATACATAAAATAAAAAAAATATAGACGCGTCGAATTGAACCTCCTCTTTTTGTTTCGTTGGCTCGACACGGGCGAGGGTCATTCTTTCACGGAAAACTTAACACCGCGATTCAAAAAAGGGAGTGAAATTAATAGCGCCATCTATCGAGCACGAAATTAAACCGTTAAAATATAATGCATGTAAAGCGATCGAACACACACTCTACAGGGTTATAGCGTCATGTAGACTAATCTAGAGTACTTTTTGCTACCAGAACTTTTTTGTAAAGCTGGTCAGCCGATTTAAAAGTTATCTTGTGAGCACATTTTTAATAATTAGTACCATTTTGGTGCAATAGATGTCGTTGCATGTATCTTACACAATGATGGTAAGTTCTTGTTGAACACTTTAAATTCATAAATCTTTTGATAGAGAGCACTGATTACAATGAAACAAAAACTAAAACCTTCTCTAAGTTCTCCACAATATTTGTCCATTGAATCTAATCACATTGGTTTTCCCAACAACATGAAGCCCGCCTCGCAGCGCGCGCAGGTTATTATTTTGATGCGGAGTTATTTTAAAACTGTGATATCTCCTAAGATATTCATCTAAATTGAATGGTGTAAAGGGCAATTTTGGTCACAATTGAATGCTAAAGATGACTAACATATTTATTTTGATAAGGATTAATACTATGTCGGTAAAAATACCTATGCAAATAAAACACTATTTTTGACCAAATTTTAAAATCATAAAAATGGTTATTGTTAGTCAACCTTAAAAGATAGGCATGTGCTCTCGCGGACTTTTTTTTAGACATTTTTAAGAGGAATAATTCCCTCATACATTATTTTTGTGCAACTTTAACCGGTTAACCAGCGCACGCAACGAAAGCACTCAAAGATAATACATTTTCCCCGTTTTTGCAACATTTTTCGTTGATGCTCAGCTCCTATTGATTGTAGCGTGATGACATATAGCCTATAGCCTTCCTCGATATATAAGCTATCTAACACTAAAAGATTTTTTCAATTCGAACCAGTAGTTCCTCAGATTAGCGCGTTCAAACAAACAAACAAACAAACAAACAAACAAACAAACTCTTCAGCTTTATAATATTAGTATAGATTATAGTATAGATTATAGCTTAAAACCTTAGCAAACCAGAGCAAACCCTTTCCTTGTATACCCATATCATGTGAATGCATTACAAATAATTAGTCGGCCATCTTTGGGAGTCAGCGATTTTGGATTTTGAATGACGTCACTTAACTGACCATGTGTTGTCATTGATTTTTTTTAATCAACTGACAGCAAAGAAGAACCGATACAGAATTAAAAAAAACTATTGAAAGTCTATTAAAGGCAAAGTAATATATCAAACTGCCACTCCCTGACTCCCTGTACCCTTACTTTCCTGCTTGAGCTGCGACCTATAATTATATTGCGTTTACGCAAAAAGCCATGTCAGGAATGTCAGAGTTCATATTATACACAACAAACATGCTAATGGCGGCTCACGTCATGGGAAGCAGGGATACATTGCCTACATTGTTAGGTTTAAGTGGTTTCTGACACCCCGCCTTGCTTCAGCAGCAGATGTTAACTGTATCTAGGCTTTAGTTAATTTAAACATAACTTTAGTGTATCTGGCAGGTTTGACAAGTGAACTGTTGGCTGTTTGTGATGTTACTTGTGTTAAGTGTTTTGCTTTTTGGGATCAATCTTGAATGCGGTTGTCTTTGAAGTGTTCATAGACATTTGCTCTTAAATTATTATCACGCCTGAAAAAATGAGCACATGCAGGAAATGCGAAAATTAGCATGTCCTGCAACAAACCCTACACTCGACACGTGTTTTGAGGTTGGAGATATGTACTCGACGACCTCTCGAGCGCGAATCGCGTATCTAACTAAGCCTGTATCTTTTTCGCGGAAGTAACATTAAATATTGCTAGCAAGTAATGTCATGGATTTCCGCGAAGTAAAGCCTGATTCCATAATACTTATCGATGACGTGTTCCAGTTATAAAAGTGAGGAGAGATCCTGTAAAATAACAGGTACTTACATTATCAAAAATAATTTCATAAATGATTTCATCGGAAATAAAGTTTTCTTTAGAACAACAATCTTTAATAAAGATATCCGAATACCTATTCACCAATACTACTAAAACCGTTTTCCTGTAGACAATGTTTTTCAGATCTATTCAGTGGGCGTCGATTTACGAGCGCAAGGAAGCGAATAAGATGCCTATACCGTTGTTCAATAAGCTTGCAAACAAGAAATGCGCAACGTAACGTAAAATAATGATCCTGGCTGGTTATCTCAGTAGAACCGTTTATGGATAAAGGTGTACGTATGTTCTTTTTTTTAGTCTAGGGTAAAATATTTTGACGTGAATGGTGACGTTGTGCGAAGGTGGAAAATGTTTGACTTGGTTTTAAGGATGTTCTTACTGATTTGTGCTTTATTCTCGTTTCATGACGAAACAGGGTGAAAAGTAAAAAAGAACTAATAATTAAAATTCCAATATGACAATTTTTTAATAGTTTTGGTAGAATTTAAGCCTAAAATCTCTAGAATATTAATTAATCATCTAAGAATTGTTTTACAGCAAACGTACGATATGGGTAAAGGTAACCTTTACTAATCCTTCTCAGGGCAGAGGAATACTCGTAGGTACTTAGACCTACACCTATTCCCTAATTTCAAAAGGTATCACTCGGCTAAGAGGAATAGGCGTACCGTTAATTTAAATAAGTTCATTACAGTTACATTTTAATAATGGTGAAATAGGTCAGAATAATATTATGTAACCAATTTATTTACTGTAGGTATGTGTGTGTACCTACCTAGTTAATTGTGTACCTGCCTTATTATTATAATATCTCCACTTGGTTGACTGTTAGGCATTACACTTCAACCAATTTATCTGTTCAGCCATGAAAACACAGAACTAAAATAAATGTAGGTACCAAGTTTGACTTATCAATGCATTTTTACTTAAAAGCAACACCTTGAACTGCCTTCATAAAGATAATAATAAATAATTTAACAAATCAGAAAACGATCGGCACCGTATCGCTTTTCGCCTCACCGTCAAACAGGCAGCAAGCGGATCAGCAGCTCCGATACGTCAACTCGCCTACGGCTAGGCGACGCCGCGCTTACGGCTATGGGACGCCGTGCTCACGGCTCGCCGACGTCGCGCACGACTTGAAGTTGCGCGTGTGTCAATAGCAGTGTGCGTAAGGGTGGACGAAGAGACGTAAGCTCGGGTACGGGACGTAAGCGCGGGGACAACGAGCCGTGAGCGAGTTGACCACGCACCGTACCACGGTTCATGAGCTTGTCCCGAGGCGAGGCGATTACGTTACGATTCCTATTAGTGTGCGTTGCAGTGGGGAGTTTCATACAAATAATACTGAACGTCTCGAGTTGATACGGTGCCGATCCCTTTCCGATTTGATATCTGTGCTGTGTCATTAAAGTGATCATGTAAGCATTAGGTCTAAGCATTAAGTCCGCCTTTGTTGTCTACCTTTTGTCTGCGTAAAGTATAAAAATAATAATAGATGTAATCTTCATCTTAGCGTGTCGATAGCAATCTAAATTGAGTAGGCCGATTTGTCAACGATTTTGGTACTTTCAGTAGCGTCCATCAACTCCTGTAATGTACAAACCACAGGTCAGACAGGACGCCATTTCAAGTCTCCCATCGTTTGTGAGACAACATCAAATTTACGCTCCAAGGCAGAGTCATCTATGAATATCAACCTGAACAAGTATTATTTGCTTCGGCTGATCTGTGTCCGACTGTCCGTAGTCAACTAAAGGACTTGTCAGCCAAGGCAACACGTGTTCCGGAGGGAGATTTTCAGCGAGTGGCACAAATTAATTGGATTGTGGTTGATTTTCTCATAGATGTATCAATTGGAAAAGGTAGTATTTCTAATCAATTACAAATTAATAAGCAGTAACACCATTAGTTTAAGTCGTTAATTCATAATTAACAGAAAGACGAAATTATCCCAAATAAATAAATAATAAAATACCAGCGCTGATAACTCCAAAACATTGCGGTCTATAACATGGAAAAGTTGTTGAACATAGTTGAGAAAAAGTTCCCTTGCCTACCGTCTGTCTGTGAACTTCTTCCCACGCAGCCCGCCTACGCCGAAACTCGATCAGCTGTTGATAACGAATATTCAGGCGAAGCCTCGCATTATTAACAAGTTATGTCAGAACCGGAATGTTAATGAACTGAATGATGTCATAAATGAAAAGATAGCTGTTGGTTAACAAGTATATTGTGGCGTGTGGCCAAACTGGGAACTAACACCACTCTTGTCTTTTTCATATTTTTTTTTTCAAATGTTTACCAACAGCACGCTCTGTAAATGTCATGCTAGAGAAAATAGATCCTTGTTGCACTGTATAGTAAATACTAATTTTATTAAGGGGAAACGCTATTGGGGGTCACCTGGTTGGTGGCCCCCGGCCACAGTAGGCGAAGGCCTGTGGACGGTGAGTAATGGGCTTACTCGCCGTCGTCCGTCTTATGACAACAGGCCGTGTCGACGGCGCGTTCGTGTTCCACGCGCGCTTCAAAAAGATGTCAGAAACAGGAAGGGGTCCGCAAGGGCCGTTGCCTGCCGGGGTTGCGGGACTCTTCGAAAGAGATACCGTGGCCCTGGAACACAAAGCGCAAAAAGGGAACATGGATAGGTTTTAATCAGCACAAGTCTGACACTCATGGCACTACACATCTATCACAAGGCTGCGCCCACAGCGGAAGGGGTCATTTGGTGATTTTCCAACCAAAAAAAAAGGGAAAGCGCCAGGGTAGCCAGCGAAATTCAAATTACCTACCTTACCGTTTTTTTTGCAATTTGCCGTTTTTTCTGGCCAGTGTCAGGTTGCATGTTGATGACAACTTGATTATTGAACAAGAGGAAAGCGAGTATATATTCACAAAAATACAACATTAAAAAAGGTTCTACTATTCATATGATATTTCCCTCAGTATAAGCTGCTTCATTGAGGGTTTACAAAGCCTGGATTTTGCGCTGATATCGACATATCTTATTAGGATTTTAAATTGAAAAAAAGAAATAAGTAGATCCTAAGATCGGCTTAAAAAAACGTAGAAATGTGCCTACAATATTTTTGCGCTTAAAAGCTCGCGTCGGCTTACGGACTTACACGAGCGCACCACATATTATTGCTCTTCAAAAACCTAATGCAAAAAAACGTTAATTTGCAACCGCCCTCACTGTCTGCACCGTGACACAGTCATTAGGTACAAGTGGTGCGCATTCGTGTTACAAGTTGTATCGTTCAGTTAAATTACAGGCGAATGCTGCTGGTGAGGGAGCTAGTTCTGAGTAAAAATAATAATAATAATAATAATAATAAGACTGTATATCCCGCGGAAGTGCGGGGGTCGAGGCTTTTTAAACGCGAAGACGCTCCACAACCGCGAGATATGCAGTCTCAGGGAATATTTCCTAGAAGCCGACGTGGGGATGCATCGAGATGTGGTCGCGGTGGACAAGGGCCTCACCCCGCTCTCCTTGGCTAAAGAGAACTGGCGCAAACCTGTAGTGCTTGACACTAACGACCGCAGGGAGGTATGGCAGAGTAAGGAGCTTCACGGACGCTTTTTCCGGGCCCTGCACGGGCCCGATGTAGACCTGTCAGCGTCCGTAGCCTGGCTACGTTCCGGGGACCTCTTCGGAGAAACCGAAGGTTTTGTCTGTGCAATTATGGATGAAGTTATGATGACGAATAACTACCGGAGATTTATTGTGAAGGACGGCACGGTTGACATATGTCGGGCATGCCACCGTCCAGGTGAATCAATCCGTCACATTATCTCTGGGTGTTCTCGTTTGGCTAACGGAGAATACTTGCATAGACACAACCTTGTAGCCAGGATTATCCATCAGCAACTTGCTCTAAAATACAGACTTGTGGAATCGGAAGTGCCGTACTATAGGTATGTGCCCGACCCAGTTCTCGAAAATGGCAATATCACATTGTACTGGGATCAATCCATCATCACTGACAGGACTATTTTAGCCAATAAGCCTGATATAGTGGTGGTGGATCGATCAGAGCGGCGCGCAATGATTGTTGACATAACGGTCCCGCATGATGAGAACCTCGTGAAAGCCGAGAAAGATAAGCAAATAAAATATCTTGACTTGGCTCGCGAGGTTGTCGACATGTGGGATGTGGACTCAGCGATCATTGTGCCGATAGTCGTATCAGCCCATGGCTTAATTGCTAAGAGCCTCGATGAATACCTGAGGAGGCTCTCGTTAGGCAGCTGGATCAAGGGCTTGATACAGAAAGCAGTACTCCTGGACACGGCTCGTATTGTTAGGAGGTTTCTCTCTGGAGCCCTGACCACCGGTAGCTTGGACCCTGTTCCTGATACCGGCGGGCAACAATTTTTTATATTTTTAAATGTTTTTATATTGTTTTTTTATAAGAAATATTTAAAAATGTAACTAATTTGTATTTATATGAATAAAGGATAATAATAATAAATTTATTCAGTTCGCATAACTAGGTACAGTAAATAAAAAGCTAGTTACAGAAGACAATGATCCTTAAGCGCTAGATTATTACTCGTTCCCTGGACTCCACACTAGGATACCCTGTGTCGTGAGGTCCAGTCTCTTCCCAAGTACGGGTAAAATGTTAGCTTAACTGAACTAACTACAAACATTTAGATGAATAGAAGTAATTAAGTTAACCAACTAAAAACTATTATATATAAAAAATTTTTTTTTTTTTTTTTTTTTTTAATGTAAATTTGAATTTTGAAGACAAGAGGTTTGTGTTTTTAAAGTGTTTGTGTGTGTGTGTATGTGTATGTGGGTGAAGTGTGGTGAGTGTTAGGGTGTGTATGGTGGGTGAGTACGCGCATGGATGTTTTTTTAATATTACGACTGTATATACAATAGGTGTTCTGTTTGGTCGTAGTTTTTGGGATGCAGCCATTTAAATATGTCATTTTTACAAGATCTGTACGTTAAGGTGAGTATAGTTTTCTTGTAAGAATAGAATTTTGAATAGAGGTAGGGCCCAAGAAATGCAAAAGATCTGCGTGCAAAACATGATTGTACTCTTGGTCGATCC
This sequence comes from Eugnorisma glareosa, assembly GCA_947578425.1. Classification (NCBI taxonomy): domain Eukaryota; kingdom Metazoa; phylum Arthropoda; class Insecta; order Lepidoptera; family Noctuidae; genus Eugnorisma; species Eugnorisma glareosa. Next base: position 16,838,789 of record OX387965.1, read on the forward strand.
CATTTTAATGTTCTGGATGAATGAATGGCCAATTCTCTAGCATGCCTATGGAAACGCAACAATGTGGAAACAATAAACAACTGCCTCACACGAAGCACGCTACACTCTGAGTACAAAGCATCAGTAGAGTAACGCCAGGCTTTTTTGTAAGCTATTTTTAAAATAGCTCGTTGAGCTCGTTCAAGCCTTAACAAGAGGGTTTTGTTTGCTGCTCCCCAGACCGATACACAGTAACCTAATATTGACTGGCACAAGGTCAAGTAGACAATGCGAATCAGTTCGGGTTTTGCGATGGACTTTAATTTTTTAAATATGTGCGAGAGTTTTCTGGTACGTTTCACAAGTGCATCAATTTGGTCTTTCCATGACAGATGTTCATCGATAAGGATCCCTAGGTATTTTATACAGGGAACCCGTTGAATTGGCGAGCAGAGACATCTTTTGTTATTGACACAAGTGTGAAGTTTAAATTGTATACCTTTGTCAGGTGCAGACCGGTCAGAAATACTAAAGCAGACTGACTTCGTTTTTCCGACATTTAAGGTCAGCAAGTTTTCTTGCAGCCAGATAGCAACCTTCTTGAGCCCCTCCTGAGCTACAGAAACGACTTCGCTCCATGTTTTCTCATGAAAAATTATCGCTGTATCATCCGCGAATGTAAAAATGCTAGCATTGTGGAGTTCAAGAGAGCATAGGTCGTTTATGTAGATGAGGAATAATGTGGGGCCCAAAACACTGCCTTGTGGTACGCCGTAATCAACATATGCAAAGTCACTGACATGTTCACCAATACGAACTCGCTGTTTTCGCTCTCCTAGATAAGACCTAAACCAGTCCAGAGCTAAGCCCCTTATCCCGAGACCCTCAAGTTTATTTAGCAGTATCGGCCGCGAAACTGTATCAAACGCTTTGGCTAGATCCAGGAAGACGCCGACACACCTTTGTCTCTTGTCCACTTTGCCAACGACAAAATCAACAAGTTGCGTAACGGCGTCCTCCGTAGATCTGCCAGCACGAAAACCGAACTGATTTCCGGCCAATAAACTATTGTGTTCTAGATACTTGAGTAGTCTGACATTTACTACCTTTTCAATTACCTTTGACAGCGCGCTCAGAAGGGAAATAGGCCTATAGTTAGCTGGTTGACACGAATCACCTGCTTTCAAGATTGGTATCACGTTGGCTATCTTTAAGTCTTCAGGTACAACGCCAGAGGATATGCTTAAGTTGCAGATATGTGTTAAAGGACTTGCTATGACATGCTTAGTCTGTTTTAACATATCATTGCTAATGTTATCGTGTCCAACCGCTGTGCTAGATTTTAAGGTACTAATTAATTTCATTATCTCAATTTCATCTGTCGGTGTCAGAAATAAGGAATCTGGTGAGAAGTTTTTAGAATGGCATGTCTTATTTGCCAGTTCAGTTTCATTTTGTCCCAACCTCCTAAGCATTTCGCTAGCCAACTGATCTCCAATAGAGCTGAAGTATTCATTAACCACGTTCAGTGACTCAATAGCATTCGTTTTTATAGTGAGCAAGTCTTCGTTTTTATTATCAACCTTATTGATGTTGCAAATGGTTTTTATCGACTCCCATGTCTTTTTAATGTTTTTTTGATTTTTTGTGATTAGATTTTGTTCGTATTGTGTTTTTTGTTCATGTAATATATTAATACAGCAATTTCTATATAATCTATATTGTTCCTGTAGATTGGTGTCATTGCTATTTTTTTTGGCTTTACTGTGCAGCTCATCGCGGCGTCTGATGCACTTTAGGAGACCCGGTGTAATCCATTTCTTAACAATAACATCAGCGCTACTAACCTTACGTGTACATTTATTTTGATTTAAGACGAAATTGAATTTCTCGATGAATAGTTTAATGGCTTCATTAGTATCAGTTTTATCATACAAATCAGTCCAGTCGATTTTCTTGAGATCTTCAAGTAGGTTTTTGTAGTCGATTTTGGTAGTTGTTTTAATTTTTTTATCCTTTGGGACGTATGATCCCATAATACATAATATTGTGCTATGGTCTGTTATATCGGAATGACAGACAATTGTTTTAGTGGATAATTTTGATTTGATCATACAATGATCTAAGCTATTTGTACCACGCGTTGGATAAGTGTGGCCGGGAACAAACCCATAATGAGCTATAAGGCTGAGGTACTCATCAACGCGGGGATCAGTGGAAGTTTCCTTAATATCAAGATTAATGTCCCCAACTAATGTACAGTGTTGGGTAGTGCAGTTACTCAGGACGTTTTCTAAGGAAGTCAAGAAGTTATTGAGGTTATAAAAGGATGGTGAACGATAAATTGCTATAACTGTATATGTTTGACCAACATCTACTCGTAGGCAGTTGGCATTACTGAACGTGGGACGGGAAAACAACGAATCTGAAAACAAAATCATAAGTAACTGATCTAAGTAAACCTCAACCTCTTTTATTGTTATCCTTAACCGAACTTCCAGGTTTATTTTATAGGTCTTGCGGACTCTTGCGGTTATGTTGACCACATGCCGTGTCACTTAAATACCCCTGGTTTATATTACGCGTTATTATTACTGATAAGCCCTTCGTAAATCTAGTTACACATGGCGACATTTGTCAAACTTGTTACTGCATCGTGTAATCATACATATCATCTGATGATGATATGATTATCAGCCCGGAATCACCCACTGCTGGGTCTCCCCTTTTTTCTACCAAACTTCTCGCTTCTGTGTGTCCCTCATACAACTGCGTCTCAAATTCGTGATCTAGGTTACGTTTGTGAAGCGTACTGGTTCAACACTCAGAAATAAGGACTTTGAATATATATAACACTCTTTAATAAGTTTGAAGATCAGCTTTATTATTTATAATTACGGCAGTACAGTAACACAGTGATATATGGATACAATGCAAGTGACTAGCACCGATGTCGAAACACGAATGACCGAGCATGGTGGGCATATCCCTCAAATGCCCGCTGACTGTTATTTTTATCCCCGCCATTTTACTTGCTCATGATTGGTCGTTGATAACTTTCAAAGTCTCGACCAATCACATGAAGTCAATGCAACTACTTTTGATCATACAAGTTCTTAAAAATGATTGGAATTAGTTAGCAAACATAAATAATCATAGGCTTAATTTAAATATTTATAACAGCTCGGCCATCCGGCTACCAACGAGTCCCTCGTTGTTAAACATTACAAAAACATTACTCTAGGTATATTTCATTATATAAATTATAAATGTAACTTAATAAACATAAATCCTGTCATTATCCTTAATTAATCATTTTGAATAAAGTCATTACAGTGGTAATATTAGCACACTTTAGTATCTAAATAAATCTCAAATTCAATTACTTTACAATAAATTTACCTTAAAATAATGTTTCTATCCATTGAGGACATTGGTTACCTGGATATCCCTAACTCAAAGTATTTTGTTATCAGATTAACTTTAAGTCATCATAGTAGTACATACATTTTATTATCTAAATAAAGCTCAAAACAGTCACTGTATAATAGATTTACCTCTAAATTTATTCATTAATTCATGACCTTGATTAATCAATGCTTATTAATGCTTATAACTTTTAAGGGTGTCGGTTACCTGACACTCTTAACTTAGTGTAATCTTATATCGGCAGTATATGTATTGGTCCATAATCTTGACCAGTAGATATTATACTGATACACCAATTGCTAAAATGAGAGGCATCCGTTACCCGATACCCCTCACCAACTCATTAGTACGTGACCCTAACCAATGAATCGGTATTTACTAGTCCATGACGTTGACCAGCAAATATTTCAGCCATTAGTACAGGAATAATTTTGATGATACATGACATTAATCATCGAAAAAAAACCATAATGACATTACTTTTTACTGTGACATAGATTTCTTAGTTCCATAAATTTATTAATTAGAAATACACAATGTAATTAATAGAAATACACAATCAAAATACTTATTAGCAATTCACAATCAAATCATTCACCGTCTACGTTGAAAGATTTGATTTAGTGTCCTTAATTGCCTGCTTATTTAATTCTACGTACAATATTCATCTTCATTAATGCGAATGAATTTACTATACATCTTATTACAATTCTTCACATTCAGATTCACAATCATTACGCTCGGATTCACAATCGGTTGATACGGGTTCGTTATAGCAGATCCATGGGAATATTTTATCAATGGCTACCACAGCCTCGTATCTCTTACTAGTCTTTGTGAGGGGTGTGTCCTCAACCACGAACCTATCGTTGGGGAGCACCTTCTTAATTCTGTAAGGGCCTTTACATTTAGGTTCGAGCTTCTTAGACTGCCCCTCTATTCCAGTCGCGGCTCTTACTACTCTAACCAAATCACCTTCATTGAAACGCATGCCCATTTTCCTGTACCTATCATACCGTTTTTTGTCCTTGACCTGTTGTGTCCTAATAAGCTCACCGGCCGTAGCCCTAACATCATCCAGACTCTCTCCGACTTCAGACGTAACTTCATTTATTACGTCATTTAGCAAGCCTTCAGATGGGTTGGTCAGATTTCGCCCGAAAAGAAGTTCCGCTGGAGTCTTTTTCGTAGTGGCGTGTACAGTGGTATTGATACCCAACTGTATGTCTGGTAAATGTTCATCCCATAAACCATTTGATTTGTCGTGGTTCATTGCCCCGAGCGCTGCCAAAATGGTGCGGTTGTACCGCTCCACTTGGCCATTCGCTCGGGGTGTGGCGACAGCATTGAGCACGTGCTTTATACCACATGATTGAATAAACGTTTTAAACTGCCTACTAGTGAAGCTTGTCCCTTGGTCCGTAATCAAACGCGTTGGCACGCCGAAGTAACTAAAATGCTCTCTGAATACCCTAATGCTTGTGGCCGATTTGGTATTTCGCACAGCGGTGATATCAACAAATTTAGTAAACGCGTCTATAATAACAAGGATGAATGTATTGCCACGCTTGGTGCGGATAAAAGGACCGAGATGATCTGCATGTATGGTATGGAATGGTATTATAGCTTTAGGGATGGGGTGTAGTTCACCGTGCCTGGCACCACTTGGCAGCTTGTGATGTGCGCACTGAAGGCAAGCCGAGACGTATTTTTTTACAAACCGTCTCATCTTTGGAAACCAATAAGTAGCTTGTAAGCGCGCCAAAGTTTTGTCAAACCCGAAGTGTCCCACATCGTCATGATTGGCTTTCAGTAGTTGCCATCTGGTGCCACTTGGAACAACCCAACGGATAGTATTTTCGTCAATTATACGATATACCCGCCCATTTACAAGTTTGTAATTTTTGAATATGTCAACGGCATCTTTACATTTGGAATCGCCTAAAATATTTGCAATATTTTTAATGTCTTCGTCAGTCTGTTGCACCGTTGCAAGCCAATCGTCAGTACCTACTGAAAGTACATCTAACACGTGATCAACATCTGGACTGCCGTCTATAGCAGCCCTGCTAAGGGCATCTACGTGTGCCATTTTGTCACCAGGGCGGTATTCTATTGAGCAGTCGTATTCTAAGAACTGCAGCCACCAGCGAGCAATTCGTGGGACTAAGTCGCGTTTACTCAAAGTGGTACGCAAAGCGTTGCAGTCTGTAATTATTGTGAATCTGTTACCAAGTAAGTAATGCCTGAACCTATTCAATGAGGCAATAATAGCGAGGGTTTCTAACTCGAAGGAGTGTAGTTTTTGCTCATCCGGACTGGTTTGCCTGCTATAATAAGCTATAGGTTTGAACACCCCTGACTTTTCCTGTTGCATTAAAATGCCGGCTACCCCGTACTTGCTAGCGTCAGTGTGGAGTTGGGTTAGTGCACTAGGATCATAAAGTCCCAGGACCGGTCTTTGTACTAAAATCTGTTTTAATTTTTCAAACGATTCCAGTTCTTCACCACCCCAACTCCAAGAAGAGTCTTTCTTCAACAGACCAGTCAGAGGACGTGCTATTAAGGCAAATCCCGCGACAAACCTCCTGAAGAAGCTAGCAAGGCCTAAAAACCTCCTAACTTCGTGAACATTTGTCGGCGTAGGAAACTTGGATATGGCTTCTGTTTTGAGCGACCCTGGTCTAACACCCTCTGAACTGACTTCGTACCCCAGGTAGTCTATTTTGTCATAAAAGAAATTACATTTACTCATTTTGAGTGTTAGACCACTTTTTGCCAGTAACCGCAACACCTCCTCCAAACGTACCATCCCCTCATCGAATGACTTGGCAGGAATCAAGATATCATCCATGTAAACCAATGCATAAGATGAAGCAGGTGAATTGTGGATGATCTTATTCATTGTACGCTGAAAGACTGATGGTGCGTTTACTAACCCAAAGGGCATCCTGTTGTACTCGTATTGACCCTGAGGAGTCACAAACGCAGTTTTCTCTCGAGAACCTTCAGCTATTGGGATTTGGTAGTACCCAGACGCTAAATCGAGGGTAACAAATACTGAACTGCCTGATAATAAGTCTAACTGATCCTCGATACGAGGGAGAGGGTAGTGCTCTTTCTTTGTTTTACTGTTTAGAGCACGGTAGTCCACACATAATCTCTTCTCCCCAGACTTTTTGTTAACTAGCACTATGGGGCTCGCGTACGGACTGTTAGACTCCCTTATAATGCCGCTTTCTAGCATTTCCTTGATCATATCTTGAACTAGTTGGCGTTCGGTAAAGGATAACCGGTATGGGCGGTAAACGACAGGATCAGGATCATCCAGTTGAATCACCATTTCAGTTTCAGTTGTAAACCCAAGATCTTTTAAACCACTGGAAAAACAATATTTATATTTACCCAACAAGACCTTTAACGACTCTTTTTGATCATTTGTTAAATTTTCGCCACAGCTGATTGGTGTTTCATCTATAGATGACTGATCACTAAAATCTAATTTTTGAATTTGTAGGCTCTCAGATAAAGTATGGCTCCTAGTTATAAGACTACCCTTTTCTATAATCAGATGGTTGTCACTGATATTCTGAATGAGAATCCTACCCGCACCTTGTGTTAATTGATACTCGCCGGGCAACAAGTAATGTTCATGACCTTCAATATTGCGCACGGTTCCAGTCACGTAAACTTTTCCCGAGAAAGAATTACGCGAGCTGACTGGGATCGCCTTTAATTCGCCGCGATCTATGCGCGTCTCTTCCATGCATAAAAGTGGACAAATCAAAACAGACTCCTCACTAACCCGCTGGAAAATGACATCCGATTCTGTCTTTACTATTTTGACTGAGGGCCTTTCGGTGAATGTGTGGCCTAGTAGTACAGGGCAATTCATTAAGTAATCACCTACTACCAATATCTCGACGTGATTTTCTACTACACCCTGCACTTCGATCGTGACGTTAGCCTTGCCAAGGGGGTTATATGGCACGTTACCTATTCCTCTTAATAGTGGCACTTCTCCTACCTTCCAGTCTAATCCTAAACGCTGAGCTTCACTGAGACGGACCAAAGTACCCTCGCTTCCCAAATCAACGAGACATTCTGAAAACAACCCATTTATTTTAATAGGCATTTTATACTTGGCACTTGAATCGCCTGTGTTTTCTACCTTTAATATTGCTTTTGGTTTATCGCTGGTACTTTGCTTTTTCCCAGGGCACTCAGTGTCCTTATGTCCTAATAAATTACATTTAGAGCATTGAACCTTCGGTTTTGTGCATCGAAAGAATGGGTGACCGGTTTCTTTACAATTGTAGCAGACTATGTTGGATCCGGTCGACTTCTGGGAACTGGTACCTACTTTATTACCGGTAAATGTGCTATTTTGTGATCGTCTATCTCTATCCTTTACCTTCTGATGCTCGTTGTTGGACCTATCTTGACCTACTTTTACAGTCTTTAAAAATTTAAGTAGCAATTCCGGTTCCGTAAATTCTGCTCCTTGTGCTCCCAACCTAACACCACGATCTTCTATACCTGCTATGACACAGTCAACTGCACGTTTCCCTGATATTTCGCAACGATTTAGAAGATTCATTTTAGCATAGTAATATATCTCCAATGACTCCCCATATCGTACCTTTTTATTCAGCATTTCCGTTAGTAAATCTGCATAATTATCCCTAGTTGGAAAAGATTCCTTCAGCTTTAACTTCCACTCTGGCCAAGAAAATAATAGTGAGGGTAGACCCTGATACCAGGTTTTAGCTACCCCCGTTAATTTCGGTAGGGCATAGTGGACTACTTGTTTATCGTTCCAACCATAAATCTGTGCATATTCGTCAACCTTATGAATCCACGTATCAACCGTTTGTTCCTTACATAACGGGTCAAAATCAGGAATTACTTTATTAAAATCAGGAGTTATTTAAAACAGGAAACCTATCGCGATCGCTTGTATTATTCATACCCTTAAGCGCGTTAATAAAGTTCTCAATAAACAGGTTATTATTTGACTCACGCTCACGATGTGTTTCTTCACGGGACGGTGTACGAAGGCGAGAACCTCTGCTCCTTGGTGAATACCTGGATTTCGCGTGGCACGTCTCGTGCCGCCCTGGAGTGCGCGACAGTGTCCTGGAGCGCCCAGCACGATGACTTGCCCTTCTTGAATAGTGTAGCCGGGAAGGAGACCGACTTATCGTTAGTCGCGATCGCCTTCTTTTCGACCGCCTGGATTTCGACAGATGTCTTCGGTTGGCACAATTTTCTTCAGGTGAACGCGTATGCCGTCGACTCCGGCTGCGGCTTCGAGTGGCATCACGATATCTTAGTGGCGGCGTCAGCGTCGTGCGGCGGTTCCGCCTAGGTCCATCAAGTTCTCTTCGAGAACTAGACCTACGTTCATCCATGTTCTCGCGGCCTCAACATAAAAAAAAAAAAGAAACACCCTATTTAATAAACCTCGCTATACTAAACTTGTAAACAAGATGTTTATTGACCTGTACATACTTTCATAAAGACTATCAAACATGTCCATCTCCAGGGAGTACCCTGGCAAGATAAACATGCATGACTAACCATATAGACCTCCGGAATGTCTCCGTTACGGTAAATACAGTTCAGTTTCCCAAATTACAAATCAAAATATCAAACATGTTCATCTCCAGGGAGTACCCTAGCAAGATAAACATGCATGACTAACCATATAAACCTCCGGAATGTCTCCGTTACGGTAAATACAGTTCAGTTCCCAAAATAACAAATCGAAATATCAAACATGTTCATCTCCAGGGAGTACCCTGGCAAGATAAACATGCATGACTAACCATATAAACCTCCGGAATGTCTCCGTTACGGTGAATACAGTTCAGAGAGGCAGGCAATCGTGAAGGAAGAGAAGAAGAAAAAAAATACGTTACGGGAATAAAGTTGTAGCCTACTTTCTTTACTTTACTCTATTGCAAAATGCAATAACATGATTAATGAAGGTAGGAAACGCAATTAAAATAAAATGAACAAAGAACACTTACGTTTTCTACGTACGCCAAATATTTAAGCGTATCTCCGATCCTTTTGTGGGCACTAGGTTACTAATCCCAATTCTGAGTTGTGAAGCGTACTGGTTCAACACTCAGAAATAAGGACTTTGAATATATATAACACTCTTTAATAAGTTTGAAGATCAGCTTTATTATTTATAATTACGGCAGTACAGTAACACAGTGATATATGGATACAATGCAAGTGACTAGCACCGATGTCGAAACACGAATGACCGAGCATGGTGGGCATATCCCTCAAATGCCCGCTGACTGTTATTTTTATCCCCGCCATTTTACTTGCTCATGATTGGTCGTTGATAACTTTCAAAGTCTCGACCAATCACATGAAGTCAATGCAACTACTTTTGATCATACAAGTTCTTAAAAATGATTGGAATTAGTTAGCAAACATAAATAATCATAGGCTTAATTTAAATATTTATAACACGTTTATGGTAAGTGGGTTTATAAGGTTATAAACATAAGTACTGTCATTATGCGCCTTGCAAGGCGTACACATATTGCTTATACAAGTACAGCACACAGCTTATAAGTATTAGAATCGTTTGTTGCTTTTGTCGAAGGTAGTTAGGCAAAACAAGCGAGGTGAAGATGTACGGCTTAGTCAAGAAAAAATAATTAACCGGTGGATCAGTTTAGTCGAGTAGGTATTGAAGTTTCGTAGGGTGCAGCTGATTATACCTTGGTTCAATGGAGAGAGATGTTTTATACCCTACCCTTTAAAATGGCCACATTTTTCTGATATGCGTTTCACAGTTTGCGACTGAATCGCTGCAAAGTTGATGTGTATTCACCCCTTTTAATTCACGAAATTAGACTACCCGTATCATACGTCATTCGGAGTGAAAGTTTTACCGCACAGGATTTTGCGGTCGAGTACACGAAAAGACTCATTTTCCGCACTTGCTATTCAAACAAGCGCGAAGGGAGGTATTTTAAAGTCGAATTAATCAGAGAGGACAATTTAACAAATTGTTTTGTAAATCTAATTTCAAAAGCTTGTATATTTTTGTAATTAGTTTCTTACTTTGTTAATTGTTTGTACAACATCCGGATGGTAACTATTTTAGCAAATAATTTCATACATATTTTGTGATATATTTTGAATATTTGTATTTTGATACTGTGAAACTACTAGGTACAATACCGAAAACATCCCTAACCGCAAAACCGCAGCGATAAACCCCTCAATTTCTCTGAAAGGGTGCAGTTACATGATCCACCACCTGGACCTACTGCCATTTCCATGGGAATGAAACTAACTTGAAGCACAAAATTCAAAAACAATTGAAGCTCGATATCTGTTTCATTAATGCTGTTACTATCCACCCCTGGGCTTAAATCAAACCTGCAGCACCGACAAGAATCAATTCTATCACAATGGGGTCTGATTGTGCGCGACACAATACCTAGGCACTACCTACATATTTACGTCCGGTATATTGCAGGCTGCATACTGCGAACAGGAATGTTAAGTCAGAAGTTATGCTTCAACGGGTATCTTCGAAAAATCCTCTTTATTCTATTCTTCTTCGTGGAACAGAATTATAAACTATTAAACAAGAGTTGAGCCAGTTATTATAGAAAAGTTGAAATGGAATCGTTTGTTTTGGTATGTGATGAAGAGGGACGAATCACGTGTGAAGAGAGAGACGAATATAAATGATGATGGATGGAGGGAGACGAAGACAAAGTAAAGATGGCTGACTTGTGTGAGGAATGATATGAAAAATAATATAAAATATGATAGCGTGAGAGCTGACTGGGCAGAATGGAAGACAATAACGTGTAACGTGGCCGACCTCAAGGCACAAGGGCAGGAAGGTGCTGATAAATCAATGGACTTGCAGTATAGTTAATTGAAACTAGTGGAGACTAGCGGCACGTACGCGTGTAGGAATCGACCAAACATGGACGAGATCGTCCACGCGATCGTCCATGGCAGATTCCTGTTTGTGTCCGGTCCGTTCGTTCCGTTTTTAGTAGAAACAGACTCTAAGGAGCACCACGCCACATATCACTAAAAATACGTTACAGTGTTCTGTTTTTGTGAATCGTCTAAAGTTTTTAGATAGATTTTAAAAGAAATACTAATCCTGTCTCATTGGTCTTGTGGTCGGAAGCACTTCTGTTGTTCTTCACTTGTCTGGTCCTGAAAGTGTTATTAGGTTTTTGAATCAGGAATTTCGCTGTAGCAGCTTCGGAGTCTGGATGTATGCCCGGTTGATGGCAATAGGTTCGCCGCCATGGAACTTAAATATAACTGACGAAAGTGTACTCTAAAGGGCGTAACAAGACCCTTAACGAAACCGAAAGGCACTTGTTCGACCCGTCATTGCGATATTTTTTTTGTTCTAGACCATACCTGCGAACCTTCTAGTTAGGGAGATCAATATCTCAAAGTTCTAACTTTTACTTAAACAAGTTTTTTTTTAAATACTTGTTTTTAATATAAGACTTTTACTTTAAACACCTCTACGGCCACATCCATCAGAACAATGTTTTGAGTCCGTTACATTGAGACCTACCGTAAAATGTCATTTTTCACTCACCCCCAAAAAAAGTTGTTTCCCAGCAATAATTTTTGCGTAAAGTTACTTAGTTTAAAGAACATAATGCTTGGTTGACGGGTTCGTTAAGGGTCTTGTTACACCCTGTATACACCTGCTTAACCCTTCGGGGATTTCAAGCATGATACTAATATTTTAACGTTACTGTAACCCTTCTGAATTACCTGTACTATATCAGATAAAAGCTAGAGCTGCAGATGATACCAATTTCACGCCAGTACTGCTGCAAAATAGTGAAGTAGTCTTGAAAGGTATTGACTCGGCGATTTGAAGTTCTCATATATTGTGCCCGATGTGACTTCCTTTTATCAAAGGTGTATGAATTAGAGTTTATTCGAGACATCCGGTTGTTCCCTTTGTAGCTTTTGAGTTTTCAATTTAATTTTTCAAACGTGGATTTATCGTTTGTTCGTATATTATAGACTACAGTGCAATTATTGCTGATGTCATGACAACTCATTTGAAGGGTTATCATATTACCAGTAGCCAGTAACTGGTTTGTGAGGCTCAGATAGGTAGTCAATCCATGTAAAATATTGGTATTAAGTTGCATGCGTTTAGACTGATGAATTAACCTATGCTCAGGTGGAGATTCATTAATGACTCTGCTCTGGAGTGTAAATTAATGTGGTGTTGTTCAATAAACAATGGGGGACACTTAATCTCGTGTCCTGTGTGTCCTGTTGTTTGTTTACTACAGGAACTGATGGACGTTACCGAAAGCGCCAAAGTAATAGCTCAGTTCTGGGCCGACACAATTTAGACTGCCATTGACACGCTAAGAAGAAGCAGAAGAATTATCCTAACATAGTTGGGAAAGGGTTGAGGCATATGATGATGATGACAATATAAACTATCATTGATATACTGTCATCGTTTGGGATAGTAAACAATTTTGTTTCATTGTCATTTTCTTGCACGAGGACTTGGAATGTAGGTACAGAATAAGTTGAGTTTTTGCAGTTATGTTTCCTTATAGGCGACGTTTTCAGGTGCGGCGGCCTGCCAGAGTTTTTTATTATAAACTAGCTGTTGCCCGCGACCTTCATTCTCGTGAAATTATTATAAAAAAACGTAACTTTCTTTTTTTAATCGAATTTTGCTTACCTATTTCAAGAGTTTTTTTTTTGCACGGAACCATAATTCCTATTCTTAAACAAAAGTAGCTTTTGTTACTCCTTATGACATCAGCTGTCTGCTAGTAAAAGTCCCCTCAAAATCAGTCCAGCCGTAGTCAGATTGGCCGGAACAAACAGACAGACAAACAAAAATTGAAAACAAAGTGTTTTTGTTATAAGTACTGTATACACTTTCATATAATTATGCATTCAGTAAAAAGCTGTTATTTTGGTATTACGAACAGACATTTCAATTTTATTTACTTTTATAGTTTTTCAGCTTTTTAACAACGTGTTTTCGTGAACGGGCGCTGTCAGTGTGACTGGTCATCTCTTAAGTTGCCACAGCTTATTTTAATATTTTTTTTGAATTGTTTTTTTTTTTTGTTTTTACTGTGGACACTTTTAATGTGCACATCTTGCTACATCGTTCTCACATAGTGTAACATCTCAACATGAATGATGTAACCAAGATTTTGTAACAATTTGCTGATTTAAAAGAGTGTCCATGGAGTTTCTTGCCCGTTCTTCTCCATAGAGATCTACGATAGGGAATGGGCAACTACAGTACTTTCACAGTTTTTATGCCTTGTGACTGGGACTGTAGCTACATTTAATTGTTGTCTTTGTTTCGACAGTTCAAAAGTGCCTGTAACTGGCCTACTTGAAATAAATGCTTTGATTTGGTTTTAACCTTGAGTTCGATAGTCAGTCTCTGTCAAAAACGTGTTAGATAAGTATCAAACGCCGGCCATATTTGATTTGACCGTTATCCGGAAACTGATTAGTTCATTTCATTGAATCCGAGCCAATATTCGCTAATTGGGTTTAGAATTAAATAAGGGATGATGTTGATGACAGATTACAAAGCTTTTACGTTACTTCGCTTGACTATAAGCAATTAATTGGTTCCTTTTGGCAATTAGAGCGTTCTCACTTGTTAGAAGCGTCGCCTTTGTAATAGAGATTGATTATTATCTATAATTGTACATGGATATTTTGGCACGTGGCCATTATCGGAACTATCGCTAGCATTTTTAGGGTTTCGTACCTCAGTCGGCAAAAACGAAACCCGTATAGGATAGATTTTTTGTTTGTCTGTTTGTTTGTCTGTCTGTCAAGACCCATTTTCTCAGGAAAGCGAGGAGGTATCAAACTGAAATGATCAAATAATCAGGTCTGCTAAACCCTTAGAGCAGTGAAAAATTCAAACTTGTAGCATATTTTCTTATTTCACAATCAAAACGTAGGGTACTTCCCATTAGACTACAATCATGAAATTTGACAGGACGCTCTGCGATGTCTTACAGCACATGTAAATGGAAAAATCTGAAAACCGTAAACATGTAGATTAATAACAAAATACCTACAAGTTTAAACAGAACCCTCGGTGCACGAGTCCAATTCGCACTTGGCTGGTTTTTTTTTTCATTACAATTTCAGAAATGTTAACTACATAACAGCAGTTAGCAAGTAAAAGTCCCGCCAACATCGGTCCAACCTTTTCGGAGATTAGTCGGAACAGACCGACAAAAATTAAAAAAAAGTAGCGTATTTGCTTCTTCCTGCCTTGAAAGATGATGGTAATGATGATGCAACCGTGTTGCGCCGACCCCAAGTAACACCTCTGTTAGTTGGGGTCGGCGCAACATGTTTGCCGTAACCCGAGAACAAATCCAGACTCAGTGGCTGCATGCATTCAATAGAAACCTGTTATTTTTAAATTACTAATACAGTTCCGAATCAAAGCTGTTAAATTAGAGACGGAGGTATTATCCACATGTTATCTATTAGGTACCTCAAAGTTTAGACAATCAAAGTAAGTTTGTGTGTTTGTTAGGTTGTAGGGGTAATCTCTGGATCTACTGAACCGATTTTGAAAATTCTTTCTCTAGCAGGAAGCTACATTATCCCCAAGTGCCTTATGTTATATATTTACAACGTGCCCGTGGGATAATTTCCGACCAAAACGCGAGGGAAGACGCGGGCAACAGCTAGTCTCCAATAAATACGATGGCGACTCTAATTTTCGTTCGACGTTCATTGCACATTAAATAGTTCAATTCGGTGCATCAATGAAACTGGATATTTGGATCAATGACTCGTATCGGAGCTACGTATTTTATTGCGATAGGCTTTTTGATGTAGTCAAGATGGAGGAACAAATGGTTAGTGGTTGAATATTGCTTTGGACATCTGTAGTGTGTCGTGGTTAAATAATAACAGCTGCTGGGGTCGATCTTCAGGTTAAGTCGCGCTTGCCTAGGTTGGCCCGTGGATGAGTGACCAGTTGACCACCCCTTTACTGAGTTTCCTCCGTGCCTCGGAAAGTAAGTTAAGCTGTTGGTCTCGGCTGTCATTTGTAGATCTTTGACAGTCGTTACAGGTAGTCAGTAACTAACTGGGTTGTGGAGGTCAGATAGGCAGTCGCTCCATGTTACATGTAGACTGGACGCCAACCTCAACATACGTAGGAAAAGGCTAGGCAGATGATGATCTATGGTGTCTCAGGTGTCTGGTGTACCCACATGACTTATGTTCAAAACTCTGAATTAACAGTATGAGCATTTGATACTACACAGTAAAATGGATGGATAATATTTATATCCTTATTGTGCTACATAAAAAGGTACACAAAATATAATTAAAACGTGCTGTATTTTATGAGTTAGTGTTAACTAGCAAAGAAACAAACAGGAAAAAAATAAGTTAAAACAAAATGATGCTCTTATCAAAATTAGTAGGTTTTTTAATCAGGCATTAAAAAACAAAGTAATTGAATTTAATAATTAAAAACTTAGGTCATTGAAATTCAAACTTGTTTGAGTCGTAGACATTTATTGACAAAGAGAGGCATGGTAGGGACAGAATCACATATACAGGGTGTAACAAGACCCTTCACGAAGCCGTCAACCAAACATTATGTACATCAAACTAAGTAACTTTACGCAAAAATTATTGCTGGGAAACGACTTTTTTTTGGGGTGAAGAAACACGTTTTACTGTAGGACTCAATGGAACATACTCAAAACTTTGTGCTGACGGATGGATTGAATAGTACTGGGGTCGTAGAGGTGTTTAAAGTAAAATTATAACATTAAAACAAGGTTAACAAAAAAAACTTGTGATAAAGTTGGAATTTTGACGTCCAATATCTCCGTAACTAGAAGGTACTTTGTTCTAGACCATACCTGGGAGGTATGGTCTAGAACAAAAAAAATGACAGCAATGACGGGGAGAACAAGTGCCTTTCGGCTTCGTGAAGGGTCTTGTTACACCCTTTATATTAACAAAAATGTGTATGATTGATGACACTATGACCCTGAATATACCAATCACCACAGATATGTTGAAACGTTAATTAATTTGACCACAAAGAGATCCATTGTGTGAGGTATGATGCGAAAGAAAAAAGAGTAAATGATAGCGTGAATAATATGAAAACAAGTCACAGTTTTAATAATTTGAAAAAAATATTGTGTAATAAAATCGAAACCATTCGTTTCGAAATTAATGACTGTGTTTTTGTAGGAACCTTATCACCTATTTTGTTAGGTGTAACTAACGGTTTTCCTTAATATCGCCCCCCTATAAATACAACAGGATGCATTGCACTTCAATATTATAATCACTCATACCTAGTTCTGTCAACAGAGAGCACAGTTTTTTTTTAAGTTCTTGCTATTTTAAATTTTGCTACATCATTTGTCATTGTTATTTAAAAAAAAATTACAATAATGTGTTTTCCGATCACGTTTGCACTTCTGGTGAGTCTCATTTTACACTTTTGACGGTTTAGGTGAAAGCGCCATCCCATTCAATAACTATTTCATGAAAAAGTCATTCAATGAGGTGATATAAACTTTGAGGGTTGTATTTGATGATTTTATTATTTTATAAAATATTTTTGCTTCTACCAACAAATTAACATTTATTTGTGTCCTAAATCCCAAAATATTTAAATTTTCTATTTTTAATATTAGACTGTTTTGCGGCTTCATACCTTATTTGCTTCTCCTTCAACTTGTAAAGGCAAAGAGCGGGAAAAAAGGAAATTTAATCATAGTTTCACACTGGTTAATGACAAAAAAACTTTGTCACTGCAGTGTGAGCTCCGCCTCGGCTGCAATGACAAAGTTTCTCCACTTGTATGAAAATGTACTTGAAGACGCATGTGTTATTGCTTCAAATTTCGCACAGCTAGAAAAACCTAAGAAAGCTTTGTTCAAGCTGGATGGTCACATCGCAAACAAGAAATAAAATCAGTCTGGTTTAATGGTAATCGTGAAAAGGACCTTCAAAAAGTACAAGAATTCCGTCCTACTTCATACTCCTATTCTATACGCGAAACTTTGTGAGGAATTGAGGATATATAGATGGGCGTTTCTTACTGTTTCATGCAAAAAAGACTGAAAGGATTTTGATGAAACTTTGCAGTAATAAAGCTTATGGGTATAGGCATCAGGTTAAGCCAGGGCTGCGGGACCGTTCGAAAGAGATACCGCGGCCCTGGAACACAAGGGGCAAAAGAAGGAACATGGATGGGTTTCAGTCAGTAAAAGTCTGACACTCCCCCCTCCTGCTCAGCCCAGAGCGGGAGGAGTTATTTGATGATTTCCCATCCGAAAAAATAGGCTCGTATCAGGTTAACACAAGCAATGATTTATTTTAAATATTGCGTGAAAAAATAACGAAAATATTTACGAGAAGCCACGGGCGGAATCGAATTTACAATAGAAAAATTACGTGTGTGGTTATTTTTTTCAAATGCATTTTTGTGTTTAGGTCGCTCTCCACATGGGCTCAAATTCAGTGACAGCATCACCTTTTTATGAAGATGGAGATTTTTTATTTGACAGCAGCTATCTAGAAGAATGTAAGTTCTATCAAAATTTATTTACTCCTATTTGTGTAACCTTCATTAATAATAAATTATGTCAATATTGAGGTAGCTCGAACAGCTCTATCTCTAACATGGTAGCACTAGAAAACACTCTTTGGAGATTCTCACACAACACCGCACGTCCGCGCGGTCGGTTGGTGGTGACGAAGCGGATGTATTGGCAATGCGCAGCGAGAAGGGGCGGTGAGCGCCGGCGCCGTCCGGCGTTGTACAGACGCCAGCACATCAAGCTACTACCATCTGTCAAATTTCTTTAGTAAATTTTCAACTTTATCGTTGAAGCATTAGGTTCAAACTTGATTGGGAAAATTTTACAGTTTCGGGTAGCTTGAAGTGCTGGCGTCAGTACGTGTGTTAGGTATCAACAGATTGCATACAAGCGTCAGATCCACTTCGCCGCCCAACCGCGCAGACGAGCGATGTCATGTATGAATCGCTTTAACATTCATCGTCTTTGAGCTCTGATTTTATGCGCCCAAATATTGTCACATATGATCCTCCTTCTTATCGAGAATTAATGGAATACACAGGGGACTGATGCTTAAATTCTTCTCATATAATCCGTACGTAACGTTCTGCTAACTACATGTGACTAAAATGAGGAAAAATAATTATAACTAATATATAATAGAGTAATCTCGGGGTTGCAGAGCAGTCGTTGAACCGCTGGGTATTTTCACTAAAATAGCCGTTTTTATATTCATCTCTAGTCTTTATAAAATCGCACGGTAAATAGAAGAATACCGACATAATGCATTAATGCCAATCCCCCAGGACGCTGGTCATGAGTTCAATTCCCAGTTCGGACAAAGTGGTTTTTCCCATCCGGAATTTCTGAATATTAGGCCGGAGTCTGGATTTGAGCCCAGTTGATTGCAATAGGCTCGACTCCTATTGCATGGGAGTTCAAATATAACTGGTCAAATGTGTGTGTAACTGTTTAGTAATAGGTCTCCTCTGCCTACCCATCGGGACAAGAGGCGTGATGGTATGCAGGTAATATTTATGAACGGAGTCTATTCAGTAGTATTTGCTTTAACAAAAATCAATTTACATCCTTCGAGCAGACAAACAGACAAAGAATCTATAAACTGTATTTTCGTCATCAGAATTTGTTCGCAGAAGTTTTAGCAATGAGATAAAAAAACAGTTCTGACTTCACTACAATTTGACTAATACAGGGTGTAACAGGACCCTTCACGAAGCCGTCAACCAAGCATTATGTATATCAAACTAAGTAACTTTATGCAAAAAATATTGCTGGCTGACTTTTTATTTTGAATGTAACGCACTCAAAACATTGTGCTGATGGGTGGATTGAATAGTATGGGGGTCGTGAAGGTGTTTAAAGTAAAAATCTTTCAAAAAAAAATCTACTTAAAAAAACTTGTGAAAAAGTTGGAACTTTGACCTCCAATATCTCCGTAACTAGAAGGTTCCCGGTATGGTCTAGACCAAAAAAATGATCGCAATGACGGGGAAAACAAGTGCCTTTCGGCTTCGTTAAGGGTCTTGTTACACCCTTTATAGGCAGGTACAGTTTAAGACTGTCATTGAGCTACATAATTATGTTATTTTTAAACAGCAACGGTTTGGCCTCAGAATGAACCACATCATCATTCTAATAGGCCTATAACGTAATTCATTTGTGGTCGGCGCAGCATGTCTTCTTTCATACTTCTCTATTACTCGTCATCTCATCAGGCACCTCTTTTTGCCATATGATGATATGGTACGAAAGAAGTCACACTGTACCCTGCACACAGTCCATTCATCGTTTTTTTTGGTCTTCAGTATGAATTGTTTATCTATAAAGTTCCTAAGTAGTTTTTTTTTTAAATAAACTATTGTGTTTCATTTATAGATGAGATGCCGCCAGCCTGCGAGGGCAAGTCTTTCTGCTTCGAAAAGGGCGATAACTACCCTGAAGAAAGGATTGCGGAGCTTCTCACGGACATGCGTAAATTGGTAAGAACAAAGTGATCCATAATCGAACATTTATGACAAAATAATCAACAATAAAATTAAACCATTAAAACGGATGATTGTGAGGTTAGAATATGTTGGCTTACCTAACTTTCCACCATTTGATTTGATTTAAAAAAAAAAACCGGTCAAGCGCGAGTCGGACTCTCGCACGAAGGGTTCCGTAAAATGAACTAAAAAAAAACTATGTATGTATGGGGGGACACCCTTTCATTTTCAACTTTTTTCGGATTTTTCCTTTATTTGTGCTGTAAGGCCTTGCTTTTTGCTAAATTCAACGGGAACTACCATATAGGTTTTCGACCCAAAACCTATAGGGTACTTCCGGTTGACCTAGAATTGTCAATTTTGGATAAAAGCAAGGTCTTACAGCTCAAGTAAAGAGAAAATACAGAAAAATAAAAAGAGTTCAAAATTAAGGTAAATTTTGGTAATACAAGTTTTCGCGAAAATCTAAATTTGCTCACATCTTTTTATCATGTTGGCTCAGGACCTTGATTTATATACACCTAATAGGGACTATAGACCTCAGTATTTGGTATAAATTTCAACTTGCTAAATCCACCCGTTCCTGAGAAAATCGGTGGTGACACACGGACAAACGGACGGACAGACGGACAAGAGAGTGATCTTAAAAGGGTTCCTTTTTTACCTTTTGAGATACCTACGGAACACTAAAAACAGCCAAATAGAGCCAGATCAATAGCTGGTAACAATCCCAACAAGTTTTGTTTGAGACAAAGTCGTTTCCGAGATATTATTATGATATTAAAGTAGCAATCTACGCCATTAGAGTAAAAAGTTTAAATAAAATCTTGAAACCTCTTCGAACCCATTATGTGTAAATAGAACCTAGTTTTACCAACAAATTAATTGGCTTAAAACGTCTACTCTTTTGCATTGATTTATGTTATGGTTGCAGAAAGTGGACTACTCTGAAGCACAAACCAGCATTGGGGACCGCAAAAAACGTGAATTGGTAAGGCAAAAAGTATTTCTTGAAGCAAAATTTATGGGAAAATTAGGGTACCTCATTTCACATCGCTTTCAATGTGGCGAAGCAGTCGACTTCTTTGGACACCAAGGCCTTTCGTGCAGTAAGAGCGAAGGTCGGATTTCGCGGCACGCTAGCTGTAGTGACACCATCCGTTGCCGTCGTGCTCGTGCCACCGCCCAATGGTTTGGTACACGACAACGGGAAGAGACCAGATACCGATATGACCATAATTCCTTGGAAATTGAGAAGGCCTTTGGTGTGGGATGCAACATGTGTCGACACCCTTGCTCCATCCCGTCTTCTTAGCATGTTGTTGAAAACCTCAAACGGCGCAAATACACTAACCCTATACTAAGTGACGTGTTTGACCCGTTTAGGGTTGAAACAAATTATTTCAACCCTAAACGGGTCAAACACATCCGTAAGGCATGATCCCCATGAGCCTATTGTTTGAAACAATAAGCTCATGGGGTTCCGCCTAGCCTTTCGGGATATCGCCAAGCGGTTGGTCCTTTCCGTCTCCATAGGGCTGGCCTATTTTCTGGCCAAAGAATCAGCAGTGCCATCTAACGTGGTAATGCTACCTGCTTTCTGGGCACTTTCCTCGTTGATAGAGATGTGGAGATTTTTTTTGATTATTTAGGGCAAAAGTTATTCAGTTTCATGGTCTAAGACACCACACGAGAGGTCTTGCGTTTATTAATAAATAAACAAATAAAACTCTGTATAAATTAGTTGTCAAAAGAGTAAAGATACCTCACAGACTAGGGTCATGCAGCAAACTCTACGTTTGGTTTTTAAATTCGTCATAGCAACTACGACCAATAATCATCTGCACCGTGTCCCCATATGCGGTCTGCATAATATAGCAATGCGTAAAGCATACGAGTACCTATGCAGAGGGAGCACAATCAATTTCTGCATTCATTCATTATTATTATGATTACAGAAAGAGGAACGCCCAACTTATGATGAGCCCGACTGTCCTTCCAACACTACTGTAAGTACTACTATGATTACACCAACTTATTCTTGCAAACGAGACTGCCATAGAGCAGGTTGTGGCTTTTCAATTTTGCTAAAACATCTTCTTCTGATATATTTATTTAGTTTGAAGCACTAGTTTTTTTTTATAATCTTCTAGGCCGGGTGGGTTTAGAAGTAAAAAAAATGACTGTATTACTGAACTTCGAAGTTTAAAATACCGATGTACCGTATACAAAAGTTTGAAACTACGACTTACGTGAGTCAGAAGGTACGCTATGCCCAGTGGCGTGCAGTGGTTCCTCACGGAGGGTAGGCCACGCATACAGACAACCAAAAAAAAAAAAAACACGCGACATCACAGCGTCGCTTTACAGATGATGACCCTCAAAGTAGTCACATCTATTGACGCACTCACTCACTCACCCGTCCGGGCCAGAGCACAGCAGCAGCTGCAGCAGCACCAGAGGCAGGTGCCCCCCGCACCTGCCTCTGGTGTTTTTAGTAAGCGTATGATGATGTACGTCGATGATGAACATTCTGAATGAGGTAATTCGTCATAACAAACTTTCGGAGTACCGTACATCGCGATGATGGACAATCTCAATTAAGTAATTCGGCATGGCGTACCTTCTGACTCACGTAAGTCGTATTTTCTAACTTTATATATACGGTACATTGGTATTTTAAACTTCGAAGTTCAAAATACAGTCAAAAAAATAATAATTAAAGTATTTCCGGAGTTACGCGACCGACCGTTAAATTTGCGATTAGCCTTACGGTTAACAACAAAATCTTTGTTTTTGTTTTCAGGAAAACCCTATCTATTACATCGTTGATGACAACGATAAAGTGCGAGTGGTTTTGCAGTCTCCAGATAAGTTCCTGCAAATCTATACTGTTAGGTGGTGCTTGTAAGTATTCATTATTAAACAAATTCTCGGTACATTAATAGTTTAGAACTTGATGAATTCTTATTTTTTGAAGTGTTGACTATCAGATTTAGTTAACCATCTTACTCATTCATTAGTTTACTGTGTAAATAGCATTTTTTTTAGTTAATATTGTCTGCTTGTGTTATCTTTTTGACGTGAATTGGGTGAACTTCCAGGGTGTGGGGCAGCACCAACAGTATCCTAAGCATGATTGCAAGTCGCCTGGACTGTGTTAATGTGTGTCGCTGTTGTGCAATTACTCATGAATTATCGCAGCAGTGATCCACCTTATTTGTTGTTTTGTTTGTTTTTATTAGTGT
Source organism: Eugnorisma glareosa (assembly GCA_947578425.1). NCBI lineage: Eukaryota > Metazoa > Arthropoda > Insecta > Lepidoptera > Noctuidae > Eugnorisma > Eugnorisma glareosa. The sequence goes on from OX387965.1 coordinate 16,862,078, forward strand.
TTACTAACATAGTTGTAAGGTTTTACTAACAGGCCGGGCTGCGGGACTGTTCGAAAGAGATACCGCGGCCTCGGAACACAAAGGGTGATGAAGGAACATGGATGGGTTTTAGTCAGCAAAAGTCTGACACTCCCTCCTGCTCAGCTCAGAGCGGGAGGAGTTATTTGATGATATCCCATCCGAAAAAAAAAAGGATGGATACTCGAATAAAGATAAATTTTATTCTTTTCTTTATACCTTACGACTTATGGTTAAGACGAATCAAAATTTCCTGGTAAGTATCAGTTCTTCGACGGCCAAGTGTAGTCTACTATCAGAATTAAAGGCCCCTGTCAGATGAGTGAGTGGATCACAAATGATTTTCATCTCAAGACATAAATTGTTAAAAATGCTCTTACTCTCTGATTTCAGAAACGAGGGGCGGATCAGATCGGACACACTACACTTTAACAGACGACTTTACACGAGCTACGCAATTGAATGTGTTACCAAAAAGATGGACTTCGATTTCTTCGTGCTGAGTGATGAGCTGGATCCTAACACCGACAACCCCAAGATGGAGATCGCCAGAGCTAAGGGAGGTATCCCTGTGTGCTGCAAATGTCAGTACAGCTCAATAGAATAACGTTAGATGTTTGCTAAACCCATTAAGGTTGAATTATGATATAAATAAACATATTTTAATTTCAGAAATAGATATTTAATTTATCAAATCAGGGAGCGAGATTTACTTGTATGTAAGACAAAATCAGACTAGTTATTAGTGAGAAATTGATGTGGTTTCATAATGACATCAATCAAATCTTTATTAAAAAACATACCAAGTGCGAGTCGGACTCGTGCATGAAGTGCTCCGTACCATCTTAATAGGATCAGAAATACAAATTCTGTGAAAATTTGAACTGTCTGTCTACCTATTACGTATCATGAGATACAGCCCGCTGACAGACAGACGAATGGACGGACGGACCCGTTGGTTACCCCCCGGGCACGGAACTCTAAAAATGTTCCAAATCGTGGAATTGTTACTACATTTATATGTAAGGATTTTTCGTGGCAATATTTGCAAGTAAGTACCCAATTTAAAACTTAAAAAATCGGGTGACCCAACCCCCATTTTTTATTCCAATGCCATATTCGACACGGTATGAAAAAGAAGGGAGTTTCAATAAAATGCGTGTTCGTTCTTTGGTCTATACGATACCTAACCTCTTATTTTCTTGGCGGTACACAGCAGTGGCGAAGGGTCAAAATTTTGTCAGGGGAAGCCGAAGAAAAATATGAGAATTGTAATTTTTATTTGTCGTTTTTTTTCCACGTGTATTTTGACTTAATTTTCGTTATCAGTGACGAAAAACACGAAACTGACACCCATGAAGCAAAAACCAAAAATTTTCATCAGCGCCATCTTGAACTTTCATTTTGACCTCATTTTCATTAACAACGACTCCAAAAACAACGAAAATGACACCCATGGCGAAAAAATGGATAATTTTCGTCAGCGCCATCTTGAATTTTCACTTTGATCACATATGCGTTATCGGTGACCCCAAACACCACGAAAATGACACCCATGAGTAAAAAACCGAAAAAAAATAAAAGAATAAAATGCAGAGGGACAATAAAAGTGAGCCTGCGGTTTATTTTATAACAATATGTTGGTGAAGAGAAAATTTTGTTGATTGAATGTCCATCAGTGTAGGAGTTTTGTGATGTTTCTTTACTTTTAAAAGTACCGATTGTGCCATTTTTCAATTACGATAGAGAGAGTAGTAGTGTTCTGAAGGGAAGCCGGTGGGAATGGGCTTCTAGGGAGACTTCGTAACTGGTACACAGCATTCGGGTAAATGTTTCTCAGAGAAACTTTGACGCACTCCTAAGTCCAAGGGACATAAATACTAAAAAAAATGTATTTGTTGTTATAGCGGCAACAGAAATACATCAACTGTGAAAATGTCAACTATATAGCTATGTTCATGAGATACAGCCTGGTGACAAACAGCCAGACAGACGGACAGTGGAGTCTTATAGTAGTAGTAATAGGGTTCCATTTTTACGGAACTATAAAACCCAAGACACGTGTCTCAAAAACGTGCGGACAATTTGAATTGTGCGCACTTTTCACTACTTGGGACATCAATTGTTTTTCGGGAATTTAAATATTACTGGTGCTTGCGTTTAGAAAACATCTTTGTATGGTCTGTGTTTTGAATTTGTGTTTAGTCAATAAGAATTTAAGATTTTTTAGTTAGATTTATCGACGATACTTTCTGGTGTGACATTAAGTACAAGGAACTGTGCAGCTAAGTCTTTGTATTTAATATATGAATGGTAAAATCCATTTAGCCACCCACCACACAGATTTCAATTCGCCATTATTGGTATAACAACACCGTGAGTATGTGAGCCATCGTGGTATGTTCCCAACTTTAAAGTCGCATCGGGAAGCCGAAATTCGTTTACCTCCAAACCGTGTGTACCCAGCCTAGTTTAATTATGTACGAACAAGATTGTAAGGGTGGTTGCTCACACAATTATTTCTGCGTCGTCACACTGTTCCTTCTGTAATTAACTTCAAATCGACGTGTGCTTGAAAAACGATGAATAATACAATATTGGAGTTTGTATGTAGATAATTATATTAACGAGAGGCTGTCGGTTAATTGATATTAAACGTAAAATTGTGCTGAAAAGTTTACAGTTTAATGTCAGGTTTTGTTCACTATCTAGAATGTGCTTTTAGTTCGACAAGAACATTTATGAAATAATGAAAATATAGGGTGACTGGTAATTAGTGACAGATAGTTAAACAATTGATTGTAATGATTATAAAAAATGTTTCTTTGGGAAAATTGTTTGTTATCATGAGTACAATCACGTGTTTAAGTATCGATCACTAATTACCAGTCACCCTATATATTATATACTCATTAATTCATATCTTTTCTTGCCGAACTAAAAGCTCGTTAAAACACATAATATTCTATTTTTCTTAGTATCCGTTATAAATCCTACTTGTAATACACATCTTAATACTAGGTTAGGTACCTATTTATATTTTTGGGCAACTACATATTATCTAGATATGTCAATCTTGTTTTAACTGAGCGAATCCTCGATAGCTAAAAAGTGCCTGCAGCTGGTCTAATCGGAATAAATGCTTTGAGTTTCCGACCACCAACAAATTGGAATATGGCCAGGAGAATGATGATGATAAATTTAAATAAAATAATAATAATAAATAAATATCGCTGGACATTACACACAGCGCCATCTAGGTGCCACACTAAGCAACGAGGCTTGTGTCGTGGACACCAGATAGTTGATACTACTACATAGATACTTTTTTGTTTGTAAATACATACTTATTATACATATAAACATCCATGACTCGGAAACAAATGTCCATGCTCATCACACAAACATTTGCTCCTACCGGGATTCGAACCCGGGACCCTATGAACGTAAGGCAACCTCACTACCGCTGCGCCATTCGGGTCGTCAAAATGTCTGAATTCCTAGCTGACGGCACCCTTATATCGTCTGCCCAGCTTCCCTACAATTTTGGGGTTGGATTCTACTTGAACCCAAAGCGTCTGAATATTCATATCTGACCTCAATAATTCAATTAATGGGAAAATACCGATATCGAAATAGTCCTATTTCGGGGTCTCAGTACCTTTGCAGCTAGACCGGCGTTTGACCATGTTTCGACATTCTGCATAGTCCTAATGTGAGCTGACCAAGATATGTCTGGACTTTAAAAGAGTCTTAGAGACCTCTGAGTTTGTTTCGGATGTTTCTTCTCAGAGTAGTCAGGTACGATAAATCGGCCCCATCTGATGGCAAAATACGTGTAAAAGTGTTTGTAAAAACCTATACATTATTTATCATTCCGTATTTTTTGTAAAATACAATATTCGACGGGCTACCAGTACCTGCATAGCATACCATTACGCCTCATTTCCAAAAGGGGAATTGTAAAAAGAGGCAAGGCTACAACTAGCCACATCAACATCAACGTGGCAGAAATCTGGACACTGGGGTGCCCCTTATTCCTGTTAGAAAAACTCAAACAATAACGATAAATCTTTTTACTATAGTTTTGGAGCTTTATGTTTATATAGGTATATATGTTCTTCTACAAAAATGGTCACCCATCCAGAGTCTGAATGCGAAAAGACTGTGTTGCTTAACTTCAGAGTCCAAACGATTTCGTCGGCTGGTTCTAATAAACAGTAACTATAAATCTTTTTACTTTATCTTAGGAGGCACTCGGCTGAAACATTGCGTTTCTTTACGTATTGGTCCCTCGCCTTCTGACGAATGGCGGGCATTTGGGCCTTCTAATTTATCACTTCACTTTAGGTCCGTTTCCTTTTTAGTTTCTGTACGTAAACGGGTAGATCGTTTATGTACAGAAGTTAGGTTTCAATTTGTAACAAATCTATGGGAACTGTGGGGATTGACCGTGTTATGTGTGACTTATAAAGGTGTAACAAGACCGTTAACGAAGCCGAAAGGCGCTTGTTTTCCCCGTCATTGCGATATTTTTTTTGTTTTAGTTCATACCTGGGAACCTTCTAGTTACGGAAATATTGGGGGTCAACGTTTCAACTTTTTTTTTAAATACATTTTTTAATGTAACATTTTGATTTTAAACACCTCCATGACCCCCGTACTATTCAATCCATCCATCAGCACAATTTTTTGATTGCTTTTACATTGAGTACTACCGTAAAACGTGATTTTTCACTCAAAAAAAAAAGTCGTTTCCCAACAATAATTATTGCGTAAAGTTACTTAGTTTTAGGTACATAATGCTGGTTGACGGCTTCGTTAAGGGTTTTGTTACACCCTGTATGTACTTGAACACAAATAAAAGGCGTTAAGATCTTTGAATAAAATAATTATAACACAGGGAAAGGCAGAGGTGCACCCAATGGTACGCCCACGTTTCGCCAGTTATTTTTTAAGTTCCATGTAATAGGGGGTGAGCCTATTACCATTAATGTGGCATAAATCCAGACTCTGTAGCTGCTACTGAGAAAATTCTGACGGAAAAACCCACTTTGCCCGACCTGGGTATCGAAACCAGGATCTCATGCTCAGGAGTTGCGCTTGCGGCCAGTAAACCAATGAGGCAGTCCAAAAATAAGGCAGTGGTAGTTATTTGCTTTAGAATTTCTTTTAACATGCCAAATCACTGCCTAGCCGCAGTCCTTCAATATCATTGCCTCTGATTTGGCATCACAAATAAGTAATTAAAATTGTATATTGTAAATTGTATATTGTATTAAAATAAGTAATAAATTTGTCAAAAATAAGGCAGTGGTAAATAGCTATTTGCTTTAGAATTTCTTTTAACATGCCAAATCACTGCCTAGCCGCAGTCCTTCAATATCATTGCCTCTGATTTGGCATCACAAATAAGTAATTAAAATTGTATATTGTAAATTGTATATTGTATTAAAATAAGTAATAAATTTGTCAAAAATAAGGCAGTGGTAAATAGTTATTTGCTTTAGAATTTCTTTTAACATGCCAAATCACTTTACCTAGCCGCAGTCCTTCAATACTCGTATCATTGCCTCTGATTTGGCATCACTGTCAAAATGACTATGACATTTATTACCGTTAGGCTAAAGTTGTTGTTGTGTTGATGTTACTGATACGCCTGTCAAACTCACATCATCTGCCTAGCCTTTTCCCAAGTATGTTAGGGTCGGCTTCCAGTATAACCAGATACAGCTGAATACCAGTATTTTACATGGAGAGACTACCTATCTGACCTCCACTACCCAGTTTTTACTGGGACGATACCTCTTGGTAAGACTGTCAGGTTTTCGGGTCACTGACTACTTGTACGGGGGCCACGTGGTGGGCCCCGGCCACCGTAGGCGCGGGCCTGTGGACGGTCAGCTATGGGCTAGTTCGCCGTCCGTCCGTCTTATGACAACAGGCCGTGTCGTCGGCGCGTTCGTGTTCTACGCGCGCCTCAAAGAGATGTCAGCAATAGGAGGGGGTCTGCAAGGGCCGATGCCTGCCGGGGCTGCGGGACTGTTCGAAAGATATAGAGATACCGTGGCCCCGGAACACAAAGGGCGATGAAGGAACATGGATGGGTTTTAGTCAGTAAAAGTCTGACACTCCCTCCTGCTCCGCCCAGAGCGGTAGGAGTTATTTGATGATTTCCCAAACGAAAAAAAAAAGGTGCTGTTTTCCAAAGGTGATCTTGCATTAGCAACCATTACCGCAATTTCATTGTACTGCGTCCATCGCCTTTCACGTAGCACAGTTACGGCGTAGAGACGCTTTGCTACGCCGTAGCACGGTTAGTGCACATTTTTAGGATTAGTCTTGTGATAAATGTTGCATAGTATTGTCGACTTTTTGCAATGTTGGATTCTTGTTTAACCGGATGCAGCTGAACACCTGGTTTTTACGGTGAACGTCTGACTTAGTGACGTTCACAACCCAAGTACTAGGTAACACGACGGTTCACTATATGTATAATTACATATAGTGAACGGGTACCCATCCACTGATTGATTGCGCCAAGCGTTGGTTATCCTTGCTCTCCTCCATGCCTTAAGAACATCTTGAAATTAGTTGGTAAACCGCCGTCATAATTTATTAAAACGCTATTAGAAACTTTTACATGTCTCATGTATTACATTAAAGAAACATGATGTTTTTCCTCGAACGCACGACGACCAATCAAGTTATGAAAAATCTGTATACGCTGATCTCTTATTGTACGGGAAGCTCATACTAAGCGAGGTCAGGTTATCTGGCTGGCTTGATGTATCACTACTAGATCTATAGAGATACAGGGGATTATCTAAGGAACTACTGGTTTGATTTCGATAATTATTTCAGTTAAGGGATGCTACATTATCCAAGAGTGTCAATTGGCTAATTTCTGACCACAACAACGGTCGGGTGGTGTACGTGTGTTAAGCATCAACGGATTTCATACAAGCCAATGTGATGTAAGATCTGCTTCACCACCCGAACGCGCGGACGAGCGGTGTCAAGTGAGAATCGACTAAAATGAGTGAAGCCGTGGGCAAACGCTAAACACACGTGTAACTCGCATAAGAGTGATAGTGTGAGGTCGGACCGTTTCAATTTCCTATGGGACAGCTTAACTGGCGCTCGATCTCCGAAGCGTTCATTGATGAACATAGTCAAACTTTTTGGATACCACGGCCCTGGATGTTTATGTACCTACTTTGTTCATATAGAATTCTAGCTGTTAGGCAGTAAGTTTGCCTAATTATACTAATACAAATGTCGTTAGCTTACTCCATCCCACAGCTAGGCAAAGACATCTAAAGGTAAGAGGGATGTAGAAAAGACAAGCTTCCGCCCGCGGTTTACACACAATATCTTTATAAATTATAGCCTGTATTATTATGTTATTTTGATGTTTAAGCTACATAAAATTGTGTATTATTTATTTAATAGTTTTTAATTCAAAATGTATAAAGGGTGTAGCAAGACTCTTAACAAAGCCGAAATGCACTCGTTCTCCTCGTCATTGCGATCATTTTTTCTAGACCATACCTGGGAACCTTCTAGTTACGGAGATATTGGGGTCAAAGTTCCAACTTTTTTACAAGTTTTTTTTAATTACATGATTTTAATGTAAGATAATTACCCCCGTACTATTCGATGCATCCATCAGCACAATGTTTTCAGTGCATTACATTGAGTCCTACCGTATAACGTGAATTATGACCCAAAAAAAAAGTAGTTTCCCAGCAATATCTTTTGCGTAATAGTTTGATGTACCTAATGCTTAGTTGACGGCTTCGTGAAGAAAGAAAGAAAGAAGAAGAAAGAAAAATATTTATTTGGGACAAGCACAGGAACAACAAAAAATAACAATAAAAGAAAGAATCTAAAACTAAATAATAAAAAAAGACCTGTGCAAGGCCAAAAAGGCTCCTATCTCAGCATGATGCTGCGATAGATGAAAAACAAATACCGCAGCGCTGGTATTCTGATAGGGCCCACTGTGACGTGAAGGGTCCTGTCACACCCTGTTTAGTTAGCTACATAACTGTATAATTTTATTAGAATCAATTTAGTCGTTTGTGCCTGATAGAGTAAGATCCCAGGGCCACCAGAGTTCACCAGACGTCACGTATTTTCTGACAAAGGAAATGTGGACGATTGAGTAGTGTTAGTATGTACTAAGAACGCATGCCTACCTGCTAGCTTGCTTAGACGGCCAATTTTCAGGTATCAGGTAATCAAAGTACATAAAAACATTACTTACCTCACGTAAATTCTCAAAGCTGATTTTTACGTATAGTTTAGGCAATATCCTTAAAAATAAGTCGCCAATACTCCCAGACACTTTTCGCCAGCCGTATTGCTTTGCAGACGCTTTAAAGCTCTTAAAACAATTACTTAAGTTCACGTAAATTCTGATGCTTCATTTTTATATATGTTTACCAGACAACTATTTTAAAACCTTTTACAAGAAGACAGACCGATCCAAGGGGCCAATCATCCCCTAAACTCAATTTTAATGCCTCTGTGGGTAGGAGCGCGAGGGCACCATCCACGCGCATGAGACTGAGTGAGACATGTATTAGGATATATTGACTTCTTTCTCTCTCACTCTCTTACAGTTTACTCTTATCAATTAATTAAAATAAAAAAACAGCAAAAAAATTAAAAATTAGGTAAATAATTAAAAATTAACTTGTAAAGAAATGCTCATTTGACTACAATAATTCAAGAATTTTATCCTGCAAGCTGTTTTGATAAATTCGAAAACACTTCAAATTTTGGCTAGATACTTAAATCGTTACTTTAACCTAGGATGTTGATGATTCTAAAAAGGCGGAACCGCGTAGGCCTAAAGCGGAAAGCGGAACCATTGTACAAAATTTTCCAAGAGGCGAGGTAAAAAGCGGTGTATCTGGCAACACTGCTTGTGAGTGAATTTAGCTATTGGACCGAAGGGGGCCTTGCCATCGCAATCTGTCTCACTGAGTCTCATGCGCGTGGATAATGCCCTCGCGCTCCTACCAACAGAGGCATTCAAATTGAGTTTATGGGATGATTGGCCCCTTGGATCGGTCTGTCTTCTTGTAAAAGGTTTTAAAATAGTTGTCTGGTAAACATATATAAAAATGAAGCATCAGAATTTACGCGAACTTAAGTAATTGTTTTAGGAGCTTTAAAGCGTCTGCAAAGCAATACGGCCGGCGAAAAGTGTCTGGGAGTATTGGTGACTTATTTTTAAGGATATTGCCTAAACTATACGTAAAAATCAGCTTTGAGAATTTACGTGAGGTAAGTAATGTTTTTATGTACTTTGATTACCTGATACCTGAAAATTGGCCGTCTAAGCAAGCTAGCAGGTAGGCATGCGTTCTTAGTACATACTAACACTACTCAATCGTACACATCTCCTACGTCAGAAAATACGTGACGTCTGGTGGCCCTGGGATCTTGGACTATGACAGAATAACAAACACCCATCCATTCATCCATCCTCACAAACTTTCGCTTTGACAATAGTTGTAAGATATAATTAAGTATTTATACAATATTTGTAATTTATTTGTTCTGTTTGATAACACACCATTTTTATGGTTTTACAGATTTTGATAAACCAGTAAAACATAAAAATTGTGTAGTAACTTCGGAGAAAACCTCTGTAAGTGTTACAAGTGCTCCACGACTTCCATTTTAGATAAAGAGATCCAATTATCGATCTCTTTCATTCAAAGCATTATGATATCCTTGCGATCTTTAGAATCGTTACAGAAGGCCGAAAGGGTTGCTTCGTAATCCATCAAAACTTTCATCGTGCATAGAATCTTGCGCCATAAGAAACTACTTCATCTTCACACTAATGACTCATCTGACGAAAGGAGATGTTTGATTTTGGGCCACCACTATGTACACGACATAGATAAATAGGAAAAAAATAGGGGAATTTCATAAAAATACTAAAAAAATAATTTGAAGAAAGGTACAGTGGTACAAAAATGATCATTTGAAAAGTTTTTTAATAAAATAACCCTATTTTTAGGGCAACCACGTCAGTTGTGTTTAACATGAAGTTTGAGGACTTGCGACAGTTTTAAGAAGTGACGTTTTTGAGACTTTCCTTGCTTTGAGTTTGAACCTGTAGTCTTATTTTATCGAAACCGAAACTCAAGATTTTCCAAATTCGTATTGTTTTTTTTTTATCGCAGGTATTACGATACACGTCAATCAAATGTCATTTTTCGCATGCTGCTGATCTGATCCACCATGTTTAATTTTATGTTGTGTTGCTCTCCTTGACCAAGTTAATTTGAATGTACTTTGAAATGAGGTGAAATTAAAGAAAATTAACAATAAAAAACGGTTACTGTAATACATAGCGATATTTACACATAGTGTACATAGTGCTGGCCCAGGCACCATACATTTCTGGAACATCTCCTTTTGTCATACAAGTTGGTCTCGCTGAAGGTTGTTTAATAAAATGCACAGGTAATAAGTTAACTATCTATTTATTAAATAATAATTTATGTTTGTATTGTTAGTCATAATTTTCAGTCTCTCTTTTTTGGTTCTGTCAGTAAATTTTTCGCGATCTTCGGCATCATCATTTGTCACCAGCATTGTACCGACATTTGCAGCACACGGGGATACCTCCCTTAGCTCTGGCGATCTCCATCTTGGGTTTGCCGGTGTTATAATCTACCTCATCACTCAGCACGAAGAAATCGAAGTTCATCTTTGTACTGACACATTCCATTTTGAAAGTCGTCAGAATAGGACTGCTTTTTAAGAAGTGTGGCGTGTCCCATTCGATCCGTCCCTCCTTTCTGAAATCATAAAATAAATACTTCAACGATTTATGTCTTGATATGATAACCATTTCAGATCCACTCGTTTTTCAAGTGCCTTTATTTCGATGTAGCAAAACTTTTCCAGGCAAAGAACTGGTACTTTTCATGATTTTTTTATTCGCGGTCTTAGAAAACTATTAAAATTAAGCAAATTAAAACTCATCCATATTTACAGTAAACTAGTTGATGAGCATAGACGGTACTAACGAGTATTTAAATAGTTGTTAAATAATGAATAGATACTTACAAGCACATGCTAACAGTGTAGATCTGCAGGAACTTCTCTTTAGACTGCACAACCGCTCGCACTCGGTCGGTTTCATCAGTGATGTAGTAGATAGGGTTTTCCTGAAGACAAAAACAATAATTTTTAGTAACTACAGTAACGCCCAGGGGGGTTACTATGACGTCTTAAAGCAGTAGTAATGCCAGTGCGGGAAAGAGACAGAGCTGTACAGGTCGTCTAGCGACATCTCTTTCCCACACTAGAATTACTCCTGCTTTAAGACGTCATGGTAGGCCACCTGTTCACGATATTAAGGGACGCAACAAGCGCCTGAATCTCTTGCTTCGTCACTTCTTCTCACAGGACGCATCGCAGCGACTTGTAGAGGGAAATCCCGTGACCGCCAGACCCACGTCATTTTAAGCTGAAACTTTTTCTGAGGAAGTACCTTCCTACAGGTGGCTTTGGCAGGTATCAGGTAATAAAGCTTTTCTGAATAGATGATAAGTTACGTCATACTATGAAGCGTAATTTTTTTATATTACATTGGGATAAGTATGATGATTCCTTCACTGCCAGACACTTTGTGTGGTGGAAAGCCCCCGCTAGAAATCTTGGTGTTTGGAACTCGAAGTATTCCAAATCTATGTTTTTTTTCACTTAGACGAAGTTAAGTAAGCAGGAATTTCGTGTACTTATGTAATGGTCAGGTTTTATTTCATTGTACAGGTATAGATTGTGCTGAAATAAGTTGATGTCGGCATAGTTTTACTTACAGTGGAGTTGGAAGGACAGTCGGGCTCATCATCAGAATTTACTCCTTGGCGGTCACCAATGCTGGTTCCTGATCCAGAGTTTTCAACAGTCTGAAATAAAAACAATGAATATTTTAAAACAGCTGGCTTTGTTACTAAATCCACAACAATCCCCATACAATCTCCATAAGCTTGTTTGTAGATTCTCGCTGAAAAAGTAATTAAAGCTCTTTTGGATATATATATTATGTAAGTCTCGTCGAAAATAGTGATTGCCTTTCTGTCATTTATAGGACTTTCGGGATTTCCAAAAATTCAGATTGCTTGCACAATGAGGTTTCATAGGACTACGTCTTCACGGTTCATATGACCATACCATACAATGGGTTCGTAATTATTTTTTATTATTGATTTCAAACCAAAAAAAGTATAGCCATAAATATTAGATGTTAAGATAATGTTATTTCTTACCAATGTACGCATGTCTGCGAGAAGTGCTGCAATTTTTTCGTGAGGGTAGTGGTCACCCTCCTCAAAGCAGAACGACTTTCCTTTGCAGACTGCCGGCATCTCAACTATATATAGAAAAAAAAAAAACTTAAAAAATCCATTTGCAAACTTACTTAATGTTTTGTAAATTGTCCATTCTGAGAAGAAATGACTCAAAATTGATTAAAAAACCAAGTCAAGGCCAAGTGCGGGTCGGACTCGCGCACGAAAGGTTGATACCCATTTGTTGATACCACTATGTAAAATATTTATTTTATTCTGTTTTTAGTATTTGTTGTTATAGCGGCAACAGAAATACATCATCCGCGAAAATTTCAACTGTCTATTTATCAAGGTTCATGAGATACAGCCTGGTGACAGGCAACCAGACAGACGGACAGCGGAGGCTTTGTAATAGGGTTTCGATTTTACCCTTTGGGTGCGGAACATTAAAAAGAACAAAGGACCTTAATTCATAATAAACTTAAAAGGTTAAACATTTTTCTTCTTGGATCACTTAAGGAGTATTCCATATATTTGATCTTACTTTTCCTCATTCCAGTCGCGCATTATTTGAGATGGATTTTTAATATAAGTTGCGAGTGAATTCTAATTAGTGATGTCTTGACGACGTTAATGACTGACACGAGAAGCAAGTATGTGGTTCTAAGAATTTAGAATAGAGCTTAAGGGATGGTGAAACACAGTAGTGATTGCCAAGTAAAAATGGAACTTATTTAAAATTTATTAGAATTTATTTTGAATAGCGAACTTCCTTAAGATATAGGGTGTGAAAATACCCTTAACGAAGCCGAAAGGCACTTGTTTTCCCCGTCATTGCGATCACTTTTAGGGTTCCATAGCCGAATGGAAAAAATAAAACCCCTAAAGATTCGTCATGACTGTCTGTCCGTGTATGTGACAGCCACTTTATTCTGAAATCATTTGGACTACATAGTTGAAACTTAGTAGGTAGATGTGTTCTGTGAACCACTTTATGATTTTTATATAAAAATAAAAGATTAAGGGGGCTCCCCATACAAGAAACTGAAACTAAATAATATTTTTTTCATTAAATCTATACGTGCAGGCTGTCTATAGATAGGTCTTTAAAATGACAATGAGGTTTCTAAAACCATTTTTTCTCAAAGGCAATCGTTTGAATGATAGACACTTCCAAAGTGGTAATATGTGTGGGGGGCACACATTTTACCCTCTAATTTCTAAAGTAAGAGGAGGAAAATTCTAAAAAAATGTAGGATTGTAGAACGTAAATAAAACTTTCAACCAAAATTAGTTTCAATAAGATTCGATGTTTATTTTTTGAGATATGGGACTTTTTCATCAAACTGCAGCAGTAACTTTGTTTTACATTAACATACCATATAAAACAAATTTAGTTTTTCTGTTGAATGTAAAACAATACAACTTAAGAATGAGCCTTCAAAATATTTTTATTATATTGTTTGGTGCTACGGAACCCTGTGGGCGTGTGAGTAAGAATCGCACTAGGCCGGTTTTTTTTTGTACTGGACCATATTGGAGGTCAATATTCCAAATTTTTCAGAAGTTTTTTTTAAAATACTAGTTTTTAAGGTAATAACTATAGTTTAATTACCTCCATGACCTGTTTACTATTCAAAGCATCCATCAGCACAATATTTTGAGTGTGCTACATTGAGTTTTACCGTAAAATGTGATTTTACACCTCAAAGAAAAAAGTCGATTGCCACCAATATTTTTTGCGTAGGGTTACTTAGTTTGATGTACATAACGCTTGGTTGACGGCTTTGTGAAGGTTTCGTTTACACCCTGTATTATAAATACCAATAACGTAGAACAGCGCAAAATAAAGTTTGATAGAACTTACATTCGTTTAAATCGCTTGCGTCGAACAATGCCTCACCTTCCATGGGGTATGGCCATGCTTCTACCGAATGTAAGCCCATGTGGAGAGCGACCTGAAAATTGAAAATGTATTTGAATAAACTTGGTATTGTATTTATGTATTTGAACATCTTTCAACTTTTTGAAGGAGTGGGATGGATTTGGGTCGAAGACAGCGTTCTTGGGTTTTTCTAGTGGGAAATTCTCGGTAACAGTGCTAAGTTTGAACCCATATGGTATGACTCATGCATGGTAAAACTTAACCACGCATGCTTGTTAATTTAAGATTTATTCTTTCTTCAATAGTTAAATTAAAGAACCACTAAATAACCTACTTATTGCTAGACAAATTTTTTTACGATGATTATGAAATAATTTTATTAAAAGTTTAAATTTAGAATTACCAGAAGTGTACACACGAACGAGAAACACATTGTTGCCATTTTGTTAAGTGATTGCACTGACTAATTTGCAGATACTTGATATTATAAATTTCGATAACTTTCTTGCTAACGATGCTCTCCGTTTAATGGCCAACGTATGAATGATGTTGATGTTCAAATGCATCAAGTTATATACGTCAGCATTTAAGGAAAACAGTTAGTTTAATCAAGCATAACAACTAATAAGGTTGCAAAAACACACTTATTGTTTTCCTCTATGCTATTGCAATAATTATTAATTAAATATTACGTCAGAAATTAAGGAAATTAGAATTTCTAAATATTTTGCAATTTGTAAAGTTGAAACTTATCCTTGTGAAGACTAAAAGTTTCTCGAGGACTTGGTATTTTGAAGACTTGTAACTGCCCTGTGGGTCTCGCACGTGAATGCATAGTGTAGGATCCTGGGTTCGATTCCGAGGTAGCTAGTCTCCGACGAGATTAGCCGCCATGGCCGAAAACGATCCGCGGGGGACTATTCTTATTTCGAAGGTCGATTTATTTATCGGCTTTTGCCCGCGACGTCGCTCGTGAACGTTTAAATTAAAACCTATGACACTCGAGGATAATGTAACTTCCCATTCATGAAAGAATTTTCGAAATCAAATCCGACAGATTTCAAACTTACACGGCTTATTCGACGCAAACGGAGAGAGATCAGGCGCGGACCAACGTCTTAATGTGCTTACCACTGCCCACGAGAATCATACTGCCATCTTCCAATCTCCGAGCTGGTACTGAGAAAAATCCAGAAAAAAATATAATAGAAAATGAAATAGAATAATCCAGTTTCACTCTGTCAGAATAGTGATTAAGACTATTTAGTACCATTTAATTGAAGCAAAGTGTTATTCCATTTATTCAATAACAGCCATGGAGTTTGAATTCATCCCGGTTGACGGCAATAGGCTCGCCCCCTAATAACATGAGACTTATAGATAACTGACAAAATGTGGGTGTGCTATTACATACACGTCTACGTTATACTTATGATCGAACCCTGTGTTTAAAAAGTGCATTTCATTTGGTACTCTCATTCTCTGTTAAGTAAAGGGTATCGTATCATCCAGTACTAACTGGGTTATGGATGTCCGATAGGCAGTCGCTCCATGTAAAATACTGGTATTCAGCTGCATCCGGTTAGACTGGAAGCCGACCCCAACTTGGGAAAAGACTAGGCCGGTGTTAAAGGAATAGATTTCTCTAGTATTTTTCCTCCAGTTATCATACAAAGACAAACACTCTATTCAATAGACTAGGTTGGACCGTTTAGACGTAATAATTATGTGTTATTTCTGATAACTATTGCAATTCTAAGTCTACTGGAAATGGAACACAATAAAATAATTAGTTCCCTTCAAAATGGTTGAGTTGAATGGTGCTGATCCATGCGTCATGTTCGTGAACGGGCGCTGTCAGTTGTGACTGGTCATCTCTTAGTTGCCACGGCTTATTTGAATTTTTATTTTTTTAATTTGTTTTAAATTGTCTTTTTTGTTTTTACTATGGACACTTTTAACGTGCACATCTTGCTACATCGTTCTCACATAATGTACCATCTCAATATGAATGATGTAACCAAGGTTTTGTAACAATAAGCTGATTTAAAAGAGTGTCCATGGAGTTTCTTGCCCGTTCTTCTCCATAGAGATCTACGCTAGGGAATGGGCAACTACAGTACTTTCACAGTTTTTATGCCTTGTGACTGGGACTGTAGCTACATTTCATTGTAATCTTTGTTTCGACAGTTCAAAAGTGCCTGTAACTGGCCTACTTGAAATAAATGCTTTGATTTTGATTTTGAATAACAATTAACCGTGTAAAAATTTACCAGAAAATACGTCAGGTATTTCCTATGACGAGACCTAAGTGACGTAAGCTGATAAATTCGAGTAATAACCGTAATAATATATTATGACGTAAGAGGAAATATCGTACTACAAATTAATATTATATTGCGTAATAATTTTGTTATGTAAAGTACCTATATATCGACCGGGACCGTGGGGTGTCCCCAAAAGTGGCGTGGGAGATTTCAGCCTCAGCATCATCATTCACAGCCTGAGTTCAGCCACTGCTGGGTAGAGACCTCTCTTTTCTAGTGTCAATCTCCATGGTCCTGTTGGTTTACATTAATCGGTGAAAAAATGCCTAACGCATACCACAACCGTGGAGACGGTTTGGCTATGTGGGCCTATGACTTATCCACGAGCTTTTCCAAACCAAACCTAT
This sequence comes from Eugnorisma glareosa, assembly GCA_947578425.1. NCBI lineage: Eukaryota > Metazoa > Arthropoda > Insecta > Lepidoptera > Noctuidae > Eugnorisma > Eugnorisma glareosa. The sequence goes on from OX387965.1 coordinate 16,878,984, forward strand.
TCTGTAAGCCATAAATAGCGCATCAAAAAAAGTCCATAAACAAGGACACTAACTTGCTTTTACTAACTGTAACGACCCCAGCTACGACCTCATACAATGCCAGTTACTGCGCGACTAGCATTAAGAGACACACACCATCGCCACTTGTTTCTTTCAGGTGAGTACCGTCGCAGCGTAAGTCGTGGTTACTCGTGGCATGCCCTTGTTTTTTTTTCCGGATTGGTAATTAGCAAATGACTCCTCCCGCTCTGGGAGGAGCAGGAGGGAGTGCCAGACTTTTACTGACTATAACCCATCCATGTTCCTTCATGGCCCTTTGTGTCCCGGGGCCACGGTATCTCTTTCGAACAGTCTCGCAGCCCCGGCAGGCATCGGCCCTTGCGGACCCCTTCCTGTTTGCTGACATCTCTTTGAGGTGCGCGTGGAACACGAACGCACCGTCGACACGGCCTGTCGTCATAAGACGGACGGATGACGAGCTAGCCCATAGCTCACCGTCCACAGGCCTATCGTGGCATGTCTTAGGGCTACGAACGCACTGACAGGTGGCTTGCTTACCGTCTAGCGACACACGCTTATTCGATACACAATCCGAACCCCCTCCTCCTCACATATCACACAAGTTTCACCCTCCACGGGTCATTCTTAGGAGATCACATCTCATCTTGACATCTCAGAACATCAGCAAGAGGGTGGGAAAGTTGCTCCTGATGCCTTAACTTATCAATCCATTTTGTTCTGTATCTTCATCAGGATTTTCTCAATAGTAGCCACGGAGTCTGGTTTTGAGCACGGTTGATGGCAATAGGCTCGCCCGCTGTGACATGGGACTTAAACATAACTGGCGATGTGTGTGTACCTATTATTAGGTACACTTTTGCCTAACCCTTTATGGATTACAGTCATGTAATGTTATGTTACCTACCTACTCGCTCTCTGACGGGATTACGACATCGGGATGTGGAATTCCCTGCGTCGTAAAGTCGGCTGCACATGTGCCAATATACATTTATGTGGTTATTAGCACAACCACAGCTGTCTTTAAGATTATTCCACACGCCGATGCCAACAATGGGACCAATGGAAAGATTTATTATCAACTTTGTCCCACTAATTAATTTTTATACAGAGTGGAAAACACCCACGCACAAACCACCGGGTACCACGTATATACAGTCCATTATTCTGAACCCCCCACATTGAAATTTTTCATCGGTAATTTTTGGTCTTGACTGTGTACGTATTACACTTTTGTAGGTAGCTTGCTACTCGGGTAACAACGCCATAAAAACAATTGACGATCGAACATACATATGCCGAAGAAGTTTAAAGTTTGATAGATTTTAAGGAAATGGTTTTAGTTTGGGATAAATCATGCATTTTGAAATTCGTTAATATTTTAATTCATCGTTACTTTTATGGATATTTTATGTTTATTATTTTATTTTAGTTGGTAATGTCATTGGTATACCTACATGCCCCTTTCGGATTGGAAAGGGTTTGTTTTTAGATATTTTATATAATAATTGTTGAGTTTTGTGTTTCTTGCTCATTCTTCTCCATAGAGATCTACGCTTTGGAATGTGCAACTACAGTACTTTCTCAAGTTATTATGCCTTGTGACTGTGACTGTAGCTTAGCTTTTTTTTTTGTTTGACTTTCAAAAGTGCCTGTAATGGTCTAATTGAAATAAATGCTTTGAGTTTGAGTTGAGTTTGAGTAATTATAGTTATATTAATACCAATATATTAATAAATTTTAAACAATTTTACGAAAAGTATTTTAAATAGCCAGTGTATTAACAGCGTATATTTGACGACATTGTCCATAGTTCCATTTATTTCAATATCGTAGTCGCCAAGTGTATGGTATGGACCTTAGGTTATAAAATTCAGTTGACCGATGCGACGCGACGATGTGTTTTAAACATACATTGTAAGGCTCATTTTATTCTGTATTAAAGCCATTTTTGGTATCGAATGTTGTTGTAGAAGTGTAGATTGTAACAATGTTGTTTTTTTACAATGTAGGTATACGGTAACTAGGTTAACGTTGGGTTTAGAGGTTCAGCGACGGTCGCAGTCGTTTAATAATTTATTATATTTTTAGCATATCTCATTCCCGCCAGTGCGATCACTCTTTTTCTACAAGGCCATTCTTGGAAACTTTCTGGTTCCTGGTAGTGGTTTATGGTCCTTTAAGGTCAAATGTCCAACTTATATTCACGTTTCTTTTACAAAAATAAAGTTTCAAATACCTGCGCAACCTTTGTATAGTTACATGTTTCTGAAAGCACAACTTTTGTGTGCTACATTGCGTAGGTACTAACGCCAACAATAAGAGTCGTTTCCCAGCAGTTATTTTACATCAAAGTAACTTAGCACTGAAAACGTGCCTAGCCTTTTGCCAAATATTTTGGGGTCGGCTTCCAATCTAACCGGATGCAACTGAACCTCTGACCTCCACAACCCGGTTGGTACTGAGTAATACGATATTCTTTGGTATGATTGGTTTTCAGTCTATCGGGTCACTGACTATCTGTAACGACGGTCAAAGATCTATAAATGACAGCCGGGACCGACGGCTTAACATACTTTCCGATGCACCGAGGAAACTTTAGTGAATAGCATCAAAGCTAAATATCCTACAAATTACACAACAAAAATTTTGCAGATGCACACACACCCATCATCCGCTAATGTGTCTGACCTAATAATTCTTCCAGGGTTACATAAACGTCGATTAATCTTTTTCCCCTTGAACGTCAATTGTCAGCGTTGCCGCTGGTTTTCCTATTGTTATCACTTAATTACGTCATGATGATGGATCAGTTTGGCAATGCCTTTATTATTAACTAGTTTTTACCTGCGACTTCCAGCATGAAAAATACATTCTATGGGATGCGGCAATAGTAGTAGCATCAGCTCTTGAAGTCGGGTGAGTAGTTTCAAAGATTACCTCTTGCATCCAAACTTACAAACTTTACCTCTTTATAATATTACTAGCGACCCGCCCCAGCTTCGCACGGGTACAATGTTATACATTTAAACCTTCCTCTTGAATCACTCTATCTGTTAAAGAAATTCGCATCAAAATCCGCTGCGCAGTTTTAAAGATCTAAGGATACATAGACAGCGGGAAGCGACTTTGTTTTATACTATGTAGTGAAGTACTAGCTTTTGCCTACGGCTTCGCTCGCGTTTAATTAGAATTTAACAAATGATTTGGGTTGTACTCTGCTTGTAATTATATAATTCAATTATGTTTCGAAAGACACGTGACGCCATCTATTATCACAAGAACGTTATTGTGGGTTTCCTCGGGATCAGTACTTTTTAACGGGATGAAAGGTACCCACACTTCTTCACTTAAGACAGAGACGTTTGAAAGGTGAAAGGAGAGGCCTTTGCCGTGGGATATGTCCGTTTCTGTACACCTAACAACATATACGCAAAATTTCAGGATGATCGGTTCAGTGGTTTAGGCTTGAAAAGGTAACAAACAAACTTTCTTTCGCATTTATAATTTTAGTAAAGTAAGGAGAGGATACTTCAACCAACTGAACCAACTTATCTATACAGGCGGAGAAACACAGTATAATATGCTCCTTTCGGATTGGACAGGGTTCTTTTAAAATATTGTATGATTCAATTTTTCTTGGAAAGCGGCGCCACCTTACAACAACTAGACACACACTAAACACTACTGTCTAGAAAAACTACCTGATTCTATTTCGCCAGGTTAATAAGACTTGACAGAAGATAAAGGATTTTAGAATTTTTAAGTTTAATTTAAGAAGTTAAATGATAAAAGAGTGTTTTTATTCGATAGATGAGTTCTTCCAAAAGTGTCCCTGTAAATTTTTATACTTTAAAGCACAGACATATTTATCTGATAAGTAGACATAAACTCAAAAAATGTAGTTACCTTGTAATAAACACTAACTGTAAAATATATACTATTGCATGCTATGTATTGACCAAATGTGTGTTACTAAATATTTTATATAAGAACTTCATGTACCTACCATATTTGATGCAATAAATGAATTGAATTGAATAAAATACTTAAAAAAAATTAAAATATGTATTTTGTTTTCGTTATTATAAATGCGTTAGCGTACAATTCTTAAAGTGATGGTTTTTGTAGCTTTTTTGCAAATATATTGGTGATATTCGGGTTGATGTTACTACAAAGTCTTTTTCTCAAATTGTATTCCACTTGTAATCTGTTTCTGTATTTGTTTTTAGTATGTACAAGAGCAGAGAATGCCTTTTAGTTTGTGTGTTTAGTAAATGTTTCACTGCTTCGGACTCCCAGAGTCCGCAGAGAGACCACAGGTTTGGCATCACTGCTTTATAATATGATGATGAAAACCGTATCAAAATACGTTACTTAACTTGAGCAGAACAACTTGTTCCCAGGTTGTAGAGAGGTCATCATCATCATCTGCCTAGCCTTTTCCCGACTACGTTGGGGTCAGCTTCCAGTCTAACCGGCTGCAGCTGAATACCAGTATTTTACATGGAGCGACTGCCTATCTGACCTCCACAACCCAGTTAGTACTGGGTAATAAAATACCCCGTGGTAAGACTGGTTGTGGCTTTCACGTCACTGACTACCTGCAACGACTGTCAAAGATCTATCTACGTTGTAGAGAGATAACGACACGAAAACCGCCTTTCAGTATTATAGTTGGTTTTCAAGATGCATCGGGCGGCATCTGCCATATTATAATGTTGATTCTGGATGAATTTAATAATTTAGCCAATACCTAATAATTACTAAACGTATAGAGAGAAAGGACAAGAGTTTATGCAAGTCCCTGTAATAACATCACCACTTTTGACAAAGAATCCAGTATAGATAAATAAAATCTTCGATAAGTTCGAAACTGTCACAAACAAAGAAACCTGGTTGTTTTATGACGTTCAAGTGACAATGACATTCAACCCTATGGTGATTAAGTAATTAAGGGGTCGACTACACGTAGGCAACAATATGTATGTATTCTTAGTTACCAATCAAGGGTCTGACATGTACTGTGGCTTATCGTTTATTGCTATGCTAATGTCTTAAGTTCAACGATCTAGCATACATTTAAGGACGAGCCTATAATTACTTCATTAACCAGGCACACATATAGACTCCGAGCTGCTCAAGAAAAATCGCTGATGGAAAAACCTGGGACCTCTATTCTCAATTTGTGAAGGTTACAGTGATCATGTCCGATGTAAGCGATCCTATTGCCGTCAACCGGGCACAAATCTCGACTCCGTGGCTGCTTCTGAGCAATTCCTGATAGAAAAACCAAAAAACATTTTACTCGACGCGGAAATCGAGCCTAGAACCTCTTGTTGAGCAGTGGCGCTTGCGACTACTAGACCACCGAGGCAGTCCAAGTACGTATTCCTATATTATTTTTATATTTATCATTTTAAACTAGACAGGGTCGGTATTTCCTATTCAACTATTCTGAGTAGAAACAATAAAACAAAACATAAGAATGCGACATTAGATGACCAACTGAGGATAATTCTACAAAAAAAGTCAAAGACATAAATACACTGGCGATAACTGGGAAGTCAACAATATCGTGATCTACTTGCAATAACCAAGTGGTTGGTGTCAGTAAAAGTGTAACGTGACAAACTTGGCAATTATGTTAGCTATAAGTCTAGTGCAATTATAAGGTCTCACTGAGACATGAGATCACAGATTTTCGATGTCATTTTCTTCTGATAGCCTCTCTTTATATATTAAACCACATTAAGCACCATTGTTTTATATGTTTAAACCACATTATCCTCTAAATTAGCCAATTAAATAAGCTTTTAGGAGTCTAGGTAAAAGTGGCTCTTAAAAACCGTGTAAATAAAAACGTTTGATAAATATTACCTTTTCCACAATATTATTACCTATTTTCTTCCACATACTTATACAAGGCTTTTTAAGCTTGCAAACTCGTGCATGCAACACGGTGTATCGCTTATTATAACATATCGCACGAGAGAACGGCGGAGCTCGTCGTGACTGGCATAGTTCCCAACAGCGTCTTGTACATGCGAGTTAACAACACACGATTACTGGAGAATACCTGTCATGTTGGGGAGATGAAAATTCTCAGAGGTTTTCGCTAAGAAATTGTTTATAACCTAGGTTTTGCTCGTGTGTAAGTCGAAAATAAAATCGGCAGATTTTTTTTCGAATTCTGGTCGATCGGGGTCCTCGGGGATCCGGGTACTCAGGGAGTAACCCGTTGTAATAGTGTCTGAGATATTTGCAAAAAAAAAAACAAAAGCCCCTCTTTTTTAAATTGTTTGTAACTTTGCAATTTATTTGTGACGGATTTTTTTTCAATAACTTTCCAGATGCTATTACGAATCGAATGCCACCTTGGTCATAATTATCTGAGAAGGTGAAGTGGAATACGAAAAAAAGACACATGCAGGGTGTAACCATGAGATCGGCGGCGGCGACCTCTCGCGTCCGGCCTTGGTTCAATCCATGGTCCGGAGCGAGACGGAATGAGACGCCGTCACATCCTTCTGCGAAGCAGTCATGCTAGCGAAGGAGGTGGCGGAACGTGTGAGGGAGAGAACCTCGTGTCCCAGCCGCCGCGGGAGACGCACCGGGCGTCGGGGGCCACGTGGTGGCCCCCGGCCACCGTAGGCGCGGGCCTGTGGACGGTGAGCTATGGGCTAGCTCGCCGTCCGTCCGTCTTATGATGACAGGCCGTGTCGACGGCGCGTTCGTGTTCCACGCGCGCCTCAAAGAGAGTCAGCAAACAGGAAGGGGTCCGTAAGGACCGATGCCTGCCAGGGTTGCGGGACTGTTCGAAAGAGATACCGCGGCCCTGGAACACAAAGGGCAAAGGAAGGAACATGGATGGGTTTTAGTCAGTAAAAGTCTGACACTCCCTCCTGCTCAGCCCAAGGAGGGGTTATTTGACGATTTCCCATCGGTAAAAAAAAAAGGGTGTAACCACGAAGCCGTCAACTAAGCATTATATGGGTGATTTTCAATTTTTTTTGTACTGTTACAAAAATGAAACAAAATTGATTACCATTACGAAAATTAACAAAAAACAAAAAAAAAAAAAAAAAAAAAATAACAAAAAGGAAATATTAGGGCTATTTTGCAGAAGATAATTAAAACAACGAAATCGCATTGTAATCATTTATTAATAATATAATCAGTCTGTTGAATTACAGTCATAAAATCAGTCTCAAAATTGTGTAGTTCTAATTATAAGTAATAATAATACGTCTAGCTCAATCAAAATAAACATTTTGTAGAAGAATATAGAGTTGAAAATTGGTAATGACCATAAATACGTCATTAAAAAATAATGATTAAGGGAATTATTTTTCTGCAAAATTTTATTTTGTAAAGGCTAGTAATAAAACAGTAAAAAAAAAAACACAGTATCTATATCACATACGCACTCATTAAGTAGGGAACAATAATCAACAGTGGCTTACTATAAGAAGTTTTAAACTTTAGAAACTACCGTGTAACATAACAAAATTGTAAATATTCTTTAACTTCATAAAATCTGTCTTTTGTACTTTATTTACCTACTATGAAGTTTCGTACTAAATTATAATAATTATACTAAACACTGTATACTGATCTTTTACACTTTTGAATATCTTATTACTTACTTTATTTTTGAAATACCTATTTCAAAAACAATGTGTAAATAAAATGATTAAATGAAGCATTATCCGTCAAATTAAATAAACATAATAATTCTGTATGAAATCGGCTTTACTTCATTTTTGTTACATCAGTTTTGTTACGCAACAAAAAAACGTAACAAATCGTTAGAAAAATGAAATCAACAAATGAGTTGAATTAGTACACCCTCAAACATTTGGAGGTGTTCCAAATCTTATTTGATTCTCGGCATTCAAGACTGAGGGCGACATCTCGGTGTCAAGAAGAAACCTAACGTCCTACGTCATAACACGTCACACGCCTTTCACTTGCGTAATTGGTTAAAATATTGTTCCCGATGACCCCTCTCCTTGAATCTTGTACATGACATGACCATTACATTCAATTTTGCTTTTGGAATATACGCATCTTTTATTTTATCAAAAAGTCCTTCGAAAATTCATCGTATCGCGTCAATCAGCTTGCTTGCTAGAAGAAGCCTTCACCGCTGCTGCAACATAATTTGGACCTTCTACGCCGCATCCAATAAATAATTTGAACCATCTACGCAAATCGTTACAACAAGATCGACGAGCGACCTTTGGACTGTAGACCCTTTGTACGTGGCGGATCGAAGAAAACGCTGATTTTCAACAAATAAGACGAGATTTCGAAGAAAAAGCCTGCCTAACGGACAACTGCAACCATAAGAACAGCTTGGAGGCCAAGCGCACATTGGAACTAAAGTGGTTATTGAGGTTCATCGAGAATCATACGCAAATCGGTGGGGCCAATCCTTACTTTTTTCCTTCACCTCCTATTCTATGGGTGCTATACTGTGTCTGTATTGAAATTTCAGTGGAATTGCTGCAGTGTGTTCTCGGAATATTGCGATTTCCAGTCCGGTACAAATCTGGTGACGTTGCTTGCATCAGTATCGTGTGATTGGGCTGAAGACTGCAAAACCGTGAGTACTCCTCCTTTCACTGATCACCAAAATGTCTACTGAATCTGCTAGATCCCGTGATAAATCTCCTGCTTTGCTTAGTGTAGATAGTAGTGATGTATTTCGTGATTTAGTTAGGAAGCGTGGAATAGTAAAGGGTAGGCTTACCAAATTCAGTACTTATTTAGATTCTTTAAAAGATGATGACCTTTCAAATCAACAACGCATTGATTTGAAGTTAAGAATTCAAGGATGTGCTAGTTTATTCGCTGAATTTAATGTTATTCAAACTAAAATAGAAGAAAGAGTTGACGATAGTGAGTTAAATGCACAATTAACGCAACGAGAACTGTTTGAAGATAGTTACTACGATTCAATATCTCGTGCTGAGTTTATGCTGAACACTGTTGAGTTCGCTGACTGCTCCGGGTCATGTCATAATCATAGTCATAATAGCAATAACACGAAGTCCATCAAATTGCCTGTTATCGCCATGCCCACATTTGACGGTTCCTATGAGCGCTGGCTGGAGTTCAGAGATACATTTACTTCACTCGTTCATGATTCAAAAGACATTTCTACCATTCAAAAGTTCCACTATCTCAAATCTTCTCTAAAAGGTGACGCAGAACTAGTCATACATTCAATAGAATTTTCTTCTAATAATTATCAGGTTGCGTGGGACCTATTGCTCAACCGATACAACAATTGCCATCTTTTAGTTCACAATCATGTCAAAGCTTTGTTTACTATATCCCCATTAACTAAAGAGTCCCCTTCTTTGATTAGGAACTTAATAGATACAATTTTGAAAAATTTACGCGCACTTAAGATCCTAGGAGAATGTACAGACACCTGGGATACTTTAATTATTTATATTATCGTCTCTAAATTGGACAAAGTTACCGAGAGAGAATGGGAAACTCACAAATACACATTGTCACCAAAGCCGAACGAAAACAATTCTAAAACGCAATTAAAAGTTATTGATATAATTAATTTTCTTCGCAACAAAGCGGACGTGCTGGAAGCATTGCAGCGTTCACATGGTAAAGACGTACAACACACTGATAATAATAAACAACACACAAAATCTCATAACACGTCACACTGCAATGTTTCCAGCGAGCCCAAGAAAACGAGCGAGAAACACGTTAGATTATGTTTTAAATGTAATGCAAAGCATCGCCTGTATACGTGCAAAAAGTTTATCGAAAGTAATTTAGACAGTAAACTTAAACTTGTACGCGATCACAACTTATGCGAGAATTGTTTAAATTCGGGGCACTTGATAACCGATTGTAAGTTTGGGCCGTGTAGATACTGTAACCAAAAACATAACTCATTATTGCATAATGATGCTAATAGTTCAGTCGCGTGCCATTCTTCAACAAACACTGAGGTGTCAAGTACGAGTAGTGCGCCGGCGCATATCCCCGCGGCCGCACCAGTCACCTCGGACTCCGCCCATTCAATTCAAGTAAACAAGGCACACATGCAAACGGAATGTATTAAGTCTGTAGATGTGCAATCTGTGTTGTTGTCAACAGCTATCGTGGAGGTGGCCGATGCACATGGCACGTACCGTAAAGCGCGGGCGCTCCTAGACAATGGCAGCCAGCGTTGTTTTATTTCTAAAGCATTATGCCAATTACTAAATTCACCACTTATACAGTCCACTAACGAAGTTCGAGGCGTAGGTGATTCGGTAATACATTGTTCACAAGCATGTAACATAGTTATCAAATCCTGCGTCGATAATTCATTTACTACTCGCATTCATTGTTTTGTATTGTCTAGGATCACAGCTTCGATGCCTGCCGTATGTAAATTAAGCGCAAAGATCTGTATTCCAGATAACATACGGTTGGCCGATCCAGATTTCTTAGACTACAAAAATATCGATATTTTAATTGGTGCAGATAGGTTTTGGGATCTGCTAGAAGAGGGAAAAATTCGATTGTCTAGTGGTCCGTTTTTACATAATACCAAACTAGGCTGGATTATTTCTGGGCCCATCGTCACTAAAACGCGCAAAACTGCACCAATTCATTGCAATATTAGTAATTCATTAGATACGCAACTTCGACTGTTCTGGGAGATTGAGGAACTGCCCAAGGTCAGAGACGCGCAGACTGAGGAAGAACGGGAATGCGAGAATCACTTTGTTCGCACAACTACGCGCAATAGTGAAGGGAGATTCTGCGTGCACATTCCACTTCGTCAGTCACCTGAAACCTTGGGAGATTCTTATAACCAGGCAGAGCGTAGATTTCTAGCATTAGAAAAACGCTTGCAGCGTTCGTCGGAATATAGAAGTCTTTACACTAATTTTATGCAGGAATACCTCAGCTTAGGCCATATGACACAGGTAGATTCCTACGAATCCCCGTTTTATTTTATGCCACATCATGGCGTGTTCCGCGAGCTCAGCACCACCACCAAGTTGCGCGTGGTGTTTGATGCAAGCGCGCCGTCGAGCTCCGGTAAGTCCCTGAATGATTTGCAGCTGGTTGGCCCTCCTATACAGGGTGACCTCATTGCTATTCTTCTCCGATTTCGGCAGCATAAGTACGTTGCATGCGCCGACGTGGAGAAGATGTATCGGCAGTGCCTAGTGGATGAGGGTCAGCGTTGCTTGCAAATGATTCTGTGGCGTGACCATCCGTCGAAGCCTTTAGGTATTTTCAAATTGAATACCGTAACTTACGGAACTGCCTCCGCACCCTTCCTTAGTGTCAGGTGTCTAAAACAATTAGCTATCGAGTCTCCTGATGCTGATGTTGCCCGAGCAATAAAAGAAGACTTTTATGTTGATGATTTCATCACGGGTCTAGATAATAAATTAAATTTACTAGATTTATGCGATAAAACCCAAAAATCGTTGCAGTCAGGTTGCTTTCCACTTAGGAAATGGGTATTTAGTTTTAGGCACGATGATGATAGTCATTCATCTAGTTTGTTTAAACCGCTAAACTTAGACGACAATAGTTGTTCTAAAACATTGGGTATAGGTTGGCACAATACAAGTGACAACTTTTATTTTAATTCACAAATTCAAATTGATAATAACAAACCGATTACTAAACGAGCTATTTTATCGAAAGTTTCTCAAATTTTTGACCCCCTCGGCTTGTTATGTCCTGCTATAATTGTGGTCAAAGTTCTTTTGCAACAATTGTGGCTATTAAAAATAGGTTGGGACGACACCGTTTCTGATAACACGGCGCACGTGTGGAACCGGTTTGTTATCTCACTGCAAGCGCTAAACACAATTCGCATTCCTCGTCATGTTATAGGTACGCAGCCTATGTATATCGAGCTTCATGTTTTTAGCGATGCGTCTCAAACGGCTTACGGCGCGTGCATTTATGTTCGCACAGTTAATTCTGATCTAACGGTAACGGTTAGATTATTATTTTCTAAATCTAAGGTCGCGCCGTTAAAACCTATTAGTATCCCTCGTCTCGAACTTTGTGGGGCTTTATTAGGCGCCCGTCTGTATGACAAGGTACGTGACTCATTACGTTGTAAGTTCAATAAAATCGTGTTTTGGATCGATTCCACGATAGTCTTGGGTTGGCTACACATGAGGCCAAACCAACTTAAGACGTTCGTCCAAAATAGGGTCGCGGAAATTCATGACCTTACAATAGGGGTTCCATGGCGTCACGTCAGGAGTGAACACAATCCTGCTGATCTGGCGTCGCGTGGCATCCGGTTGGAAGAACTTCCATCTTCTACCCTATGGTGGGAGGGTCCTGAATTTCTTCGAGATCTTAACTTTTCAATAGACGATCACAGAAGTTCAGATTCATTCAAACATGTCGAGTTACCTGAGGTTAAATCATCTGTCACCGCGGTTGTAGCCCAAGATTCTTGTGAATCGTCATTGTTTCCGTTCCATCGGTTTTCCCAATTCAAACGTATGAGGCGTGCAGCGGCCTTCATGTTGCGTTTCATTCATAATATCAGATATAAAAATGAAAGACATGTAGGCAGTCTTAGTCTTGACGAGTTAGATTTTGCTGATAAAACGTTGGCTCGATTATGTCAAATTGAATCTTATCCAATAGAATATAAAGCACTGTTTAATCATGGGACTATTAAAAATAAAAGTTGTTTGTCTAAATTGAACTTATTTATAGACGACTATAAAATATTGCGTGTGGGTGGTCGTCTAGTCAATTCAGACGAATTTATTTACGGTAAAAAACATCCCATTGTAATTTCTAGTAAACATTACTTTGCAACTTTGTTGTTTCGTCATGAGCACATCCAGCTTCTCCACGCTGCTCCTCAGGCATTACTGTTCCACCTACGAGAATGTTGGTGGCCTGTAGGAGGCAGGAATTTAGCTCGTCAGGTAGTACATAGCTGTGTCACCTGTACGCGTATTCGCGGTAAGACGCTTACCCCTATGATGGGTAACTTACCTATGGAGCGAGTTACACCTAGTCTTCCATTCGTTCGGTGTGGGGTGGATTACGCTGGGCCAGTGCTCATCTTGAACCGCAAGGGTAGGGGCGCCAGGCTTATCAAGGGTTACATCTGTTTATTTATTTGCTTCGTGACACGCGCGATCCACCTTGAGCTAGTCAGTGACCTCTCCAGTGAAGCATATTTACTAACCTTAAAACGATTTATTTCACGCCGCGGTAAACCCGCAGAAATTTATTCTGATAATGGTCGCAACTTCGTAGGTGTAATGAACGATTTTTCAAAATTCTTAAACACATGTAGTTCAGATATTTTAGAGTTTGCAATTAGTCAAAATATTAAATTCCATTTCATTCCCCCTTATTCCCCGCATTTTGGTGGTCTTTGGGAGGCAGGAGTAAAGTCAAGTAAATACCATCTTCGACGAGTAATAGGCAACGCGCACCTTACCTTCGAAGAGTATAGCACAGTACTAGCACAAATAGAAGCCGTATTGAATTCCCGACCTTTGTCTCCTCTCTCTCCCGATCCACAGGATTTTTCCCCGCTCACTCCCGGCCATTTCTTAATTGGCCGACCACTGACTGCGCCAGCCTGTGATGACCTACGTGATGTGCCTGTTAGTCGTCTCCGGCGGTACCAGAGGGTGGAACAACTTCGCCAACACTTTTGGAATCGGTGGGCAAAGGAGTACATTTCTGAACTGCAGGTGCGGACAAAATGGACGGCGAATAAGGGCGAGCTCCAACCAGACTCCTTAGTGGTTATTAAGGATAACAACCTCCCGCCATTGAAGTGGCATTTGGGACGTGTCCTTCGTACTATCCCAGGAACGGATGGCATATCCCGTGTGGCCGACATACAGACGTCATCGGGTGTGGTGAGACGCGCATTCGCCAAGATTTGCCCCTTACTGCAAGACGTGGACCACGATGCTGCTACTGAAGACTATTGAAAGCCATTGCTTCCAAGGCCGGGGGCATGTTCCAAATCTTATTTGATTCTCGGCATTCAAGACTGAGGGCGACATCTCGGTGTCAAGAAGAAACCTAACGTCCTACGTCATAACACGTCACACGCCTTTCACTTGCGTAATTGGTTAAAATATTGTTCCCGATGACCCCTCTCCTTGAATCTTGTACATGACATGACCATTACATTCAATTTTGCTTTTGGAATATACGCATCTTTTATTTTATCAAAAAGTCCTTCGAAAATTCATCGTATCGCGTCAATCAGCTTGCTTGCTAGAAGAAGCCTTCACCGCTGCAGCAACAGGAGGTAAGAAAGAAATATGGATTTATAAACCAGCTTCTTTTTAGTAGATGGTCAAAATTGTTCCTTTTTATGCAAAAATAATAATAATAAGAGATAACCTTACCGTTGTTTTTCTATATGAATAACCAAAAGGAAAGATATATTGTTGAAAAAAGACTGCACAGGAACAAACACACTTATCTTGATGGTGGCACCTGCTGTCAAAATGGTAGACAGACTTTCTGTTGTCATCTGATTGGACGGTTTTAAATGGAGAGTGTTGCCAGTTGAAAACCCCAAACATCTATATATATTAGTGTTACAAAAAAGAATAACAAAGATGAACGAAATGCAAGACATTTAATAAAACAATGTTATTATTATTTTGCATTAGGTTATTTATATTTTATATAATTTACATCTTAATTAAAGTCATAAAGATATTGTGCAACTAGAACTTGTAAATATGTGAGTAGTTTCTTCTTTATGTTATTTTTTGCTTAAAGACACGAGGTTGCTGTATGGAAATATTATGACACTGAAGAATAATAATAATAATAAGAAGAAGAACAAAATATGAAGAAGTAAATATGTTTTTTTTTGAACTACGTACTATTATGATCTGAAATGTTAAAACCCATCTGGAAAAATTGTTGCTCAATGATAATACTAGTTTGATTACTTCATTGCATGTTTCTTGCATTATATTTACGTAGACGTTTTCATACAACAAAAAGTACAGAAATTTTGAAAATCACCCATATACATCGAACTAAATAACCTTACGCAAAAATTATTGCTGGGAAACGATTTTTTTTAGGACTCAATGTAACGGACTCAAAACATTGTGCTGATTGATGGATTAAATAGTAAGGAGATCGTGGGGGTGTTTAAGGTAAATGTCAAGGTAGACTGTATTTCTTCAAATAAAACTTCAGGTTCAGACTTCTTGTTTCTTATTTATTCCCAGGGCTGGCTTGCTGCTTGACTGTTGAGTGACGACTACGAATTTTGCATTTTTTTTTTTTTTTTTTGAAGTGACCACTCGCAGCGCAACAACTCTCTGAGGTTGATGCTGCTTAACCGGACTATCCTGTGGTGGCCAAAAATTACTTTAAGGCCCCCAGCCAGGGCACGAATTTTGCAACAAGCCACCCGTTTTATATTTATTTTACATATGGTGCAAGTAGTGGGTAGCGTAATAAGCGCAGAGCACGATTACCCGCTTAGAGTGCGTGTTTATTTTGATGTGTCGGGCGGTGATCTCGACAGGTTTTGACTTGTCCGGACCTGTCTGGATCGTGCTCTCTGCCTTTACAAATGTCGTGTTTGGCTACCTATATGTTCTAAGGGATATTGAAACCACCCTAACTATATGTTGTTGTATTATTTCGTAATGATCCCTACTATCAAATCAAGATTTATTGGTACTTATTTCTAAACCTTAAATAACATTGTTTCATAACTTATATACTTAAAATCATATTATATACATCATTTACATAAGCTGCGTCGTCCGTAACAGTAAAAATCTTACATTAAAACATGTATTATAAAAAAAACTTGTGAAAAAGTTGGAACTTTGACCCCCAATATCTCCGTAAATAGAAAGTTCCCAGGTATGGTCTAGATTTTTTTTTATAGAAATGGCGGAGGGAACAAGTACCTTTCGTTAAGGGTCTTGTTACACCCTTTATGTACTAGTTAACTAGACTATTAGTATTTATTAAATTAGTATCGATTTAAAGAACAGGGGGCCTTAAATGGCAGCTTTATCAGAATCATAATATGAATCACTTTAAAAAAATAAAATTCTTAAAATCATCTTTATGGTTATGATCACAAAGTCCATTTCAAGAGTTTTAAACTTTTAACGCGATTCATATTATGATTCTGATAAAGCAGCCATTATAGGCCCCCTGTTCGGCTCTATACAGCGTGTAACAGAAAGGGTATAATCATATGGAATACTGTGGTACGGACCATCAAACTGAACAACTTTCTCTAAGGGACCACCATCGAAATCGTAAAAAAATAATCAGCTGTCCTATACAAAATTTCAATACCTACTCGACCCAAATGTATGGGACAGCTGATTATTTTTTTATGATTTCGATGGTGGTCCCATAGAGAAACTTGTTCAGTTTGATGGTCCGTACCACAGTATTCCATATGGTTATACCCTTTCTGTTACACCCTGTATAATCCACGGTGCACTGGACTTTATAATCAAATAATACATTTGTTTTGTAGACGCTGTTTTTATTCACCTCAGTTTATACCTAACATGCACGCCTCTAACTCTCGAAGGTTAAGGCAGAGGTGTACGTAATGGTACACCCACATTTCTCCAGTTATTTTTAAGTCCCATGTTATAGGGGGCGAGTCTATTGCCATCAACCGGGCACGAATCCAGACTCCATGACTGATGACCTGATGACCTGATGAAAAAATCCAATAACCATTTGCCCGACCCGGGAGTCAAACCCAGGACCTCATGCTCAGCAGTCACGCTTGCGACCACTAGAAACTCAAACCATGCCTTATTAATTTACACCAAGCAGACCAACATCCCATTTCGTTATTAGTCTTTAAGCTTATACCGAGTGAATCGATTAATACCACCAATTTGCGGGCGTTCTCGGTCTATCGCTGATTTGCATGCAAGTAATTGAGCGTGCCCGCCCGCCTTGCTCGGCGTGGTACAAGCAATCCCGCTTACCGCAAACTGACTCGTGTTTGTGAATCCATAATTAATTGTTGTATTGGTGCGCAATGGTGCCTAAATTTGTCAGGCCGTTGACCTTGCCGCAATTAATCCTTGGTTACGAATTTGGCGATGTTTTGTTTACCATGGGCATTTTAGACAGCAACATATGAGCAGAATATGAGGCAAATAATAACAGCCGCTCGAGTCGATCTTATGGTTAAGCCGCGCTTGCCTAGGTTGGTCTGTGGATGGGTGACCGCCCATTACATACCGAGTTTCGTCCGTGCCTCGGAAATCACGTTAAGCCGTTGGTCCCGGCTGACATTTGTAGATCTTTGACAGTTGTTTCAAGTAGTCAGTGGCCCGAAAGTCTGATAACCAGTTTTACCAAGGGGTATCATATCGTATTACCTAGTAAAAACTGGGTTTTGGAGGTCACTTAAGGGAGTCGTATAAAAAAAACACGTACAGTGCAGGCGTGTCCGGGTTATATTTTAGATATATATATATATATGATAGATTATAGATTAGTCTACATGACGCTATAACCTTGTAGAGTGTGTGTTCGATCGCTTTCCATGCAGTATATTTTAGCGGTTTAACTTCGTGCTCGATAGATGGCGCTGTTCATTTCACTCCATTTTCTGAAACGCGGTGTTACGTTTTCCGTGAAAGAATGACCCTCGCCCGTGTCAAATGTCTGAAGCTTGGTTTTTTAACCAACGAAACAAAAAGAGAATGTTCTCAATTCGACGCGTCTATATTTTTTATTTTATGTGTGATCTGACCACGCATAACTTTTTCGGAGAAGTCCTATATGCATGATCCTTTTTTTTTAAATTGAGAAATCGTGTTTTTGCTCATTTCCTGCACATTGACGAAAACTTTAGGTGGAGTATGACGTCATCAAAGGTCTGACGATGGAGACTGAAGGCAGTTGCAAGAGGTCCTTCAGAGTTTACAGCAACAATAACGGGTTTGGGCTCATTTCATGCACCTTGATGAGAACCCAAAGTTCTTCTTTGCTGAAGTATGACTTTCATCGACGGTCAAACGATAGAGACAAATGGCAGTTGCAAGCGGTCCTAAACAGTTTGCAGCAGGTATAATGTTATTGGGCTCATTTCATGCACTTTGATGAAAACTTTAAACCTAACTCAGTGACTTTCATCGAATTTCTGACAATGGAGGCGAATGGTAGTTGCAAGAGGTCCTCAAGAGTTTACAGCATCTATAACGCGTTCGGGCTCATTTCATGCTCCTTGATGAGAACTTTAGACCTAGCTGGAGTATGACTGTCATCGAAGGTCTGACGATGGAGACGGAAGGCAGTTGCAAGAGGACCGCAACAGTTTCCAGCTGTTTTATCGTGTCTCGGCTCATTTCAAGAAGTTTTATGAGAACTTTCGTCCTAGCTGGTGTATGACTGCCATCGAGTGTCTATAAAGATGAAGACGTAAGGCTGTCGAGGGTCGCGGGCCTGTGGACTGTGAGTAATGGGCTAGCTCTCCATCCGTCCGTCTTATGACGACAGGCCGTGTCGACGGCGCGTTCGTGCTCCACGCGCGCCTCAGAGAGACGTCAGCAAACGGGAAGGGGTCCGAGAGGACCGAGGTCTGCCAGGGTTGCGGGGTCGCGGCCCTGGAACGCAAAGGGCAAAAGAAGAAACGTGGATGGGTTTTAGTCAGTACAAGTCTGACACCCGCTCATTTGTTGATTTCCCATCGGTAAAAAAAGGCTGTCGAGGGAAGCCCTTATTTGGAAAAACATAAGTAGAATATTTTTGCGATTAATGCAAATATTTCTGAGAAATTAAATTGTGAACTACTTGAATCTGTACTAATATTTTAAAGCTGATGAGTTTGCTTGTTTGGTTGATTGAACGCGCTAATTTCGGGAACTACAGGTTCGAAATAAAAAAATAGTTTAGTGTGGGATATTTATTATTTATCGTATTTTATTTTCCATTTATCGTGGAGTCGAGCATCAATGAAAAATGTTTCAAAAATGGATTTATTCCTTTTGAGAGACAACGGAAGTTGTACGTGAACGGTTAAAGTTACGCAATTATCACGTATGTCGGAATTGTTCCTCTTAAAAAGCTCTAAAAAAATGTCCGCAATGGCATATGTCTAACTTTTAAGGTTGACGCACACTTTCTCTAACCATCTCCTTCTTTTATGTACGCAGACGAAGTTGCGCGGGTCAGCTAGAAGTTGCATATAAGAAATCCAGGAGTAGAGCGAACGCTAACGTATCCGCAAAATCGCTTGCAAGTCTTGCCACAGCTCACTACGTCAAAAGAACCGTTAAAAATCATTCCGTTTCTCAGAGTACCTCAAAGTGAAGACGGATATCGCTAAAAGGTTGCTTTTTCAGTAGTAAAAACATGAAAACTGAAAACATAACACTTCGTATTTTGGGTAGTTTTTAATAGATTTTTAGATAAGTTTACCTATAGATATTTATTTTCCTTCATGAATTTATTCATTTTTTAAATTTATTTATTTATTCTTTTATTTTCTTTATTGTATTAACAATCATCTGCTTAGCATTTTCTCAACTATGTTGGCGTCGGCTTCCAGTCTAACTGAATACAGCTGACATGGAGCGACTGCCTATCTGATCTTCACAAACCCAGACAGTGAGACTTTCGATCATCAGATAAATGACAGCCGCGGCTTAACGTCCTTTAATACCAACGCGCTCGATATGTGATGGATGTACACCCATCCAATAACCGACCGTGGTAAGCGTCGATCGACTCTTGCCGCTCTTTTCTTTGTTGAATTCAAAATACAAGTAAATAAATGCTTCAGGGATTCTCAAAATAAGTCACATCACGTACTAAAGATGACTCAAAATATGTATGCACCGAAATATGAATGACCATTAATTCTATTATCTTCAAAATTTATGAACTCCTTACCAAAATAAATGATAGAGGTCTGCATTTTCGACTGAAGTTTTGAAGAAGTATATTTTGTTTAATATTTGTAGAGTTACTCGTAAGTCTAGCATACTGATTCGGTCACGTTTAACTTTGTTCACACATGCACGAAAATAATCTTATGTATGTAGAGAATACATAATATTACGGCTTAAAGCAATCCCGAGAAACCGTGACAGAAATTGTTGAACAAGAGGACGTTTGTCGGCCAAAGCAGAATGCTCAATGCACAAGTAAATTAAAATTTCCAGGAAAAATAAAAGTTCGACGAAGCATTTAAGGTGGAAGCGCCAAGGTAGGCAGCGAAATTCGAATTTTCTTACGTTTTTTTTTTGCAATGTGCAGGTCAGCTTGTGTGTTACGAGTATTCAGAATATTAATTTTGTTAATTGACAACACTGATGTCTATTTTAATTTGTTCATGGCAACACTGTGACTTCTTGCCTCCGTGAAAATATAACTGTAACGACGTGTTCTGTGAGCTACTTGCAATAAAATTTAATGATTGTGAAAATTATTGAGGTTTTCAATTCTACCACGAATCCTCGACCTGGAAACAGCCGATTATATCAGTTTAGGACTGAATGACCAACTTTTAATTTATATCTTTATCTTTTTACTGTTATAATTTTGCATAAAATGTATGGCCATGAAAAAATCGTCTTTTCTTGAACAAAATTTATATTTTAATGCAATACAAAGTCATAAATTCGCATTAATATTACTTCGTTTGCCAAGTGAAGTCAAGTTTAAAGTAAAATTTTAAGATGAAATATGCAACACTTTAGTTTAAAATCTTGAAAATTTCTCAATCTTGGAAGAAGTAATTAAGTGGGTAAAACTGCATTATTTAGAAAACTACTCATAAGAGAAAACACTTTCAATAATTTTATTCCAAAATCTAATTAATTTCGTAGCACTTTACGTAGTAAAGACTGCGAAGCGAGTTTCCAAGTGTGTAAAAAAAAAGTATTTATGTAAATTTTAACATGTTTATTCGTGACACAAAGGTAAAAGTAACTACATGGTGATTTCAATAAAGACAAGTAATGTCTCAGTATGTGCTGCCTTGCAAGGGGTACAAATAATGTTTCCATATTAAACTACTTAATTAGTAGCAGGTTGTAGTTTTTGTGAGGACAAAAACGACTGCTTCTACAGCTAATTACCTAATATTAAATCTTTAATAAAATATACATTAAACATATTTTAAACAATACAAAGTAAGTATACAATAAAAGCATTGTGTTGTATGGCTGATAACAATCTTAATGTTACCGGCCAAACCGGCCGGTAACATTAATTAAAAATTATTTCAGGCCAAACTTGAAATTAGTTTGTCTTAGCCTTAGGCCAAACTGGATTAAAGACTATCATAGGAGCACCTCGACTATTAGGTTAGGACTGTGCCAACCGCACTACATCCAAGTTGGTCGCATTGTAATAAAATCCCGGTAATAGTTCACGTGTCGTTCACAAACGAAAATAAACCTCCATAAGCAAATAATCTGCCTATCTACCAACACGTCACCGTTTCAACCCTTAACCCATATCATCGAAGTATCAACAGAGCAGGTTATACGCTACCCTACCCACTACTTCCACCCCTCATTGTTTACGCTACGTATAAAAAGATACAATTTTCCTCCGACATCACTTTATCCAACCAAGTGTTATGTAAAGGGAAAGCTTCAGGAAAAGATATATCCGATGTTTCCGATTGTATGAAATTCACACGATAAACCACCTTATGTAATAGAGCTATAGGTTCAGTTTAGATTGATAGGAAAGGTTCAAAATATAGGTTCAAGAACGATTGACACCTATGAAATGTATTATGTTAAAAGGTTTTTAATAACAATGGGTTTTCTGGTGATGTAGGGATCAAAAGTATTTATTTGTAGCAATATTTGTGAGCATAGATATAAAATAGAAAAATGTATATGTATCCGTTCTCCCTCCCTCCCTCTGCTCCCCTGTTCCATTCACGTTAAAACCATACAATTTTACGTGTGAATGGAGTATGTGTAATTTACACGCGATTCTATTTGATATCTCATCATCAGCCAAGCCATTTTAGCCTTTTTGGGGTCGGCTTCCAGTCTAACCAGATGCAGCTGAATACCAGTATATTAATAACCAAGTCGATAATAAAAGAAAACTAAAATGTTATTCGATCATCGAGTCAAGATTATTTGAAGACATCTAAGTTTCATGACCAACACTTAAATTTACATAAGTAGCTCAGTTGAAATCTTTCTTCGGCCTAGACGTGACTTGTGAGTTAATTATTTTTTTATAGTCCCAGATATCTGTTCCATTCACGCCGCGTCGCCCCATCAAGCCGTGTAATGGTACAGAAAGTAAATAAATTTTGTCTATACTTCGTTGAACGTCGAAGTTTTTTTTTTGCCGAATGTTGTAAAAATTTTTCGTTATTCCGAGCAAGCTGCGACAGTAAATGGCTTTACTAAGTCATAGGTTTGACATGTCATAGATTTGTGTAAAAAAGTTTGTCTATTCTTCGCTAGAAACTAACTAGCATGTGTGTAGTGTGGTACTGTAAGTTGACTTCAATTGACTACGAGAGTACTTCCTATATTTGTCAAGAAGCCTGCCTATCCCAGAAAAGATAGGCAGAGGTGTACCTAATAGTACACCCACATTTTACCAGTTATATTTAAGTTTTGTGTAAAATAGGGCGAGCCTATTGCCATCAACTGGCCACAAATGCAGAATCTTTGGCTGTTACTGAGAAATTCCTAATGGAAAAAAAAATAACACTTGCCGACCTGAGAATCGAACGCAGGAACTCAGCAGTCGAGCTTGCTACCTAGACCAACCACAGATAGACTTCGGTGTTTACTTTTTTTAATAAGTAGTATTATTTTTTATTTATTTCTTTAAATATTTTCTATCATCCAAGAAAAACTTCAAAGAAACCACTTCGTTTTCCTAAAGAAACCAACCCAGTAAAGCACACATTAAAAATATTTACCAAAATTAAAAGCTGTATCCACGAACAAAAGTAATTAGTTTACTTGTTGAAGTACTAAATGAATGAAGCCTCTTTTACAAAAACTGAACAAACTGGCACAAAGAGGCACAAAGGTTATTATACTCTTATGATGAACGTGTAAGGTAACACTCAAAATGTTTGCTCTTGGTTAAGGGGATGTTATAATGTAGAACGCGAAATTAAAATTCACTTTACTTCTAATATTTCATCAAAATATTATAATTTATAACTTAAAAAGTTGTATTGATTGCTTACTATAAGTTTTTATTTAACTTGCTTTGTTAGTTAATTAGTTGGTTGGTTAGTTAGTTACTATGTACTGGTCAAATCTTGCAACTAAACAAACCAGTTCCCTATAACCTATTGAGCAAAAAGTATTGCACATTCCTTTGGTTCTGGTGGCAATACATTTTTATGAAAGACATCACTACATCCGGTAGCCAAGATCGCCTCCTCACGCAATAACTCCTCAGCGGTTAGCACGGACAGGAAACTTAATATACGCGTTAAATGTTGATAGATAAACCAATTTGATTTTCATTTTAATAAATCTTGGTTTTTTAATATTTATTTTATTACTCTGTAAATAAACGGATATTCAGCTTACATTTAGCTGGGAAAAGGCTAAGCAGATGATGACTCTGTAAATAAACGAAAACGATGGATGGATTGTGTGAGGGATAATTTGAATGAAAAAGGAGTAAATGATAGCGTGAAGGTTGACAGGGGAGAATGGAAGAAAAAACGATGTTGCGCCGACCTCAAGTAACATGGGGCAAGGGCAAGAAGATGATGATGATTACTCTGTAAATAAATCTTGTATAGCTATTTTTGCTTAATAGAAAGGGTGTAACAAGACCCTTCACGAAGCTGAAAGGCACTTATTCTCCCCGTCGTTGCGATCATTCTTTTGTTTACCACCATACCTGGGAACCTTCTAGTTACGGAGATATTGGGGGTCAAAGTTCCAACTTTTTCACAAGTTTTTTTTTTTTTAAATACATGTTTTTAATGTAAGATTTTTACTTTATACGAGTACGCCTGCACGATCCCCGTATTAATCAATGCATCCATCAGCACAATGTTTTGAGTGCGTTACATTGAGTCCTACAGTAAAACGTGATTTTTCACAACAACAAAAAAGTCGTTTCCCAGCAATAATTTTTGCGTAAAGTTAGTTAGTTTGATGTAGGTACTTAATGCTTGGTTGACGGCTTCGTGAATGGTCCTGTTACACCCTGTATTATGATCTCTACGTGACAACCCGCCTTACAAGTTCGCGCATCGGACAGAAGAATCATTTATGCGGGACCCGTAGAGCAGCAAGCTTCCTTGTCTCGGCTCTTTTCTGGACGTCGCCACTGTTGATTCAGGTTTCTATGAGTTGCAGTTTGGGAATAATGTTAATAGTGTTGTTATAACTTTGAGGGCTACGTTAGCACATTCACCTTAAATAAAAAATATAACTAGCTCAAGGTACAGTCTACTTTGAAGCGCGAGTGTACAAAATTACAACGAAAGTGAAGTTCTGATGGATTTTTCTTCGTGTAGTTGGCGGTTCATATATTTGGCTTATGATAAGCAGTTTTTGGTAGTATTATGTAAAGTTTAGAGTATAAAACGCTTGAGGAGCAGCTTCAAAACGTAGGTATATAGGTGGGTTAAATGTTTTATTTTCTATTTTTCATAATAATAATTGTATAAGTTACCTTGTTGGTCGTGGTCGCAAGCGAGGTTCGATTCCCGGGTTGAGCAACGTGTTATTGGGTTTTTCCATCAGGAATTTCTCAGTAGCAGCCAAGGAGTCTGGATTTGTGCCCGGTTGATGGCAATAGGAGTCTATTGCCATCAACCCGCTATAAAGTGCGACTTAAAACATAACTAGTGAAATGTGGGTGTACTATTTAGGTACACCCCTGCCTAATCATTAGGAAATTACAGGCGTGGTGTTATGTGTATTTGTTTAAGATATGGTGTTACGTATATTTTAACGATGCAATAATAAATTGTTTTTATCGTAGGTACCTACAACAAACAGCCTTTTTGTGTAAGTTTGCGTAAGTTGAAAATAATCTGAAAGTCGTCAAAAGGGATATTTAAATAAAAAATAATTAATCTTTTCTTCAACAACACATATGTAAGTAGACAGCGTGTAACATAAAGGGTATAATCATATGGAATACTGTGGTAGGGACCATCAAACTGAACAACTTTCTCTATGGGACCACCATGGAAATCGTAAAAAAATAATCAGCTGTCCTATACAAAATTTCAATACCTACTCGACCCAAATGTATGGGACAGCTAATTATTTTTTACGATTTCGATGGTGGTCCCATAGAGAAAGTTATTCAGTTTGATGGTCCGTACCACAGTATTCTAGATATGATTATACCCTTTCTGTTACACGCTGTATAGTTACAAGTTAATTTAGTTATGTGGTTCAGTCTCATAGGCTCTGGATAAGTATATTCCATTTATTCATGTTGACAAACTAAGTGTCCTGTAGAATGAGATAAAATAGTTCTCCGAATTAAATTAAAAGCTATTTTACAAAACCACATTGTCGGCATCAAATCGAGATTCGGTGAGCATTAAAGTACTAATTAATTTGATTCGGTAGTTCATTCGTGGTTTTAGCTTGCTTGTAATTATTTTGTTTACAGGTCTGATGCCAACTGATTACAGGTAACATTTTGTGGGTTTTGAGAAACCGACTTTATTTGTTTAAGATCAAATCGTGGGTTTCGGTGTAATTATTTAGAGTTTCTCCTAACAGTGTTACTTAATTTAGAATCATAATATTTGTTTGTGAAATATAGGTATTTATTAAAGGTCTTGCGTTAATTATAATGGGCGTTATGTTTTACCGAGAAGGCGTACAAACATTATAGAAAAAAAAAAGAAAAACAAATAAGTAACAGAAATAGCAAAATAAACAAAATTAAATACTCAAAACCTATTTTAACTTTGACATAAAAGAGAAACAGGCTTCTTAAGAATATTTGCGAGATAATTTAATTTATTGAATTTAGAAATAATTATCGTTTATTTAATAACATTTTAAGTACTTGCTAAGAATATTAATATACATAATATACAGACTTATTAATTAAAATAACCTAAAGTAAATAACCTAGCAACAAACTTAAAAAATGGCGTCAAAAAACTCCTCCTCAACGCTGTCAACTGGTAATGTACCCAAGAGACTGGCGGCGTTGCCACGTTGTATGGCAACGCTAAGCCTTTGGCCAAGGTAAAAGCCAGCCCTTGGGTCACGGGAAGTGTCAACTAAACGTTTAGAAATATCCTTGAAAAGGCTGTGAGCGCTCGGACCCCACGGTCCTAGAGTTTCAACCCCAAACGGCTCGAAAATATAGTTACCAATGAGGTTACTATATTTACGCCGCTTGAGGTTCTCTGCAGCCGCAGCGGCAGCCCCAGCACAGCACGATGAGCTAGGAAGATGGGATGGCGCAAGAGTATCGACACATGTTGCGTCCCACACTAAAGGCCTACCCATCTTCCATGGAAACAAAGACATCCCGTCCGGTCTCTTGCCATCGTCGCGTGCCAAGCCATTGGGTTCTAATATAGCTGGAACGCCGACGGTGACAAGAGCTCGTCGGATGATGTCATTTAAATTCGCGTGCCGTGCAAAACGGCCCGCACTTCGGCTGCATGACAGGCCGTGATGTCCGAGGCTGTTGACAACTTCACCACAGTGACAGCGATGAGGAGAACATAATGCGGCACCTAGGCGTAGAGAAGCAGCGAGGCGGAAATTAGTGTCGTCGAGCAACGTACCTGTGTTCGACGACGGTAGTGCGTGAAGCCAAAGACCCGACTCCCACTCACCCACAGCTAGCAGACGAGCGCGCTCAGCAGTAGTAGCAGACGTGTTCAGTAAATTGTTCTGAACTACTCTGCAGAGCGGCTCGTCCCACCTTCTCTGGGAAAATGGATGGTCGGGTTCTTCAGAATTTGGGCAAGCGAGTTTCCAGGCATTGATAGCCTTGGAGAAGCACGGCACATCAAAATCAATCAGTGTGGAAGCCAGGATATTCCTCATTAATTTCTCAGTGCCGTGGACCGAGGATATAAAAGCCGGTAAACTAATACTAGAAATTTTGCGGACGCCGAGTCCTCCCATACGAATGGGAAGAGTAGCTTGTGTCCAAGCTCGATCGTCCAAGGCCACATTTAAAATGGATGATAAAGTATTTCTGATAATTTGATCCATTTGGTCCAAAAGATGAGTGTGCTTCCATAAAGGGGAAGCACGTAGAAAATAAGTTAATTTTGGGCCGAAACAGCAATAACGGATTATGGTGATGGCCGAATGCATATTAATTTGGAGTAATCTTTCCGAAATGTCATTGAAATTTTGAATTTTTTCCTCGATAAAATCGGGAAAGGAAATCTCGAAGATTGGAGACCCAAGGAGACGAAGAGAACTTTTTTCAATAATTTTGATGTTAGGGGCTATTGCGTTAAATTTAGGAATAGTCAGTTGTCTGTTGGTATAGTCCGTTAAATAAAGTTCGCATTTTGCAAGGTTAAGGTCAAGGCCAATGGAATGAAGTTTATTTTTTAAGTAAATTAAATCATTTAAAACAGTATCTACGTCGCCCCCCAAGGTTCCATCATCAAGATACCAAACGTTAAATTTAGAAATAATTAAATGCATTAATTGTATTTTTTAAGTCAACTTCCGATTTATCAAAAATATTGTATTGACTTCTCGTTACGCGCCGCTCGGGGACCTACCGACCGAGTCGAGTATAAAACAGGGTGCGCGGCGCTCGACGGATCAGAAGTTGTCTAGTAGCAGACACGGTACGAAGGTGCTCTGAACTGTCAGGTAACGTTAAGTTTATTATTACCTTATACTGTTACTATGCTTCTTGCTATATTGATGTGATAATTAGTAACTTATTTACTGAACACCTTTAAAAATTGTGTATTTACTGTATTGCTTATTATTTTTCTTATTCCATGCCTTATGCTTCATGCTATTATTGTATTATGGTGTGAATATAATTATAGAAATTAATCATCATTTACATATTTTATGAAAATATATCAATTTGATTTATTAAACTATTTCTTTCGTATTATTTCCACTATCTCTCCCACATCAGAATTGGGATTACGTATATAACACAACTACGCCTGTGAATGTTATGCTTTCAGGAACTTCAAAATGAACGCAGAAGATTCTACCGCGGGTCAGGCTGAGCGGTCGCAAGCTGCTTCAGGGTCTGCGCCAGCATCTCAAGACCAGTATGCTGGTAGACATCCATCACCGATCCTGAGTCAAAGAGTGTCGCATCAACCTACTAGCCGTTATGCAGACGTCAACGGCAGAAACACTGCGTCCTCATCATCCACGGGTGATGCAGTTCCCGGTGGTTCCACGGCCACGTGCGACAGCCGCGAATCAAGGACAGTAGAGTTTGTACCTCTTAATTTTATGCAAAATATGATGCAGGAAATGATGACTCAGTTAATTAATACTACCGCTCAAGCTTTTAACCCACCGAATGTGTGGCCTACTCCACGAATGCGAAGTCTTGAGCATATTTATGTCCCTGCTTTTAATCCCGACGATCGGACCGATACCGTACAAGTTTGGTGCCGAAACGTCGAGGAGCTCCAAGCTGAATATGAACTCTCTGATAGAGAGCTACTAAACTTGTCTCGGAACCACTTACGTGGACGAGCCGCCGAATGGGCTCGTCGTAATTATTCAAGTTTAATTAAGTGGTCAGACCTTAAAACTAGTCTGATTGAAACCTTTGCAGATGAGGCTCGTTACTATGACGACCTGACGCTGTTCATGGAGTATACCAGCGAGCAGGCCAGCAACTTCGCTGAGTACGCAACCCGGAAATGGGAACTGGCGAAGAAGGTGATTGGTGTGGAGATGACTGAACAACGCCCCGTCGAAGCAGTTATTTCGGGTATGTCTGACTTTCGTATTCGTTCTGATTTGCTACGACTTACACCAAAAAATTTGCCACAGCTAATTCAAAGTCTCAATTCATATAAGCGTAAGAGGCCCGGTGGTGAGCCTAATCACAACATTCCATCTAAACGCTCTAGAACCACTCCCTCTGCAGATATGTTACCTCGACGATGTCATAAATGCCATAAAGTACCTTCAAAAAGACTGCCGGTCAGGCACAAATAATAACGGTCCTCGAAAAGATACTGCTCCCAATATTAATGCTAAGCCTACTGAATCAAAGCCTTCTAAAGCAACAGTTTGTACTTTTTGCAATAAGAAGGGGCACACTTTTGAAAACTGCTTTGGGCGCATAAATAGGCAAACCAAAAACGATAAACCCTTTAACGTGAATAGTTTGAGTTTAAGCAATAAAAATTTGCAAACTATTCAAATCGAAAGTCGTGATTATTCTTGCCTCTTAGACAGTGGTGCAGAATGCTCCCTTATGCGCGACAGTATTGGCGATTCGGTCAAGGGTAGGATTATTTATGAGACCTCAGTTTTGCGGGGCATTGGAGACAATGCTTTCAGTTCATCACGAAAAAAGCTGTGCATGGTGTGTGTTGATGGCCTTAATATTGAATTGGACTTTATTCTAGTCCCTGATAGGTACATTCAATATGATGTATTGCTTGGTCAAAATCTTTATAAAATTCAGTTACGTAATCTATTAGAATCACATTCTAACACGTTCACGTCCGGTAATGCAGTTTCACAAGTAACAACTGGCAAACTAACCATTCGCTTAAAAAATCCGGACAAAATAGTACAGAGACGGCCATATCGATTGGCTCCAGCCGAACGTGAACATGTTAAAAACTTAATTAAAGAACTAAAAGATAACAATATAATTCGCGATAGTAGTTCACCATTTGCAAGTCCTATACTACTGGTTAGAAAAAAAGATGGTAGTGACAGGATGTGTGTCGATTATCGAGAATTAAATAGTAACACCGTTCGTGATCACTTTCCACTTCCCATTATTGATGACCATATTAGCAAACTATCTGGAGCCAAATACTTTACAGTATTAGATATGACAGCAGGGTTCCATCAAATCCCGATAGCTAATGATTCAATAGAAAAGACTGCCTTTGTCACACCTGAAGGGCAGTACGAGTTTCTTCGTATGCCATTTGGCTTTTGCAATGCACCCTCGGTTTTTCAAAGGGCCATTAACACAGCACTAAAGCAATTCATTGACGATTTTGTTTTAATTTACATTGATGATGTAGTAATTTATTCGGAAACTATCGATCAGGGAATTGAACGTCTAAATCTTGTACTTGATGCCCTACAAAAAACGGGTTTTTCTCTTAATGTTAAAAAATGTAAGTTTCTACAAACAGAAATAGAATATTTAGGAAGAATTGTCTCCAATGGCCAAGTAAGGCCAAGCCCTGGTAAGGTTAACGCCTTGTTAAATTCTCCCATTCCAACAAACATTAAACAGGTCCGGCAGTTCTGCGGATTAGCCAGTTACTTTAGAAAATTTATTCCTAACTTTTCACTTACCATGATCCCTTTGTATAATCTTACCCGTAATAATGTCAAGTGGAACTGGACATCTGAACATAATGTTGCCAGAGATAAAATTCTTGAGTCCCTTTCTTCCGAACCTGCATTGACTTTATTTGATCCGACAAAGCATGTAGAGTTACACACAGATGCCAGTTCCGCTGGACTAGGAGGTATACTTTTCCAAAAACATGACGAAAACCTTAAAGTCATTGAATATTTTAGCATGCGCACCACCGAGACTGAAAGCCGTTACCACTCTTATGAGCTGGAAACGCTTGCGGTAGTTAGATCCGTTAAGCATTTTCGCCATTACTTACTTGGCAGACCATTCAAGCTTGTTACTGATTGAAATTCTCTGAAAGCCTCGCGGAACAAAAAACAATTGCTTCCCAGAGTCCACAGGTGGTGGGCATATTTGCAATCTTTTGATTTTTCTATTGAGTACCGCAAAGGTGAACGTATTCCCCACGTAGATTATCTAAGCCGCAATCCGACAACTGTCAACATAAGTAACGTACAAAATTATAGTGAGTGGTTAGAAGTAGAGCAAAATAATGACTCTGAAACTAAAAATATCATTGAGTCAATCCAACAGGAGTACCATCGATAAAGATGTAGCTTCTAGTTACGAAATACAAAATGGTCTATTATATCGTATTATTTCTGTCCATAATAAAGTAAAAAAACGTCTATTTATTCCTAAGAGTTATCGATGGCACATAATACAAATTTATCATGATGCACTTAAACACTTTGGCTGGGAAAAAACGCTCGAGAAAATCAGAGAGCAATTTTGGTTCCCCAACATGTCCAAGTGTACTCGTAAATATGTTGACAATTGTCTGACTTGCAAGATTAATAAAAGTCAATCAGGATCACGACAGATTACGTTGCATCCAATAGAAAAGCCACCTACTCCCTTTCATACCGTCCATATGGACACCACTGGCAAATTGAGCGGTAATAAACCCACTAAACAATACGTGGTTGTTTTCATAGATGCATTTACAAAATATGTTTTCATGAAACCAGTTAGTAATTTAACTGCGGGAGCTACTGTAAATTGTTTGAAAGAGCTAATTTACACTTTTGGCACTCCAAAGCGTATTGTTTGTGATCAGGCCGCTTCTTACACTGGTAAAGAGTTTTCAAATTTTTGTGAACACTGGTCTATAGAATTGCATTTTATAGCTAGTGGTGTGAGTCGAGCAAATGGGCAGGTCGAGCGAGTAATGAAGGTTTTGACTAACTGCTTTACAATTGTTGAAAATACTACCAAAAGAAGTTGGAAAGATGCTGTTGGTGAAGTACAGTTAGCAATTAATAGCACTTTCAGTAAAAGTACCGGTCATACTCCGTTCCAACTTCTTATGGTCTGCGATCAGGCACCTCCTGCCATATCAGCTTTACTAAATGATATTGAGCGCTTGGACCTCGACACATGCCGTCAAGAGTCAAAATTTAAAATGGACGAATTGGCTCAAACCCGGAAAGCCGATTTTGATAAAACTAAAGCTAGAATTGTATCTTTTAAAGTTGGCGATACTGTTTTAGTTAAACAAAACCCGCGAGCAATTAACAAACTTGACAGTAAGTTTAGAGGTCCTTGCGTCATTACCGAAGTAAAAGATAATGATCATAGTAAAGGTTCATAAGACAGGTAATGAGTTATATGTTTCTCATGATAACTTACGGGTTGTTACTCCCGACATGGGATGTGAGTTGACTGAATCTTTAGATACATCTGATTGATAACTGTTTATAGATTTGATTTGATTAATTAGGTTAGATTGTCTTGCATAATCAGTAATCGCCTGGCCAACGATGATTGTTATGCCTGATAATCGCATTTTTACTGCCATGTGATTTGGCAATTATATTTTGTTGTCATGTGATTTGACATCTGCCATGTGATTTGGCAATTATATTTTGTTGTCATGTGATTTGACAACTGCCATGTGATTTGGCAATTGTGTTTTGTTGTCATGTGATTTGACAACTGCCATGTGATTTGGCAATTATATTTTGTGGTCATGTGATTTGACAACTGCCATGTGATTTGGCAATTGTGTTTTGTTGTCATGTGATTTGACAACTCTCATGTGATTTAACAAGCGGTCATGTGATTTGGCGTTTGTGGTCATGTGACTTGAGCAATATTATTTGTAAGCCATGCGATTTGGCAGTAGGATCATGAGATATGATGACTGAACGAATGTTATTACTTTAAGTAATTTAAGATTTATAATTTATGTTCGCGAGCCATGACGGCTGCTCGTCAGAATGGCCGTGTGCGAGATAATTTAATTTATTGAATTTAGAAATAATTAAATGCATTAATTGTATTTTTTAAGTCAACTTCCGATTTATAAAAAATATTGTATTGACTTCTCGTTACGCGCCGCTCCCCCACCTACCGACCGAGTCGAGTATAAAACAGGGTGCGCGGCGCTCGACGGATCAGAAGTTGTCTAGTAGCAGACGCGGTACGAAGGTGCTCTGAACTGTCAGGTAACGTTAAGTTTATTATTACCTTATACTGTTACTATGCTTCTTGCTATATTGATGTGATAATTAGTAACTTATTTACTGAACACCTTTAAAAATTGTGTATTTACTGTATTGCTTATTATTTTGCTTATTCCATGCCTTATGCTTCATGCTATTATTGTATTATGGTGTGAATATAATTATAGAAATTAATCATCATTTACATATTTTATGAAAATATATCAATTTGATTTATTAAACTATTCGTAACTTTTCGTATTATTAACTTTCGTATTTTAACTTTTCGTATTATTTCCACTATCTCTCCCACAAATATTTAGTTAACGCTTTCCGTGACCCAAGGGCTGGCTTTTCCCTTGGGCAAAGGTAAAAACCAGAATCATCGTCATCATCGACATCATTAC
The DNA here is from genome assembly GCA_947578425.1 of Eugnorisma glareosa. Classification (NCBI taxonomy): domain Eukaryota; kingdom Metazoa; phylum Arthropoda; class Insecta; order Lepidoptera; family Noctuidae; genus Eugnorisma; species Eugnorisma glareosa. Next base: position 16,912,417 of record OX387965.1, read on the forward strand.
CATACAGCGTGGCAATGCCGCCAGTTTCTTGGGCATATTACGGGTGACAGTGTCGCGGAGCTTTTTGATGCTATGTTTTATGTTGTTTGTAAGTTTATTTTTAACTAGCGACCCGCCCCGGAACGGGTGCAATATTATATATAAGTTCCTGAAAATTTTCCGCATCAAAATCCGTTGCGTAGTTTTAAAGATACATAGGGACAGACAGATAGCGGGAAGCGACTTTGTTTTATACTATGTAGTGATGTACTACCGCGCTCTCTGACGGTCAATCAGTTTTTTTCCTTATGCCCCGATTAAGAAGGTTGAAAACTATAGTCGACTGTCTATGAGCGAGGTAGTAAATAGTTATTTACAGAAATTAAGTTTATACATTGTTACAAAGAGGTAAAGTAAGCTGTAGAAGGTAATCTCTGACATTACTAATCCAATTTCAAAAAATCTCTTATTAGTGGAAAGTTTCACTGTTATCGAGAGCCTTAGTATTTTAAACTTTGCCCGACACTAGGAATTTTTCCTGTATTGTCGGTAACGAACATTTAAACACACATATACAAACAGCCAACAACAACAACCACTATCACAAACACAACTAACATCAACAACTATCTGTAGGCCTGCAAATATTTGTTCTGTTTGGGAACCGGACCCGTGACTTGCGGCGCAGCATTCAATCACTTAACCCCTGCGTCGTACCGTCAAACATGCCACCAACCGACCAAGTCGCGAGCATAAACTTCTTCCGAGGATAGCTGGTACCACACTTATAAGCACTGCACCGAATCGTCATCACCTCATGACCCACACACCTCTACCTCCACCTTTCCCATATTTTTAACTCCTGAAAGCCAGGATCAAAAGCGGCGACCACCAGAAAAGCGTCGAGACAATGAAGCTTGACGAAGTCCCAGAGAGTCTTCGGAACCGTGGGAAGACCATAATTTCCACATCCGATCCGAGAATACAGGGAGTAAACAGACTCTTCACGAACCAAGCATTCCGTACATCAAACTAAGTAACTCTACGCAAAAATTGTTTCTGGGAAATTACATTTTTTGGGTGGAAATCACGTTTTACGGTAGGACTCAATGTAACGCTCTTAAAACATTGTGCTCATGGATGAATTGTCAAAAGTAAAAATCTTACATTAAAACAAGTACTTATTTAAAAATAAAACTTTTGATAACGTTGTAACTTTGACCCCCAATATCTCTGTAACTAGAAGGTTCCCAGGTATGATCTAGAACAAAAAATGATCGCAATGATGGGGAGAACAAGTGCCTTTCGGCTTCGGGGTCTTGTTTTGATACTTACCTGTGTGCATTGTAGTATGGAGTTTCGTGTTCTAGATAATGTAGTTCAAAGAGACAATGCTACCCGTTCTGTGTTGTGCCTCTGTACCTTAAAACCCAAGTTAATGATGTAAAATTTTCTCAAATTTACTTGAAAATATAGAGTCGTCGTGTGCTCACAACAAATTGTACTCATTACAGTGTCTAAGTCTGTATAATGATGAAACGAGGGAAACTGGAGTGAAACATCAACAATGTTAGGATTCTCAGGAGTTTTTTTGGCACACATTCATTAAGACATACCAACTTTATTTGTGTGTCACTACTTACACTGAATTTTATGAAACAAGGCCAACATCCAGTCTCAAGGTTTTGTTGTCGCGCTAAATTCATTTAGGATTTAAGTACAATACAACTGTGACATTCTGTCATAGAATTCATAGAGATCAGCTTAGTGTCCTAGTGGTAGCGACCCTGACCCTTTGTTCTCATATTATTACATTCGCAAAATATTATATTCTCGAATTATTATATTCTCAAAATATAAGTACAATACAACTGTGACATTCTGTCATAGAATTCATAGAGATCAGCTTAGTGTAGCGTAGCGACCCTGACCTACGAGTCCGACTCATGGACTCGAATTCAGCCAGGAGCTTTATTTTGTGTAATTTACATTTATTTTACTACCATTACTGCCCTCACTACGGTGAAGAAAATATCGTGAATAAAATATGATAGTTTGAAAAAACTAAACAAACACGCTTTAGGATGACGTCATTTTATTTCTCGTATTCTTCTCAACAAACCCTTTCATTTGATACCCAAATCATGGGAATGCATAAAAAATAACTAGTCCGTCCTCTTTGGGAGTCCGCCATATTGGATTTAGAATGACATCAATTAGCTAACCATGCATTGTCAAACCTGTATGCAAAATTTCAGCTTAATCGGAAACCGGGAAGCAGGTCAAACATTTCTAAGGTAAAACTAAGAAAAGCGGGTTAAAAAATCAGCAAGTCTGGCTGTCAATAATTCGAAGACATTTACCAACCTGAACTGGGTCGCCTGGTAGATAATGGCTCACGCCTTCTCTGTAGTGGTGGCTCAGTGGTTGCGGCCCCGACTTACGTATTCGTAAGTCGGGGCCGCAACCACGACTTTACTATTGTAAAGTCGTGGTTTCGAACCCAGGCAGGCGCATTACTTTGTAATTTATTTCATCACCACTGCTCTCAAAAAGGAAGCAGGAAATCATCGTGGGGAAACCGGCATGTCCTAGAACCAAAACAAATCGAAGACATGTGTGACATCTACCAACCCGCACTGGGCCCGCGTGGTGGATTATAGCCCATTCCCTCTCATAGAGAGGAGGCCGTGTGTCCCAGCATTGGGAACATTAAAAGCTGATTATGCTATGCTTGTCGGAAAAAGAGTGGTATTCGTTGAAGGCTGATTAACACTGACTTTAATTGAAACTGCTTCGTTAGCCCCGTGGTCGCAAGCGCGACTGCTGACTAGTCCGATTCCCTGGTCGGGCGAAGTCTTATTGAGTCTTTCCATCAGGAAATTTTCAGTAGCACCCACGGAGTCTAGATGAGTGTTCCATTGATGGCAATAGGCTCGTTCCCAATTCCATGGGACTTAAGCATAAAGGTCGAAATGTGGGTGAACCATCAGGCACGCCTATTCCTAACCCTTCCGGAATTACAGGCATTATGTTAAGTTAATAGAAATTTCCTGTAGCAACACACAAAACTGACTTCATGAATATTGATATTATTAAATTATATCTCTTGGTATCATTCTATTAACTTGTAAAACATATCGGGTTTAGATTCACATCTGTATTGATGAAATGAAAACACTCTGGCGGTGTGTCGGGCGCTAGTTATCTAGAAACCTATATAAGCTTTGTTTTTATTTAATTCCTGGTTCTCCTTTCTCCATACTAAGCTCGGGCCAAACTGAAGATAATTCAGCGCGGGATACGGGCTGAAATTGTATCAAATAACTTGTATGAAGGTGTTCAAACACGGGTGACTTTAGCGCGCAGTGCGTCCCGTGTCCCATATGGCCAGAGTTTTAAACATATTAAACTAGCTGTTGCCCGCGTCTTCGCTCGCGTTTTGGTCAGAAATTATCCCACGGGCACGTTGTAAATATAGTATACACTTTGGGATAATGTAGCTTCCTATTAGTGAAAGACAGAAAAACTCAAAGCGTTTATTTCAATTAGACCTTAGCAGGCACTTTAGAAAGTCAGAAAAACAAAGGCGAAGCTACAGTCACATACACAAGGCATAATAACTTGTGAAAGTACTGTAGTTGCCCATTCCAAAGCGTAGATCTCTATCGAGAAGAATAGGCAAGAAACTCCATGGACACTCTTTTCAATCAAAATATTATTACAAGATCTTGGTTACATCATTCATGTTGAGATTATACATATATGTGAGAACGATGTAGAAAGACGTGCACATTAAGAGCGTCCAGAGTAAACCATTATATATAACTATCAGCAATTTAAAAACTAAGTAGTTAAAAAAAAACCGTGGCAGCTGAGAGACGACCAGTCCCAACTGTCAGCGCCCGTTCAGTCCATTAGATCCAGAAATTACCCCCTACAACCTCACAAACTTTACCTCTTCATAATATTAGTACAGATTATCGGGTGTATGTATCTTGATATTATTAAGATAAAATCGGTAATGTAAAGAAGACTAAATATCCATACAGAATCTGTATTGTGTGAACATCTGTAGAACGCCTGGGTGCTTTAAAAATTGAGGATTTGAGCTAATACAACCCTGTATTAGCTCAAATCCAATCAAATAATAAAGGTTGTAACAGGACCCTTAACGAAGCCGTCAACCAAGCATCATGTACATCAAACTAAGTAACTTGACGCAAAAATTATTGCTGGGAAACGACTTTTTTTTTTTTGGGTGAAAAATCACGTTTTACGGTAGGACTCAATGTAACGCACTCAAAACATTGTGCTGATGTATTGAATAGTACGGAGGTCGTGGAGGTGTTTAAAGTAAAAATATTACATTAAAAACATGTATTAAAAAAAAAATGTGAAAAAATTGGAACTTTGACCCCCAATATCTTCGTAACTAGAAGGTTCCCAGGTATGGTCTAGAACAAAAAAAACCAGCCAAGTGCGAGTCGTACTCACACGCACATAGGGTTCCGTAGCACCAAACAATATAATAAAAATATTTTGAAGGCATTCATTCGTTCATATGTTGTATTGTTTTACATTCATCAACAAAACTAAATTTGTTTTACATAGTATGTTAATGAAAAACAAAGTTGTTGCTGCAGTTTGATGAAAAAGTCCCGTATCTCAAAAAATAAACATCAAATCTTATTCAAATTAATTTTGTTTGAAAGTTTTTTTTTACGTTCTATAATCCTAAATTTTTTTCAGAATTTTTCTCGTCTTACTTTAGAAATTAGAGGGGGGGGACACACATTTTACCACTTTGGAAGTGTTTATCTTTCAAACGATTGACTTTGAGAGAAAATGGTTTTAGGAACCTCAATGTCATTTTTAAAGACCTATCTATAAACACCCCGCACGTATAGGTTTGATGAAAAAAATATTTTTTAGTTTCAGTTCCATGTATCTTAATCTTATATTTTTTTTATTTTTGTATAAAAACTTTATAGCGGTTCACAGAATACATCTACCTACTAAGTTTCAACTGTGTAGTCCTAATAGTTTCGGAGTAAAGTGGCTGTGAGATACACGGACAGACAGACAGACTTGGCGAATCTATAAGGTTTCCGTTTTTTGCCATTCGGCTACGGAACCCTAAAAATGATCGCAATGACATGGGGACAACAAGTGCCTTTCGGCTTCGTTAAGGGTCTTGTAACAACCTTTATTTACAGCGAAATACTTTGCTTTAACAGAATCTCGATAGGAGACAAAGGTTTCCTAGGATAATCCAAACAGTGGAGACTACATTTGTTTTACTATGGTATAATCAGTAAACAAACATGGAAACGAGATGCCACTATAAATCAAGGTTAATACAGTAAACTCAAAGTTTACAAACCGCAAAGGAAGCGTGCGTGTACCTACTTAAGATAATACAGGAAGTAAGATACGAAGGCAGTCCTGTCAAATTACCTTTGTCCTTATCCTGTTTCTAGACTCAAGTTTGTCTGGCACCATTCCAAATCCGATCTAAGCTGAAAATACGAGCAAACTTCAACATTTTGTCCAAACCTAAGATCGGATCAGTTTGCAGCAACTTTACCTATTTTGAACCATAGCTCTGCATAATATTATCCAATTTCCTGAGACAGGGACCTTCAGACAGAAAGAGAATGCAAGAAATCTTTCAATTTCCTTTATTGGAACTCTAACGAAATGTACAATGTTACTATGTATAATCTGTAGATCGGTAAGCATTGAGTCTATTTTTGACGCATTTGTCATAAAAGGTTTTGAATTAAGAATTTTTTGAGAATTCTAATTTAGAAATTACCGGTGATTCTTAAAAAATGGAAGAAGTACTACAAATACTTTCGAGACGACCACAATTGATAAACCACGCATTTAATTATTAGGAAATAAACAACTTTTTTTACACGAAACTTAAAAAAAAAATTGACGCAGGAAATCGAGGTTTTTAATGTTATTTAAAAATACACAGCTCTTCCCTGCAGCCACCGAGAATAACCTATTGGAACAACTCAATAACCCGGCGTAATTTTTAGACCGTAACAAAAAAAAATAACGTTAAAAATAGAAGTTGTCGCTAAATATGAGCAGTTCTCTGCAGCGACTAACTCAGTTATTAAATTCGCACGGTGTAAAATAATACGGAGCATGCAGCTTGTCGGTTTACCGCAGCTCCACAGGATAACTACGGCATACTGGAAGCATAATAAATAATACCAGGTTTTAGTGAACACTGCCAATCCCGTGCCGTGTTTTATAGCGGGAAGTTTGTGCAGCTAAATGAACATTATTACGTTCTCATTATACTGGTGACAGTTTTATGCTCTTTATAGCTTGAATCAAGCCAATTTGCGTTTAATACCTACTTTCATTTATTGGTTTTATCTATCGCCAAGAGTGACACATGCGTGAAAAAAATAATTACGTAAAACCTCATAACATAACATCATGACGTCAGTAATACCCGAAGTGTTAGGTGTACCTATTAGTTTACCTACATTTGGCCATTTATGTTTTAAGTCCCATTTAACAGGAGGCGACCCTATTGCCATCAATCGGGTACAAATTCAGGCTCCGTGGCTGCTACTGAGAAATTCTTGATGGAAAAACCTATTAACATTTTGAACGACCCGGGAATCGAACCGAGGACCTCTTGCTCAGCAGTTGCGCTTGCGACCACTAGACCAATCAGGCAGTCACAGTCAGTATGAGTTAAAATTGATGAGGAAATTATTCTATACTGTGTAACTAGGTGCCACTAGGTACTGCTGCGGTTATCCAGAGATGTCAGATTACAGTCACTCCATATAAAACACCTATTCACAATATATGTGTCGGATCCAGTCATTGGTATGGACTTAAAACGAATTACAAGTAAGTAAACCTGTGGTGACATCACGCGAACTACTTACAAGTCTACCCACACCACAGCGTGCTTCTACATAGCCCTGACGTTGACAACTCGAGGCGAGGGCGACATTCAAGGTCTGATCACGATGGCGTGGAGACGTCTTGGAAATGTACCCTATTCATTGTGCCCCGTGTTATTGTGTTACGTTGTAATTTCAAGTGATTTGTTAGTTTGCCTAAAACGATGTATCGTGCCCAGTGTGTTTTTATTACACGAAACCCATCTGCCCACATGATGTACGAGCCTAACGGAATAAATCCTAACAATCCGACATTTGTATTAAATATGCTAAGCATCAGATCTCAACGTAGTTTGCTAAATGACTTCATAAAGGCCGAGAGCAAATTTCCAGTGTTTCATAATATTTAATTCGACAGTTTCTAATATCCATTTGCGTTTGAAAGTACACCATCACTAACATATTCAAATGCTTGTAAACGGCTCGTTTGAATATTCCTGTTCTGAATTCAAAGGATTGCAACAAACGCATTGAGTAGCTGCTATTGGCTCCCGTCACATATAATGACCGCCGGAAGTGACGCAGTAGTACTCAATTGTTTGGTAACATTCCGCAAGTATTTGGAGATAGACCGAGTAATTTGGAGTAATGCTTGTTCCATGTGAATAGTTTAAATGTACCACATCTCCATGTGGTTGAGATGTGGTACGTTTGTGTACCTACGGCAAATAGTTTTCATTCATCCCTTTTGTGGCCCAACATTCTGGTCCTTATAAGACAGCAGGTCTAACCATGGTTTAATAAATCTTCCCCTTGAGTTTAAGGGGAATGTGGGAGTCGCATATTGTTCTCGTGACCTGCCGCCATTTTATCCATCCAGTGTTAATTCTGTACTTAACACTCCGATCTATTTCGCTTTATGCATAAATTGATAACACAGTTTACGGTAAAACTCAATGTTACGCACTCAAATCATTGTGCTAATTGAATAGTACAGGCGTCATAGAGGTATTCAAAAGTTCTGCCATTAAAAACTGGTAGTTTTTTTAAAGTTGTGAAAACGTTGGAACTTTGACCTCCTTGTTCTGTAACTAGAAGGTATGGTCTAGAACAAAAAAAACATTTCGAAATCACGGGGAAAATCAGTGCTCATCGGCTTCGTCAAGGGTATTTTTCACCAATTATATCAAAACGACGACATATGACACCCACAAAGACATTCAACTATTTACGAGCAATAGACGGGACAAGAGGAAGTAAGTCGTAACCCAATACTTATTACTAGGTACTTAGTAACAAATCGTTCTGTCAAGTGTCGTACGCCCGCTTGTCAAGTAGCATTCGTGTGGCAAAATCGAAAATGTCGTTACTGACGTTCGAGATCTTTTTTTTTTTTTTGTAACACAGTATTCCTTAAGGCCGCTCTATAACTCTTTTAAATCTCTTTAGATACCCATCCACACCCACAGGGCCCGCACGGTGGCATAGGTATAGCCCGCTCGAACTTATACAGAGGAGGCATCGATGGGGACGTAGGTAAGTCTAATGTAACATCATCATGTTACATAGGGAATTTGAAACTTTGTGTTATTCAGCTAGCTAATGGTGTTATAATACAGTGTATTTTTTTTTCAAAATCAGTGGTTTTGGATGTTTCGATTCCTGGCTAGGACTAGGAGTATTGATTTTTCAAAAATCTAACGATACCTTTTTAGTTTTCATCAAAATCGGGCTCTGGGCTCCTTTGAGTATTTTTCGGTATTCCTCATACATAGTTTCGGATATGGCCATCCACGCCCACTTGAAAAAATCACCCTGTATAAGGAAATAACTAAAGTCACAGTATACATGTGCTGAGAGATAAGTCGTTGCTTCTTCAAATATATTATTTCTTGACAGAAGGAAATATCAATACATAATGAAAACTTACACTAGTATGTTGCCACTCAATTTGGCAACCTGTCAATTGGCAATAAATCCGAGGATGCCATTCTCCGAGTCGAAGAAAGACGTCTTTGACCATCAATCTTAATGAAGTGTTCGAACAAACAGGAAAACGGTGATTAATTCATGTCGTTTAATTGATGTCGTTTCAATATTTGGTCAAAGAGGAAGTTTAATAATGCCTTCACATAAGGCGACTTGTTCTAAGGTAGACTTTGTCATGATCTGCAGCAGGCTCTATTTTACAAAAGTATATTTGCACCGAGCCACATATACATATAAGCAGAATCTAAACGTGCAAACCCAAATACGATCGCGCGTTTCATTTCTTCATACTTTCAAACGTTCTAATACAAACACAATACACCGTCCGCGACATGAAATCTCTAATGAATCTAATTCTAAGTTTAAACTCTAACATTCGCGGAGACGCCTATTCCAATATTTGTATCACTAAAATCTGATAGCGTTTTTTTTTTTTTTAATACGTTCCTCCACAATAGAAATTCCTCCTGTATCGTGGGTGCCTTAGCAAACATTTAAAGTCCCATAGCAGTTTTGAATCAGTAACAAATCCAGTCAATATTTTGTGTGGTTAAACAACACATATCCATTGAAACGTAAAAAAAAAGAAAAAAAAATTAAAGACGTCTGTGATTCCTTTAATTCTTTTAACATTTACTTAAACATTAACGTTTTGAAGATAACTTCACAGAAAACTAAACCCACATACAAGAACTTGAAATAAAATGCAAAAAAAAAAATTGGTCCGGCCAGATGGATGTGCGTGGACAAAGCAAAACTTGAATGCAATGTAGCAGACTACGTAGCCAGCACATGAAGCTACTAAAATCTGTCAAAATTATTTAATAGATTTACAACTTTATTGCTAAAGTATTAGGTTCGAGGTTGATTACGAAAATTTTACAGTTTCGGATATCTTGATGTGCTGGCGTCTGTACAATACATACAAAATCTCGCACATCGGCATCTATAACTTACTGTAAATACACTAACAGAGTTACCTAACTAGCTTCATAATCAGTGTGATTATGTGATGTGATTAGTGATTACATATAATTTCGTCAGCACCTTCATTAACCTGATTTTCTTACATTTAGGAGAGAGTGCGTACAAATGAGATCTGTATATACAAATTCTGCTTGTTCGTCATTAGTGCCAGATGCCTACTTAATTAGGTTGAGTTCTTGTTGCTTTTATTAGGAATGTTTACGTTTTTACCTAACTACCTACTCTAGACTATTGTAGGCACATATTTCTTTCGTTTTTTTTTTATCAGGTACCTACTGGATAAGTACTAATATTAAATTTTAATCATGATTTATTCTAGGTTCTGGTCTTATAAATATCTTCTCCCAAATAAACAATTGTATACATAGGTAAACCTAATGAAAATAAGTAATCAAAAATATTTACTGTAATCGAATAAGTTCGGTGTTCGTATATGCATTATAGCTAAAATAATAATGACAATTAGCTAACCTCTTAGTTTGCTATAACCATAGATACCGTTCTTGTAAATATAGTTATATAAATTTTCTTGAAAGCTCTTTTATTGCACTTTAAGCAGACATGAATGGAATAATCCGCATATAAAATTTCCGCTGCTGGAAAAAAATAATAATAATAAAAAATAAAAAAAAATAACTCTGGGACACCCCCTGGCCTTCTCTTTGTAAGAGAGCGTGGGTCATAATCCACCATGAGGGCCTAGTGCAGGTTGGTGGATGTCACATGACTTCTTTGTTCTAGGGCAGGTCGATTTTTTCACGACCGATTGCTGCGTATTGATTCACCGTTTTGCGAGCAGCAGTGCTGAAATAAATAAATAATGTAAACAAAGTAACTCACACACTCACTCTAGACACGTATACACATAAATGCCAAGGTTTGTGAGGATGGATGGATGGAGGGTAGATGTTTTCACCCAAAAACTACTGAACGGATTTGGCGCACCGATAGTTTATAACCTGGATTAACACATAGAATCCTTTTAATCCAGGAGTACCATCTCGTGAGACAATAGGATATATGCAAGAAAAACAAAACTTTTTTTTATCTTAAAAATGCCTTGTATTGGCCCTTAAAAACATTGTGGTACACTTGTTTAATTCTCTAATACAACACTTTTTCACAATTTAATATTTTATGTAGCGTGTTTTTGGTAAAACGAAACGCAAACACAAAACGCATCGATTCGTGTAGTGACGTCAAATACTATGTGTCAAAAAAACACTTAGTTGAAAAGTACTTAAAGTTTCACTAAGATTACTATAATGTTTTTATTGCAATTTTTGCTTGATTAAAGCACATACAATTAGTAAAACTATTCTGTTAAGGGCAAAAAATTAGATTTAAACAAGGCAGATAGAGGTAAGTGACATCACATACTATGACATGAATGGGCGCGACAGTCACGGACGTCTGAACTGTCATAGAAAATTGTAGGAGTTTAATATTTTTTGTAAGTGACAAGCGTTAGTTGAACTTAACTTTTCACTATTTTCTTGGGTTAGTGATACTGTATTTTATTGATTTAAGTGAAGAAAAAATTACATGCATATTATCTAATACCGAACTCCGCGCGGGCAATGCCATGGGCCTAAGCTAGTTATCTATATCTCAGTAAGTCACGGTCGTTGCCACTGATCCACCATTTCTCTTCTACTTCAAGTGCATAATTCTGTTAAACCAAGAGTTGATTTCCTTGTACAACTTTGAGAATTTCAGATTAGCATGAAAACAATACCACCGACACAGCTTAGCGTTGTAAAGTTATTTCAAACAACAGAAATGCGGGTGTATATTAATTTGCAACTATTGTTTCTAGCTGTTCAAGATAAATTGTTTTCAGGATGTTATTGCACAGGTTATGTTGAAAGTACAGCATTTACGGGTAATAGGAAAATTCTCGACTTTGAGGGAAAACTTTGACTACCATTGTAGCTTCGTACGAGCGGTAGTACGAAGGTACAATAGTAGTCAAAGTTTTTGAAACGGAAAAATATTTAATAGTTTTGTGAAACAGTGGAGCGGTCCACTGTTTCGGAATAGGAACTCGAACCGAACACTCAACATCTCGTGGCGAGGAACTAATGTAGAACATTGCCCCAATCCAAAGTATCTAGGTGTCACGTTAGGCAGGGCCTTAACATATAAGTCACACTGCCATAGTACGAAACCGAAGGTCGCGACCCGAAACAATTTGTTACGTCGCCTAATTTCCACTAGCTGGGGATCACCACCCGATGTTCTTCGGACAACCGGCATGTCCCTATGTTTTTCTGCTGGCGAATTTGCGTGAACAGTGTGGCACCGATCCGCTCAAATCAGGTAAAGCAGGTAGAATCCGTGCAAAGCAGGTAGATACTGCTCTAAACGAGACGTGTCGGATAATATTGGGTTGCCTAAAACCGACTCCCCTGAATAAGCTGTACCCGCTAGCAGATATCGCACCACCTGTTGTACGAAGGGATGTCGTATGCGCGCTGGAAAAAAAGAACCAAGAATCCGATTCCCGACAGTTCCCAGTAGTTCTGTGGTTGTGAACTACCCCGGGCAGACTAAAAAGCCGCTAAGGCTTCCTACGCTCCATTCAGGCAATCCAAGACAGGCCACCATAAAATACGAAGAAAGTTATGGCAAGAGAAGTGTCCACCACCCCACGACTTGTGAAAGCCCCAAGAACACCTGCCTCCCAGCAGTGAACTACAGTGGCCTATTTGGAAAGCTCTGAATCAATTGCGTATCCAAGTAGGCCGCTGCAAACATAATCTGGAAAAATGGGGTATTATCAGTTTCTCCAACACCGAGTGCGTGTGCGGTGCCCAATCAAACTATGCCCCACCTGCTGGAGTGTCCCAGGTGTCCGTTTACCTGCACTTAACTCTGCTGCTCTTGATGACCTGAATAGTGCCTCTGCCGCTGCAAAAAACGTGGCCAACTTCTGGGCCCAAACCGTGTAACATAGAAGGAACATCGATAAAATAAGAAGAAGACCGTATTTAAAAATATTACCCAATATTATTGTTTATTGTCATATACTAGCTGTTGCCCACGACCTTCGTTGGCGTGAAATTATTATAAAAGAATACTTTATGCCCATCAACCGTTCCAACCATCGGTCCAACCGTTTCTGAGATTAGCCGAAACAAACAGACATACAGACAAAAATTTAAAAATAATGTGTTTCTGTTATATTATGTGCCTTACATATTTTCATATGTGTTCAGTAGTAAGCTTTTATTTTGATATTACAAACTGACACTTCAATTTGTATAGATGTATAGAAAATATTTTGGGGCTCGCCGCAGACAGGCGAAAATAGAATACTTACGTGAAAAAATATATAACGCTTCCAACCCAGTAGGAATTTTCTAGCTCAATTTTTGTCTGACGTCTAACTTTCATTAAATACTCGCCTGGATGCTGTGGGCGTAAGAATGTTCACCCCTACTGAACCCTTCAGAGATTGCGTGACTTGTTTCTAAGTGCTCATATTGAAGAAACTTCGGCTTTTGACCCCCAATCTTAACCCTTCAATGCTTCGAAGTACTTCGTTTTAGTGAAGCCACAAAATGTTTCAGCCAACAAATACTTTGCTGGCTGAAGGAAAACATGCAGCGATTCTAAACTAAACATTTTAGATGGCTGCCGGATTTACGTGCTTAGCTGTGGTTTTCGGTGCTCGAGCTTGGCTGAAAACCAATTTAAGGTTTAAAGTGAATTTAACTTTACGAATGTGATTTGTTTCGGGTTCATATAGGAAGTATTCCTACTCCTATATGCTGCAGGTTATTCAGACATGGTTAGAGACTCGTCCTCATCCTGAGTTTTATAGTAGTAGAAAATTGTAATAAGGTCCAGCTATTATTCATCTGTCATTGTTGATATTCCAAATATGAACAGAGAAAAATTGTAATACAAAGGCAAGCCGATTCCTGTTTTTGACAAACCACTCATGTGCTTTGTATTGCATAAAAAGGACATTATTAAAATGAGGGTTGTTTGTGAGGAGTTCGTATTTCAAATTATCATTTCGATTTACAGACTGTTTATTGAAAATGAAATTATAAAAAAAAAATAGGGAAACGTCTTTCTGTTTTGTACCTCGGTGAAGGTAATTCAGTATTAGATATGATTTCAGCAAAAAAATCAAATCGGTGTATTCCCGGGAAAAATAAATCTAAACTGTCGTTTCGTTGGCCCCACTATCTTAAGATCAGAAAAATGAAGGAATTAAACAAACCTTAATGAGGTTTTGGGAATTAATAGACATTCCGATCCGTACAGTACGACAGCTCTGATCACGGTCTTGTATATGTGACAAATGTTGCCCAAAAATAATACCAGGCTGGCTTGAGCTCAAAGTGGTATACATTTTAATAATTCTGGGTATAGGTATACGGTCTTCTATTAATACCTTCTTGGTTCACACTCACCTAATACTGTTCGTAACGTTACTGCGCCCATAACTAGCACGACTTTACTAACACTCGATCCCATGCAATGTTTTTGAGTAATATTTTATTACTCAAAAATACGGTGGGGCCAACGGGAACAGTTCTTAATTATTTTAAACAATTCCCGCTGGTCCCACCAGTGGGGTCACGGTTGGTGGGGCCAACGGGAATTAAACATTAAATCAAGGAAATTCGAAGCTTGTAAAAGGTTTTCTTACTTCATACATCTGTCTTGTTAGCATGTGCCCATGTACAATTTTCTCGTAAACGAATCGATGTTCCCGTTTTGATTAGACCTAAAACAATATAATAACACTAATAACGACAATATCACTAATCATATTTAGCCTCCATAACAGTAATCGATGGAGTTCGTGACCGGAATGTGTCGAACCTAACGTCCTTTATGAACGAAGTCAGGAACGGATTTAGGAATGTTTTTGCGTTTTATGTTTTTCTCCTCAGGTTTCTTTGATAAACACATGGTTTTGATTTCAATAGCTATATAATTATTTTAGTTAATTTGGCCAAAAGAAAAGTTCTGTTACTTTTCTTTTGGCCAAATTAATATTCTTTTTAGCCTAACATTCATTTACGTCGTAATTATAAGGTTGCTAATAAGGTAAAGTAGTTGCCAGCGTCGATCAGAAACGTCATGTTGCTATGTTATTTATCTAGGATAAAAAAAAAATCTGGACATATTAAGACGATTGCATATTAAAAGCGCACAGTTGGATTTGCGGACGGTCTAGTGGTCGCAAGCGCGACTGCTGAGCATGAGGTCTTGGGTTCGAGTCCCGGGTCGAGCAAAGTGTTAGTCAGTTTTTCCATCACGTATTTCTAATTAGTAGCCACGGAGACTGGATTTGTGCCCGGCTGATGGCAATAGGCTCGGCCCTTTAAACATGGAAAACATTATGTTAAAGGCGCACAGTTGGATTTTCAAGAAGTGGCTCAGCTCTGAGATTCCAAGAGTAGAATTATATTCAGGCATTAATACAGATACTTATCCGTGCGTAGGTATTCATGATCTAGTACTAGGTTGGTATTAATATTATTTTCAAATAGAATATGACAGCTTGAAAAAGTAATATTAGGTCCTTTGACAACACGAAATGTGTGAAGTGTGCTTCACATGAAAACTCCTATACAGAACATTATTTTTTTGGAACGTCGGTGCTCCTATTTTTTTCAAATCAAGATGAACCTTATATATATTGAGTAAAGTGAGACATAGCTACTTCACCTGTAATAGCTCAGATACTCGACATTGCTCGGCATTACGCCAGCGAGTTAAGAGAACCGAGCAAGTGAAGTCACTTGTTTCTGCACCAACAAAATTTTATTTTGGATATCGGTGATGGAGGGCCTTTACACACAATATAGATTAAAATTTGTGAAGTAATATCAGCCTGTAAATCATCCTGCTGTGAACCAAATAAATTCAAGAATATCTTCAGAAGGACTTTGATTTCTTTGCCATGAGATTTCTTCACCGAAGCTGTGCGCATATGTACACAGCAATTGTGTTAGCAGTTCATCATCTGCCTAGCCTTTTGCTCAACTATGTTGCGGTCGGCTTCTTGTCTAACCGGATTCAGCTAAATACCAGCATTTTACGTGGAGCGACTGCCTATCTGACCTTCACAATCCACTTAGTACTGTGTAATACGATATCCCTTGGTAAGACTGGTTGTTAGACATTCGGGCCACGATTACCTCTAACGACTGTCAAAGAGGAACTGTAGTAGCAGTTACTGCGCATTAATATTAAACAGATTCTTTAACAGTACTAACCAAATAACAGAACTGTCTTCAATTGACACAAATCGGGGAATTTTCAGACTGCACTGATCTTCTTGGGGACGTACATCAGGAAGGCAGGTGCGTATATTCGCAAACAATATCTTTAACTTATGTTCTACTATCTT
Source organism: Eugnorisma glareosa (assembly GCA_947578425.1). NCBI lineage: Eukaryota > Metazoa > Arthropoda > Insecta > Lepidoptera > Noctuidae > Eugnorisma > Eugnorisma glareosa. The sequence goes on from OX387965.1 coordinate 16,928,641, forward strand.
AACAATAGAGTTGCCCTTCGCATAAGGAAAAGGACTAAAAGAACCATAACAACATTTCAAGTAACCCTAAACCAGACCTTTTCCTCAATCCTTACACGATCTGGGGCAGACAATCTTCGAGACGGATCGCACGAAAAGGTCCAAACGAGTAATTTATCAGTAAAAGGTGACAAATCTCTGTTTCTTACATTCTTACTAGAATAGATTTAGTAAAGGCTAGTTGACTTTAAGGCTGGAATCACACTAGCAGAAGCTGCGCTTGATGCGTGCTAAGTGAAATGCTCCTGCGATACCAATACATGGGTTTAATACTGCAATAGCCACACAGATGCACATACCGCGGTGCATGACCTATCCTCATGATATTTACTCGCACCACAACCCAAATGACGGATTTAAACTCATGGCTTTGACTTTCGCTCAGCGCACTTTCGGCGTCTCGATTTTTATTTTTATTGCCAGCTCTAGTCGCTACCGCCGCCGTGATGATTGCGTAGTATTTGCCTATGCAGGTATATTATAGGGTACCTACACTGCTTAATCCTTCGGCAATTACAGGCGTGATGTTATGTGACCATACTAGCAGCCAGTTCAGCTAGCCACACTGCATTGTTCGAGCTTCGCTACTGGCCGGTCATCAGGTACCAAGTGGTGACCGTCGGACTGCCAAATTATAGGTCTCGAGTTCGAACCCAAAACACGCACCTCTGATTTTTTCAGATTCATGTGCGGATTGTATAATTTTCCCTTCACCGCAGCAAACTAGCATCATACCTAAGAGATGTTTCTAGACGGCATTTAAAGCCAAGTCGGAGGCCCATGGGTGGCATAAAATTCTGACACCAGGCTAGGCACTAACCACACGAAAAAGAAAGAAGACCAAGCGAAGCTCCGAACTGTGTGGCTTTGGCTTAAGAGAATCTCCGTAGTTTTGTCGTAAGTGAAGGATCGGTTGCTGGCTTCATAAGGCGAGACAGGTGTCTTCTGAACGGAATAGGATCGCTTGGTAGCCTAAATCAGGGAATTAAAAAGTCAGTGTGTATCGGTTGTGAGACATGTGGTGCCAAGTTTTTGTATTCTGTTTATATTTTTTGTTTTATATTGCTGCCATCAGAAAAATGGAGAATGACTTTACCTATTGCTTAAACGATGAAATGAAATGATGACGGTATTTAGTCACGTTAAGAAATAGGCTGATATTCTATGACATATGATTTCGATTATGCTCCGAGTTTCCTTGCGTGATCGAATCAATTGCGTGTGATTTTTTTTTTGTATGCGTGGCTACCAAAGCTGTGCATCTCGAGCTTGTCACGCACCTCTCTAAAGAGGCCTACAGGGCTGCGTTAAACCGTTTTGTCGCACCTCGCGGTATGCCACGTATTATCTTGTCTGATAATGGTACAAACTTTGTCGGAGCATGTAATGACTTATCTAAATTTTTACAGGCCTCTGATGTTGTACATGAAATAGCTGAGGAAGGAATAGAATTTAGGTTTGCACCGGCGTATTCTCCACACTTTAACGGCCTCGCTGAAGCTGCGGTTAGTTCAACCAAACATCATTTAAAAAGACTCTTGAAGCTTACTCATTTTACTTATGAAGAAATGGCTACGTGCCTAACTCAAATAGAGGCAATTCTAAATTCAAGGCCCATTACTCCTCTTTCCACTAATCCTCTCGACTTCTCTGCCCTTACTCCTTCTCACTTCCTCATTGGACGCTCATTAATGTCGGTTCCAAATCCACAGATCATGGACGCCAACATCAACCGCTTGGAGCGCTATCAACGTGTGGAATGCATCAAACAACACTTTGAGAAGAGGTTTAATCTAGAGTACATTTCAAACCTACAGCAGAAAACGAAATGGCCGGCCTCTACCAACGGCGACATAGCGCTAGGATCGCTTGTTTTTGTGAAGGACAAGATGCTCCCGCCGCTCTGCTGGTTGCTCGGGCGCGTCGTGTAGGTGTACCTCGGTAGTGACGGCGTCACGAGGGTCGCAGATCTGAAGACGAAGAGAGGGTCAATTCGGCGCGGCTTCAACAACATCTGTCCGCTTCCTCTTTGAAGTCCACTTCAACCCGGGGAGCATGTCTATGCATGGCATGCCTACGACTGGTTGGAGGGGCGCGGCGGCTGAGGGGGTGCGCGGTCGGCGGCATCAGCATCAGGCGTCGGCGACGGCTGAGGGGCGCACGGGCGGCGCGGGCTTGAGCGCAGCCACGCGCTCCGAGCCGAGGCTCACTCAAATTCTTACCACGGTGAAGGCACTGCGCTTGTTAAACCTTGCTTTCCTGCAGTAAACCAAATCTATCCAGTCCACGTATTTTTATTTCTTCGCTCCTGGAGCTGAACTGTCGACGTAGCAGCGTAAACATATGGTTCAAGGAATCAGAAATAAAAACATCCACCAGAGAACCAAGGTTACAGACGTAGCCCGAAGAATCGCAGTGGGCAGGGCACATTGCTCGCAGAACGGATGGCCGGTGGGGCCAAAAAGTTTTTGAGTGGCGACCGCGAAACGGAAGACGTTGCGTTGGAAAGGCCTCCAACTAGGTGGACCGATGACTTGGTGAAGGTTGCGGGGATCTGTTGGATGCGAGACGCATGGGACCGGTCAAAATGGCGACATTTGGGGGAGGCTTATGTCCAGCAGTGGAAGTCTTTCGGCTGAAATGATGAAGCTGAGGATATAGCGCTCACATGGTATACAATTCCGGCGTTCGTAATTTTCTTTTTTTACCTTTATTTAATTCTAATAAATCTTGTTTTAATTCACCTGCATGGTTCTTAGCTATACTTATAGTCCATAGGACCACACCACATCACATCACATCACATCTCAGGCAGACTACCTATCCACACCACTGTTGTGAGAACACATACCTGATCACCCGCTCTTCTTGCCTTGACGAAGCCTTGGCGAGTAATGCGAGGTCAACTCACCAGACTCCAATCTGTAGTCCTTGGGGCACGTGGCTGCTACAATTTACTGCCGGCACAATTACCTTGCGCCTGAAACTACGTGTATAATCTACGGTGTCCACTAATGGGCAAGCCCAGGGCAGTACCAACCAACAACCAGAGAAAGTCCTTAGAGATTCTGAGAACCTGAGATTCTGTGCTTGTGCTCTCTAAAATTCTAATAAATGTGTTTTTAAGTGAGCTCGAGTTTCAATTAAGTCTACCTTACCCCACTCACATCTGCCTAAAGCACTTTGTCGGTGGTTGGTGCTGCTGTTCTTGTCATCCAGAAAAAAACGGGAAAACGTCAGCTCGTCTTTTCTTAAAAAATATTTGTAACTTTATAAATAGTCTGAAAATAAGAAATACTTATTTATAAACACTCGTATTCCCAAGGGAACGGGGGCAAATAACATCATCCTCGTTCATACTCAGCCAATTGCTCCTAATTGTACGGTATGTTGCGGGAAAACGAAATATATTGTAAAACCTAAAAATAGCAGATTAGTTGGACAACTACCAAACGTAACGCAACAAAACGGATAATAACCCAACTAGCAAACTAAACCGTATAAGCTTCACTTTTACGACTGTAAGTCGAAAAACGCTAGTGTGAAAGATCTATCGTTATCAAAAAGCCGTATAAATGCAACTATCTAGATTGTTTAGCATTGAACGCTTTTTTGCTGCTGAAACTTGACTATTAAACGTGCTCTCGACAAAGTCATATCGCATTTACTCGATAATTGTATAAAGATATCTATCGATCGCCTTCTTACGACTGTATGTCTTATGACGGTTCTATAAAAGTAACCAAATTACTCATTTGTTGTCAAACTAGCTTTTACAGCACCATATTTCGACATTCAGTTATTTCAGCACAATTGCTGAGTAAAAGTGGTTCATTCAACAAAATAGCATTTCAGTTACTTTTATAGCACTTAATATCATATAATAGCTGTCTGCAAGATTTTCTTTCGACTTGAATATTGAAGTTGAGAAAACGCCTTCAATTGATCTATTACAGCACCAAAGGTGCTGTAAATATTATTGGACGGCTATCATATAGCGTAATAGTGGGATGAAAGTTCTTTGAAATCTTTTACAGCACTGTATTACGTCATACAACAGCTACGTACATCGGGTTCAGCCACGGGTGAAGTGTCATCAAATAATTTTAACGAGGGTTCAGTAGGAAATATTCACGGTTCTACTGAACATGAAATTTTTGAAACGTCTATTAGTTCTTGTACCAGAAATATCCCCATTAATCAAAACTCGGATCCTACAATTGATAGTACTGATAATGACAGTGAGAAATCAGATTTTGAAAGCGAAGATGGTTCAAAGTCCGAAGACACTGAAAATTTGAATGATGAGTCGCTCCAATTTATATTCCTTAAGCTGCTTTAAATCAGTTTTACGAGTATTTATGAATTTGTCCACATCAAAGTAAACTACCATTTTACTATCACATAAAAAAGATAAAATGATAATTGTTTAACATTCACCACTAAAGACCCCTAAACTAACACAAAATGGCACTACTTAAGTCGTAAAAAGGTATTCTCAATTCTATTTTTCCACTAAAAGCTTAGTGAATGCTTTAGGATGACGAGTGAGATGATAATAATGGCGAATTAATTTTAACTTTATAATTAATATTATTTCAGACCAATTTTCTACTGAAAAATCTTGCCGCCCATGAAAATATTAACTAAAATTTAAGAAATATAGACGAAAAATTTAAATCCGTACATGAAAGTAAGACCTACGACCTAGTGTCAAGATTTACCCAATATAATTTATGGCTGGTATAAAATATAACATCATTAGCAAAACACTATTACTTTTTTTTTTCTGTTACTTCAAATTTTGCAAACGATCTCAAGATAAATTAAACGTTCTATGAGTGCCGTTTGCATGCACTTTCACGACCAGAGAGTCGAATGATTGCAACCGCGCTGCTATATTACGATAAGTAAGTCGAATGAAAGAGATTATACCGACTTGTATAAGGCTAATGTGTGGAATAATGGCATACAGATGTCTATCATAGAACTAGTAGCATTCAAGTTGCGATTACTCTATATTCTTTCAACTATTTGGCTATTCATGCGATACTCTTACGATATTTACAGCATTTCAAGCTGAGAGAAGTGCGCCCAAATCGCGTTGAGAGAACGTGCACAGATCTTTCTTTCGACATTTTAAAGATCTATCTCACCACCAATAGCTGAAATAGAAACGTAATGCTGCCTTTTTTATGACATATTTTGCTAGTTGGGAAGGGACTAAATGATACATTACTAAATATAAAGGGTGTAACAAGAGCCTTAACGAAGCCGAAAGGAACTTGTTCTCCTCGTCATTGCGATCATTTTTTTGTTATAGACCATACCTGGGAACCTTCTAGTTACGGAGATATTGGAGGTCAAAGTTCCAACATTTTCACAAGTTTTTTTTTAAATACATGTTTTTAATGTAAGATTTTTACTTTATACGCCTCCACGATCCCCGTATTAATCAATGCATCCATCAGCATAATGTTTTGAGTGCTTTACATTGAGTTCTACCGTAAAATGTGATTTTGCACCCCAAAAAAAAGTCGTTTCCCAGCATTATTTTTGCGTAAACTTACTTATTTTTATGTACATAATGCTTGGTTGACGGCTTCGTGAAGGGTCTGGTTACACCCTGCATAATAATAAATAATACAGCCGCCATTAACGTGAGACACGCAAATGAAATGTCTCCCGCACTGCATTTTGTATTAAATCAGCCCTTTGTGACTAGTACTGGTTATTAACTTGTCTGGCGGGCTGCCCCTATTTATTTGTTACTGTCATGTTTTATTACGTAGTTCAGCATTGCGTTCCAAATGTGACGCCAACAGCAATCTGCAGCGGCAAATCCACCCAGTCGTTTGATAGACCACAGCAATGCAACTAGTTTCTAAGTAACCTGAATATGGCGACATCGCCGCATGTTGCCGTATGTTGAGTAGTGCTGTCGCCGCTGGGGCATGCAACAATGTACCCAAAAATGCATTCGTCTTTGAACGGAAAAATATATTCGTCACTGCAAGAGGCATGTGTGACAAACTATGTATTCGAGCTGCATGCTTTCCACGTAGGATTTGAATATATTATCAGGGTTGATAAATGTCTTTTAATTTGTAGTTCTTGGACATACCGGTTTCCTTACGTCCTTTACCCTTTTGAGAGCAGTGGCGATGAAATAAATAACACAAGGTAACGCGCCTGTCTAGGTTCGAACCCACAACCTGGATCTTGTAAGTCAGGGCCGTTACCAGTGGGCCACCACCACCCCTGCTTTAGATTTAAATTGTACTCTAATACTTCCCTTTTGCGCTTGCCGTATTGCTGGCCCCTAGGCACCCACTGATACCAATACGATCTTTTTGATGCCAATGTTTATCAATCGAGTTAAGTGCCCTCTTGAAAAAATGTGAGTTACATTGATGTAAACCTAGCTTGAGTAGCTTGATATTCCAAATGGCCTATGTCAGTGCTTTAAATCACAATAATCATTCATCATTCCAGCTACTGAAATTGCTAACCATTATACCGATTAAAATCCACTAATTAAAATTAACTAATTCTAGCTGCATAAATTAGGCTTACCAAAACTAACATCACCCCACAAATCAACGTGAAATTAAACGAGGCTTTTCAAGCTCATAATACCGGATCATTTTTGGCTTGTGGCAGCCATAACAGATTATCAATGATGTGCCAAATACCGTGTGAGCACGGGTGTCGTAATTATTAAAGCTGCGCTTGGGTGTGACGATATTCATTAGCCCATTTCTGTTAATAGGCGTGTACTGTGTCGTGTCCATTGTGAAACGTAATCTGATTAGTGTATCTTGTTTCGTGTTTTGATGGATGTTTATTTATTAAGGTTATTTAAACGAAGAAACGGTTTGTTAAGGTTACAAACGTTTACCGCGTATTCAGTACATCGTTCTCAGTCCCTCTATTTAGGAATATTTCAGTATTTAAAAAAAAAACATGCAAAGTGGGATCAGAATGCTATACTGAGTACGAGATAACCGTTTCTTCGTGTCTGTTCTACCGTGCATAAAATATTTTTTTATTAAACAATTTCAATTTCTGCTTACATGCGATTACCAAGCCACTGAGGATCTTCTTAAAACTTTAAGTTAAAATAAAAACTTAACACCGGTCCATACACACACTACACACACAACACAACACACACACCCGCAACACAACACTTACAATCACCTTTTTTTTTCGGATGGGAAATCATCTAATAACTCCTCCCGCTCTGGGCTGAGCAGGAGGGAGTGTCAGACTTGTACTGACTAAAACCCATCCATGTTCCTTCTTTTGCCCTTTGTGTTCCAGGGCCGCGGTATCTCTTTCGAATAGTCCCTCAACCCTGTCAGGCATCGGTCCTCACAATCACCTCACAATACACACACAAACACAACACACATCAAACCAACTATTTGGAAATTCATTTTTATCATTTCTATAAATAAAAAAAGCGATTAACTGAAATGTCCAACCATTGCTTATAACTCTGGGTAGAGAACTGTGACCTGAAATACAGGCTCAGCCTAGCTCAGGCGCAGTTGCTCATATTTATTAGTTTGTGCATAATTATAATTGCATTTCAAAAAAATCTAACAAGTCTAGGGCAAAACTTATCGATCTATTATGGTTAAGAAACACTTGACCCCTACGTGCCTCAGACACAACGGTTTACATAAACTGTTTGTGTTTGTGATTGATTGAATTTAATAATTAATGAAAGATTTCTCCTTTATGGACTGACTCCATCACATGCGCGACACATTTCCACCGGGCCTGTTGGCCTTGAGGTCTCAAGCACGCTGGACCGCGCTGGTGGCACGCTGGCCGTCTTCTTTCTCGTCGGCGTGGTGGTGGCGGAGTCGACGGCGCGGCTGGGTGGAAAACTCGGCGCAACTGCAGCAACCGGAGACACGGCACTCACGGTTGGGACGTGTCCTAGCGGCTGCGGGCGTAGCTGAGCAACGATATCTGATTTTTCTGTAGATTTTACATAGATAGAAATTGTTTTATGATCTAGTACATAACAATGAATTAAATCCGTTTAGTGATTCGGTGGACCAAAAAATAGAATTTCAATATGGTCGAACAAGTGTTCATTTAATCAAAATTCTGAAAGCTTTTGAATTAAAATTTGGCTGAAATCTATATCTATACTTCTATACTAATAATAAAAAAGAGGTAAAATTTGTTTGTAAGTTTGTATGTAGGGAGTAATCTCTGGATCTACTGAAACGATTTAGAAAATTCTTTCACTAATTATTTCACTAGGAAGCTATCCCGTACTATCCCGTTGTGCCATAGGCTATAAAAGGTGTAGATCATACCTGGGAACCTCCTAGTTACAGAGATATTGGGGGTCAAAATTCCAACTTTTTCACAAGTTTTTTATTTAATACATGTTTTTAATGTAGGATTTTACTTTAAACACCTCCAAGACCACTGTACTATTCAATCTATCCATCGGCACAATTTTTTTAGTGAGTGCGTTACATTGAGTTCTACCGTACAGATTTTTCACCCCAAAAAAAAAGTCGTACTGGTTTATTGGCTATTCATTTAAATTAATGAATGGTCTGGTAGGTTTGTCAAATAAAGTAGCGATTAATAGCTACCCACTCATGAGTCATGATGTTTTGTTAGTTTTGCTTAAGTCGGTAGACACAACTAGAGTTGATAAGTCCGGTAACTAATTATTTATAGTTAGTTATATTCACTGTTGACTATCCACTAAGCGCCTATAGTTTTATTATACATACCTAGCTTTATCCTGTGGTTTCGCTTGCGTTGTGGATGCTGTTGGTGGAGATTATCTTTGGAAACGTTTTAGTTTTTATTTACCTTATACCTCTCTAGATGTCATTGTACCAACTGTTAGGTTAATTTATCCGTAATTTAAAAATCGACTAAACTGACATATCGATTATTGAGAACAATTATTTTATATAGCAACACCAAGCGGTGACACTTGGTGGGAAAAAGAAGGCTCGCGCCGGCAATGGCGGCAATCGATTCGTTCACTTGGTTTTGGGGCGAGCTACGGCTCGGACGTGTGGAAGTTACTCGGTGGATACTTAAGAATAATAATTATTAAAGCTGTTTGCTTATTATAGTTGATGATTGTAGTAGATTGCTGGAAAGAAGTAATTAAATAATATTGTCATCTACCCAAGGAGTTTTATTATACAACTCATCATTATTTATAACTTATTCTGAAATCGTGTAAAAACAATGTTGAGTACGTCTGACGACATCAAAGTAACTAAGAGCCCTAAGCTCTCAAAACTTGTTCCAGCGTGTCGATTGTTTAAAGTTATTGAAAGGTTTAAAGAGAAAAGTTGGACGCGGAAGCTGTTCCAAGGACGACATTCTATACTGCAATGTCGAATCAAATCAATATTTCTTCAATTCGTATTTGAAGGTACGGAAGAATTGAGCAGACTGAATTCATACTGAATTCCGAGGCACTGAGTAACTATAAATACATTGTGTTTCAGAAAGAAGTGTGGTCATATTTAAGGATGTCGTCATGTGGCGTATTTTGATATAGGTAGTATTTATACGAGCGAAAATAAGGTGTCACAGATACTGAGTATGGCTACTGAAATACCCACAAAGTGGGCGGAAAACAGTGGGTGAATACAAATTAAAAAAAAAAACGACTCGAAAATACAGAGTAACTACTTGTTCAATACGACTTGGGGGCCTAAAATGGAAGCTTTATCAGAATCATAATACGAATCACGTTAAAAATTAAAAATTCTTAAAATGGTCTTTATAGTTACGGTCACAAAGTTCATTTTAAGAGTTTTAAATTTTTAACGTTATTCATAATATTATGATCCTGATAAAGCAAAGCAGCCATTTAAGGCCTGCAATGTGATAATTCAAGGACTCGGAAATAAACTAAAACAAGTTTATTAACCACGGGTACGTAGGGACTGTCTTCTAAAAAGTACAACACAGATCCTATAGCTACGTTGAAATCGAAGGGTCCACGAAAGCGAAACGGATATCCCTTCACAATTCGTCGCCATAAGAACATTATTTCTGTCAATGTGGATCGGGTATTGATTGGGTAACCCTAATGGTGCCGACTTGTGTTTAAAAGTTCCTTTGATTTGTAGATTGAAGTTGGGAATCGACCAAAACCCGTTGATTAACTTTCCTTACTAGCTATTATGCCTCCGGCTTCGCACGCTTTGTTGAAAATATCATCCGTTCACCCCTTCCGACCCGTCGTTCGTCGTTGAGTTCGTTCGTGTTCGTCAATTAGGCTAAGTGTAAATGGGCATTAGGCAAACAGATAGGTGTCTCTTACCGTTGGTGAAAACGGGCGTTAGGCATCCAGATAGGTGTCACTTAATGTTGGTGAAAACGGGCGTTAGGCATTCAGTTAGGTGTCACTTAATGTTGGTGAAAACGGGCGTTAGGCATCCAGATAGGTGTCACTTAATGTTGGTGAAAACGGGCGTTAGGCATTCAGTTAGGTGTCCCTTACCGTTGGTGAAAACGGGCGTTAGGCATCCAGATAGGTATCACTTAATGTTGGTGAAAACGGGCGTTAGGCATCCAGATAGGTGTCACTTAATGTTGGTGAAAACGGGGGTTAGGCATTCAGTTAGGTGTCCCTTACCGTTGGTGAAAACGGGGGTAAGGCACACAGATAGGAGTCCCTTACGTTGGTGAAAACGAGCGTTAGGCATCCAGATAGGTGTCACTTAATGTTGGTGAAAACGGGGGTTAGGCATTCAGTTAGGTGTCCCTTACCGTTGGTGAAAACGGGCGTTAGGCATTCAGTTAGGTGTCCCCTACCGTTGGTGAAAACGGGCGATAGGCATCCAGATAGGTGTTACTTAATGTTGGTGAAAACGGGCGTTAGGCATCCAGATAGGTGTCACTTAATGTTGGTGAAAACGGGCGTTAGGCATCCAGATAGGTGTCACTTAATGTTGGTGGAAACGGGCGTTAGGCATTCAGTTAGGTGTCCCTTACCGTTGGTGAAAACGGGCGTTAGGCATTCAGTTAGGTGTCCCCTACCGTTGGTGAAAACGGGCGTTAGGCATCCAGATAGGTGTCACTTAATGTTGGTGAAAACGGGCGTTAGGCATCCAGATAGGTGTAACTTAATGTTGGTGAAAACGGGCGTTAGGCATTCAGTTAGGTGTCCCTTACCGTTGGTGAAAACGGGCGTTAGGCATTAAGTTAGGTGTCCTACCGTTGTTGAAAACGGGCGTTAGGCATCCAGATAGGTGTCACTTAATGTTGCTGAAAACGGGCGTTAGGCATCCAGATAGGTGTCAGTTACCGTTGGTGAAAACGGGCGCTAGGCATTCAGCTAACTGAATGCCTAGCGCCCGTTTTCACCAACATTACACACACCCATTACACATTAGGCATCCAGATAGGTGTCACTTAGTGTTAGTAAAAACGGGCGTTAGGCATTCAGTTAGGTGTCACTTAATGTTGGTGAAAACGGGCGTTAGGCATCCAGATAGGTGTCACTTAATGTTGGTGAAAACGGGCGTTAGGCATTCAGTTAGGTGTCCCCTACCGTTGGTGAAAACGGGCCTTAGGCATCCAGATAGGTGTCACTTAATGTTGGTGAAACCGGCCGTTAGGCATTCAGTTAGGTGTCCCTTACCGTTGGTGAAAACGGGCGTTAGGCATCCAGATAGGTGTCACTTACCGTTGGTGAAAACGGGCGTTAGGCATTCAGTTAGGTGTCACTTACCGTTGGTGAAAACGGGCGTTAGGCATCCAGATAGGTGTCACTTACCGTTGGTGAAAACGGGCGCTAGGCATTCAATTAGGTGTCCCTTACCGTTGGTGAAAACGGGCGTTAGGCATCCAGATAGGTGTCACTTAATGTTGGTGAAAACGGGCGTTAGGCATCCAGTTAGGTGTCCCTTACCGTTGGTGAAAACGGGCGTTAGGCATTCAGTTAGGTGTCCCTTAATGTTGGTGAAAACGGGCGTTAGGCATCCAGATAGGTGTCACTTACCGTTGGTGAAAACGGGCCTTAGGCATCCAGATAGGTGTCACTTAATGTTGGTGAAAACGGGCGTTAGGCATCCAGATAGGTGTCACTTAATGTTGGTGAAAACGGGCGTTAGGCATTCAGTTAGGTGTCCCTTACCGTTGGTGAAAACGGGCGTTAGGCATTCAGTTAGGTGTCCCCTACCGTTGGTGAAAACGGGCCTTAGGCATCCAGATAGGTGTCACTTAATGTTGGTGAAACCGGCCGTTAGGCATTCAGTTAGGTGTCACTTAATGTTGGTGAAAACGGGCCTTAGGCATCCAGATAGGTGTCCCTTACCGTTGGTGAAAACGGGCGTTAGGCATTCAGTTAGGTGTCCCCTACCGTTGGTGAAAACGGGCCTTAGGCATCCAGATAGGTGTCACTTAATGTTGGTGAAACCGGCCCTTAGGCATTCAGTTAGGTGTCCCTTACCGTTGGTGAAAACGGGCGTTAGGCATTCAGTTAGGGGTCACTTAATGTTGGTGAAAACGGGCGTTAGGCATCCAGATAGGTGTCACTTAATGTTGGTGAAAACGGGCGTTAGGCATCCAGATAGGTGTAACTTAATGTTGGTGAAAACGGGCGTTAGGCATTCAGTTAGGTGTCCCTTACCGTTGGTGAAAACGGGCGTTAGGCATTAAGTTAGGTGTCCTACCGTTGTTGAAAACGGGCGTTAGGCATCCAGATAGGTGTCACTTAATGTTGCTGAAAACGGGCGTTAGGCATCCAGATAGGTGTCAGTTACCGTTGGTGAAAACGGGCGCTAGGCATTCAGCTAACTGAATGCCTAGCGCCCGTTTTCACCAACATTACACACACCCATTACACATTAGGCATCCAGATAGGTGTCACTTAGTGTTAGTAAAAACGGGCGTTAGGCATTCAGTTAGGTGTCACTTAATGTTGGTGAAAACGGGCGTTAGGCATCCAGATAGGTGTCACTTAATGTTGGTGAAAACGGGCGTTAGGCATTCAGTTAGGTGTCCCCTACCGTTGGTGAAAACGGGCCTTAGGCATCCAGATAGGTGTCACTTAATGTTGGTGAAACCGGCCGTTAGGCATTCAGTTAGGTGTCACTTAATGTTGGTGAAAACGGGCCTTAGGCATCCAGATAGGTGTCACTTAATGTTGGTGAAAACGGGCGTTAGGCATTCAGTTAGGTCTCCCTTACCGTTGGTGAAAACGGGCGTTAGGCATTCAGTTAGGTGTCCCCTACCGTTGGTGAGAACGGGCGTTAGGCATTCAGATAGGGGTCACTTAATGTTGGTGAAAACGGGCGTTAGGCATCCAGATAGGTGTCACTTAATGTTGGTGAAAACGGGCGTTAGGCATCCAGATAGGTGTCACTTAATGTTTGTGAAAACGGGCGTTAGGCATTCAGTTAGGTGTCCCTTACCGTTGGTGAAAACGGGCGTTAGGCATTCAGTTAGGTGTCCCCTACCGTTGGTGAAAACGGGCCTTAGGCATCCAGATAGGTGTCACTTAATGTTGGTGAAAACGGGCGTTAGGCATCCAGATAGGTGTCACTTACCGTTGGTGAAAACGGGCGTTAGGCATTCAGTTAGGTGTCCCTTACCGTTGGTGAAAACGGGCGTTAGGCATTCTGTTAGGTGACCCTTGCCGTTGGTGGAAACGGGCGTTAGGCATTCAGTTAGGTGTCACTTAATGTTGGTGAAAACGGGCGTTAGGCATCCAGATAGGTGTCACTTAATGTTGCTGAAAACGGGCGTTAGGCATCCAGATAGGTGTCACTTACCGTTGGTGAAAACGGGCGCTAGGCATTCAGCTAACTGAATGCCTAGCGCCCGTTTTCACCAACATTACACATTAGGCATCCAGATAGGTGTCACTTAGTGTTGGTAAAAACGGGGGTTAGGCATTCAGTTAGGTGTGCCTTAGTGTTGGTGAAAATGGGCATTCGGCTAAAGTTAGGTTAAGTTTAGAAGTGTCCCAAAGCCTTAGTATACTCACAGTTTCCTCAGTGGCATTAGCAAGGATCTGAGCATCTAGGTGTTTTATACATAATTGGATTTTTGAAAAATCAATATTCTTAGCCAGCAATCAACCCCGTTGATTATGGAAAAAAAACACTGTATATTTCAAAAATCCAATGATGCAGTCTTAGTTTTCATTAAAATCGAGCTCGAGACTCCTTTGAGCATTTTTCGCTATTCCTGATGTTTTTATATTAATTGACGTAAATAGATATAATAGCAATTCATTAAAAAAAAAAAAACATTTTGCCAGAACAAAACCAGAAGGCTAGTATTTTGAATCGAGTGCCTGCTAATGTGACCTTCACACCTATCTCAGAATCTTAGCAAGTTTAATTAACATAAAATTATACAGAGCTAACTCAAAACTTTTTTAAAAGCTTTTTGATAAAAAGCGGATTATTCGAAAAGGAATCTTAAAACTTGTCAATGGGTAACAAACCTTAAACAAAATAACAGCCGCCCCAGACGCCCTGGGCATCAGGGGCCACGTGGTGGCTCCCGGCCACCGTAGGCGCGGGTCTGTGGACGGTGAGTAATGGGCTAGCTCGTCGTCGGGCCGTCTTATGACGACAGGCCCTGTCGACTTCGCGTTCGTGTTCCACGAGCGCCTCAAAGAGATGTCAGCAAAATGGAAGGGTTCGCAAGGGCCGATGCCCGCCGGGGCTGCGGGACTGTTCAAAAGAGATACCGTGGCCCTGGAACACAAAGGGCAGAGAAGGAACATGGATGGATTTTAGTCATTATAAGTCTGACACTCCCTTTAGCTACGCCCAGAGCGGAACCCCTCATTTGATGATTTCCATCCAAAAAAAGGCTAGTTCTTACCAGTCTGGAAACGGAGACACTTCCAGATCGGTCCAGTCCAGATCCAGTCTAACCGGATGCAGCTGAATACTAGTATTTTATTGGAGTGACTACCATCTAACCTCCACAACCCAGTTAGTCCTCGATACGATACTAACGACAGCCAAACGTCTACAAATGACAGCTGGAACTAACGGCAAAACATGCTTTCTGAAGCACGGAGGAAATTCGGTATGTAATGTAAATGGTCACCCATCCTCGGACCCACCTTGGCAAGCGCTGATCAACCTTATGATTGGCCTGTGCGGCTGTGTTTATTAAGCTACGAGGTCTTCCTTGAGAAAGAGAGTTATTTTTTTACCTAAAATCAAATGCATTATTAATTGTATTTTGTAATCTAAATATTTATGTTTTCCTGAAAACCTTTGTACTCGTTCATATTGTATGATCTACAAAATAATGTGGAGGGTGCATAATTCTACAATACAATGCTCTGCCGCGTCGACACATCGGAGATCTTTCAGTACAATCAAATTGTCCTCATTCGACATTGACTAAATTATAGCAGGCAATCAGGGATTGCAATCCGGAAAACCGGAACCGGTAATCCGGTGGATCCAGCAACAGATTTCAGTTACCGGCATAAGCATAATCAGCCTTTAATGTAGCCACTGCTGGGACACTCGGCCTCCTCTCTATGAGAGGGAATGGGCTATAATCCACCACGCGGGCCCAGTGCGGTTTGGTAGATGTCACATGTCTTCGAATTTTTGGTTCTAGGACATGCCGGTTTCCTCACGATGTTTTCCTTCACCGTTTTGAGAGCCGTGGTGATGAAATAAATTACACAAAGTAATGCGCCTGCCTGGGTTCGAACCCACGACTTATTGTTCGTAAGTCGGGGACGCCACCACTGGGCCACCGCTGCTCGCTGCTATCAGGATCCAGTACCAATTTACCGGATCCGGCGACTGGGTCTGGTAATTGCATATTTTGGCAAAATAACCTCGAAATTTGGCGAAATAACTGTAGTAACAGGAATATTGATATACCTACAGAATCTCAAGAAATATCAATAAGATTCAAACGAGGCAATGTCTTGTATAGCCTGCAGGTGTATCCTACATGGATGGAGTTTTCATTTTTTGTTGTAAAATTTATTTTTAGGTTACTGTTATATAGTTTTGGTCTCCTTTTGAAATCTGATTATAAAAATAGAAACAAAAAAAAAGCTCGAAGTTCTATCGTTATCAGATTTGTATTTATTTTTGTTTCAGGTATCTCGAGGCCAATTTCTTTAGAAATAAATAGTACTTTCGTATTTTACTTTACTAGCTAATAATGTTGACGTAGCGTCTGTGTTATTTAATCTAAACGTAATACATCAAATTGATTTAAAGATTTTATTTGGACAAAAAACTCCCGAGTGAGTGATTCACTTAGAAATCTTTATAAGATAACGAAACTACACGCATTTCACTCAACTCAGAAAAATCCACAGAAAATCTTTCGCCAAATAAAACCGTATTTGATAAAGTGCAATCGCTAACGAAATGACGAACAATTTGTGAAAAGGCGGGAAAAAAAATAATCAAAATCAAAATGGCGTCAATCATTCGCTTAAATTCATGTGTCATGTGTGTCGAAAATACCGAAATAAACGTTCAAACCGACAAATATATTGACAGGTGAAATATTGTGTTCGACACTACGTGGACTGTGTGAAAAAGTGGCCCATTTTAAGGTACGGCCTCATGTCACACCGTCACGTAACAAATTGGGCCAGTTTATTTAAGATATAAGTTCTAGCTTATGCCAACGACGCAAAACAAAAGTTGTTCAGTTTCATGGTACGAGACACCCACGAGAGCTAGTGCGTTTATGTTACACCTTGAATAGGAATACTATACCTTATGCCGACGCCTTTGATCAAAAGGTATCCCATGTGTTAATCCAGGTTATAAACTATCTGTGTGTCCATCGATCCATCATCACAAACTTTCGTATTTATTATAATAGTATCTACGAGTAGTAAGACAGTTAAAAGTAATGAATTATAAACTTTTTATTCAGTTCCAGATGTATTTAGGCTCATGCCAAAACGTGTTATAATTCAAAGAATTCCTTTTCCGAACCGGAAGAGTTTAGAGTAACCTACCTGATTTATTTATACAAATTAGTTTGCTTCGCTGATAAATCCATGAAATTCTAACAATATCTTGCTGTTTTACCAGACATTGAATGATTGATCCTTTTACATTTATAATGCAAAGTACAATATTCTTCGAGTCTCAGCTGTTCTCCTGTTACGAGACGGTGTAAACGCGGCTACAGCACGGATGAACTAAATGGCGTAATTTACATCCGACGAAAAACTACGATTTGTATGTGTCCCCAAGCTCTAAATAAATTAGATTCAGTTAAAATAATTTGTAACAGTTACTTTTTAGTACGTATTTTTCAGGATTTCAGTGGTCAATTTAAGTTAGATTGTCGATACTCAATGCTTGTTTTTGGAAATGTCGATTAGTTAACACAAAGCTGAAGTAAGTGTTCTAACTTATTCATCTCTTGCTTTATTAAAATGGCAAACAGGATTTCAATTCCCTAAGTAAAATACGAACACTTAAATAAATAGCTAAGAGAGAAAGAAATTACGCTTAGTGCACATTATGTTTGATATATTAATTAATTATCTAGACATCCTTTCAAACTCTTAATAATTATACAGAAACATTCGAATGAAAACTGCGAACTTCTTGCGATGGAAAATTGGAATAGGAGCCACCTTAGTCTTTGCACACAGGCACAAGGCCTCACAGAAACTGTGAAGCTCGACCGGAGGAGACGCCGCGGGAGACGCACCGGGCGTCGGCGGCCACGTGGTGGCCCCCGGCCACCGTAGGCGCGGGCCTGTGGACGGCGAGCTATGGGCTAGCTCGCCGTCCGTCCGTCTTATGACGACAGACCGAGTCGAAGGCGCGTTCGTGTTCCACGCGCGCCTCAAAGAGATGTCAGCTATAGAAAGGGGTCCGCAAGGGCCGATGCCTGCCGGGGCTGCGGGACTGTTCGAAAGAGATACCGTGGCCCCGGAACACAATGGGCGATGAAGGAACATGGATGGGTTTTAGTCAGTAAAAATCTGACACTCCCTCCTGCTCAGCCAAGAGCGGGAGGAGTTATTTGATGATTTCCCATCCGAAAAAATAAATAAATAAAAGAAACACAGAAATTGTGGCGGTCTTGAGGTGGTGATCAGTCTAAAAAAAAATTATTGTCAACAAATTAATATTAACTGAACTAATGTAGGCATTAAATCTTGAAAACCATTTGTTCTGAGCCTACCATGGCGAAACAAAACCGACATAATGCCCAAGATGGATGGTGTGTGCGAAACACGAGAACGTTTCACGATAAATTTATATAGTTTTGCATAAATAGACATGTCAAATGACTAAGTTAGGCTGTTTGAGATTGAATAAGAAAATGGTCTTTTAGTAATGTGAGAGCTTTGAAAGGTTTGTAACTCCAGCTTTGTTTAACGGGGTGGATAACATTCGGTGTTGGTCTTCCATTCTTTATTGTGTGGTTAATGCCTAACCTGGTGTCAGAGTTTTTATGCCGCCATGGGCCAATGCCAAGGGCCATGGGTCGGTGTTAGTTGGGTGATTACATTAATAATTAGTAGGAGCCTACCTAGGCCCAGTTAATGAATGTACCAGACTGTCATCTAACAGAAGCAGATGGAGGGAGATCGTGAGATGAGCTACCACTACAGTCGTTGATCTCGTGAATTCAATTCATCGTGAGCACGATGCTGTTAAGAGCAAAGCGAAGAAGAAAAGACAAGATACATAAGATATCTATTAACTACTTTCTTTGTAATTTGGAAGAAACTGTGAGCTCAATATTTACTGTTACAAAATAATATACTTACGTTTTTCGGAATAAATATATTTTCATAAACGTCAATACAAACAAGCGTATCTGTAAATTGAATTTGTCTGCTCCTAACGTGGGTTAACACTTTTATCTAAATTAACACTATTTTAACATTACAGAAAAATGCGAGTTACAAATAAATCATCGTAATATGACAAGGGTCAGGGAACTATAGACCTTTAGTAAGGACACTGAACAGAGAGGTCGTCAGTTCGAATCTAGACTGGTCCCTACTTACTTGATTGTCATGGTTATAAAAAGACATACATTAGCGTTACAAAAGCGGTAGATGTCTTGTCGTCAGCATCTATTTCGATGTTTGGCTCTTTTTATCACCAACCAGATCAAGTTACATAGCGATCTATAAGAGATTACATAACGGAAATGTCAATAATGTACTAGACAAGCTACTAGTAAGCATTTCGTGTAGCTACAATGGTTAAGGTAGTTTCTCTTATTGTCCCGCTGAAAGTATCCACCCTGATCAGTAATTTATTAAAAAGTTAAATAGGTACTAGTATTTTTGATAATTTTAAAATTCGGGCAATCTGCTAAAAAAATAGGCCTACTAGCTGTTGCCCTCAGCTTCACTCGCGTTTTGGTCGAAAATTACCCCGTGTGCACGTTGTAAATATAGCCTATACGGAATATGCAACTCGGGGATAATCTAACTTCCTATTAGTGAAAGAATTTTCAAAATCGGATCTGTAGATCCAGAGATTACCCTCTACATACAAACTTACAAACAAATTTTACCTCTTTATAATATTAGTATAGATTTGCAGCATATTCCACATTAATAGGCAATTCTATATCTGTCAGGAACAGTAAAAAGTTTGAAGGAAAACTATCAAAAGAAGTTAGATCTCCAAGATATCCGAAGAGACTTAAATTACAAACTTTTCCTTTCAAAGGCGTCTGATGAATTTAAAATTAATCAGATATCGGTTGAAGGCCTCAGAGCGAGTGATGGGAATATTGGAATTAAGCTGAACATTTCTCGTTGATTGCTATTGGTATTAAAAATGGCCGGAATGTTTCCTGACATGTATGAGTCAGATGTTTTAATTGATTGATGCGTTTTGTTGGCGGTGAGTTTAGTGTTGTTTTCATTTTTTGGGTCTAGCTCTTATCAAAGCAACATGGTCTGGTAATTTTATTGCTTTCGTTGTAAAGCTAAAAGGCCGTAAAGAGTAAAATTTATGTCTTTTTTTACATTCTTAGCCATTTTATTTTTCGTTCAGAAACATTAATCTATAATTTAAAAAGTGGAATTTGGTACTTCAGCATTTCCCGCGGCTTTCATACGTAGCTAAAGTTATATTGGTGTTATATGTTCCACAACATCGTATTATTTTATTAATTTTGGATATTCTCACACGACACCGCTACTCCACGCGGTCGGGCGGTAAAGCGGATCTCACGGCACATTGGCTTGTATGAAATCCATAAATGTCTAACACACGCGTACCGCCCGACCGCGCGGACGAGCGGCGGATACCGCCTTTCCGCGCGGCGCACCACCAGTACATTTGCTTCGCTGCGTCCGCTAGACCGCGCGGCTAAAACTTGTTTGTGCATTTTGATGTAAGTACTATCTTATGTCAACTACAGGTGCTTTCAAATTCCTATTGTATGAAACTTGGCCATAATTAATAAGGGTTGAGTTGCACCACTGTCCTTTCCCAACAATAAATCCCAAAACGTACAATAAACTGTTCATTTATAAACCATTGTTTCACGAAGTCGGTGGTGCGGTGGCAAGGCGTGATTCACCCAACTGATTGATGTCTACGACTGTACCGGACGACCAGATTATGAAGAACTACACAGCCCCAAATAATATGGCAGCCTAGTTTCAGTTTAGAGCTCAAGTAAAATTGGTTGTTTCGGAAGAATTAATCACGGTGTCACAGAAGCATCTAGGTGGCTTTGAAACTCGCGATATATTGGCTGAAATTATGTCTTCTTGTTGTGGTTTGTTTCTTTCTTAGTACGGTGGGGAACTATTGGAGTTATTACTGCAAATGTACATTGTTCTAATTTACTTATTTTCTTTCTAGATATGAGTAGAGCTGTGAGAGTGATATAATTACTTGGGTTTGTAGTTATGTACATACATAATATTATGATGACCGATGACCTGGTGAAGGTTGCGGGGATCCGCTGGATGCGAGTCGCACGGGACAGGTCCGTGTGGCGACACTTGGGGGAGGCCTATGTCCAGCAGTGGACGTCTTGCGGCTGAAATAATCGTGATGATGACAAACATATATTAGTACTTTGTGTTGAACGTGTATGTAGATAAATTTTATGCCAGTTCTATTTACATTACACCCGTATGTTTATTGATTAATCAAATCAAATCAAATACTTTGTTTCGAACAAGAGTCCATAGTCTGGGTTAGTAGTTTATAACTATATATAGGTACTTAATACCCTGAAATCATTAGGAAAGTCTATAATATCACCGGTCACCCGTATCATCCAAAGCGGATTAAATCGGTAAATAGTTCATAATCGATATTTGGTCGTGGTTTGAAAACAGGCAACTCCATTACTTCGTGTAATTTATTTCATCACCACTGCTTTCTAAACAGTGAAAGAAAACGTCTTAAGATAACCGGAATGTCTTATAATAACCAAAAAAACAAAAATTCGAAATGTGACCCAACCCGCAGTGGGCTCCCATCTCGAAGAAAGGAAAGGAGATCTGGTGTCCCAGCAGTGGGAGCATTATTAGTGTATTTACGTTCTATCTGTCTGGATTTGTGCCCAGTTGATGGCAATAGGCTCGCCCCCTTTAACATGTGACTTAACTGGCGAAATGTGGGTGAACTACAAATGGGTGCTCCTCTACCTAACCCTTCGGGGATTACAGGCGTGATGATGTGATGTCATGTTACGTTCTATCAGACTTACGTTTTATAACCTTAAGCTGGATGCGCAAGGGTAGCCCGCGAAATTTAAATTTTCTTACGTTTATTGCAATTTGTAGGCCAGTGTCAGGTTGTATGTTGATGAAAATATGAATCGCGCTAGTAACACGTATGGAGTTACAGAATTATAATCATTCAAATCATCAATACAGCTCTCCAAGTTCATATAACCCCGTTCAATAGCTATTTCATGAAAAAGTCACTCAATGGGGTTAAATGAACTTGGAGGGTTGTATGATGATTTGAATGATTATAATTCTGTAACTCCATTCGTGTTATTGGCGCGATTCATATTTTCATCAACATACAACCTGACACTGACCTGCAAATTGCAATAAACGTAAGAAAATTTAAATTTCACGGGCTACCCTTGCGCATCCAGCTTAAGGATGAAGATACGGTCTGCTCATAGCCATTTTCTCGCTAGATGGCGTTGAAGTCAACATTTTCAGTTTATTTTGTTTTATTTGTAATTGGAACGTTAGTAAGCCGTAGAAGTAGTTCGAGCGCCACGCGGACATTACACTTCATTGAACTTGATCATTATATTGCCTCAAAACCCACCCAATTCGACATATAATCCCAAAATAATATCCGTCATTGAATTTAGTATCGTTTACACACCGACACACACAGTCGTGATTGAGAACTAGTTATTAAGACGGACCACTAGATGGCGCGTATTTAAAAACTGTTGATGTAGAAACGAATGTCTGATGAGATAATCATGTTTTATCTACCAATAAGTTACGATGATGTGATTATATTATGAAAATAAAAATGCAATTTATAGGAAAATATAATTTAATTTTATTACCTTATAACAATGGTCAAAACAAAAGTATTTGACAAAAGTAACACATGCCTGATGCATGTAATAACAAGTAGATGAGAGACTAAATGTATTATGTAATAATAACCACTAATTATCAATATTTGAGTGTCAGGATCGTTACTTGTTATTTACTGTGTCTAAAAGTAGCTCTAAAGAGGTGTGTAGGGAAAAGGGTTTTTGTGAAGAAAAGCACAGAAAGACAAGACTATTCATTTATTTCAATTAGGCTTGTCATTTATTAGTAGGTAACGTTAAATACCTATCAAGCTACGTCCATTCGCTAACCTAGGTCTTCGTGGAGAAGAATGGACAAGAAACTCCACGGTAACATGTTATAAGTATTAAGCCAGGACAATTATCCGTTGTCCTGGACCATTCCCAAGTAACAGCAGTTTATCAGTGAAGATAAACACTAAGCAATATAAGCCATAATATAACACACATTTCTAGCACATAGTTATCAGTAATAATTCATAGTATAATATCAATTTGAATTTGTACTGAATATTACCGAACTATTTACGTAAATAATGGTCCATGATCATTATTATATCCAACATAATAACAACAGTAAAGCAACAAACATTTCAAAATAATACTAACCTCTGCCACTCGGAGCACCCCCTTTTATAGTCGTGAATAAACAACTTTGACGTTTCTATCTACCGTCATCCAAAATATCAACGACATAAAAGGTGGATATCCGTTTGGAATATTTTCTATGTTTCTACATATTTTACAGACATACTGAAATAGTGAAAGAATTATTTAATAATGTAATTTAGGTATTACATAGTTATAAGTTTTTGGTTATGCAAAACATTACTATTTTATCAATTTTTAAAAGTAAAAGGAATACTTATAATAACCATAACAATACCTATAATTAGGATAATCTATTACATGCCTATTCACTCAAAAGCAATCAATATTTTCTTTATTCCCATACATATTTTCTGTAATATAATAACACTGATGATTTATAATATACCGTAACCAATTATTACAATAATTACAAAGAAACTGTAATTCATAAACAAGAGACAATAAATCTAAAATGCAATTAGTATGTGATTAGAACCAGGAAGGCGAAATAATATTGCATAATGTCAAAGCACTCATTACAAAACTTTCTAGTAAAACAAAAATCTAAAGAGCATGTTATGGAGTTGAACATGTACACAGTTATACACCTACATACCAAAGTATTATTTCACCTTTTGATTTTATAATAAATACAAATAAAAAGTAACAAGTTGTTTAGAACGTACATTATCATTGTAAAGAAAAGATGGATAGATTGTGTGAAGACTGATATGAAAGAGAAAGGAGTAACAGATACAGGGGAATGGAAGAAGAAAACGTTATGCGTCGACCCCAAATAGAATGGGACAATGACAGGAAGACGATGATAATGTACATTCTAAACAACTTGTAGAACAAAAATCATTTGACTGCTTGATGTCATCCTCTGCCTTGAGTCTTCTGTTCTTGAGGTACTGCTTCACAGCTGCTGCAAATGAAAATAACTGTACTTAGTATATTTGTTACCTACTGACGAATACTATTTCAAATTCACTTCAAAATTTTATTTACCATCAATCTCCAAAGCTGCTCTAAAATTTAACTTTACTACATGCTCAAATTTCCAACTGATGTTCATGGACGATTTTTCACTAGAAAAACATAATAATATATTTTAGACATTGAAATTGATTCAACTTATGAAGTAAAGTAATAACCTTGATTACATACCATTCAGATATTGACATTGCGCGTTTTTTTTTAACACATCTGAAAATTATTTCTGGCAGAATACAGTTTTTAAAAAGTCTAATAGCTTCAGTTTCATATTGCTGATAAATTCATTATCTCGACAAACTTCTATCATAGTCAACGGTTCAGTGACTGAAATAAAACATATGAAATAGCACTTTTCCATTTTGCTGACACGCATTTGTCCTTGAACCTGAAATAGAGTTTTTTCTATAGTATAAGACAAAACAAAATACTGAAATAAATTATAAAGTGGACATGCAATAGAATTATCAATTTACTTGAAAGTAATAATCATGCTTTTTATTCATAACTAAAACATTATTATCCGATTTTATAGCAAAGTTTTTCTTTTCTAGGGCAGCTGCCTCTAGGCTTTGATTTTTCCTTGCCAATGATGGAAAGCACTTGACCTCAACAACAGCTCTCTCATTTTCAACTATACCTGTAACAAATTGACACAAAATAAAAAACAATGTTATGGAGCTCTTTATGAGATTTTATAAATACAAGAAATGTATTCGCATAAGTGCCATACTCGTAATCCTTGGTCTCTCGCGATTTTAAGTAGTGTTATATTTTTCCACATTTTCCAAATAAGAATAGGTAGATAAAATTGAAGCTCGATAAAAAACTCACTATCTGGACTGCCAGCTAAACATCCAAATTCTTCATCAATAAAAAGACCTGAAGGCCTGACAATTTTATTATATTGTTGCATGAACATACTTTTTGCCACATTCTCATTTTGCTGCCCATATAACATGTCTTTTGTGCAAATATTATTTTTATAAAGAATATCCTTTACATGATTATGTCATGGAGTTGTAATACGGTGTTTGCAAATCTATAAACATAAAAGACCAGATAAAATAAATGTATGTTATGGGTATTTTTTAAATTCAGCTTTGTCTACATAGGCTTTCTGCTAACATAATTATACCACACCACTAACCATCCCAAATTGACTAGCAGTCAAACGGTCACACGGTATGAGTAGTATATAAATCATTTTCATGCTGCCCTACAGTAGATATTTCAATCAAAGCTGTTTTCTGGTGACTTTTGCAATTCTACTAACCGTTTTTCACACTGTATTCTCAATTGTGCTTCATCAATATCAATTGGATCACAAGCTTCAGGTCCATAGTGCTTGTCAGGGTGGGGTATCGTCGATTGCCGTCCTATTCTGCTTTGTTCCTTTTGCTTTATGTACTTTTTAAAATGTGTCCCTGGGCTCTGTGTGGTCTGCTTTTTCCATGCAGTTCATGCCATTTGTGTCCAGTAGCAAGTGATAATCCTGAAAACAGAATATTTTTAACTAGATAATATCAAGAGATAATTATTACGTAACAACAGAGAAACAATACTGTTGGAGTAGGTACATCTGTAGTCCACCATCTGACCTGTTTGGGTATGAGTGCACTTTGTTATATACCATACGAGCAAAGTATGCACCATGATAATCATCATCATTAAATTAGGTTTCAAAATATTTCGCCCATAAAGTGGTAGACTAGTGTTGGCCAAGATCTAAAATAGTACAAATATAATTACAGAATATGCTTCACTGATCTTGAGATGATTATACAAATTTGATTTATTTACCTTGTAGAGTGCACTTGCAATTTTTGTTATTATGTTCCCATATGACACTTTTTCTCTCAAGTTTGCAAACACAGAGAAGTCTCCGTCTCCAATAAAATTCAAATAGCGAAGTTGATGTATTTCTTCACTCTTTTGAAAACCTTCCACAATAATTTGAGATTCCATGGCTGTACACGGTCTAGTAAAATTTTAGCAACAATTATGTGATTTCTTATCCATGTTTCTTCTCTCATAATATTGACATGTATAACAATATTTGTTTTGAACACCAAGAAATAGACATTTCTTAGTTTCTTTACCAATAATGCAGGCCTGGAAATGAAAACAAACTTAAAAATATTGCATAAAATAAAAAGGTCATAAAGAACTAAATTAGTGTTTAGTAAAATATTAACTTACCTTAGCAGATGATGAATCAAAGTTATGCCCCTAAGACCTTTTCAACCATCCTCTATCTACATAAACAGTAACAAAGGGAACTCCGTCTGAACTGACATGACATTTTTCAATAGCAATTGATCTTTCTTGTTCACCAGCAGTTTGAATTTCCTCTGTCAAATGATCAAACCACACACAGCCTAATTTTTTTTCAACACGACGAAATTTATAGGCGGACATTGTTGAAATATTTTTGTGTGCTTGAGTGTAGTAACTAAGTGCACTGGAAAATTAATTCACTTTGAAATCCATGATGTCTCTCACTGACAAATTTATTTGTGAAGATTGACACATATTCATAACACATTCCTAAACATATTCTTGTTGGAACATGGTAGTCGTAATCTAACTCCGAAATATTAAAAAAAAAAAAAACAAATTAGAAACAAAAGAATATGTTACTTTTATACACTCAGTATTTGAATAAAATTGAAAAGTTTATTAGTTCACAACCTGAGATCACACGCAATTGCAAAAAATTGCAATGGCTGTCAATGGCATGAATTTATGAATCATAGATAATATAACCATACATACGGATTTCGTTCGGAACTGCGATCACATCCTGACAAAATAGAAATTAAATGTAATAGTAATTTAATTGTAAGAGTAAAATTTTACTTATCTTTATATTCCTAGTAGAATATTGGTCGCCACTCGACGAATAAGAAAAAAAATCAGAAGTAATTTTTTTTTTTTTATGTTACCTTTGGTATAACCAGGAAATCGTGTGTATTTTTTGTTTCTGAACGCGCCAACCCTGCGCGTTACGTCACATAGTACCACACAGTACCTCTAATATACAAAAATGTATGTTTGTCTGAAACTGTTGGTTTGCAAAATGCGTTCGAGGTATTTTTAACATAACCCAACAAAAGCACATCCCACAAGACAACTTTACCCATTCTTCGATTATGCAAATGTTTTCACGAATAATGTAATTTATTGTTGACCCAAAAATATACATACACATTAAAATACGATTAACGCTAACTTTATATGTGCTATGTAATTGACAACATGGAAACATAGGTATCTACTTAATATTGTGGCGAGATTTCAGAGTATAAAAGCCGTATTGGGTTTATTGGATGTATTAGAAACAGCAATACCGCCGAAAGATAGGTACTTTCATTTATAGGAAAATTACGTATTTTGAATAATTAATTTAATTGCCGTTCCTACAATAATTTGCAATATCTAATTCTAATAAATTGGAATAAAATACATACTCGAACTAATATTGCAGTATCATGCGAGAACTTCCACGCGCGAATCCTATGCGGCATAGCGAGATCTTGAAAAAGTATTGTAACAGCTACAAGTCAATCGAGCGAACGAAGTTTGGCAACAGCGTTGTGCATCTAGGTCAAGGATATGAAGAACGGCAACGTCGCATAATAACAACCTACTGTACCTCTTGTACGATTCAGTGACATTTATGTTGCCATACAAAAATAATTAGAAATTAAATTGAATAAACCTTTTTTTAAAGGCGTCAGTTTTATGATAAAATAATGTTTTTTAAATTAAATGTAATAAAGGAAATAAAACAATTATTTTATATTGATTTAACATTATTATTTAATTTCCCATTATGAATAACTACCTATTGTACGAAGAATGACATATAATATGTTACCACAAAAAAATAATAAGAAATTAGATTGAATAAATTTCCGTTTATAGTCGTCAGTTTTATGATGATAAAATGTTTTTTTTTTTAATGAAATGTAAAGGAAATAATACAATTATTGTGTATTGATTTATCAGAATTATAATATCGCCGGCTACGCCATCTAGTTCAAACCTACGCAATCATCGCCATGATTGCGTTGGTTTGAAACTTTGAACTAGATGGCGTACGTGGGTTGGTTACGCAAACTTTGCTTGACAAGTTACTCACACATGTAAAGAAATGTCAAATTTTGCCTAGATTTCACGACTGTTTTTCTCAGTAAATACTGTAAGTTATTTCCTAAAAAGGCGTACGCGCCCTCCTTTCATTGTAGAAAAGTGATAAAATGATTCGTTTTAAACAAAAAGTGTCCATGTCTACAGTGTAATCCCAACCAAACTTGTATGAAGAGACCGTCACGTGACCCTTGAAGGAACCACCTTAAAGCGTTTTACTACATTTTAATAGCTGTAATCCTCCATATATTGTTTTATACATTACCTAAAAAATTATCGTTTCCTAACCTACATTTAACGAGTTAATTTTCCTTGATACTGTAGGAATCCACAGGAATTTGTCAGTACCGCACTCCAGAGCTTTATTAGTTACCCACAAACCGTTGATGGGCTGGGTGTGCCAAATTACTCTAGCTAATCCCCACAGATATCTTTAACGGCTCATAAAACTTGGTTCATGAACTGATTGTAAATGTTATTAACCTTTTATTGTGAAGACGTAAACTAGGCTCATTTATTATCTAAATGTTTAATTTAAGTACAGAGAAACACTGTCATACCCAGTGATGTACTTGTACAAGTTACCTTAAATAAAGTATCTAGAATACAAAATGCAAAATACTTTTAAATTAAGTATTTCAGATGCAAATAACTTTCTGGAATGGTATCTGAAATACTAGATATAAAGTACGTATCTTTTGAATACTTTTTATAGATAAAATACTTTTGTAAAAAAACATCATTTTTTTAATGAAAGACTATTTTTATACATGTAAATCACATTGAGCGCGCAAACGTGCCACAACATAATATAATATTTTTAAGACTTAAGTAAAACCAGTTCTTCAAACAGTTATTACTCATTTTTCTTCGATGAGGCCTCATGATCAGGCCCCCAAATGAGAAGAGTCGCTGCATAGGGGCAGAACTTGGGAAATAGGTGTTTTATTTGAATTTTTTTTATTTTTATTGTAGGATAAGCATTTAAGCTCTTTAAGTTCTTGGTAAATGATGTTATTTTTGCAAATAGGTTTTTATCCACGCCACGCCATCTATCAATTTGGCCCTAAAAGACTAAAGATTCAATGGCGCGTTCAGTTTTATCTACAACAACATTGACATTTAAAATTAATGTCACTTAAGATGTCACAATAGAATCAGTTACTACGAGTATAAGTCAATGAGGTATAAAAGTATCTTAGCAAACATAGTATCTACAAAATACTAAGATACCAAACAAAAGTTATTTTCAATAAAAGATACGAAACAAATTTAAAAAAAGTTATGTAATTACAAGATGAAAATACGCATTTTGTAGGTATCTTGTATCTGTATTTCAGATACTTGTATCTTAGATAAGTTACATCTCTGGTTATACCTAGATGGTTTAAGATTGAAAGTGGCGCCTGTTACTGAAAAATTGAAAGGGAGTCGTTTGTCTTGGTATGGATATGTAATGAGGAGGGATGAAATGCATGTGACTAAAAGAGTGATGGACATGAATGTTGATGGATGGAGAGGGAGAGGGAG
The DNA here is from genome assembly GCA_947578425.1 of Eugnorisma glareosa. NCBI lineage: Eukaryota > Metazoa > Arthropoda > Insecta > Lepidoptera > Noctuidae > Eugnorisma > Eugnorisma glareosa. Next base: position 16,958,500 of record OX387965.1, read on the forward strand.
GGAGGGAGGGAGTTTGTTTCCCTTCAATATGGTTGAGTTAAATGGCGCTGAGCCATGCCATGTTCGTGAACGGGCGCTGTCAGTTGGGTTATCTCTTACTCGCTACCACGGTTTATTGTAATTACTTGTTGATTATTTTAATCTTTTACTCTGGACGCTCTTAATGTGCACGTCTTTCTACATCTTTCTCACATATATGTATAATATCAACGTGAATGATGTAACCAAGATTTTGATTAAAAAGAGTGTCCATGGAGTTTCTTGCCCATTCTTCTCCATAGAGATCTACGCTTTGGAATGTGCAACTACAGTACTTTCTCAAATTATTACGCCTTGTGACTGTGACTGTAGCTCGGCTTCTTTTTGTTTGACTTTCAATAGTGCCTGTAATGGTCTAATTGAAATAAATGCTTTGAGTTTGAGTTTTTTGAAAGAAAGGCAAAAAAAAAGATGAATGGATTGTGTGAAGACTGATATGAAAGAGAAACGAGTAAATGGAGAATGGAAGAAGAAATGGTGTTGCGCTGACCCCAAATAAAATAGGACAAGGGCAGGAAGATGATTTTTCTAATAAAATTGACAAGAAACAAATTGATGATGACATATGAATATGTCATATACACGAGAATGATGATGAGCATAAAATATTTTTATAGGTACAACAAACATCAATGAAAACCTTGCCATACAATCCACTTTGGCCTTGTGACACCACTGTTACAAGGCCAAAGTGGATTCTATCCTGTCTAGCTTAGCACAGCACCGAATAGAAATTGAATAAGAGGTCAACTAAGACTTGATTCATGAACACTGACTTGCGTCCTATCCGTAGGCCTAACGTTATATGTAGAAGAATGTTTCCTGGATAAGCCCAAGGCTATAGAACAAGATATTTTCGGGGAAGATAAATCCTGAACTTGCACAAAGATCTATTTAATCTCTCAATATTTCAACACGGCAGTGCCAACACAGCATAAAAGGTGTAACAAGACCCTTAACGAAGCCGAAAAGCACTTGTTTTCCCCGGCGTCATTGCGATTATTTTTTTGTTCTAGACCAAACCTGGGAACCTTCTAGTTACGGAGATATTGGGGGTCAAAGTTCAAATTTTTTCACAAGTATTTTGTTTAATGCTTGTTTTTAATGTACGATTTTTACTTTAAACACCTCCACGACCCCCGTAATACTCAATCCATTCATCAGCACATTGTTCTGAGTGCGTTTCATTGAGTCCTACCGTAAAACATGATTTTTCACCCCAAAATTAAATTTTTGCGTCAAGTTACTAAGTACTAGTAAGTTTGATGTACAGAATGCTTGGTTGTCGGCTTCGTTAAGGGTCCTGTGACACCCTGTATATAACAAAAGGAGCACTTCAATCTCCAGAGAACATTGCAGTATCAATGTCTCATAACAACTACGAGACTAAGAAACTTTGGTTCCAGATGAATACTTTTAGTCACCAGACTATTTCGCCAGTCGCCTGAAAGTCTACAAAATTAAACTTAAACTTTCTCAGTTCTTGCTCCTTCGTTTCAATTAAAACTACTTCACTTGATTAGTAAAATTTCAGCGTACAAGATACCTAGGGTACGATGTACTATCGAGCTCACTGACAGTCTGCCACTTTTCAACCTTAGGCCCTAAGAAATAAGGTTGAGAAGTGGTCGACTGCCAGTGAAGTCGGTCGTACAAACGCCAGCACATCAAGCTACACGCGAAAACCATAAAAATACAGCTCGTTTTTTGTAAAATAGACTTCCGAGTTTCTATGTAATAAGGTGTGAGTGAGACAGAAGTAGTTTATAATGTCTATCTCTCTCTGACGTAAAATAAAACATGGTGATTTTTCTCTGTTGTGTAATGGACGTGTTCTAGTAAAATAAACGTTTCTATGAAGATTAAGCATTATTTATTTAATTACATTTCAATTTGGAAACCCTCAAACCTTTACACTATTAATAATAACCAGAAATACACACGCCAATATTAAGAGTAAATTTCACCAATGAAGGCGATCAGAATATGTAAACCGCCTTCAAGCACTGACAATATTCCGTAACAAAGATGACGCTAACAGTTATTGAACTCGGTTTAGACAATAATAAATGCAGATTGCGTTCAGTTTCGATAGCGAAATTCACTCTTAATACCTTTTCGTATAAAGACCAACCAGCTTATAATGCAATACAATTTACGGAAGGCCGCAGACACGAAGCGGCTGTTCGACTAACATGAATGCACACACAAAGGGATTGCCCGGTAATAATTAAATCGGCCAATTCGAGATGTGAAATGCGAAACAACGCAGATGGAACGCTTTAGGATGCGAGCTGATCGATCCCAGCTGTACCTGCTTGTATATTACATAGTACACTCATGAGCAAAAACTCAAGGTTGACCGGCTTTTTTTACTGATGGGAAATCATCATTATATCAATCATATTTTTTTTTGGATGGGTCGTAATCAAATGACCCCTCTGACTCTGGGCGGAGTGGAAGGGAGTGTAAGACTTGTACTGACTAAAACCCGTCCATGTTCCTTCTTTTGCCCTTTATGTTCCAGGGCTGCGGAATCTCTTTCGAACAGTCAACAAGGTTGGCCGGTGTGTACTTAGTTTGTAAATAATGTAAATATGCTATAAAAAGAAACTTCACGGTGACTTTCAAATACGTTATTGGCGATTTGAGGCTAATGTGCAGTTTAGTCACCTAATCTTTTTTCAATAGCCTTGAATGTGCCACTGCTGGGCAAAGGTCATCCCATAATATCCTTCCAGGTACTCTTCTCCTGTGATGCGCGTAGTTTATTTTTCTATCTTTAATGTATTTCGTTTTTATCTTTAGTTTATTTTTCACACACATCTTTTGCCGTTTCGAGTAAGTATCTCTTAGAAAACTTATCAAAGTGATGTTCTCGTGAAATATCGAGAGGAACTTCTCAATCAGAGCTGTTTCGAAAGAGTTTGAGTTAAAAAATACAATGCTTGTAACAACATAAAATTACAACTATTATGGTTCAAATCAGCTGCCTAGCCTATTCCCAACTATGTTGGTTGGCTCAGTCTAATCGGATCCGTAGGCGCGGGCCTGTGGACGGTGAGCTATGGGCTAGCTCGCCGTCCGTCCGTCTTATGACGACAGGCCGTGTCGACGGCGCGAGTGTTCCACGCGCGCCTCAAAGAGAGTCAGCAAACAGGAAGGGGTCCGTAAGGACCGACGCCTGCCAGGGTTGCGGGACTGTTCGAAAGAGATACCGCGGCCCTGGAACACAAAGGGCAAAGGAAGGAACATGGATGGGTTTTAGTCAGTAAAAGTCTGACACTCCCTCCTGCTCAGCCCAGAGCGGGAGGGGTTATTTGATGATCTCCCAACGGTAAAAAAAAAAGAAAGTCTAATCGAATGGAGCTGAATACAAGTATTTTACAAGCGGCGACCGCCTATCTGACCTCGACAATCCAATTAGTACTGGGTAATACTATACCCAATTAGTAAGACTAATGGTCAGACTTTCGGGCAACTGCCGAAGATCTACAAATAACAGCCGGGTCAACCTTAACTTACTTGCCGCGAACGGAGGTAAATTCGGTATCTAAGGGCAGTCACCTGGTCACCCATCACGGATCAACCTAGCCAAGCGCGGCTTAACCTAAAGATCGACCGGAGCGTCTGTTATTAGCTAACCACGAGTTCCTCCCAAAAGTTGGTACGTGTATACATATTAATGCTCGTGATTGTACACTATTTATCATTTGATAGATGCCAACTGTTGCCTAAAGTGCTTTTTAAAGAACATTATTTACTATGTGCTGAAATATAGTCAAGGTCACATCGTTTTGCGAAAAATTCCTCGCTCATATTAAAAATGGAAATGGGTGGTAATCGATTTGCTTTTCTGAACAAACAATTTAGTGTACAGTTTATTAGAAAATCTAAAACAACCAAAGAGAAAGAAACCCTGTGTTATGTGTGTGTATTTCCGCAAAGTGCTACCATAACTTATGCTGTTTAATAGTGGAGATGCTATCTAGAAAAATAGAACATATTTAGGTAACTATGTAATCGAATCGGACTAAAGTTAGATGGTTTTGTATGTTTTTTATAGTCTTTACCGTGTCGTGGGACACTGGCCGCTGGGATCCCAAAAAGGTCTCCCCTTTCTCCCTCCAAACCTCTCTGTTTTGAGCAATTTCTGGCCACGTTTACCCCGCAAACGTAATCAGATCGTCACACCACCTTCGCCGCGGTCTACCTCGACGACAATGTCCTCCGAGAGAATCTGAGTCTAAAATAATTAAAAACTTAAACCCAGTCTGTATGGTTGAGTTTTCAGTATGTTTTTAATTACTTTGTTGAAATGCGTGTGATGTGATAAACGACACTAACTCTTTTAGGTTTAAACATCACCAACACAGCTTGTTTGTTGTGCGCCCGCATTGCAATCAGAATGTGTAATTATTTTATTCTTGTCATGTCTATTTACTTTGACAAACATACAGTTGTGTGACATTAGTTCTTGTTTATTTTAATTTTGGTTGACAACATTGTGCGCTGTTTTCAGTCGATGCCTTTAAAAATAATAAGTAAAAGACAAAAATGAACAGCAAACAAAATATCCGAGTGCATAAAAGCGAACTAAATAGATGGAAACAAGATTAAACAGCTCAAATGATATAAGTAAACGGTACCTAAATACTTAAAATCATGCTCTAAAATCATTTTATGCAGTCCAATAAGTTTACAATTCGCTAACTTACTGACCAATAACATACACGGCACACGATAGAAGCCTCATTTATTAAAATCCTCATGCAAAGATACGTGTGAAGAACATAACCTCATATTGACTGTCGCGTAGTTCAGGAAAAATAAAGACATTTATTCGTTGGAGTATAGTTTCAAATACAGGTAAAACCTGAATTTTGTACCAAATATTCGGGATCAATTTCTTACTTGTCGCAAATACCGAAACTTTGTACCCACATTGTTATATTGAAAATATTGTAGAAGATTTAAATATTTTATGAGAATAGGTTTTGATATGAATATAGACGAAGCTCGAGGTATTGGGGACGTCAAAATATATTTATATATTTTTTTTCTGTTCAACATAGTAAAAGAGTAACAGATAAGGTAGCATATAAATTGTACGTCTACATTGTTTGAAATTGTGAGTATTATCAATAGCAGAACTTGCATTCTTAGTTTTCGAATATTTAACATTACTTCGGCTACAATTAAATTAACGCTGTGGGCAGTTCATATCCATATTCATATATTTATTTACATTCCATAATGTTTAAAGATCTTACAAATTCTTAAATCTCAGTAAAAATAACTAACCCTATAGGGCACAGCAAAAAGTACATACATATAAGCATAGAAGCTTTGACAAACGATCTATTAGTGAGCAGTTATGTCCTGAACCTACTATTGATCATAAGAAGCATTCATTTGAAAGGAGACACAATAACTTTTTAATTTTGATCTGAATGAAGTTTCTATTAATATTTCCTTCAATATTCCATGACGGAATAGAGATGAGAACTGTGACCCAGTAGTGTAATATTTGTACTATGTTACAGGAGGATCATACAATTTTTAACCGACTTTTAAAAAAGGAGGTATGTATTCCAGCAGCATCTTTTTTTTCGTGTATTTTCACCGTTTGCTCCGTGATTCAGATTTAAGTGATCCTTTTTTTCATTTATTAGAAGAATCTTATGGTCCTATAAAAACTTTGCACTTTATGAGTTATCCTTTAGACTATGATTTTTTTCTTCTTCGTCTATGTGGATGATGTTCTTATAACTTGTAGTTACAATGTAAAATTGATACTTGGCAAGGGTTTGCGTGAGATACCACAATTAAAAAGGGGAAAAAAAACTTATTTGCAAAACTTTTTTTTATTATACTTGATCTATCCGACAGGAGGAAACTTCACTCCTCAGCGGCAGGGTGTGGATCATCGATCGATGATGCCGTGGAATTGGCGAAATGGACCAAAAAAATAAATATTATAATGTCGTCCCAACTGCGAAAACAAAACCGACTTCAAAATATATATTTTTTTAAAAATCGGTTTTGTTTTTCGCAGAAAGTTTTTTTTTTATTTTATCATTTTTAGTTGTACACACAAACAACACACACAAATTCTTATCATGAATTAATTTTTACATTGTAACTAGAAGTTGTAGCAACCCAGAGACCTACGAATCGACCAATAAGAGCGTCCCGCGGTCGCGTACCGCTACGATACACTGAATAAGATGTTTCGCTATCTCTTTCCCGCGTGGCGGTTGCAAGCGTGTGCCCGAGGCGCGCGGCGTCGCCAGTCCGCTGCTTACGCGCAAGGCACTTGTACGTGCATATATTCGTTTTCATACGCGCAAGTCGATACGTGACGCCACGCGCCATATTGTCCGCGAATACAATAATTTTACGAACTCTTTTAATTTACTGCTGTGAACGATGAATAAACTGTTATTATAACTACAATCAGATACTAGTTTCCGTTCCCCTGAAACCTCTTCTCATAAAGTTAGTTAAAGTACTCGTCAAGACGAATCATACGAGCCCAAACTCGATGAGGTTTTGTAGTTTTATAACGGAGTTCCTATGGCCACCGTCCAGCTCCAGCATTAGACACTGGATACCATTTAGGACCAAAGTACTCGTCAAGACGAATCATACGAGCCCAAACTCGATGGGATTGTCATTTTTATTACGGACTACCTGTGACCACCTTCCAGCTCCATCACCAGGCCCTGGTTACCATTTAGGACTAAAGTACTTGTCAAGACGAATCAAACGAGTCCAAATTTAACGGCGTTGCGTCGTTTTATTATAGAGTTCCTATGGCCACCTTCCAGTTCCATCATCAGTTCAGCTCCATGTCGTCATAATATTGCAGTATCTCGCGATATACACATGCATGCAGAATTTCAGAATTGAGAACCTCCTCCTTTTTGAAGAAAGTCGGTTAAAAATAGAGATAATATTGTGTGTCTCACGACTGCGCCAAAAAGGCCCAATTCAGCAAATTGCCGAGCAACTAGTGCCTGACGTTGGTTTTTAAGTCGACCTGAGATGGTGATGTGACGGACATAAAACAGTTTTGTGCTTTGTGTTTCTAATTAAGTATGTGTATGTATGAATAAATATTAAATAGAATAAAGTGTTCAACAATAATACAATAAACCTACATATGAATAAAAAAGTCCAGCTGAACAAAAAACCTAAGGTACCTAAATAAATGAAACGGACGCATAGAAACTTAAAACCGGTTTCGCACGTTGACCTTGTAAACAGATAATATGTCATGAATCCGTGCACTTCGTCGCCGTCGCTCAATACGCTGCAAGCAGCCGAGCACGATGGACTAATACTAAAATTAGTAAGAAGTGAACGGAATTTGCAGATGCAATTGCAATTGTGTGGGTACATAACCACGGCAAGATGGATGCACGATGCAAGATTTATTATACGAACCCAAACTCGATGGGGTTATGTCGTTTTATAACGGAGTTCCTATGGTCACCTTCCAGCTCCATCATCAGACCCTGGTAACCATTTAGGACTAAAGTACTTGTCAAGACGAATCAAACGAGTCCGAATTCGACGGCGTTGCGTCGTTTTATTACAGAGTTCCTATGGCCACCTTCCAGCTCCATCATCAGATCAGCTCCATGTCATCATAATATTGCATTGTCTCGCGATATACAAATGCATGCTAAATTTCAGCTCAACCAGAAATCGGGAAGTGTGTCAAATTCAACTAGCAAGTATTACGCGACGTCGCGTGATGTACATCAAAGCGCCTTCACGCGACGTCGCGTGATGTGATAATTAACGTGAGGAAAACAATCAAACCCCTTATCCGATTTTGATGAAATTTCTATGGGACCAATCAGGAAGCATACCCCTTCATATGAAAAAATAATTTTTCAAATCGGTTTACACATGACGGAGTTATGAGGCTACAAACACAAAAAAAAATACAACCGAATTGGGAACCTCCTCCTTTTTGAAGAAAGTCGGTTAAAAAAAGAAAGGGGAAAAGAGTTACAAAATACAAAAATATTTATTTTTAACTCAAAACTTTGTCGTATATAAACTGAGGCAGCCCCGGTAAGTTACAATAGTACTTGTGTCGGGGCTATCTCATTCTTCCCTTGGGTGGTATCTTAGCAATGATATTACTTATAATATGATGAAGCTACTGAACAGGAAAAAATTAAATTAAATTAAAAAATAAATGAATTAAGCAGCTCTAGCTGAGGAGTGAACGTATTTGTATGTGTGTGCGTGTGTGTTTGTATGTATGTGTGCGTGTGAAAGTATGTGAGTATGTGTAAAGTTAACCCATTATAGCTCCTTTTTAACCCGTAACCCCTTTGTCATGATTGGTGTCAACTGCAGACGCAAATAACGGCAGATTGCTAGTTTATCACCCACCATTGACATTAAGTATGTCGTTTTCACAAACGACAACAGCTTACGCCGAAAATAGGAATCCATATTTTCCAATCGTTTTCAGATGAGTAAAAGCATTCGTATTGGGTATTTTTTTTAGGGTATTTCGATGTTTTTGTTTATTGAGAAGCTTACAACTGTTTTATCGGGATCAGTAGACCGACCAATCAACTGTTGACGCTCGTTAGTAAGGATTGGAGTACACCGATCGGCAAGTATTGGCACGAAGTCTAGCGGAGTGCAACAGAATGGTAAGGGTTTTATTATTTTTTAATATTGTTTTTAAATACTTATTTTGTTTTTTTTTTTTTTTTTAAATCATGTATTTTAGTGTCATTATTTTAATGTTTATTTGCTGTGTTTAATGAATTTATGTGACTTACTGGAAATTCTATTTTTTTAATGCTGCTATAATTTTATTGTATTTGTAACTAGCGACCCGCCCCGGCTTCGCACGGTGCAATGTTATACATATAAACCTTCCTCTTGAATCATTCTATCTATTAAAAAAAACCGCATCAAAATCCGTTGTGTAGTTTCAAAGATTTAAGCATACAAAGGGACATAGGGACAGAGAAAGCGACTTTGTTTTATACTATGTAGTGATGTTGTAAAATAATTGTAATAACTTATGTTTTAAATTGGGATCTGATGTCTTTATAAAAAACCTAACTTTACTAAATCACCGATAGCTTGGACCCTGATCCCGACACCGGCGAAAACCTATTTTTTTTTAATGTTTTTAAGAAATATTGTAACAATATATTTAAAAAAAATGTATAAAGATAAATAAATAAAATCATATATCATACTATAATATTAGATGTACATTATTAAATAAAAAAATAATGTTATGTACATTAAATATTACACATTTTTTTATATAGAGGTCATATAGGTATTAATACTGCCTCACATTCATAGTAGAGAAGCAGAATAAGTTCAGAAACACGGGACTTACGATACGACTGAAGGGAATAAAGAACTATTCTGTTTTTGCCAATAAACTAGTAAAAGAAATTCCATCGCCGAGTTTCTTTAAAAGTACGTCGTAATAGGTATAACTTATTAATATCCCTGATGAAACTTACGGTGTAGGTACTAAACCTAATCACTTTACTGTTTAATGAAATCTTCTATCTTATGAACATAATATTTCATGAAGTAGTCGAGACTTCGGTCTCGTTAAGTATCCGTGAAGCAGTCAGCGCTAAATATCCACATCGATTTTAAGCCAATTTGTTTGAGAGGTTCATAAACATCGGTTTTACTTAATTGGTTCAGAGTCAATCGTTTTCCAGAGGAATTTACAGGTCTAGTTTAGTCCAGCTGTTTTTATCAATAAATTTGTTTGATTTAACTTAAAATAATTTGTTTTTTAAATTAGTATAATCTTGTACACCTTATAGGTATGTTACAGCGAGCCTTTATGTAATAATCGTAAGAACTTATATTTCACCTGTGACAAACAATAAACGAATGTAAATTTGACGTAAATGAGACTTTGAAGTGTTCTATCGTATGACACGCAAATAATAAACAGATAAAACAGGGTCGAATATATCTACTCATCATAACTTTCAACGTTTTTCTCAACCAATCTACTTCATATTATATCGCTGTCCTTTGGACCCGAAAAAGTTCCCCAAATTAACATAGGCCGAGAATACATCAACATAAATTACACAACAATCTGCGACATCAGACTTCCAGTTGTGACGTCACCAAACTTCGTAAAGAAGTCGAAGTCACGGTCAGTAATTGAGAGAAGTTTATTCTCTCGAGTGGGTAACCTTTCCCTAATCATAGTCGTAACGGTTCGTTTCAAAAGTGTATCCCATAAAAAACCCACAAATTGAAAACATACTTGACTTTATTAATGGGTAAAACTTTTCCGGTTACCAAGTGCAATATTGGTTTCTATAAAAGATTCGATGTTGCTAGATTATTATTTATGAATAAATGGTATAAATACAGCGTGTAACAGAAAGGGTATAATCATATGGAATACTGTGGTACGGACCATCAAACTGAACAACTTTCTCTATGGGACTACCATCGAAATCGTAAAAATATAATCAACTGTCCTATACAAAATTTCAATACCTATTCGAACCAAATGTATGGGACAGCTGATTATTTTTTTACGATTTCAATGGTGGTCCCATAGAGAAAGTTGTTCAGTTTGATGGTCCGTACCACAGTATTCCATATGATTATACCCTTTCTGTTACACGTTGTATAATATAAATGGCAATAATTTGATATGACTAGTAATTAGTTCTGTTGAAAGTAAAAAAAAAATCTGACGAATTTATAACCTACTCCTTTTGAAAGTCGGTTAAAAAGGCAAATTACTGCCTCGTTGGTCTTGTGGTCGCAAGCGCCACTGATGAGCATAAAGTCCTGGGTCCGACTCGAAGGTGAATAAAAAATGAAAAATCATTTAATCAGGACTAAACATTTTGTACATTTTATAAGAAGAGGTGGGAAGTGTTATTGGGTTTTTAATCAACTTTCTTCAAAAAGGAGGAGGTTCTCAATTCGGTTGTATTTTTTTTTTAATGTTTATTACCGCATAACTCCGTCATTTGTAAACCGATTTGAAAAATTCTTTTTTCATCTGAAAGGATATGCTTCCCGATTGGTCCCATAGAAATTTCATCAAAATCGGTTTAGGAATTTGGTTGTTTTCCTCACGTTAATTGTCACATCACGCGACGTCGCGTGCTGGCGCTCTGATGTACATCACGCGACGTCGCGTGATACTTGCTAGTTAAATTTGACACACTTTCCGATTTCTGAATCAGCTGAAATTTTGCACCATGTGTATATCGCGAGACAATGCAATATTATGATGACATGGAGCTGATCTGATGATGAAGCTGGAAGGTGGCCATACGAACTCTGTAATAAAACGACGAAACGCCGTCGAGTTTGGACTCGTTTGATTTGTCTTGACAAGTACTGTAGTCCTAAATGGTAACCAGGATCTGATGATGGAGCTGGAAGGTGGCCATAGGAACTCCATTAAAACGACATAACCCCATCGAGTTTGGTTTCGTATAATTCATCTTGACAAGTACTTTAGTCCTAAATGGTAACCAGGGCCCGGTGATGCAGCTGGAAGGTGGTCACAGGTAGTCCGTAATAAAATGACACAATCCCATCGAGTTTGGGCTCGTATGATTCGTCTTGACGAGTACTTTTGTCTTAAATGGTATCCAGTGTCTGATGATGGAGCTGGATGGTGGCCATAGGAACTCCGTTATAAAACGACAAAACCTCATCGAGTTTGGGCTCGTATGATTCGTCTTGACGAGTACTTTAACTAACTTCTAGTTACAATGTAAAAACTAATTCATGAAAAGAATTTGCGTACACTACAACTAAAAAGGGTAAAATAAAAAAACTTTCTGCGAAAACAAAACCGACTTCTAAAAAAACACTAACAAAGTCTAAAATAACTTTACTTTCGGAAGTCGGTGGCAAAACAGATACAAACAAACACTTCTTCCAAACAAAAAAACAAAGAAACTTCCGAAAGTAAAGTTATTTTATTCCATCAGGAATTTCTCAGTAGCAGCCATGAAGTCTGGATTGGAGCTCGATTGATGGCAATGGGCTCGCCCCTTAATACCCACACGGTCAAAATGTACGGAACAGCGGTTTTTTTTTTTGAATTACCGATGAAAAATTTTTATGTACAATGTCGTTTACCTATGCGTCGGTATATTCCACCTTGTATATAACAGGTAGGTTATGCAGATACTACTGGACACTCAAATGTCGTAGCTACATAGCTAGGACATCCTTGCGAGGACTTTCCGTTCTGAGAATGCGTTCTACATTCAAAGAGAGCAAAATGCAAAATTTCCTTGAATCAATTATAAAGTTCACCCCTAATAGCCTTCGCTCATTTTTATTCAGAAGTAAAGTCGAACAAAAAACGACGATGACCGCAGTCTCCTTCATTAGAGAGTTTAAAACATTCTTGCATAATAATTATCTCACACTTTGTAAGTACACTTCAAATATGTGTAAAATACGGGTATTCAGCTTCATCCGGTTAAACTGGAAGCCGATCCCCAAATAGTAGGCAAAAGGCTAGACGTTGATGATACATCTAGAGTGGGTAAAATGGAAAGAAAGAAAAGAAAGAAAGAAAATGTATTTATTAGCCCGCACAGGACGAAATAAAACAAAAATATGGTATGGTATGGAACTACTCATACACAACTTTTTGTTGGTTAAAAGGATTGTTGGCTTAAGGCTTTGATTATATGTATAATGTCTAGATAAAGCATCAAATGTGCGAAAACGTGTCAAAAAATATCAGCCGACTGTTAGCTTATAAGTTCGCACACAGAGACATAGACGCACGGTATTTGCACGGTGCGTCTATTGTCTCTGTGCACCGCGAGCACGCTGCCACACGCACACATTTTTGAAATTGTTGCCTCGTTGTCTTTGTTTTGATTGTAGGGCGACACTCTATCGAGACAAAGCTACACGAGTATCCAATATTCAATAGAAATACTTAAACTAAGTATTACTTTACAAGTTCTATAAATAAGGACCTAAGTAGTACTTAGGTCACCGACAATATTCTCTATATTGACAGTACTTAGTAAGTACTGTCAATATAGAGTACTGTCAATATAGGGAATATTGTCGGTGCTAAGCATTGTGTAAGTTTGGAGTGTGTTAGACAATTTTATTGGAAACTTGACTTGGGAGCAGCACGTGGAAACTGTTCGACCGGAGAATGTGCCTCTGACCACATCACTTGTTTACTGATACATTATGAGTTATATTTGGAGAAATATTAAATTTACAATGTGTTACAGCAGTGCTGCTAACCTGTGTGCTTTCATGGTTTAAACTAAATGTATAATATCACTTGCGGGATATCTTCTGTTTTTTTTTTACACGACCGATATTTCGACAATGTTGCAAGTGTTGCAAGCGCCATCATCGCGGGATGACTGGAGAATGCTATAGATGGAAATTAATATTTAGAAAAAAAAAATTGAATTGATTGTTGTCAAAAAAGAGGGTAGACAGATTTGACTGCACCTAAGAATTAATACAGAAGTACAGACCATGAAACATGAACAACATTTTCCATGGGACCATCACCGTATTCGTCAAAAATAATCAGTTTCCTCATTCAATTTGATCGAGTAGGTATTGAAATTTTGTTTGCAGCAGCTGATCATATTTTTTTAAATATTAGATATTGTTATTTTGTTCAGTTGGATTCTAGTAATAAGGGCTGGTGGTCACATATGCACAATCTTCAAAAAAAAAAAGATACATAGATCTGATAGTTGATATTCTTTTTTTTTTGAAGATAGAGAATAATTTATTTAGTTCAAGTTTTTTTTGCCAATTGTTTTACATGGGGCTTAAGCGTAACTGGCGACATGGGAGGGTATTATACGGGAGTCTGCCTAGTCCCTTTGGAGATAACAGGCGTGATTTTATATTATATTTCTTTTTTTCAGTTTGGGTGCTTAAGTTATTCTGTAGCGGAGCAGGCCGCAAATGTAATAACAAACAAACAGTCCTGTGAGACTTACAGCGTGTAAAGTTCCTAATTTTTTCGACATCAAAATAACTTTACGACTTTTTCTAAGAAGTAAGCAAGTCTACTTGAAAAAGTATTAAATAAGAACGTAACAAAAACACAGATTAACTGAACAAATTGAAAGAAAGTATTTTATTTGGAAAAACGAATATTAAAAAGTAAAATAACAACGAATGAAGAAACAACCCGTACGAGACCAAAAATACTCTCAGCATATCTGCGATGTTTAAAAAAAATATTCATAATAGGTATAACATCACGTCTGTAATCCCCGAAAGATTAGGCAGAGGTGTAACAAATAGAATAAAAGAAGAAAGAAATAAAAAATATTTGTTTGTCACAGGGACATGACGTGCATAAAAAAATTATTGCGACCACATTTCGGCAGTTCTATGGCTGCTACTAAGAAATTCCTGATTTAAAAACTACAGATAGTTAGCCTACAGATAGTTGTTCCGGGTCTGGCTGTTTGTATATGTGAGTTTAAATGTTTGTAAACGCACCCACGATTCAGGAGAAATTCCTAGTGTTAAATTCCCAACGATCAAAAAAAAAAACAGCATTGTAAAAATTGAAACGTAAATATTAATAAATATTTCATTATTCATACATTTTATAACAGCACTCCTCTATTAATAAAAATCCTTTTAAACGCCACTGTCACATATACGTGACAAGCGAGCGCGTGCCCTGTACGCCAAACGACACAAATATGTGACAAAATGGTAAGTGAAATAGTGGCTTAGCGGGGTGGGCACGCGCGTGCGTTTATGCATACTTCCTTACAAAGCTTTTCATTCTAACCAAAACGGTCCCCTGTGGTTGAACAAAACATCAATTTCGCAAAGTTGCCTCAATCTGGGCGAAAATTTTAAATAATTTGCAGCACATCGTCCACAACAGAACTGTGCCAGTCCAGGGACTTGTCCGAAGCACTTTGCGCTTCCCGAGCCCTCATTAAGCCGGGGCAATAATCAAATTTGTCACGTTAGACACGCCATCGCCATGTCGCAGGACAGATTAATGAGCATCTCTTCATACAAACAATGTTTATACGAGTTATTGTTACGTTCTGCTAATGAGGGTTGAATTATGTTGGGTTGAGATTTTGAGGGTTGTGTATGTTGACGTGGTGGGGTTAATTCTTGTTTTGTAGCGTTGATTTTCACTGTTTCTGGTTGCTTTTACACACAAAACTCTATTATATAGCTATGCCCAAATATAATCTAGGTCAACTGAAGATAATGATGAAATATGGGTAGTCTTATTGGTAACATTTGTCGTATTTCGTAGTTTTTTTTTAGGTAGAATGGAATTTCTTGTCTATTCTTCTCCACAGGGATCTACACTTTGGAATGGGTAACTACAGTCCTTTAATGTTTACTATGCATGGTGGCTGTACTGTCCCTCATCTTTTTGTGTTTGTCAATTCAGAAGTCCCTGTCACTAGTCAATTTGAAATACTTTTTTTATTTTTTATTTTGAGTTATAACCATTTACTTGACACAGTTGCAAGCAACAATATAATCTTCTATTATATTACTATACCGATTGACCGCGGCTTTGCTCGTGTTTTGAAACTATCCCACGGGCACGTTGTAAATATAGCACTCGAGGATCATGTAGCTTCCTATTAGTGAAAGAATTTTCAATAATCGGTCCAGTAGATCCAGAGCTTACCCCCTACAACCTCACAAACTTTACCCCTTTTTAATATTAGTTTTAAAAGGTCCCATTAAAATAGATGGACAAATTTTAACACAGCGTTCAGTGCGGTTAACCAAAGGTATCAAAGCAGAAAAAGCACTGATTAAAGTGATTTTATTTGACCTGATGGATGTGTTTATTCTAGAGTGCCGCCGGCAATATATTATTTTTGGTCAAAATAAAATCACTATAATCAGTGTTTTTTTTGCTCGGATATCATTGGTTAGACGTACTGAATGCTGTGTTAAAATTTGTCCATCTATTTTAATGGGTTATTATAGATTGAAAAGCGCTTCTTGAAATTGAACTCAAATTCTTAAAACAGAATACACTGTTTTGCCATGTCTCTTTGAACTGAATTTAGAAGCTACTAAATGGGTTAAAAAAAAAAAAATGGAAATTTATTTCCATCGAAGAAACATGAGTGTATACTCAATACAATTACTTTGCACCGTAGATTCCATTTTGAAAGCCCTGTCATGCCATATTATGGTCTATTAAATGACGTAAGGTGAAGTTAAATTGATTGTCATATACGAGTATGCTCAAGTTATTATTTTTCAACCAATAAAATACGTTGTTACAGAAATACGTTTTTATGTGCCTGCTATTTTAATAAAAGAATATTGAGTGGACTATTTTTCGTTTTTATATTTGCCATTTCAAACGTTATTTTATTTACTTGTATACTTTAATGCTGCCGACTGTCTCGTTGGTCTAGTGGTTGCAGTCGCGACTACTGAGCATGAGGCCCTTTTTTTTTCGGATGGGAAATCATCAAACAACCCCTCCCGCTCTGGGCTGAGCAGGAGGGAGTGTCAGACTTTTACTGACTAAAACCCATCCTAATCCTTCATCGCCCTTTCCGGCCGCCTGTTCCGGGGCCACGGTATCTCTATCGAACAGTCCCGCAGCCCCGGAGCATGAGGTCCGATTCCTGGGTCGGGCAAATTGTTATTGGATTTCTCCATCAAGAATTTCTCAGAAGCAGCCACGTACTAGTGTGGATTTGTGTCCGGTTGATGGCAATAGGCTTGCGCCGCCTATAACACTAGCTTTTACCCGCGGCTTCGCTCGCGTTTTGGTCGGAAATTATTGCGTTGTAAATATAGCCTATAGCACTCGGGGATAATGTAGCTTCCTATTAGTGAAAGAATTTTCAAAATCGGTTCAGTAGATCCAGAGATTACCCCCTACATACAAACTAACAAACATACAAACTTACAAACAAATTTTACCTCTTTATAATATTAGTGTAGATTGGACTTAAACATAACTATTAGGTACACCTTTGCTAATCCCTTAGGGCATTACAGGCGAGCTGATATGTTATGTTTAAAGCACATACTACTACATACGCTATATACATACACTATTATATACACCATACATACACTATTTTATCCCTGACTATTATTATACTACGACAAATTATTGTGAATTTAAAGATCCTAAACAAACTTACGCAAATTCAAAGAACTAAAACATAAGCGAATTATTTTATATTGTATAAATTGAGATAAAATCCATCTTCATTAGTAAAACTAGTCACTTTCTCGACAAAACTTTAGCTCAAAAGTCCTTATGAAATACTACGAAATATTTTAAAACTACGAAACAACTAAAATAGTAAACAGTTTCATACAGTTCAAGAAATCCTAACAGAAAACCTTTTAGTAATAAAATAATTGTCTTTGACAGTGAAATCTTACAAGTTTTAAGGCTTAAGCCACTTTTCATGAAGTTGAAAATTAAATACAATTATCAAAACCATCAAAACGCTAATATTATTACCTAAGCTTTTCATTAGTGTTGCTTCTATTTTAATCATTAAATATTTAATTGCCACAAGATTAATGGATTTAGATTTTAGAGTTCATTATCCTGTAACTATTGTACTTTATCAGTTAATTATTTTCGATCCTGTTTAAGGCTAGATTATCTTACAGCTCTTTTGTCTTAAGATTTATTGTTGTTCGTTAATCTAGAACATTTCGTTCTTAATTTAAATATTGGCTACTGGAATACTAATGCTTTATGTAAAACCATTCGTAGTTTAGTTTTTAAGGATCTCCTTAAATAGATATAAAAGCTAAGCTCCTTAGCTAAATCAGGAATTCAATTTTATTGAATTTGGCAGAAACATTACTTGGTACCTTAAAAAGTAAATGAGGAGGTTATGTAGTATAATAAATAGGTCCGCCAACAGTACATATACATTAAGAATGGTTCTTGCGTAAACATCAATTACAAGTGTACACGAAATTCATCATCTGCCAAGCCTTTTCCCAACTATTTTGGGGTCGGCTTCCAGTCTAACCGAACGCAGCTGAATACCAGTATTTTACATGGAGCGACTGCCTATCTGATCTCCACAACCCAGTTAGTACTGGGTAATACGATACCCCCGACATAAGTTAAAAAGAGAACTGTTCCTAGAATCAATTTATACTCTTTAAGAAAAAGAAGTTCCGGTAGCTGATCGGCATTGTTCGGTTTCCGAACAGACTGCCTACTCTTTGTCTTATTCTAAAATACGAATGGAGCTCCAAACTATTTTATTAATTTACTAGCGACCCGCCCCGGCTTCCCACGGGTGCAATGTTTTACATATAAACCTTCCTCTTGAATCACTCTATCTATTAAAAAAAATCCGCGTCAAAATCCGTTGCGTAGTTTTAAAGAATTAAGCATACATAGGGACAGACAGCGGGAAGCGACTTTGTTTTATATTAAGTAGTGATAGTGATAAAATATTAATGAAGGCTGCTCAACAAGGCCATCCAAGCAGAATCTCAACAGTACTTAAGATATATCCCAGAATATAAAAACCTTTCTAGCAAACATCTAGTAAGTAAACAATATTTTATTGAGTTCGAGTTCTCGACGAGTCCCTTTTTAGAAGAAGAATAAATAGATTTAGACGATTTAATAAAAACAAGACAAATATAGACTTAAATCATAAAAGTAGTAAGTACACAATAGATTGAGCCCTTGAGAGGGTTCGTTGTTTAGAATGTTCTTGTAACTCCTTTAACGGAACCCTCTGGAGTCCTCTTGAAATCTTACACGTTGATTCAATAGCACGTGTCTCGCTGTAAGAAGATCTTGTAATAGTAGATTTTTAGATGGTGTTTTGTTTCCTGCAAATAATTTATGTTTATGTGATTATTTATATAAATAATAGAGTAAATGCTTTGTTTACTCCCAAAAATTCCAGAATAACTCTAATTTTTTAAACATCGTGATGAAGTTTATGACTTATCCGTAACAAAATGTCGAACACAGTTATCAAAATGTAACAAGCTGTAATCATTTATCACTCTGCTCATTCATATTTTGTCAATTTTATTTTTAATTGATTACGTTTGGCATTTTTAAGGTTCCGTCAAACCGGTATGACAAATTATAGACGCGACTACGGACACCGGATTATTTTAGATCAGGGTTCGAATTTATCACGATAATTATTTTCTTTGATAATTATCAAGATATTTTTTTTTGATAATTATCTGATAAATATCGGATAACTATCAGATTATT
The DNA here is from genome assembly GCA_947578425.1 of Eugnorisma glareosa. NCBI lineage: Eukaryota > Metazoa > Arthropoda > Insecta > Lepidoptera > Noctuidae > Eugnorisma > Eugnorisma glareosa. Next base: position 16,977,818 of record OX387965.1, read on the forward strand.
ATTGGATAATTACCCAATCATACCTTGATCTTTTTGATTTATTTTAACGCTCTCGAAATAGTAACAAACAAAACTAAACAAAAAGTACTAAAATTGTGTTTGTTTTCCTAAACACAATATGTGTGACTGTTTTCTTTTAACTTGACACTTGACGCAAATGCGTCAAGTGCGTGTGTGGTACCCAAATGGGTACCTACACTAATTGTCATTGACAGCGTTCGTGATTGTTTATTAATTATTGTCTTATAATTTTTGTTAATTATCATGATAATTATCACTTCAAACCCTGCTTTAACAGTCAGTGTCCGATGAAAAAAAAATGATGCAACCAACGAATAAATTAATATTATTATGACAATATGCAATGGCTATCTCCAGAACCCAATAAAAATATGACCATATTACACAGGGTGTGAGCAAATCTTGATTTGGCTCGGTGCCTCGATTCAATATGAAACGTCTACTTATTGACATAGGCGGAGAGCCAGAAAACATTCTCGCCTTTTATCGGTTGATATAAATGTTACGGAAAAAATATATTAATATATTAAGGTGTGTGAATGAAAATAAACATGTCATTCAGATGCCTTGCTCACTATGCTTTTAGCGTAGACAAGGAATTTATGTTGTGTTTGCATTGTTGTAAAGATATTGTCAAGGTTAGAATTTAAGAGGTTATTTTTAGTTGCAATGCAACTTGTATCTAGTTTTTTTTATGAATTGTTGCGAGATTATACTTCTATTGTACGGAGTGAAAAATTGAACTTGGCCTAGAAGGAAAATTACCTTAAATATTCATGGTAGTATTACCTATACCTTATAATTATTGATCCTATCGATCGATGCCACTTGAATTAATGAAAAACCGGCCAAGTGCGAGTCGTACTCACACGCACACAGGGTTCCGTAGCACCAAACAATATAATAAAAATATTTTGAAGGCATTCGTTCATATGTTGTATTGTTTTACATTCATCAAAAAAACCAAATTTGTTTTTCATAGTATGTTATAAAACAAAGTTGTTGCTGCAGTTTGATGAAATAGTCCCATATCTCAAAAAATAAATATCAAATCTTATTCGAACCAATTTTGGTTGAAAGTTTTTTTTACGTTCTATAATCCTATATTTTTTTCAGAATTTTTCTCCTCTTCCTTGTGAAATTAGAGGGGGGGACACAAATTTGACCACTTTGGAAGTGTTTATCTTTCAAACGATTGACTTTGAGAGAAAATGGTTTTAGGAACCTCAATGTCATTTTTAAAGACCTATCTCTTTAGATAGGTCTTAAATGAAATTAAAATAAAATTTTTATTAATCAAACCTATATGTGCGGGGTGTCTATACGCCCCGCACGTATAGGTTTGATTAATAAAAATTTTATTTTAATTTCAGTTCCATATATGGGGAGACCCCCTTAATCTTATATTTTTTTATTTTTGTATAAAAACCTTATAGCGGTTCAGAAACGTACAGAATACATCTACCTACTAAGTTTCAACTGTGTAGTCTTATTAGTTTCGGAGTAAAGTGGCTGTGACATACACAGACAGACAGACAGACACACTTGGCGAATCTATAAGGGTTCCGTTTTTTGCCATTCGGCTACGGAACCCTAAAAAGAGACATTCGGTTTTGAGTTTTATCATTTTCCGATTTTCGCTTATGTAAGCGACGTATGAAAAATATTGAAATGCAGTTTTGCGTCGACTTACTCATATTTCCCAAACTTGTTTATTGTGTTGTATTTTCATGCATCACGTAAGTAGCAGTAGTAGTATAGGTTTTTTCTTTAATTAATTACTTACTATAATAAATAATAATATTAAGTAATAAATGGCCGTACATAGAGAGATGAGATGAGATGATATTTAAGGCACAGGCTTCTCTCTCCTTAGCCCTAATGATGAAAAAGATATGCTCGACCATTAACTTTGTCCTGATTAACTAAGACCAGAACAAGATGTTAGAACTTACACCTTGCTACAGTTCACTTAGCAAATACCCACTTCAACAAACTGAGCAAAACTTCACAACACTGATAATATTATCTAACACCATAGCCAGGCTAAATATTTCATCAGCAACTTAAGTTGATGAGACAAAGGCTCGACTCATTAGGGTCTCCTCACTAAACATACCAACTAATTAGTGGAAATGTGTAATGAAGTATGTTTATGGTCTACAGGGCCGCACACAATATAATAGTAGTGGTACAGAGGAACCAGCACGAACGCACAACATTATATATTTTCGAACAAATCATTAGCTTGTTGGTTTAATTTTGTGCGACTAACGTAATATCACCCATAAAGGGAAGACCCTTAACGAAGCCGAAAGGCACTTGTTGTCCCCGTCATTGCGATCATTATTTTGTTCTAGACCATACCTGGGAACCTTCTAGTTACGGAGATATTGGGGGTCAAAGTTCCGACTTTTTCACAAGTTTTTTTTAGAAATACTTGTTTTTAATGTTAGATTTTTGGAGATACAACTCTACGATCCCCGTATAATTCAATCCATCCATCAGCACAATGTTTTGAGTGCGTTACAACGAGTCTTACCGTAAAACGTGATTTTTCACCCCAAAAAAAAAGTGGTAGCCAAGCAATAATTTTTGCGTCAGGTTACTTAGTTTGACCCTGAACTGCACCCTGAACAAACAGTCCGCACAGATTCAAGCTGCTTGTAGACGAGACCGGAACACCAGCTTACGCAAAATATGCGAAGAAATCGAGGCTCATAGCGGTAAAAATACAAAGACTCTCTCTTCTAGAACCTGGGCTATTGAGAACTGTCGTGGGGAAGTGGTCACTGAGCTGGAAGAGATATCCGAGACGTGGAAACAATACTGCCAGTCTTTGTATGAGGACCCCTTATCCCGGGATTTCGCTCATACAGAACCCTCGAGTGAAGACATGGAGCCCGACATTCTTAAGGAGGAAGTCGAAGCTGCAATTAAACACCTGAAGAATGGCAAGGCCACTGGCAAAGATGCCATTCCAATAGAGACCATTAAAGCCGCAGGCGACCAGGGGGTGCAGATATTCCACACTATCTGCAACAAAATATGGCAAAGCGGAACATGGCCTAAAGAATGGGCTCATACTGTCTTCATTCCACTACACAAAAAGGGCTCGACGAAGAAGTGTAGCAACAACCGACTGATTGCACTAATATCACACGCTAGCTAAATTTTACTGCACATTCTGAATGAGCGATTAAAGACGTTCTTAGCTAAAGAAATTGCACCTGAACAGGCAGGGTTTGTAAAACGCAAAGGCACTCAAGAACAGATCTTCATAGTGCGCCAAATCATTGAGAAAGCCCGTGAGTTCAACAAGCCAACGTATATTTGCTTCGTTGACTTCTCTAGTTGACTTCTCTAAGGCGTTTGATTCCGTGAAATGGCCAATGCTGTGTGTGTGTGAATCCCTCCTTGCTATGGGCACCCCCAAACACCTTGTGCACCTTTTGAGGCGTCTTTATGAGGATGGAACCGCGTCAGTGAGGACGGATGGTGTATTATCGAGTGACTTTCATCCCAGTGCGGGCGTTCGTCAGGGTTGCATAATCTCGCCGCTCCTATTCATCATCTACACCGAACTGATAATGAGGATTACCCTTGAAGATTGGACAGACGGTGTACCAATAGGAGGTGTGAGGGTGTCAAACTTGCGCTATGCGGATGATACTACGCTGTTCGCAACTTCTGCTCACCATATGGAGGATTTGTTGTCCAAGATGGAACATACCAGCTCAATTTTCGGTTTGAGGATCAACAGAAGCAAGACGAAAATTATGATTGTCGACTGCATCAACGAAAACTCGCCCGTAGTCACTCAAATCGCGAATTGCGACGTCGTGCAATCATATGTCTACCTAGGCGCCCTAATATCGAACCACGGTGGTTGCGTGGACGAGATCAAGCAACGCATGGCTATCAGCAGGTCTGCCATGGATAGACTGAAGAAAGTATGGAGGAACCGCAACTACGTCACCAAAGCCACGAAAACCCGGCTCATACGGGCACTGGTGTTCCCCATATTTCTATACGCAGCCGAGACCTGGACGCTGAGAGAAACTGAAAAAAGTAAAATAGACGCTTTGGAAATGTGGTGCTGGAGGAAAATGCTTGGAGTATCTTGGACTGAATTTCGCACCAACATATCCATTCTCCAAGAACTCGGCATCAAGCAGCGTCTGTCAGCTATAGTCCAGGCTCGAATTCTTCAGTTCTTTGGTCACGTGTCCCGGAGAGGCAATGACTCTATTGTGCGGCTTGTTGTCCAGGGGAAGGTGGAAGGCACGAGAGCGCGTGGCAGGTCACCCATGCGATGGACTGACCAGATCAAGTCTGCGGTAGGTGGTCCGCTGCATGAGTGCGCACGAATTACAGCCGACAGGGAGGGATGGCGTCGCATCGTAAGGCGAATCATGGCAGCGCGGTGTCTTGCTGCGACATGCTGACCACGACCACTCTGTCAAGAGTGAAACGACAAAGAAAGAAAACTTAGTTTGATGTACATAATGCTTGGTTGACGGCTTCGTGAAGGGTCCTGTTACACCCTGTATAAACAATCATGAAATTAAGGAAATATTGTGTGTGAAATTAGTATTTTATTTTCAGTTCGTTCAGTCCAACCAAACGGAAGATATCGCTATCAGCGGTAAGAGCGCTTTTGAGCTCAGAGTTAGTAATATTGTAAACGAACTGATAGGTATATGCTGATATTTTAGGAGTTAAGTATTGCTTTCTACATATTTTTAAGTTTAATTTTTAAGTACTAGCCGTAACTTGATTTTCAATTTATCTGGTGTGTGTTTGCAATCCACTATTGTATTGAGGTCATCCTGTAAAGATAGTTTGTGTAAGTTTAATAATAAAAATATTTATCTATTTTAAACTTTAACCCTTTTATTAATAAACACGGAATAAAATTATACCAGGAATAACAAAAGAATAACCATACATTTTCAAAGGTTTAAACTTGGAATAACTTTAGTCTGTGTTTATTAATAGGAGGGTAAAATCTTTGAAATTTACGTTAGACTTACTCCGCGCGTTCGTGCTAAGCCCACGGGCTAAATGATGTATGTAAATTAAACGGCTGGATCACTTTAGGCTTGTTATCTCTATAAATAAGACGGGTGCTAACACGGGCGGTATCTTTGTGTTAGTTATGTGTAGCGATCACGCAAACGGAAGTTGTCTGTCAAATATTTTTGGATAGAAAGAGTTTCGTAGTTGCTACGGCGTAGCAGTCGCTACGCAGGCTACACGTTCGTAGCAATCGTTTTAAATCAGAGTATATTTAATTCTCAGTTTTTTTCTATTTATGGTCCCATTAAAATAGATGGACAAGTGATTTTATTTTTACCTAATGGATGTGTTTATTCTAGAATGCCGCCGGCAATTTATTATTTTAGGTCAAAATAAAATCACTTTAATCAGTGTTTTTTTTTTGCTTGTATATCATTAGTTAGACGTACTGAACGCTGTGTTAAAAATTTTCCATCTATTATATTTATTTGCAATATTCTCCCTAAAATTATCAAGCATAATAACATTTAAAAATCATTTTACCTCCAAGTACTAACAAATAAGATCTTAAGTTGCTACTTAAAATCTTCAAGTCATAATTAATCAGGAATAGCTCAATCCAGACCACAATCGTGAATATTAGTAAAAATACGTGATAAAAAGGAGGAAACGCGTGAACTTTCTATGATATCTGACATTTCGGTGCCCTCGCGCTACACTAGCGCCTCTAGCGGCGAATTCACACGCGATAGCCCCCATTTCGCCGGCTTATTTAAATGCACCGCAGGTCCAGTTGAAAATCAGCGTCGGGCACTAGTTGCTCGGCAGTTTGCTGAATTGCTGCCTACACAATATTATCTCTATTTTTCTGTTAAGATTTAAGTTTTTTAGTGTGTAGATTTAAGCTTTTATTTTATTCTTTTTCTGTTGTGTGCACTTGTGGCATGTGCCAAATAAATATGTTGACTTTCTTTTATTTCTTCTAGAGGCAAACCAAAGCAACGATGGATGGGCTGTGGAAAGAAAGGAGGTGTCTGATGAGATGACGAGTAATAGAGAAGTATGGAAGAAGACATGCTGCGCCGACCCAATATAAATTGGAAGAGTACGTGCCATTTGGTAACTTTCCCGTTTCACCAACTAAACAAAATACCATCACAAAAGTGCTGTTTCGTAACTATTTTAATCTTCATACATTGAGTTTTGTTTCGTCAACTTTTGAGTATGCGTTTATTAATTCCCGCCGTTTGGTGAACTTTTTGTTCGGCAAGTACAGTTAGGACTCAATGATGATGTAATGATAGGTATATACATTAAATTATGCATCTATTTACGTACCAGTGGTAAGAAATATAAGAATATTTACATCGAAATCAACAAAAATCCTTATCCTCGTTTTGGATGAAAAATTATATTTTTTAAATAAACTATTAATTATTAATGGATTTTCTCCATCTCCTTTCTCCAAAGTTACATAAGAACAGTAAGTAAACACTGTAATAAACACACATTGCACGTGTTCGTAGAATTTACGTGAACCACAAAATATTCATGGTGTAACCAAACAAGGTAAACAAAAGGGAAAGTCAACAGATTTGTACCAGCGAAGGTTGTAGGTGTAATAGTAGATTTTGTATAAAACCTCCCATTTTCTGGTGCAAGATAAAAATAACTGTTTAATCCTTACAAGGAATTAAGTTGAACAAGTCAACTTAAATAACTTTGGATAAAGTCGGTTATGTGTCTCCACTCTGCCGTTGAAAATGGGTTTTTAGGTACCTAGCTTCTTAGGTTTCGTTTCCCTTGTAGATTGATGTTAGCTATGTTGAGGATACCTACTTCCTTTTTTTTTCTTAATTTTTTGGTGTAGCTAACGGCCTCGATAAAGTGAGATTCTGACATCGATCGTGACCGCTCATCATGCTGATGATGGAAAAGTAGTAAATTAATGAGACATTATGAAGAAGTTTCCTCATTTTGGTCGTGCAAGCTACGAACGTCTTTTTTTTTTAAATTTATGCTTTGTATGTTTATTGTTATTTTTTTTTGTGTTTTTATCATTTTGTATGATGCACGTCATGTCCCTGCGACAAATAAATATATTTTCTTTCTTTCTTTTCTTTCTTTCATTGTTTTTTATAAAGTTTAATGTAGAAGTTACTGCGATGTCACAGCTTGTAAAGATTATAAAAATATTTTTGCACCTAACCCTAATATTGTCTTGTTGGTCTACTTCTAAGAACGAGGTCCTGCATTCAACGGAGAAGTTTCCTTTTAACCCGACTGCCAAGGAAGGGTTATGTTTTTCGCGCGTATGTTGTATTATTATATATTTTTTATAAATTTCTTTATTACCTCGTATGTTCCAAATGGCTTAATGGATTTCGACGATTAAGGTATCATTTAGATTCGTCTCAAAAACCAAACCTACCTGTCATCAGACAGGAGTTTTTAAAAAAAGGCGGATTTTTGGCGCTAATGGTTAGTAGTATTTTTTTTTTTCTATCATACCTATTTTCTTTGATTAAGTATCAAAAAATATGTAAGAAGAAACAAAAAATGTGAAAAAATTAAAATGAAAAAGTTATGAGACTTTAAAGTTGTGCTTACAAAGTGGAAATTAATGTAACGTAATGAGGTAAAGTGAAGTCACTTGACCTCATTAAGTTACCGAAAACATTATGTCGAAATCGGCATTGTAGAAATACGGAACGCTTTGAAAGCGATGGTCTCTTATCTAATACTAATACCACCTGAATTCACACATATAAGTATTTACGAGTATATCATCTCACCTTGGCAAAATAGTTACAGTTTAATAACGAAATTCCCAGAAAAGGCCGACTTCGTGTCTGCCTGTAACATTTTGTTATTACGGTACACGTGAAAAGGTAGAAATAATAGGTAGCTGGTACATACTGCTGTATATATTTCAAATACAAGTTTAACCTAGGGCTATTTACTCAAAAAGGCAGGGGTCGGTATCCTTTCCAAACAAATTGGGCTGGTTTTAATAATTTTACTCGGACTGACGTACTAGCTGCTAGGAGAAAATGTTATTTTACTTAATATTTTCCTCCAAATAAAGTCCAAGCAGACTTAGGTACAGTATTTGAATCTAGCTTTTGCCTAGGGCCGATATTATCTGTCCTAAAGGTATAATTTATGTCCAACAAACCCAGAACGTTGTCTACCTGTGGACTCATTTTAATATAAATGGTGTAAATAGACCCTTAACAAAGGGTAAAGTTACTTATTCTCCCCGTCATTGCGATCATTTTTTGTTCTGGACGATACCTGGGAACTTGCTAGTTACGGAGATATTGAAGGTCAAAGTTCAAACTTGTTTAAATACTGGTTTTTAAGAGCGGCCAACCCGCCATACTTTTTATACAAACGCTCGTACGTGATTATGCAGTTGTTGCTCATCTATCTTTGTTTTTTTTTTTAACTAATAGGTATTTTGTGCACTATATCTAGGTTTCTATGTTAGCAAAAAATAAAAAATTGTAGAAACAAATTTAGTATAAGCCTCCAAAAATTGCGGTTTTGCACAAATTTTAACTGAACTTTGGCCGTTCCCAGTGTACTCATAAACTGTAAAAGTAAAGGAAACATCTCGATAGAAACCTTGCTCTTGTAATGGAGATCTTAATGACAAATATTTATTTCACACACTTGTAAGACTTATTCAAAAATACGTATTTCCTGGAACAAGTTTAAGAAATTTTCGAACACCATTTTTCGTTCTATGTCATCGCGTTAGGCGGTATGAGGTGCGTGGGAGACGAGTTGCTCCGGGTCGGGGCGGGGTAAGACGGGGGAATTGAAAGAAAATTGCCGCTGTGGCTCTGAATGAAACAACAGGCTTTTCGACCATGCTCGCGTTGACGATAGACGGACCGGGAAGGGCCCTCTTAAGGCTATAACTTTACATTAAATACCTCCATGACCCGTTTACTATTCAATGCATCCATCAGCACAATGTTTTTAATGCGTTACATTGAGTTTTACCGAACAACGTGATGTTTTTCACCCCAAAAGTAAAGTTGTTTCCTCGCAATAATTTTTGCGTAGGGTTACTTAGTTTGATGTACCTACAGAATGCTTGGTTGACGGCTTCGGGAAGAGTCCCTCTTGTATACCTGTTACCTAACTGTTCAGCAATTCAAACGTGGATCATAAATTCATAACAGACAGAGTTGGTTTCACATTTGTAATTCAAGAATGAATAATGTACATTTTTCAATGATTCTAGAATTCACAAAAACCGTTCAGATATACTTTTCTACGGCTTTGAGCAGATTCAAAACTTACAGGAACCGCTTTTAAAAATGAAGTCGGTTAAAGATACCGTAAATGGCTACATTATTCTGCGTTTTAATATGAAAGTAAGAAAAATGTGAAACGATATCCATTCTCCAGTGTACCGCTCTAAACCCATTTCAATGGCAACAATAATACCCTGCTAAGGGCGGCTTCTTCCTAAGTATTGGTAGCTATTAGTCTCCCCGCAAAGTTCTAGGTCTGACGTCACACAATAGGGGATTTTAGTCCAACTATGTTGCTGGCTGTATTGCAGCGGAATTAAACTAGTCAGGATTCAGCTTTGAGGGTAATATGGGTTAGTAGTCGTATGTACGTCTTCAATTTATGTTATGTGTGAGTTATAAATTTATAACTAATTATATTACCGTAGCAAAAGAAGTATACGGATCGTGTAGGTGTTGACGCTTCTGTCTACTTTGCATGTGTGGATCCACTTGGATGTTCCCCACCCTGGGGTGGGTGAAGGGGTCTGTCTGACTCTTACTTACTAACCCGGTGACTGCCCCGTTGGTCTCGTGGCCACAAGTGCGACTGCTGAGCGTGGGGTCCTGGGTTCGAATCCCGGGTCGGGCAAAACGTGCTATTGGGTATTTCATTCTAAAATTCTCAGTATAGTAGCCCGAAGTTTAGAAGTTGGCGGTATATGACACTCAAAGAAAGCACGTTAAGCCGTTGGTGTCGGATTGCCGACCCATTGGACTATGAGAGTAAAGGAACAGAGAGTGCACCTGTGTCTGCGCACACACTTGTGCACTATAATATCTCCCGCGCCGATGGCTAATCTGCGTTGAGATTGGCCCGTGACCGAAAACGGTCAGGAGGACTATTATAATTCCTAAGACTGCATGATGTTATTCGATTTATCTTTGGCCAGGGTGCTGAAGTACTTGCTCAGTTCGTCACGCTCCGCCGTCTAGATGACGTTTCTGTCGATGCCTACAGGAAAAAGGGGTCTTAGTTCAATGTATTCATGTATGTTGCTAGTATAATAAGCTAAGTATAAAGTAAGTTTCAAATAAAGCAAATAGGTAAAATAATACTTTTCAGGTCAAACATTAGATAATATTTGACCTGAAAAGTATTATACCTGAAAGACCTGAAAAGGATTGGAATAATATTTTTGGGTAGCAACCAAAAATATTAATCAGAAACAACGTGGCGATTTTAGTGAGTGTTTGATATTTTCACGAATTGACGAATTGACCATTGTTTTCCAACAAAATATCGATATTTCGAGCCAATTAAGAATAATATTTTAGTGTAATAAATAATATTATTTTAAACTAACTGAACAGAACAGAAGTTCATGACCCTTATGTCTCTAGACAAACTGAAAATCTATCAGCGATTACAATGATGGAAAAGTCGAAATGTATGGGTCAGTCCATTGCCGTGGGGCTGGCAACCGAAATTTAATTCTGTTGAAACTGCTTATAAAAGTACGAAACTCTTCGAAAACATTTGACACAATTGTTTATGTCATTTCAACTTATGTTGGTCTCACATGCTCTAGGCATTTTTTTTGTATGTAGTTCTTCCGCAGAAAGTGTCGCAATTCTTGAGCGTAGAGCTCCTGATCAACACTTTGTCACAACACTAATGTATCTCGTCTACTCGACGTCCGTATGTCACTACAGGGATCCAGCAGAATATGAGCGTCAGGTGCATGCCTGATACATGCTGAGATGGACTCCCATTTGGTGTAACCTTGAGACGCCCACCGCACCTTGTTTAGGTACTCGTTATATTCTATTTGAAGTTGTCAAACTTCTTTCGTAAATGATGTTTTTATTTTTGTGTATTGACACCTTGTTCTTCTAAAGGTATATATATATATATATTCGAAGTTCGGGTTTTTTTTCATCCGGGTCGCTACCTACCTGGTGGGAACCATCGCCGTGTCACCTGGTGGACATCAGACGTTGCAGACACAGGCACCGCCACCTCAGGCATCCGGCATCCGGCACCACTACCACCTACCCTGCGGGTCCTGCACCTAGCTCCGAGGGTCTGCTCCTCGGCTCCAGCGTCCCTACAGCAACGCGCTAGCCAGGATAGTACTTGTCGCGCCTACCTCCATGTGAACGGAAAAATTTAAAACGGGCTTTTACACCTGCGACCCTGAATTAAATTCTTACTGAAGGTGTTAGTGAGTTTTTTTTGTTTCTCTATGAACCCATAACTCCAACGCTTCATTGACATATACCTAGGTATTCACGTAAATTGTATCATTTAATTGTGTTTCTATGTGTTGTGTCTTTTGTGTGCACAAAATAAATGGTTTATCTATGTATCTATCTGAACCAACGCTAACAGACACACAGTGAGTGTGAAATCTTAGGCTCCTCTCAGACAGCTTGAACTAGTTGTCTGAAGCTGTCCCGGCTCGTTCGGTAAGATGCCGCTACGTTTTCCGCTTCGTCTCCGTCACGCTATGCAGCTGCGTCTTGCACGTAATTTGGTTGTCTCTGAATTGCATGAGCTGACAGTCTTGTAGTATTACTAACTTCTGCCCGCTTCGCGCTCGTGGTCGAAAATTATCCACGGGAGCGTATTCCGTGATAAAATATATTCTAGCCCTGGTCACGTAGATAAGCTTTGGAGCAATTTTCCTTTAAACTTTAATACTAGATAAGTAAGTTCTGCATATTAACTAACATTTTGAATTAATTTTGTAAACTGATGTGATTTTGTGATATCTGAATTAAATGAATTTAATATATATTTATTTACCCTTATCATAACATACAGATAGAGAGACCGAGTTATTTCCGCATTTAATATATTAGTAAAGATTCATTCATTATTTTTTACTATAGTAGTAAATACTAACCAGGTTGTGGAGGTCCAATAAAATACTGAATGAATCTTTACTAATATGGTTTATCGTGTTACCCAGTATTTACTTGGTAACACGATAAACCTTGGTAAGACTGACCCGTAACGACTGTCAAAGACCTACAAATGACAGCCGGGAACAACGGCTTTTCGTTCGTTCCGAGGCACGGGATAAACTCGGTATGTTATGCATGGTCACCCATCCTTGGACCGACCTTGGCTAGCACTGCTTTACCTGTAATATGGATCCGTGCAGCTGTTTTTATTTAGCCCTGAACTCCTCTTTAATCATTTTCATGTTTAATAATTTTGAATATAAACTTAAAATATGTAGTTTAACAGAAAATATAATTAATTATAAGCTTTATCCTAGCCGTACGAGTATTTTATAGACTTTGTGGTTGTGTCATAATATCAGTCATGTGACACCCATGATCGGGTGTCTAATATAAATCATTAATTATTTATTAATATCATATTATCCACGCTGAGGGTTGACAATCAATAAATTAATGATGTACACACGGCTACACATCAAGCTATACTTTTCCAGTATAAGCTGACCTCGCATTGTACGGAAATCATATACAATGCGAGATCAACGTAAACAGGAAATGTATAGCTTGATGTGTAGCCGTGTGTACAGACGCCAGCATATCAAGCTATCCGACTGTCAAATTTTCCGATTCAACCTTGAACCTAATGCTTTAGCGATGACAGATTGTAGTAGTTTGACGTGCTGGCGTCTGTACCTACCTAACAATAAAACCATATAATTATAATGACTATGCCAGTTATGAGAAAAGACTTTTGACCTGCAAAGGGAACAGAATCATATTATATTTATATGGGATGTCGACAAACTTATTTAAGTATATTAGCGAATTTCTTCTCTATTTGAGAGTTCTGGAATATATTGTATATCAAAATGACTGAGCGTAAGAGCACTGTCGAAAGAATAAACTCCGAATAAGAAACTTAAAACCGGGCATTTATGTTCGAGTTCTACAAATTGTAGGAAGGTACGTACATAATGTACGTTATCAAGTACTTATAGTTTCAGTATGTTTTGTTTTGAAAGCAATGTATCAGGTAAACTTAGAATCTATACTTCTATTACTAATATTATAAAGCTAAAGAGTTTGTTTGTTTGTTTGGTTGAAGGCGCTATTCTCAGGAACTCCTGGTTCGAATTTAAAAATTCTTTTAATGTTGGCCCATTTAACGATAAAGGCAATAGCTAACTAGATATGTCACGCTACGACCAACAGGAGCGGACCATCAATGAAAAATGTTGAAAACATGTCGAAAATTTATTCCTTTTGAGAGCTTCCGTTGCTCGCGCTGCGTAAACGATTAAAGTTACGCAACTATCATGTATCACATAATTGTTGCTCTTAAAAAAATCTAAAAAAATGTTTGCGGTAGCATACCTATGTCTGTTTTATAAGGTTGACTCACTATAACCTTTTTATGGTAATCGTTCTAATAAAAAAATAATGCATTATTTGCGAAGGTGTTTTTATAAACATGGTATTAATTTTTAACCAATCCGTAACTAGACGGTTCCTAATGATCGCAATGACGTGGAGAATAAGTGCCTTTCGGCTTCCTTAAGGGTCTAAATAAGTTTTTCATCACAAGTATTTAATTTTGAACAAAATTGCCTTAAATAATTTGATTTCAATGAATAGAGATATCACAGTTTAAAAAAATCTTCGCAGCAAAATAATGATCAAGTACTGACGAAATTGCGCAGCTCAGGTAGTTATATTATTAAATACTGGCCAAGTGCGATTCGCACTCCGTACCATTATCTAAAATCTATATCTATCCCTTTTATAGCGGCAACAGAAATACATCATCTGTGAAATTTTGAAAGGATGATGCCAGGATTTGTATGAACTCTGGTCCCACCTTCCAATAGCTATGTGTAATACATTGTTGGATAGGTCTTTTCAAGCTGCACAACATTTACTATGGCGCCGAGTTTCAAATCTTAGTCCGTTCAGAGTTATGCAGTATTAAACAAGTCAGTTTAACAATAGTCAAACGTAATGTTTTTTTTTTGTCTAGCTATCACGGTTTATGAGATACAGCCTGGTGACAGACAACCAGACAGACCAACAGACGGACAGTGGAGTCTTATTAATAGGGTCCCGCTTTTAACCCTTGAGTACAGAACAGAGTACAGAACCCTAATAACAAAAGTTTCGGGATTAAAAAACTACACAACACAAACAGGAATATTAATAGCTAACTAAATACCTATGTATTTATTCTTCCCTTGTTTAGTTTAATTATTCCCAAGAGCAAAGCTACTTGCACGTTTAATCGCTTACCCGGTTATTTAAAAAAGAGCACACAAATCTAGATTGTGTTTTGTTTTGAATAGGATAAAGCTGTATGCAAATCAGAGCTAAAAAGAAAAACTGCAACACAAAATGAACAAAAATTACGGCGACTGGTGGAGCAGACATTCCATTACCATTTAATTTAAAAAAAAATACTAAGCTACTCCAGCCAATTAAAAAAAATAGCTCACTTTTAAAATTTTCTAGATTATTTGCCAAAGAATATCTAGTTAACTGTTTTTTTTTAGATTTCTCATTTATGTAAAGCGTGAGCCGTGGATTTGGCGCGAAAACGTATACAAATGTGATTTGAAAAGACTACAGATTATGTTCAAGGGTGAGCCGAGTCTCACAATCTCTCTAAGCAATACTGTGTGTAAGCATTCCCTTTTTGTCCGTCCAGGGGGCCTAAAATGGCCACCATAAAGACCATTTTAAGAATTTGAAATTAAACTTGATTCATATTATGATTCTGATAAAGCTTGCATTTTAGGCCCCCTAAGAGCTGTTTGGATATGAGTAGGTTCGTCATTCGTATTATTTGCCGTGTAAATACTTGTGTTTCGACGGACAGAGGTTTGCAAATAATTGATTACTGTTATTAATAGATACTGGTAGATGCCAGACGAAGATATGATTAAGGTTGCTTCAAATATAATTATAGTGTTATGATGATACTATTTCTGTTCATTTTATTGTTATTTCATTGTGTTTATTCTAATTTCTATTTTCTGTATACTAAAGATGTTTTTTTTACTTTTATTTTTATTCTTACATTTACTATTATTACTATTTTTATTTTATTTTTAATTCAAATTTTGACAAAAATGTAGTTGTACTTGATTTTTATGTTCAACCAATAACTTGTATGTGTGGTGTAAACTGTTACTATAAGTTGGTTAATTAAAATAAAATAAGCATTTATCGACACGGAATTTCATTTTTTCGCGAGAAACAGAGCTGCTAAGCGCAGAGTTGATACTGCCACGTGCGACTCCGGCGTTATTTCTTGCTCTAGCAAATGACGGTTCTGAGCGACAGAATAGGATAGGAGCGTGAAATTTTGCGATTCCGTGCTGATATATAAGGTTCAACCCTTACTGTTAAATAAGTAGGTATTAAGTGTTTAAGTGCAAAGCTCAAAACTGCACTGGAATTAGGACACCAAAATGGGTATTATTTGAGAATCACAAGAAGAGACTCATTTATTTATAATAGCGTATTTTTATTCTTTATCGTGCGGTTAGTGCCTAACCTGCAGTGCAAGTACGTACTTTGCATCGATAAGACATCAAGATCGCTAAGGTTTGCATTTTTATCGATCTTGTTAACGAATTTGGAAGTACGTAACACGCGACGATAAGATTTATCGTGGGCCGAATCGAGTCGCTAAGGATCGCTTGTCAAATGGCAACACTGAGGACGTCCAAAGACAAAACATATTTCTGTGGTACAACGCGACGATAAGATTTATCGTGGGCCGAATCGAGTCGCTAAGGATCGCTTGTCAAATAGCAACACTGAGGACGTCCAAAGACAAAACATATTTCTGTGGTACAACTAAATCGACTAATGTCAGAGATATTTAGAAAATCCTTGCTTTTCATAGATGTTTGGCATTGTAAACAATGTATATGGGTTTATTTTAGAGAAACTATCAGTATTTACCAAAATATCCGTTTATTTTGGTAAAAATACAGAAAATATTCCATTTTCTTAGCGTCGTCGGGTTTACCTTTGCCAAAAAAAAAGTTTGTAGTTGACATTACTTTCTTGAGAAAGATAAAAAATCGGTCAGTGGGTCGTGTTTACAATAACAATATTTCAATTATTGAAACATGGGTGCAATCGACACAACCAAGGCAATCTAGCATTCCAAATTTGTGCTGGAATTCTTCTACGATACTCTTTTTTCAGCTGCACCTGGGAACTTCACGTAGGTGTGGAAGAGGTGGCCCTTGACACTTCTCGCACAACCTTACTCACAATTTTTTGGCCAAGGCAAGATTGTACTCCTGCCCAATGCAACTTTGGTAGCTCCCAAGTGCATAAAACCGTACGGCTGTCAAAACCTAAGTCATGAAGTTTTAGTATGTAATAAATATGTATTTGGACTAGAAAATCTAGGTATTAGAAAGGGCGAGTTATTTTTAATAGGTTCCTAAGAACTTTAATAGGTAAAAATTGTAGTGCATGATAAAAAAAAAAAAAAATTAGGTTAGGTTTGTTTTGTCTAGATTTCGAATGTTCTGTATGATCAACCCTACAATTTATTAGAGAAACTAAAACAAGCAACCTTTTTAAAAATGCAAACGCAGTATGAAGTTTCACCAAAAAAGTCCAACACGAACTATATTCTGATGCAGTGACTGGTTCCCGGAACTTTTAAAGCAAAGTGGATGAAATTGGAAATTCAAATCATTGGAAGCTTTTACATGCTAATGGCGGGCAACGGGAGTTTGTGTATTAGTTTTGTTGCAAAAAGTTTTATTGTGCCAAAATTATCATCATTTGCTTTCCACTGCTTGGGATACCCTGAGAGGCCAAAGGCCTTGAACGATGTGACTTGCAACAAGTAACACGCGCGCGCCACTTGTTTCTTTCATGGTACGTAGTCTAAAGGGAACTAAACCATTCGAGATAGTGTACGTGTATAAATATTGAACGAATTATACCAAAAATACTGTGCTACATGTACAATGTAACACGTGAATCATATATCAGACTCTAAGAAAGTGGTACGGAATTGTGTAAGAGTGCAAATTGACACTACCTATTTTTAGTCATAACATTATCTACAATACTAATATTATACAGAGGTAAAGTTTGTGAGTTTGTGAGGTTGCCTACAACCTCACATTGAAAATTCTTTCACTAATAAGAAGCTACATTATCCCCGAGTGCCATAAATTATTGCCATATATACAAGAGCTACATAAGTTGTTGGATAAACTCTGGATCTACTGAACCGATTTTGAAAATTCTTTAACTAATAGGAAGCTACATTATCCCCGAGTGCCATAGGCTATATTTACAACGTGCCCGTGGGATAATTTCCGGTCAAAACGCCAGGAAATATTATTAAGAATATGAGAATATTAAGTTAGAGTTAAATTTCATATTAGTCGGTTTAAGATAGATTGTAATCGATTATTAAGAACTTTAGTATTTTTACTTTTAAAAACGTTGCCCCACACTAAGAATTTCTCCTGTATCGTGGGTGCGTTAACATTTGAACTTACATACACAAACAACCAGACCCGGAACAACTACCTGTAGGCCATTCAAATATTTGTTCTGAGCGGGAACGTTGTGTCGTCGTGCTTAGGAAAGGAAAAAAAAAAACTTGTTTCCTTCGCTTAGGTATATACCGTGGGTCGCGGTAAGTCGTGGGATTCAATTGTTGCAATCTGGGTGTCACTAGAGCTTATAGCTCAAGGATTGGCACAATGGCCAATCCTACGCTGCCACTTCCAAAGTATTAAGGTGAATCTAGTTTAGTGTATTTTTTTTTAACTTTTCTACTAACGCAAAATTGTAATTTATAATGTAATGTTTATAATTGTAATTAATTCTTATTGAATGTTTTTATTTTTTTATTATTTTTTTGTTTCACATGTTATATGTATGCATATGACGACCCGAATGGCGCAGCGGTAGTGAGGCTGCCTTACGTTTTTAGGGGTTCGAATCCCGGTAGGAGCAAATATTTGTGTGATCAGCATGAACATTTGTTTCCGAGTCATGGATGTTTATATGTATAATAAGTATGTATTTACAAACAAAAATTATCTATGTAGTATTATCAACTATCTGGTGTCCACGACACAAGCCTCGTTGTATAGTGTGGCACCTAGATGGTGCTGTGTGTAATTTCCAGCGATATTTATTTATTATTATTTATTTTATTTATATGGACTGTATTTAATACCCGTGACCTTCATCAGATGGTTGACCCTTCGTGTTTGAGTTTCATACACTACGTCTTCCGGAACGCGATCCCCACGCCGGAACTTTTCCCCCTATCAGCCATTAAAGGGTATGCAATCTTAACTAAATACATGAAAAAGTATAAAAGAGCGAAAATGTCGACTAAAGACCCTTAAAGGACGGAACCATTGATCTATTTTTGGGTTGCCGTTTAACCCTTGGCTGAAATAGTTTACAACGAAATATCCCCTAATTTGCGAAGGATTTAAGGTCGCACACACAGAATATTGTAATATAAATTCCTTGCTGAAAATAGACCGTTCCGGTCTCCACTGAAGATGAAATATTAATAGTTTTAGAATTACATTGCTTTGATCCAACAAAAAACTTTTAAATCCATTCACAAGTTGTATATAAAGGCCACTAGTATAGTTTACTTTGATCTAGATTCTTAGAAGGTTAGTCAACAGGCGAGATTCTGGTAAAAAAAGTCTCAACTAAAATATTTAACATCGATTTCGTGTGATACCCTGACTATAAGATTAGGAAGAGGAAACTTCATAGAAACACTGTGACCTCAATGTCTCAGTGAGGTCAGTTAGTTCACTGACAGCAACCCGTTGCAGAAAGATTACGATGTTTATTCACTTTGTCAAAACAAAGGTCAAAACACTGCTTTTCCAAATATAAATTGAAATGTCAAAACAATTGTTCTGTTCCGATCAGGAAACATATCGAATAATTTACTGACGTTCGAAATTTGAACGGAAACGCACGCATAAAGCGAGTACCACACCGACCGTGAATCCAGCTTAACTACTATCTGCTTTGGTGGAGTCCGGACGTTAGCTTGCCTAAAGTGCATGCAAAACCTTTACCGAGTTCCATTCCAAGGATAACGGTACAGTATTCTTTAGCTCACGTTCATGCATGCCTGTACAAACAGTCGGACTGTACAGGCAAAACTGCGTATGCATCCCGTCTATGGCGGGCTATATCTTCAGGCTTACCCTGTGATGTGGCCTTCGCTTTAAGCCGGTTGCACACCAAGAGCTAAGCTAAGCCAGTTAAGCTTAGCTCGAATAGCTGAGGAAATTTTTCATACTTGTGTTCATAGAAAGTGGTCTGCGCATAAATATCAAAAATTACCTCGGCTGTGCGAGCTGAACTAAACGAACTAAGAGCTCTTGATCTGCAACCGGTTGTAGTGTGAGATACCTTTTGTATGAAGGACACATCTTGTTATTGTTATCATTGGCCAAAAACATGTTATTATGTGCGTTTACCTATAAACATATAATAATAAATTGGTTTTCTTATCGTTACAGGTGACATCGCGGACAACAGTTAGTCAACAAATAAAAGTCTCGCAGTGTGTTTTTATCGTCGTCCCTTTTAGGTAATTTCTGTTCGTCTGTACAATACTGTTTACATCGCCTTGCTCCCCGTTCACTACCCCATGCGTTACGACTTGTGTCGACGACACGCGCGTTTGTCACGTGTTGCCTTCGCGTCAGTCTTGAGGTTGAAACACACCGGATCCGTACACGTAGACGGGTACACGCGGTACGGTTGTACCTTGGTATTTTAGACTTTGAATTAATTTAAAACTTTAAAAAGGGACAGTACTGGGTTTATCTCCAACCCCCCACAACCATAGTTCTACCGACTAGAATAAAGCTGGCTGACATTAACCTGTTGTATAGTTTTTAAAGTTGGATTATAAATAAATAAACTTATGTTGTTTGAGACAGTTTGTTGTTTCTTTGCATGGTAATACCAACCCACCTTGCATCTGGACTTTTGTTCCTTCAACACTAGAGGGGCAAAATCTCCAATGTAACAGTGGGGTACACGCGCGTAGTGACGCGCGTGAACACCTGACACAGCGGGTTACGCATACGTGTACGCTTACGCTTACGCATACGTGGTAGGCACGCAACGCACCGGTCCTTTGCGTACCCAGCCGCTGCGGCAACCATATTTTATGTTTGCAACTCTTGTGCACGATGTCTGACGAAGATTGGGTAAATGGACCAAGTTAATCTGATGAAGAAGAAGCAATATTACTGTTATTGTGCCAGAATATTCCTGAGTGTGCAAAAAAACAATGGGTTCAAGTTTTATATGAATATTTTTTACTCTTTGTTTTTTGTGTTGTACAAAAAAATAGTTTTTCTTTAATTTCGTTATTCATCATTAAAACCGAAACAAAAAATCACTTACTATCGGTAAAATTTGAAAACAAATACAACTGTCACGCGCGTAGTCACGCGCAGCAAAGATACGAGCGTGTTCAAACTTGTTCGGTGTGATGTCCAATACGGAATGCCATTGACTACAACGTCATTACTACACGCATCAATGCGACGTTGCTGTTCCGCTCTGCGTAGGTACGCAGCAAGTTTGTCTCATGGGAGCTGCAATGCGTAACGTTACGCATGTAGTCTACGCGCACGTGTACGTCACGCAAGCGGTGTGCCATGTCTCTATAAAGCTCCATATATTACAACGTCATGGTACGTGCACGTGCTCGTGCACGTCTACGTGTACGGATCCGGTGTGTTTCGGCCTTTATCGCGGTAACTTGTAGTATGCTCTAAGCAATAACTTTAAGGTGAAAGCGCCAAGGTAACCTGCAAAATTCAAATTTTCTTACGTCAAAATCATCCATAAAACTATCTAAGTTTATTTAATTCCATTGAATGACTTTTTCATGAAAAAATCACTCAATAGGATTAAATTGGCTGCTGCGCTGTGTGTTGCGGGTTCGATCCCTGCACGGAACAAATATTTGTACGATCTACGGGTAGTTGTTCCGGTTCTGGCTGTTTGTGTATGTGAGTTTAAATGTTTGTAAACGCACCTACGATACAGGAGAAATTCCTAGAGTGGGGCAATGTTTAAAAAAAAATGAACATGCGACGTTGCTAAGGTTTTTTTTAAGATACGTGTTACGGTCGCGATTCATTTTATGGTTCAACACACAGCGTGACACTGACCTGCAAATTGCAAAAAACGTAAGAAACTTATTTTCTCCGCCGTCTCTGTAGAAACACGCGTGTCGTGTGTTTAACTCGAGGTCAAGCGTTATGTGGGACATTGGCCTGTTTCTGATTTCTGAACAGTCAAGGTTTTATTTTTGCTTTTATAGCTCGTTTTATGTTGCCGCGTTAAGATAACTGTGTGTCAGTTTCATCGCTTAGCTTAGCTTTTAGTATTTTTAGTTGTAGTTAAGTTACGGATTATGACATAGCCTTGCCTTGTACTGATTGCGAGAAAGGGCTGTTCTTTTCTCAGAATTATTTAAATTGATTTCTGAATTTGAACTTTTATCGCATTTGACCAGGCTTTAATTAAGCCCTTTCTAAAAAGCGTCAGTCAAAAGAAATGGGTTTTCAAAATATTTCTGGAAATATGAAATGTCTAGACAAACTCATTGTACCCATATTTCCAATACCTTACATTTATACCAATTAGTTAAATGTCAGTTATATTTCGAACGATAATTGCTTTTTAGACCATTCGTTATCGGGCACCTAGAAACAAATTGTACCAAATCAAAAATAATTGAATCGTCTATAACTATTGTTTGATTCAGTAGAAAAGATAAATAAATCAATTTATCAGAGGCAATGTTTTATTCAAGAAAATATTCTCTTATTAAGAACATTCTTTTTTTAATTAAGATTCACCTTGTATAATAGAAATTCGGTCAGAATTTCACCTGGCACATTTCCCGGGAGCTGTAGCCACTGCAGTAGTTTCAAGCCTTTTAATTTATACAATGAAAATGGTTACCATATCTTTAAAACGTTTGAAACTTTGATTTTTAATTTTAACGATTGGCTCGCAGAACAATATTACAATGAGTAGATTTTGACACACTGAATCACAATTGGCTTTGACGGTAGGTACCTTTAATTCGTAGTACCAGTTAAGTAAAGTTTTCGTGGTTTTTCGTAGTACAGGTAAGTATATCCGTAGGCTTGTAGATGTACTAACCTAGGGACAAATGATGGTTGTTTTTTTTTAAGTTTTTCATTAAAGTTTTCATGAAAGTCCGGACATTATATGTATGTGTAAAGGTACTATTTTTTTCCTTTTCAGTATACAGTATTCAATCTACTTAAACCACTTTTGAAAAGTAGACAAATGACAAGCCAGACAAAATCCAAACAGCGCGGCGGCCAAAAATTCGGACATTTTCAGACAAAACAGCACGAATAATAAATAACCCTCAGCATAGGAAATTTAGGGGGTTTTACCTAATGATAATCAAAATCTTTTGTGTGTAATTTTGGTTCTTAGCTTATCTAGCATAATCAGCCTATAATGTTCCCACTGCTAGGACACGGCCTCCGCTCTATGAGAGGGGTGCTTATTACATCTAACAGGGTGTGACAGGACCCTTCACGATACTGTCAACCAAGCATTATGTACATCAAACTAAGTAACTTTACACAAAAATTATGGCTGGGAAACGACTTTTTTTGGCGTGAAAAATAATGTTTTACGGTAGGACTCAATGTAACGTACTCAAAACATTGTGCTGATGGATGGATTGAATAGTACGGGGGTCGTGGAGGTGTTTAAAGAAAAAATCTTACAATAAAAACATGTATATAAAAAAAAGAACTTGTGGAAAAGTTGAAACTTTGACCTCCAATACCTCTAGAAGGTTCCCAGGTATGGTCTAAAAAAAAATGACCGCAATGACGGGGAGAATAAGTGCCTTTCTTGTCTTGGTACACCCTTTATATAGGTACCAAAGTAGAATTAAAATGCGGTCATTTGTGATAAAATGTGCGCAAAACTGCTTCAGCTATATTTCAGCAGCTGATGTTTAAAGCGCTTTAGTTTTTGCGTTTTTTTCAGCGTACATTTGCATATGCTCATTACATGTCAACTACAGAAATGTTATGGGTTTTAATTATTATGAATGTGCATGTTTTACTTTATTTTGCACAAGACTGTTGATCCGATTTGATATAATTTTAAATTCAATCTCCTATAATAAGAGTAATATAATAATTATTATTATTTATTTATTCATAAGGCATCAAATCCCAATTTAAATACACAGTTACTTTAAAAGCAAAACATTACAACATTACAGTAGAAGTCTTATGCCATCTGTTCTGTTATCAGTCCATTAATAAAAGATAATAATGTTTTTATGTTTGTGTGTAGCAGAATTTTCGAAACTACTCCTCCAATTTCTTTCGAAAATTCTTGTGCAATTGAAAGCTTGAAAATATGCGGGTAAAGTTTTGTGCTGAAGCAATATCAGTTTATATAAGACCCATCTTTAAAAGATTTAAAACTCTTTTACACTTATTAAAATCTGCTGTAAGTTCAGTGTGTAAACACCGTTTATTGCAAACGGAACAAACTCATTTACTTCAAACAATAAGTATTGGAGCGAGCAATTACTTAGTTGTATTATTCCGCGCTTCTTCAACCACTCCAACTTAGGTAGAATTTGTTTTCTGATTAAAAATGTAAACTCTTTTACGAATCTTTTAATTGTTTTCCTATCTTCTTTCTACATTTAAATTAATTCTTATTAGTAGGTACGGCGAAAAATCTACAAACTTTATGAAAGCTGACAAAGTACTTAGAGCCGTTATTAAACTTTTCATTAGTAAGATGATTTTTGAATATTTTTTTAGGGTTATCATTTTTTTTTATAATTAATCGTTTTTTTCAATCCGGTTCGAAGGACCAAATAAAAGCAGACAAAATCAGTTATATGTATGCAACTACTCTATGTAACCATCCCTATTTTTTATTCGACGTAGACACGTAATAGATTTTTGACTAACAACATAACATACTCTAAGATCACGCCTGTAATCGAAGGGTTAGGCAGAGGAATCCATACTACACCCACTTTATCATCAAATATCGTCAAAAGATTCTCAAATGCAAATAAAGCCCACGCAGGCGAATCCGCGCACAGAAGCTAGATTTAATAAAAATGATATGTTTTTGTATCATAGTTACGATATTGTGTTTGACGACCCGAATGGCGCAGCGGTAGTGAGGCTGCCTTACGTTCTTAGGGTCCCGGGTTCGAATCCCGGTAGGAGCAAATGTTTGTGTGATGAGCATGGACATTTGTTTCCGAGTCATGGATGTTTATATGTATAATAAGTATGTATTTACAAACAAAAAGTATCTATGTAGTATTATCAACTATCTGGTGTCCACGACACAAGCCTCTTACCTCTTGCTTAGTGTGGCACCTAGATGGCGCTGTGTGTAATGTCCAGCGATATTTATATTTTATATATTGTATGTATTTATTCAAAGCATAGCAACATGTCCTAGCTATTAATGTAGTGTATGTAGGGAAAAGAAATGAACGCGCATTGATCCGCTATTTATAATTAACTCATAAATCTTCAAAAGTATATTGCAGCGGGTCCAATAAAGTGCTGCCACTAATTAATTATTGTGGCTTATTTATTACTGTAAGGAACAGTTACATTTGCATAATTATTTTTACTTCCATAATGAGCTCTAGTTTTTTTTTATTAAAGTTTATTAATGCCATGCAATTGAATCAATTAAACATCATGCAATTGGGTCATTTGGCATAGCTTTTGTTACATGCAATGTACGGTTTAATTTTACAAAAGTTATTATGTATACATGTTCTAGGCCTTTGTTATTTAAAAAAAACAATTTGAGGAGGGATCTATTACGTATCTGTTTATGGATTAACTAAATGGGCTGTGAGAGTATAAACTAGCTATAGCGCGCGTCCACCGGCGAATAATGACAACAAAAAAGTATATGTGGGTAGGTGGCAATCTGAAATACCGTAGGTATACGACATCATAGAGCGCACTTTCTAGCGCTAGACGCTAAGATAAAACATGCAAATCCAATTTTAGGATTTATTCATTCTCATTTTTATATACTTATAGGTTTTTTTTTTTGTGAGTGTCCATATTTTGCTATAAGTATCCTCAATGTTTCATACGATTTTTCAAATCGTCCCTTTCTACCGTCAATATTTTGAATAGCAACTTACCTACGTGATTTGAATCAATCATCAGCTAAACAAAAAGCGGTCATGAAAAAACCATAATAAATATCAAAATGTGAAGAAAAAGGGATAAATATAGCCATAGGTGTAAAACGTTAGCGTTCTATTTAATATTGATACTCGCACATATTGTAGTCGTTAGCGTTAGCAAAAAGGTTTCAACTCTTTGTTAGCTCAGCAGAAAGTCGAGATGAAAACGTAATATGATTGGCAAGCGTTTTCGTCATTGATATTATTATGAATTTTCTGCGAAAAGAATTACATGCGTTACTAATGGTATTTTGTAACTTATTGTATGGTTACAACATTCAATTAGGATGCTTTATTTTTCATTACCCTAAGTATTGTTTTCAGCTACATCCGGTTAGACTGGAAGTCTATCGCTACATAAGTTGTTGGGAAAAATATGTTGACCACAAGAGCTACATAAGTTGTTGGATAAACTCTGGATCTACTGAACCGATTTTGAAAATTCTTTCACTAATAGGAAGATACATTATCCCCGAGTGCCATAGGCTATATTTACAACGTGCATGTGGGATAATTTCCGACTAAAACGCGAACGAAGCCGCGAGCAACAGTTAGTAATAGTAGGTATATAAGACAAAATACTGCGATGAGGTCGGCGTGTGTCCTCTCAGGATAACCCGTTCCAGCATTTACTTTTACTTATCGTCTTAAAAAATACACTTTTATACGTAAATCTTGTAAGCCTAACCAAAACCTAAATAAATATTTGTACGTTATTTCTGTATTCAAGAATAAAAATAGTACTGAATGAAGTTGATATAAAAACAATATTTAGGTGGAAAAAAAACAATATAAAGCCGATAAATACTGTAAGTATTGCTAGTTAATATCCGGACAGGTTAGGACAAGCAGACAGATATTAGATAAGTGGACACTTGGACAGTAAGCTTTATATTATGTCACCATAACAGACATAAGGAAACAACGTATGAAATTGATGTAGTAAAGAATAAGTAAGGGGTATTTATTGGGTTGCGGGACTGTTCGAAAGAGATACCGCGGCCCTGGAACACAAAGGGCAAAGGAAGGAACATGGATGGGTTTTAGTCAGTAGAAGTCTGACACTCCCTCCTGCTCAGCCCAGAGCGGGAGGGGTTATTTGATGATTTCCCATCGGTAAAAAAAAAAAAAAAAAAGGGGTATTTATTTCTGTAAGGTTTTAGCTTTATTCATGTCTCAATGCAAATAAAAGAGAGGGAGACCCTAATGCCATCAACCAGGCACAAATCCAGACTCTGTGGCTGCCACTGTGACATGCCTGATGGTAAAACCCAATAACATTTTCCCTACCTTCTCAATAGTTGCGCTTGCGACCACTTGACCAACGAGCCAGTCAAATAAGATAATTATCGAAAAAAAAAAAAAAATTGTGAAGATTTTAATTTAGAAGAAAGTAAAGAAAACCTACTTCGTGCCATGTTTTACTTCGTGCCAGTGCCACCCTGGCCTGGCCGGTGCCTTGGAAACCACCTACAGCCGTTGGTCCCCCGGCTGATCTCATAACCAGTTGTCGCATTGGACTATGAGAGTAAATGAACAGACAGTGCAATGTGTACGCACACACTTGTAACTATTTATCTCCTGCTTTATATATCCTCCTACATTATATCAAAAAGATTGAGTCACGGTGTAGTGACTCAATCTTTTTGATATAATGTTGATGTGAGAAAAAAAATGGTTTGATCAAAGAAAAACCAGCCACATTAAAAAATAATATGATATCCACCGAGACAGCACTTAAACTTCCAACGCGCCGACACGACAGCTTAATTATGTCAATGTGGGTTTTTAGAAACAGGAAACCAGGGACAGGGGGCGTCTCGTAGCACATCTAACCAAAGATATCAAAAAAAACATTGATTAAAGTGATTTTATTTTGACCTAAATAATATATTGCCAGCACTCTAGAATAAACACATCCATTATGGGTCGTAAGTAGGTACCCAGTCAGTCAGTTCTTTCAACAGAACTGACCGACTTCCTTCGTTACTTTCGAGACTGTGTACGTCGGTCGGGGCGCAAGTGCAAGTATACCCAATAATTATTTTAGGTCAAAATAAATTCACTTTAATCAGTGTATTTTTTTTTGCTTGGATATCTTTTGTTAGACGTACTGAACGCTGTGTTAAAAGTTCATCTATTTTAATGGAAACTTATATAATTATGAAATAAGTTACAATTCGTAAAATGGTCACAAAGTGGTTATTGTTAGACCATTTTAAGAATTTTAACGTGATTCATATTATTATTCTATTATGATTCTGCTAAAGCGGCCATTTAAGGCCCCCAGTTCGATTCTTAATAGTTCCATGGGTCGAGTTTACAAATGGGTAATCAGATTATTCTGCAAGAAGATTCGAATACTAATTTATTGTGTTTACATTCAAGCATCAACATTCAGATAGACCGTCGAATGTAATTGAATGTCGTGTCAGTGAATAAGAAAGCGAATGAATTGCTGTCGTACCGGCCGGTCATACATTACGTGCCCGATAACGGCTGCCATTTGTAACGTAAGTCAAACAGGGTACACTTTTATAAATTGAAACTGCGTATACAAGTTCATAGTTAATTTAATACCCAGTCGACACTTTCCTAACATTAAATTTATAACAGCCGCTTGGGTCGATCTTAAGGTTAAGCCGTGCTTGCCTAGGTTGGTCTGTGGATGGGTGACCTTCCATTACATACCGAGTTTCCCGACCGTGATTTGTAGATCTTTGACAGTCGTGGTAGTCAGTGACCCAAAAAGTCCGACAACCAAACTTACCAAGAGGTATCGTATTACCCAATACTTACTAGGTTGTGGAGGTCAGATAGGCAGTCGCTCCATGTAAAATACTGGTATTCAGCTGCATCCAGTTAGACTGGAAGCCGACCCCAACAAAAGGCTAGACGGAGAATGAGCCAGCACTTTGCTAAATGGACGTTGAATATCTTAATACTTTTTCTCAAAAGAATGATTTCTAGAAAGGCGTTAAAATACTCTTCCCACTCACGTTTTACTAATCAATTTTTGCAATAATTTTATAAAGTCTCAATTAATTTAAATTAATGCACAACTAACTTAAGGTACCAAACGCATTATGAAGTCGTGATTATTATCTAATTTGAATCATAGCAAAACTAAAGTCACACCAAAGCTCATACCTACCTAAATGATAAGACCTATGACGTCATCAAGTATGAAACAGCGGATACCACGCGACGAAAAAGAAACAGTTGTCATAAATTATCATTTATCAGTAGATAACGTTTGCCTTGTAAAAAACGTCCCAAAAGGTGAGCCATCCATTGCCGTTAAATGGGCCGAAATCACGAGCGGAACATTTAGAAGCTTTAGACGATATACATAGGGTTGACAATATGGCGACAAGTTTATTTTTAAGCCGCGCGCTAGCCATGATGGGATATCAAATATTACAAACTTATGCACAACAAGATATTTTATTTTAACATCTTAAGGCGCGGGACAAATACAAGAGGCGTCGGGCGGAGGTGAGGCGCGGGTGCAGCGCGGGCGCGGTGCCACTTCTTTGATATTTCATACAAAATGTATAGAAGAGGTGGGGCGTGAGACATACTGAGACGGCAGAGCGCGATCGCGGCGCGGTCTAGCACGCCTGTTTTACCTGCACCGGCGCCGCGCCCGCACCACGCCCGCGCCACATCTCCGCCCGACGCCTCTTGTATTTGTCCCGCGCCTAAGGCTGCTAAGGCTCACCTACGACATAAAAGGAACCCCTGTGCACATACTACAGACCCAGCAGTTTCGGCGGTGCTTTGTCTGTCAGTAAATTAAAATTTTAGTTAAGATTTTTAATACGTAGTAAAAGACAAGGAAAATTTTAATATTCACTTCACTTTTGCCTCTTTGGGGAATTCATCCCCAAAGAGGCAAAAGTGAGCCAGCCAGCCAGTCTAAATGATATATTGTCGTAATGATGAGACTTTAATTACATAGTACAATGAATATGTAACAAGTATTTTTGTTTTTCAATAGATTTATTCGTTCATGATCTATAAGAAAAGTCTCCATTTTTTTTCGATTTTTCCAAAATAATCCAGTTTGTACCCCAAATTATCGGGTAATTTTTTTTGAAAATTAGGTCTAGTGTCACCCATTTCAAGGAATACACCCAATTACCAGTCACTCTGTATAACTTTTTTCCATATTTTAAGGTTATCTCTAAATTTTAATCACTGACGAGAGCTTTGTACTCCTAAAATTAGCTTTATGGCTCTCCCGTGAGAAATTACTGCAATCTCACCTTTACAACTAAGGAGTATATTGAGAGAGTCGTAAACGATTTACTACGCGTTAACTACGCACTAACTTAACACGGAGTTATTACTACGAACGAGGACGTGTCATACCTAGCCTTTTGAAACCAATATCAGACGCTTCGCAACTCGTTCATTTTTGCGTTTCATTCTTTCACTCGAAATGAAACATCTGAGGCTCTTACGTCGTGTTTCCGCACGCACCGTACGCTCATTGTTCATATTTGTATGCATACTTATACTATAAAAATACTTCTAAAAGATAACACATTTAGATATTCAAGCACACAATAATGGTTTTATGCAAGTACAATGTTACCATTACAATATTAACTTTTATCACATTTACCAACTATATGATACTGAGCAAGTTTATAAATGGTTGATATTTATTTTGAAATAGTAGCTCTGTCCTAATAACAATTACTTGTTTATCTGCAACATACGTTATTTAACAACCAAAACAAAAATATGACCATGTTTTACATTGTAGGGCCTCTGGTCACAAAATGAATCAAAAGTGAAAAATTCATTCGTTAGTGAACTTAATCAACGATGTTTGATTTGTGTCCTCGGGATCTTTCAATCGCGTAGGTACCGAATAATCGATTATTTCGTTATCGATTATTCGGTACCTACGCGATTACGTAACCAAGACGTTAAAAATTTAAAACACTTAAAATGGACTTTGTATAATCTTTGTATAATCATAAAGACCATTTTAATTTTTTTTAACTTGATTCATATTATGATTCTGACAAAGCAGCCATTTTAGGCCCCCAGATCAACTAGCACCTATTTTATTTATTCGGTGTCTGGTGAAGCATGAAATAAGACAAAAATGGGCAGTCGTCTGAATCATTCACTCTAGTGAAGCGTCTGATATCGTCTTTATGGCCAGTAAGGAAATAAGTTCTTATACTTTTTATTGGTCTATTATTAGGATTGGCAATCTGGTGTTAGATAGTTTCGTCGCCGTCGACGGTACAAACACGTTTTCCTCAACTGGTAGATAATAAACCCCACCCACATACACCCACATTTGATACTGAAATAGAAGTACCTTTTATAAGCCCCCACTTTCTACCAAATATGGTAGCATTTAAATGTATATTGGTTCTCTGTACCTATCTGTCGAAAATTGGGACTCGGTATCAAGTGCCAGAAATGACATTTTACACTAACATCTCGATAAAAAATCAAACTCAAAGCATTTATTTCAATTAGAATTATGGTACTTCAGAATATAAAAAAAAAACATAAAAGCCGAGTTACAGTCGCAGTCACAAGGCTTAATAACTTGAGAAAGTAGTTGTACATTATAAAGCGTAGATCTCTATGCAGAAGAATGGGCAAGAAACTCCATGGACACTCTTTTAAATCAAAATATTGTTACAAAATCTTGGTTACATAATTCTTGTTGAGATTAGATTGAGATTATTATTACATACATATATGTGAGAACGATGTCTATAGACATCAAATTAAAGTCACTATAATGAATCATCAAAATTATTTTTAGTAGGTCAGCAAGTGACATCCCTAGATACCTTCTGTACTGAAAGTCAAACAGAATCTTGTAGTAATTCGGTGCCTTTCCTCTTACAAATGGATTTTCAAGTTTATCCAAATTTTTTTGTCCGTCTAAGTGGGGTCATGCTAGATAATTAGGTACTTATTCCGCTGTCTGGAGGCTTGCGTGTGAGCACAGGCTTTGAAGGTCAATAGACCGTGACTTTAAGGTCTGCTGAATG
The DNA here is from genome assembly GCA_947578425.1 of Eugnorisma glareosa. NCBI lineage: Eukaryota > Metazoa > Arthropoda > Insecta > Lepidoptera > Noctuidae > Eugnorisma > Eugnorisma glareosa. The sequence goes on from OX387965.1 coordinate 17,009,440, forward strand.
GATCAAAGGACGTAAGTAGGGCTTAGCTTAATGCGGAAGGTAGAACCTTCGCAGTTTTTACGGGTAAATACAATTGATCAAAACTCATGACTATGATTCTGTTTCGTTGACAAAGAAATTTGAAGAGCATAATCTTGTTCACATTTACACCTACTGAAACTGCATTTATATTTATCGTTCCATGTTCAAAAATACGTGTAGTCCTCATCAAACGAAAGTGGTGCGAAAAATTGTTTAAAAAATATTTATTTATTTATTTAAAAAATATTAGCGAGAGTAGCTGAAGAGTGTATCAACATTTTAAGGTGTTTAAGAGATAAACCAATGCCTAGTGCCTACTGCATAATTTATGGCTCATTTGTTAATATTAAATGTAATTTTAATGAAACAGAGCAACATACGCTCATAATTTTCTCGTTTCCATGAAATTAGTTACATGATACAACTATTTGTGGGTCCAATTAAGCCACGAAATATAACGTGATGTGAAAATAATTATGCATAATACAATAAATATAATAATAATAATACTTCATTACGGTTACTTGGAAATGTGTGGTAAAATGTGGAAATTATTTATTTTACTAGAATTGAATGAGGGTTGTAATATATACTTGTTATTTCGAATAAATTGCTGTAAGCCGGGTAGCTAAATATCCCGAATGAAACAAAAAACCCTAAAGAAATTCCCAAGATGATAAACAAAAATAAGAAATATTTAGTCATCGCAAAAAATGCTAAATCATCTAAAGTTAACTATAGCGATCAATCAATGCTTTGAGCGATTTTGCCTGATATCGAAATTAAATCTGAGCTGAATAAATCGGCCAAATCTAGGCAAGCAATTTCTTAATTCGGATTAAATTCTAGCGGAGTTGATAGGTTCTTAATTACATAGCAGTTTGACGATTGTAAAACAGATTTTAGACGCTTAACTGGTTCGAAGTTTGTCTGTCTGTTAGTTGTCTTTTAATCTTTTACTCGAAGTGAAATGTCTGAACATAAAATGAATCACGAGTGAAAAATAATTTCATAAACTTATGACTATGATAAGCCTGCAAAAAAGCTCCCAGTGGGCCATAAACTGTCATGGTCCACCAGATTTTTTTTTAACCAACTACAAACAGGCTACAGCTGGGCCGCTGTAGATACAGGACAACTTATTTTGATGGGGGTATTTTGAGGAAGCAGTGTGACTGCGGATCCACACTTACGATGTCCTATTGTCCTGGTCTTTGTGCAACTCCAATTACACCTTGTGAGGTCTGTCCGAACCCACTGATTACGTTGTGGCAGAGTTGTAAGTAAGTAAGTAAGTAATTTATTCAGAACAATATACATTGTGTAGAATAAAAAAAAAAAAAAAATGTAGTTGTAATTGATGCTTATTTATTTAAATGAATAATTGACACGTCGAAGAAGACGATTAGTGGGCCCATCCAACGATGATCGAAAAATAAAATGAAATGAGCAGATGAACGGTCATTCGAGTGATTAAAATGAACAGTCACTAGAGTGAACGGTTGGCACGGGTGAAACGTTCACTCGAGTGAAGCATCTGATGTCGGCTTAAATAAACGACTTATCCTTATAACTGAAATGGTACTATATTATTATTTTTGACATGATAATGATTAGGGCAACTAGCAATTACAAAGCGTTCTCAAAATAGGGGAGGACAGAATGTTTAATTTAAATATATTATTATTATTTGATAATCAACTCTATTCTTAGTTATTATTAAGTGCTATTATTATATAGGCAGACACAATTTAGGGCGGGTAGCAGCTCTTTGCATAAATTCTTCGTACATTTTGTATGACCATTGCACGATACAGGTGGAGCACCTTTTTGTATTGAAATGCCATGTACTGCGGCCTGCCTGATGCAGCTGGGCTGTGGGCTTGCCTTGTTTGGTTCTTTGGTTTCGAGGTTAGTTGTTGATTTGCAACAGAATAAATAATTATGTGTCGAGAGGTGCTGCCAATCGCTTACAGTGAAACCTTCCATTATGTTTACATTCACAATACACGGATTTTTTTTCAGATATTTTGTCGTTACTAATTCGCAAGAACGTGTTGGGATTCAGTGTTTTATTATTTCACCTGCAGAACTGTATCTAATAGTACTTCCCACACTGTGCCAGTTATGTAAAACCAATTATGTTTTCTTGTATCTCAGTTACATAAACTTCAAATAAATACCAAAAAAAAACTTAACACACCTCCAACCCTTCAAAACTGAAAAAAAAAAAAAGTTCAGAAATCGACACATTTTTCAGCGTAAATTCGTCACCTGGGTACATCAATTTTCCCTCATAAGGTGAGGTGCTAATAGCACATAAATAAACAAGTTTACAAGGCTATTAAAGAAGACCAGCGACACAATCGCGACCATACTGAGCTTTAACATGAAATCGTAAATTTTATTGGTGAAACCACCCTTAATTATTGTAATAGATGAATTCATTTACACTGGAGGGCCGTTTGTAAGGATATTGTTAGATATTATTGAGACTGGTTTTATAGAGACTGGACTGGTTTTATAGAGAAACGTAACAAAACAGTATGTAATCCCCGAAGGGTATTAATGTATAGAAACCTATTTTATTTGAACTTAAATTTAACTGGCGAAAGTTGGATCTAGGTACTATGAAATAGTACACCCACATTTCGCCCCCTAAGGACCAGTAAGGTTATTACAAGCGTCATGTTATGTCATGAACAGTGGCACTGAAGTCCGAGATACCTAATAATAACTAATAGGTTATAGGAAGGTATAACCAAAAATAGTGATTTTACTTCAATAATTTCTTAATGATTTATCACACAATGCGATTTTATTAATATACAACATGGGACTTCCTTACGGTCAAATAAACTAATCCTGCATAATGTAGATAAAAAGCACTCCCAGCTACAATTTGACTCAAAATAATCAATAACCATCGCCGGAAGGGAAGAGTATGCCCCTCATTGCAGTTCAAATTTTCACTCACTCAGATTTTTTTTTAATTTCCTTAGTCAATTTTTGTATTGTCTCTTAATCTATATCCTAAAACCATCTCTATTTGTCACAAAACAGTTAAAACTTATCTTAAAACCCTAGACTATCAAAAAACTGAGAACCTCTTGACAGTTCTCAAATAGATTTCATTCTGTTCTCTCTCGCGTGGCTGTTTTACATCTCATACTCACTCTCGCACACTCCAACATTCATTCATAAACTGCAATATTCATACACGACACTACATTTTCGTATGAACTATTAGTTCTCCATTTTTCATTTCCTTTTTTTATTATTTCTTATTATTTTTAACTTTAATCTGTACTTTGATCTGTTGGTACCAACCAAGACACAGATCACAAAGAGACAATCAGTTGAATGAATGATGTTCACACAAAACGGCTTTAAACCTTTTACTGTAGGCACGGTAACACGGCCAGTGTGTGAGTCTGACCCTGGTGACCTGTAACACAGGCTTCTTTAAAAACCTACGTCAGGCACCAGTCTCTTCTAATGGTGGAATATACTCGTAACACTAGCCAGAAACATTGTTAATTTTTAAGGAAACTAACATTGTGAAGAAAAATAAATTAAATGAATTGATTGATTGATTGTTTAACAATTTAAATTATAGATAATTTTGATAAAACAACACCAAAAAAAAAACTACTGTGTGTACTTCTAAATGTATGCCAAAAACACGGTAGGTAATGGCAGAGACCTGAGATACCTTTGTTTCCCTCCACGGGTCAATGCGGGGTTACCCTGTCATTTAAATATTAATGTTATCCGGGACATAAGTTCAATATGAAAACGCCCTTTATGAAGTCTCTAAATGCAGTAAGAGACACCTTGCTAAATAATAGTTTTTGTTATAGTACGTTACTGCGATGTTACAAACAGTACAAAATATAAAAGTATTTTTGCACCTAGCCCCAATTGCCCTGTTGGTCTACTTCTAAGAACGAGGTCCTGGGTTGATTTTTTGATTAAGTGTAAAGATTAGAATATAGACGAAGAAACAAAGATATCAAAAAAAATATCACTACAGATGAAGAAGCTATGAGACTTCAAAGTTGCACTTGCAATGTGGTAAAGTGACGTCACTTTAACGTTATTTAGAAATAATAATAATAATAAATCTTTATTTTCAGATCAGAGATCCATACCATAAAAAATACAAAACAGCTTGGCACTAACTAAATAAAATAAAATAAAACTTAAAGCACATATCTGAATGACGGTCTGTGTGCCACTCAGTGGCACATTATTTGGCCATCCACTCGGCCGGCTACAGTAGCCACAAGGCTGTTGGGGCTGCCGCGCACCCGACGCGTCAGCGATGCGATTCGCAGGCGCAGCAGCGAGCCAAAATCCGGAACGCGTGCGTCCGCGAACATCTCCGACGCGCTACAGACTACAGCACGGCAGCCCCAACAACACCCGGAACGCGTTATTATATTGGACTCGTAGAGCACCGTACGAGCCCTGTGTATAACTGACCCACAGGGCGCACGTGTACAGCGACTGGCAATAGGCCCTGAACAGTGTTATTTTAACCTCACGCGTACACCGTGCGAACCTGCGGGCCAGCATGTTACACTTGAACGCCAGCGCTCTACGTTCCCTCTCTAAACCAGCGTCATCCGACAGCCTATCGGTGACCCAGTGCCCCAGGTATTTAAAACGAGTGACTCTTTTCAGCGGAACTAACTCCGCCCAAGGTAACTGATGGAACAACGTCGTAAATTTTAGTTTGTGCCCTAAACACTAAAAGCTCGCTTTTGGTTGAGTTGTACCTGAGACCATGAGTCACCGCATAGTCTTCACAGATTCGGAGGAGCTTTCTTAACGCACTGATTGATGGGCTCAGCAGCACCATATCATCCGCGTAACTAATATTATTGATACATTGCCCATCAATAGAGCAATCGACTTGGGTGTTGCTGAGCTCACATATCAGCTGGTCGACATACAGGTTGAAAAGTTTGGGCGAGTTTCCTCCAGAGGCAGTCATAGGACACTAGGTCGAATGCCTTGGAGAGGGCCAAAAAACACGCATAAACCGGTGTTTTCCTTGCTGCATAGTAATGGACTGTATGCTTGAGACAGAGGATTGCTGTTTCAGTCGACAAATGTGGCCTAAACCCAAATTGGGCGTCATGAAGGGTGATATATTTATCCAACTGCCTGTCAATCAGACCGTCCAACACCTTCGCAACAATGGTCACCAAGGAGATAGGCCTGTAGTCGTTCTTGTCACTCGTTTCTCCAGTCTTGTTCTTTATTATAGGAACGACAATTGTTTTCATAAGTCCTCTGGAAGATACGAGTGACTCATACATAAATTAAACAAGAGAGCTAAGATACGTGGTAAGTGCTTACCTGCATTTCGTAGATGTTCTACACTTAAGCCATCATGTCCAGGAGACTTACCCCGCTTTAGCTCCTTTAAGACAGACCCAACCTCCCCAGCGGTGAACATGACATTTATTCTTGATGTGTCAATTTTAGGCGAGCACAATTTAAATAATAATCTACTTTTCAGTCGTTTATTGGGGGTTTAAAAAAAAAATTCTATATATATATCTACTTTTGATCAATTAAGTTATATAAAACTAATATCAACATCATGGAACTTCTCCATGAGGAAAGATTTTCCATTTGAAAATTCTGAGTAGTCTTCAGTGCCCGGTTAGTGAACATAGCATATAGCACTTACGTAATTATTTGGAGCAGAAATGCAGGCACACAGAGGTCTTTCGTTTCCGAGAATACAAGCGTTACATTGTGTTATATAACATGTTATTTCCACCATTCCGTCACCAGACGTGACGAAACTCCGCCAAACTTATAATATTACAACATGTTCTTAGAACTTTGGCATTACCCGTTTCTTGCTTGAATTTTGAGCTAGAAGCCGTCGTTAATTTTAGCCAAGATATTCATAACAGTCTTGTTGTGTGACGAAATTTCAGAGGAGGTACTAAGTATAAGCGGAATATAGTAGGGAGGTACCAAAATCTGCATAAAATACTGCATTAAAATCGCGGTGCAAATTAGTTTAGTTACGGGAAACAGGTGGCGCCTGAACTAAGCCAGATTTTAGAAAACGATCGTTTTCAGTACGCTTTTAGATTTGAAATCAACAGGGCGCTTTTTTTAGGCTTTCATTTAGGTATAGCCCCATGTTAGTAAAAACTGACTGACACCAACCAACTTGATAAATTGCACTGTCAGTTACGGGACTGTCACTTACTGTCATTTATCTTCTGAGATTGTTTATTATTTTGAGCTTCCAGTATTATGACGCCCTTGCAAGCCTTGATCGTGGGATTACTGGAGAATACGCGATGGTGGAAAAAAATGTGTTTGTTATTGTTTTAAACCGTGAAAGCTTAAAAAATTGTTTGAATATACAACATGTAACAGAAAGGGTATAATCATATGGAATACTGTGGTACGGACCATCAAACTGAACAACTTTCTCTATGGGACCACCATCGAAATCGTAAAAAAATAATCAGCTGTCCTATACAAAATTTCAATACCTACTCGACCCAAATGTTGATTATTTTTTTACGATTTCGATGATGGTCCCATAGAGAAAGTTGTTCAGTTTGATGGTCCGTACCACAGTATTTCATATGATTATACCCTTTCTGTTACACGCTGTATATTAATATATGCGTACGGTTTGCAATCTAACCAGGTACAGCTGAAAGTCTAACATGCAGTGACTGCCCATCAACCCAATCACTGGATAATACGAAACCCCTTGGTAAGACTGGCTGTCAGACTCGCAGGCTTCTTATGGTGACTGTACACTGTCATCTGAGAATTCTCTCTATTCCTCTCCCGAGTCGTGTCACAAACACGGGAAGTTAGAGGAGTGTTACTACAATACACGCTCGCACTCGCCCTGCCTCGAGGTATCTCGTCTAAAGTGTGTGGCCACCATTACAGTTTATTCGAAATAACATAAAATCGCGCCTGTAATTCCAGAAGGGTTAGGCAGGGGTGTACGTAATATACACCTAACACACAGTGTACCTGGTACACCCACATTTCGCCAGTTATGTATAAGTCCCATGTGATAGGGGGGCGACCCTATTGCCATCAATCGGGCACAAATCTAGATTCCGTGGCTGCTACGGAGAAATTCCTAAAAAAAAAACCAATAGCAGTGCCCGACCTGGGAATGGAACCCTTCATTTATTTATTTTTTTATTTATTTAAACACATACCACTATCATCACCGGCTTACCTAATACAATAGTGTAGTTATAGTTACATTTATCAAGCTCGCTTACAAAGATTAGTATAACATTTATATTATTTAACAACCAAGACTGATTTTACAAAATGCGGCCCGTGTGAATTCACTCAGAGTACAATTGAAGTAGTCAATCTGTTGTGACACCATATACCCAGACCCACCCAGGACCTCATGCTCAGCAGTCGCCCTTGCGACCACTAGATTGACCAGTCATTCGAAATGTCATCTTTAAATCTTTATATGCTATTGATCTCAAACAAGACTAAAACGTTAGCTCGTGATGTCGAGTACCTACCTACTTTCTCGTGTTAATTTAACTTTATACAGTTAAATCGCCTGACGCTTCCTAACATGTCAGTGATACAATATGAATGAGCTGATGAGGACCGCTGGAACGAATTGAATGTGTGAACGTGAGCGAGACGGGATTTGGAGAGGACGAAAGTAGAATGAATTTAAATGGCGCATTTACAGATACAGGTGGCTCTTGAAATGTACAGTCGATGTTAGTGGTGTTACAGAATAGAGCGTTTGAATATTGTGAATTCATGGAATATAGTTGGAAGTTTGACTACTAAATTCAATTGTCCGTGCTTTTTAATCTTCTGTTATTTTTTTTGCTCTTTAAATGATCTTTCTTTTTTTCTTTTCTTTCTTTCTTTCTTCTTTTTTCTTTCTTTTTGTTCTTTCTTTCTTTGTTCTTCTTTCTTTCTTTTTTCTTTTTGTCTTTTTTTTTCTGATCTTTTGATGATTTTTTTGATGATGATGTGATGATGATGATTTTTTTGATTTTGATGATCTTTATCCTACTTGTATATTCTTTGTATATTTTTCTTTGTTCTTCTTTTTTTCTTGTTATAATATTTATCCTGTTTTGGCTTCTCTGTATTTATATATTGTAACCAGTAGTACTTTCGAACACGTTATAATACTTATTACCTATTCACATTTTTATCCTAACTCGTACCTACATACACATTTCATAAATTAACTCAATATATATTTATTGTACTTAATCATTTATTCATATACTATCTTTGAAACTGTTTTCTGTATGTCACTTACCCCCTCAAGGTTCATTGGAAGATCAGCGTCAGACAGCCTCACCTGTCTGGCATTAATGCTGAAATGGACCTTTTTGGCGCAGCCGTGAGGCACACAGTACAGTCATACTATGTATTTTCTCTTTTTTGTAACTTTTTTAGATATTATTGTGTGTGTGCCTGATGTACTGACGTCAAATAAACATTTTTCTTTCTTTCTTTCTTTTCTATGATAGCCGTAATGTCTCGTTTCAAACAAAGTGATAATGGTTCGCTGGCAGAAAAGTCGACATCGGCTCAGTAGCCAAAGAAAAAAAAACATAGTGACGTATCTTTTCTCAATGGGGGCTATCGCGTATGGTTTCGCCGCTAGTGGCGCTAGTGTAGCGCGAGGTCACCGAAATGTCAGATGTCATAGAATGTTCGCGTGATAAATGCTTCTTTATCACGTATTTTTACTAATATTCACGATTTTGGTCTAGATTGAGCCATTCCTGATTAAAACACCGTCATTTTTTTTATAATTTGAATTTATCCATTTTAACCGACTTCAAAAAAAAAGGAGGTTATGTATTCCACCAGCATTTTTTTTTTGTTTATTTCGTTTTTACTGTGAAGGTAGACAAAATATTGCTTCATGAAAGCAAAAACTCAGGAGACAAGTGCCACTTGACTGTCAATAGAAAGAGACAAAATTCCCGTATAACGTCACGGCGCGCGCAACGGGATTTGGGTGAGGGGGCAGGCATTCCCAATTCCAACTTAGAGCTTGATAACTCGTAAATTACTGCAGCTATACCTAAATAAAATAAAAAAGTGTGTATAGCTGAAACCATACAGAATCGACTTATGTGAATATTAACCCTTCGTGTGGCCGGAACGTAGATCCACGCGAGACACAATAGGTTTTTAATTGTGTCTATATAGACACAATTAAAAACCTATTGTGTCTCGCGTATATACTCGCGTATATACCGAGTATATACTCGGCATACGAAAGGTTAAATTACAACAACTAGTTTTAAGTACGTAAATTAAAAATGTAAACTTAAGAATGTCACGCCGCACGGGCTGACTAACAGTAAAATATTTTTAGGAAAAAACACACATTTTTTTTGTAAATATCAGTAAAATAAAACCTATACAGAATTAAACTAGACTCCAAAAGCTTTATTTTGATATATGTAGCGTGGTTTTATTCAGTATTTTTTTAACATATTCTAAACCAACTTTATCATTAAAAAAAAAATCAGCACATAACAAACATCCAAACACATTACGTTCCACAGGCAGTGCTAACAGCTGAACTACGAAACGATGTAAACAACGCTATGTTAGCATAACAACAAAGCGATCCCGTAGTTTATTCCGTGCTGCTAGCGTATAGCACGCGTTTAGCTCGCATTGTGAGCTGTTAGTATTAGCGGCCTCAATAGCGGCCAAACAAGCCTGCTTTCTGCTTTTGTTGGCTTATACCCTGGCAGCTAGTACAATTTTTTAATGGTTGTTTTACAAACAAAAGATATTTCCAATAGGTATAAAATGTGGGTAGTACAAAATAATGATTTCTTTCTGTTTATCCAACAGTTGTCTGTAAAAGATCGCCTCGTGCGTTAAGACTACCCATTGAATGTTATTCGCCATTGATCACTTGTTTTGAATATGATGGTCCTATTGGTTTATATGTTATTCAATAAAGTTCAACAAATAAATAATTTGCTTCACTATAGAGTCAGACTTCTTCACATTTAGAGAGGGAAAGAGCATTTATCATCGCGATAGAAATTTTTAGGGTACCCTTCCCAAAGGAGTAAAATCGGAACCCTGTTACTAAAGCTGTCTGTCTCAGGCTGTATCTCATGAACCGTGATAGCTAGACAGTTCACAGATTATGTAAAAATACAAAAGTTAGAATAAAATAAATAATATAATACAACAAACGTGTTTTTTTTTTTGTTACTTTTACGGAACCCTTCGTGCGCGAGTCCGACTCGCCCTTGGCCGGTTTTTCTTAAATGATTTTTTAATGTTATATCTGGACTTTAAAACAGATCAAGGGGCCTAAAATGGCCACTTTATCAGAATCATAATACGAATCACGTTAAAAATTTAAAATTCTTAAAATGGTCTTTATGGTTATGACCACAAAGTCTATTTTAAGAGTTTTAAACTTTTAATGTGATTCATATTATGATTCTGTTAAGCTTCCATTTTAGGCCCCCAGATCCCCGAGTTCACCATTTCTTCTCAAGGGCAGTCAGATATATAGACATTGCTGAATTCGTCTAGATTTTTTTAAAACATGACGTGGATGCTGTTTGTGGTTTGATAATGTACTAATCTATTTTTCTTCCCAATTATCTTGGAGCGCTTATCGTGTAGTTGAAGTGTTTTCCAATAACTGCACAAAATCGTTTTTACTTTGTTTTGCTAACGAGACTGAATCAGTAAACAAGAGCTCACGAGCTTTGTAAAGTAATTTCCAATAGCTCAAGCTGATCTCCTCGTTTACTTCCGATAAATGAGTACCTACTGCAACTATTTTTAGTTCTTGTGAGGAAAAATGTTTTTTTTTCCGGTTGATGGCAATAGGCTCTCTCCTTATTAATGGGATTTAATGGACATAACTGGCCAAATGTAGGTAAACTTGGGTACACCTCTGCCTAGCCCTTCGGGCAAAATGTGCGTTATGCTATATTTACTTTATGATTTTTTTAGGCAAAACATCGAGTTATAAAAATCTATTTTTATAAATCTTTGGGTCTGCTGCTAAATGCTAAATATGAGAATTTATTTATATTCAATTTAGGCAACATGAAGTTTTAATATTTATACCATCTTTTAGTTTACTTCAGTTCTAATGGACCGAGATCCCATGACCGCCAGACCTACGTCATTTTATGAAAGCTTTAAATTAAATCATTAAAAGCATTAAATTCTGGGCCGATACAATTTAGATTGCCATCGACACGCTAAAAAAAAAGAAAAAGTCTCAGTTGTTATAAAAAGACTTTGGTCTCCTTTCCCTTTGAAAATACTTCTATTAACGACTGTACTACTTACGTACTTTCAATTCTAAGCCGGACACAAGTACTAAGCCTTCAGACTTCTGTTGAGTCTAGACTCGAGAAAGGAATAGCTTTTAACAAGTCACTTGGTCAACAGGGTATTCGGGCAGCCATTTAAAGCAGTTGAGTTGCTGATTTACTTTTAAATAAATAAGAAATGAATGTAGTTTTCGGGATAGAGCAGTTTAATATTGGTTTTAGGCAAAACACAATAGGTTTTTTTGTTCATTATTACCGCATACAGGATATTTCTACCTTTAGCTCGACATGTATAATAATTTATAGTTACTGGTTAGGCCACGAACTGCACATCAAACGACCTCGTCGACCTCGACCAATCAAGCTATGAAAAACGAAATTAAGCTGATCATTTTGTAAGGGAAGCTCCTACAAAGCGAGGTCAGGTTATACAGGATATGTATGATGTGCCTTGTGTACTAAAGGCCGCAAAGGGAACAAATGGCTAAGTAAGTAAGTAAGTATAAGACGTATTGCAGGTCGCATCGCCCAAAACTGTAAGCAGGGCCTATGAGTGACTCTGTCTCACTACTCCCTACCAGGAAACTGAGCTACCTTAACAAAGCACGAAGAAGTCTCTTAGTAGTTCGTGCCCGGCACAAGAGAATTCTTATCAGATTATTCCACTCAAGCGATTTAATGTAAAGCGAAGTTTCCACCAGGTATCAGCTAACTACTTTGAAATTACAGTACAATTGGCGACACTGTAAGTGATATGGTACGTGCCATTCGGCACGAAAGGTATAATCGAATTTGAAAGAACACTTTTACATAAAAAAAAACGTATTGCAGGGTATTCCCACGTAGCAACAATGTAGGTCAAATGAAAAGCTGCAGAAAAATCAAGAATTGAATGGATTAAAATGCAGGATCACGTTACGCACCTTTTTAGGGTTCTGCAGATTAAGGTGATCACAGAATTATTTGGTCATGCCGTCATCATGACTGAAAGATAGAAAAACAAAGTATTTATTGGATTCATACAGGAATAGGATATTCAATAAAACTATTGTCGATGTTTTCACTATGTTTTTCGTCACCGAAGCAAGTGATAATTATACAATGCGCACATGAATCCAAAAAAGTGTCTTGGGTTCGAACTTGAGACGTAGAACTTGACAGTCCGACGGTCACACTACTAGACTATCACTGTATTTTTTAAAGAGAGCTATAAAATAGAAACAGTTTAATCTGCTCTTCAAGGCTTGATTTGTGGAAACTGGGCACATATCCTCTGACTGAGTGTCGGCACAGATCGATTGATCCGGGATTCGGTCGTGGTCCACCGGCTTAGTTTACCTGGGTGGACCACGGGCACTTTTTCTTGCCGGTGGTCTACCTCAGTCCACCTAGGTGTACCATCCTCTGTTATTCCCAAAATCCCATTATCCAAATGGTTCAGTACCTCTTTTGTCATTTACGAAAAAAAATAACGACCGTAGGCAACTAAACTATTTTTCGCAAAACTGACATACGAAAAGACTAAGTTTATGTTGTCAATGTGCCTAAAACTGAAACGCTGACCAGATCTTTATCCTGTAATACTTTCAGGGCGTCTTTCAGGGTATAATTGCCCAGAAACCGTGAAAATGAAAATAGACAATCCAGAAACCAATTTGGCTTTGTCACCCACAGTTATTGTATTACTTTCTAAAGAATACAATAATAAATGGAGTATCCACTGTGCCCACTTTGGTATTATAACCAGATTAATTCAAGTTAAAAAATATAATTCATCGTTTACTTTACTTTGAGAGAATCCTCATATTAAGGGAAGCAGCGCGCAATTTTTGCAAGCAATTTTATTATAATATTGTAATAAAATTGCTGTTTTAGTATCTAGTGTTGCCCGCGAACTTCGCCCGCGTGAAATTAATATAAAAATATTACTTCCTTATTTGTATCGGATTTTGTTAACAATTTCAAGGGTTTTAATTTTTTTGACACGGAACCCTATTTTTTTATTCGAAAGTAGCCTAGTTTACTTCTTATAACATCAGCTATCTGCCAAAAAAGTCCCGTCAAAGTCGGCGCAGCCGTTTCAGAGGTTTGCCGGAACAAACAGAAAAATATATACAAATATATTTTGTTATTGGTACCGTATAATCGTATATGTATATATTTTGATATGCATTCACTATAAAGCTGTTATTTTGAAATTACAAACATACACTTCAATTTTATTAAATTGTTTAGATGAAAATAATGTCTAGTAGTTGTTTAATATGCACTGATAATCCCCGACAGGGTGTTTTTTTACAAGAGGGATCGGGTTCGATTCCAGGCGTAGGCAGAAGCTTTTTTTTTTTTCTTCGAAATTGCGGTCATGGTTTCTTTCATTAGTTTGTCGTGATTCATAAAGTTTCGAATTTAACCAAAGGCGCCATCGAAAATTCTAATTTAACTAAGTAGCTGACGTATATTCCCCCAATTACACGCAGCTGACTATTTTTTTTAGGTTTTAGGTGACCCCAATAATCGTCCTATATATGGTTTTAGCTTTTCTATACTTTTTTTTTTATAATTTTGCCGTACTATAACTTTGAATTCCCCCACTTCTGTAGCAGCTGACGAGCAGATGTTATGGATCTTTTATTTCATACAATTTTCAGCGGTATAAAAAGACTTCGTCAAATTAACGGTACCTTGCGTACTTTCACTGTATAATATTTTCGGAGAAAATTGTAATTAAACTGTGATAGAAAATTATCTTCACAAGCTCAAAAGAATTTGATTGACGGCAAAAAATCTACCGTTCATTCTCAGGTCGGCAGTGTCTTTCTTTCTGCTGAGTCTGCTTTTCGAAATGTAGATCTACATTTCGAAAGTTATGTTTATTTCCCATGTAATCGGGGGCGAGCCTATTGCCATCAACTGGGCACAAATCCAGCCATCGTGGCCGCTACAGAGAAATTCGTAATGGAAAATTCCAATAACGCTTGAATGGAAGTTAAAAGTTCAAACTATGAGAAACTTACTGACGACAAGGTGACCCGTGCCTTCCTGAATATTAAAACGCCTTAAAATGAAGGGAAATATTTCATGACAACGTTCAAAATAACTAATAACGTACTAAAGTTGTTAATGATCGACTATTAAGTGGAGCGTGTTACCTAGCTCGTATAAATCGGTAAAGTTTATCGGTTTTCCTTTCACTAAGCGAGCTTGTTACGATAGAAATCGAAAATTAAGGGGACTTATCACTTTTTTCTTCAAGTTGGTGCTGTTTTGTTTATGATTTATGTGTGTTTGTTACGGTTTTGTTAATTTTATTCGTGATTGTGAAGATAAGACAACTTAATGGCAAAGGTCTTTAGTAATCTAGAACTAGCTTATGCCCGCAGCTTCGTCCGCTTGGGGTTCGGTAATTGTTCTACGGGATCGTACTACCGAGATAAAAAGTATTCTACGTATTAAGCCAGGTTATATACTATCTGTGTGCCAAATTTCATCCAAATTCGCTCAGTAGTTTTTGCTTGAAATAATAACAAACATCCAGACATCCATACATCTTCACAAACTTTCGCATTTTAGTATTAGTAGGAAGACAGTAGGATGTAATAAGTTTTTTTTTTAAATAACCTTGCCTCAAAAGTATGACATGAATAGTAATTGCAAATGTAATTACATTAATTCCTATTCATATGCGGAAAGATGGACCTATTTCCACCTCTGCACATTTTTTTTTAAAGTTGCAAATAATGATGGTATGTAGCTTGTTATATTATTTTCCTTATACGGTACTTGAAGGCCAAAGGTAATTTCGTTTGTTAAACGAAATTGGAAGACAAATAGATACTGTAAAAAACAATTTTGTATTGTCATAAAAAATGCTTGTAAATATATTTCTGAGTAAGCAGGTAACAGATGTGTAAATATAATGCTATAAATATAAAACATTTTCGTCTCTCCGAAAGCGTTTCACAAAGCCTAGTTTTAAATTCCCACAGTCAACACTGGAGTGTTTGCTTGACATTCAGCCTTTTTGGGCAAAACTTTTTGGTTTCAAAGCGCTCATAGTACATTTTGGACAGCAACAAGCTAACATTTTATTCGATTCGAATAAACTTTTGCGTAGGATTAAACAATTCAAACTTTTGGTGCGGAAACCGCTGAATGTGATGTGTGCTTGGTCAATAAGTAAACAAATGAACCAGGAACAAACGAATAGGACTAAAACTTCATTAAATCCATGGCTCGTAATACACTCGTGACACATGGCCCGAACAGAGGGTCAAATTTGCTATCTTCAATGATTTGTCATTATTTATTTTAAATAGAACGGCCGAAGCTACTTACACTATAAACATATAATTTATTAATACAGTCTTCCCATAAAAATTCAAACATTCTGACAGTATCATTTTCCATTCATTCGCAAACATTTAGAGATCATTTTTTTTACTTTTTGGAAATCATCAAATGTTTTAGAAATCCCACTCTGGGCGGAGCGGAAGGGAGTGCCAGACTTGTACTGACTAAAACCCATCCATGTTCGCATGTTCCCTCTTTTACCCTTTGTGTTTCAGGGCCGCGGTTTCTCTTTCGAACAGTCCCGCAACCCTGGCATCACATCAACCTCGCAGGCATCGGTTCTTTCGGACCCGTTCCCGTTTGCTGACATCTCTTTGAGGCGCGCGTGGAACACAAACGCGCCGTCGACACGGCCTGTCGTCATAAGACGGGACGGACGGCGAGCTAGCCCATAGCTCACCGTCCACGGGCCCGCACCTACGGTGGCCAGGGGCCACCAAGTGACCCCCGACGCCCGGTGCGGTCTCCCGTGGCGTTTCCTACAAAAGTGTAATATACGGTCAAAATGCATGGAACAGCAGATTTTTTCTTTCTATTTCTAATTTTGTGTTCGGAATGATGATAAACTGATCACATGGTAGCCGTTTGTGAGTCGATGTTTCCACCTTGTACTGCCAACTTTGAAACTTTACAGTTTTACCGACAGCAATGCTCCTGAGAGTACGTTACGGTGTTGTTGACGTTGTTCCTTTTGTCTTCAATATTTATAAATATGTTTGAGAAAAATATAAAGAATTTTACAAGAGCTCTGTCAAAGCATCAGTGTCAAAGTAACTCCTCAAAGCTATGATAGAACCTCATTGTTCCGGCGTAAACAATTCAGTTTGCTTCCACTGTTGCCGAATGGACTGTGTAACGACCTGTTTATGATAATAGAGCAGCCGTGACGCAGTTGTTAACCTTCACGACGAGAGGATGTCTTGGCTTTTCAAAATACATGTAAACAACAACTGGGTGCTATGGCAACCACCATACCATTTCTTGCAAAGCACAGCAGGTTTTCCACCATGACTAACTGATCTGAATATGAGATTTATATCATAACATGTAGCAGAGTGCGGCAAAATATCTGTTTATAAAATTTGGGTATAGAACATGGCTTGCATAATCTATACTAATATTATAAAGCTGAAGAGTTTGTTTGTTTGTTTGTTTGTTTGTTTGTTTGTTTGTTTGAACGCGCTAATCTCAGGAACTACTGGTTCGAATTGAAAAAATCTTTTAGTGTTGGATAGCTCATTTATCGAGGAAGGCTATAGGCTATACATCTTCACGCTACAATCAATAGGAGCAGAGCATCAATGAAAAATGTTGCAAAAACGGGGAAAAATTATCATTTTTGAGAGCTTCCTTTGCGTGCGCTGGTTAAACGGTTAAAGTTGCACAAAAATAATGTATTAGGGAATTATTGCTCTTAAAAATGTCTAAAAAAAAATCCGCGACAGCACATGCCTATCTTTTAAGGTTGACTAACAATAACCATTATTATGATTTTAAAATTTGGTCAAAAATAATGCTTTATTTGCAAAGGTATTTTTACCGACATAGTATTAATCCTTATCGAAATAAATATGTTAGTCGTCTTTAACGTTCAATTGTGACCAAAATTGCCCGTTACACCATTCAATTTAGATGAATATCTTAGGAGATATCACAGTTTTAAAATAACTCCGCATCAAAATAAAGACACGCGCTCGCTGCGAGGCGGGCGTTCATGTTGTTGGGAAAACCAATGTGATTAGATTCAATGCACAAACATTGTGCGTAACTTAGAGAAGGTTTTAGTTTTTGTTTCATTGTAATCAGTGCTCTCTATCAAAAGATTTATGAATTTAAAGTGTTCAATAAGAACTTATGATCATTGTGTAAGATACATGCAACGACATATTACACCACAATGGTACTAATTATTAAAAATGTGCCCACAAGATAACTTTTAAATCAGCTGACCGGCTTGACAAAAAAGTTCTGCTGGCAAAAAGTACTCTAGATTAGTCTACATGACGCTATAACCCTGTAGAGTGTGTGTTCGATCACTTTCCATGCAGTATATTCTATCGGTCTAACTTGGTGCTCGATAGATGGCGCTGTTCATTTCACTCCATTTTCTGAATCGCGGTGTTTTTCGTGAAAGAATGACCCTCGCCCGTGTAAAATGTCGGAAGCTTGGTTTTTTAACCGACGAAACAAAAACAGGAGGTTCTCAATTCAGTGTCTATATTTTTTTTATTTTATGTATGACCTGACCACGCATAACTTTTAACAGAGAACTCCGATATGCATTATCCTTTTTTTTTAAATTGAGAAATCGTGTTTGTGCTCATTTCCTGCACCTTGATGAGAACTTTAGGCCTTGCTGGAGTATGACGTCATCGAAGGTCTAACGATGGAGACGGAAGGCAGTTGCAAGAGGTCCTCAAGAGTTTGCAGCAAGAATAACGTGTTTGGGCTCATTTCATGTACCTTGATGAGAACTTTAGGCCTTACTGAAGTATGACTGTCATCGAAGGTCTGACGATGGAGACGGAAGGCAGTTGCAAGAGGTCCTCAAGAGCTTGCAGCAACAATAACGTGTTTGGGCTCATTTGATGCACCTTGATGAGAACTTTAGGCCTTGCTGGAGTATGACTGTCATCGACGGTCAAACGATAGAGACAAATGGCAGTTGCAAGCGGTCCTAAACAGTTTCCAGCAGGTATAATATTATTGGGCTCATTTCATGCTCTTTGATGAAAACTTTAAACCTAACTCAGTATGACTTTCATCGAATGTCTGACGATGGAGGCTAATGGTACTTAAAAGAGGTTCTCAAGAGTTTACAGCATCTATATCGTGTTTGAGCTCATTTCATGCACCTTGATGAGAACTTTAGACCTGCCTGGAGTATGGTCGGTTAAGGTTGTCGAGGGTCGCGGGCCTGTGGACATTGAGTAATGGGCTAGCTCACCATCCGTCAGTCTAATAATGACAGGCCGTGTCAACGAAGCATTCGTGTTCCACGCGCGCCTCATAGAGATGTCAGCAAACGGGAAGGGGTCCGGGAAGACCGAGGCATGCCTGGGTTGCGGGACTGTTCGAAAGAGATACCGCGGCCCTAGAACACAAAGGGCAAAAGAAGGAACATGGATGGGTTTTAGTCAGTACAAGTCTGACACTGCCTTCCGCTGCGCCCACAGTGGGGGGGGTCATTTGATTATTTCCCATCGGTAAAAAAAAGGTAGGCCTTACTTGGAAAAACATAAGTAGAATATGTTTGCGATTAATGCAAATATTTCCGAGAAATTAAATTGTTAACTACTTGAATCTGTACAGCTTCCGTTGTACGTGAACGGTTAAAAATACGCAATTATCATATATGTCGGAATTGTCCCTCTTAAAAAGCTCTAAAAAAATGTCCGCAATGGCATATGTTTAAGGTTGACGCACACTCTCTCTAACCCTCTCTTTCTTTTATGTACGCACGCACGCAGACGAAGTTGCGCGGGTCAGCTAGTTAGTACATAGGTTCCATTAAAATAGATGGACAAATTTTAACACAGCGTTCAGTACGGTTAACCAAAGGTATCAAAGCAGAAAAAGCACTGATTAAAGTGATTTTATTTGACCTGATGGATGTGTTTATTCTAGAGTGCCGCCGGCAATATATTATTTTTGGTCAAAATAAAATCACTATAATCAGTGTTTTTTTTGCTCGGATATCATTGGTTAGACGTACTGAATGCTGTGTTAAAATTTGTCCATCTATTTTAATGGGTTATTATAGATTGAAAAGCGCTTCTTGAAATTGAACTCAAATTCTTAAAACAGAATACACTGTTTTGCCATGTCTCTTTGAACTGAATTTAGAAGCTACTAAATGGGTTAAAAAAAAAAAATGGGAATTTATTTCCATCGAAGAAACATGAGTGTATACTCAATACAATTACTTTGCACCGTAGATTCCATTTTGAAAGCCCTGTCATGCCACATTAAGGTCTATTAAATGACGTAAGGTGAAGTTAAATTGATTGTCATATACGAGTATGCTCAAGTTATTATTTTTCAACCAATAAAATACATTGTAACAGAAATACGTTCTTATGTGCCTGCTATAATAAAAGAATATTGAGTGGGCTATTTTTCGTTTTTATATTTGCCATTTCAAACGTTATTTTATTTACTTGTATACTTTAATGCTGCCGACTGTCTCGTTGGTCTAGTGGTTGCAGTCGCGACTACTGAGCATGAGGCCCTTTTTTTTTCGGATGGGAAATCATCAAACAACCCCTCCCGCTCTGGGCTGAGCAGGAGGGAGTGTCAGACTTTTACTGACTAAAACCCATCCCAATCCTTCATCGCCCTTTGTGTTCCGGGGCCACGGTATCTCTATCGAACAGTCCCGCAGCCCCGGGGCATGAGGTCCGATTCCTGGGTCGGGCAAATTGTTATTGGATTTCTCCATCAAGAATTTCTCAGAAGCAGCCACGTACTAGTCTGGATTTGTGTCCGGTTGATGGCAATAGGCTTGCGCCGCCTATTACATTAGCTGTTACCCGCGGCTTCGCTCGCGTTTTGGTCGGAAATTATTGCGTTGTAAATATAGCCTATAGCACTAACTAGCGATAATGTAGCTTCCTATTAGTGAAAGAATTTTCAAAATCGGTTCAGTAGATCCAGAGGGGGTAATCCCCCTACATACAAACTAACAAACATACAAACTTACAAACAAATTTTACCTCTTTATAATATTAGTATAGACTGGACTGAAACAGAACTATTAGGTACACCTTTGCTTATCCCTTAGGGCATTACAGGCGAGCTGATATGTTATGTTTAAAGCACATACTTGTATGCTTTTTTAAGCACTATTTAATCCCTGACTATTATTATACTACGACAAATTATTGTGAATTTAAAGATCCTAAACAAACTTACGCAAATTCAAAGAACTAAAACAGTTAAGCGAATTATTTTATATTGTATAAATTGAGATGAAATCCATCTTCATTAGTAAAACTAGTCACTTTCTCGACAAAACTTTAGCTCAAAAGTCCTTATGAAATACTACGAAATATTTTAAAACTACGAAACAACTAAAATAGTAAACAGTTTCTTACAGTTCAAGAAATCCTAACCTTTTAGTAATAAAATAATTGTCTTTGACAGTGAAATCTTACAAGTTTTAAGGCTTAAGCCACTTTTCATAAAGTTGAAAATTAAATACAATTATCAAAACCATCAAAACGCTAATATTATTACCTAAGCGTTTCATTAGTGTTGCTTCTATTTTAATAATTAAATACTTAATTGCCACCAGATTAATGGATTTAGATTTTAGAGTTCATTATCCTGTAACTATTGTACTTTATCAGTTAATTATTTTCGATCCTGTTTAAGGCTAGATTATCTTTCAGCTCTTTTGTCTTAAGATTTATTGTTGTTCGTAAATCTAGAACATTTCGTTCTTAATTTAAATATTGGCTACTGGAATACTAATGCTTTATGTAAAACCATTCGTAGTTTAGTTTTTAAGGATCTCCTTAAATAGATATAAAAGCTAAGCTCCTTAGCTAAATCAGGAATTCAATTTTATTGAATTTGGCAGAAACATTACTTGGTACCTTAAAAAGTAAATGAGGAGGTTATGTAGTATAATAAATAGGTCCGCCAACAGTACATACATTAAGAATGGTTCTTGCGTAAACATCAATTACAAGTGTACACGAAATTCATCATCTGCCTAGCCTTTTCTTCGGCTTCCAGTCTAACCGAACGCAGCTGAATACCAGTATTTTACATGGAGCGACTGCCTATCTGATCTCCACAACCCAGTTAGTACTGGGTAATACGATACCCCCGACATAAATTAAAAATAGAACTGTTCCTAGAATCAATTTATACTCTTTAACAAAAAGAAGTTCCGGTAGCTGATCGGCATTGTTCGGTTTCCGAACAGACTGCCTACTCTTTGTCTCATTCTAAAATACGAATGGAGCTCCAAAATATTGTATTAAGTTACTAGCGACCCGCCCCGGCTTCGCACGGGTGCAATGTTTTACATATAAACCTTCCTCTTGAATCACTCTATCTATTAAAAAAACCGCATCAAAATCCGTTGCGTAGTTTTAAAGAATTAAGCATACATAGGGACAGACAGCGGGAAGGGTTTTTGTTTTATATTAAGTAGTGAGTAGTGACAGTGATAAAATATTAATGAAGGCTGCTCAACAAGGCCATCCAAGCAGAACCTCAACAGTACTTAAGATATATCCCAGAATATAAAAACCTTTCTAGCAAACATCTAGTAAGTAAACAATTTTTTATTGAGTTCGAGTTCTCGACGAGTCCCTTTTTAGAAGAAGAATAAATAGATTTAGACGATTTAATAACAACAAGACAAATATAGACTTAAATCATAAAAGTAGTAAGTACACAATAGATTGAGCCCTTGAGAGGGTTCGTTGTTTAGAATGTTCTTGTAACTCCTTTAACGGAACCCTCTGGAGTCCTCTTGAAATCTTACACGTTGATTCAATAGCACGTGTCTCGCTGTAAGAAGATCTTGTAATAGTAGATTTTTAGATGGTGTTTTGTTTCCTGCAAATAATTTATGTTTATGTGATTATTTATATAAATAATAGAGTAAATGCTTTGTTTACTCCCAAAAATTCCAGAATAACTCTAATTTTTTAAACATCGTGATGAAGTTTATGACTTATCCGTAACAAAATGTCGAACAATAATTATCAAAATGTAACAAGCTGTATTATCATTTATCACTCTGCTCATTCATATTTTGTCATTTTTTTTTTTGTATTGATTACTTTTGGCAATTTTAAAGTTCCGTCAAACCGGTATGACAAATTATAGACGCGACTACGGACACCGGATTATTTTAGATCAGGGTTCGATTTTATCACGATAATTATTTTCTTTGATAATTATCAAGATATTTTTTTTTTTGATAAATGTCGGATAACTATCAGATTATTATTGGATAATTATCCAATCATACCTTGATCTTTTTGATTTATTTTAACGCTCTCGAAATAGTAACAAACAAAACTAAACAAAAAGTACTAAAATTGTGTTTGTTTTCCTAAACACAATGTTTGTGACCGTTTTCTTTTAACTTAACACTTGACGCAAATGCGTCAAGTGCGTGTGTGGTACCCAAATGGGTACCTACACTAATTGTCATTGACAGCGTTCGTGATTGTTTATTAATTATTGTCTTATATTTTTTGTTAATTAACATGATAATTATCACTTCAAACCTGCTTTAACTGCCAGTGTCCGATGAAAAAAAAAAATGCAACCAACAAATAAATTAATATGAATACAAAAAT
Organism: Eugnorisma glareosa; assembly: GCA_947578425.1. Lineage (NCBI taxonomy): Eukaryota > Metazoa > Arthropoda > Insecta > Lepidoptera > Noctuidae > Eugnorisma > Eugnorisma glareosa. The sequence goes on from OX387965.1 coordinate 17,032,496, forward strand.
AAAACCAACGAATATAGTACATTTTGATATAAGTGGGGAAACTTTGTTATTGCATTCGAGCGCGGAATTAACACCCGAGCTGTAGGCGAGGGTGTTATGGAGTCGAGAACTGCAGTAACAAATCCCCACGCGTATCAAACGACGTTTTTCAATACACTTACGAAGAAATAAAATATTAGAACAAAGTATTTTTGTCAGGAATTATTAGGAAACTATGATTTAATTTGCCGTTTTACCGCGCTTTGTTTTCGCCAGGTTGTAGAAGAAGCAAAGGTATGATAAGCTATTCAGCCTAATATGAAAAAAAGAAAATCCAAATATTTTTTAATTTAGAACACAAATAAATGTTAATTTCTTCTTACATGTAAATATTTGTTTTGAATAATCATGTTTATTTAAGATATTCTATTTATAAACACAATTTAAATACTCAAAAAATATTTATGCCGTAAAGACGCATATCTCTTTGCCGAGATTTAAAAAAAAACAGTCACCGCCGACTGTAGCTATAATCATTGAACCCATTTGGACTTATCTGTGGAAATTTTAATTTCCGCACGTGTGCGGAAAAATATTAAAAAATCCACGCGTGTGAAATTCATTGCAAGTTGAACCTAATAGTAATGCGATAAGAACCAGTTTTCGAGAAAGTGTATTGAAAAATTAATATTATTATGACAATAGGCAATGGCTATCTCCAAAACCCAATAAAAGTATGACCATATTACACAGTGTGTGAGCAAATCTAGATTTGGCTCGGTGCCTCGATTCAATATGAAACGTCTACTTATTGACATAGGCGGAGATCCAGAAAACATTCTCGCCTTTTATCGGTTGATATAAATGTTAGGCAAAAAATATATAAATATATTAAGGTGTGTGAATGAAAATAAACATGTCATTCAGATGCCTTGCTCACTATGCTTTTAGCGTAGACAAGGAATTTATGTTGTGTTTGCATTGTTGTAAAGATATTGTCAAGGTTAGAATTTAAGAGGTTATTTTTAGTTTGCACTGCAACTTGTACGTAGTTTTTTTTATGAATTGTTGCGAGAATATACTTCTATTGTACGGAGTGAAAAATTGAACTTGGCCTAGAAGGAAAATTACGTTAAATATTGATGCTAGTATTACCTATACCTTATAATTATTGATCCTATCGATCGATGCCACTTGAATTAATGAAAAACCGGCCAAGTGCGATCGTACTCACACGCACATAGGGTTCCGTAGCACTAAACAATATAATAAAAATATTTTGAAGGCATTCGTTCATATGTTGTATTGTTTTACATTCATCAAAAAAACCAAATTTGTTTTTCATAGTATGTTATAAAACAAAGTTGTTGCTGCAGTTTGATGAAATAGTCCCATATCTCAAAAAATAAATATCAAATCTTATTCGAACCAATTTTGGTTGAAAGTTTTTTTTACGTTCTATAATCCTATATTTTTTTCAGAATTTTTCTCCTCTTCCTTGTGAAATTAGAGGGGGGGGACACAAATTTGACTACTTTGGAAGTGTTTATCTTTCAAACGATTGACTTTGAGAGAAAATGGTTTTAGGAACCTCAATGTCATTTTTAAAGACCTATCTCTTTAGATAGGTCTTAACTGAAACTAAAAAATATTTTTTTTAATCAAACCTATATGTGCGGGGTGTCTATACGCCCCGCACGTATAGGTTTGATGAAAAAAATACTTTTTAGTTTCATTTCCATATATGGGGAGACCCCCTTAATCTTATATTTTTTTTATTTTTGTATAAAAATCTTATAGCGGTTCAGAAACGTACAGAATACATCTATCTACTAAGTTTCAACTGTGTAGTCTTAATAGTTTCGGAGTAAAGTGGCTGTGACATACACGGACAGACAGACAGACAGACTTGGCGAATCTATAAGGGTTCCGTCTTTTGCCATTCGGCTACGGAATCCTAAAAAGAGACATTCGGTTTTGAGTTTAATAAATTTCCGATTTTCGCTTATGTAAGCGACGTATGAAAAATATTGAAATGCAGTTTTGCGTCGACTTACTCATATTTCCCAAACTTGTTTTTTGTGTTTTATTTTCATGCATCACGTAAGTAGCCATAATAGGTTTTTTCTTTAATTAATTACTTACTATAATAAATAATAATATTGAGTAATAAATGGCCGTACATAGAGAGAGAAGACTTAAATGTAGATGATATTTAAGGCACAGGCTTCTCTCTCCTTGGAATAAAGATATTCTCGACCAATAACTTTGTCAAGATTAACTAAGATCAGAACAAAATGTTAGAACTTACACCTTGCTACGGCTCACTTAGAAATACCCACTTCAACAAACTGAGCAAAACTTCAAAACACTGACAATGTTATCTAACACCATAGCCAGGCTAAATATTTCATCAGCAACTTAAGTTGATGAGACAAAGGCTCGACTCATTAGGGGCTCCTCACTAAACATACTAACTAATTAGTGGAAATGTGTAATGAAGTATGTTTATGGTCTACAGGGCCGCAGACAATATAATAGTAGTGGTACAGAGGAAGCAGCACGAACGCCCAACATTATATATTTTCGAACAAATCATTAGCATGTTGGTTTAATTTTGTGCGACTAACGTAATATCACCCATAAAGGGAAGACCTTTAACGAAGCCGAAAGACACTTGTTCTCCCCGTCATTGCGATCATTATTTTGTTCTAGACCATACCTTGGAACCTTCTAGTTACGGAGATATTGGGGGTCAAAGTTCCGACTTTTTCACAAGTTTTTTTAGAAATATTTGTTTTTAATGTAAGATTTTTGGAGATACAATTCTACGATCCCCGTATAATTCAATCCATCCATCAGCACAATGTTTTGAGTGCGTTACAACGAGTCCTACCGTAAAACGTGGTTTTTCACCCCAAAAAAAAAAGTGGTAGCCAAGCAATAATTTTTGCGTAAGGTTACTTAGTTTGATGTACATAATGCTTGGTTGACGGCTTCGTGAAGGGTCTGGTTACACCCTGTATATACAATGATGAAATTAAGGAAATACTGTGTGTGAAATTAGTATTTTATTTTCAGTTCGTTCAGTCCAACCAAACGGAAGATATCGCTATCAGCGGTAAGAGCGCTTTTGAGCTCAAAGTTAGTAATATTGTAAACGAACTGATAGGTATATGCTGATATTTTAGGAGTTTAGTGTTGCTTTCTACATTTTTTACTAGCCGTAACTTGATTTTCAATTTATCTGGTGTGTGTTTGCAATCCACAATTATATTGGGTTCATCCTGTAAAGATAGTTTGTGTAAGTTTAATAATAAAAATAAAATATTTATCTATTTTAAACTTTAACATCGTTGAAATTTACGTTAGGCTTACTCCGCGCGTTCGTGCTAAGCCCACGGGCTAAATGATGTATGTAAATTAAACGGCTGGATCACTTTAGGCTTGTTATCTCTATAAATAAGACGGGTGCTAACACGGGCGGTATCTTTGTGTTAGTTATGTGTAGCGATCACGCAAACGGAAGTTGTCTGTCAAATATTTTTGGATAGCAAGAGTTTCGTAGTAGCTACGGCGTAGCAGTCGCTACGCAGGCTTTACGTTCGTAGCAATCGTTTTAAATCATAGTGTATTTAATTCACAGTTTTGTTCTACTTATGGTCCCATTAAAATAGATGGACAAATAACATAGCGTTCAGTACGTCTAACCAATGATATCCAAGCAAAAAAACACTGATTAAAGTGATTTTATTTTGACCTAATGGATGTGTTTATTCTAGAATGCCGCCGGAAATTTATTATTTTAGGTCAAAATAAAATCACTTTAATCAGTGTTTTTTTGCTTGGATATAATTAGTTAGACGTACTGAACGCTGTGTTAAAATTTTTCCATCTATTATATTTATTTGCAATATTCTCCCTAAAATTATCAAGCATATAACATTTAAAAATCATTTTACCTCCAAGTACTAACAAATAAGATCTTAAGTTGCTACTTAAAATCTTCAAGTCATAATTAATCAGGAATAGCTCAATCCAGACCACAATCGTGAATATTAGTAAAAATACGTGATAAAAAGCAGGAAACGCGTGAACTTTCTATGATATCTGACATTTCGGTGCCCTCGCGCTACACTAGCGCCTCTAGCGGCGAATTCACACGCGATAGCCCCCATTTCGCCGGATTACTTAAACGCACCCCAGGTCCAGTTGAAAATCAGCGTCGGGCACTAGTTGCTCGGCAATTTGCTGAATCGGGCCTATTTGGCGCAGCCGTGAGATACACAATAGTACATATCTCTATTTTTCTGTTAAGATTTAAGTTTTTTAGTGTGTAGATTTAAGCTTTTATTTTATTCTTTTTCTGTTGTGTGCACTTGTGGCATGTGCCAAATAAATATGTTGACTTTCTTTTATTTCAGAAACAAACCAAAGCAACGATGGATGGGCTGTGGAAAGAAAGGAGGTGTCTGATGAGATGATGAGTAATAGAGAAGTATGGAAGAAGAAGACATGCTGCGCCGACCCAATATAAATTGGAAGGGTACGTGCCATTTGGTAACTTTCCCGTTTCACCAACTAAACAAAATACCATCACAAAAGTGCTGTTTCGTAACTATTTTAATCTTCATACATTGAGTTTCGTTTCGTCAACTTTTGAGTATGCGTTTATTAATTCCCGCCGTTTGGTGAACTTTTTGTTCGGCAAGTACAGTTAGGACTCAATGATGATGTAATGCTAGGTATATACATTAAATTATGCATCTATTTACGTACCAGTGGTAAGAAATATAAGAATATTTACATCGAAATCAACAAAAATCCTTATCCTCGTTTTGGATGAAAAAATATATTTTTTAAATAAACTATTAATTATTAATGGATTTTCTCCATCTCCTTTCTCCAAAGTTACATAAGAACAGTAAGTAAACACTGTAATAAACACACATTGCACGTGTTCGTAGAATTTACGTGAACCACAAAATATTCATGGTGTAACCAAACAAGGTAAACAAAAGGGAAAGTCAACAGATTTGTACCAGCGAAGGTTGTAGGTGTAATAGTAGATTTTGTATAAAACCTCCCATTTTCTGGTGCAAGATAAAAATAACTGTTTAATCCTTACAAGGAATTAAGTTGAACAAGTCAACTTAAATAACTTTGGATAAAGTCGGTTATGTGTCTCCACTCTGCCGTTGAAAATGGGTTTTTAGGTACCTAGCTTCTTAGGTTTCGTTTCCCTTGTAGATTGATGTTAGCTATGTTGAGGATACCTACTTCCTTTTTTTTTTTCTTAATTTTTTGGTGTAGCTAACGGCCTCGATAAAGTGAGATTCTGACATCGATCGTGACCGCTCATCATGCTGATGATGGGAAAGTAGTAAATTAATGAGACATTATGAAGAAGTTTCCTCATTTTGGTCGTGCAAGCTACGAACTTCTTTTTTTTTTAATTTATGCTTTGTATGTTTATTGTTATTTTTTTTTGTGTTTTTATCATTTTGTATGATGCACGTCATGTCCCTGCGACAAATAAATATATATTTTCTTTCTTTCTTTTCTTTCTTTCATTGTTTTTTATAAAGTTTAATGTAGAAGTTACTGCGATGTCACAGCTTGTAAAGATTATAAAAATATTTTTGCACCTAACCCTAATTGTCTTGTTGGTCTAGTTCTAAGAACGAGGTCCTGCATTCAACGGAGAAGTTTCCTTTTTACCCGACTGCCAAGGAAGGGTTATGTTTTTCGCGCGTATGTTCTATTATTATATGTTTTTTATAAATTTCCTTATTACCTCGTATGTTCCAAATGGCTTAATGGATTTCGACGATTAAGGTATCATTTAGATTCGTCTCAAAAACCAAACCTACCTGTCATCAGACGGAGTTTTTTTAAAAAGGCGGATTTTTGGCGCTAATGGTTAGTAGTATTTTTTTTTTCTACCATACCTATTTTCTTTGATTAAGTATCAAAAATTATGTAAGAAGAAACAAAAAATGTGAAAAAATTAAAATGAAAAGGTTACGAGACTTTAAAGTTGTGCTTACAAAGTGGAAATTAATGTAACGTAATGAGGTAAAGTGAAGTCACTTGACCTCATTAAGTTACCGAAAACATTATGTCGAAATCGTCATTGTAGAAATACGGAACGCTTTGAAAGCGATGGTCTCTTATCTAATACTAATACCACCTGAATTCACACATATAAGTATTTACGAGTACAGTAGTTTTCGTTTCATCTCACCTTGGCAAAATAGTTACAGTTTAATAACGAAATTCCCAGAAAAGGCCGACTTCGTGTCTGTCTGTAACATTTTGTTATTACGGTACACGTGAAAAGGTAGAAATAAAAGGTAGCTGGTACATACTGCTGTATATATTTCAAATACAAGTTTAACCTAGGGCTATTTACTCAAAAAGGCAGGGGTCGGTATCCTTTCCAAACAAATTGGGCTGGTTTTAATAATTTTACTCGGACTGACGTACTAGCTGCGAGCTGCTGAGAAAATGTTATTTTACTTAATATTTTCCTCCAAATAAAGTCCAAGCAGACTTAGGTACAGTATTTGAATCTAGCTTTTGCCTAGGGCCGATATTATCTGTCCTAAAGGTATAATTTATGTCCAACAAACCCAGAACGTTGTCTACCTGTGGACTCATTTTAATATAAATGGTGTAAATAGAAAGGGTAAAGTTACTTATTCACCCCGTCATTGCGATAATTTTTTGTTCTGGGCCATACCTGGGAACTTGCTAGTTACGGAGATATTGAAGGTCAAAGTTCAAACTTGTTTTTAATACTAGTCTTTAAGGCTATAACGTTACATTAAATACCTCCATGAACCGTTTACTATTCAATGCATCCATCAGCACAATGTTTTTAGTGCGTTACATTGAGTTTTACCGAACAACGTGATGTTTTTCATCCCAAAAGTAAAGTTGTTTCCTCGCAATAATTTTTGCGTAGGGTTACTTAGTTTGATGTACCTACAGAATGCTTGGTTGACGGCTTCGAGAAGAGTCCGTCTTGTATACCTGTTACCTAACTGTTCAGCCATTCAAACGTGGATCATAAATTCATAACAGACAGAGTTGGTTCCACATTTGTAATTCAAGAATGAATAATGTACATTTTTCAATGATTCTAGAATTCACAAAAACCGTTCAGATATACTTTTCTACGGCTTTGAGCAGATTCAAAACTTACAGGAACCGCTTTTAAAAATGAAGTCGGTTAAAGATACCATTAAAACGCAGAATAATGGTTACATTATTCTGCGTTTTAATATGAAAGTAAGAAAAATGTGAAACGATATCCATTCTCCAGTGTACCGCTCTAAACCCATTTCAATGGCAACAATAATACCCTGCTAAGGGCGGCTTCTTCCTAAGTATTGGTAGCTATTAGTCTCTCAGTAAAGTTCTAGTTCTGACGTCACACAATAGGGGATTTTAGTCCAACTATGTTGCTGGCTGTAATTGCAGCGGAATTAAACTAGTCAGGATTCAGCTTTGAGGGTAATATGGGTTAGTAGTCGTATGTACGTCTTCAATTTATGTTATGTGTGAGTTATAAATTTATAACTAATTATATTACCGTAGCAAAAGAAGTATACGGATCGTGTAGGTGTTGACGCTTCTGTCTACTTTGCATGTGTGGATCCACTTGGATGTTCCCCACCCTGGGGTGGGTGAAGGGGTCTGTCTGACTCTTACTTACTAAGCCGGTGACTGCCCCGTTGGTCTCGTGGCCACAAGTGCGACTGCTGAGCGTGGGGTCCTGGGTTCGAATCCCGGGTCGGGCAAAACGTGCTATTGGGTATTTCATTCTAAAATTCTCAGTATAGTAGCCCGAAGTTTAGAAGTTGGCGGTATATGACACTCAAAGAAAGCACGTTAAGCCGTTGGTGTCGGATTGCCGATCCATTGGACTATGAGAGTAAAGGAACAGAGAGTGCACCTGTGTCTGCGCACACACTTGTGCACTATAATATCTCCCGCGCCGATGGCTAATCTGCGTTGAGATTGGCCCGTGACCGAAAACGGTCAGGAGGACTATTATAATTCCTAAGACTGCATGATGTTATTCGATTTATCTTTGGCCAGGGTGCTGAAGTACTTGCTCAGTTCGTCACGCTCCGCCGTCTAGATGACGTTTCTGTCGATGCCTACAGGAAAAAGGGGTCTTAGTTCAATGTATTCATGTATGTTGCTAGTATAATAAGCTAAGTATAAAGTAAGTTTCAAATAAAGCAAATAGGTAAAATAATACTTTTCAGGTCAAACATTAGATAATATTTGACCTGAAAAGTATTATACCTGAAAGACCTGAAAAGGATTGGAATAATATTTTTGGGTAGCAACCAAAAATATTAATCAGAAACAACGTGGCGATTTTAGTGAGTGTTTGATATTTTCACGAATTGACGAATTGACCATTGTTTTCCAACAAAATATCGATATTTCGAGCCAATTAAGAATAATATTTTAGTGTAATAAATAATATTATTTTAAACTAACTGAACAGAACAGAAGTTCATGACCCTTATGTCTCTAGACAAACTGAAAATCTATCAGCGATTACAATGATGGAAAAGTCGAAATGTATGGGTCAGTCCATTGCCGTGGGGCTGGCAACCGAAATTTAATTCTGTTGAAACTGCTTATAAAAGTACGAAACTCTTCGAAAACATTTGACACAATTGTTTATGTCATTTCAACTTATGTTGGTCTCACATGCTCTAGGCATTTTTTTTGTATGTAGTTCTTCCGCAGAAAGTGTCGCAATTCTTGAGCGTAGAGCTCCTGATCAACACTTTGTCACAACACTAATGTATCTCGTCTACTCGACGTCCGTATGTCACTACAGGGATCCAGCAGAATATGAGCGTCAGGTGCATGCCTGATACATGCTGAGATGGACTCCCATTTGGTGTAACCTTGAGACGCCCACCGCACCTTGTTTAGGTACTCGTTATATTCTATTTGAAGTTGTCAAACTTCTTTCGTAAATGATGTTTTTATTTTTGTGTATTGACACCTTGTTCTTCTAAAGGTATATATATATATATATTCGAAGTTCGGGTTTTTTTTCATCCGGGTCGCTACCTACCTGGTGGGAACCATCGCCGTGTCACCTGGTGGACATCAGACGTTGCAGACACAGGCACCGCCACCTCAGGCATCCGGCATCCGGCACCACTACCACCTACCCTGCGGGTCCTGCACCTAGCTCCGAGGGTCTGCTCCTCGGCTCCAGCGTCCCTACAGCAACGCGCTAGCCAGGATAGTACTTGTCGCGCCTACCTCCATGTGAACGGAAAAATTTAAAACGGGCTTTTACACCTGCGACCCTGAATTAAATTCTTACTGAAGGTGTTAGTGAGTTTTTTTTGTTTCTCTATGAACCCATAACTCCAACGCTTCATTGACATATACCTAGGTATTCACGTAAATTGTATCATTTAATTGTGTTTCTATGTGTTGTGTCTTTTGTGTGCACAAAATAAATGGTTTATCTATGTATCTATCTGAACCAACGCTAACAGACACACAGTGAGTGTGAAATCTTAGGCTCCTCTCAGACAGCTTGAACTAGTTGTCTGAAGCTGTCCCGGCTCGTTCGGTAAGATGCCGCTACGTTTTCCGCTTCGTCTCCGTCACGCTATGCAGCTGCGTCTTGCACGTAATTTGGTTGTCTCTGAATTGCATGAGCTGACAGTCTTGTAGTATTACTAACTTCTGCCCGCTTCGCGCTCGTGGTCGAAAATTATCCACGGGAGCGTATTCCGTGATAAAATATATTCTAGCCCTGGTCACGTAGATAAGCTTTGGAGCAATTTTCCTTTAAACTTTAATACTAGATAAGTAAGTTCTGCATATTAACTAACATTTTGAATTAATTTTGTAAACTGATGTGATTTTGTGATATCTGAATTAAATGAATTTAATATATATTTATTTACCCTTATCATAACATACAGATAGAGAGACCGAGTTATTTCCGCATTTAATATATTAGTAAAGATTCATTCATTATTTTTTACTATAGTAGTAAATACTAACCAGGTTGTGGAGGTCCAATAAAATACTGAATGAATCTTTACTAATATGGTTTATCGTGTTACCCAGTATTTACTTGGTAACACGATAAACCTTGGTAAGACTGACCCGTAACGACTGTCAAAGACCTACAAATGACAGCCGGGAACAACGGCTTTTCGTTCGTTCCGAGGCACGGGATAAACTCGGTATGTTATGCATGGTCACCCATCCTTGGACCGACCTTGGCTAGCACTGCTTTACCTGTAATATGGATCCGTGCAGCTGTTTTTATTTAGCCCTGAACTCCTCTTTAATCATTTTCATGTTTAATAATTTTGAATATAAACTTAAAATATGTAGTTTAACAGAAAATATAATTAATTATAAGCTTTATCCTAGCCGTACGAGTATTTTATAGACTTTGTGGTTGTGTCATAATATCAGTCATGTGACACCCATGATCGGGTGTCTAATATAAATCATTAATTATTTATTAATATCATATTATCCACGCTGAGGGTTGACAATCAATAAATTAATGATGTACACACGGCTACACATCAAGCTATACTTTTCCAGTATAAGCTGACCTCGCATTGTACGGAAATCATATACAATGCGAGATCAACGTAAACAGGAAATGTATAGCTTGATGTGTAGCCGTGTGTACAGACGCCAGCATATCAAGCTATCCGACTGTCAAATTTTCCGATTCAACCTTGAACCTAATGCTTTAGCGATGACAGATTGTAGTAGTTTGACGTGCTGGCGTCTGTACCTAACAATAAAACCATATAATTATAATGACTATGCCAGTTATGAGAAAAGACTTTTGACCTGCAAAGGGAACAGAATCATATTATATTTATATGGTATGTCGACAAAGTTATTTAAGTATTTTAGCGAATTTCTTCTCTATTTGAGAGTTCTGGAATACGTTGTATATAAAAATGACTGAACGTAAGAGCACTGTTGAAAGAATAAACTCCGAATAAGAAACTTCAAAACCGGGCATGTATGTTCGAGTTCTACAACTTGTAGGAAGGTACGTACATAATGTACGTTATCAAGTACTTATAGTTTCAGTATGTTTTGTTTTGAAAGCAATGTATCAGGTAAACTTAGAATCTATACTTCTATTACTTATATTTTAAAGCTAAAGAGTTTGTTAGTTTGGTTGAACGCGCTATTCTCAGGAACTTCTGGTTCGAATTTAAAAAATCTTTTAATGTTGGCCCATTTAACGAGAAAGGCAAAAGCTAATTAGATATGTCACGCTACGACCAACAGGAGCGGACCATCAATGAAAAATGTTGAAAACATGTCGAAAATTTATTCCTTTTGAGAGCTTCCGTTGCTCGCGCTGCGTAAACGATTAAAGTTACGCAACTATCATGTATCACATAATTGTTCCTCTTAAAAAAATCTAAAAAAATGTTTGCGGTAGCATACCTATGTCTGTTTTATAAGGTTGACTCACTATAACCTTTTTATGGTAATCGTTCTAATAAAAAAATAATGCATTATTTGCGAAGGTGTTTTTATAAACATGGTATTAATTTTTAACCAATCCGTAACTAGACGGTTCCTAATGATCGCAATGACGTGGAGAATAAGTGCCTTTCGGCTTCCTTAAGGGTCTAAATAAGTTTTTCATCACAAGTATTTAATTTTGAACAAAATTGCCTTAAATAATTTGATTTCAATGAATAGAGATATCACAGTTTAAAAAATCTTCGCAGCAAAATAATGATCAAGTACTGACGAAATTGCGCAGCTCAGGTAGTTATATTATTAAATACTGGCCAAGTGCGATTCGCACTCCGTACCATTATCTAAAATCTATATCTATCCCTTTTATAGCGGCAACAGAAATACATCATCTGTGAAATTTTGAAAGGATGATGCCAGGATTTGTATGAACTCTGGTCCCACCTTCCAATAGCTATGTTTAATACATTGTTGGATAGGTCTTTTCAAGCTGCACAACATTTACTATGGCGCCGAGTTTCAAATCTTAGTCCGGTCAGAGTTATGCAGTATTAAACAAGTCAGTTTAACAATAGTCAAACGTAATGTTTTTTTTTTGTCTAGCTATCACGGTTTATGAGATACAGCCTGGTGACAGACAACCAGACAGACCAACAGACGGACAGTGGAGTCTTATTAATAGGGTCCCGCTTTTAACCCTTGAGTACAGAACAGAGTACAGAACCCTAATAACAAAAGTTTCGGGATTAAAAAACTACACAACACAAACAGGAATATTAATAGCTAACTAAATACCTATGTATTTATTCTTCCCTTGTTTAGTTTAATTATTCCCAAGAGCAAAGCTACTTGCACGTTTAATCGCTTACCCGGTTATTTAAAAAAGAGCACACAAATCTAGATTGTGTTTTGTTTTGAATAGGATAAAGCTGTATGCAAATCAGAGCTAAAAAGAAAAACTGCAACACAAAATGAACAAAAATTACGGCGACTGGTGGAGCAGACATTCCATTACCATTTAATTTAAAAAAAAATACTAAGCTACTCCAGCCAATTAAAAAAAATAGCTCACTTTTAAAATTTTCTAGATTATTTGCCAAAGAATATCTAGTTAACTGTTTTTTTTTAGATTTCTCATTTATGTAAAGCGTGAGCCGTGGATTTGGCGCGAAAACGTATACAAATGTGATTTGAAAAGACTACAGATTATGTTCAAGGGTGAGCCGAGTCTCACAATCTCTCTAAGCAATACTGTGTGTAAGCATTCCCTTTTTGTCCGTCCAGGGGGCCTAAAATGGCCACCATAAAGACCATTTTAAGAATTTGAAATTAAACTTGATTCATATTATGATTCTGATAAAGCTTGCATTTTAGGCCCCCTAAGAGCTGTTTGGATATGAGTAGGTTCGTCATTCGTATTATTTGCCGTGTAAATACTTGTGTTTCGACGGACAGAGGTTTGCAAATAATTGATTACTGTTATTAATAGATACTGGTAGATGCCAGACGAAGATATGATTAAGGTTGCTTCAAATATAATTATAGTGTTATGATGATACTATTTCTGTTCATTTTATTGTTATTTCATTGTGTTTATTCTAATTTCTATTTTCTGTATACTAAAGATGTTTTTTTTACTTTTATTTTTATTCTTACATTTACTATTATTACTATTTTTATTTTATTTTTAATTCAAATTTTGACAAAAATGTAGTTGTACTTGATTTTTATGTTCAACCAATAACTTGTATGTGTGGTGTAAACTGTTACTATAAGTTGGTTAATTAAAATAAAATAAGCATTTATCGACACGGAATTTCATTTTTTCGCGAGAAACAGAGCTGCTAAGCGCAGAGTTGATACTGCCACGTGCGACTCCGGCGTTATTTCTTGCTCTAGCAAATGACGGTTCTGAGCGACAGAATAGGATAGGAGCGTGAAATTTTGCGATTCCGTGCTGATATATAAGGTTCAACCCTTACTGTTAAATAAGTAGGTATTAAGTGTTTAAGTGCAAAGCTCAAAACTGCACTGGAATTAGGACACCAAAATGGGTATTATTTGAGAATCACAAGAAGAGACTCATTTATTTATAATAGCGTATTTTTATTCTTTATCGTGCGGTTAGTGCCTAACCTGCAGTGCAAGTACGTACTTTGCATCGATAAGACATCAAGATCGCTAAGGTTTGCATTTTTATCGATCTTGTTAACGAATTTGGAAGTACGTAACACGCGACGATAAGATTTATCGTGGGCCGAATCGAGTCGCTAAGGATCGCTTGTCAAATGGCAACACTGAGGACGTCCAAAGACAAAACATATTTCTGTGGTACAACGCGACGATAAGATTTATCGTGGGCCGAATCGAGTCGCTAAGGATCGCTTGTCAAATAGCAACACTGAGGACGTCCAAAGACAAAACATATTTCTGTGGTACAACTAAATCGACTAATGTCAGAGATATTTAGAAAATCCTTGCTTTTCATAGATGTTTGGCATTGTAAACAATGTATATGGGTTTATTTTAGAGAAACTATCAGTATTTACCAAAATATCCGTTTATTTTGGTAAAAATACAGAAAATATTCCATTTTCTTAGCGTCGTCGGGTTTACCTTTGCCAAAAAAAAAGTTTGTAGTTGACATTACTTTCTTGAGAAAGATAAAAAATCGGTCAGTGGGTCGTGTTTACAATAACAATATTTCAATTATTGAAACATGGGTGCAATCGACACAACCAAGGCAATCTAGCATTCCAAATTTGTGCTGGAATTCTTCTACGATGCTCTTTTTTCAGCTGCACCTGGGAACTTCACGTAGGTGTGGAAGAGGTGGCCCTTGACACTTCTCGCACAACCTTACTCACAATTTTTTGGCCAAGGCAAGATTGTACTCCTGCCCAATGCAACTTTGGTAGCTCCCAAGTGCATAAAACCGTACGGCTGTCAAAACCTAAGTCATGAAGTTTTAGTATGTAATAAATATGTATTTGGACTAGAAAATCTAGGTATTAGAAAGGGCGAGTTATTTTTAATAGGTTCCTAAGAACTTTAATAGGTAAAAATTGTAGTGCATGATAAAAAAAAAAAAAAATTAGGTTAGGTTTGTTTTGTCTAGATTTCGAATGTTCTGTATGATCAACCCTACAATTTATTAGAGAAACTAAAACAAGCAACCTTTTTAAAAATGCAAACGCAGTATGAAGTTTCACCAAAAAAGTCCAACACGAACTATATTCTGATGCAGTGACTGGTTCCCGGAACTTTTAAAGCAAAGTGGATGAAATTGGAAATTCAAATCATTGGAAGCTTTTACATGCTAATGGCGGGCAACGGGAGTTTGTGTATTAGTTTTGTTGCAAAAAGTTTTATTGTGCCAAAATTATCATCATTTGCTTTCCACTGCTTGGGATACCCTGAGAGGCCAAAGGCCTTGAACGATGTGACTTGCAACAAGTAACACGCGCGCGCCACTTGTTTCTTTCATGGTACGTAGTCTAAAGGGAACTAAACCATTCGAGATAGTGTACGTGTATAAATATTGAACGAATTATACCAAAAATACTGTGCTACATGTACAATGTAACACGTGAATCATATATCAGACTCTAAGAAAGTGGTACGGAATTGTGTAAGAGTGCAAATTGACACTACCTATTTTTAGTCATAACATTATCTACAATACTAATATTATACAGAGGTAAAGTTTGTGAGTTTGTGAGGTTGCCTACAACCTCACATTGAAAATTCTTTCACTAATAAGAAGCTACATTATCCCCGAGTGCCATAAATTATTGCCATATATACAAGAGCTACATAAGTTGTTGGATAAACTCTGGATCTACTGAACCGATTTTGAAAATTCTTTAACTAATAGGAAGCTACATTATCCCCGAGTGCCATAGGCTATATTTACAACGTGCCCGTGGGATAATTTCCGGTCAAAACGCCAGGAAATATTATTAAGAATATGAGAATATTAAGTTAGAGTTAAATTTCATATTAGTCGGTTTAAGATAGATTGTAATCGATTATTAAGAACTTTAGTATTTTTACTTTTAAAAACGTTGCCCCACACTAAGAATTTCTCCTGTATCGTGGGTGCGTTAACATTTGAACTTACATACACAAACAACCAGACCCGGAACAACTACCTGTAGGCCATTCAAATATTTGTTCTGAGCGGGAACGTTGTGTCGTCGTGCTTAGGAAAGGAAAAAAAAAAACTTGTTTCCTTCGCTTAGGTATATACCGTGGGTCGCGGTAAGTCGTGGGATTCAATTGTTGCAATCTGGGTGTCACTAGAGCTTATAGCTCAAGGATTGGCACAATGGCCAATCCTACGCTGCCACTTCCAAAGTATTAAGGTGAATCTAGTTTAGTGTATTTTTTTTTAACTTTTCTACTAACGCAAAATTGTAATTTATAATGTAATGTTTATAATTGTAATTAATTCTTATTGAATGTTTTTATTTTTTTATTATTTTTTTGTTTCACATGTTATATGTATGCATATGACGACCCGAATGGCGCAGCGGTAGTGAGGCTGCCTTACGTTTTTAGGGGTTCGAATCCCGGTAGGAGCAAATATTTGTGTGATCAGCATGAACATTTGTTTCCGAGTCATGGATGTTTATATGTATAATAAGTATGTATTTACAAACAAAAATTATCTATGTAGTATTATCAACTATCTGGTGTCCACGACACAAGCCTCGTTGTATAGTGTGGCACCTAGATGGTGCTGTGTGTAATTTCCAGCGATATTTATTTATTATTATTTATTTTATTTATATGGACTGTATTTAATACCCGTGACCTTCATCAGATGGTTGACCCTTCGTGTTTGAGTTTCATACACTACGTCTTCCGGAACGCGATCCCCACGCCGGAACTTTTCCCCCTATCAGCCATTAAAGGGTATGCAATCTTAACTAAATACATGAAAAAGTATAAAAGAGCGAAAATGTCGACTAAAGACCCTTAAAGGACGGAACCATTGATCTATTTTTGGGTTGCCGTTTAACCCTTGGCTGAAATAGTTTACAACGAAATATCCCCTAATTTGCGAAGGATTTAAGGTCGCACACACAGAATATTGTAATATAAATTCCTTGCTGAAAATAGACCGTTCCGGTCTCCACTGAAGATGAAATATTAATAGTTTTAGAATTACATTGCTTTGATCCAACAAAAAACTTTTAAATCCATTCACAAGTTGTATATAAAGGCCACTAGTATAGTTTACTTTGATCTAGATTCTTAGAAGGTTAGTCAACAGGCGAGATTCTGGTAAAAAAAGTCTCAACTAAAATATTTAACATCGATTTCGTGTGATACCCTGACTATAAGATTAGGAAGAGGAAACTTCATAGAAACACTGTGACCTCAATGTCTCAGTGAGGTCAGTTAGTTCACTGACAGCAACCCGTTGCAGAAAGATTACGATGTTTATTCACTTTGTCAAAACAAAGGTCAAAACACTGCTTTTCCAAATATAAATTGAAATGTCAAAACAATTGTTCTGTTCCGATCAGGAAACATATCGAATAATTTACTGACGTTCGAAATTTGAACGGAAACGCACGCATAAAGCGAGTACCACACCGACCGTGAATCCAGCTTAACTACTATCTGCTTTGGTGGAGTCCGGACGTTAGCTTGCCTAAAGTGCATGCAAAACCTTTACCGAGTTCCATTCCAAGGATAACGGTACAGTATTCTTTAGCTCACGTTCATGCATGCCTGTACAAACAGTCGGACTGTACAGGCAAAACTGCGTATGCATCCCGTCTATGGCGGGCTATATCTTCAGGCTTACCCTGTGATGTGGCCTTCGCTTTAAGCCGGTTGCACACCAAGAGCTAAGCTAAGCCAGTTAAGCTTAGCTCGAATAGCTGAGGAAATTTTTCATACTTGTGTTCATAGAAAGTGGTCTGCGCATAAATATCAAAAATTACCTCGGCTGTGCGAGCTGAACTAAACGAACTAAGAGCTCTTGATCTGCAACCGGTTGTAGTGTGAGATACCTTTTGTATGAAGGACACATCTTGTTATTGTTATCATTGGCCAAAAACATGTTATTATGTGCGTTTACCTATAAACATATAATAATAAATTGGTTTTCTTATCGTTACAGGTGACATCGCGGACAACAGTTAGTCAACAAATAAAAGTCTCGCAGTGTGTTTTTATCGTCGTCCCTTTTAGGTAATTTCTGTTCGTCTGTACAATACTGTTTACATCGCCTTGCTCCCCGTTCACTACCCCATGCGTTACGACTTGTGTCGACGACACGCGCGTTTGTCACGTGTTGCCTTCGCGTCAGTCTTGAGGTTGAAACACACCGGATCCGTACACGTAGACGGGTACACGCGGTACGGTTGTACCTTGGTATTTTAGACTTTGAATTAATTTAAAACTTTAAAAAGGGACAGTACTGGGTTTATCTCCAACCCCCCACAACCATAGTTCTACCGACTAGAATAAAGCTGGCTGACATTAACCTGTTGTATAGTTTTTAAAGTTGGATTATAAATAAATAAACTTATGTTGTTTGAGACAGTTTGTTGTTTCTTTGCATGGTAATACCAACCCACCTTGCATCTGGACTTTTGTTCCTTCAACACTAGAGGGGCAAAATCTCCAATGTAACAGTGGGGTACACGCGCGTAGTGACGCGCGTGAACACCTGACACAGCGGGTTACGCATACGTGTACGCTTACGCTTACGCATACGTGGTAGGCACGCAACGCACCGGTCCTTTGCGTACCCAGCCGCTGCGGCAACCATATTTTATGTTTGCAACTCTTGTGCACGATGTCTGACGAAGATTGGGTAAATGGACCAAGTTAATCTGATGAAGAAGAAGCAATATTACTGTTATTGTGCCAGAATATTCCTGAGTGTGCAAAAAAACAATGGGTTCAAGTTTTATATGAATATTTTTTACTCTTTGTTTTTTGTGTTGTACAAAAAAATAGTTTTTCTTTAATTTCGTTATTCATCATTAAAACCGAAACAAAAAATCACTTACTATCGGTAAAATTTGAAAACAAATACAACTGTCACGCGCGTAGTCACGCGCAGCAAAGATACGAGCGTGTTCAAACTTGTTCGGTGTGATGTCCAATACGGAATGCCATTGACTACAACGTCATTACTACACGCATCAATGCGACGTTGCTGTTCCGCTCTGCGTAGGTACGCAGCAAGTTTGTCTCATGGGAGCTGCAATGCGTAACGTTACGCATGTAGTCTACGCGCACGTGTACGTCACGCAAGCGGTGTGCCATGTCTCTATAAAGCTCCATATATTACAACGTCATGGTACGTGCACGTGCTCGTGCACGTCTACGTGTACGGATCCGGTGTGTTTCGGCCTTTATCGCGGTAACTTGTAGTATGCTCTAAGCAATAACTTTAAGGTGAAAGCGCCAAGGTAACCTGCAAAATTCAAATTTTCTTACGTCAAAATCATCCATAAAACTATCTAAGTTTATTTAATTCCATTGAATGACTTTTTCATGAAAAAATCACTCAATAGGATTAAATTGGCTGCTGCGCTGTGTGTTGCGGGTTCGATCCCTGCACGGAACAAATATTTGTACGATCTACGGGTAGTTGTTCCGGTTCTGGCTGTTTGTGTATGTGAGTTTAAATGTTTGTAAACGCACCTACGATACAGGAGAAATTCCTAGAGTGGGGCAATGTTTAAAAAAAAATGAACATGCGACGTTGCTAAGGTTTTTTTTAAGATACGTGTTACGGTCGCGATTCATTTTATGGTTCAACACACAGCGTGACACTGACCTGCAAATTGCAAAAAACGTAAGAAACTTATTTTCTCCGCCGTCTCTGTAGAAACACGCGTGTCGTGTGTTTAACTCGAGGTCAAGCGTTATGTGGGACATTGGCCTGTTTCTGATTTCTGAACAGTCAAGGTTTTATTTTTGCTTTTATAGCTCGTTTTATGTTGCCGCGTTAAGATAACTGTGTGTCAGTTTCATCGCTTAGCTTAGCTTTTAGTATTTTTAGTTGTAGTTAAGTTACGGATTATGACATAGCCTTGCCTTGTACTGATTGCGAGAAAGGGCTGTTCTTTTCTCAGAATTATTTAAATTGATTTCTGAATTTGAACTTTTATCGCATTTGACCAGGCTTTAATTAAGCCCTTTCTAAAAAGCGTCAGTCAAAAGAAATGGGTTTTCAAAATATTTCTGGAAATATGAAATGTCTAGACAAACTCATTGTACCCATATTTCCAATACCTTACATTTATACCAATTAGTTAAATGTCAGTTATATTTCGAACGATAATTGCTTTTTAGACCATTCGTTATCGGGCACCTAGAAACAAATTGTACCAAATCAAAAATAATTGAATCGTCTATAACTATTGTTTGATTCAGTAGAAAAGATAAATAAATCAATTTATCAGAGGCAATGTTTTATTCAAGAAAATATTCTCTTATTAAGAACATTCTTTTTTTAATTAAGATTCACCTTGTATAATAGAAATTCGGTCAGAATTTCACCTGGCACATTTCCCGGGAGCTGTAGCCACTGCAGTAGTTTCAAGCCTTTTAATTTATACAATGAAAATGGTTACCATATCTTTAAAACGTTTGAAACTTTGATTTTTAATTTTAACGATTGGCTCGCAGAACAATATTACAATGAGTAGATTTTGACACACTGAATCACAATTGGCTTTGACGGTAGGTACCTTTAATTCGTAGTACCAGTTAAGTAAAGTTTTCGTGGTTTTTCGTAGTACAGGTAAGTATATCCGTAGGCTTGTAGATGTACTAACCTAGGGACAAATGATGGTTGTTTTTTTTTAAGTTTTTCATTAAAGTTTTCATGAAAGTCCGGACATTATATGTATGTGTAAAGGTACTATTTTTTTCCTTTTCAGTATACAGTATTCAATCTACTTAAACCACTTTTGAAAAGTAGACAAATGACAAGCCAGACAAAATCCAAACAGCGCGGCGGCCAAAAATTCGGACATTTTCAGACAAAACAGCACGAATAATAAATAACCCTCAGCATAGGAAATTTAGGGGGTTTTACCTAATGATAATCAAAATCTTTTGTGTGTAATTTTGGTTCTTAGCTTATCTAGCATAATCAGCCTATAATGTTCCCACTGCTAGGACACGGCCTCCGCTCTATGAGAGGGGTGCTTATTACATCTAACAGGGTGTGACAGGACCCTTCACGATACTGTCAACCAAGCATTATGTACATCAAACTAAGTAACTTTACACAAAAATTATGGCTGGGAAACGACTTTTTTTGGCGTGAAAAATAATGTTTTACGGTAGGACTCAATGTAACGTACTCAAAACATTGTGCTGATGGATGGATTGAATAGTACGGGGGTCGTGGAGGTGTTTAAAGAAAAAATCTTACAATAAAAACATGTATATAAAAAAAAGAACTTGTGGAAAAGTTGAAACTTTGACCTCCAATACCTCTAGAAGGTTCCCAGGTATGGTCTAAAAAAAAATGACCGCAATGACGGGGAGAATAAGTGCCTTTCTTGTCTTGGTACACCCTTTATATAGGTACCAAAGTAGAATTAAAATGCGGTCATTTGTGATAAAATGTGCGCAAAACTGCTTCAGCTATATTTCAGCAGCTGATGTTTAAAGCGCTTTAGTTTTTGCGTTTTTTTCAGCGTACATTTGCATATGCTCATTACATGTCAACTACAGAAATGTTATGGGTTTTAATTATTATGAATGTGCATGTTTTACTTTATTTTGCACAAGACTGTTGATCCGATTTGATATAATTTTAAATTCAATCTCCTATAATAAGAGTAATATAATAATTATTATTATTTATTTATTCATAAGGCATCAAATCCCAATTTAAATACACAGTTACTTTAAAAGCAAAACATTACAACATTACAGTAGAAGTCTTATGCCATCTGTTCTGTTATCAGTCCATTAATAAAAGATAATAATGTTTTTATGTTTGTGTGTAGCAGAATTTTCGAAACTACTCCTCCAATTTCTTTCGAAAATTCTTGTGCAATTGAAAGCTTGAAAATATGCGGGTAAAGTTTTGTGCTGAAGCAATATCAGTTTATATAAGACCCATCTTTAAAAGATTTAAAACTCTTTTACACTTATTAAAATCTGCTGTAAGTTCAGTGTGTAAACACCGTTTATTGCAAACGGAACAAACTCATTTACTTCAAACAATAAGTATTGGAGCGAGCAATTACTTAGTTGTATTATTCCGCGCTTCTTCAACCACTCCAACTTAGGTAGAATTTGTTTTCTGATTAAAAATGTAAACTCTTTTACGAATCTTTTAATTGTTTTCCTATCTTCTTTCTACATTTAAATTAATTCTTATTAGTAGGTACGGCGAAAAATCTACAAACTTTATGAAAGCTGACAAAGTACTTAGAGCCGTTATTAAACTTTTCATTAGTAAGATGATTTTTGAATATTTTTTTAGGGTTATCATTTTTTTTTATAATGAATCGTTTTTTTCAATCCGGTTCGAAGGACCAAATAAAAGCAGACAAAATCAGTTATATGTATGCAACTACTCTATGTAACCATCCCTATTTTTTATTCGACGTAGACACGTAATAGATTTTTGACTAACAACATAACATACTCTAAGATCACGCCTGTAATCGAAGGGTTAGGCAGAGGAATCCATACTACACCCACTTTATCATCAAATATCGTCAAAAGATTCTCAAATGCAAATAAAGCCCACGCAGGCGAATCCGCGCACAGAAGCTAGATTTAATAAAAATGATATGTTTTTGTATCATAGTTACGATATTGTGTTTGACGACCCGAATGGCGCAGCGGTAGTGAGGCTGCCTTACGTTCTTAGGGTCCCGGGTTCGAATCCCGGTAGGAGCAAATGTTTGTGTGATGAGCATGGACATTTGTTTCCGAGTCATGGATGTTTATATGTATAATAAGTATGTATTTACAAACAAAAAGTATCTATGTAGTATTATCAACTATCTGGTGTCCACGACACAAGCCTCTTACCTCTTGCTTAGTGTGGCACCTAGATGGCGCTGTGTGTAATGTCCAGCGATATTTATATTTTATATATTGTATGTATTTATTCAAAGCATAGCAACATGTCCTAGCTATTAATGTAGTGTATGTAGGGAAAAGAAATGAACGCGCATTGATCCGCTATTTATAATTAACTCATAAATCTTCAAAAGTATATTGCAGCGGGTCCAATAAAGTGCTGCCACTAATTAATTATTGTGGCTTATTTATTACTGTAAGGAACAGTTACATTTGCATAATTATTTTTACTTCCATAATGAGCTCTAGTTTTTTTTTATTAAAGTTTATTAATGCCATGCAATTGAATCAATTAAACATCATGCAATTGGGTCATTTGGCATAGCTTTTGTTACATGCAATGTACGGTTTAATTTTACAAAAGTTATTATGTATACATGTTCTAGGCCTTTGTTATTTAAAAAAAACAATTTGAGGAGGGATCTATTACGTATCTGTTTATGGATTAACTAAATGGGCTGTGAGAGTATAAACTAGCTATAGCGCGCGTCCACCGGCGAATAATGACAACAAAAAAGTATATGTGGGTAGGTGGCAATCTGAAATACCGTAGGTATACGACATCATAGAGCGCACTTTCTAGCGCTAGACGCTAAGATAAAACATGCAAATCCAATTTTAGGATTTATTCATTCTCATTTTTATATACTTATAGGTTTTTTTTTTTGTGAGTGTCCATATTTTGCTATAAGTATCCTCAATGTTTCATACGATTTTTCAAATCGTCCCTTTCTACCGTCAATATTTTGAATAGCAACTTACCTACGTGATTTGAATCAATCATCAGCTAAACAAAAAGCGGTCATGAAAAAACCATAATAAATATCAAAATGTGAAGAAAAAGGGATAAATATAGCCATAGGTGTAAAACGTTAGCGTTCTATTTAATATTGATACTCGCACATATTGTAGTCGTTAGCGTTAGCAAAAAGGTTTCAACTCTTTGTTAGCTCAGCAGAAAGTCGAGATGAAAACGTAATATGATTGGCAAGCGTTTTCGTCATTGATATTATTATGAATTTTCTGCGAAAAGAATTACATGCGTTACTAATGGTATTTTGTAACTTATTGTATGGTTACAACATTCAATTAGGATGCTTTATTTTTCATTACCCTAAGTATTGTTTTCAGCTACATCCGGTTAGACTGGAAGTCTATCGCTACATAAGTTGTTGGGAAAAATATGTTGACCACAAGAGCTACATAAGTTGTTGGATAAACTCTGGATCTACTGAAACGATTTTGAAAATTCTTTTACTAATATGAAGCTACATTATCTCCGAGTGCCATAGGCTATATTTACAACGTGCCCGTGGGATAATTTCCGACCAAAACGCGAACGAAGCCGCGAGCAACAGCTAGTAATAGTAGGTATATAAGACAAAATACTGCGATGAGGTCCGCGTGTGTCCTCTCAGGATAACCTGTTCCAGCATTTACTTTTACTTATCGTCTTAAAAAATACCCTTTTATACGTAAATCTTGTAAGCCTAACCAAAACCTAAATAAATATTTGTACGTTATTTCTGTATTCAAGAATAAAAATAGTACTGAATGAAGTTGACATAAAAACAATATTTAGGTGGAAAAAAAAAAACAATATAAAGCCGATAAATACTGTAAGTATTGCTAGTTAATATCCGAGGTCAAGCAGACAGATATTAGATAAGAGGACACTTGGACAGTAAGCTTTATATTATGTCACCATAACAGACATAAGGAAACAACGCATGAAATTGATGTAGTAAAGAATAAGTAAGGGGTATTTATTTCTGTAAGGTTTTAGCTTTATTCATGTCTCAATGCAAATAAAAGAGAGGGAGACCTTAATGCCATCAACCAGGCACAAATCCAGACTCTGTGGCTGCCACTGTGACATGCCTGATGGTAAAACCCAATAACATTTGGCCCTACCTTCTCAATAGTCGCGCTTGCGACCACTTGACCAACGAGGCAGTCAAATAAGATAATTATCGAAAAAAAAAAGAAATTGTGAAGATTTTAATTTAGAAGAAAATAAAGAAAACCTACTTCGTGCCATGTTTTACTTCGTGCCAGTGCCAACCTGGCCTGGCCTGTGCCTTGGAAACCACGTACAGCCGTTGGTCCCGCGGCTGATCTCATAACCAGTTGTCGCATGACTATGAGAGTAAATAAACAGACAGTGCAATGTGTACGCACACACTTGTAACTATTTATCTCCTGCGTACACCGTGACTCAATCTTTTTTGATATATTGTTGATGTGAGAAAACAAATGTTTTGATCAAAGAAAAACCAGCCACATTAAAAAATAATATGATATCCACCGAGACAGCACTTAAACTTCCAACGCGCCGACACGACAGCTTAATTATGTCAATGTGGGTTTTTAGAAACAGGAAACCAGGGACAGGGGTCGTCTCGTAGCACATCTAACCAAAGATATAAAAAAAAACATTGATTAAAGTGATTTTATTTTGACCTAAATAATATATTGCCAGCACTCTAGAATAAACACATCCATTATGGGTAGGTACCCAGTCAGTCAGTTCTTTCAACAGAACTGACCGACTTCCTTCGTTACTTTCGAGACTGTGTACGTCGGTCGGGGCGCAAGTGCAAGTATACCCATTAATTATTTTAGGTCAAAATAAATTCACTTTAATCAGTGTATTTTTTTTTGCTTGAATATCTTTTGTTAGACGTACTGAACGCTGTGTTAAAAGTTCATCTATTTTAATGGAAACTTATATAAAAAAAAAACCAAAAAAAAAACAAAAAGGTTTATTGCAGAAACTTGTACAACTTTTACAGTAAATCTTACGTAGGGACCTCCTTTTAAGTAAAAGATATACCTGTGCTAGGAGATCCCGCTCTTCAATAACAAATTTTGAAATGGTAAAAATGGTGTACAAATAGAAAATAGAATTTAAATTAAAAAAAATTACAAGTAAAATCTAAAACTAAACAAAACAAAACAAGACTAACAAAAGCAAAAAAAAAAAAAAACAGACTTAAAGATGTTTTTATCCTTAAATAGCGTGTGTGAGTGTGCATGAGTGTGTGTGTGTGTGCTTGTGTGTGTGAGTGCATGTGTGTGTATGTAAATGTGTGCGTGTATGTGCGTGTGTGTAGGTGTGTGCGTGTGTGCATCTCTTACCTTCACATTTACGATGCTTGCAGAAATAATTCAATGTCATCATAGGTCTTTAGTTTTAGCCATTGAACTATTGCCTTTTTGCAGTCTTTGGTACTCATGGGATAGATGTTAATTATTTTATTTATTTTATTATACAGAGCAGCGGAGTTTGAGTTAAATTGTCTTTTGGCATATCTAGTTTTAACGAATTTTACTGGTGCAACACTGTATTTTCGTCTTCTTTCCTTATGGTGAGGGTCATAGGGCAGGACTTTGTGTAATTTTAAGACGGCATGTAGTATGTATAATTTTCTGACTGTGAGAATACCGCTCAGAGAGTATAGCTCATTGGTTGGGAATCTGTACGGTTTGGTATACATGACCTTGATAAGAGATCTCTGTGCTCGCTCTAGCTCAAGAAACTTAGTTTTTGTCTCACCGCCCCACACGGGTATGCAGTAGGTAAGAATTGATTGAGCCAGAGCGACATAAATTTCAGTTAACATTTTTTTAGTTGTAACATGTCTTAGGTTCTTAAATATCCACATAAGTTTTCTCACACGACCCATGACCATATCTGTATGAGTATGCCAAGATAACCGCTGATCAACGATTATACCTAGGTATTTTATATGACTCACTTTTTCAATATTTTTACAAGAGCAGTTTGTGCTAGATATATTATGACAGGTGTGGATTTTGAGAGTTACGTTAGGTCCAGGTTGGGTATTGTTGTAGTTTGTAAATGCAATATATTTTGTCTTAGAAATATTTAGTGTAAGAAGATGTGAGTTCAGCCAGTTAGCAATTCTGGAAAGACCTTTTTCAGCAGATTGATATACGGAATCCCATGTATCATCAGAGAAAACAATAGCAGTACGCAACCATTATCGAGCAACATTTTACAGAGGTGGTTTATATATATTAAGAAAAGAGTCGGGCCCAGTACGCTACCTTGCGGAACGCCGTAGGTCACGTAAGACTCCTTACTAATATAGTCTCCTACCTTAACCTTTTGCCTACGATCCCGAAGATAATCTATTAGTAGTTCTAACGGGTTTCCTCTCACGCCTATACTTTCCAGACTACGCACAAGAATGGGGACAGAGACGGTATCGAAAGCTTTTTTCAAGTCAAGAAATACGGATAGACATCTTTTTCCTGAATCTACTAGGTTAACAATATGAGAGGTTAATGCTGTAACTGCGTCTTCCGTAGATAATTTTTGCCTAAAACCATATTGAGCTTGTGAAATAATGTTATATTTATTAGTGTAGCTGGTTAGTCTTATGTTAATTAGCTTTTCAATGATTTTAGATATTGCAGGCAAGACAGAGATAGGTCTGTAGTTGTTTACGTCATCCCTGTCTCCACCCTTGTGCACAGGAGTAATGATGGCTTGCTTGAGAGCTGGTGGAAATTTCCCTTGGCTAAAACACAAGTTAGCAAGATGCGAAATTATAGGTACAACTAATTCATGAGCAGTTTTTAAAAATCTTGTTGTAATATTATCCCAGCCTGGAGCGCTTTCAGATTTAAGACCCATTAGCACGTTATAGACTTCTCTAGGATCTGTTTGGAGAAGCACAATGGAGGAAGCTTGTGAATTTATCATATGATCAGAATCGTATTGAGATTGTGATCGTTTTGCGGGGGTAATGTCTTCAGCCAGGGTTTTGCCAATGTTAGAAATATAGATTATAATCGTTTATGTAGTCTACTGAAGCATGAGGGGTGGGCTTTATCTCTAATAGTTCTGAGTTAATTATTTTTTTAGGTTTGCGATGAGTTATATTGTTTATTGTGTTCCATACCTGTTTCGTGTTCTTGTTTGCTTTTAGTAGTTGTTCTTTATCATATTTTCTTCTAAGCTTTTTAACTAAACTATTGCAATGGTTGCGATATCTTCTGTAAGTGATTTGTAATATATTGTTTTGTGGATCACATCGTAGCCTTCTCTGCATATTGTTCCTGTTTTGAATACAGCGCAAAATTCCTAAAGTTATCCATGGTTTAATAATGCGATTATTTCTCGGAACTAAAGTAATAATAGTGTTTTGCTGAAGGCAATTTTGGAGTATTTCTATTAATTGTTCAGATAACGTGACTGGATCATTGATTAAATTAAGTTCAGAAAAATTACTTAGTTTTTCTGAACTTTATATAATTTATATAATTATGAAATAAGTTACAATTCGTAAAATGGTCACAAAGTGGTTATTGTTAGACCATTTTAAGAATTTTAACGTGATTCATATTATTATTCTATTATGATTCTGCTAAAGCGGCCATTTAAGGCCCCCAGTTCGATTCTTAATAGTTCCATGGGTCGAGTTTACAAATGGGTAATCAGATTATTCTGCAAGAAGATTCGAATACTAATTTATTGTGTTTACATTCAAGCATCAACATTCAGATAGACCGTCGAATGTAATTGAATGTCGTGTCAGTGAATAAGAAAGCGAATGAATTGCTGTCGTACCGGCCGGTCATTCATTACGTGCCCGATAACGGCTGCCATTTGTAACGTAAGTCAAACAGGGTACACTTTTATAAATTGAAACTGCCTATACAAGTTCATAGTTAATTTAATACCCAGTCGACACTTTCCTAACATTAAATTTATAACAGCCGCTTGGGTCGATCTTAAGGTTAAGCCGTGCTTGCCTAGGTTGGTCTGTGGATGGGTGACCTTCCATTACATACCGAGTTTCCCGACCGTGATTTGTAGATCTTTGACAGTCGTGGTAGTCAGTGACCCAAAAAGTCCGACAACCAAACTTACCAAGAGGTATCGTATTACCCAATACTTACTAGGTTGTGGAGGTCAGATAGGCAGTCGCTCCATGTAAAATACTGGTATTCAGCTGCATCCGGTTAGACTGGAAGCCGACCCCAACAAAAGGCTAGACGGAGAATGAGCCAGCACTTTGCTAAATGGACGTTGAATATGTTAAGACTTTTTCTCAAAAGAATGATTTCTAGAAAGGCGTTAAAATACTCTTCCCACTCACGTTTTACTAATCAATTTTTGCAATAATTTTATAAAGTCTCAATTAATTTAAATTAATGCACAACTAACTTAAGGTACCAAACGCATTATGAAGTCGTGATTATTATCTAATTTGAATCATAGCAAAACTAAAGTCACACCAAAGCTCATACCTACCTAAATGATAAGACCTATGACGTCATCAAGTATGAAACAGTGGATATCACGCGACGAAAAAGAAACAGTTGTCACAAATTATCATTTATCAGTAGATAGCGTTTGCCTTGTAAAAAACGTCCCAAAAGGTGAGACATCCATTGCCGTTAAATGGGCCGAAATCACGAGCGGAACATTTGGAAGCTTTATACGATATACATAGGGTTGACAATATGGCGTCAAGTTTATTTTTAAGCCGCGCGCTAGCCATGATGGGATATCAAATATTACAAACTTATGCACAACAAGATATTGTATTTTAACATCTTTAGGCGCGGGACAAATACAAAAGGCGTCGGGCGGAGGTGAGGCGAGGGTGCAGCGCGGGCGCGGCGCCACTTCTTTGATATTTCATACAAAATGTATAGAAGAGGTGGGGCGCGAGACATACCGAGACGGCGGGGCGCGGTCGCGGCGCGGTCTAGCACGCCTGTTTTCCCTGCACCGGCGCCGCGCCCGCACCACGCCCGCGCCACATCTCCGTCCGACGCCTCTTGTATTTGTCCCGCGCCTAAGGCTGCTAAGGCTCACCTACGACATAAAAGGAACCCCTGTGCACATACTACAGACCCAGCAGTTTCGGCGGTGCTTTGTCTGTCAGTCAATTAAAATTTTAGTTAAGATTTTTAATACGTAGTAAAAGACAAGGAAAATTTTAATATTCACTTCACTTTTGCCTCTTTGGGGAATTCATCCCCAAAGAGGCAAAAGTGAGCCAGCCAGCCAGTCTAAATGATATATTGTCGTAATGATGAGACTTTAATTACATAGTACAATGAATATGTAACAAGTTTTTTTGTTTTTCAATAGATTTATTCGTTCATGATCCATCAGAAAAGTCTCCATTTTTTTAGATTTTTCCAAAACAACCCCAAATTAGAAAAGTTTGTACCCCAAATTATCGGGTCAAATTTTTTGAAAATTAGGTCTAGTATCACCCATTTCAAGGAATACACCCAATTACCAGTCACTCTGTATAACTTTTTTCCATATTTTAAGGTTATCTCTAAATTTTAATCACTGACGAGAGCTTTGTACTCCTAAAATTAGCTTTATGGCTCTCCCGTGAGAAATTACTGCAATCTCACCTTTACAACTAAGGAGTATAATAAGAGAGTCGTAAATGATTTACTACGCGTTAACTACGCACTAAGTTAACACGGAGTTATTACTACGAACGAGGACGTGTCATACCTAGCCTTTTGAAACCAATATCAGACGCTTCGCAACTCGTTCATTTTTGCGTTTCATTCTTTCACTCGAAATGAAACATCTGAGGCTCTTACGTCGTGTTTCCGCACGCACCGTACGCTCATTGTTCATATTTGTATGCATACTTACACTATAAAAATACTTCTAAAAGATAACGCATTTAGATATTCAAGCACACAATAATGGTTTTGTGCAAGTACAATGTTATCATTACAATATTGAACAGAACACAGTGCGTTTATCACATTTACCAACTATATGATAGTGAGCAAGTTTATAAATGGTTGATATTTATTTTGAACTAGTAGCTCTGTCCTAATAACAATTACTTGTTTATCTGCAACATACGTTATTTAACAACCAAAACAAAAATATGACCATGATTTACATTGTAGGGCCTCTGGTCACAAAATGAATCAAAAGTGAAAAATTCATTCGTTAGTGAAATTAATCAACGATGTTTGATTAGTGTCCTCGGGATCTTTCAATCGTGTACCGAATAATCGATTAACGAAATAAAAGGAGCAGGGGGCCTAAAATGGCTGTTTTATCACAATCATAATATGAATCACGTTAAAAATTTAAAACTCTTAAAATGGACTTTGTGGTCATAACCATAAAGACCATTTAAAAAAATTTAAATTTTTAACTTGATTCATATTATGATTCTGACAAAGCAGCCATTTTAGGCCCCCAGATCAACAAGCACCTATTTTATTTATTCGGTGCCTGGTGAAGCATGAAATAAGACAAAAATGGGCAGTCGTCTGAATCATTCACTCTAGTGAAGCGTCTGATATCGTCTTTATGGCCAGTAAGGAAATAAGTTCTTATACTTTTTATTGGTCTATTATTAGGATTGGCAATCTGGTGTTAGATAGTTTCGTCGCCGTCGACGGTACAAACACGTTTTCCTCAACTGGCAGGTAATAAACCCCACCCACATACACCCACATTTGATACTGAAATAGTACCTTTTATAAGCCCCCACTTTCTACCAAATATGGTAGCATTTAAATGTATATTGGTTGTCTGTACCTATCTGTCGAAAATTGGGACTCGGTATCAAGTGCCAGAAATGACATTCTACACTAACATCTCGATAAAAATTCAAACTCAAAGCATTTATTTCAATTAGAATTATGGTACTTCAGAATATAAAAAAAAAAAACATAAAAGCCGAGTTACAGTCGCAGTCACAAGGCTTAATAACTTGAGAAAGTAGTTGTACATTATAAAGCGTAGATCTCTATGCAGAAGAATGGGCAAGAAACTCCATGGACACTCTTTTAAATCAAAATATTGTTACAAAATCTTGGTTACATAATTCTTGTTGAGATTAGATTGAGATTATTATTACATACATATATGTGAGAACATCGTTCTCACATATATGTATGTAATAATAAAGACATCAAATTAAAGTCACTATAATGAATCATCAAAATTATTTTTAGTAGGTCAGCAAGTGACATCCCTAGATACCTTCTGTACTGAAAGTCAAACAGAATCTTGTAGTAATTCGGTGCCTTTCCTCTTACAAATGGATTTTCAAGTTTATCCAAATTTTTTGTCCGTCTAAGTGGGGTCATGCTAGATAATTAGGTACTTATTCCGCTGTCTGGAGGCTTGCGTGTGAGCACAGGCTTTGAAGGTCAATAGACCGTGACTTTAAGGTCTGCTGAATGGATCAAAGGACGTAAGTAGGGCTTAGCTTAATGCGGAAGGTAGAACCTTCGCAGTTTTTACGGGTAAATACAATTGATCAAAACTCATGACTATGATTCTGTTTCGTTGACAAAGAAATTTGAAGAGCATAATCTTGTTCACATTTACACCTACTGAAACTGCATTTATATTTATCGTTCCATGTTCAAAAATACGTGTAGTCCTCATCAAACGAAAGTGGTGCGAAAAATTGTTTAAAAAATATTTATTTATTTATTTAAAAAATATTAGCGAGAGTAGCTGAAGAGTGTATCAAAATTTTAAGGTGTTTAAGAGATAAACCAATGCCTAGTCATACTACTGCATAATTTATGGCTCATTTGTTAATATTAAATGTAATTTTAATGAAACAGAGCAACATACGCTCATAATTTTCTCGTTTCCATGAAATTAGTTACATGATACAACTATTTGTGGGTCCAATTAAGCCACGAAATATAACGTGATGTGAAAATAATTATGCATAATACAATAAATATAATAATAATAATACTTCATTACGGTTACTTGGAAATGTGTGGTA
Source organism: Eugnorisma glareosa (assembly GCA_947578425.1). NCBI lineage: Eukaryota > Metazoa > Arthropoda > Insecta > Lepidoptera > Noctuidae > Eugnorisma > Eugnorisma glareosa. Next base: position 17,064,898 of record OX387965.1, read on the forward strand.
AAATGTGGAAATTATTTATTTTACTAGAATTGAATGAGGGTTGTAATATATACTTGTTATTTCGAATAAATTGCTGTAAGCCGGGTAGCTAAATATCCCGAATGAAACAAAAAACCCTAAAGAAATTCCCAAGATGATAAACAAAAATAAGAAATATTTAGTCATCGCAAAAAATGCTTAATCATCTAAAGTTAACTATAGCGATCAATCAATGCTTTGAGCGATTTTGCCTGATATCGAAATTAAATCTGAGCTGAATAAATCGGCCAAATCTAGGCAAGCAATTTCTTAATTCGGATTAAATTCTAGCGGAGTTGATAGGTTCTTAATTACATAGCAGTTTGACGATTGTTAAACAGATTTTAGACGCTTAACTGGTTCGAAGTCTGTCTGTCTGTTAGTTGTCTTTTAAACTTTTACTCGAAGTGAAATGTCTGAACATAAAATGAATCACGAGTGAAAAATAATTTCATAAACTTATGAATATGATAAGCCTGCAAAAAAGCTCCCAGTGGGCCATAAATTGTCATGGTCCACCAGATTTTTTTTAACCAACTACAAACAGGCTACAGCTGGGCCGCTGTAGATACAGGACAACTTATTTTGATGGGGGTATTTTGAGGAAGCAGTGTGACTGCGGATCCACATTTACGATGTCCTATTGTCCTGGTCTTTGTGCAACTCCAATTACACCTTGTGAGGTCTGTCCGAACCCACTGATGACGTTGTATCAGAGTTGTAGTTGTAATTGATGCTTATTTATTTAAATGAATAATTGACACGTCGAAGAAGACGATTAGTGGGCCCATCCAACGATGATCGAAAAATAAAATGAAATGTGCAGATGAACGGTCATTTCTATGTATTTTTTTCGGTACCGATTGAGTGATTAAAATGAACAGTCACTAGAGTGAACGGTTGGCACGAGTGAAACGTTCACTCGAGTGAAGCATCTGATGTCGGCTTAAATAAACGACTTATCCTTATAACTGAAATGGTGCTATATTATTATTTTTGACATGATAATGATTAGGGCAACTAGCAATTACAAAGCGTTCTCAAAATAGGGGAGGACAGAATGTTTAATTTAAATATATTATTATTATTTGATAATCAACTCTATTCTTAGTTATTATTAAATGCTATTATTATATAGGCAGACACAATTTAGGGCGGGTGGCAGCTCCATGCATAAATTCTTCGTACATTTTGTATGACCATTGCACGATACAGGTGGAGCACCTTTTTGTATTGAAATGCCATGTACTGCGGCCTGCCTGATGCAGCTGGGCTGTGGGCTTGCCTTGTTTGGTTCTTTGGTTTCGAGGTTAGTTGTTGATTTGCAACAGAATAAATAATTATGTGTCGAGAGGTGCTGCCAATCGCTTACAGTGAAACCTTCCATTATGTTTACATTCACAATACACGGAATTTTTTCAGATATTTTGTCGTTACTAATTCGCGAGAACGTGTTGGGATTCAGTGTTTTATTATTTCACCTGGTCCGTTTATTGCCCATTTCCATGGTGAAGTAGTTTCATAAAGAACGATATTAAGATCTTCATCTATTCAATGGACGTTTTTAAAGGTGTGGTCAAACTGAGCAGATTGGACTCTCTGGACTGGACTAGACTAGACTGTGGACACCGGTCTTTGTAATCTCCTAAGGGTTATGCAGAACTGTATCTAATAGTACTTCCCACACTGTGCCAGTTATGTAAAACCAATTATGTTTTCTTGTATCTCAGTTACATAAACTTCAAATAAATACCAAAAAAAACTTAACACACCTCCTACCCTTCAAAACTGAAAAAAAAAATAGTTCAGAAATCGACACATTTTTCAGCGTAAATTCGTCACCTGGGTACATCAATCTTCCCTCATAAGGTGAGGTGCTAATAGGCACATAAATAAACAAGTTTACAAGGCTATTAAAGAAGACCAGCGACACAATCGCGACCATACTGAGCTTTAACATGAAATCGTAAATTTTATTGGTGAAACGACCCTTAATTGTAATAGATGAATTCATTTACACTGGAGGGCCGTTTGTAAGGATATTGTTAGATATTATTGAGACTGGTTTTATAGAGACTGGACTGGTTTTATAGAGAAACGTAACACAACAGTATGTAATCCCCGAAGGGTATTAATGTATAGAAACCTATTTTATTTGAACTTAAATTTAACTGGCGAAAGTTGGATCTAGGTACTATTGAATAGTACACCCACATTTCGCCCCCTAAGGACCAGTAAGATGATCACAAGCGTGATGTTATGTCATGAACAGTGGCACTGAAGTCCGAGATACCTAACAATAACTAATAGGTTATAGGAAGGTATAACCAAAAATAGTGATGTTACTTCAATAATTTCTTAATGATTTATCACACAATGCGATTTTATTAATATACAACATGGGACTTCCTTACGGTCAAATAAACGAATCCTGCATAATGTAGATAAAAAGCACTCCCAGCTACAATTTGACTCAAAAATAATCAATAACCATCGACGGAAGGGAAGAGTATGCCCCTCATTGCATTGCAGTTCAAATTTTCACTCACTCAGATTTTTTTTAAATTTCCTTAGTCAATTTTTGTACTGTCTCTTAATCTATATACTAAAACCATCTCTATTTGTCACAAAACAGTTAAAACTTTTCTTAAAACCCTAGACTATCAAAAAACTGAGAACCTCTTGACAGTTCTCAAATAGATTTCATTCTGTTCTCTCTCGCGTGGCTGTTTTACATCTCATACTCACTCTCGCACACTCCAACATTCATTCATAAACTGCAATATTCATACACGACACTACATTTTCGTATGAACTATTAGTTCTCCATTTTTCATTTCCTTTTTTTATTATTTCTTATTATTTTTAACTTTAATCTGTACTTTGATCTGTGTCTTGGTTGGTACCAAGACACAGATCACAAAGAGACAATCAGTTGAATGAATGATGTTCACACAAAACGGCTTTAAACCTTTTACTGTAGGCACGGTAACACGGCCAGTGTGTGAGTCTGACCCTGGTGACCTGTAACACAGGCTTCTTTAAAAACCTACGTCAGGCACCAGTCTCTTCTAATGGTGGAATATACTCGTAACACTAGCCAGAAACATTGTTAATTTTTAAGGAAACTAACATTGTGAAGAAAAATAAATTAAATGAATTGATTGATTGATTGTTTAACAATTTAAATTATAGATAATTTTGATAAAACAACACCAAAAAAAAAAACTACTGTGTGTACTTCTAAATGTATGCCAAAAACACGGTAGGTAATGGCAGAGACCTGAGATACCTTTGTTTCCCTCCACGGGTCAATGCGGGGTTACCCTGTCATTTAAATATTAATGTTATCCGGGACATAAGTTCAATATGAAAACGCCCTTTATGAAGTCTCTAAATGCAGTAAGAGACACCTTGCTAAATAATAGTTTTTGTTATAGTACGTTACTGCGATGTTACAAACAGTACAAAATATAAAAGTATTTTTGCACCTAGCCCCAATTGCCCTGTTGGTCTACTTCTAAGAACGAGGTCCTGGGTTGATTTTTTGATTAAGTGTAAAGATTAGGATATAGACGAAGAAACAAAGATATCAAAAAAAATATCACTACAGATGAAGAAGCTATGAGACTTCAAAGTTGCACTTGCAATGTGGTAAAGTGACGTCACTTTAACGTTATTTATAAATAATAATAATAATAAATCTTTATTTTCAGATCAGAGATCCATAGCATAAAAAATACAAAACAGCTAGGCACTAACTAAATAAAATAAAATAAAACTTAAGGCACATATCTGAATGACGGTCTGTGTGCCACTCAGTGGCACATTATTTGGCCATCCACTCGGCCGGCTACAATAGCCACAGGGCTGTTGGGGCTGCCGCGCACCCGACGCATCAGCGATGCGATTCGCAGGCGCAGCAGCGAGCCAAAATCCGGAACGCGTGCGTCCGCGAACATCCCCGACGCGCTACAGAAGCGCGGCAGCCCCAACAACACCCGGAACGCGTTATTATATTGGACTCGTAGAGCACCGTGCGAGCCCTGTGTATAACTGACCCACAGGGCGCACGTGTACAGCGACTGGCAATAGGCCCTGAACAGTGTTATTTTAACCTCACGCGTACACCGTGCGAACCTGCGGGCCAGCATGTTACACTTGACCGCCAGCGCTCTACGTTCCCTCTCTAAATCAGCGTCATCCGACAGCCTATCGGTGACCCAGTGCCCCAGGTATTTAAAACGAGTGACTCTTTTCAGCGGAACTAACTCCGCCCAAGGTAACTGATGGAACAACGTCGTAAATTTTAGTTTGTGCCCTAAACACTAAAAGCTCGCTTTTGGTTGAGTTGTACCTGAGACCATGAGTCACCGCATAGTCTTCACAGATTCGGAGGAGCTTTCTTAACGCACTGATTGATGGGCTCGGCAGCACCATATCATCCGCGTAACTAATATTATTGATACATTGCCCATCAATAGAGCAATCGACTTGGGTGTTGCTAAGCCCCCCTTGCCTCACGCCGCACTCCAACCTGTACGCACCCGACATGGCCTCCGCCCATCTAACGTAGTTGGACTGGTTGCTGTACCAGTACCTCAGTACAGCAATCAGTCCCCCAGGAAGGTTAGTCTCACGGGCGAGTTTCCTCCAAGGGCAGTCATAGGACACTAGGTCGAATGCCTTGGAGAGGGCCAAAAAACACGCATAAACTGGTGTTTTCCTTGCTGCATAGTAATGCTTGAGACAGAGGATTGCTGTTTCAGTCGACAAATGTGGCCTAAACCCAAATTGGGCGTCATGTAGGGTGATATATTTATCCAACTGCCTGTCAGTCAGACCGTCCAACACCTTCGCAACAATGGTCGCCAAGGAGATAGGCCTGTAGTTGTTCTTGAAACTCGTATCTCCAGTCTTGTTCTTTATTATAGGAACGACAATTGTTTTCATAAAGTCCTCTGGAAGATACGAGTGACTCATAAATAAATTAAACAAGAGAGCTAAGATACGTGGTAAGTGCTTACCTGCATTTCGTAGATGTTCTACACTTAAGCCGTCATGTCCAAGAGACTTACCCCGCTTTAGCTCCTTTAAGACAGACCCAACCTCCCCAGCGGTGAACATGACATTTATTCTTGATGTGTCAATTTTAGGCGAGCGCAATTTAAATAATAATCTACTTTTCAGTCGTTTATTGGGGGTTTAAAAAAAAAATTCTATATATATATCTACTTTTGATGAATTAAGTTATATAAAACTAATATCAACATCATGGAACTTCTCCATGAGGAAAGATTTTCCATTTGAAAATTCTGAGTAGTCTTCAGTGCCCGGTTAGTGAACATAGCATATAGCACTTACGTAATTATTTGGAGCAGAAATGCAGGCACACAGAGGTCTTCCGTTTCCGAGAATACAAGCGTTACATTGTGTTATATAACATGTTATTTCCACCATTCCGTCACCAGACGTGACGAAACTCCGCCAAACTTATAATATTACAACATGTTCTTAGAACTTTGGCATTACCCGTTTCTTGCTTGAATTTTGAGCTAGAAGCCGTCGTTAATTTTAGCCAAGATATTCATAACAGTCTTGTTGTGTGACGAAATTTCAGAGGAGGTACTAATAAGCGGAATATAGTAGGGAGGTACCAAAATCTGCATAAAATACTGCATTAAAATCGCGGTGCAAATTAGTTTAGTTACGGGAAACAGGCGGCGCCTGAACTAAGCCAGATTTTAGAAAACGATCGTTTTCAGTACGCTTTTAGATTTGAAATCAACAGGGCGCTTTTTTTAGGCTTTCATTTAGGTATAGCCCCATGTTAGTAAAAACTGACTGACACCAACCAACTTGATAAATTGCACTGTCAGTTACGGGACTGTCACTTACTGTCATTTATCTTCTGAGATTGTTTATTATTTTGAGCTTCCAGTATTATGACGCCCTTGCAAGCCTTGATCGTGGGATTACTGGAGAATACGCGATGGTGGAAAAAAATGTGTTTGTTATTGTTTTAAACCGTGAAAGCTTAAAAAATTGTTTGAATATACAACATGTAACAGAAAGGGTATAATCATATGGAATACTGTGGTACGGACCATCAAACTGAACAACTTTCTCTATGGGAACACCATCGAAATCGTAAAAAAATAATCAGCTGTCCTATACAAAATTTCAATACCTACTCGACCCAAATGTTGATTATTTTTTTACGATTTCGATGATGGTCCCATAGAGAAAGTTGTTCAGTTTGATGGTCCGTACCACAGTATTTCATATGATTATACCCTTTCTGTTACACGCTGTGTATTAATATATGCGTACGGTTTGCAATCTAACCAGGTACAGCTGAAAGTCTAACATGCAGTGACTGCCCATCAACCCAATCACTGGATAATAATATCTACTTTCCCTTGGTAAGACTGGCTGTCAGACTCGCAGGCTTCTTATGGTGACTGTACACTGTCATCTGAGAATTCTCTCTATTCCTCTCCCGAGTCGTGTCACAAACACGGGAAGTTAGAGGAGTGTTACTACAATACACGCTCGCACTCGCCCTGCCTCGAGGTGTCTCGTCTAAAGTGTGTGGCCACCATTACAGTTTATTCGAAATAACATAAAATCGCGCCTGTAATTCCAGAAGGGTTAGGCAGGGGTGTACGTAATATACACCTAACACACAGTGTACCTGGTACACCCACATTTCGCCAGTTATGTAAAGTCCCATGTGATAGGGAGGCGACCCTATTGCCATCAATCGGGCACAAATCTAAATTCCGTGGCTGCTACGGAGAAATTCCTGAAAAAAAACCAATAACAGTGCCCAACCTGGGAATGGAACCCTTCATTTATTTATTTTTTTATTTATTTAAACACATACCACTATCATCACCGGCTTACCTAATACAATAGTGTAGTTATAGTTACATTTATCAAGCTCGCTTACAAAGATTAGTATAACATTTATATTATTTAACAACCAAGACTAATTTTACAAAATGCGGCCCGTGTGAATTCACTCAGAGTACAATTGAAGTAGTCAATCTGTTGTGGCACCATATACCCAGACCCACCCAGGACCTCATGCTCAGCAGGCGCGCTTGCGACCACTAGATCGACGAGTCATTCGAAATGTCATCTTTAAATCTTTATATGCTATTGATCTCAAACAAGACTAAAACGTTAGCTCGTGATGTCGAGTACCTACCTACTTTAAGGAGTATATACAGTTAAATCGCCTGACACTTCCTAACATGTCCAAGTGATGCAATATGAATGAGCTGATGAGGACCGCTGGAACGAATTGAATGTGTGAACGTGAGCGAGACGGGATTTGGAGAGGACGAAAGTAGAATGAATTTAAATGGCGCATTTACAGATACAGGTGGCTCTTGAAATGTACAGTCGATGTTAGTGGTGTTACAGAATAGAGCGTTTGAATATTGTGAATTCATGGAATATAGTTGGAAGTTTGACTACTAAATTCAATTGTCCGTGCTTTTTAATCTTCTGTTATTATTTTTGCTCTTTAAATGATCTTTCTTTTTTTCTTTTCTTTCTTTCTTTCTTCTTTTTTTCTTTCTTTTTGTTCTTTCTTTTCTTTTCTTTTCATAAATTAACTCAATATCTATTTATTGTACTTAATCATTTACCTATTCATATACTATCTTTGAAACTGTTTTCTGTATGTCACTTACCCCCTCAAGGTTCATTGGAAGATCAGCGTCAGACAGCCTCACCTGTCTGGCATTAATGCTGAAATGGACCTTTTTGGCGCAGCCGTGAGGCACACAGTACAGTCATACTATGTATTTTCTCTTTTTTGTAACTTTTTTAGATATTATTGTGTGTGTGCCTGATGTACTGACGTCAAATAAACATTTTTCTTTCTTTCTTTATTTTCTATGATAGCCGTAATGTCTCGTTTCAAACAAAGTGATAATGGTTCGCTGGCAGAAAAGTCGACATCGGCTCAGTAGCCAAAGAAAAAAAAACATAGTGACGTATCTTTTCTCAATGGGGGCTATCGCGTATGGTTTCGCCGCTAGTGGCGCTAGTGTAGCGCGAGGTCACCGAAATGTCAGATGTCATAGAATGTTCGCGTGTTGCATGCTTCTTTATCACGTATTTTTACTAATATTCACGATTTTGGTCTAGATTGAGCCATTCCTGATTAAAACACCGTCATTCTTTTTATAATTTGAATTTATCCATTTTAACCGACTTCAAAAAAAAAGGAGGTTATGTAATGATAAATGATAAATGATGTTTATTTTGCAAATAGGTTTTTTAAAAACACTTTTACACGTCTCTTTTTTTTAAACTAGATGGGGCCGGTGTTTCGTACCTGACTACTCTGAGAAGAAACAGCCGAAACAAACTCAGAGGTCATAGTCTCTTTTAAAGTCCAGACATAATCTTGGTTAACTCACATGAGGACTATGCAGATTAGTGTCTGAGATTGGTCTCTTGAAGAAAGAACCACACAGATTTGAGTGGACGTCGAGTCAGTGCAAGCATTTGTCAGTTATCGTGTAGCTCGACTTATAACTCAAGGAGCTCAACGACACGACGAACAATACCAAAGAAAGGACATTTGGGTAGGTCGCTTATAGTACTCAAACTGCCAGACAATTGTGGAAAAAATAAAAAAGGAACAAACAAAAAAAAAAAAACCCACATGGTCCTCACATTCACAATAATCAAATAAAATTAATACACAATACTCTACAAAATAAATGTCATTAAATGTGAACATTAACAATAAAAAATAAAAGTAAAATACTTAACAAAGTAAGTATTCATGTCAAATCATTAAATATAACAATAAGAAAAATATAAAACAAAATAATAAAAAAATAATAATAAAATACTAAAAGTATTCATGTCAAATAAATTAAATGTCACAGTGTATATGAGAAAGGAATCAATAATAAACAAGCGAAGTCCGAAATTTCGCATTCACAGAGTAAATTTAATTGGAGCAGCTTAATCCCAAGCCTTTTTATCTTCGAGATAGTGATTAATGTTATAGTAGGCTTTCAGACATAGCTTCCGTTTTATAAACGATTTGAATTTATTTAGGCTTAGTAATTGTATATGACTCGGAAGTTTATTGTAAAAACGTATACATTGGCATCTGAACGTACCCCCTATTTTTTTTAGCCTCGTTGCAGGTACAACAAATTTGTGTTTGTTCCTCGTATTTATGTTGTGGATATCACTGTATTTTTTTAAACAAATTAATATTTTTATGTGCGTACAAAAGGTTTTCATAAATAAATTGAGAGGGGACAGTCAGTATATTAATCTCTTTAATTTTTTCTCTGAGGGTGTATCTAGGGCTTAATTTATAAATTGAACGAATTGCCCTTTTTTGCAAAACAAATATTGTCTGAATATCGGCGGCATTGCCCCACAAGAGAATACCGTACGACATCACACTGTGGAAATAACTAAAGTAAACTAAACGGGCTGTCTCTAAATCAGTTAAATCACGAATTTTTCTAACGGCGTATGCTGCAGAGCCAAGTTTTTTTGACAATTTGTCTATATGGGGGCCCCACTGAAGCTTGGCATCCAAAGTTATGCCTAAGAACACTGTGTTATCTTCCGGTTTCAACTCTTCATCCTTGATTAGTACACTAGTTTCCACTTGTCTTACATGGGGTATCGTAAACTTAATACATTTAGTTTTTTTCTCATTTAGGAGTAGATTGTTAACATTAAACCAATTAACGACTTTTGCCAGGGCGCTATTAACATCTTCCGTAACTAGCTGCTGACGTTTGAGTTTAAATAAAAGAGAGGTATCGTCTGCAAACAACACTATGTCATGATTATCCTTTATGAGGTAAGGCAAGTCATTTATATAAATAAGAAACAAAAATGGGCCAAGAATTGAGCCCTGGGGTACCCCCATTCTTACTACGGATCCGGGGGATCTTTTCCCGTTAACATCAACTCTCTGTATCCTATCGCTCAAATATGACGCAAGAAGATTCAGAGAGGCGTTCCGGATTCCGTAGTGGTGTAGTTTCCTGATTAATGTTTCATGAAGAACGCAATCGAAAGCCTTAGACAAATCGCAAAAAATGCCCAAAGCATCGCATTTATCTTCCCATGCATTATAAATGTGCCCTAAAAGTTCAACACGGCATCAGTAGTTGAACGACCCCTTGTAAAACCGAACTGTTTCTGATGCAATAACTTATGTTTATTGAAAAATATTTGCATTTGTTCTAAAATTAGTTTTTCAAAAATTTTACTGAAGGTGGGTAGTACAGAAATGGGTCTATAATTAGTGGGGTCTGATTTACTACCCGATTTAAACAATGGTATTATTTTACTATTTTTCATTAGATCAGGAAACTCACCACGGTCAATACAATCGTTAAATATTACAGCTAAAGAAGGAGCTACAATGGTTATAATGGACTTAGCAACGTCCACAGAATGACCCCATAGATCGGCGGTCTTCTTAACATTTAACGTGTCAAAAGTTTTAATTATATCTTTACAGGTGACATATTGAAAATTAAATTCGGAATCACAGACTGAAACGTTTTCCCTTAATAAAGACTCGGCAGCAGCAGGTGACGAGTTTAACGATTTAGTAGTCGATACGGGAATATCCGCAAAGAAATTTTCAAATGCTGTGGCAACTTGAGTGTCTGAATTTAAAATATTATCGCCAATAGCAAGGCTGTAGTCACTATCTCGATTGCAAGACTTTCCCGTTTCGCTATTAATAATGTTCCATGTCGTTTTAATTACATTACTACTGTTTTTAATTTTTGAACTCAAATAACGTGACTTTGCTAGAAAACAAACTTTTTTAAATACCTTAGAATAATTCTTAACATATAACTTAAATTCTACAGTGTTTATATACGTCCGCTCTTCATACAGCTCATAAAGTCGTTTTCGACTCTTATGAATACCAATGGTGTCCCAGTCGTTGAAGGAAGCGTTACTATTAACCGAGATTGTCTTAGGAACAAACGTGGTTTTAAATCGTGTTTTAATTGTGTGCAATACATACTGAAAAAATCGTTATATTGTTGGTTGGGATCACCGTTATTTGACAAAAGAGGTAATTTAGACAAAAGTTTAGTTTCAAAAGTTTCCAGGCGATTTTTAGTTTTTGGATTAACAATGATATCCTTCTTAGTGACTTTCTTGTTTACATTTGGAATTGTGATCAATTGCCCACATGTAATAATTACTGTGTGGGTAGGTATAACATCTGTGTAAATATTATCGAGGCAAGTGGCACTAGTGGGGGTTATTCTAGTAGGCTCCAGAAATTTGTTTTCAAGATTGTATGACTGAAACAGGCTTATAATTTTAGTACTTAGCCCAGATTTTTCTAACAAATTAATATTAAAATCACCACAAGTGATTATGGACTTCTTAGAGTTAAAAATTTTATGCAACATTTCATCCATTACCTTTTCAAAACTATCATACAACCCTGAAGGAGGTCTATATACACTTAATATGATAAACTGCTCCAATTCTATACAGGCTATTTCAACTGTTCGCTCAACAGATAGGCTTACAATATCCTTGCGGTCTTTAAATTTAAGCTGATTATTTACAAAGATTAATGCGCCGCCATGTATAGCATTTTCCCTGCAGAATGAACTACCAACCTGGTGATGTATTCCACCTGCATCTTTTTTTTTGTTTATTTCGTTTTTACTGTGAAGGTAGACAAAATATTGCTTCATGAAAGCAAAAACTCGGGAGACAAGTGCCACTTGACTGTCAATAGAAAGAGACAAAATTCCCGTATAACGTCACGGCGCGCGCAACGGGATTTGGGTGAGGGGGCAGGCATTCCCAATTCCAACTTAGAGCTTGATAACTCGTAAATTACTGCAGCTATACCTAAATAAAAAAAAAAGTGTGTATAGCTGAAACCATACAGAATCGACTTATGTGAATATTAACCCTTCGTGTGGCCGGAACGTAGATCCACGCGAGACACAATAGGTTTTTAATTGTGTCTATATAGACACAATTAAAAACCTATTGTGTCTCGCGTATATACTCGCGTATATACTCGCGTATATACCGAGTATATACTCGGCATACGAAAGGTTAAATTACAACAACTAGTTTTAAGTACGTAAATTAAAAATGTAAACTTAAGAATGTCACGCCGCACGGGCTGACTAACAGTAAAATATTTTTAGGAAAAAAACACACATTTTTTTGGTAAATATCAGTAAAATAAAACCTATATAGAATTAAACTAGACTCCAAAAGCTTTATTTTGATATATGTAGCGTGGTTTTATTCAGTATTTTTTTAACATATTCTAAACCAACTTTATCATTAAAAAAAAAATCAGCACATAACAAACATCCAAACACATTACGTTCCACAGGCAGTGCTAACAGCTGAACTACGAAACGATGTAAACAACGCTATGTTAGCATACAACAATAACAACAACACAACAAAGCGATCCCGTAGTTTATTCCGTGCTGCTAGCGTATAGCACGCGTTTAGCTCGCATTGTGAGCTGTTAGTATTAGCGGCCTCAATAGCGGCCTCAATAGCGGCCAAACAAGCCTGCTTTCTGCTTTTGTTGGCTTATACCCTGGCAGCTAGTACAATTTTTTAATGGTTGTTTTACAAACAAAAGATATTTCCAATAGGTATAAAATGTGGGTAGTACAAAATAATGATTTCTTTCTGTTTATCCAACAGATGTCTGTAAAAGATCGCCTCGTGCGTTAAGACTACCCATTGAATGTTATTCGCCATTGATCACTTGTTTTGAATATGATGGTCCTATTGGTTTATATGTTATTCAATAAAGTTCAACAAATAAATAATTTGCTTCACTATAGAGTCAGACTTCTTCACATTTAGAGAGGGAAAGAGCATTTATCATCGCGATAGAAATTTTTAGGGTACCCTTCCCAAAGGGGTAAAATCGGAACCCTGTTACTAAAGCTGTCTGTCTCAGGCTGTATCTCATGAACCGTGATAGCTAGACAGTTCACAGATTATGTAAAAATACAAAAGTTAGAATAAAATAAATAATATAATACAACATGCGTGTGTTTCTTTTTTTGTTAATTTTACGGAACCCTTCGTGCGCGAGTCCCACTCGCCCTTGGCCGGTTTTTCTTAAATGATTTTTTAATGTAATATCTGGACTTTAAAACAGATCAAGGGGCCTAAAATGGCCACTTTATCAGAATCATAATACGAATCACGTTAAAAATTTAAAATTCTTAAAATGGTCTTTATGGTTATGACCACAAAGTTTATTTTAAGAGTTTTAAACTTTTAACGTGATTCATATTATGATTCTGATAAAGCTTCCCCCAGATCCCCGAGTTCACCATTTCTTCTCAGGGGCAGTCAGATATATAGACATTGCTGAATTCGTCTAGATTTTTTTAAAACATGACGTGGATGCTGTTTGTGGTTTGATAATGTACTAATCTATTTTTCTTCCCAATTATCTTGGAGCGCTTATCGTGTAGTTGAAGTGTTTTCCAATAACTGCACAAAATCGTTTTTACTTTGTTTTGCTAACGAGACTGAATCAGTAAACAAGAGCTCACGAGCTTTGTAAAGTAATTTCCAATAACTCAAGCTCATCTCCTCGTTTACTTCCGATAAATGAGTACCTACTGCAACCATTTTTAGTTCTTGTGAGGAAAAATGTTTTTTTTCCGGTTGATGGCAATAGGCTCTCTCCTTATTAATGGGATTGAATGGACATAATTGGCCAAATGTAGGTGAACTTGGGTACACCTCTGCCTAGCCCTTCGGGCAAATTGTGCGTTATAACATCGAGTTATAAAAATCTATTTTTATAAATCTTTGGGTCTGCTGCTAAATGCTAAATATGAGAATTTATTTATATTCAATTTAGGCAACATGAAGTTTAATATTTATACCATCTTTTAGTTTACTTCAGTTCTAATGGACCGAGATCCCATGACCGCCAGACCTACGTAATTTTATGAAAGCTTTAAATTAAATCATTAAAAGCATTAAATTCTGGTCCGATACAATTTAGATTGCCATCGACACGCTAAAAAGAAAAGAAAAAGTCTCAGTTTTTATAAAAAGACTTTGGTCTCCTTTCCCTTTGAAAATATTTCTATTAACGACTGTACTACTTACGTACTTTCAATTCTAAGCCGGACACAAGTACTAAGCCTTCAGACTTCTGTTGAGTCTAGACTCGAGAAAGGAATAGCTTTTAACAAGTCACTTGGTCAACAGGGTATTCGGGCAGCCATTTTAAGGAGTTGTGAGTTGAGTTGCTGATTTACTTTTAAATAAATAAGAAATGAATGTAATTTTCGGGATAGAGCAGTTTAATATTGGTTTTAGGCAAAACACAATAGGTTTTTTTGTTCATTATTACCGCATACAGGATATTTGTACCTTTAGCTCGACATATATAATAATTTATAATTACTGGTTAGGTCATGAACTGCACGCTCAGGCGACCTCGTGATGCGTCTTGTGGAGCGACGGTACGCACGACGACCAATCAAGCCATGAAAAACCAAATTAAGCTGATCATTTTGTAAGGGAAGCTCCTACAAAGCGAGGTCAGGTTATACAGGATATGTATGATGTGCCTTGTGTACTAAAGGCCGCAAAGGGAACAAATGGCGTAAGTAAGTAAGTATAAGACGTATTGCAGGTCGCATCGCCCAAAACTGTAAACAGGGCCTATGAGTGACTCTGTCTCACTACTCCCTACCAGGAAACTGAGCTACTTTAACAAAGCACGAACAAGTCTCATATTAGTTCGTACCCGGCACAAGAGAATTCTTATCAGATTATTCCACTCAAGCGATTTAATGTAAAGCGAAGTTTCCACCAGGTATCAGCTAACTACTTGAAATTACAGTACAATTGGCGACACTGTAAGTGATACGGTACGTGCCATTCGGCACGAAAGGTATAATCGAATTTGAAAGAACACTTTCACATAAAAAAAAAAAAACGTATTACACCGTATTCCCACGTAGCAACAATGTAGGTCAAATGAAAAGCTGCAGAAAAATCAAGAATTAAATGGATTAAAATGCAGGTTCACGTTACGCATCTTTTTCGGGTTCTGCAGAGTAATGGTAATAACAGAATTATTTGGTCATGCCCTCATCATGACTGAAAGATAGAAAAACAAAGTATTTATTGGATTCATACAGGAATCGGATATTCAATAAAACTATTGTCGATGTTTTCACTATGTTTTTCGTCACCGAAGCAAGTGATAATTATACAATGCGCACATGAATCCAAAAAAGTGTCTTGGGTTCGAACTTGAGACGTAGAACTTGACAGTCCGACGGTCACACTACTAGACTATCACTGTATTTTTTAAAGAGAGCTATAAAATAGAAACAGTTTAATCTGCTCTTCAAGGCTTGATTTGTGGATATTGGGCACATATCCTCTGACTGAGTGTCGGCACGGACGATTGATCCGGGATTCGGTCGTGGTCCACCGGCGTAGTTTACCTGGGTGGACCACGGGCACTTTTTCTTGCCGGTGGTCTACCTCAGTCCACCTAGGTGTACCATCCTCTGTTATTCCCAAAACCCCATTATCCATATGGTTCTTTTGTCATTTACGTAAAAAAATAACGAGCGTGGGCAACTAAACTATTTTTCGCAAAACTGACATACGAAAAGACTAAGATTATGTTGTCAATGTGCCTAAAACTGAAACGCTGACCAGATCTTTATCCTGTAATACTTTCAGGGCGTCTTTCAGGGTATAATTGCCCAGAAACCGTGAAAATGAAAATAGACAATCCAGAAACCAATGTGGCTTTGTCACCCACAGTTATTGTATTACTTTCTAAAGAATACAATAATAAATGGAGTATCCACTGTGCCCACTTTGGTATAATAACCAGATTAATTAAAGTTAAAAAATATAATTCATCGTTTACTTTACTTTGAGAGAATCCTCATATTAAGGGAAGCAGCGCGCAATTTTTGCAAGCAATTTTATTATAATATTGTAATAAAATTGCTGTTTTAGTATCTAGTGTTGCCCGCGAACTTCGCCCGCGTGAAATTAATATAAAAATATTACTTCCTTATTTGTATCGGATTTTGTTAACAATTTCAAGGGCTTTAATTTTTTTGACACGGAACCCTATTTTTTTATTCGAAAGTAGCCTAGTTTACTCCTTATAACATCAGCTATCTGCCAAAAAAGTCCCGTCAAAGTCGGCGCAGCCGTTTCAGAGGTTTGCCGGAACAAACAGAAAAAATATATAAAAATATATTTTGTTATTGGTACCGTATAATCGTATATGTAAATATTTTGATATGCATTCACTATAAAGCTGTTATTTTGAAATTACAAACATACACTTCAATTTTATTTAATTGTATAGATGAAAATAATTTCTAGTAGTTGTTTAATATGCACTGATCATCGAAATGAAAGTCAGCTGCTGCATCCATGGACCCGAATCCAAATTTTTCTTCGAAGTTGCGGTCATGGTTTCTTTCATTAGTTTGTCGTGATACATAAAGTTTTGAATTTAGCTAAAGGCGCTATCGAAAATTCTAATTTCATTCAGCAGCTGACGTATATTCCCCCAATTACACGCAGCTGACTATTTTTTTTAGGTTTTAGGTGACCCCAATAATCGTCCTATATATGGTTTTAGCTTTTTTTTTAATAATTTTGACGTACTATAACTTTGAATTCCCCCACTTCTGTAGCAGCTGACGAGCAGATGTATCTTTTATGTCATATAATTTTCAGCGGTATAAAAATATTTCGTCAAATTAACGGTACCTTGCGTACTTTCACTGTATAATATTTTCGGAGAAATTTGTAATTAAACTGTGATAGAAAATTATCTTCACAAGCTCAAAAGAATTTGATTGACGACAAAAAATCTACCTTTCATTCTCAGGTCGGCAGTGTCTTTTTTTCTGCTGAGTCTGCTTTTCGAAATGTAGATCTACATTTCGAACGTTATGTTTATTTCCCATGTAATCGGGGGCGAGCCTATTGCCATCAATCGGGCACAAATCCAGCCATCGTGGCCGCTACAGAGAAATTCGTAATGGAAAATTCCAATAACGCTTGAATGGAAGTTCAAAGTTCAAACTATGAGAAACTTGCTGACGACAAGGTGACCCGTGCCTTCCTGAATATTAAAACGCCTTAAAATGAAGCGAAATATTTCATGACAGCGTTCAAAATAACTAATAACGTACTAAAGTTGTTAATGATCGACTATTAAGTGGAGCGTGTTACCTAGCTCGTATAAATCGGTAAAGTTTATCGGTTTTCCTTTCACTAAGCGAGCTTGTTACGATAGAAATCGAAAATTAAGAGGACCTTTCACTTTTTTCTTCAAGTTGGTGCTGTTTTGTTTATGATTTATGTGTGTTTGTTACGGTTTTGTTAATTTTATTCGTGATTGTGATGATAAGACAACTTAATGGCAAAGGTCTTTAGTAATCTAGAACTAGCTTATGCCCGCAGCTTCGTCCGCTTGGGGTTCGGTAATTGTTCTACGGGATCGTACTACCGAGATAAAAAGTATTCTACGTATTAAGCCAGGTTATATACTATCTGTGTGCTACATTTCATCCAAATTCGCTCAGTAGTTTTTGTTTGAAATAATAACAAACATCCAGACATCCATACATCTTCACAAACTTTCGCATTTTAGTATTAGTAGGAAGGACAGTAGGTAGGACGTAGTAAGATTTTTTTTTTAAATAACCTTGCCTCAAAAGTATGACATGAATAATAATTGCAAATGTAATAACATTAATTCCTATTCATATTGGCGGAAAGATGGACCTATTTCCACCTCTGCACATTTTTTTTTAAAGTTGAAAGTAATGATGGTATGTAGCTTGTTATATTATTTTCCTTATATGGTACTTGAAGGCCAAAGGAAATTTCGTTTGTTAAACGAAATTGGAAGACAAATAGGTACTGTAAAAAACAATTTTGTATTGTCATAAAAAATGCTTGTAAATATATTTTCTGAGTAAGCAGGTAACAGATGTGTAAATATAATGCTATAAATATAAAACATTTTCGTCTCTCCGAAAGCGTTTCACAAAGCCTAGTTTTAAATTCCCACAGTCAACACTGGAGTGTTTGCTTGACATTCAGCCTTTTTGGGCAAAACTTTTTGGTTTCAAAGCGCTCATAGTACATTTTGGACAGCAACAAGCTAACATTTTATTCGATTCGAATAAACTTTTGCGTAGGATTAAACAATTCAAACTTTTGGTGCGGAAACCGCTGAATGTGATGTGTGCTTGGTCAATAAGTAAACAAATGAACCAGGACCAAACGAATAGGACTAAAACTTCATTAAATCCATGGATCGTCGTAATACACTCGTGACACATGGCCCGAACAGAGGGTCAAATCTGCTATCTTCAATGATTTGTCATTATTTATTTTAAATAGAACGGCCGAATCCACTTACACTATAAACATATAATTTATTAATTCAGTCTTCTCATAAAAATTCAAACATTCTGACAGTATCATTTTCCATTCATTCGCAAACATTTAGAGATCTTTTTTTTACGTTTTGGAAATCCCACTCTGGGCGGAGCGGAAGGGAGTGTCAGACTTGTACTGACTAAAACCCATCCATGTTCGCATGTTCCTTCTTTTGCCCTTGGTTTTCAGGGCCGCGGTTTCTCTTTCGAACAGTCCCGCAACCCTGGCAGGCATCGGTTCCCTTTCGGACCCCTTTCCGTTTGCTGACATCTCTTTGAGGCGCGCGTGGAACACGAACGCGCCGTCGACACGGCCTGTCGTCATAAGACGGGACGGACACCCATAGCTCACCGTCCACAGGCCCGATCCTACGGTGGCCGGGGCCACCACGTGAACCCCGACGCCCGGTGCGTCTCCCGTGGCGGATGGGGCGTGAGGTTCTCTCCCTCTCACGTTCCGCCACTTCCCTCAGCATGACTGCTTCGCAGAAGGAGGTGACGCCGTCCCATTCTGTCTCGCTCCGGAACATGGATTGAATCAAGGCCGGATACGAGAGGTCGCCGCCGCCGATCACCGCTACGAGGACAAGGTGGGGAGCACCACCGTGCCCACGCAGGGCAGACCTCCACCGTGTGCTCCACCATGTCCTCCGGTCGATCCTCACAATGGTAACACCCGGGCGTTTCCTCCCGCTCGATTCGGTGCAGGAACCTCCCGACACAACCGTGTCCGGTGAGGACCTACGTCAAGCGGAAGGTGAGGGCGCCGTGGCGCCTCTCTAGCCACTCCTCAAAGAGGGGACTTATCGCCACTATTGTGGTGTGCCCTGCCCGTGGTTGCGACAGTCGCTCTTTCCGTGTCGCCATGAAACATATCAAGATCTGTGTTTGAGTTCAGGAGAGCGTTAATAGCGGCTAATGTCCGAGGAATAGGTGACTTGGAGTGTGCAACAGTACGGCAAGTTGGAAAAGCCAGTGAGCGGTGTTTTCTGCTTCGACACTAATTATCTGGTCCAAAAAATCTGTTGTTTCCTACACGGTCAAAATGTATGGAACAGCAGATTTTTTCTTTCTATTTCTAATTTTGTGTTCGGAATGATGATAAACTGATCACATGGTAGCCGTTTGTGAGTCAATGTTTCCACCTTGTACTGCCAATTTTGAAACTTTACAGTTTTACCGACAGCAATGCTCCTGAGAGTACGTTACGGTGTTGTTGACGTTGTTCCTTTTGTCTTCACTATTTATAAATATGTTTGAGACAAATATAAAGAATTTTACAAGAGCTCTGTCAAAGCATCAGTGTCAAAGTAACTCCTCAAAGCTATGATAGAACCTCATTGTTCCGGCGTAAACAATTCAGTTTGCTTCCACTGTTGCCGAATGGACTGTGTAACGACCTGTTTATGATAATAGAGCAGCCGTGACGCAGTTGTTAACCTTCACGACGAGAGGATGTCTTCGCTTTTCAAAATACATGTAAACAACAACTGGGTGCTATGACAACCACCATACCATTTCTTGTAGAGCACTCTTCTACCATGACTAACTGATCTGGATATGAGATTTATATCTGTTTAATAAAACTTGGGTATAGAACATGGCTAGCATAATAAAAAATATAAATTATGGTAATAATTAGAAGGCCGGCAAATAAAAAATACGCCAATCTGTGTGATCTCTGATATTTTGTGATTGAATAATTTCTCGGTGACTTACGACTTAGTGTAATAATAAAAAATATTTACGTTATTTGTTCATGTTAAGCTCTATTTAAAAAAAAAGTTTATTCTTGTTGGACTTGATCGTTGACTTTTGAAAATAGCCCAAAAATTAATAGAGGCTGGGTGATCTCCTTTATATTTTCAAAGATAAACAACAAACACAACAGAAAACAACATAATCAACAACAACAACCGACAACATTAGACATCAGACAACATCAACATTCTGGGTCTGTCAACATTACACAAAATGAACAAAAATTACATTCTAAAAAGTTTCTAATCATCACAGGCATACCATGATTAAAAACTCTTTTCTAAGAATAATTAACACGGCACGAGCACGATCCGAATCGAATAGAATTTAAAAAAAAAAAAACATAATACGCCGGCTGAAACTTTTTTCATAGATAGTATATTTTTACAACTTCCGTAACCTCCCACACCCAAACCCACCGCTACTTGAGCAGCTGACGGTCGGTTCCCTTATTAGTCATATAAGATCAACTATCTTTGTCAATTTCAGCCGGCTTACTATGACTTTTTCATTTGCAACGGTACCTCCCGGACTATAAGCGCGTGTGCCGCCGCGTGCGTAGCAGCGGGCGCCGCGCCGCGGGCAACGCTGCATTTCAAGCAAACGCGCGTAAAATCGCTTCTCTGTAAATGCTCTCATACATTTCCATATGTTTGAATTTAAAGAGGGCCGCGCCGCTCAACGCGCCGCGCAACGCACCGTGCAATGCGCCTCGTATCCGGAAATGAGCCCTAAATGTTTGTAAACGCACCCACACACAGAAAAAATTTCAAGCGGCGGAGTTAAAAAAATCGTTCCATACTTTAATTGCATATTTACTTAATTATAATCGAAGTGTCCCATTTCTGTCCGTCACTTCAACGGAATAGATTAAAATAAACAACAAACAACCTTATAGCAGACTTTATTGGTTTCGTTTTTGAAAGACAAGCTGATGGACGATGTTTTAATATAAATATCGTCCTTCCCGTTGATGGATTGCAGCTTCAGTAAATGTTTACAAGTAAAGAAATACTTTTAACGTATAACATACCGTTCACGACCTCAGGCGTATCGACTTGCACCAAGAGCCACGTGCATGTTTTGTCATGCTTGTCTCCGAACTTGTTTCCTTCTCCGTCCGTTCTATACCGTCACTCGGAATGTCATGTGTTTATTTATTTGCCAAGCTATTGCACAGTTAAAAGAAACATATTCACAATAACGATATGATAAAAATATTAAATAAAATATCAAGAAAAAGTCATCTTTCGTCCATCCTTTCACAGAAACTCAAACAATAGGGTATATGCAAGAAATACAAATCTTTTTTTATTTCTTTAAAATGCCTTGCATTGGACAATAAAAACATTGTGGTACACTTGTTTAATTCTCTAATACAACACTTATTTTACAATTTAGTATTTTAGTTAGCGTGTTTTTGGTGACACAAAACGCATCGATTCCGGTAGTGACGTCAAAATCCATGTGTCAAAGAAACACTTTTAATTGAAAAGTACTTAAATTTTCACTAAGATTTTATTATAATATTGTTATTGCAATTTTTGCTTAAATAAAGCACTTACACTTTCGTAAAACTAATCTACTAAGGGCAAAAAATTCGATTTAAACAAGGCAGATAGAGGTAAGTGACATCAAAGTCCTGACATGAACGGCCGCGATAGTCATGGACGTTTGAACTGTCGTAGAAAATTGCAGGAGTTTAATATTATTTTTGTGCGACAAGCAGTAGTTGAAATTAACTTTTAATTATTTTCTTGGGTTGATAGTACTGCATATTAATGATTTAAGTGAAAAAAAAATTACATGCATATTCCCTATTACGACATCCGTCTGTCCATCTCGAGGTAAATAAATCACACTCTGGTGTCGATGTCAGTAGAGCATGAAAATTCAGCATTGCCAGGGCGCGAACCAATAGAATAGAATAGAACAGAAAGTTTTTATTTCAGACCGGAGTCCATAGGGTTAGTAACAATTTTACTTAAGGTCTAGTGTTAGTAGGTTACAGACACAGATGAAAATATACAATCACAATTCAGCATGGAGCCGCATCCACCTCCGCACCATCGGGGAATCCCACCGATCTGCGAATTCACTGAGAATACTGTTGGTGCTGCTGCGAACACGAGTCCTCAGGGATGCACGTCTATTTCTAATAATGGCGGCAAAACCATCAATATTATTATCTGCAAACATTCCCGACGCACTACTACAAAGTCAATGGAGAGTTAGAATCAGAAACTGTGCTTGCAGACAGAAAATCCAACATGTCATGTCGTGATGACACATGGCTCTAATCTTGCTTCATTTCTTTTCTCCGTGGTCGCTGTCAAACGCGTGTCGTTTGAGCGTGTAGACCGTGGCCAAGCGATTAATAAATGTTAACAAGTAAATAAATACATTTTAAACGCCCAACATTCACGTCATATTCTTCTATTTTATGGAAGTTTAGGGTAATTTTGGCAGTTCTGACATACTTCACTTTGGGCAAAACCTCAGCCTCTACAACAAATACTTGGGGAATCGAAGTTTCACGTGATTGGCAGTTTATAAAGTTTTCTATTGTTTTGATACTTATGGAACACCCTTCATGTGTTTGGATTCGACGTTAACTCTTGCAAGTTCAAGAATTATTGAAGTTTTATGAAGCTTTTTTTCGGTTTTCTGTCATTTATTAACATTAAGTCACGCATGAGATCACCTAAAAGTTAGGCAAAAGTGTACCAACAGAACAATCACATTATGTTTAAGTTCCATGTAATAGCACTATCAAAAGGCGAGCCTATTGCTATTAACTGAGCCATACATCTGGACTTCGGGCTGCTACTGAAAAAATCTTGGAGAAAAACACAATAACACTTTGGCCGACCGGGGAGTCGTATCCGAGACACAGTCACATCTAAAAACAGTAAATAAAATACTATTTATACTACACCTGCTTGGAAAGTACCTTGATACTTTATCAAATTTCCGGTAGAAAGTACGTCATTGCATATCGAACAAATATGCGGGGAGAAAACGCATCTGAGCGGGAGAGAAAAGTATATGAAAATCCATTTCTTACGTGGTTTTTCTTTTTTAATTTTGGGTAAGACTATGCGCCGGTAACCTAAATATCAAAAGCCAAAAAGTTTTTACAGTGAGTTTTTATCTCCAAGTTCGCAAAATGACACTGGCCACTAGCTGTGTGTTAGATGGTGTCGGGCTGGCAGTGCGACCCTGCGGCGGCAGGATAAACAATTTGAAAAAAGAACATATGAAAATTGCAGACGCCGGAAAAAGTGTTACATTAAGCTTCACTAACTGCAACAATTTCAATATAAATTTCAATTAGTAAAGATTTAGTTTTTTATTTTCCTCGTAGGTGTAGTATAAAGCACTATGTATCACTCGAGAGAAAGTGCGATTCCCGATCTCGGGTGTTTTAAAGCCCTCGCCTACGGCTCGGGCTTCAAACGACACCCTCGACGGTAATCGGTCACTTTCTCCTCTCGGTGAACAATGTTCTATTGAAACCTCTGAAAATGACAAAAACATTTAACAGTATAAAAAGTGTGGTATTTCTCACTTTCTATGGTTTGATTACTTATCCCGCAAAGAAGAAAAAAGTTCACGTTGTATAATTATTATTGTTTATATTATAGGAGGGTTGGAAAAGTCAACACAAACCTTTTGTGGTTGCTGTTTGTTTGATTCCTCTGAAAACTCAGCTCCTTATATTTGGAACCGTAAAGTAATTACGGAAATGCGGTTTGTGTGTATTCCGCTTTTCCTAATTTCACGGTAATTAAGTAATTATGATTCACACATGGGAAAATATGTGGCATCGTTTCAAACAAGAATGTTAATTGCGTTTTTTTATTAGGGTTCCGTAGCCAAGGGATAAAAACGGGACCCTAATACTAAGACTCCACTGTCCGTCTGTCTGTCTGCCTGTCTGGCTGGCTGTCACCAGGCTGTATCATGAACCGTGATAGCTAGACAGTTGAAATTTTCACAGATGATGTATTTCTGTTGCCGCTATAACCACAAATACTAAAAATTGAATAAAATAAACATTTAGGGAGCTCCCGTACAACAAACGTGTTTTTTTTTTTAGATAATGGTACGGAACTCGCACTTGGCAAGTTTTTTTATTTAACTTTTGTTAGGTCTTCTTTTTCCATACTTCTCTATTACTCGTCATCTCAGCAGTCACCTCCTTTCTAGCCACATCATCCTTCACACAGTCCATCCATCGTTTCTTTGGTCTTCCTCTATGCTTATAGCCATCTACATTCATTCTCAACATTTTCCTCAATACATTTTCGTCATTCCTCCGCATCACATGTCCATACCACGATAACCGATTACCATAAGTTTTCAGTCACCGGCGCCACTTCCAGACTTCCTCATATGTACTCATTCCTAATTTTTTCCATTCGAGTATAATAAAAACATGAAATAATCGCATGAAAACATTGTAAAAGCTAATTATTTCAATAAACGTAGATTTACTTTACCGAACCACTCTTTCAGAATGTAAAAACGTAAAATAAGTGCCCATAATGTGAACCAAATCATTTTGAATTAGAAGCTTTTATTGTTCAGACAAAAACCAATTTGATCTTGATTCTAAACGATCATTCATTAGCTCTGATTAGAATTGTCTTCATCATTTTCAATTACTCAAACTTCCTGCCCAGAAATCAACACCGCTAAGCACGAAATTGAAAGGCGTCTCCACAAATTGAAATATAAATAGCTGTGACTTGATAATACGATTTACGATTAGATGCTTCAGAAACAGTGCCGTAACAATTTCCCGGGAATGTAATAATCTATACTAATATTATTTTATGCGAATGTTTGTGTTTCTGTGTGTTTGTTACTCCTTCACGCTGAAACGACTGGACAGATTGGGATGAGACAGATGACTCATACTTTAAAATAACACCTAAGCTATCTACACTAATATTATAAAGAGGAAATATTTGTATTTTTGTGTGTATGTCCGTAATGAATAAACTCAAAATCTACTGCGCCGATTTCAAAAATTCTTTCACCATTAGAAAGCTACATTTACCCTGAGTAACATAGCGAAGCCGGGGCGGGCCGCTAGTAATCTATAAGACAAGTTGTAAAAAAAAAGAATTTACGCTGGCAAAGCCATGGGTACCAATATTCTTTGAAAAGGAAATCTATCTCTCTCTCCGTCTATTACTTTTACAAGCCTCTCTCTCGTAATCTCGATGTAATTTGGCAAATGGAGACCTAGCCTACCTAGTTCTTCTTTATCGTGTTGGTCGTGGTTAGTGCCTAACCTGGTGTCAGAGTTTTTATGCCACCCATGAGCCTCTGACTTGACTTACATGCCGTCAAGAAATATCTCTCAAGTATGCTGGTTTCCTCACCGAAGCATGTGATGATTATACAATACGCCCATGAATCCGAAAAATCTGAGGTAAGTGCTTTGGTTCGAACTCGAGACCTATGACTTGGCAGTCCGACTGTCTGTCACTACTATACCTTTGTTAGAACATAAGACACTTTTCATCCTAGAAGTACGTTCTCGAGACTCGAGGTATAATTCCCGACCTCCATGCAGGCGAAGCCATGGGCAAAATCTAGTTAGACCACAAATAGCAGTGAATTGACAAATCAATTTACGAATAGATGTTTCAGAAACAGTGCCATCACAATTTCCCGGGAATTTAATAATCTATAAATGATTGCGGTGCTTTTACGTTTATAAGCTGGAACCTTGATTCGTTTTGTCTTAAAGGAAAATGAATTTCCGCAATCTCGTTGGAATTTGGAGATAACAGTTTGGAGAGCTCTATTTTAACGTTTTATGAGTCCACAAAGCGACATACTGTTAGCTAAATTCACGTTTATGTTAATGTTTGCAGTTTTACTGCGGCGTTGCACGTTTATTGTGATTCTTGTACGTTTTGTGATTGTTTTCTACATGCGAGCTCGTAAAAGTAAGTGTATTAGCTTCTACGGTTTGTGTTACTGGGATGTGGAAGCCCAGTGGTCGCTCTTTGTAAAATACTCTTATTTAGCTGCATGTGCTATATGGAAGCCGACCCTAATATAATAACTACAAAGTAATTATCGAGCACTATTCTCACAACCAATGATTTCACTATTAATGTTGATTTTGAGATTGGGGCTGTTTATTTTTAAGCTATAATGTATTTGAAATGATTGATGAGATTTTTGCTTTTTTTTTTTCAATTTGTTTATGACATAAATCTGTTTCTTAATTAAGTGTAACGTACTTTTTTTTGATGTTATTATTACAAATTACCAAAAAAAATTGAATAGCTTTAAATTTTAAGTATCATTTTAGCTTTGTAATGTATAGGTGTATAATTGGTGCATGTTGTGTTAGCCTATATGTAATTGTTGCACTTATAAACGTACTATTAAGCAAGTATAATTTTAAATGTTTTGTGTTATGTGTTGTTGGCTAACCAAAATAAATAAATATAGTCGGGAAAAGGCTAGGCCGATGGAGATAACTACCATAAGTAAGATCAATCCTTAATTAACCCACTTACAAATACACCGTTGTATTTGTGATCTAAGTTATTTCAGAATTGTAGGTATTGTTTTCAATCTGAGTTTCAGTTTCGATATACTTAGTACATTCTCTAGTCAGTGCAAGGATCGGGTAGGTTAAATTCATGTTTTTTTTCTTACGTAAAAGTCAAGGTTAGCCGAACATTATCATCTATTATACTTTTCTCTTGGGAAGTCCATAAAATTCCAGGTACTAACACAAGATTTATGGAGTGTATAAAAAATGTGTAAGACAATGATGTATGTTTCAATTATAAATTACGTAAGTATGCGAGACGTAGCCAACAAGACTAACAATTTTACGTAGGAAATTGAACAAAAACAGTACTCGTTTTGTTCTGCTCAGTTATTTTCGGAGCAGTATAAGTAGTGTATCTATAAGATGTTCTACTGTAAGACTAGGAAAAAAGAAAAAAATGTCACCTGTAACTATTCCGTTGCATATATGCCACAGCGCATTCGTTGCTGTACCCTATCCGAAAAAAATCTTAAGTGTATTTCTTTTTTCTTTTGAAATGGCTACTAGTACTTACCTATAGCATTCTTGACCCCAGAGAACATAAACTGTACGAGGCCAAGAGGCTCCGGTAATGGTACTTCAGAAAGGTGTTGTGACATTTAAAAAATAGACATCGCAGCGATGGTATTCTGATGGTATTATTTCCTTTATTTATCATATTTCATACATTTTTGAACATTAAAAAAAATACATAAAAATAAATTAAAAAAATAGATGGCCCATTGGCATCAGGAACAAGGTCCAGGCTGCCGGTGGTCAGGGCTCCAGACAGAAGAATCGTCTCACTATGCGTGTCCAAGAGTACCTCTTTCTGAATTCACTTGACCGAGCCGTGCAATGAGAGCCTCCTAACCTAAGGTGTTGATCGAGGCTCTTTGCTATTACTCCATTAGCCGTAACGACTATCGGTACAATTATTGCAGAGTCTACGTCCCACATGTTGAGTACCTCGTGTGTTAAATCCAGATACTTGATTTTATTATCATTCTCAGCTTTCACGAGATTCTCGTCATGAGGGACAGTGATGTCAACAAACATTGCACGGAGTATTATACGAGTAGGTACTCAAGTAGGTAGGCGAATTTGGCATAAAGGCATTATCTCAATAAATATGCTATCCTAGTCATTTGGTCAGCCTGGCAGGCAAACTGTAAGTTCTACTTTATGCAGCACTTTCGATTCCCAAATAATCGTATACATTTCACCCGTATTTGCTATAATAAAGGACTACAGAAACCTCACTTTGTGGGCGGGTCATTTATTCTAGCTATTGGCAAATGTTTGTGCTGAAGATTCAAAATGCTGTGGAATATTTCAGATGATATCAACCAAGCCGGGTGCAGTTAATAGGTTCTTATGTTTTACGGTTCCTTTGATGTCAAAGGTCTTAGTAACGACATTCTGTGAATAATTGTCTGACATTGATTAAGTTTGAATTAACGTTATAAAGAATGGTAGCTAATTATTTAATGAACTTGTGGAAAATCTTGTGGACTTGGAAAAAATGGGAATTATTATATGACGGCTTTTGAAAAATAGATAAATTCAGACATTGCTGTTACCGTTCACATATTTATTGATTCTGGTTCGATTCCAAATATTTGTTGTGAGGATATGATTTATTAAGTAGATCGTTAAGATAACATCCTATGTTTGTTAATATTTTCAATTACCTATAAATCCACCGATATATAAGGCAAATACGTAGTGTAATAAACAGCCTAGTGATGTGTCACAAGTTCAAGACACGCACTTCTAATTTTTCGGATTTATGTGCGTATTGTATAATTTGTTATAACTTTCTTCGGTGAAGGAAACATCGTGAGGAACTCAAACTATACTATCTGAGAGACATTTCGACGGCATGTAAAGAAGTCGGAGTCGGTGGCCAAGGGGCCGCATAAGAACTCTGACACCAGGTAAGGCACTAACCACACGAAAAAGAAAAGTGTAATAAAAAAATATGTGAATGCTTTCAGTTTGACGCCAATGTATGTGTGTAGAATGAACGACGACTTAGGTTTCATAAGACGTTAGGCATTTTTGAAAAACCCGTGTCACCGAATAAATTGGGTACTGACAAAAAAGGGAAACAATAACTGGTACTCGTTTTCTTTTATACTAAGCGATTTTCAACGTTAAGCTTAGTAAGCTTTGAGAATTGAATTTCCAACACATAAACTGTCTCTTACGGGATATCTTCCGTGATTGTCTTTAATTTTGAGCTCCCGATATTTCGACACTGTTGCAAGCGTCACGATCGCGGGTTGACTGGGGAATGCGGGTGGATGTAAAATAAATTGTTAAGAGCAGACAAATCTGTCTACCCTCTGGCTTTGTCTTTTGCTTCGCGCACTACTGGAACTCATCACTAAGTCACGACAAAACAAACTCAAAAATATATATATATATATTATCGGGAACTTAAAATTAAAGACAATCACGGAAGATATCCCTTAAGTGACAGTTTATGAAACCGTGAAAGTTTAAAACAGTGTTTGAATTTCCAACACTGACATAATATTCAGGTAGTCAGGGGCCTTAGTCTGCTATTGCAATAGTGTCAGAATGGTCTATCATTGATTTAATAAGGCCCCGCGCAGACGAATTACCCTTTGTACGCACGTCAAACGAGTTTCGAACGCGCTTCAATACGCCGTGAGCTAGGGGCCTTATTAAATCCATGATAGACCATTCTGACACTATTGCAATAGCAGACTAAGGCCCCAGGTCGCTAAGTTTTAGAGGACACGGTCATTTACCTCCCAACGCTGTTAGAACTGCATAAGACTAACCCCACCAATCTTCAACAGCACTTTCCCTTTACTAACAATTGTGTAATATATCCTGCTGGCGACATTTTCTCGTATACATTTTCATTAAAAAGATCGATGGATAGTATACGTGGTCTCAATATCGGGTCCCAAGCAACCATGAATTATGTATAAACAGAAAACGTTATGTGCGGATCGAAATAATCAAAACAAGTAGTTCTAGGAAGGACTTGTGGGAAAAATAGCAAGAATTTCGCTTTCGTTAAGTTGTTAGAAAAGTGAAAATAAGACTTTATAATATTGTAAATATTGCTTTAGTATTTTTCTTGTCGTTGTTGTATTTTGCAATGAATACGATGTATTTGTAAGGAACAGGGGACGCTTTGATAATACAACTAAAAATTCAAAAGACACAAAGAAAATACGACTGTCAGAAAATACGACAAGTTTGTCATGAAATGACCATAATTTCACATGTTGACGACAGGTTTTGTTTAATAAAGCAAGATGAAAAAATAAAAAGAAATTACCCGTGAAAAATTTATTTGTGGAGGGGTTCAGAATGATGTTTATTACTTATATAAATACATTTAACCTAATAAATGAAAAACATACATCAATTAATTAAGTAACGTTTCCAATATAGTAAACTTACTAGTATTTTATACTTGATTTAAGTTGACGGTATACTTACACAATTTCACTCCGCGCATGAACAACACTTTGTCACAATCAAAACACCAATTTATTTCGTCTGCTCGACGTCCGTATGTCACTACAGGGATCCAGCAGAATATCAGCGTCAGGTGATGCCTGACACATGCTGAGCTGGACTCCCATTTGGTGCAACCTTGAGGCGCACACCGCACCTTGTTTAAATACTCGTTATTTTATTTGAAGTTTGTCATGGTGTTACTATACTTGTTTCGTAAATTATGTTTTCTTTTGTGCATTGGCACCTTGTTTTTTATATAGGTATTTAAACAATATTCATGTAAATTGTATCATTTAATTGTGCTTCTGTGTGTTGTGTATTTTGTGTGCACTAAATAAATGGTTTATCTATCTATCTACGTACTGAATACGTTAACCGTTTATGCGTCGATGTCCCTTGCAGTAAACTGTACAAACGGTGATAGTAATAACTTCCAGTACCTACCTAAAGCATGCCTAGTACTCAAGATCATCACACAAATGAAAAAAGTTCATAACTCTAAAGTACGTAAGTAGCAGTAGCGTCCTCACCTGCCTTTCTGACTATATTTACGTAAATATATCGCCATAACTGGGAGAGACAAACGACAAATTAAAACCTACAGCGTGTTAGTGCCGGCACTATTATTAGCCATGATACTCATTCACCAGACATAATATTATATAAGACATGTGCCGAATCCAAACTAATATTTCAAAAATTATGACAAAGTAACAGCTCTGTCCGTTTGTTACCTCTGTACCCCAGTTAGTACTGGGTAATACAATACCCCTTGGTAGGTCCCACTGACTAACTATAACGACTGTCAAAGATCTACAAATGACAGTCAGGATTTTCAGGAGGAAGCTCGTTAAATAATGGGTGGTCACAATCCACGGACCAACCTAGGCAAGGGCGGCTTAACCTTTTTTTGAGTGGGAAAATCCTCATTATGTCGGACTCTAGCCGACTGAAAACCCACTGTTCAACTTTATTTTATTTTCCATTCAAGATATCATTTTTACGGAACCCTTCGAGTATGACTCGCAATTGGTCTGTTCCTTACTTTTCATCGGTTTTTCTAAGACCCCTATATTCCTGCTCGAAGCCGCGGGTAAAATCTAGTAAACTAATGAAATTCAAACAAATGTAAATGGATACCATTGTAAAAATTAACCAGCAGCAGTCAAAAGTTGACGTGCGTCACGAAGTTAGCATTAATAACGTTAAGTGCTTATACCATTATCATTAACTAGCTTCGTACGTCAAACTTTACCAACTGAATTAAGAGAATTAGTTTTTTGGTGTTACAGCTTGTGAAATATTTCTGTGGGCTAATTTTGTGTAAGGCAGTCATCATCTGCCTAGCCTTTGGGGACAGCTCCAGTCTAACCGGATGCAGCTGAATACCAGTATTTTACATGGAGCGACTGCCTATCTGACCTCCACAACCCAGTTAGTGCTGGGTAATATGATACCTTGGGTAAGACTGGTTGTCAGACTTTTGGGCCACTGACTACCTGATCAACAAATGACAGCACAAAGGCTTAACGTGCTTTCCGAGGCACGAAGGAAACTTGGTATGTAATGAGTGGTCACTCATCCACAGACTAACCGAGTTAATGGCGGCTTAACCTGAAAATCATCCCGAGCGGCAGTTATAACTTAGAAAAACAAAAGTGGTTTTATTTTTTATTAATATAATCAAATTTTCAGAATAAAGAAAACAAGAAACTTGTGACAACAGAAATTGTCGTCTTTTTTCAACGTTGATTTTTTTCGCAAGTAATTGACTTCTCACACAGTATTTCCAATGCCTGAATAAAGATAGTCTCGGTGATAAATCTTCACTACGATTTATTTCATAGATTTGCCTTTAATAGAATTTATTTTTCTGGGCTTCTTTTTTAGAATGGATCCACCAATAACCATTCAAGTAGGATTTCGACTACAACACCAAAAGCCAGCTCGATTTTATGCTTTTCGAGGAAGTATCTAACGAACGAATTTCTGGATTTCTAGCACTGCCTAGGTCATCCATCTTAAATGCCACATAAATACTGTATGTACTTAAAAACACTACCTACGTTTATGTTAGTAGTCGGGACATCGCATCGCCTAGCGGTTAGTCGTCTGTTCCCATGACCAGAGAGCGGGCTAGTTTTTGGTCAAAGACTCAGCATTGCCATCGTTGCAATGCTGTCAGCTTTTTGGGCACCATACCTGATAGAAAGAAAGAGAAAGAAGAAAGAAAGAAAACATATTTATTTGGCCATGCCACCAGTGCACACAACAAAAAATTAAATAAAAAAGAGTATAAATCTAAACAAGAAAAAAACAAGAGATAATTGTGTGTCTCACGGCTTCGCCAAATAGGCCCAGTTCAGCAAACTGCCGAGCAGAGAATAAAAAATAAAAAAGCAAAACGAGCTAAGTGTGAATAATTATTGTAAAAAAGTCGAAAAAGTTATTTGTTCGGTGATCAAGCTAATGATGATGATGATGAAAGCAATGTGGACGAATTTGTTGACGCCTTTTCTTCTTTTCTATAAGTACAAATATTTATTATTACTTTATGTTTGGTTATAGATAATTGCCAAAAGCAATTTGAAATTTGGAAAATTTTGGAAAAATAAAAATTACACCCACACTATTTCCTTCATTTATTTTCTTTACATATTATATACATTTTTAAATATTTTTAGTAACAAAGATTATATAAAAAACATTTAAAAATATAGAAAATAGTAGCCCACCGGCATCGGGAACAGGGTCCGAGATACCGATGGTCAGGGCTCTTGAGTGAGGAACCTCCTAACAATACGCGCCGTGTCCAGAAGTACTGCTTTCTGAATCAAGCCCTTGATCCAGCTGCCTAGCGAGAGCTTCCTCAGATGTTCGTCGAGGCTATTGGCTATTAAGCCATTGGCCGACACGACTATCGGCACAATGACTGCTGTACTCACGTCCCACATGTCGACAACCTCGCGAGCCAAATCTAGATATTTGAATTGTTTATCTTTCTCTGCTTTCACGAGGTTCTCGTCATGCGGAACCGTTATATCAACAATCATTGCGCGACGCACCAATCGATCTATCACCACAATGTCAGGCTTATTGGCAACAATAGTCCTGTCAGTGATGATAGGTCGATCCCAATACAACGTGATATTACCATTATCGAGAACTGGGTCGGGCGCATACTTATAGTATGGCACTTCTGATTCCACAAGGTTGTACTTCAAAGCAAGTTGCTGGTGGATAATCCTGGCAACGAGGTTGTGTCTATGCAAGTACTCTCCGTTAGCCAGACGAGAACACCCAGAAATAATATGTCGGATCGATTCTCCCGGACGGTGGCATGCCCGACATATGTCAACCGTGCCATCCTTCACAATGTATTTCCGGTAGTTATTCGTCATCATAACTTCGTCCATTATTGCACAGACAAAACCTTCGGTTTCCCCAAATAGGTCACCGAAGCGCAGCCAAGATACGGACGCTAAGAAGTCTACATCGGGCCCTTGTAGGGCCCGGTAAAAGCGTCCGTGAAGTTCCTTGCCCTGCCATACCTCCTTGCGGTCATTAGTGTCTAATACTCTAGGCTTGCGCCAGTTCTCATTAGCCAGGGAGAGCGGGGTGAGGCCCTTGTCCACTAGTTTTAAATTTTCCTTATAAAAAACAATATAAAAACATTTAAAAATATAAAAAATTGTTGCCCACCGGTATCGGGAACAGGGTCCAAGCTACCGGCGCGGTGGTCAGGGGTCTTGAGAGAGGAACCTCCTAACGATACGCGCCGTGTCCAGAAGTAGTGCTTTCTAAATCAAGCGCTTGATCCAGCTGCCAAGCGAGAGCCTCCTCAGATGTTGGTCGAGGCTATTGGTTATTAAAGCCATTGGCCAAAGTGTTCAACCGTTTGGAGCACGGTAGTACATGATAATGAGGTGCAAACTGTCACATGAGGCTTGCATTGTTCCCAGACACATCATCACTCATTCAGTACTCTGCTCCCCTTTGTCTGTAAACGAGATAGATGAATGAGCTTACTAAGAGCTAGTATTATCCTGTACTGGTTTGTCTGGTACGTTTGAGAAAAAAAAACAAACACGCAAAAAAAAAAATTAACATAAACAGTCCATTTCGTTGTGAATTTACCTGGTGAAGGTTGCGGGGATCCGCTGGATGCGAGTCGCACGGGACTGGTCAATGTGGCGACACTTGGGGGAGGTCTATGTCCAGCGGTGGACGTCTTTCGACTGAAATGATGATGATGATGAGTTGTGGTATCTCACACAAATTCTTGTCGAGTATTCTTTTTCCACTGGACTAGAAGTTATTAGCAGATCATCCACATGGACATAGAAGAAAAAATATGTATTCCCTCCGTCTGTGTAGAAAGCCCCTGGGGCTTTCTGTCAAATAACCCGCGTCTGTGTAGAAAGCCCCTAGGGCTTTCTTTTGCTCTGGTTTTCTGAGTTGACACAGGCGGCGTGTTTTACTGTAACGATTTTGCACAAACTTGCTCAGAGTCTAGGATAAAGTACAATAAAGATATATTGCCTCTGTCCAATTGTTTGAAACGAACGAACGGCGTGTTACACCCGCCGCGCGCCCCGCTCCGTCAGTCGAAATTGCGCATGCGCGGCCAACGGTCGCTGTCGGTAATTAAAGTAGTGAAAGTGTGTTATGTGAGTGTAAATTGTGTTTTTCTCATGCCTGGGTAAGTGATAAACATTTTTGATTGCTTGTACAGTGTAATTGATAAAGATTTCGGGCAGAAATAGTCATTTCAACGAACATCGCAAGCCGATTTAACCGTTGGAGCGTCTTCGACGAACGTTTGGCCGTATTTTGACGGTATTACTAAAGATAGTAATGAAAAAAATGGCTATTACGTGTTTTTATGAGTCGTATTACAGATATTAGGCGTTTAATTTGAATATTATCGTATTTTTGATGTGATCATTCGAAAATTAAAATTACGTAAAACTATCAAACCAATTCAAACCAACTGCAGACGCGCCGGCCAATCACAGAGCCCGATTTGAGCCAGCTGTGTACGATTGCCTTTCTCAATAAATACTGGATATGGCATTCGTGATTTCAATTTGAATATTTTTTGTTGACGTTTTTTTTTTATTCGATATTTTAACCGACTTAAAAAAAGGAGGTTATCATTTAAGCACGTCTGAATGTTGAACTATTGGAACTGACAATTTATTAGATGTGCGTGTGCATGTATATATATAAGTTTGTTTATTTGGTTGTCTGTCTGGCTGTCTGTCTGTCTGTCTGTCTGTCATAACTTTCTCCGAAAGACATACAGGCAATAAATTCCAATAATTTCTCGTCTATGGCAATGCTGCTTTAATTTTATGCTTTTTACGTTTTTTTATTTTTTTTTTATTTACATAATATTCACGCTAAAAGACTTAAAATAATAATATTATCTACAAGTATGCACAATATTTTTGATTTCAATAAAAAAAAAATCTTGCTTACATGTGTTGCCGTATCCATATTTTGTATCAAGCATAGTCAAGTACCTGAGTTTTTATGTTATTTTTTTGGGAAGTTGACCGTTTTGAATGTTGATTTGTGGAATGTTTTTGTTAGGCAGCATGCCTTTTTTATTTGACTAACGTTTTGTAAATATCTTCAACATGTAGAATATTAAATAAGATTTCTAATTTACGCAACAAAATCACACAATTGATCCAACGTTTGAGTACCCATTTTTTGCGACCGTTTTCAAGTGTTTGTTTATGTTATCCGATACCATTTAACTAAACACTTCGCGCAGCTGAGACTCTTAGTGAGTTAAGTATGTGAACCGAACATTAAAATTAAATTGTAACCCGCGCCGCTTGCAGATAAGGTTTCTCAGAATAGAAGCGTAAACAAACCGTTTATTTTATTACAATTACCTGGTCGTAAATTACGTCATGTTATTGTTCAGCTTGTGAGTTGAAAAGATTGTATGGCGAGGTCTGTTCTTTTGTTTGATTTATGTACAATAGTGTGTATTTGTGGAAGTAAAACAATAACTTTTTGATATAATGGTTTAGTTTTTGAATTATAATGACCTTTACACAAGAAACTGGGAAAAGTTACCTCACGCTGAACACACATTAAATTACTAATACATTATAAGACAAAACTACATTTACCCATATATAATCTGTTGGCTAATTTAATAACAATTCCAAATATAGAACTGGTAGCGAGCTAACTAACGTAATTTCGGGTATATCGTCGTTTACGTCAGACGCGCCGAATTAACATAAACAAAAGAAGATGGATGACACTCAGCTGTCATGTTCGGAAAAATGGCCATCTCGGATGAAGGGATAGAAGATAACTCAAAACTACCCTAGCATTAGGGTATGAGACGCACTAATTTATTTATTTTTTGGTGATGGCATCTCGCAGTTCAGCCTCTGAGGCTGGCTACTGCTTAACCGGGAAAATCCGGTGGATGCCTTAAAAATGAATCTAAGGTCTCCAGCCAGGGGCTTAAAATTATACTTAAAAACTAAGCGACTACTCGCTAAGGGCACCGTCCCTGGTACGAAATCTCCGCCTCTACCAAATGAAAAAAGAAACAAGGAAATCGGACCAATAATGACGGAGTTGTGAGGCATTAAAAACAAAACAATTGAGGACCTTCTTTTTTACAACGGGAAGTCGTGTTCGAGTTGAGTGACGTATAACATTAACATACTAAGCCTGTAATGTGCCCACCGCTGGGACACTGACTGGCCTCCTCTTTGTGAGAGGGATCGGGTCGTACACCACGCTGGCCCAGTGCTGCCCGCGTAGCATGACTACCGTAGAAACGGGTTTCGTCGACGAAGAGTCGAATTGAATTGTCATTTTATGACAGATTGTGGAAAGATTTCTATCGTCGCAAGCCTGGCGATGTTAGAAATGTATGAAATGAATGACAAGACATGTCAAGTTGTATAGAAAGAGCTTTGTCGAGTCTTGGTAGACTAGAGATAGTATTGCCATGCTAGGGGGGCTTGTTATAGATGTCACATGTCTTTGAATTTTTTGGTTCTCGGACACGCCGCTGCGCCGCGTTTATTCGGTAGAAAAATACACAATATTATGTATTGACTTCCGAGGTGTGTACTTTCTATTTATGTATTAAAATGCGGTCAAACGGACTTTACCGAAATCCGGACAGCGAACTTTTGTCATAATTATAATTACTGAAATATCTGTCAAAGGTGTCCGCAATGTAGTAAGTCAATTACTTCATGGTAGGCCACCAGCACTGGTGTAAGAGGATAGCTTAAAATAATTTTGGAAATCGGGTCTACAATTCTGTTGACAAGCATCTGTAAGAGATACTTAAGAACCTTTATATATCCTTTTTTCGTTTGTCCGCCGACCCGACACGTTCTAAATAGGCCAGTGTCGGTATTCAGTTCTTTGTGAGATTTGCTAATATGAATGCCCCCATCAAAAAACCCCGAAAACCCCTTGCGGGACCCGATAAATGAATTTCCAGTTTGATTTGAGATCTAGGTATCTTAAATGTTTTCAATAAGCTGATCGATACCCTTCGGTTGACCGAGTATGTGACCACATAACTTTACAAATCAGCAGTGTCCAATGTTACAATAAATAGTTACTAAATTATTTTCAACTTGGAACTATTCACAAGTTTCGTAATTTTCAAAATGGATACTAGCTGTAATGAAAATACTTCATGTATTACTTTCATGTATTACTTTCAACTTTGCTTCGCATGAGTTAATACAACTCAGACCGATATTGAGTCACCGTTATCAAAATTGTTCATCGACATGACTTAAGACGTGACTCAGAGAACTGATTATTGAGCCTATTTGAAGCAGTGAAAAGTGCTGGATAAAAGTCCAAAAGAAGAAAATAAAAAAGCACTGGGCAGACGACTAAAACCGAGAGACCACCTCAGCAAGACCAAAACAAATGCATTTATGTCCACAGAGATTTCACCTACGTAATTTATATCCAAAAGGGTTGAGAACACAAAAACTTACCAATTAAATTCTGCAAAAAAATGCAATAAAAAGTTAAAATTATGAGGAATTTTCCAACGGGAAGTTGAGACGTAAAAGCATACCTACGTTTCATGTTTCATCACATTCGATCGTAAAAAATGTTAAAAGCCTTATAACTTCACAATAGAAGAAAAACTGACACATATTCATGCTATACATAGAGACCTCATAAAAGGAATGAAGTCGTATATTTTATACGAGAATATCAACGCTTTGCACTCTACGAATACAGCCGTTCTCGCAAAAACCCCTGGGTTTTTGTGGCATCGTGAAACTAAATGGATATAATAAGCAGTTATTGGATCAACATGACTTGATGTGATTGAGATATAAAGAACTTATACTACTGCGCTTTGTAGACGTTTTCCGTGGTAAATACAAAGGTAAATAAAAATGGCGTGCTGTGTAAAGGTGCATTGCTGTTACCCCTACCAATTGTAACGGCGTCAAAAAATACGGAAACGATTATGAATTTTTCATAAAATAGGTTGTAAAGTTGTCCTTAACCTTCCATGTGATGAAATGGTTATGGCCGCCATCCTGGAACAAAAAAAGGTTTGCGCATATACCTCGGATAAATATTTTAAGGGGGAAGCGCCAGGGTATTCAGTTTTTTGCAATTTGCATGTCAGTGTCAGGTTGTGTGTTGATTAAAATATGATTCGTGATCGTAACAAACATGGCTTTACTGAATTTCGCGGGCTGTCTCTGGCGCTTCCATCTAAATACATGTGAATGTAATAATTTCTCTAAAACCAAATAATACCACTTTAACTACCCCAACCCGGGCACGCTCACAATTTGTTCTATTCCTTCTAAAAGATGTAAAATAACGAAAAATATGATATTCATTTCGAGAATATTACACTAATACCTACTTAATACTATTATATCAAACTTAAATAATCTTGCTACAGCAGATAATCTTCTTCTTTCATTTAATTATATTTCATTCCATTCATTCCTTCTGTTTATTTTATATATAAATGACATCAGCCAATGCTTTCGCAATACCAAGTTTTTATTATATGCCGACGACCTCAAGGTATATAGAGCCATACGACAATCAAGTGATTGCCTTCTGCTGCAGCAAGATTTGGACCGACTGACCTGCTATTGTTAGGAAAATAAATTGCAACTAAGTTTACCCAAATGTAACTTCCTACACTTCACAAAAAATAAAAACAAACTAAACTATACATACACGTTGTGCAATGCCCCCCTACTTAAAGTGGATTCTATTCGCGATCTCGGTGTTATCCTTGATTCTAAGCTTTGCTTAGACCTACATATAGGAAAGATTGTTACTAAAGCCTATCAACTATACGGATTTGTAATGCGTTCAACAGTCGATTTTAAAAAGCCTTCTTCCTATATTTGCTTATATAAGTCACTTGTACGCTTCCAACTGGAGTATGCCGTGTCCGTCTGGAATCCTTACTACAAAAAGTATGTTGAAGTCATTGAGTGTGTTCAATACAAATTCTTGCGTACTATGCACTACAGATGCCACGGATATTATTTGCCATACAAAGATTTACTTGCTAAGTATAAGCTCGCAACACTTGAAAATAGACGCAAGTACTTAGAAGCAATGAATTTATATAATATTGCTCGCAATAAATTTGACTGTATTGAACTGTCCAATATGTTATGTTATGCGGTTCCTAGGACGGTCCATAAGCGAAAGGTGTGCGCTGGCAGATTATTTTCAGTTGGAACTTGCAAGTCCAACTCTGGCTTGCGTTCGCCTGTTCGCAGAATGGTCGATTCCTACAACAGGTCCTTTGAACATATTGATATTTTTGCATGTGCTGCTTATAAATTTAAAAGTCATATACTTTTAGCTTAGCTTTCTTTATTATTTATACACCTCTTTACAGTTTTTCTCTTATTTTTTGTTTTACATATCTTTATTTGTTTTTTTTTTTTTTTTTGTATTTTGTATTAATTGTAACCCTAGCGATTATTTTCTCTATTACTTA
Source organism: Eugnorisma glareosa (assembly GCA_947578425.1). Lineage (NCBI taxonomy): Eukaryota > Metazoa > Arthropoda > Insecta > Lepidoptera > Noctuidae > Eugnorisma > Eugnorisma glareosa. Next base: position 17,105,288 of record OX387965.1, read on the forward strand.
TCCTGTAGTTAATTTGTGAACAGCGTTGTGGGCTGCAATATTGTCAATAAGTTTTGTATATTTTGTTATCTCTATGTTTTATATTGCAGCTGTTTGTTGTTCCTTTTGAATAAAATAAAATAAAAAAAAATTCAACCCTAAAACAAATAAATATCAGAAATTCTCCAACTGTCAAAACAATTCTTTGTTTCTGAATAAAATCATTTCAGAAATTATGGTTTTAACTAGAAACGAACATTTTTGACAGAAGATATGCTTAGGTACGGTCGTGTGTAAAATGATTGAACACTTAGGGCAAATTGACGAGCAATTTTCTTTTACGTGTTGATTGAAATCGTAAAATCATATTTCACGTGTGCTTTTGCTTCGAGCATTGAGTCGTGTCAAAGATTCGAATAAAAATAAGTATAAAAGAAATTGTTTTCTTCTTTATAAAAGAAACAATACAAAATCTTTATTTATCTCTTTCTCGTTTTCTCTGAAGGTCTAACATATTTTTGCTCGTGACTGCATTAGCATATTGATGACAATCACAATCTATGTGCAATAGTAATTTTCATTGTCTATTTTCCGCAGCTGCAGAAACCAGACAATGAAGAAAACATGTAAATGTTTTATAATCAAACCGTTAACAAAATATCTAGAAAAACTCTTTTCACTTAGCCTCACGCTAATAATTATGTTCTTTCCCTAAGGAATGGCAGTCAAAACGGTTTTCCTCATAACAAATCCCAAATCACGAAAACTATTTTGAAAAGCCGAAATTCCGAGATAGATTATTTTTACGAAAAATACTAACATCCTGAAAAAAAATGCGAACCCGGTTGAAAAACTTTCGCGTTGGCTGCATTTTTCAGTCTTCAGGGAAATCAACAAGTTTACATTTTCATAAAAGTAGGAGGTAGGAGGTACTCGTTACTACACTATCCATCCCAGTTAGAGAGTAACAGATTAATTTCAACAGCGCTCACGAAGATAAAGATGGAATGAATGATTAAAATAATCATCAAAAGTAATCTCTGGAATTAGTGATCTGCAGGGTAATAGCGTAACACACTTATAATGGCAATTCCAAGTTGAAAAAGACATTGCGCTATTACGTATCGAGCAAATGATTTTTTCGAACGTAGGGAGCAAAGAATTAGGAATTTCGTCCAAAAATCCTTTGGATTATGATAAAAACCGGTCAAGTGCGAATCGGACTAGCGCTGGACTAGAATAAGACTCGCGGTCCTGTATCATCGTAGTAGGGGTTTTTTTTTTTTTGGACTTGTACTGGGAGAGGATGTTGTACTGGCAACAGAAATACACATTCTATGAAAATTTCAAATGTCTACCTATTACGGAATACGGATCGTCCGCGTAGTAATTCTAAACTACAAAATTAACAGTATCACTATCATTTATATTTTGTTTTCCGGAAGGTTCGTGTGTATTTACCTAACATTTTAATACTGAGTACCTGGGCGACCGAGCTCTTCTTGAATAAAAAAGAAGAAAACGAATTTTCCCAGATATGAGACAACTAGATACTTAAAGACAATACTGATAGTCTTATATTCAGTGACATCAAAAGTGCGTGAAGATTTTTCCGCTTAGTGGAAACGGAACCTTACGGTGCTTATAAGAGAGTACACGTTGCAGCATGGAGTTTCATAAAAATAATCCCGAAAGGCTCCAGTGAGGCGATGCTGATCAAGCGTAACCGTTGACCTTTAGTCTTCGTGCAAATTACATTAAAAAGTACCTACAATGTGGATTATAAACTTCAATCGCTAACGTTAATAAAATAAGTTCAGAATTTTAGAAATATTGAAGTGGAAATCCAATCATACTTGCGCATTTTTAATGTTTTAACTTTCCATTCAAATATTTATCAGAAATAGAATAGAAGCCTTCTAATATTTGAATATACATGAATGGCCATCAAAATGACACGAGTTGAAGTGAATTGAAGCTGTTAGGCTCAACCTTGTTCATGACCTTGTACGATGCGACATGCGACGTGATCAAGCGAGACACACGTGCCATTTCATGCCCGTCACACAACATCATCACACCGTCCGTCAGCGGCTACGGCAACTTGTCAAACCACGTTCGTCGACTCTGTTAGCTAGTACATTTGATTCACTCGCGAACCACAATGTTCGTCATCTCTTTCCGGTACTTCAAACGCGACACATCAAGCTGTACATATCCAGTATAACCTAACCTCGCTTCGTATGAGCTCCGTACAATGAGAGATTAGCGTATACTAGTTATGCTATGCATAACTGGTCGTTATGCTTACGAATCGACACTCGGCTAGTCGCGTGATGGTTTTCTCTGCACTCGCTGTCACAAGAGGTGTGTCGCTTGAGCGTGTGGTGTGGTCAAAGGGTTAGTGAGTAAATACATCAGAGACGCCGATTTAATAAAAGGGGTCCTTGTAGACACTATTATGTAAATAAAATTTTAATTAAATAAAAACAATTTAAAGTTCCCCTGCAATTCTGTTATGTTAACTTTCAAGCAGTTGTTTCAGAAAATGAGATTATGGAAATCGCTTTTTTGTCCAACTTTATTAGATTAAATTTAATTAGCCAGCGAAACTCCACAACGACTGAGTGGAATGAGATGTCTTCTTCTTAGTGCTTCGATGGCATTTTAAATTGAATATTACTGAAGAAACTGGTACTTTGTACGCTGCTTATCGCCTGACCACCACAACCCTGGTACCTACTGGGTAAAACAATTCCCCTTGTTAAGACTTATCATACTATTTTCATCAGTAATCAGGATCTACGTCTTAACGTGCCGTGTGAGTCTAAACATTTTATTTTTTTTGATGACGGGTAGGACGGTAGGTAACTTTAATTCTTATTTCGATAACGTTACCCATCTCAAGCCAAACCATAAGGGTAAAATAAGGCAAGCAGGTAATAAATATGTAAATTCAAGTAATAACCCTCTGCCTTGAACTGTAACCAAAAAAAAAGTAAGAACGTCAATTATTTGTGAAGCGCCCTCTAATGTTAATAAGTATTTATTTATTCAGGGGTCTTTTCGTCAAAGGTTCAGGAGAATGACCCCCGGTTTTGTATCCCGAGAAATAACTGAAGAATTTTTCCTCATAAAAGGTACTTTTTATTTTGGGAATGTTTCGTTAGTTACTAACTAACATCTAACAAGCCTGTATTATCCCACCGTGGGGTAAATACCTCCTTGTCTTTCGTCGATACAATTCTGTCTTTTGCCAGTGCGTCCTTTCCCGTGGTCCTTGCTGTAGGAATCGAGCTGCAAAAAATATCTCGTTACAAATATGAAACACACAAAAAAATAACTAACCGTCGCTCTTTAAAAAAAATAATGATCATAAAAGACCTCATAAATGAGTATGAATGTGAGAGAGTAGAGTAGAGGAAGACCATAGAAACGATGGCTGGACTGTGTGAAGGAAAAAAGGAGAAAGAATGGCTATAAGGAGGTGACTGCTGATATGGCAAGTAATAGAGAAGTGATAGCCTAGTGGTGTGACCGTCGGACTGCCAAGTCATAGGTCTCGAGTTCGAACCCAAGGCACGCACCTCTGACTTTTCGGATTCATGCATGTGCGTATTGTACAATTATCACTTGCTCCGGTGAAGGGAAACATCGAGAGGAAACCAGCATGCCTGAGAGATATTTCTTGACGGCATGTAAAGCCAAGTCAGAGGCCCATGGGTGGCCTGAAAACTCGGAAACCAGGTTAGGCCACGCGATAATGAAAGATAGAAAAGTATAGGAGAAGAAGACATGCTGCGCCGACCCCACATAAACAGGGATAAGGGAACGAGAATGATTAGGGTGATAAGACCTCATAAAAAATCTCTAATCATCGTCATCTGCCTAGACTTCTCCCAACTACGTTGGGGTCAGCTTCCAGTCTAACCGGATGCAGCTAAATGTGACTGCCTATCTGACCTCCACAACCTAGTTAATACTGGGTAATACGATACCCCTTGGTAAGACTGGTTGTGTGAATTTCAGGCCATCTGACTACTTAACGACTGTCAAAGATCGAATAAAAAACCATTAATATGTACTAAAGTAATGTGAACTTTCAGCTCTATATCGAGAATCCCTCCGTCCGTCAATCCGGCCTTGAGTGTAATGACAGTCTTTGCACACTTGCATCAAAATTCACTCAATGCTTAATTTACCCATCATATATAACAGAAAACACTTTCACTTCAAAACTACCACAGGTCATAAAAACAGACAACACTCGACAAAACCACGAACTATCATACTAGCAAATTCAGTCCCGTTGAAATACACCAGATAAATGATTTTTACCGACCAAGCGAGCTTCAAAACGACAAGGAAATGAGATTGCAACTCGCCCGGGGTCGTACGGATAGTAAAACAACGTGTACTGGGGATGAAGATAGATGTTGAACATGCAATTTGATGATTAAAATAAAAATGTGACGAGATGTTGGAGATAAAAAGTATTGTGGACTATGGAACTGTTTGTAAATGAAGTAAGTTTTTTTTAGTTGGAACTTTCCGAATGTACTTTTTTGTGTTATTCTTAAAAGACAATATTTTGGACAGAATTTTCATATCAGTACTTGCAGTTCAAACATATCCAATTATTAAGCCACCTGTCAAACGAAAAAAAAAATCAAAATGGGTTCATCCGGTCGGAGCTATGATGCCGCAGACGGACACATAGATACACACTTCAAACTTTTAACATCCCTCTTTTTTGGTTGGGGGTTAATTTATCCAAATTCGTGGATAATGTAGTAGGCTGCAATATTGTCAATACTACATATTATGTATATTATTGTCATTTGTAAACATTATGTATTGTAGCTGATTATTGTCCCATGATAAATAAAATAAAATTATTGCCAAAATACACTAAGAATTCATAAACGCAAGCCTTTTTATTATCGGATCAAGCAGAAATTACAGAAAGCCACATGCAACTATCCGACTGAAATGAATATCAGTAATTAACCAAGTTTTATTTCTGAAAATGTTGTAAACGAGGAAAAGAATAATGATGCATTTTTTTTTTATTATTTTGCAAACCCTACTGACTCTCGCAGGTTAGGCGCAGACATTCGGTAACCATTGAGGACTGAAATCGATAGGTTTGGGATACCTACATCCTGCGTAGTTTTTTCAAAGAGCATTTTATCAAGGAGTAATAGGAGATGGGGATGTTTAAATAGAAGATCGTGGTTAAGAATGTCAATACACGGTGTAACAGAACCCTTCACGAAGCCGTCAACCAAGCATTCTGTCCATCAAAGATGAATTCTTTTGTAGTATTTACAGCAACATTTTGTTGTGTATTGTGTTAATTAAACTTAGAAATATTCTACTTTATTTAGATAACCACATAATTGAATGTTTGTATTTACCACATTTACCGTAAATAAATAATTTTGACTTTAACTTTGAAGTAACTTTATACGCAAAAATTATAGCTGGAAGACGAATTTTTTTTTTGGGGGTGAAAAATAACGTTGTACAGTGGGACTATGTAACGAACTCAAAACATTGTGCTGATGGCTGGATTTAATAGTACGGGGGTCGTGGAGATGTTTAAAGTCAAATCAAATCTTTAAAGTCAAATCTTACACTCATAATAGTAGTAGGTATTTAAAAAAATAAATGTTGGAGCTTTGACCCCCAATATCTCCGTAACTAAAAGGATCCCAGGTATGGTCTAGAACAAAAAAATGATTGCAATGACGGGGAGAACAAGTGCCTTTCGGCTTCGTTAAGGGTCTTGTTACACCCTATAAATTTATTTTATATTAGGTAAACGTTAGTGATGTTCGCAATCATACATAAAATCATGCCTGTTATATCCGAATGGTTAGGCAGAGGTGTACCTAATAATACACCAACATTTCGCCAGCTATGTTTTACGTTCCATGTACATTAGTGGGTGAGCCTAATTCCATCAACTAGGCACAAATCCGGACTCCGTGGCCGTTACTGAAAAAATTCTAATGGAAAACCCCAATAATACTTTGCCCGATCTAAGAATCGAACCCAGGACCTCATTCTCAGAAGTGGCGCTTGCGATCACAAGACCGACGAGCTATCTTAAATACTGAGCTAACAGCAAGCACACTTGGCGAATCAATGAATCTGCTCGTGTAGCAATAAGGTGTCAATGTCAGTCAATGTTAAGTTCAAACTAAGTCGTTAAACTTAAGTTAAACTAATGTCCATAACTTTAACCGTAAATGTATATTAGTAGGTACATAGTTTTTGCCCGCGGATTCGCTCGTTTTAAACATAGTATCAAACATGGTAACAAAAAGTATCTACGCAGTATTATCAACTATCTGGTGTCCACGACACAAGCCTCGTCGCTTAGTGTGGCACCTAGATGGCGCTGTGTGTAATGTCCAGCAATATTTATTTATTTTTTATTTATTTTATAGCCTACTTTAGGTAGGTATAGGTTTGCGCTGCGTGTCGCGGGGTTGGATTCCTGCACGGAACAAATATTTGTATGGCCTACAAGTAGGTAGTTGTTCTAGGTTTTTGCTGTTTGTGTATGTGAGTTTAAATGTTTGTACACACACCCATGTTATAGGAGAAATTAATAGAGAGATTTTTTTTTTAAAAAAAAAGAGGAAAATGTACTAGTACTGGTGTATTCAATGTCGTTGTGTTTGAACTACAGAACAAGTTCACACCGCCAAGCGGTCTGCATTTCTTAATTAGTTAATTTTCCTTGTTTGCGTTTTCATTCCAAGTTTAATTGCATTAAATGTACAACAGTTGTTTTAAAGGCAATTGTTTTAGTAAAGTTAATATAACATGAATACTGTTATCTCATATTTTTTCAGTAACAGTAGAATATAGCTTAGTAGTTGAATGATAAAAAAACAAGTTCCGATCTGTGAGAAACTTGACAAATGGTTTTCTTTACCAGTAATTGTTTTCACATCCAAGATTTTCAGAAAAAACTGTGGAGATTTTCCTCCTATGGTTGCAGAGTATCGGGAAACGTGTCGTACGAGCTTTGATTTATGTCGCATTAGATCCATATATCATCATCTGCCTAGCCTTTTCCCAACAACAAGGAAATATAATAAAGCGCTCTTCCTCTCTCTACTTATTTAAAAAAATTGCGGTGCCCGACAGGGTCCATCATTGTTTCTATTTTTATTTACCACCTTTATATATATATATATAGCAATAAACGATTTGAGATTTAAGTTGGGTTCGGCTTCCAGTCTAACCGGATGCAGCAGAATACCAGTATTTTGCGTGGAGCGACTGCCTATCTGGCCTCCACAACCGGGATAATTGACGTTACGCAAGGGTAGCTGCTGGCAAAAGCTACGATATTATAAAGACCTGACATCAGCCTCATCTTTTAATTCGTAGACACCTGTTTACTTAGGCGCAATCTAAATGGTGTAACAAGAACCTTAACGAAGCCGAACGGCACTTGTTCTCCCCGTCATCTCGATCATTTTTTTGTTCTAGACCATACCTAGGAACCTTCTAGTTACGGAAATATTGAGGGTCAAAGTTCCAACTTTTTCGCAAGTTTTTTTTAAATACAATGGCATGTTTTTAATGTAAAATTTGTACTTTAAACACGTCCACGACCCGATACTATTCAATCCATCCATCAGCACAATGTTTTAAGTGCGTTACATTGAGTCCTACCGTAAAATGTGAAATTTCACTCCAAAAAAAATAAAAAAAAATACGTAAAGTTACTTAGTTGGATGTACAGAATGCTTGGTTGACGGCTTCGTGAAGGGTCCTATTACACCCTGTATAAACACTAACATAATCAAAACTTCAAGAAAACACATTAAACGAAGTACGTTACGTAAACCCTTCCAAATATTCACGTTAGTTACTTAAACGGGTTTCCTAAAGCTAACTATTTTGTATACAATCAGCTTAATGTTGGTATAGGATAAGTTTAGTTTACCTAGTTTATTGAAAGACTCATCGGCTTAACGAGTTGCCTAAGTGCTTCCGATTGAAACCTCCAACGGGTTTCCGAAACGAACAAAAAGTAGGAACAAGACGAAGGTTTCCGACACTAGGGAAGTCAAAGATTCAAACTGTTAGAAGTGCTTCACCATCTACTAGACCGATATGTTTAAACTTTTCTATATTTAAAAGCGATTTTCTCTTAGAATAACGATTGCAACTTTTGTGAAAGTTCTCAGGTGTTCAAATTGGTGCTCAAGAGTGTAATTAGGTCGCATTAAAATATTTTTACACTAAAAAGAAAAGAGAAAAGTGAGCTCGCACATCTCACATAATGCGATAAATAAGAGTTTCAGTAAGAGTGAGCGAGACAGTAAATTCTTGTCAAATGTCATTGTCAACGAAACAGAAAATTCAATATTTTTTGGCGGGTTAATCTAGCGGCTTAAATATTTGGGGAAAGGCGTTTTATTTTTCGTTCGGTAACTATTCGAGTGGGTATCCGTTTGGCACGGTTGCAATTCTTCTACGTTACAAATGTTCTTTGTATTCAGGGGTGAAAAAAAGTTTTGAATTTGGACTTTGAGTTTGTCATTTTGCATATGAATCCGGTGATAACTAATATAAAAGAATGAAAATTTTAAATCAAATTGTTTTTTTTTTTTTAACTACACTACTTCATCTACATGTATCAATGTATGTCATCATCATCACCTAGCCTAATCAGCCTATAATTTTCCCACTGCTGGGACACACGGCCTCCTGTCTATGAGAGGGAATGGGCTATAATCCACCACGCGGGCCCAGTGCGGGTTGGTAGATGTCACATGTCTTAGATTTTTTTGGTTCTAGGACATGCCGGTTGCCTTACGATGTTTTCCTTCACCGTTTTGGGAGCAGTGGTGATGAAATAAATTACAAAAAGAAATGGGACTAGCCTGGGTTCCATCCTTTTACCAAATATTTTTATGTCGCCTTTCCGTCCTAACTGAATGCAGCTGATAGGTGGTATTTAAAACGGAGCAACTGTTTCAATTTGTCTAAACCTGTAAGCAAAATCAATCACGAATATCAATAAGTTAGTCTTGATTAGCGTCACATTTTCCTTTCATCTTAAATAGGTATAGATAAAAATCGTCAACAAACTCGGCATGCCACCCTTCAAATCTTAAAAATCACTCAAAAAAATGTCCTCAAATGTACATCCGATATCTGGCAGTTTATAAATGTGGCCTGGTGAGGCCGCGGGACCCGGCCCATTTCATCTTTATCTCCGTCGTTTATCACGAGCCAAATAATGTCAGGCCAATTTATATCACTGAAATCGGACCGGCTATTTCATAAGCTACCGTGGCCTGGTTCCGATGATGCACGGGAATATTATCGTCAGTTTACCGAATGCTCAAATAGATTTTCAGGAAATTGCTTTATTATGAAAACTAGCAGTAGTCCGCGGCTTCGCTCGCGTTTTGGTCGAAAAGAATTTTCAAAATCGGTTCAGTAGATCCCCTTATAACCTCACAAATTCACAAATAATATTAGTATAGATGTGAAATCGTGGTCTAAAAAATGTATAAATGAAATTCTAAAGCCTAAAAACATAGCCATAGGCATAAAAATTACATTGTGTTTCTTTTTAGTCTAAAGGTTGACCTCGCAACGACAAAAACAGTCTTAACTAAACTGTTTTGACTGGAGGGTCTAGACCAAGCGACAGCGCGAACGAGGTTCGAAAAGTCAAGTGATATGCTGGTCTAGCCCTCGGGTCTGCGTCCAAGACAAAAACCAAATATGTAGATATAACAGAAGACCGCTGCAGTCTCAAAAAAGATAACAGCGGTGGCCCAGTGGTGGCGGCCCCGACTTAGGAGAGTAAGTCGTGGGTTCGAACCCATTACTTTATGTAATTTACTTCATCACCACTCCTCTCAAAACTGTGAAGATTAACATCGCACCACCAACACCAACCCGCAGTCGGCCCGCGTGGTGGATTATAGCCCATTCTCTCTCGCAGAGAGCAGGCCATGTGTCCCAGCAGTGGGAGCATTATAGGCTGATTGTACTTATGCTTATGTCCAGAAAAGAACAGGGGGCCTAAAATAGCTGCTTTATCAGAATCATTATATGAATCACGTTAAAAATTTAAAATTCTTAAAATGGTCTTTAAAGTTATGACCACAAAGTCCATTTTAAGAGTTTTAAATTCTAATTTTTTGCCTAAAATGTCTGCTTTATCAGAATCATAATATGAATCACGTTAAAAATTTAAAACTCTTAAAATAGACCTTGTGGTCATAACTATTAAGATCATTTTAAGTATTTTAAAATTAACGTGATTCAGAATGTATTTCTTACCCAAAAAAACTACGCTTTCCATCACATGAGGCACCTTCATCCGTCGATAATATGATCCGCGAACATTTTTACGTCACCGAGGACATCTCGCTGACTACGCAATAAAATGCGAATGTTCCTCCATATTGCAAAGTTAGTGTTCCTGCATTATACGATGTCCCCATCGATATTGTGTTCTCCGTGCAGTACATTTGAATACAGTTACTTTCGGTACGAATGGTAAAACTGATTGCGTAGCTTTATTTCCCTGTTGGTTTGGATTGGAAAACTTTGATAATATGGTTTGTTCTATGTAGTTTTCTTAATTAACTTGTTTTAGCCCTGTCTTGTAGCGTCGTGACTAATCAGCCAAATTATTTACTGATTGCAATACAACGTATAGCGAGATGTGCTAGGCAACTGGGCTTATCCCAGTTGCCAGTTGTAGACGTCCCTTTGTGCCTATTAGTCTTTGTTTGTTCTGTCTCCTGCTGATATGGAGGAAAGTGGAAATGATGTTTTCCCTACTCCTCCGCTATTCTTTTCTGATTAATTTTGTTGCGGGATCCAAGATAGTTAAATTGTTTCTCTGGGACTTCGTCGACCTTCATTGTCTCGGCGCTTTTCTGGTGGTCGCCACTGTTGATTCTGGCTTTCAGGAGTTGCACTGGTGTGGGAATAGCGAGGCTTGTCCCAAAAAAAAAAAAAACAATGGACTACTTTTGAAAGCACGACAACTCTACCTCCTTTCTACGAGCGCTTGCGGAAAGAGAAAAAAAGAGAGAATCTTCCTAAAATAAACTGGCTAACTACGTAACTAAAAGTAGGTAACTAATATCATGATTAACAAACAATCTTTCAACACAAAATGTCTACGTGATCAATAAAACGAATCACAGAACAATTCAGAATAAAATATTACAGCAGTAAAAAGTAGAAAAAAAGGTTTAGTATGCTAGGCCACACGCAATTCTTGTCTAATACGTTTGTGGACTTCGACTGCTTTCAATATTTACAACGTTTTCGTGTTTTGGTTCTTAGGATTGTGAAATAAATCATTCCTAAAAGATTGGCGAGAGGCATTAGTAATAGAATTTCTGAATACCTCTGAATTATGGAGATGTAATGTACAGTTTCATCTTCAACTGTCAGCACAGATCTCCGAAGTGCTTGTCCAGGAGCGAACTACTAAGTCATCACCACATACATAACATTTTCGTCAGCCGATCAATTCATGTGTCCCGTTTTGGAGAAATCTGAGTAATCTTAGTTAGTGTCTAACCTGGTGTCATAGTTTTTATGCCGCCCATGGGCGTCTGAAATATCTCTCAGGCATGTTTAGTTTGAGCTGCTCGCGATGTTTCCTTCACCGAAGCAAATTATAATAAATTATACAATACGCACATGAATCCGAAAAATCAGAGGTGCGTGTCTTGGGTTTGAACTCGAGACCTATGACTTAGCAGTCCGACGGTCACATCACTAGAAGTCACTGCATTTTTACTTTTGTGTGGCAGATCTGCCGCACTAAAGTAAATCCTTAACCAGTAATCCTTGACCAGATTTGCCAACATTACAAATATACCTAGTTATTATTAAACTCATATTTAATTTTATTATATTGTGTATATCTAATAAGTAGGTACATTATATACAGATTACAAATAGAACTAAAATAATGCTAAAAAGAAGACTAAAACTAAGTTCCCACATATTATTATATACAACGACGACAATAGGACATTAGGCGTCAAAGTACTCCTCTCCATCGATGTCATCCGGAAACGTGCCCAGAAAAAATCAAATCAAAATATATTTATTGACATAAAAAATTTGTACACGGTTTATTGGATTCTCTGACTCATGCGATAGTTGAAACTGTGTTGCAGGAGCCAGTGTCCTCCACTAATAAAATGATGCATTTGTTTTATGACAAAAAAAGCTAACAAAAGAAAACTTCTACTTTGAAAAAAAAAAAAAATATAATAATATATAAAAAAACTAAATGAACCACATGAGAGGAAATATTTAACTAAAGCGCAAGTGTTTGTTTACGTGTGTGAGCATGAGTTTGGTGTATTTATGTGTGTGAGTATGTATGTGTGTATTAGTGCGTGTGTGTGTGTGTTTGAGTGTGTATGTGTGTTTAGGCTTGAATGAGTTGCTTGGAAGAGGTACTCTCCCATGCCAACGACACATAACCTTAAATAAAAAGACTTTACTTATTTAGGAGGCAGTAACTAGATGAAGTAAAAAACCATCAACATTGCCGCGTTGAATAGCAATGCTAATTCTTTGACCAGAGAAAGAGCCAGGTCACGCGAAGTGTCGACCAGTTGGCGAGATGTTTCCTTAAAAAGGAGACACGCACTCGGGCCCAATGACCCTAGTTTCGACCCCAAACGGCTCAAAATTGTTGTTACAGATAAGGTTACAATATTTGCGCCGCTTGAGGATCTCAGCAGCCGCAGCAGTAGCGCCCGCACAGCCCACCGTGCTTACAACGTGAGATAGCGCAAGGGTGTCAACACAGGTTGCGTCCCACACCAAAGGCCTACCCACTTTCCAAGGCACCAACGTCATGCCGTCTGGTCTCTTCCCATCGTCACGTACCAACCCGTTTGGTTCTAATACCGCTGGTATACCGGCGCTGGCAAGGGTTCGACGAATAATGTCGTTAATGCTGGCGTGCCGTGCAATGCGACCTACGCTCCTTTAGCAGGACAGGCCATGGTGTCCGAGGCTGTCGACAGCTTCACCGTATTGACACCGATGCGGAGCAACACAAGGTGCACCTAAGCGTAGACTCATAGCGACACGGAACGATGTGTCGTCCATCCTAGTTCCAATGGTGGGTGACGAAAGTGCCTGAAGCCTTGTGGCTTCCCGACTCCCATTCTCTCACGGCCAGAGACGGGCACGTTCCACAGTATTGATAGACGTATTTAAAAGGGTATTCCTAGTTATTATATTAACCAAAGATATTATAACCGAAATTGCTGGATCCTCGTCTATACTTATCTACCCCTTCTTTGTACGGATGTCACAGGCAAGGAGCTCGTTCCCCACAATTGCTATCAACACAAACGTATTCAGATCCTCCCCGCATCCTCTCAACAAGTTTGTGTGGAAGACGTAACTTTAATTAAATCTAAAGAGACGTTAAGTGTACGTATGTCTTTAGTAATGCAGCTCTTTGCCTCGTTACTCACTGAAGGAGGTCTTAAGGTGCAGCCATACATTATTTCACGGGCTCTCACCGCAGACTGTGGAGAAACTTTTGGCAACATTAAGTAACTTTGAATAACTTTTGGAGTTAATTGTTGCTATTTACTGAATGCTGCTTCATTGCATTTGCACAAATGAATAAATTGTTAATAATCTTAACATCCTCTTCATCTGCTAGTCCCAAATAATGTTGGGGTCGGCTTCCAGTCAAACTAGATGCTGCCAACCTGAGCCTGACTTCCACAAATCAGTTTCTAGGTAATTGGTTTTTAAAGATTGGTCAAGTCACTTTTTGAAATGGTACCGAATCATCGTCACCACTTCTGGGATAGGCCTCTCTTTTCTTTTGCTAATGAACTAGTCTCATCTAGGTTTTCTTCCGATGGCAACTATGTCGTCTGAACATGGCTGGCGAGACGGGTACCGAATAATTATTAAATATAAGAAACTTTTTTAAATCTACCGTTGCCCACCAAATACGAGTATACAAAATGGAACTGTGTTGTGGATACACCATAAGAGAACTAATGGTTATATTATAATATATCTTTCTTGGATCTAGTGTAACTTGAGTAATGCTGCCGTTCCTTTGAGCTATAATTATGACGCAAAGTAATGAGATTGGAGGAAATGGTGTTAGTTTTGAGGGCGATGACTTGATTCTAGGATAGTATAATTATCTTTGCAGAGCTAAGCATATATGTTGGGAAAGAGGCGAAAATGAAAAAAACTCACAAGAATTGTTACAGTTACTGTTGTTGTGTATTTAGTTACTAACTTAATACACGTAGCCAACTTAATAAGCTATTAGTCGGTGCTGACTGTAATTATCAAGTTTTGAGTATAATTATGTTCTTGGATATATAATTATGTTGTTTGTTCTTTAATGAAATAGGTCTTTTGTCAATATTTTAATTTTTAACCTTTGAAATAAATTATTGTTCATAAATTTAAAGAAGAAGGATCGAAATTCCAGGATCAGAATATTCATTGTAGATATTACTGCCCCTGAACGATTTTTTTTATGTTAGACTGTAAGGATAGAGTTTGGAAGTATGCCGTCTTTTTATACCTATTTTTATATATTTTTTGAGATACTTCTCTTTGATGTAAGACGTGGGTTAATTTTGTATATGAACCGTGCCCCTTTTTCTCTTTTGTTTGTCAAATGTTGTATGTTTTTTTTACAACCTATTGTATAAAATTAAAGAATTTATTTATAAGCTTTCATACGCTAAATAGGTACCCATCTTGGCACTATAGGTACTTACGGCACCTTTAAAAAGAAAGTTCAGCTTCAAAGAAAATATTGTTACAATATCGTTAATACAGACTAAAAATAAAATCGTGTTATTACCAAACTTTTTCCGCCTTATTTCCTTTATCAAACTTTACAAACGAAGAGCACAAAGAAAATCGAGCTAAAAATAAAATACTTCCCACATAGTGTGCAGGAGATAAAAATGTACTCCACAGCCGGGATTAATAACACTGGAGTAATTAATATAGAAAAGACATAAAATCCGAGTTAAGACCGCACTAGGGATGGTATGGAGTTAAGAATATCGATACGCGGTCGCACTGTTTTAACACGCTTGTATTAGCTTCAGCTAACAACAACTAACACAACTTAACAGACCTTTCAGCATAACAGTAACTAACTATGTTAAATAATCTTAAAAGTTAAATTTGACCCACTTCCCAGTTTCCGATTGAGCTGAAATTTTGCATACATGTTTAGTTTTAATGACGCCATTTTAAATCCAATATGGCGGACTCGCAAAGGTGGCAGACTAGTTATTTTTTTAGTCTACTCACATGGTATGACTCTTAATGTCATTCATACTTTTAATGGATGGAGCGGCACTATACTAAACTGTCTGCCAGAGCCCGGCCCGGGGACTGCAGCAGTAGCCAATCCGCAATTGTTTCATCATGTTGTTTTCCCTAATAAATAAAATAAAATCATCATCATAATTTCAGCCGAAAGACGTTCCCTGCTGGACATAGGCCTCCCCCAAGTATCGTCACATTGACCGGTCCCGTGCGACTCGCATCCAGCGGATCCCCGCAACCTTCACCAGGTCATCGGTTCGCCTAGTGGGCAGCCTTCCAACGCAACGTCTTCCTGTTGGCGGTCGTCACTCCAGAACTTTTCGGCCTCACCTTCAGCAAAAGAATCAAGGTTATGCCTTGGTTCTTTTGCGGATGTCTTCGTTTCTGATTCGATCACGCAAGGAAATTCCGAGCATAGCCCTCAACCCCGCCACTTGTCTGTAACGACCTAACCTTTAGTATGTACAAAATGTACACAATTTAATTAAAAGACTGCACTTAGATTAGATGTTGTATTCATTTAATACCAGCATTTTATGAAAAGTATTAATAGATATGATGAGCTTGAGATCCTGGGTTCGATTCCTAGGTCGGGTAAAGTGTTATAGGGTTTTTCCTTCAGAAATTTCTCAGTAGCAGCCACGCAGTCTGGACTTGTACCTGGTTGATGGCAATAGGTTCGCCCCTATTATATGGGACTAAAACATAGCTGGCAAAATGTAGGTGTATTATTAGGTACACCTCTGCGTAACCCTTCGGTAATAACAGGCGTCATGTTATGTTATCAATAAAGATCCGGAAAATTGTCGATATCGACTGCTCAGTTATCGATAATTTCCCGAATCCCTGCACCACACTAACTGACACTGTACGTAAGTTTATTAAGAGGTACATTAACTCGAGCCAGCCGGAAGACCACTGGACAAATTATCAGATAGGATTAGTTTCAATTCACGTATTTAGTCTGTGTCTGCGTCTCGCCTGCACTTGGTAAACCGAAGGTAATAATTTAATGTAAATTATCGCTTGGGATTTTGAAGGAGTGAAATGTTATCGATTCATTGAACAGGGGGCCTAAAATGACAGCTTTATCAGAATCATAATATGAATCACGTTAAAAATTAAAAAATTCTTAAAATGGTATTTATGGTTAAGACCAAAAGTCCATTGTAAGTGTTTTAAATTTTTAACGTGTTTCATACAGGGTATAGCAAGACCCTTAACGAAGCCGTCACCAAGCATTCTGTACATCAAACTAAGTAACTTTATGCAAAAATTATTGCTGGGAAACGACTTTTTTTTTGGGGTAAAAAATCACGTTTTACGGTAGAACTCAATGTTATGCACTCAAAACATTGTGCTGATGGATGGATTCAATAGTACCGGGGTCATGGAGGTGTTTAAATTAAAAATATTGCATTAAAAACATGTATAAAAAAAAAAAACTTGTGTAAAAATTGGAAATTTGACCCTCAATATTTCCGTAACTAGAAGGTATGGTCTAGAACAAAAAAATGATCGTAAAGACGAGGAGAACAAGTGCCTTTCGGCTTCGTGAAGGGTCTTGTTACACCCTTTATTATGATTCTGATGAAGCAGCCATTTTAGGCCCCCAGATAGAGGATCGGTTCTAAAATAGATCTGTGGAGATTTAACTTAGAGTTACTAATTTGTGCATTTGGGACAATATCCCAGTTAGCATAATACATAACATCACGCCTGTATTCCTCGAAGGCTTGGGCAGATGTGTACCTAAAAGCAAAAACTACATTTCGCCAGTTCTGTTTACGTCCCACGTAATAGGGGGCGAGCCTGTTGCCATCAACTCAATTCCTGATGGAAAAACCCAATAACACTTTGCCCGACCCGGGAATCGAACCCAGGACCTTATGCTGCGGGCCTGTGGACGGTGAGCTATGGGCTAGCTCGCCGTCCGTCCGTCTTATGACGACAGGCCGTGTCGACGGCGCGTTCGTGTTCCACGCGCGCCTCAAAGAGAGTCAGCAAACAGGAAGGGGTCCGAAAGGACCGATGCCTGCCAGGGCTGCGGGACTGTTCGAAAGAGATACCGCGGCCCTGGAACACAAAGGGCAAAGGAAGGAACATGGATGGGTTTTAGTCAGTAAAAGTCTGACACTCCCTCCTGCTTAGCCCAGAGCGAGAGGGGTTATTTGATGATTTCCAAACGGTAAAAAAAAGGACCTTATGCTCAGCAAACGCGCATACGATCACTCGACCAACGAGGCAGTCAGTATTTATGATATTTAAAGATATTTAATTATTTACTAACGTATTAAGAAAAATTCTGTAATAGCACTTAGGTATCATAAAATGAACACGGTCTCCTTGACAGGCATCTATAGGTACCTACAGAGTTAAAACTAATAATTATGCATACAGGCATAATTGTGCAGTAATTCCGTATGTACCTATCTATAATTAATGTGAAATCGTTAATGAGCCTGCTTGTAACGCTACAATCAACAGTCAATGGCCTATGACAGCTTGACGAACCAATTAGTGGTCGAAGTTTACAACTAATTGTTCAATCACAATTAATTATATACTAGCTGTGCCCCTTTACTAATTAGCCCAAAAGCTTAATCGACCTATAATTTAATGGTTGCGACACATCTCATCAGCACGGAATGCGGGAGTGCTACGCACGTGGCGTCGACGATGTCCTCGGCAGCATCCTCTGTTCTGAGCGACGGAAACGGATAGGAACATGGAGAAATACGATTCCGTGCTGATATATGTAGCGCAACCCTAATGCTCCCACTGTTGGGCCCGGAACCCCTCTCTGTAACAGGGAGTTGGCTGTAATCCAAGCAGTCCTAATGCGGATTGGAAGAGGTCATATGTTTTCGATTATTCGGCTCCAGAACATTCACCACCGCTTCAGCTAGACAAATATATATTAATTAATACAAACATCACGAAAGTCGGATGAGTGGTTCTTGAGCTTTAAGTGCACTAACGGATAGACAGGCACTGGAAATTCATAATTTAGTTATTTAAAGGGCAATAAATTCACGCAAAAAGTTGTATCATATATAATGATACAACTTTTTGCGTGAATTTATTGCCCCTTCAAAAATTTTATAGTAATCTATTATGACACATTTCTAACAATCGATAAATGCATGTTTACGGAAGACTTCACAGTTAAAAACACTTATTTATTCCCGTACATTTTTCTTCGAAAATACAGCCATAATGTATGGGATTATACACGCGTTGAGTTAGGTAAATAAGCATATGTTAGAATAGAAATACAGAGGCTAGAATCAATCTTTAGATAGCTTACAAATACCTAGGCAAATAGCCTATATAAATAAAACGTATCGTGTTTACGATAATAGTATTATTTAGTAAACATACACGGTATACGGTTCAGTTTACAAAGGTAAATATTGTGATGTTACTAAGGTGGAATAGGGAATCAATAACGTGTCATTTTCATACTGTGAAAGATTTTGTTTGTTTAGTATTACGTATCATATTCACGGGTCTTATACAATGTAAGTCATTGAAAAGGAAATAACACTATATATAGATCAGAAGTAAAGCAGACGAATCTTCCTGTCTTTTTGTTATCTTGTGTTGCTGATGGTGAAACTATTTAACCATTTTTTTAAACCGTTGCTTTTCTGATAATTTAGTAAATTCTTAGCGTGCTGCTTAAGTTCGCCTTAAAATTAACAATTAATTCCCTACGACACGAACGAAAAATGGGTCAGTGCCCACTATTTTATTCTTGGAAATTTTCTCGGACTGTACTGTGTGTCTGTACTATGCACCTACCGTTTTGTTTCTGCATCATCCTAAGGTAGATTGGTAGAAAATGCCCAAAACATTAAGTCCGCCTTAGTACATTATGTGTATAAAGTTTAAAAAAAAATATATAAAAAGTTGAAAATTAAGGTAAATTTTGGTACTTACAAGTTTTCGCGAAAATCTAAATTTTCCCATATCTTTTTATCGTGTTGACTAAGGACCTTGATTTTTATACACTTATTAGGGAATATATACCTCAGTATCTGGTAACTATAAATATATACAAACAATAAAATAAAAATTTTAACTTGCTAGGTCCACCCGCCCCTGAGAAAATTGGTGGTGACACACGGACAGACAGACGGACAAGAAAGTGATCTTATAAGGATTCCTTTTTTTACCTTTTTCTCGTTATCTCTAACGAACCCTAAAAATGAGCAATCCACTTCATAAAACACAAGGGGTTATACAGAGTGTGAAATTCGCGAAGCCAACAAAATCGAAACCGCTATCGCTATTTATACATTTCCAGTATAAGCTGACCTCGCATTGTACTGATATCCTATACAATGCGAGGTCAGCATAAACTGGAAATGTAAAGCTTGATGTGTAGCCGTGTGTACGTGGTTGAAGGTAGGTACTTCTGTATACAGGTTGCTATTAAATCTTCGAGTGCCACTGCCAAGGTGACTGCGAAGGTTCGAAATCACTCGGTATCTTTTTTATTTCAGAGTGCAACATAAAAAGTTTAATGGTAAAAGCTTTCATACATTTTTTGTTTATCGTCTTCAAGTAGTAATGTACCGTGTCAAGTACGTTTTGGCTATTTTAATATCTTCGTAAATAATCTGCAAAATGTACAAATTGAATTGATTTGAATAAACTTCGGAATAGAGAAATATTTATTCATGTTATACTTTCAAAAGTTTATGACTTTCTTTTTGGTTTTAGGTTACGTTTAAAAGTTAAAAGTTACATATCTTATTTTTGAAATCTTGACTTTGATTCGGCTCGTCCAACTTTTATATTATTGTTTCAAGGTGTTATGCATAATTTAAATAACAGGTGTCGATTCTAGTTTAAACAACGAGTGCTTCCTAGTGCTTTATTTATATCAAGTAAAGAAGTGGCGTAACAAACTCTCCAACAGTGTCTATATCCAATTACCATCAACACTTGCCAAATTACACAACAGTTTCTCTATTGGAATATTTTAAAGCTACTTAATTAATTGGTAATGTGTGTTGAGCCCAGTGGTTTATTGAAATAGGACTGGAAACTAAGTTTGCCGTAACCGCGGCACAGTTCTCATGACATACGCCAAGTGCCAATGTTGACAACTTGTATTGACTGGTTGCCAACTAATTGTAACTTGTGTTTGCTACCCTTATTTATTAAGTTCATAGGTACTGGTATAAATGGCCAAGTATAATGTTCGATTGGAAATTTCTTTTTTTATTTGCCTTTGTCGTGTCCCACTGCTGGGCCTTTCCTTACTTCTTCCATACCTCTCTATCGGCGGTCTATGTGCGGATCTATGTGTGGATCTATTGTGCGGTCACGTTATGCCCCGCAAACGTGATCTGGGGGATTACTATGACGTCTTATAGCAGGAGTAATTCCGGTGTGGGAAGGAGACAGAACTATACAAGTCGTCTAGCGCCATCTCTTTCCCACTCTGGAATTACTCCTGCTTTAAGACGTCATGGTAGGCCACCTGGGGGCCTAAAATGGCCACTTTATCAGAATCATAATACGAATCACGTTAAAAATTTAAAACTCTTAAAATAGACTTTGTGGTCATAACCATAAAGACCAGTTTAGGAATTTTAAATTATTAACGTGATTCATATTATGATTCTGATAAAGCTTCCATTTTAGGCCCCCTGATCGTCACGCTACCTCCACCGCGGTCCACCTGTTAAAATGTGGATAACGCGATACAAGTATATTTATTAGGTTTGTATAAAGTACCTCCAAATGAATCACCCTTTATTCCAGTGACAAGCGCTCTTTTTTTTTTTTTACCGATTGGAAATCGTCAAATAACCCCTCCCGCTCTGGGCAAGAGGGAGTGTCAGACTTTTACTGACTAAAACCCATCCATGTTCCTTCCTTTGCCCTTTGTGTTCCAGGGCCGCGGTATCTCTTTCGAACAGTCCCGCAACCCTGGCAGGCATCGGTCCTTTCGGACCCCTTCCTGTTTGCTGACTCCCTTTGAGGCGCGCGTGGAACACGAACGCGCCGTCGACACGGCCTGTCGTCATAAGACGGACGGACGGCGAGCTAGCCCATAGCTCACCGTCCACAGGCCCGCAGTGATAAGCCCTAAAACTTTAAAATTAAATATTTATTAAAACTAGAAATTGAATCACAAAATTATTCAAAGTAGTTTTCTAAAACATATAGCGCAACTAAAAAAAAAATACATGTTGTGGTTTATACCTGTTAGGGTATTTTAAGTTGTTTTCCAGAACTATTAAAATACCACCTTGAATTCATGCTAGCCTAGTACTTTTTACAGTTCTGAGAAAAATGTAGAAAAAGAAAATGTTTTACGAATACCAGAAGGTCTAACTAACTAAGCAGTTCAAATTAAAAAGATCCAGAACTGTTAAAATACCATCTTGAAGCATAGTACTTTTTGTAAGATGAAAGTATTTATCGAAAAGACAATTTAAAAAATTAGGAGTGAAATGTGCTCAATTTTTTCAGTGTCGTCGTTGGGAATGAAGATAAGGCAAAACGTCTATTTCACAAAATGTAATAATATGTTGTCCCGTTAAAAAACTTGTGTAAACATTCCTTACCTACCTACCATACTAAAAATGAATTGTATAGTTTGTTCACTTGACGATACTTTAGCATCGATGGCGAATCGGTACCATGAAAATAAAAGTGTTTGAAACAGTTGTGAATCACGGATTCACAACTGTTTCAAACACTTTTCTCTCTTCTATCTTTTGTTTTTGATGACGAATACGAGTAGGAGCAGTGACGAGTCGGGCATAAACCGAATAAAATATTAGGTTATTAAGTAACCTTCATCTTTTTTTAGGTACACAACAACAGTGATATTATTTGTTCAAGTGGCCTATTTTTGCCTATTTGTACTGTATTTTCAACTACGGACCCTCAGCCTATCAAATACTAATCTAAGACCAACGAATAAAAAAAGTTAGGATTTGTTGCTGAGCACATATTTTCAAAATAAAAAGGGATATAACAGTTTTTATTGATGCACATCGCAGACTGGTGAGGCATAAGGTAGTCTATGATTTTCTTAATATTCTTCAGGTCAGACCACCTTAAGGCAAAGTAAACACATGTCTCGGTAAGGGCGTGCAGTTTCTTTCATGATGAAATGCGTCCTTTTCCATTCGGGCCCATATTAAACTGTCGCTTGGAAAGTCTTGACGGGGGCACGAAAAGGGTCAGGAATACTTAAGTAGTTGGTCATCTTGAAACCTTAACTTGATTAGATAGGATAATGCTCTTCATTAAAATTTAGGGAAATACCTATTATATAGCTATACGGTAAAATACTCGGTGATTTTTGTTTGCTTCATTGACTTTTTTGTCACCGAATTCCGAAATTAAAATTGTTTTCCACTTTTTTGTGTTTATTTAAGTCGGTTATTTTTTTGCAAAAAAGTATTTAGTTAATCACGGAAAAATCGGTGAACATGCATGAAAAAAAAAGATGCTGGTGGAATACATACCTCCACCTACCCCTTTTTTACGGTTAAAAAGGAAGGACAAGCCTAAAATGGCCGCTTTAACAGAACCATGTTAGCAGTTAATATTATCAATTGTCACTTTGTTACCGTTTTACGAATTGTATTGATAACGTACCCATGATTCTCCTAAAGCGGGGGGCTTTTCTGCGCCCCTAGTATAGGCTGTTGACACACGTTCGGGTGGTGTACGTGTGAAAACCACCGTAACTCAGCTTAATGCCAATCAATAGTCATAGTATAATCGACATCGGTCTTCTTTATACCATCTTAGTACCTAATATTACAATGCTTCTGACATATCATTGTCACTTTTAACCCTTTCTCTACAAATGAATGTGTTATTAGTGTCCATAGAATTTCCCTCGCCTGCCTTTTGAAAGCGAAGCACTTAACTAAAGCAGTTCTGCCAGCGTCATCCTCATTAAGGCTTTGTGGGTTTGTTCGAAAAACTTGTGCAAAACACAAACTAGTTCGTTTTCATGAGGTCGGCAGTTTCGTCCGGTTTATTGTAGTTTTAAAGGTCGTTATTATATTGGTTGGTATTTTAGAAGAGTGGGGACCAAGTTAGTTAAACTTAGTTTTGTTGTATACAGAAATACACGTGTCTATTTTCAAAGTTCTGAGGTCCTAGTACATAGGTACACGCGACGTAACGTAAATTCAAACATATTTTGCATCGAAAATTCAACTATTTCGGACTCAGAAGTTATCTACGAAAATTATAAGTTTATAATTGATTGCATCTCGCGATTCTTTGCTAGAACTGTTGATGAAACCAACACCAACATTAATCTTCTTCAAACTTCGGTCAATGTATCTTTATCTGAAAGCATTTCAGTTTTTAATAGTGACAAGCACAATAAACATCACCAATAGATATAAATAAAGTCATGCGAAGCGCCCACGAAATACAACCCTCTAAGTTCATTTAACCCCATTCATAACTATTTCATAAAAAAGTCATTCAATGGGGTTAAACGAACTTAGAGGGTTGGATTTGTCAGTTTAATATTCTGTAACTACACTTGTCCATGTAAATAGCGCGAAAATATTTTCAACAACATATAACCTGACACCGACCTGCAAATCGCAAAAAACGTAAGAAAAATTGAATTTTGCGGGCTATCCTGGCATTTTCACCTTAAAACCAAATGACACACAATGTGTATACAAGTATTTTCAATTTCAAACCGTTCGAGTCTACCTACGTCACGTTTAATTCAAGTGATCGCGCTAAACTCACCGTTCAAACGCTACACGTCAGGTATCAATAGTTCTACATACCACCCTGAAACCCACTCAGTACGTATACGTATACGTACGTACCTAGCTACATTACTGACATCAAACCAAACACTTATTTTAATTGACGTACCCAATAAACCAATAATGTGCGATTCGATGGAATTAACTAAATAAAGTCAGGTGGTGCGTCGCCAGTGTTGGTTTAACGGCCAGTTGGCAAACATGGTAGCCGCCAGGGTGGGCTGTAATACGAACTGTTTAGACTAGCATCACTGGCTGGATATTATGTACTGCAACAAGTGCTAATAAACACATACCTACGCTTAACAATTTTTATATCAAATTTCTTTTAAATCTTTA
Source organism: Eugnorisma glareosa (assembly GCA_947578425.1). NCBI lineage: Eukaryota > Metazoa > Arthropoda > Insecta > Lepidoptera > Noctuidae > Eugnorisma > Eugnorisma glareosa. The sequence goes on from OX387965.1 coordinate 17,129,770, forward strand.
CCTGTCTAGTCTTTACCCAACCAAGTTGGGGTCATATTTGCAGTCGTTTGTCTTGAGATGGACATGCCATGAGGAGGGATGACACGCATGTGACTAAAAGAGTGATGGACATGAATGTTGATGGATGAAAAGGGAGAGGAAGGCCAAAGAAAAGATGGATGGATTGCGTGAGGAACAAAATGAGAAGGATAGGAGTAATTAATGATGCTGTGACGTCCGACAGGTGAGAACGGAAGAAGAAAACTGGTTGAGCCGCGAGGAAGATGAGGAAAATGATATAGGGGTCACCTTCCAGTTCAACCGGATGCAGCTGAAGATCTCTATTTTACATGGAGTAACTGCCTATCTGACCTCCCATAGTTGAAAAAAGCTAGACAAATGATGACTAACATTGTATATTTGTACTTAGGTATCATAATATGATATAGGTCTTATTCCAAAGTTGCAATCGTCTTCCTAAGAGACAATTGCTTTTAAATTTTGCATTTATATCACGTACTACATAGCCCATAACACAAACAAGGGGCGTGTGTCGTCGTCCCAGCTAGTGGAAAGATTATAGCTGATTATCCTATAGTACTTATTTCTGTTTGTAACTGTACCAGAAGTAGTGGTGGCAATAGCAATGACGTATGACTGTATCATACTTGGTGACACACGCGTAAGTATAGTGGCTACATTTGAGCGATTGGTGGCTACAAAAGATTGACTACAACCTTCGGGCGGGGTACAGGCAACAAATGGTGCACTGGTTGTCGTCATTACCTAACTGCCTCTGAGTTACAAAACAATTTGTAGACAAAATAGCTGCTTGGTCCGGAGCTGGTTTTTTTTTTCTGGGGGTTCAGTATCAGTAATAAACAAGAATCCATTATATATGACGACCCAACGTAATGAGGCTGCCTTACGTTCTTAGGGTCCCGGGTTCGAATCCCGGTAGGAGCAAATGTTTGTGTGATGAGTAAGGACGTTTGTTTCCGAGTCATGGATGTTTGTATGTATAAATAACAAGTATGTATTTACAAACAAAAAGTATCTATGAAGTATTATCAACTATCTGATGTCCACGACACAAGCCTCGTTGCTTAGTGTGGCACCTAGATGGCGCTGTGTGTAATGTCCAGCGATATTTATTATTATTATATCCAATACTTTTTTTCCCCGACTTTATATCAGCAAAATATGGACACAACCTATTTATTCTTAATTGTATCAATGGGCGCACGTACGGGAGTCACGGGCAATAGGGCGCTCGCACTTTCTCGCTGCAAATTTGAGCTATCGATCATGATGTTTACGAGATGGTGCAAGTGTATTTATTGAGTGGTGAAAACTTACGAGCAGCTCGAAGAATGTATGCTAGGAAGAGCCTACCTCGTATGCGTGCCCATGGGATACGTTACCCTACGGTTCATAATGAAAGGGTCATTTTTCTGCATTTTGATGGCCCTAAACTTATGAAAGTATGAAGGTAAAATTTGAATTACAGCAGAACTGCAAAGTCAAGTAAATTGAAGCATGCATTTTTTATTTATTTTTGTTATAAGGAAATAACTGACCAATGGAAGAGTAGGTTTTAAACGACTCGTAAAAGAACTGTATTCTTTAAATAAATAACATAAAGTTACAGTTTATGTTTCCAGTCATCATTTCAATAAAAGCTAACTAAGCACACATCATCTTTTTTATTTTATTATCTACAACAAAAGGTAACTGAGACGTAGTAGGTACCTATTTTAGTATGTATTGTGGTAACGAGAAAGCACTTAGTTATTTAATTAATGTACTAGCATAATCAGCCTATAATGTTCCCACTGCTGGGACACACGGCCTCCACTGTATGAGAGGGAATGGGCCATAATCCACCACGCGGGCCCAGTGCGGGTTGGTAGATGTCACATGTCTTCGAATTTTTGGTTCTAGGACATGCCGGTTTCCTCACGATATTTCCTTCACCGTTTTGAGAGCAGTGGTGATGAAATAAATTACACAAAGTAATACGCCTGCTGGGGTTCGAACCCACGACCTACTGTTCGTAAGTCGTGACCGCCACCACTGGGCCACCGCTGCTCTCAAATATACTAGATTTAGATTATTCTGCCTTTTAGATTAACCTAAAACATTTGTTGTTTTTTTTTTATAGAATATCACTGGACTGCGAGTTGGAGAAACAAACCAGCCTTGTCATTATAATGCTTCGTTTTATAAGGGTTAACGATAAATCAACAAGAATTATATTAAGTTACTCGCTGCTGCCCGCGGCCTTCGTTCATTATTTAAAAAAAAAAACTTTCGTTTTTTAATCGAATTTTGTTATCAATTTCAAGGGTTTGAATTTTTTGGACGGTACCCTAATTCGTACTTTTTATTAAAAGTTGCTTTTGTTACTCCTTATTAACATCAGCTATCGCCTGTAAAAGCCCCGTCAAATCGGTCCAGCCGTTTCGGAGATTAGACGTTTGAAACGGTTTTTGAATTAAAAAGGTTTTTTTTTGCGTGGACCCTAATATTTTTTCTGAAATAAAAGTAGCCTATGTTAGACCTTATAACATCAGCTATCTGCCAGTAAAAGTGCCGATAAAAACGGGTCAGCCGCTTTGGAGATTAGCCGGAACAAACAAACAGGCAGACAGATCGACAGACAGACAAAAATAAAAATAAAAATGTTTTTGTTACCTATAAGTACCATATACTTTCATATGCATTCAGTAAAAAGCTCTTATTTTGGGTATTACAAACAAACAATTCTTTATTTATTTGTATATGTATGTATTTAAAGAATGTATAGAATAGATCTATAGATAGGATATACTTGGGGATAAATTTGCTACTCTGTTAACAGTAGCACCATCATACTTTGGGATCAGCATTTTATGGGCTTGAACTTACGTGTAAGTTGGTAAAGTTTTGTGCTAGTAATAATGCCTTTATGCCACTTCTCTATTTTAGTGTAGGCACTAGAGCATCGTACGAGGTTAATAATATTATGTTGGAATTTCGTATAAAATGTTATGTGTTGTACTAAGTTGAACAAAGTTTCATAAACGAAAGCCTGGCGAGATTCCAGCAACTCAGTTGCCGACACATAGTAAACAAACTTTGTTATTCTTTGTTTAGGTTTGTTTTGGTTGTTTTGCGTAAACTCGAGTTTTATCAATATCAAGTGCCTGCCTATCTATAGTTAATACTAGTACGTAATTTGAGCCTATTTTTAGGGTACCGTACCTCAGTCGGCGAAAACAGAACCCTTTTTTTTACCGATGGGAAATCATCAAATAACCCCCCCTCCCGCTCTGGGCTGAGCAGGAGGGAGTGTCAGACTTTTACTGACTAAAACCCATCCATGTTACTTCCTTTGCCCTTTGTGTTCCAGGGCCGCGGTATCTCTTTCGAACAGTCCCGCAACCCTGGCAGGCGTCGGTCCTTACGGACCCCTTCCTGTTTGCTGACACTCTTTGAGGCGCGCGTGGAACACGAACGCGCCGTCGACACGGCCTGTAGTCATAAGACGGACGGACGGTGAGCTAGCCCATAGCTCACCGTCCACAGGCCCGCGCCTACGGTGGCCGGGGGCCACCACGTGGCCCCCGGCGCCCGGTGCGTCTCCCGCGGCGGCTGAGACGTGAGGCTCTCTCCCTAAAACGGAACCCTTACGGGATAACTTTGTTGCCCATCTGTCCGTCTGTCAAGACGCTTTTTCTCAGGAATGCGTGAAGGTATGAAGCTGAAATTAATATCAAATACTCAAGTCTGCTACTCCTTAGAGCAGTGAAAAAATCAAACTTGTAAATCAACGCGATCAAAAGATAAGACCGTTTATGTCCCATATTTTGCGTTTACCACCGTTTACCTAGAACCATGAAATTTGCAAGAAGCAATGTCTGACAGCACATGTAAAGGAAAAAATCTGAAAACCGTAAATATGTAGTTTTATAACAAAATACCTACAAATTTATACGGAATCCAACTTTGCACTTGGCCTTGGCCGTTCTTTTCTTCTTTGTGCCATTGCTGGCACGACATATCAGTATCTCCTAAACAATCCAACAATTAGACGTCAAGACAACAAAAGCTTTTTTAGATGATTGTGAGTGCAACCGGAATGCGGAAAATGGAAAGTAAATAAAAGAAAATGATGCGGGACCCCTAGCCACAGGACGGATTCCTTCCGAGGACAGTTTGAACAGAAATCCGGAAGGAGGCAAACCAAGTCAATGTAGCATGAAATATTTTTTTAGAAACGCATTCCACTCTGAGGGTAAAGGGGATCATTCACGGCCTGTACAAAATACCAAAATATGAAAGTGCCAAAAGATATAAAGTTTTTTACAAAAAGATATACTGGAAACTATTTTTTATTCTGAAAGCTAAGCTAGTAAGACCAAAACTAGCAATGTTTTTGAAAAATGAAAATGCGAATATTTTGGTAGTAGTCCTCAGTGCAAAGCTTATTAAAATTTCGTTTTAAAAAGAAATTTGTAGCCGATTCTTTTGAAGTGCATAGGGAGTTCTGAACGGCGCTATTAAAGTTATCCGTCACTTAAGAACTCGACAACCAACTGTTGGGCAGTAGCCCACCAGACACAACACCCGTCTGGTCATACGATCCTCTATGTTCTAAAGTGAAAGAAGAACTTCACACCCTGTTCTCCATATCACTATATAATCATTGGTATGGAATATTGACCCTGAAAGCTCTTACAACACAGTTTAGATTTGTGCTAATCGCGTTCAGTTTTACTTGTGAAATTCAGGCAAGTTAGAAGAGAAGTTCAGCTCATTTCTCGCTCATTTTTCAATTTAACTACACATTACCTTTTAGTTTCATTTCAGCGCTGATAGTTCAGAATGTTTAAATTTACTATGCCACATAACATGAAGGTAGCCGTAGGTATACGTGTCGTAAACTGGATGAGTACGGTTTATTTCATTCGGACCATGCAAATATGGTAACAAAGTTTGGTCGTCGCTCATAAAATGTTCGGCAATATTATGAATGAAACCTTTGAAGGTACGAAAAAATGGTTTTATACATAATTTAACATCACGCCTGTTTTATTTGAAGGGTTGGGCGGAGGTGTACTTGGTTCACCCATATTTGGCCTGTTATGTTTTAGTTTTGTACCTATTTACTTATTTACTAACCGACTTTCTTCAAAAAGGAGGAGGTTCTCAATTCGGTTGTACTTTTTAACCAACTTCAAAAAAGGAGGAGGTTATATGTTCTTGTGTATGTATTTTTTTTTATGTTACAGATTTTCAAAATTCTTTTTTTTATAATTGTTGCTTCATAACTCCGTCATTTGTAAACCGATTTGAAAAACTCTTTTTTCATGTGAAAGGATACACTTCCCGGTATACTTCTTCGTCCCATAGTTTCATCAAAATCGGTTTAGTAAGTTCGTTGTTTTCCTCACGTTAATTTTCACATCACGCTACGTCGCGTATAGGTGCTTTGATGTTCACGCGACGTCGCGTGACGGTGCCTCACAATTATGTACAAGCCATAAAATAGCGGCCGCAGCGTATTGGGTTCTGGTATTTGGTTTATGCCACTAGGGAAGACATTCAACGAATTTTTATTTTGGCCATCTAGGTTGGTTCAGAATTTTGACTTGGCAATGAACGTGATAATAAGTATTTTTTCTTCTTGGGCTATGTTGATGACATGATGACTTTGTTGTTGTAAGTTCTAGTTACAATGTTCTAGTTAATTCATGACAAGAATTTGTGGGGTATACTACAACTAAAACGGGTAAATTAAAAAAAAAAAACACGAAAAAGAACCAACTTCCAAAAAAAAAGTCTAAAATAACTTGACTTTCGGAAGAAGGTGGCACAAATTCAATGAAACAAACAAAGACACCGACTTCCTAAAGTCAAGTTATTTTAGATTTTTTTAAGTGTTGTTTTTGGAAGTCGGTTTTTTTTTCGCAGAAAGTTTTTTTTGAGATAGGATACCGATAGCTGAATAAGCTCGTGGCTTAATAATAACAACCACTCGGGTCGATCTGCAGGTTAAGCCGCGTTCTCCTGGGTTGGTTCGTGGATTGGTGACACCCATTACTTACCGAGTTTTCTCCGAACCTCGGAAAGCATGTTAAGCCGTTGTTACTGGCTGTCATATTTTGTAGATCTTTGGCAGTCGTTACAATTAGTCAGTGGCCCGAAAGTCTGTCAGCCAGTCTTACTAAGGGGTATCGTATTATCCAGTACTAACTGGGTTGTGGAGGTCAGATAGGCAGTCGCTCCATGTAAAATACTGGTATTCAGCTGCATCCCCTTAAACTGGAAGTCGACCCTAACATAATTAGGAAAAGGCAAGCAGATGGTGATACCGAGAGCAGAGAAGAATCGAAGCTGATGCCAAAAAGGTTGACCTGAGCGATGCTGGCCTGAGCTGATGTTGGCCTGAGCGAGGACTTAACCACTATACTAAATAAAACCTTAACTTGGATGAATAAACATAACCTCAAAATCAATTTCTCAAAAACTAAAATAATGTCCTTCCACCCCCGTCAAAAAACTCCACTAGAAATAAACTTCACCTACAATGGCACTACAATCGAAGTCGTTCAAGAATTTACTCTACTTGGCATGTCCATTGATACTAACATTAATTGGAAATCACACATAAAAAGATTAGAACTAAACTATCCAAATTTGCATACGCCCTTCGTGAAGTCAAAAAGACTACCAACCTTAAAACCGCACTTGTTATTATGCCTATGCATATGCGTGGCTCAGTTACGGTGTGATATTGTGGGGAAACAGCACTGACGCACCGACACTATTCACATTGCAAAAAAGACTAGTAAGAATATTAGTAAATATAGAAGACACCGACAGTTGTAAACCTCATTTTCAAGAACATAAAATATTAACCCTCCCTTGCCTATATATTTTAGAGATTTGCAAATTTGTTCGAAAGTACCCACACTTTTACACTACACGAGAAAATATACAATCAAGATACACTTTACGTCATAAAAATAGACTAAACCTACCAAGCTCTAAGCTAAAAATACACTCAACAAGTGCCCTAGTCATGTCAATGAAAGTTTATAATAAATTATCAGAAATGTTAAAAATGAACAAAAATTTAATTCATTCATAAGCAAATTACAACAATTTCTATTATTTAAATGCTATTATACAATTAAGTAATATCTTAATGACAAATTTTAAAATTAACATTTTTCACAAAATAGTTTTTTGAGTATTATTACTTTGTTTAACAACTAATTAGTACAATACAATTATACAATATGGAACGCAAAATAAATGAATATGAATGAATATGAAGGTGTAAAAAAAACTGTATAAAAAGCCTTTGCCTATAATTGGGTTAGGTAGCCCTGATTTTTAATACAAATAAACCCTAGATTCGAGGGGCCTGAATGTGAATACGAAGATATTGAAGTCCTCACAAAACAATATATTTTATTGATGTGACATAGACATTCGTACTTTTTTTTTATAAATTACAAAACCAATATAAACGAAGGATTTTATGACGAACGGCACATGCCTTTAGAATATTTTCTAGCTTTATTAATATTGCATAGAAACAGTCTTGAAGTTCAAGAACCTTCTGGAAGAACTGGTAAAGTTAGAAACTGAGTTTGTAAAAATTCATAAAACTTTCACAATTCATTTGATAGAATAATACTCATCAAAATTAATTTTAATAAGGCCTTTTTAATTAAGAGACTTTTTGGGAATGTAAATCTTTAAGTTTTCTTTCATCCGTACTTTTGTTTAATCTATCGTAGACTTTATCTAGAGGCCTATAGCGAGAACTGAATGACCCCTTAATGGGTTAAGCGTGAATTATACAGAAACGGCGTTTGGTGAAGGCGCGGCTCAGGCGCTGTGCAGGCATGATGCGTTTCAAAACGTTTTCATACAAAATTTACTCAAAATAGATTTAATAAAACATTGTTTAGTTAATGCAAGTTTCCTGATGTACGCTGATGATATAAAAATCTACAAAGCCTGCCAAAAACTCGGTGACTGCCTATTGCTCCAAGAAGATCTACATAGACTTGATACCTACTGTAAAGAGAACAAAATCTTTCTTAGTCTTCCTAAATGTCATAGTATATCTTTTACAAAAAACAAAAATAAACTTAATTTTACATACACGTTGAACAGCCAACAATTAAATGTGGTAGAATCCGTTCGCGACCTTGGTGTGACCGTATTGTATTCGTATTTGCACTTTGACTTGCATATTGAAAATATGATAAATAAAGCCTTTAGGATGTATGGTTTTGTCATGAGATCTTCGAAAGACTTCGTGCGGCCCTCTACTTTTTTACTATTATATAAAACGTTGATAAGATCTCAATTAGAATACGCGATTCCTATTTGGAATCCGTTCTACCTCAAATACAAAAACAAGTTAGAATTAGTTCAGAAAAAGTTTTTACGTACTATGAACTATAAATGTTACCATTCGAAGATTCCGTACACACAATTATTACAGCAATATAATGTTTTATGCTTGGAGTCTCGGCGTTTACTTCTGGCGGCCATGATGCTGCATGGTTTGTGTAACAATAGATTTGACTGTATTGAAATTACAAATAAGTTACGCTACACAGTACCTAGAACTGTTATCAGACGGGCGGCCCGCGTGCCCCGGTTGTTCCACGTGGATTCATGCAGGACCAACGCAGGGGCACGAGTGCCTCTTCGTCAACTTGTGGAAACCTATAACACACATACTTCATGGACATAGATATCTTCTCTCTTTCTAGTAACAAATTTAAGACATTGGCTATAAATATTCTTTCACCACAATACACTAATCTAATATTTATTACTTAATTCAAACTTTATATCACAAAATTATCATTCTGTTCTTTATTTGTTCATTTATTAACCCGTGGACAATGGTGTGGGTTATATGTTTACCTATTTTTTTAATTACTCATAATTTTAAACTTGAACATATAACTGTTTTTTTGTCCCTAATAAATAATAAAAAATAAAATAAAATCAAAATCAAAGCATTTATTTCAAGTAGGCCAGTTACAGGCACTTTTGAACTGTCGAAACAAAGATAACAATGAAATGTAGCTACAGTCCCAGTCACAAGGCATAAAAACTGTGAAAGTACTGTAGTTGCCCATTCCCTAGCGTAGATCTCTATGGAGAAGAACGGGCAAGAAACTCCATGGACACTCTTTTAAATCAGCATATTGTTACTAAACCTTGGTTACATCATTCATATTGAGATGCTACATTATGTGAGAATGATGTAGCAAGATGTGCACGTTAAAAGTGTCCATAGTAAACACAAAAAAGACAATTAAAAAAAAAATTAAAATAATTAATTCAAATAAGCCGTGGCAACTAAGAGATGACCAGTCACAACTGACAGCGCCCGTTCACGAACATGACGCATGGATCAGCACCATTCAACTCAACCATTTTGAAGGGAACTAAATGATCCGACACACGCGCCACCATCAGCGAGACATTACTAAGGCAACGTGTCGTGAATTAAACTCGAGCGGCGCGGCGCAGGCACGCCATTCTTTCGTTTCGTTATCCGTACCCACCTGTGCCGCGCCTTCACCTTAGGCAGTTCCTGTACCGTGTTCAAATAATAGAATATTGTAAATTATAGGGAAACAAAAGATATTTATATTCTATTTTTCGTAGACTTTGCTTACAATAAGTGGACGTAGATGACCCTTATTTATAATGATTAAAGTAGGAGCGGTCTAAAAGGCCAGAAATGGATGAAATATAAAAAAATGCATTGGTTTAACACATTCAGAAATCTACACATCTGCAGGGATTCTACACATCCCTGCAGATTTCTGAATGTGTTAAACCAATGCATTTTTTTATATTTCATCCAAGTTCTGATAATTGTCCAGAATGGAGACCGATTCGGTTTGGCTGACACAGATCTGCAAACCGAAAACCTCTTTTACACTTTTTTTTTTCAAAACTACTTAGATATTGGAGTATTTTCACAGCAGTTTCTTGTGGGCCCCCCACAAGAAATTGCTTCTGATTTCAAATTCATCGTATTGAAATTGTCGCGTTCTTTCAACGTATTATTCGTCATCGTTTCAGTTAGGTTGATAATCTTATTACTTCGAACATTCAATTTGTAAGTTTCCTAAATAAGTCCACACAAAAAAACCACCGTCCTTCCTAGGTCTATGAAACTCGTACGAAAAGGTAGGCCAGAAAAATTCACTATTATTAAACTAGCAAGTCTGAGATAGCACTTGCTAGGTACAGGGTAGTGCTAACACAAGTCCCACAGCGTCGTTTGATGTGCGAGCGTGAGTCCGACGGGTCGAGTGCGGTTTGGATGCACGCCAACATTTATTTCATTTACCTACTGCGAACTGCCACGGGGATCAACGAGGTTTAGTACTGGGGCAAATATAGGAGGATGTTCTTTTGTTTTAGCATGTTGTTGTTTTTCTCTCATTGGTATGTGGACTTTTTATAAATAAATATCGCTGGACATTACACACAGCGCCATCTAGGTGCCACACTAAGCTACGAAGCTTGTGTCGTGGACACCAGATAGTTGATAATACTACATAGATACTTTTTTGTTTGTAAATACATACTTATTATACATATAAACATCCATGACTCGGAAACAAATGTCCATGCTCATCACACAAACATTTGCTCCTACCGGGACTCGAACCCGGGACCCTAAGAACGTAAGGCAGCCTCAATACCGCTGCGCCATTCGGGTCGTCATAATATAATAATATTATGCTTTTACTTTTCTAACGTTTTACATAGTTTGCCTTTCATACATAATCTTCTTTTTTAGAATAGGTCATTCGTGGTATAGTATAGTCGGCAAGATGGTGGTGGAAATTATGGTCCAGAAAGCTGGGACAAACAGGAATTTTATCTGCGATTACGATAAGTGAATTTACAAAAATGTATTGACATAATGGTACCGAAAAGCATAATTGTGTCAATACAGTCGAAAATCCTAGTATACGAAATGCTTTATTATAAAAGCGATTGCAACTTGTTAAGACCCCAACAGTAGCCACTGTTAGGGTGTTAACAGTTAGTAGTGACAATTTATAAAACACATGATATGCGTTTTATATTAATAACTTACCACAAGAAGCACATCGCTGAAAAAGCAATCCTCTGGGAAGTCAACTACCCACCGAACGCGCACCTCCGCGTACCTCGTCTGCGCAACCACGACCACTCTGGCAAGAGTGTTTCGACTAAGAAGAAGAGAATAACTTACCTTGACTGCCTCGTTGGTCTAGTGGTCGCAAGCACGACTGACATGCTGACGTGCTGAGCATGAGGTCCTGGGTTCGATTCCCGGGTTGGGCTAAGTATCGTTGTGTTTTCCATCAGGAATTTTCTTAGTAGCAGCCACGGAGTCTGGATTTGTGCCCAGTTGATGTCAATAGGCGCGCGCCCTATTATATGAGACTTGAACATAACTGGCGAAATGTGGGTGAACCACATATAATTAGGCACACCTCTGCCTAACCCTTCTGGGATTATAGGCGTGATGTTTAATAACTTATAAAAGTTATTCTATTCCATAATATTAGTAAATTTAAAAGTAACTTTAATTACTAGAAAAGACAACCTTCGAAAATGGGGGCATATAGACGGCTCAGCTGATCTACGTGTTAAGTGTGTATGCGGCATATTTTGACTGCATCAGTAAGCCGAGTTCGCGTAGCGTATTTTGTACCAAACATAATACTTGAACTTTTGGCCATCGATGCGCTAAAAAAAAAGAAGAAATAATGGATAATTTGGCAAGGGTGTCGTGTATCTGAAGCCACAGCTTTCTAAAGTGTGTCATCTAGCTACTGTTTTTTTTTTAATGTTACAGCACCATGCTGAGATATTTCATACATGCCGTTTTTTTTGTTTTGTTGTTTTGCCCTGTGCGAGTCAAATAAACACTTTTTCTTTCTTTCACTGGCGAGCGGTCTAGGGTGAGATTTAAGCTGTGGCGAGACAGTGCATCCCTACCAAACCCATTCGTTCCACCTGCTGAATCTCCCACCTGGTCATGACTGGCCGTAGCTGTTCCAGAAACCTTAAAATAGACATAAGATAAACCTGCTTACATTTATCTTAAGTCTATTTTAGTTCATTTTTGAGCTGCGCGGCCCGCTTTATATTCAAACACATGGAGACATTGGACATCTCCACACAGCTTCGGTGGATACACCCTAGCTTTTACGCATCTCTTCTCCTCTCCGCTTTGCACATCTCCACACAGCTTGGGTGGATACACCCTAGCTTTCACGCATCTCCTCTCCTCTCCGCTTTGCACATCCCCGCACAGCTTCGGTGGATGAACCCTATCTTTTACACATCTCCTCACCTCTTCGGTTTGCACATCCCCGCACAGCTTCGGTGGATAAACCCCAGCTTTTACGCATCTCCTCTCTTCTCCGCTTTGCATATCCCCGCACAGCTTCGGTGGATGAACCCTATCTTTTACACATCTCCTCTCCTCTCCGCTTTGCACATCTCCGCACAGCTTCGGTGGACAAAGCCTAGCTTTAACGCATCTCCTCCCCTCTCCGCTTTACACATCTCCGCGTAGCTTCGATGGGTAAACCCTAGCTTTCACGCTTCTCCTCTTCTCCCCGCTTTGCACATCTCCACACAGCTTCGGTGGATACACCCTAGCTTTTACGCATCTCTTCTCCTCTCCGCTTTGCACATCTCCACACAGCTTGGGTGGATACACCCTAGCTTTTACGCATCTCCTCTCCTGTCCGCTTTCCACATCTCCACACAGCTTCGGTGGATGAACCCTATCTTTTACACATCTCCTCACTTCTTCGGTTTGCACATCCCCGCACAGCTTCGGTGGATAAACCCCAGCTTTTACGCATCTCCTCTCCTCTCCGCTTTGCATATCCCCGCACAGCTTCGGTGGATGAACCCTATCTTATACACATCTCCTCTCCTCTCCGCTTTGAACATCTCCGCACAGCTTCGGTGGACAAAGCCTAGCTTTAACGCATCTCCTCCCCTCTCCGCTTTACACATCTCCGCGTAGCTTTGATGGATAAACCCTAGCTTTCACGCTTCTCCTCTTCTCCCCGCTTTGCACATCCCCGCACAGCTGCGGTGGATGAACCCTATCTTTTACGCATCTCCTCTCCTCTCCGCTTTGCACATCTCCACACAGCTTCGGTGGATAAACCTTAGCTTTTACGCATCTCCTCTCCTGTCCGCTTTCCACATCTCCACACAGCTTCGGTGGATACACCCTAGCTTTACGCAACTCCTCTCCTGTCCGCATTGCACATCTCCACACAGCTTCGGTGGATACACCCTAGCTTTTACGCATCTCTTCTCCTCTCCGCTTTGCACATCCCCGCACAGCTTCGGTGGATGAACCCTATCTTTTACGCATCTCCTCTCCTCTCCGCTTTGCACATCTCCACACAGCTTCGGTGGATAAACCATAGCTTTTACGCATCTCCTCTCCTCTCCGCTTTCCACATCTCCACACAGCTTCGGTGGATACACCCTAGCTTTTACGCATCTCCTCTCCTCTCCGCTTTGCACATCCCCGCACAGCTTCGGTGGATTAACCCTATCTTTTACACATCTCCTCACCTCTTCGGTTTGCACATCTCCACACAGCTTCGGTGGATAAACCTTAGCTTTTACGCATCTCCTCTCCTCTCCGCTTTGCACATCTCCACACAGCTTCGGTGGATAAACCTTAGCTTTTACGCATCTCCTCTCCTCTCCGCTTTCCACATCTCCACACAGCTTCGGTGGATACACCCTAGCTTTTACGCATCTCCTCTCCTCTCCGCTTTGCACATCCCCGCACAGCTTCGGTGGATGAACCCTATCTTTTACACATCTCCTCACCTCTTCGGTTTGCACATCCCCGCACAGCTTCGGTGGATGAACCCTATCTTTTACGCATCTCCTCTCCTCTCCGCTTTACACATCTCCGCACAGCTTCGGTGGATAAACCCTAGCTTTTACGCATCTCCTCTCCTCCCCGCTTTGCACATCTTCGCACAGCTCTCCGCTTTAAACATCTCCAACAGCTTCGGTGGATAAACCTTTACGCATCTCTTCTCTCCTCTCCGCTTTGCACATCTCCGCTCGTCCCGCTTTGGTGGAGTCCGGGCCTATACTTTAGCCACTTATACTTCAGTCAGGTTTCATCCACAAATAGTCTATAAAGAGCTGTTACACACAAGACATGTAGGTACATGTCCGTGTCGACATACGGTAATACTACGATATCGGAAGGTCAAATCGAATAATATGTTGATCTACATAGGTAATTATTATGTTTGGGAAAAGCCCGCTCGGCTTAGCACGAATCGTGCCGAGCTGAGCCAAACATGATTCAGTTGGTAATGGTACATGCTGAACGAAGCTTGCCGCTCAGCACGGGCCGAATTGAAACCGAATTTATCCGTATCATATACGAGGTACCGACACGAAAAGGGTTACCACGTATTAAGTAACGTTTTTGTACTAATATACTCAGATCTGTTAATATATTGCGGTCAATTCCATTGCGATGGTGATTGTACCGGAACTTATTAGACTAATCTTATCTTGCATAAACAGAATGCGCGTTCCATGGAACTACTGGGAGAAAAAAAAACCCAGTAGTCCCATAACACTGACACTTGTGGTGACACTTAGTATGTGTAACTTGTGCTTATCCCCAGACCCGTTACTTGGGACTGGATAATTAGCCATTTATGACTACTTTGTTAGCTTGGGTCTCACCTGTTAAAAAAAATGTAAGTGTATAAATAATAAATAATAGAACTAGAGAATGCAACTACTGGGATACGGCGTATCATTCTGAGCCCAGTACAAACATTTTTTTTGTCGGTTACTAGAAAAAGAACAGCCGTTTCTTACAAAACTGTAATACTTACACGGTCAAAATGTATGGAACAGCAGATTCTTTTTTTTAATGTTCGATGAAAATATATTGGAGCGGGGGTGTTCGCAATGATGTACTACTGAATACGGGGTAACGGTAAACCGTTTTAGCGTTAGTTCCATCTTGTATGTCGGTCATGCATTCATTATAAATACTACAGAATCGACAGTGCTGATTCGAACACAGTACCACCGCTTACAGAACTCCAGAGATACTCGTATCTTTTTTGTCATTGTGATTTTAATCCACAATCTTTATAGCATACGTATTCGTTCGACGACCGAACAAAATCGACCTAAGTGACGAAATATGACAAAGATCTTTTTAACCTTCGAGTCTTCGACTTACCAACAAGAAAATTGTTGATACATAAATATCTGGTATCATAACAAACGTTTTCCATTGTTCCTTTTACCAGAAAATATTATGGAACATCACAATAATATAATTATTACGGGTACAATATAAATATCATCTTCTTATTTCACGTTCAATGGAATCATTGACCTTACCCTATTTACATAAAAGTAGTCTGCACAATATAAAGCACCTATTAATTCTACAACACCCACTTACTCGTAGTTTGGAGATAATGTCTTTATTATTTCGAAAATTTTAAAAGAATATTCATATTTGAGACAGCAGTCGGGACGAAAAAGCGCTAAGTTACTTGAAGCAGACTTCAATATAGAACTATGAAAGTTTAATAATCCCGACCAGAGTGAAAATTATAGTAAAAAGTCTGCCGTAGACGGAAGTTTTTTTTTCTTTCAGTAGTTTTTGGACAAAATTTACTTTGAGGCTGATAAATTTCGAGTGTCTGCGCCCTAAAGCTTTACGTAAACGCATACGCACTGCGCCGTATCAGCATCATTACAAATTGAGACGAGGTGATACCGATACGAGTGCTTAACAGTATTCACTAAGCAATCGCTTGTCTTATGGTGGAATCGCCAGGGTAGCCCGTGAAATACAATTACAATTCTTAGCTTTTCTGCTTGGGGTCGGTGCAACGCGTTTTCTTCTTCCATTATCGTCTGTCAGACGTCACGGCATCATTTACTCCTTTCTCTTTTATATCATCCCTCACACAATCCATCTATCTTTTCTTTAGCCTTCCTCTCCCTCCTGTGTCAGGCTATATGTTAAACAAAATATGATTCGCGACCGTAACACGAGTGAGTTACAGAATTTTGATGATTAAAATCATCAAAACAACCTTCTCAGTTTATTTAATGCCATTGAATAACTATTTAATGATATAGTCATTGAATGAGATTACATGAACTTAGAGGGTTTGTATTGATTAATTTAATCATTATAACTCTTCTTTAACTTAAAGGGTGTAAAAAGACCCTTTTTTATGGTTTTTCATCAAATGCCTCCTCCCGCTCTGGGTGGAGCAGGAGGGTGTGTCAGACTTTTACTGACTAAAACCCATCCATGTTCCTTCATCGCCCTTTGTGTTTCGGAGCTACGGTATCTCTTTCGAACAGTCACGCAGCCCCGGGTGTAACAAGACCCATAACGAAGCCGAAAGGCACCTGTTCTCCCCGTCATTGCGAAATTTTTTTGTTGTAGACCATACCTGGGAACCTTCGAGTTACGGAGATATTGTGGGTCAAATTTCCAACTTTTTCACAACTTTCTTTTAAATACATGTTTTTAATGTAAGATTTTTACTTTAAACACCTCAACGACTCCTGTACTATTCAATCCATCCACCAGCACAATGTTTGGAGTGATTTACTACTTTGTTTTTAAATTGCTGATAATTATAATCTTTTACCCTGGACGCTCATAGTGTGCACGTCTTTCTACATCGTTCTCACATAATTATATGTATAATCTCAACATGAATGATGTAACCAAGATTTTGTAACAATATTTTGATTGAAAAGAGTGTCCTTGGAGTTTCTTGCCCATTCTTCTCCATAGAGATCTACGCTTTGGAATGGGCAACTACAGTACTTTCACAAGTTATTATGCCTTGTGTCTGTGACTGTAGCTTCGCCTTTGTTTTTCTGACTTTCAAAAGTGTCTGCTACGGTCTAATTTAAATAAATGCTTTGAGTTTGAGTTTTGCATTGAGTACTATCGTGAAACGTGATTTTTCACCCCAAAAATAAAAGTCGTTTCCCAGCAATAATTTTTGCCTAAAGTTACTTAGTTTAATGTACAGAATGCTTGGTTGACGGCTTCGTTAAGGGTCTTGTTACACCCTGTACATGTTACGGTCATGAATCATAACATACAACCAGGCACTGACCTACAAATTGCAAAAAACGTAAGAAAATTTGAAATTCACCGGCTACCCTGGCGCTTTCATCAAAGACACAATCTAACAGTCTTGACTGTAACAGTTGGACTACGCAGAACAGAAATAAATGGGTAACTCAAGTCGATTTGTGCAGAAAAAAAGAAAAACTTGGTTCTAATAACAAAAGTAGGCACCAGGAAGACCTCAAACATTTTCGAAAACACTTCGGTAAACTCGAGTTTGTGAAAAAGAATTCAGTTACTAAAGAAAGGGAAACATACGGCTGCTTATAACGAACGGGCAAGCTTCGGTAGCCGGCGTGCAGCGTAAGCCAGCAGTTTGTTAAAAGATTGTGGCTTTGCAATAGATGTAGTGGCATTACATGCACAAGCACAAGATTTATTAGTAGTTTTTAGATAAGACGGTTCTGTATTATGTTCAAGTATTTTTCCAGTTGCAATAATTCCTTTTTCGAATGTTTTAAAAAAAAAAATTGATTCACAGAAATAACCTTTATTTAAAACAACCTTTAGCAGTATGATGGAGTTTCTTGCCCACATTTCTTAATATGTGTCCAAAATTCAGTGTACATGGGTATTTTTTTCTTTGTGAAATATCAATATTATAGACGCTTGCTGTCTATACAAGGTAGCGTTAGCTGTAACCGTCATGAAGATTCGCGAAAAAAAAAAACAACTTCCTATACAACAGCAGACAGTACTGTTGTATGGGAAGTTAAAGCGAAAAAAACTTTTTTTTTTTCGCTTTTGCGCAGATCAGATATGATTTTCTATGGGAAAGTTGTTTTATGTGAAGAGTAGGCTCACCTCCTTGCAGGATACAGGTAAATAATCGCCAACATGTATACGTAGGTATGTGACTATTTTTATAACTCAAGTGTAATTAAGCCTTCAGAGAACGAGTAATTGGAACCGTGCTGAAAGTGCATCTACATCCTTTTTTTTTTAAGTGTGTGCAGACAAAAGAATCTTCTTAGGCGACACTTACATATTAGTTCCTATTTACCTCACGTGCGACCACTGCTGTACTATAAATCCGTAAATTCAGAGGGTAAGTGGGAAGGAACTGGCATAATTATCTTTTGACTTCACGAGACCGCGCCTGGTAAATGTTAGCGAAAAAAAGTTAAGTGTGGCTCATTCATCTTCGCCGGCTAACTAGGCACTTACATTGAGGGGTCTCACAATTTTTGCATTTGCTTTATTAAGAAAACATGTCAAAGAAAATCTAGGTTTTCTTTTGTAAAGTTGCGTACTTGTAAGAAAAGTTTCAGCCATTATCAACTTTGAAACAGTGTAACGTATTTTTACTAATATTATGCGAAAAGAGGGGTTTATGAGGATGTATAAATGTCTGCGTGTTTGTTGCTCTTTCACTCAAAAACTACTGACCGGATTTGGATGAAATTTGGCACACAGATAGTTTATAACCTGGATTAACACATAGGATACTTTTTATCCCGGTAGTACGATACTGTAGGACAATTACCGGGCGAAGCCGCGGGCATAAGCTAGTTAGGTAAATAAAATATAGCTTAGTGTGGGACACTCAGAGCTAGATGGCCTTGAAAGGTGGCTGGGATAGACATAATGCGGAAGGCGGAGGCATGTTACTGTGGCAACAACATCTTTGTGGCACTGCTCGGGACAGGTATATCCAGCAACAAAGTGCGACGCTGCTGCCGAATGGTCTGTTCATTCATTGAATGCAAGACAATCTATCCTCCGTGACTATATTTCCAAATACAGTCACCGAGAATTTCGTTTTATGTCCTAGACTAGAAAACAACGAATGTTCGGCTCTAGTTCTCGGACATTTTCGAACCGGAATCAAGACCCCGTTTCGAAACAGAGGTCAAACTTTCGTATAGTCCCGGCCTAGTTCCATATGAGATGAAACTGTCTGAAGGTTCAGCGCGTGTTGGACCCATGTCACCGCGTATATCAACCAAGATACTTTTGACTTGAGCAGAATTTTGATGCAGAAACAATAAAACATGTCTGTACGTATTGATTTTATTTATCTACCAACGATAACTCACACTTAATTTTCTTAACCAGAATACCTGAAACCGGCGCCTAAAAATAAGCCCGAAAATTTAAAATGCCCGAATCGTACAACCGCTTTTTCAGCGCGCTGAAAATGTTATTTTTATAAAAGCCTGTGGTAGGAGCCATTTAAGTGCTTAGCTTTATTTGTTCCGTAACTTTTTCAGCATGGCTTATTCTTAAAGCGATTGCTTGAAGCGCTTGTCTTAATCCTACAACTGCGTAAACAAGTTGTGCCTTAAATAACTGCACAATCTATTATGTTCAACTAGTAGGTTAAGACAGCCAATCATTAGGCCCCGTCTACAAGGCGTTGATCTATGTACGTTATTTGCTTTATAATTTTGGGATCAGTTCCATACTGAGCTCGTGGCAAAAAATAACAGCCGTTCGGGTCGATCTTTAGGTTAAGCCGTGCTTGCCTAGGTTGGTCTGTGGATGGGTGCCCGCCCATTACTTACCGAGTTTCCTCCGTGCCTCGGAAAGCACGTTAAGCCGTTGGTCCCGGCTGTCATTTGTAGATCTGTAACAGTCGTTACAGGTAGTCAGTGGCCCAAAAAGTCTGACAACCAGTCTTACCTTACTTATCTTAGGGTATCGTATTACCCAGTACTAACTTGTGGAGGTCAGATAGGCAGTCGCTCCATGTAAAATACTGGTATCCAGCTGCATCCGGTTAGACTGTAAGCCGACCCCAGCATAGTTGGGAAAAGGCTAGGCACATGATGATGATAATAGCAGTTCCATACTGAATTTATTTTGAACCGTACGAACATTTGAACATTGGGTTATTGACCTGTGATCCCAACTTTTTATCGTAATGATGGCACACTCTCGACTGTAAGCTCGCTCTATGTGTTTGAGAGACGTCTCACAAAGAATCGACACATGACGGACAGCAAGCGAGGACACCGAGGTTAGACGAGCGTTAACGAGTAACCTCGGAATGTCTCGGTGAGAGTGTACATCCACCATAAAATATCGTGCAAGCAAGACAGTACCGTCTGAACGGCTGCTTACAATGCGGCTGCGTCTTATGCGAGTGTTTATAAAACAAAAGAATCGAGGTCAGATGTCACTTGTCTCAATGATCGCTTCAGTAATAGGCTAAGTCTATTATTGCTCAATCGTCTAATAGAATGATTTGGTGAGAAATAGGGATCGGATTTAGGCCGTCTCCCATCAACAGTGTCTTGGTAGAAATGAAACTAAAATATGTAATCGCAAACTGGTCGTTGTTTTTTTCTTAATCCATAATAAATAAGTAGGTATTGAATTTGTCTCCAATACCTAGAAAAAATTAACCGATCATGTTCAAATTAAACATTTTACACTGCGCTCCAAAACGCAAATCGTAGACATGGCTCAAAAGGCTGCTCAACGCCGAACAACGAAAGTTCTGCCAAGTCTCATTTAAAGACTTGGCAGAACATGTCTGTCGAACGAACTTTGGATTGAAAGCTCAGGATTGATGCCCTGAAACAGTGACACGGGGTCGCGGCAGACTACGAAGGAGATGGTGGGACAAACTATCTAGTTCACCCCGCCATCTTCCTTGAGAATTGAAAAGAAGCAGCACAGAATCGTGACCACTGGAAGTAATGGAGACGCAAAAATCAAAGCATTAATTTCAATTAGACCATAACAGGCACTTTTGAATGTCAGAAAAACAAAGAAGGCGAAGCTACAGTCAAACAGACACAAGGCATAATAACTTGTGAAAGTACTGTAGTTGCCCATTCCAAAGAGAGAGACCTTTGCCCAGCAGTGGGACAATATGGGCTAACTATAATAACATTTAAAATTGTGTTGTTCCCACTGAAACTTTTATAATGATTAGCTGTAAGTAGTATAAAACAAGTCATGATGTCTTATAGTAGGAGTAATTCCAGTGAGGAAAAGAGATGGCGCTAGACGACCTGTATAGCTCTGTCTCTTTCACTCTGCAATTACTCCTGCTTAATTCCTTGCGCAGTCAGGGGTGACTGCGCAAAGAATTAATGTACATAGTTCCACCATGATTCAGAGCTTTTCAGAAAGACTGTGTATGAATCCATTTCATCCATGTGCATTACACGAAAATCACGATTGTTTTGTGACACGTCGTCACATTATTACCCACATTTCACCCATGCGAAGCATTGGCGGAACCATCTAAGCAAATTTTAAAGCAAGAAAACTTCGACCTTAAAAATGTGCTCAGCCTAAAATGTAGTCTAACTTTCAACCTTATCTATAAAGCAAAAAAAGACATCATCAAACAAACATCTAAAAGCGAGGAGTGCATTTAATTACTACGCGATTTGTGGTTACCAAACGGAATGCTTGCGACAGTTCTCTCCATTTCAATTACATAAATACTCCCTCAAAAGACCGTTTCATTTTTCCAACAGGCGGTTCAGACATTTAAACCTTCATAATCATCTTGAATTGCAAGTGATTATATCCATCCGGTCCTATAATGGGATACCACGATCTTTTCCTGTAGCATAGATTAAAAATAATGTGGGTACAGAAGCGAAAGACGCGTTCGTTCATATTTGTAAACGTGAGTCCACTGATGCTGCTAAAATAATCGCCTATCCCTCGCCATAAGCCCATCACTCGTTATTTTCAGTTTGGACTGGTAACTAAAACACTGCAACTCTCTTTCTTTTAGTGTTGTTCGGAGTTCCAGAGAATTCATATTGCCAAAAAATTCGCACTATCGCCCGTGCCGACAAATCTTCCAAATCTGCGTTTACCCAAGCCGAAAGGTTATAAAAATGAACGATAGAGCTATTGCGATTTAAAAGCATGAATTTCAGACTAAATTTAGTAGTGTCACATCTCCAACAAATATTATATTTTAATCTATGCTTGTGGCTGCCCGGGAATGTTTCCCGTCGCGAACGTTTGATGTCTAAATAGCTTCGGAAGCAATAATACAACGCGCAGTAAGTGTGTTTCTGTTTACTGATAGAAGGTGTGACTGTGTCTGCTATGGTATGGTAATGGCGGTCTGGGGCACGGTGACGGTGTGTATGAAAACACTAGGAGACTTTAGAAACTATTCTCGGCTTTTTGCTGTTATTTTCTGCAGGTTACTGGTATTTACGTATTCAGTTCCCAGTTCTATTTCAATTGGACGGGCACTCTTACGGTGAGTTTCGTTACTAGTGCGAATGTACCTACCCGTTTTGAATTTCCTAAAGTATATTGGTACGGATAGGCTCAAGCTATTATAAATTGGCACGGGCAATTCGGAGATCAGAACTACCAGGAGGCCAGAAACATTATCTTTATTCATGAATGCTGTATGATAATGTAATAATTAGGGATGTATGTTATATTCAAAACTGTTAATTGGTCAAAAGCAATTTTGACTGTTGTCAGTCGAAATCCATTGTTATTTAAAATGCGTTTTCTCTATTAGACATAATTATGTCTAATAGAGAAAACGCATGACGTGGTCCCAAAAATTCTAATAATTTAATAAGTTTTTAAGTTACTTATATGTATTGATAAAATATGATTAGAGGTTAGACCAAAGAAAAGATGGATGGACTGTATAAAGGATGATATGCTCCATATTTGGTTCTAAATGTCGGGTCATTTTTTTTCCAAAAAACCTAGATACTATTTATCTGAATCTTAAAGAACATAAAAATATATAACTGTCTTATCACCAGCTTTATGTAAAATTACAATACCTACAAGAGATATCTTCACAACTATCTACAAAGCTATGAAAAAGTGACTAGTTTTCAGAGAACCTACTAAGAATGTAACGATATATATACCAAGCATTTGTCTGAAGAGCCCTTATTGCTGTTAACTCATGCAGAGAAATTTGATTTTGTAGATATCTATTCTTTGTCTATGAAACTGTGAAATGGGAACATGCCTGAGATACACGCTCAAGTGGCACACGTGTTGCGACAGCCACTTCGGACAAACAAATTGCTTGGTTAAAGCGCCAAGGTAGCCCGCGAACAACGGCACAGTGGCTGAGCGATTGACTGCTGCGTTGCGTGTCGCGGGTCCGATCCCCGCACGGTATAAAATATATTTAATAATATTTTATATTAATATATGGCCTACAGATAGTTGTTCCGGGTCTGGCTGTTTGTGTATGTGAGTTTAAATGTTTGTAAACGCACCCACGATACAGTGTTCCTAGTGTGGGGCAGGCTTTTTCTATAAAAAAAAAAAAAAAACTTAGGTTTTTTGGAATTTGCAGGTCAGTGTTAAACAAAACATAATTTGCGTCTGTAACAATTATTTAGTAACACAATTATAATCATTATAATCATCAAAACAATCCCCTAAATTCATTGAATCCCATTCAAAAACTACTTCCCAAAAAATTCTATCACCCTCTTGTCACCGTTATGTGCTATGTGATAAAGTTGAAAAATGGTCCACCGTCAATGAACTCGGTTGTACGTTTGTCGCTTGTTTCTTTAATAGGTGTCGCTTGATGCAAGTTGTCGTTGCAAGTCGCGTCGTTTGAGGTTGTGAAGATGGCGTTTTGTTTTGGCTGTAAAGGCGTGATATTACAAAGAGTTATTGGTACTTTTACAAGTCGTAGAGCTCCTTGTGGATGAGTTCAGCCATGATAATACTATCACCGTCTGCTTTTGCCAGCAGAATTACGGATTACTGTGAAATGTTTATATCATATCGAGTGTAATCGAAAACATATTTATGAGGTTTCAAAGTACGCATTTTTAACCTTTGATTTTTTTAAACTTTTTTTCAACGTTTGTAAATACTTACCTAAATCTTTTATGTACTAGCTCCTTCGTTGTTCTTTATAATAAGATCTATTTTCAACTTTTGGGAACCAAAACCATACTTTTATTTCAAACTAGCTGTTGCTCGCGGCTTCGCTCGCGTTTTGGTAGGAAATTATCCCACGGGCACATTGTAAATATAGCCTGTGGTACTGGGGGTTAATGAAGCTTCCTATTAGTGAAAGAGTTTTCAAATCAGTTCAGTTGATCCAGAGATTACCCCCTACAACCTCACAAACTTACAAACTTTACCTCTTTATATGTAATACTAGAATAGATTTACTTATCATGTGGTCAAAATTATTTTCCTGAAATAGTACATTTTGATATAAGTGGGGAAACTTTGTTATTGCATTCGAGCGCAGAATTAACACCCGAGCTGCAGGCGAGGGTGTTATGGAGCCGAGACGTGCAATAACAAATCCCCTCGCGTATCAAACGACGTTTTTCAATACACTTTCGAAGAAATAAAATATTAAAACAGAAAGTATTTTTGTCAGGAATTACTAAGAAACTATGATTTAATTTGCTTTTTTTTCGCGCTTTGCTTTCGCCAGGCTGAAGAAGAAGCAAAGGTATGATGCCTCTATGCAGCCTAATATGAAAAGAAGAAAAATCAAATATGTTTGCATTTAGAACACAATTATATGTTAATTTATTCAAAAAAGTAAATATTTGTTTTAAATAATCATGTTTAACTATGAAATTCTATTTATAAACACAATTTAAATACTAAAAAAAATATTTACGCCGTATAGACGCATATCTCTTTGCCGAGATTAAAAAAAAACAATCACCACCGATTAAAGCTATAGTCATTGAACCTATTTGGACTAATCTGTGGAAAATTTTATTTCCGCACGTGTGCGGAAAAATATTAAAAATCCACGCGTGTGAAATACATTGCATGTTGAACCTAATCGTAGTGCGATAAGAACCAGTTTTCGAGAAAGTGTATTGAAAATATATTTCTTAGTAACTACTGTACCACAATCAAATTATAAAAATTAAAAAGTTTAAAATAAAGTTGTTTCTACATTTTGACTGATATCCGCGCCATTTTTTTACTCAATTACAAAGTATATCATGTTAATTTAGCGTGGTGCCGTGGTCAAAGCAAAATAACGCGCCAACAGAATTTAATTACAACACATTTTTCTAGATTCCGCCATTTTTAATTTATGGGACAACGCCTGTCTATATTAAAAAGGCCGCTGAAACATTTTATTCGTGACCAGTTTTTGTCTTCTCTTCCTACTGTTTTCCTGAATTATTGCAAGGATCATTTAATTTTTCAAGGAAGCTGGTAGTAGGCAATTTGAACCAGAAAAATTTGGGTGTGAAAATTCAAGTCGTATTGACTGTGAGACTGTGAGTCATAAGTTGGGGGAGATTAAAAGTTTACCGCAATAACGCTTCCTATCAGGCGAGTTGAGGCCAAATGAGCCTATTGCACGAAAAGAAATCTGACAGAGATCTGATTCAGCAAAGGCAATTATGGGAACACTGCGGAGCCCTTTCAAAACAGTTTCATAGAATATAATATGACATGTAACAAGTTTTATTCACTTAGGTGGTAGGTAGGTAGGATTATGTACGGTTTACGTCCATACCGTCAGGTTGCAAACGGAGCAACCTACTTTTCTCTTTCGTTTTTAAATTTTAAGTAAGTTACATACTTTCGCGAACACTGTGGGTTAGCATCCAACCTACTCTTACTTTGTTGTGATTGGTACTCTAATAAACTTTAAGTATCACCAAATCTGTTTGTGTTTACGTCAACTCACCTAACTCCAAGTACTTACTTACTTGCCACTTCTTACTTAAACTGCAAGTGTAAGGTGCTAACTACTACGGTCTGCCTTCTGTGTTCATATACGTAGAAGGTTATTGGGTCCATGTTTGGCCTCCACGACTCCTAGTAAGTTATGTTCAAACATATAATAGGTAATTTAACAATGCAACGGTATATACCAGTGCATACCTATAAAGTTGGTCTTTGTAAAGGTACTTTCCCATTAAACTTAGTCCCCGCTACCAGCACCAATATTTCTGCTTTTCTACCAACAACGAATATGGCTGAATTTTTGTTTGAAGGTACAGGGACCGATGAAGTAACATAACATAACGCCTGTAATCCCGGAAGGGTTCGGCAGAGGTGTACCTATTAGCACACACACATTGCGCCTGTTGTGTTTAAGTCCCATATAATACGGTTACTAGCAGTGCCTCACGCACGAACCAACTTGCTCAGCAAAGCACCACTGTCAGCAGTGTCATTACACTGCTGACAGGATCGATTTATTTTCTTGCTCTCTGAATGAATTCACAAAAACGATATTGTATGTGTTATGTTACATAAAATAGTTTAATTTAGGACCACGCTAACTCATTAGGAATTTCCTGTAATGTTAGTAGTGTTTGTGATAAACCAATAAATAAATAAATAATAGGGGGCAAGCCTATTGCCATGAACCGGGCACAAATCCAGACTGAAAAATTCCTGATGAAAAAAAACCAATAACACTCTGCCCGACCTGGGAATCGAAGCCATATAGAACCCTCATGCTCAGTAGTCGCGCTTAAAATTGCGACCACTAGACTTGCGAGGCAGCCAAGCAAGTAAGCACTGATGAAGTATCTGCACAGGCATATGAGTCGTTTCAGCTTCGTCTTGTGATTTCATTGCACCAACGATGCCACTGATTCTGCAGATGTCCATAGAAAGCGATGACCCTCTTAACAGACAGGCTTATTTGCCTTTGGGGCCATATACAACGTGTAACAGAAAGGGTATAATCATATGGAATACTGTGGTACGGACCATCAAACTGAACAACTTTCTCTATGGGACTACCATCGAAATCGTAAAAAAATAATCAGCTGTCCCATACATTTGGGTCGAGTAGGTATTGAAATTTTCTATGGGACAGCTGATTTTTTTTTTACGATTTCGATGGTAGTCCCATAGAGAAAATTGTTCAGTTTGATGGTCCGTACCACAGTATTCCATATGATTATACCCTTTCTGTTACACGTTGTATAATCAGAATATAATCAAAAATCAGTGCAAAATTAATGTAATTTAGTCTGATAGGGGACATATCGGTCACCCCTGCTCGACTGTTCAAGGGCGCGCGTGACGACGCATACGTAAACGGATCCAAGTCTTTTATTTATTACAAGAAACTTTTACTGAATTTAGTCTAAATTTAGGATATTTTTATGAGGGTTTATGATTCATCAACATCATCATCTTCCAGTCCTTGTCCCACTCTACTCGTGGTCGGCGCAGCACGTTTTGTTCTTCCATTCTCCCCTGTCAGACTTCACGGCATCATTTACTCCTTTCTCTTTCTTAACTGTTTTCACACAATCCATCCATCTTTTCTTCGGCCTTCCTCTCCCTCTCCATCCATTAACATTCATGTCCATCACTCTTTTAGTCACATGCGTTTCATCCCTCCTCATTACATGTCCATACCAAGACAAACGACTTCCGTTTTTTATGATTGATTGATTCGGACTATAAACCATGACCTTGAGAGCCAATATAGGGCGACATTTTATTATGATTGAGTAGAACTGGTAGGTTACCTACGAACAGATTGCAAAATGGCTGCGGTTTGGAGCTCTATGGTTTCTGCCTACTCCCATGGGAAAAAGGCGTGACTTTATGTATGTATGATACGAGTATACTCGTAAACCACCGAAAAATTATTTCAATCCAATTTTAAGTTGGGCCTGCGGGCGTTGAGTAATGGGCTAGCTCGCCGTCCGTCCGTCTTAAGACGACAGGCCGTGTCGACGGCGCATTCGTGTTCCACGCGCGCCTCAAAGAGAGTCAGCAAACAGGAAGGGGTCCGAAAGGACCGATGCCTGCCAGGGCTGCGGGACTATTCGAAAGAGATACCCCGGCCCTAGAACACAAAGGGCAAAAGATGGAACATGGATGGGTTTTAGTCAGTAGAAGTCTGACACTCCCTTCCACTCCGCCCAAAGGGTGAGGGTTCATTAGATGATTTCCAATACAAAAAAAAAACACTTTTAAGTTGTTAAAAAAATCAACACGCTGCTGGCTATAGATTTTTTTCTGTGAATACATTACGTAGATAAGTTATGAATGTTTCCATTAAACAAATTCTTTTAAAACAATACGTAAACTCGAAAGTGCATATCAAATTAATAATAATTGCTTAGGAACTTATTTAACCAAGTCTTTATTTAAAACTAAAACTTTTCAAAAACTCTATACGACGAATTTATGCGATAGAAATATTAAAAGTTATGTTTAATGTGAAAAGAATTTGCTTTACAATACCTTAGACAGGATGTAACATAATATACGCAAGACTTCTCGTGTGGTGTCTCAGGCCATGAAACTGAATAACATAATTCCTTCCTCGAGACTAGTTACGTGCAACGAAAAATAATTCCTTCATCGAAATCAGTTACGAAGCTACGGTTTCGTTTTTAGTTTCACCGGAGATTTGATCAGCTGATCGCGTCAGTTCGTATAAAAAGTCCTTTTTTGGCAATTTCAAGAACTCGTAGAACTAAGGTTGTTCAGTTTTATGGTCCGAGAGACCACACGCTCCCGTGTGGTCCCTCGTCTTGCTTTTATTATGTTACACCTTGTATATTCTATAACAGGCAGAGGCCAAATAAAAGCCTTTTGTAGGTTAATTTAATTTCCTATCTTGTTTACATAATATACGTATAAAGTACTGTCAGGGAAGTTAATTGTAAAACAACTTGACACCGCATACCACAGCAACATAATTATTTTGCAATTTATTTTCATAAGACTGTCACAAAATAACAGTTGTGATTTGATTTGAATACACTGTGATAGGTCAATTTAAAATGGTACCTAGTCAATTTGCTTGACAATCAATTAATTTATCAGTTTTTACCAACATAAGTACCTATAGGTACAAAAAATAATAATTGTAAACCGGTTTTTGTAAAACTGCATAGATATCATCTTCCACGTTCTAGGGTTCTGAAAGCGCAGTATTACAGGTCCATGTAAAAACTACTGCCTGGTTTTAATGGACAAAACCCAATAACTTTGATTTATTAGACCGCGGACCGAAATGGTAAAAAATAAAACTCTCGTAGCTAAGCTGCTAGCAAGTGACACAAAAAATAATAACACTGTTTTGCAAGGTTTACTGACAATCCCAGTGACTATTTTGATGCATTATTGGCTATTAAGAGGTAGATATCGATAATTGAAAAAGATTTATTATGTTTTAGAGACACTCTCAAGTTGGCCGAAGGCAGAAAGAGACAGAGAGAACACTGTTATATAACATTCATCCATTCATCTTCGTCATATACCTTTGACATTTGTCACTTACAGCTGTCAGATAACATTTTTTGTTTGTTTTGGCAGGTGTGGGAAATCCCCACGGACACCTCGACTGCCTCACAGGTTGTGCGACAGTCGAGGTAGTGCCGGACTCGAACCGGCTAAAAACCACTCCTGCTCTGCTGATGTCCCCCTGACGTGGTCAGAGACCTTAATGAGACTTTAAGTTTTTTGTTATCTTTTATTTGTTTGATTTTGTTACTAAATTTTGAAAAAGGTTTGTACTATTTTGTTAGATGATTCTGTTTTCCTGTTCATTGTGATATATTTAATTAATTGCTTGACTCAATGTTCTACTACTCCATGCTTTGATCTATGTATCCTTTCTAGGCGAAATATTCATACGAGATAAAGCATGGTTTTAACTGTCTTTGTTCCTATTAATAACTCTAGTTGACATGTCGATGCAAAATTCTAAAAATACTTTACGTTTTTTGTCATCGTTAATAATTTTACGTATGTTGTATTTGTTTATTAGTGTCTCTAGTGGTTGTTCCGTGGTATTTCTCTGTGCAGAAAAGACTGGGCATTCCACAAGAACGTGGGCGATTGATTCCACTGCCTCCGGTTTGTCAGATAACATTGACGATAGCTCACTTTGTATACTTACGTCCTTTCACAATTAGATGGGGATACTTATAAAGTCATGGTGTGACTGCGAATACTCATAATAGTCATCACCGACTAATTTCCTTTCCTGTCCTACTCTTTGTGTAGGAGCCCCTGTAGCTAGGTGCTATCACAGATCACTGTGAGGACACAGTTAACGATAGATATAGATTTGTAAATCCGGCTAAGTTTTAGTGGAAACATAACATCATCATGCCTGTTATTTCCAAAGGGTTAGGCAGAGGGGTATGTGCTAGTACCTACATCCACATTTCGACAGTTATGTGGGGGCCTACTACCAACTATGTTGGGGCCGGCTTCAATTCTAGCCGGATGTAGCTGAATACCAGTATTTTACATGGAGCAACAGCCTCTCTGATCTCCACGACCCAGTTGGTAATGGATAATACGATACCACTTGGTAAGACTGGATGTCACTTTCGGGCCTCTGACTTAACGACTGCCAAAGATCTACAATTGACTGCCAGGACCAACGGCTTAACGTGCTTCCGAGGCACGTATGAAACTCGGTATGTAATGGGTGGTCACCCATCCACGGACCAACTTAGGCAAGCACAGCTTTACCTGAAGATTGATGATGTTATTAAACACGAGCTCCTCACCTATAATAACCGATTCTTTCAAGATCATTTAAGTACTCACTACAATGTTCTCCGGGAACTCGAACTTTAATTTTCTATGAAGTTTGCGAATTTCCATTTCCAACATTGTATACGGCATCGGGAGGTAATATAAATAGTTTGTGAATGAATGAAGTATGATGCGGGCAATATCAATAGTGTACTGCCGCCGTAGGTACCCGTGTGAACGGCAAAGTTTGCCGTTCATTACCGTTCACTGCCCGCCAGAGTATGCCGTGAATTTAATTTTAATGTTCCTGAAAATAAAGCGCCATTTTATGGCCAATTATTTTCGTATTTGCGCTGATATTACATCGTTTTATTGAAGCTTTTTTGAGCTTTATTGAAAGGTGGTTATTACATTTGAGCAGCAGCAATAATATGTTCTGACTACGAATAATTTGGTGTGTTGTGATTCTGACTCTACATATATCCATATGGATTTAAGAGAAAGTCAATGAAATTTAAAATTCCAGGTCTGTTTTTGTAACTTTTTGTGTGCGACAAGTTTAAATAAATGTACGTGTTATAAATAATACGCAGCAATCATATTAAAATAATGACCAAAATAGAGTAATTTAAAACATTAATATTGTTCTCGGAATCATATTGTTTGCTTCAAATAATATTTCGATATTTAGAATTTATTTTAGTATTTTGAGAATTGTTTGACACATTTTAGTAAAATGTTTCATTTCAGAAAATAGTTGTTTTATTATAACAAAATGCCTCTCAACTCCAACAGAGTACCTACACTCTGTAGGTACTTGATTGGAGTTTACATTCTATGGACTTGACTTAAAGTAAGTGGCTCCGAATCCCCAGAATACGTACTATAAAATTTCGTGGAACCTTCAGACACTAATTAACCACTTAATTAACATTAATTTACCTTATATTTCACTAAAAAAATAAAAATTATAACTTCCAAGAAAGGTATACCTGCAGGACAAAATATGTCGTGACTGGTATGTACCTAAAACGTCTCACAACATTCCTACATTTTGACATAATTATTAGAAAATTTACAAATGAGAATTTGCTCTTGGTATTATTTTTTATTTATTGCTTTTTAGGGAAATCGCTGAAGCCTACTACAAGAAAAACAATATCCAACACGGTGAATTTCGGTGAAGATTCTATGAAAAAATCCATAATTGCGAATCTTGAACGAAGTCACGGGCAAAGCATTAGTTAGAGTAATAAATATTTTCTAAGCTTCAATTAGCCCGAAATGTTTAATTTTCAAAGTGCAACAAACAAAGGTAGGTAATTAATTCTATACTAGTGTGTAATTGTGTTTGTAACTCAATTATTGGCTTCAAAGCACCGTGTAAATAACATTTATTAGTTTAAGTTAAAACCTGGATGTATACCAGTTTTAGTGCCTCGTTGGTCGAGTGGTTGCAAGCGCGACTGCTGAACATGAGGTCCTAGGTACGATTCCCGAAATCGTTATTGGGCTTTTCCATCCGGAATTACTCAGTAGCAGCCACGGAGGTTGGATTTAAAACTTTCCCTTTGGTTGATTAACGGACATAATTAATCAAAAATATTATGATGATTTTGACAGCACTGTGATAAAATATAAAGAGCTCAAACTCAAAGCATTTATTTCAATTAGACCATAACAGGCACTTTTGAATGTCAGAAAAACTAGGAAGGCGAAGCTACAGTCAAACAGAAACAAGGCATAATAACTTGTGAAAGTATTGTAGTTGCCCATTCCAAAGCTATCTCTATGGAGAAGGACGGGCTAGAATCTCAATGGACACTAACGTTGATGGCAATAGGCTCGCCCCTTATTACATGGGACCTAAAAATAACTGGCGTAATGAATATTAGGTGTACCTAATAATGTAATCCCCGTATAGTTATGCAGAGAAATCAGAATCAGATCTTTAATTGCTTAGAATGTAGATACAGCTATAAGACGTTGTACATAAATTAAGAGATCGGCTACAGTCTACCTTACGGCGTGCAGATTGTTACATAATTAAAATATTAATAAAATCAAAATAATGTCAACAAAACAAAACAGAAATTGTACTTAAATTAATGAGATCGGCTACAGTTTACTTTACGGCGTGCAAATTATTACACACAGAGATACACCTCTGTCTAACTCTTCGAGAATTACCGGTGTGATGTTATGTATACCAGTTTAGAACTTTCAAGTTTCATTTTATAGGTACGATTAAATTATTTATAAAATTTATTTGAAAACATTCTTGTAAAAAAAAAAACTGAGAATTTATTATATTGAGAGACTTTTGTTGAACTACGTGACAAGTATTATTAAAACAATAAAAAAACATTGACATAAATCTTCAATTTCAATATCAAACGATACTAAAAATAACAATTCAAAACATGTTGTCTCTAGTTTGATGCCGTGGTCGATTTTTTTTTTTCAAAAATATGTTTATAAAACGTTTCATGAAAAGCACACCTAATAAATAAAGCGAAATTACGTCTAGACAAATGAACTGAGATTAAAGATTAGAGAAATCGTAAAATGCAAATGCAGCTCTTATTACGTTGATTAGTTGTAAAACATTGCATTTACATCAAACCGGGCAAGTCGTAACAGCTGAATCTACAGGTAAAAGTATAATACACACGGCGATACATCAAGCTTTACATTTCCGGTATATTACATCGCCTCGTTTTGTCTAGATTTTCAATACAATGAGAGATCCGTATAAACTGGTTTTGTATAGCTTGATAGGTCGCCGTACTGCAGTTTCTAGTAAACATTTCACTACGAAATTAAGTTACTGTTTTAGTCAAATTAATTAACTAACCACACTTTAAGCTGTTATCTCGGAGCTCGGAACTAGGAGCTCGTGGCCAGATAATAACAGCCGCTCGGATCAATCTTCAGGTTAAGCTACGTTTGCCTAGGTTGGTCTGTGGATGGGTGACCATCCATTACATACCAAGTTTCCTCCGTGACTCGGCAAGCACGATAAGTCCCGGCTGTTATTTGTACATCTTTGCGGTCGTTACAGGTAGTCAGTGGCCCGAAAGTCTGACACCAGTCTTAGCAAGGTTATTACAGGGTAATACGATACGGTACTAACTGGGTTGTGGAGGTCAGATAGGCAGTCGCTCCATGTAAAATACTGGTTGTAGCTGCAACATATACTCATACATCATGCGCGCGCGCCGGCGGCTAGTGGAATACTAGCGACTCAGGCGCGGCGCAAGCTTTTACATGTGAGCGAGAAATTCAAACATTTTCGACTCACCCACATATGATTTGATTTATTTTATAATGTTAAACATGTAGGTAGCCGCTGATAATTTTGTAAATATTTTTGTATATAATAGGTTACGCTAAGCAATAAAATTCATTCGTATCTGAACCGTCTTTCACTCCAGACACCTTAGGGACTCCTACCTCAACAGTGGTGACCCCGACGTGATCAAAAAGCTACAATGACTTCGTCCAACGCGGATTTGATGAAAGACGAGCAAGAAGTGTCCGGTGTCTCTGCCACTCTTCGCATTCCACCGGTCTGGCGCGAGAGACTGCGTTTATGGTTCGCGCAGTTTGAAGCCATCGTTTCCTCACACAAGAAAGGAGACAAGGCGATGTACGAGCTCGTCATCGGCCAGCTGGAACGTCAAGATATCGACGAGATAGCCGACATTATCCTCCACCCACCAGAAACTGACAAATACGAAACGTTGAAGAAACGATTACTGCAGGTTTACGAAGAATCTGAACAAAGGCAGGTCCAGCGGTTATTGTCTGAAATGGAATTAGGGGATATGAAGCCATCACAATTACTGCGACGCATGAAGAACCTCGCTGGTGACAACATATCCGACTCGGCGCTGCGGATCATGTGGACGAACCACCTGCCACAGTCAGTCCGCGCTGTCCTTGCAGTCAGCGACAACATCGCCAAGAAGTCAGACATCGACGAACTCGCGCAAATGGCTGACAAGATACTAGAACATTCTCAACCACAAACTATCGCTGCTGTGTCCGCTTCCACAAGTCAAGCAACAACTCACTAGATGACCACTACGGAGAAACTGAATGAGAAGATAGACTTGCTGACTCGTGAGATCGCTGAACTAAAAGCGAACCAATCATCGTATCGGCAAAGACGACCATTTCGAAGATATCGTTCCAGATCAAGAATACCATCCAGACCCCGCTCCAACCGCAGTGATTCATCGTTCCGTAATGATAGAATCTGTTACTATCATCGAAAGTTCGGGAAACAAGCTCAACGGTGCACACGTCCTTGCAAGTTTGAAGACCCAAAGACGACCTCGGAAAACTAGGACCTGCGTTGGCTGAGGCGGCAACCGGCGCGAGAACACTTTCACACCGCCTATTTATCACCGACAGGAACTCACGCCTGTCGTTCCTGATCGATACTGGAGCCAATATCTCGGTCATACCGAGGAAAGCCGGTATGAAAGTTACACCTACAAACTTTTGTCTATATGCGGCCAACAATACTACTATTTCGACCTACGGCGAGAAGACACTCGAATTGGACCTCAAACTACGAAGACCATATCGCTGGAAGTTTGTAATCGCAGCAGTCAGCAAACCAATCATCGGCGCTGATTTTCTGAGGCACAATCGCTTATTGGTCGACATCGCCGGCGAACGACTCATCGATACAGTCACGAACTTATTCGTCAGGGCACCAATGTCATACACCAGCGAGCCAACGGTACGAAGCATAGACATTGAACAACCGTATCACCAGCTGCTTGCTGAATTCCCCAACATCGCTCGACCGTCATCAATGAAAGAAACGCCAAAGCATCGCGTTGAACACCACATTGAAACCACCGGTCCGCCACTGTATTGCAGGACTCGACCGTTAGCACCGCACCTCTACTCACCTGTGAAGAAAGAATTCGAAACTATGATGCAACAAGGTCTGTGCCGACCAAGCAAGAGCCCGTGGTCAAGCCCGCTACATGTAGTTCCCAAGAAAAATGGTGACATACGTGTATGTGGCGATTATAGAAGACTGAACGCGGTTACGAAACCCGACCGCTACCCAGTCCCAAGACTTAAAGATTTTACGTATCTTCTCCACGGAAAGAAGATATTCACCACGTTAGACCTCTGCCGTGCATATCAACAATTGCCCGTCCATGGACCCGATATTGAGAAGACTGCAATTACTACACCGTTTGGGTTATATGAATTCCCTCGTATGTGTCCCGGACTGATGAACGCTGGACAAACATTTCAGCGGTTCATCCATCAAGTGCTCAGCGAATGCGACAATACTTTTCAATTCATCGATGACGTCATCGTTGCTTCAGAAGACAAGGAGAAACACTATGATGACCTACGTGCTGTCCTACAAAGATTAGACGATTACGGGATTACCATAAACCCGTCGAAGTGCGTCTTTGGCAAGCAGACTGTCAAGTTCCTTGGCTATGATGTGTCAGAAGAAGGAATCAAACCACCACTTGAGAAAATCAAGGCTATCACCGAATACCCAAAGCCAGACAACATTCAAGCGCTACGACGTTTCCTAGGCATATTGAATTTTTATCGAGATAGTTTACCTAACGCTGCAAGTATTCAAGCACCGCTGAATGCATTCCTTCACAACTCAAAAAAAAGGGACAAAACCAAGATCAGCTGGACAAAAGAAGCTGAAGAAGCCTTTGAAGCATGCAAAGTGAGCATACAGAACGCCACTTTGCTAGCTCATCCATCACCATCTACGAAGAACGCACTATCACTAATGTGCGACGCATCTAACACCTGCGCTGGCGCTGTTATACAGCAACGGGCCAACAACAAATGGATACCCCTCGGGTACTTTTCAAAGAAGTTTTCTGATGCGCAACAACGATATAGCACATTTGACAGAGAGTTGTTGGCAATCTATATGGCTGTGAAATATTTCCGTAAGATATACGAAGGACGTGAACTCATAATCTACACCGATCACAAGCCGCTTACATACGCCATTCACAAACCGCCGTCAGCTAGCGACACGCAGCGGCGAACACGGCAACTACTGTTTATCAGCGAGTTCACAACAGATATTCGTCATATCAGCGGAGCAAACAACGTGGTAGCAGATGCCCTATCGCGTGTCGAGACAATCGACGTACCAACTCCAATCGACTACACACAGCTAGCAGCAGCGCAAGAGCGAGACGACACGATACAATCACTCATCAAACAAACCAATATTCAACTGAAGAAAATCACGGTTCCCGGAACAATTAAGCCAATATACTGCGAAGCATCTACAGCAGCCTTACGACCGTATTTACCTAACGACTACCGTTGCATCGCTTTCAAGGCCGTGCACAACATAAGTCATCCCGGTATCAGAACGACACGGAAAATGATTCAAGATCGATATTTCTGGCCATCAATGAATGTCGATATTGGCAATTGGGCAAGACAATGCACAGCGTGTCAACAATCAAAAGTACAACGACACACACGCAGCGACATCGAAACGTTCCCGACCTGCGACCGGTTCCAACATATACATGTAGATATCGTTGGACCGCTACCTACGTCATCACACGGACACCGGTACCTGCTAACAATCATCGATCGAAATACAAGATGGCCCGAAGCGATTCCTATGCAAGACATGACGTCAGAAACAGTAGCAAATAATGTCTATGAAACATGGATATGCCGTTTCGGTTGTCCAACCACCATCACGACGGACCAAGGACGACAGTTTGAGAGTCAGCTGTTTCACGAACTCACCAAACTACTGGGCGCAGAGAAAACCCGTACTACTGCCTACCACCCGCAGAGTAATGGTATCGTCGAACGGTGGCATCGATCACTCAAAGCTGCACTCATGTCAAGACTCACGGACAACAACAAGTGGCTGAACGAACTACCAACAGTGCTCATGGGACTACGCGCTGTTGCCCGGACCGATACCGAAACTAGCCCGGCTCAATTAACGTACGGACAACCATTACGTCTACCCGGCGACTTCTTATCACCATCTGCGAGCAATGTAAAGATGAGTCACGGCTACACAGAACGGTTACATCGCATTATCACTCAACTTACGCCGACGTATGTACCGCATAGCAACAAGCGCAGTATGTTCGTGCATAAAGATCTGCAAACTTGCAACTCTGTATTTTTGCGAGTAGACACCGGCCGCAAGTCACTTCAACGACCATACGAAGGGCCTTACCTTGTCTTGGAAAGAAACGACAAGTACTTCAAAATACAGATGCCCGGTAGAACAGCAAACGTCTCCATCGACCGCCTAAAACCGGCGTACACAATCAACACAGACATCGAACATCGCAGCGCGAAC
Organism: Eugnorisma glareosa; assembly: GCA_947578425.1. Lineage (NCBI taxonomy): Eukaryota > Metazoa > Arthropoda > Insecta > Lepidoptera > Noctuidae > Eugnorisma > Eugnorisma glareosa. The sequence continues at coordinate 17,167,761 of OX387965.1, forward strand.
ATAGCTACAAGCACAACAACAACATCTGCAACTACAGACACTAAGCCATCGGTGGAAGTTGAGCGAAGAACCAGATCCGGAAGACTCGTGAAGATGCCCGTACGCTTCGCTTGAGGGGGAGTCCTGTAGCTGCAACATATACTCATACATCATGCGCGCGCGCCGGCGGCTAGTGGAATACTAGCGACTCAGGCGCGGCGCAAGCTTTTACATGTGAGCGAGAAATTCAAACATTTTCGACTCACCCACATATGATTTGATTTATTTTATAATGTTAAACATGTAGGTAGCCGCTGATAATTTTGTAAATATTTTTGTATATAATAGGTTACGCTAAGCAATAAAATTCATTCGTATCTGAACCGTCTTTCACTCCAGACACCTTAGGGACTCCTACCTCAACACTGGTATTCAGCTGCATCCAGTTAGACTGGAAGCAGCACCCAACAAAGTTGGGAAAAGGCTAGGCAGATGATGATGACCTTAAGCTGTTCATTAAACGGGGAAACGGCCTCGTTGGTCTAGTGGTCGCAAACGCGGCTGCTGAGCACGAAGTCCTGGGTTCAATTCCAGGGTCGTGCATAGTATTATTGTGTATTCCCATCTGGAATTTCTCAGTAGCAGCCACGTAATTGGATTTGTACCCCATTGAGGCTTGACTTATATTACATTAAACGTAAACATATTTAGTGAAATGTGGGTATCCTATTAGACACAACTACCTAACCCTTCGGTTATTACAGGTGTGATATATATGCATCACATATGCATCAGAAAAAATCGCTTGTCATCCAGTTTACCCACAGCATTCTTAATCTTTCTCCTAATCAACTTAAATCACTAGATCTCTATCGAGTTCTTTTTTTACGGATGGGAATCCATCAAATGACCTCTCACTCTGGGCGGAGCGGCAGGGAGTGTCAGACTTGTACTGACTTAAACCCATCCAAATTCCTTCTTTCGCCCTTTGTGTTCCAGGGCCGCGGTATCTCTTTCGAACAGTCCCGCAACCCTGGCAAACATCGGTCCTTACGGACCCCTTCCCGTTTGCTGACATCTCTTTGAGGCGCGCGTGGAACACGAACGCGCCGTCGACACGGTCTGTCGTCATAAGACGGAGGGACGGATCTCTATCGAGTCCTGCCTTTACACTCGCTTCTCCACCCACTTACAATATTCTGATAGCGTTATTACACTAATGGGTTTATGTTGAGCTGCTTCTACTCTCTTTCTTTATCGTGTGGTTAGTTCCTAACCTGGTGTCAGAGTTTTCATGCCGCCCATGTGCCTCTGACTTGGCTTTACATGCCGTCAAGAGATATCTCTCAGGCATGCTAGTTTTGCCTTGCCGAAGCAAGTGATAACTATACAATACGAGGTGCGTGCCTTGGGTTCAAACTCGAGACCTATGACTTAGCAGTCCAACGGTCACACCACTAGATTGCTATAAAGTAGAGCTGCAAAAAACGTTTCTACGTTTTTTGCAGCTAAGCTACCTACAACACTAACAAAGGAGGATGGATGGATGGAGGATGGACGTTTTGGTACAGGAAAACTTCAGTTTTAAAGGTATAATTATGTAGAACAATACTTGTTTAGGGGGAAAGTCTCAATCGGCGGCGGCGACCTCTCGCGTCCGGCCCTGGTTCAATCCATGGTCCGGAGCGAGAGGGAATGGGACGCCGTCACCTCCTTCTGCGAAGCAGTCATGCTAGCGAAGGAGGTGGAGGAACATGAGAGGGAGAGAGCCTCACGTCTCAGCCGCCGCGGGAGACGCACCGGGCGTTGGGGGCCACGTGGTGGCCCCCGGCCACCGCAGACGCGGGCCTGTGGACGGTGAGCTATGGGCTAGCTCGCCGTCCGTCCGTCTTATGACGACAGGCCGTGTCGACGGCGCGTTCGTGTTCCACGCGCGCCTCAAAGAGAGTCAGCAAATAGGAAGGGGTCCGTAAGGACCGATGCCTGCCAGGGTTGCGGGACTGTTCGAAAGAGATACCGCGGCCCTGGAACACAAAGGGCAAAGGAAGGAACATGGATGGGTTTTAGTCAGTAAAAGTCTGATACTCTCTCCTGCTCAGCCCAGAGCGGGAGGGGTTATTAGATGACATCCAATCGGTAAAAAAAAAAAAAGGGGGGGAAGTCTCAGTTTGCTGTCTGTTCAGAGAAATACAATCTTTAACATTACCTAACATTGTTGTATGAAACATTATTTGCTTTCACGCCTATTGTTACCACGTTGTTATACAATACAGGTAATCTTATTGGTAAATAACACAAAACAGGTAATCTTACCTACTAACTATTTAGAAAAAAAAAACCGGCCAAGTGCGAGTCGGACTCGGGCACGAAGGGTTCCGCACCATAACCTAAAAAAAAAACACGTTTGTTGTATGGGAGCCCCCCTTAAATATTTATTTTATTCTGTTTTTTGTATATGTATTTGTTGATATAGCGGCAAAAGAAATACATCATCTGTGAAAAATTCAACTGTCTTACTTTCACGGTTCATGAGATACAGCCAGACAGACAGACGGACGGACAGTGGAGTCTTACGAGTAGTAATCGGATTCCGTTGTTACCCCTCGGGTATGGAACTCTAAAACCAGGACTCTCCACGTATACAGTTTACATACACATTTTTCATACAAAAACCAAAAGTGACAAAATAAATACTTACGAGCGTCATTTCTTCCCCTCTGGAATAAACTCAGCACGAACGCGAATGATATCCAAATACTACTTAATATTTTTTTAAGTATGATAACTGTCATTTCTGGAATCCACGCGATTTAGTTATGTATGTGAGTAGGAACGCTCATGAATAATCGATTTTTACTTTTAGTTTGCGGGTACGACATAGCAGGGATACGCATAGCCTCGACTCATATTTACCAGCAGATCGCGATCCGAGGCGTTTAGTTTCAGACAATCAAAATATTTTATTTTACATAGGCCTGCGTGGACACTTATCACCTACCTAGCTTTTTTCCAAATATGTTGGGGTTAGCTTCCAGTCTAACCGGATGCAGCTGAATACCACTATTTTACATGAATAAACTACCTATCTGACCTCCATAACAGAGTTAAACTGAGTGTTCGATACCCTTGTTAAGACTGGTTGCCAGACTTTCGGGTCACTGACTACTTAACAACTGTCAAAGATCTACAATTGACAGCCGAAACCAACGGCTTAACGTGCTTTCTGAGGCACGGAGGAAAATCGGTATGTGATAGGTGGTCATCCATCACCGGACCATCCTAGGCAAGTGCGGCTTAACCTGAAGATCGACCCACTGTTATTATTTAGCCACCAGCTCAGACATGGGCATTTAGCGCACTAGAAAATATATAGTTCCGACGTTAGAAAATGAGCTACCCCCACAGTTAATATCGCATGCCAAATCAGCCAACCAGCTTAAAAATATACTTAAAAAACATTACCTGTGGCGGTCATCGCTACTCCGGCAATTAATAACTTTAATTAGGATAAAATCGAAAATGTAAACACTCCACAATACAAGTAGTACATCTTATTTTCCCGTTACACAGAGCTGTCAAATTCGAACAAATGTCAGATCATAGACAACAATAGAAAACACAATCATTGTCTTTGGGTATAAATAAACTAACAGTTATTAACAGGAATATACACATTTATTTAGTTGCTATATTTACATCACACATAATATCTATTTACAGATAACTTTTACTTTAATTTAACAATACTAATAAATATTTACACGGAACAAAATATAAGCATACATTGTAATGTACCGGTGTGTACCTTTCCGAACGCAACTTCGGGTGCGTTCGGCAAAGCTCGGCCTCCGTCGGAACTTATGACTAGCTAAAAATCAATTAGGCATGGTCATCGAGTTCAGTACTCGTTTTGGCCTCCTGACCTGTACACGCTACTTGTTACAACCAAATCTAGACTTGTGTCGTAGACCTAGATCCCGCTAATCGGCTCGATATAATCTCCGCAGCCTAGTGCCTGTATTAAGTAAACTGTCCTCTATCGTTTTAGACTATTTGTAACATTAAGCCTAATAGAAGTGTAGAGAAATTTATAATATAGGAATTATATTCCGGACCGCCGTTTTATTCGTCGTTTCCTCCATACACTTCATACCTCTCATTGTGTCCATAGCTTGTTTTGCATCCATGGACAATAGTAATCATTTTCCATGGATGTATGTGTATGAATCTGTAAGTTCACTTTCTTTTTTATTTTAATTATTTTATTTAAAAAAATCGAAATTTGTTTTAATGTTAATGTGACACGAGAACAACTGCCGACAAACTGTTTTGCAGTTTAGCAGATTTTTTATATGTTATATAATTACAGATTTTGAATAAACAAATAAAAAAAAATTACAAAATGTCGATAAAAAATATACACGTGCGCACACAATAGTACAATAGCACATTGGCTCGAGTTTAAGTGGTGCTGGTCCCGTGCAGTACTTATAGCTGTGCGTTAACTGTCACTTACGAGATATCTTCCGTGATTTTCTGTAATTTTGAGCTCCCGATAAAAGAAGAAGAAAAAGAAGAAACAAAAAAACTGAAACTAAACTAAACTGTCACTTACGGGAAGATATCCCGTAAGTGACAGTTTATGTGTAAGTGAACACCGTGAAAGTTTAAAACAGTGTTAGCTGTGCGTTGACTTTTAATCGGATCCATGAAGTGGTAATTCCATCTTTGTCTTGAAAAGTAAAATACTTAGATCTAACCCCTGCATGCTATGTAATTATTTGTGAAACACAAACAAGAAGCACTAACCTGGTGGCCTACCATGACGTCTTAAAGCAGGAGTAATTCCAGTGAGGAAAAGAAATGCCGCTGGACGACCTGTATTGCCAGGGTTGCGGGACTGTTCGAAAGAGATACCGCGGCCCTGGAACACAAAGGGCAAAGGAAGGAACATGGATGGGTTTTAGTCAGTAAAAGTCTGACACTCCTTCCTGCTCAGCCCAGAGCGGGATGATGATTTCCCATCTGAAAAAAAAAAAAAAAAGTACGACCTGTATAGCTCTGTCTCTTTGCCACATTACGCTTTGGAATTACTTCTGCTTTATTTAAGACGTTATAGTAAACCCCCTGAATGTCAAGTAGAATTTCATTTGCGAAGTGAATCCTATGTTTAAAATAAATATGTTAGTTAAATTAATTGAATACATCAGTCTATAAATTTTCATTTAGAACTTTATAGTGGCTTTGTGTCTAATAGACTTTTTTGATCCTAAGATTTTTCTGAATACTTAAAACATAGGTATCTAAATACAATTTTAACTATTTAAAAAAAAAACCTAAGTTTTTTTTGTGGATACTTTAATCAAAAGCTTTATTTCACGTACAGTTTATTTTACAGCACAGTGGGTCAAAATATTGCAAATATGGATGCCTCGCCATGCCCAATGTGCCGTGCCAATAATATACCTACAAAGGAAACGGTGGAATGAGCTTAATGGAACAAATAAGGACAATACTGGCTCTGAACCCTCGTGCGTATATTTAAACGAGTACCCATATCTACCTCTTTCACAACACTTGGGTGTTACGGTCCGTCGATTCATAATCTAGACAATCTATACACATAAATAAAATTGAAGTTTCTATTTGTAACTTCAAAATAACAGGACTTTTACTGAATACATATGAAAATATATACGGTACTTATAACAAAATAACATATTTTAATTTTTGTCGGTTTGTTTGTTCCGACTAATCTCCGAAACGGCTCGATCGATTTTGACGGAACTTTTACTGGCAGATAGCTGATGATACTTTAATTTTTTTTTTATTGTTTTCCGTGAAAAAACACCATTGATATTTTTAACAACATACGATTCAAATAGGGAAGCAATATTTTTATATTAATTTCACGCGGATGCATTTCGCGGGCAACAGCTAGTAAATAATAATACGTAATCGAAACATAACTATCCTAAAAAAAACTTTGCCCGTGTAAGTACAGTTCTTTTATATGTAAGAAACACCTGTTTTTTTTTTTAACTTTAAAAAATTCACTGCTTCAGTTGCTGGTTTCTTGTTAATAACCGATGTTAAAAAAACTGGCACCAAAAGATTTAGCAGTTCCTATGTCCATGTTCCTTATACCGTATATTTGTATTTTCAGTATAGGTAGGTAGACCACAAGTAGAACTACTTGTTACGGTCCACTGCCCCTGAAAGTATACAGTAACGAGAATTATAATATGACCAGCAATCGAGTGTTGACATACGCTACATTATCTTATCTGCACAAGTGTACTCTAGGTAATCGAGAGCGTGTTAAAAATTAATCAAATCCTATACTGTAAATTATTTATTATTTTTTTTATAAAAACTAAAATAATGCTAAAAAGAAGACTAAAACGACGACAATACTACGAGTAAGTTCTCCTCCCCATCGCTGTCAACCGTAAACGTGCCCAGAAGACTGGCAGCAATGCCACGTTGAATGGCAATGCTAATTCTTTGACCAAAGAAAGTAGTAATGTAGCATGTTTATAGTGATTTCCTAGTTCATCCCCATTCCTGATATTAATTTATATGATTACAAAAACCTTTCTTTCCAATAATCCGGTCCTTTGCAAAAACAAAAAGAAACGATTTTTCCAATTATCCTATCACATTTAAAAGAAGAAAATAATATACCTCCTCGACTCGACTGCCCCGTGCTTCTCGTTCTTCACGACTGCTGAACGTGAGATCCTTAGGTTCAATTCAAGGGTCGAGCAGTGATAATGGGTTTTCCCATCAGGTATTTCATTACTAATACGTGTCTGTTACGCCACGAAGTCTAGATTTGTGCCCGGTTGATGGCAATAGGCACGCTCCCTATTACATGGGACTTATATAAACGTAACTGGCGAAATGTGGATGTACTTGCTGCCTCGGGGATTACAAGGAGTGATGTTAAGAAAATAATAAACTACCGTGATACCCTTTTCTTTACAATGCAGTTCCCTGAATCAACTTTCAGGATCTATGGATGATTGATCGACAAAACTGTTGAAAGATTAATCCTTGTCGCGGCGAAGTTTTCATCAAAAGTTGTCAGCATTTTGTGCTAGCACAAAGATGAATGAAAACGCCATTGTATTTTTCATCACACAGATCTTTTCATTGCACAATTCCGCAGCAGTCAATATTTGTCAAAAATTACAAGTTTTAGGAGTAAAAGAAGATTTTAACAGTACAACTGAAAAGGTTCCAGAAATTGTGAACATATTTTAGGGAGCAGTAGAGACCACCAAACTGAATATATTTATAGCTCCTTGAGATCAACGTCGAAATCGAAAAAGTTATCAGTTGTCCCATACAAAATTTCAAGACCCACTCTAGCAAATATATGTATAATAATATTTATTTTTTCGCAATGGCGCCCTTTTTTTCAGGATTGGAAATCATCCGATGACGTGGGAGCTCTGGACGGAGCGGGAGGGAGTGTCAGACTTGTCTGGCTAAAACCCATCCATGTTCCTTCTTTGCCCTTTGTGTTCCAGGGCCGCGGTTTCTTTTTCGAACAGTCCCGCAACCCTGGCAGGCATCGGCCCTTACAATTCATTTATTTCATTCATTCTATAGAAAAAGTTGTTCAATTTGATGGTCTACACGACAAACTCAAATTCAAAGCATTTATTTCATTTAGACCCGTGTCAGGCACCTTTGCATAGTCAAAATAAGATAACTACTGACCAGCCACAGGCATAATAACTGTGAATGGATCGTAGTTGCCTATTCCAAAATCGTAGATCTCATGTATATGGATGAGCAAGAAACTCCATGGACACTCTTTTCTAATCAAGTTAGATATTAAATAGTCCTGGGTACAATATTGTTGCTTCTATATGCAAGCACAATATAGAAATAGAAAAATTCATTGGACTGGGCTGGCCATGTCTGCCATGTATGCTCGATGAGCTGTGGGTCAAAATAACCACGATGTGGAGCCTTGACACAGCCCGAAGGCGACGCAGGTAGACCTCGCAGGAGAGTGCGGGACGAGCTGGACAAAACCGTTGGTTTATTCTTCGGACCGAAGAATTTGGAAGTCATCGGGAGAAGCCTTTGCCCACCCGTGGGATGACACGGGCTGACAGTAACAGTAAACATTCTAAAAAATAATATAAAAAATAATACGACCACATTTTTCTGATACATGCTGTAGATCTACAGTAGTGGGCTAATGTTCGTACCATGCATGGCCTTCTCGGAGCCCAGAATGATATCATATTTTATGCATAGACCAGTAAATTGCTCAATCTAATTGAGGATCAAACAACATATTGTTTTTTTTATTATTGATAGGTATACCGTATCAAGAGCAAAAGTTCCTTTTATTTATCTTAGTTTAAGATATGTGTGTTTGTGTTTCATATTTTGCAATTGATGATATTTTACGCACAATTAGGTATAAATAATAAACATAATATCCCTCTGAAAAAATCCTTAACTGAAAACGGCTAAGTAGATCATAAAACATTCATAATCTGCTTAGCCGTTTCCCAAATATGTCAGGGTCGGCTTCCAGTCTAACCGGATGCTGCTGAATACTAGTATTTTGCATAGAGCGACTGCCTATCTGACCTCCACAACCTAGTTAGTACTGGTAATACAATACCCCTTGGTAAGACTGGTTGTCAGACATTCGCCTCACCCGACTACCTGTTACGACTATCAAAGATCTACAAATGAGTCAGGACCAACGGCTTCACGTGCTTTCCGAGGCATGGAGGAAACTCGGTATGTAATGGGTGGTCCCATACACCCATCACCAACCTATGCAAGAGCGGCTTAACCTGAAGATTGATCCGAGCAGCTGTTATTATTAAATTGCTTTTCGTATGACAAACATTTATATTATTTCACTTTTGCTTGTTTATGACTTTCGCGCTACTGACTACCTGTAACGAAAAAAAAAACATTCTAACAAAAAACCATAAATGCCGAAAACTTCTAAAGAAAATCCTGACATCCATATTACCCGATACGCTCTTCACTTCACGAAGGTACCAATAAAATTATCATAATTGAGTAGATATTCCTGAATCTTTCGCAGTAAGAGGCTTTACTTACTTGGTATTGAAAAAACCTCCCCTTGCGGGCAACAGCTTGACTTTATTAAGTTTGTATTCCCTTTTTATTAATAAAAAACATACAAACATTAAAAAGTTTCGAGAAAAAGTAGGGTCTATGAAAAAACTGAGGCTTACGAATGTATTTATGTTTTTGTGTTTGAACGTAATTAAAGTAACTGCTTCAAATTGAAAGCATGGTCGTTAGAGATTCATAACATTTCACGCGAAATTCAAGGATACCATATTATTAATATTCTGTGAACATACGATGCTCCACGTACGTTACATAATCATAACGTATTAGATTTACCAAGTTTAACCAAACATGTGAAACCTAACACGTTACGATATCTCATTATAATAATTATCATAATCCGTGGTTATTTTTCGTTATCTGACCCCGAAAGATTAACCGTCGTGAAGGATACATTTTGACGTTTGCGCGAATCCACGTTCGAAACTCAAATCGCGATCGGGGAGCGCCGGGTCAGCACAACAGTGTCACTCCGACGTAGCGCTCAGGAACACGAGTCGACAGCGCGCTTGGCCGAACGCACTTATCGTAACATTAGAAAAAGTTAAAAAAAAAAAACTCTCTTTATTATTTGTGGTATGTATAATGACGTCAATTTAAATTACGAATAGTGATTGACAAAGTGAAAAATTCATGTGACGAAAAGTTTTTAAATTAGTTTCAGAGTGTTTTTTAATTAATATATTTGGTTTAATCAATAGACTTTTGGTATTTATTAGTTATTGAAATAAGACAGTAGATACTTAAAAAATATTTAGCTCGTGTTTTAAATATGATTAATTTACTAGTTTTATATGAAGCCGCAGTGGCTGAAACTTAATAGTGACAGTGAACTTGAAAAAAGTTACAGAAAATTTGCTTCTACTTCGATACTGGTAAGTGTAGTAATTATTATAAAATAATGATTATGTGATAATTATTTGGGATACAGAAATAAATATGTATGGTTCATTCTTACGACTATTTCTTCTAAAAAAAAGAGTTCTTTACTTCATTTAATTGATATTGCAGTAATTTTAGTATTTTATCCTACTTAAATAATTAATTATGCTGCACCTGCCAGGTATTTTTAATGCCTATTTCTATAGGCGTCAGCAAAATTAAATCATTGTTTTATATAAATATAAAGGATAGGTATACAACAGTATTAATTTCCCGTTGTATCACGAGTTTACATGTACGTAATCTGATTATTAATAATAAAAATAATTGTCATTTAATTTTATCGTTTTATGTTACTAATGGGGAAAGCCACAGCGTCGCTCTCCAATCTAAAAATAAATGATACAATGTAAAACAATACATGTTATTACAGCTTATTAAACAATTTTCATTATATCCATCATTTACGTGACAAGACGTATGTAGGAGTTAGTTGAAAGTAGGAAAAAAAAGAGTTTACACCTCTTCCTAAATTAAATTTATTGTTTCAAGACGACGACGACGACGCGTAATTTAGAGTTTCGAGTTTTTGTTTTTACGTCTGTGCTACACCCAAAACTTAAACCAATTTTTGTCTCAGTCTGCTCTGTCCCACAGCTGGGCAAAGGCCTCCTCATGACTTTCCAATTATTTTAAACTTAAACCAATGATTTTAAAATAATAAATCCGTATTTTAAACGTAACATTGTTCTACAATGGGATGTAATATCAAGCGAATAAAATACAGAGTTTTGAAATCCGGATTACGAAACCGGATTAAGACGGATTTAGCAAACATACATCACAATATAGAAGGGTTAATTCCCATTTTCACATGTATCATGAAGAGACGTGAGGTGTTATTTCTGAACAAAAAAAGTGTGACACCTCGGAAAGCAAGATATGAGGAAAATGAAAATGCGGCGGATGCAAGATTATGAGTGCTAGTCTTTGAGGCATTTAGACCGTGAATGCTTTCGGCTTGTATTCCTTTTTGTTACTGTTTTGAAGCTGGGATTTGTTCGCTTTTTTCTTCTCGATCTTGAGACAAAAAGTTAGCGTCGTCGAAAAGATGGCCTTTTTGGAATAATAAAAATGGTGGTGGCATGTGATGACGAATATGTGCCGAATGTTTGTGCAGGGCGAGTCGCATGTGATTATAAGAATAATAATTATAAATTTTGATCGATGGAGAGGCACAGGAAGACCAAAGAAAGATGGATGGATTGTGTGAGGAATGATATGGAGGAAAAAGGAGTAAATGATAGCGTGACGATTGGCAGGGGAGAATGGGAGAAAAAAACATGTTTCGCCGATCTCAATTAACATGGGACAATGGCAGGAAGACGATGAAAATAGGCGGAGTTAAAAAGAAGTTGCAAAACACGTTTCTCTGTCGAATAATTTGGTTGGAACAGACTCGTAGATATTTTCAATATTTCTATTTTTCTCAGTTCAAAATAGACAGAAACGTGTCGCCCATTTCCTTTCCTATATTGGATATTCGGAATACAAACGCAAACCGTGTTCCTATCGCGATGTCACATACCTTTTTGTGAGCTGCCTTTTGGACAGGTAATATTGGGCGTAGCGCTATGCGTAGGTACCCAAAAATGGACGTTCGACGGAGAATATTTTGCGATAACCACAATAAACTCGTATACCTAAACAAATACGAAAGAAGAAAATTCTTTATTTTCCTCTAAATTTTTACACGGCTCTTTTAAAATATTGCTAGGTATATATTATTATTTTTAGATTTTTAGGTTTTTTTTTTTGTTTTTTTTTTTATTCTATTGACTCCACTGTCCATCTGTCTGGATGTCTGTCATCAGGCTCTCATGAATCGTGATAGTTAGACAGTTGAAAGGAGATGTTTGATTTTGGGCCACCACTATGTACACTATATAGATAAATAGGAGAAAATAGGGGAATTTCATAAAAATACTAAAAAAATAATTTGAAGAAAGGTTCAGTGGTACAATAATGATCATTTGAAAAGTTTTTTTTAATAAAATAACCCTATTTTTAGGGCAGCCATGACAGTTGTGTTTGACAAATGAAGTTTGACGACTTTGACAGTTTTAAGAAGTGAAGTTTTTGAGTCTTTCCTTGCTTTGAGTTTGGATCTGTAGTATTTTATCGAAACCGAAACCCAAGATTTTAGAAATTCGTATTGTTTATTTTTATCGCAGGTATTACGATACACGTCAATCAAATGTTATTGTCAAAATGTCATTTTTCGCTTGCTGCTGATCTGATCCACCATGTTTAATTTCATATTGTGTTCCTCTCCTTGCCCAAGTTAATTTGAATGTACTTTGAAACGAAGTGAAATTAATGAAAACTACCATATTTTAAAGTTGTTCCCTATAAAATAAACCTACAATAACATTGAAATTGGGTTTAAATTTGAAATTACACAGGTTAAACGATCGCTGAAAACGCATCAAGTGCAAAAACACGCTTAACTTTTGACACGACAGTTGTTGTTAAAAACTTTTTTAGAATGCTATCAGTAATGATTTGATGAACATCGCAAAGGTGGCCTAAGGAAGACATATTTATTTTTGTTAGACAACTTAGCTAGAGAAGTGAAACTTCAAAGAAGATAAGTGCATGAGCGTACGACCAAGATATTTTTGCTTTCTAAGTAACTCAATCATCAGTCATGACATACACTACACCATCAAACGCTGACGTATTTCCTCTTTCAAAGCTGAGCAGCTTGCTGATTTTTTCCGTCAGACGTTAGCAATATCATAAGTTATGACTTGGTAGGGCTGACAGTTGAGTTATGAGTCGTATGAGCGTCAACCCCTTTGAGTGTTGCGAGGCGTGAATGCTTCCGTCTCACCATTAGCCGCCATCTTTGATATAAGTATATGGAATGTTTGCGTACCACTATTTCCACTTTATTAGGCAATTTAATAAATAGTCACAAACAGATAAGTAAGAAACGAATGACAGGTAAAAGGGTAACATAAAGGATAGTGCTATTTGTACCTATCAAGAATGTGGCGCTGAAAAAGTTGCATACAATTAGCTAGGTATATTCAATGGCGTGCCTAGTGGCCAACAATACGGCCAGCCCTTGGGGTTAGCAGACGGTTCAAAAACCCTGACATCAAAATCAAAATCAAAACACTTATTTCAAGTAGGCCAGTTACAGGCACTTTTGAATTGTCGAAACAAAGATAACAATGAAATGTAGCTACAGTCCCAGTCACAAGGCATAAAAACTGTGAAACTACTGTAGTTGCTCATTCCCTAGCGTAGATCTCTAAGGGGAAGAACGGGCAAGAAACTCCATGGACATTCTTTTAAATCAGCATATTGTTACAAGACCTTGGCTAAATCATTCATATCGAGATGGTACACTATGTGAGAACGATGTAGCAAGATGTGCACGTTAAAAGTGTCCATTGTAAAAACCAAAAAAAGACAATTCAAAAAATGAAAAATAATCAATTCAAAAAAAAAACCGTGGCAACTAAGAAATGACCAGTCCCAACTGACAGCGCCCATTCACGAACATGACGCATCCATCAATTCGACCATGTTGAAGGGAACTCAACACACGCGCCATCATCAGCGAGACATTTGCGTGAGCATGAAGAGTAGTAACCTAAAAGGGCAAGCCAAGCTTGAAAGTACCGCCACTAGGTATATTGTGTCACTTTTATTCAATAGGCTGAAATCTACAATATTAGTAAGCGATTACTATGCATGTAATATAGTGCAATATGGAAGCATTCTCTACGTAAACACTTTATATGAGAATCAGAAGGATTTCAAAAGAAGAAGATTTTGACTAATTTGTTAAAATTAATTAGGTTTGTGTGTATCCTGCAGAACTAAGGAAAAACACGATTTCTATGTAACAAGATCGTACATAAAGTGAATATCCAAAGCAATATCGAGTGTTTATTTTAAAAATTCCAACTCTAAGCTGAGGAAAAACTTGTTCTTTTTGTTAGTTTAAATGGTAATGTCATTAGGACAAGAGTTTGTGTTGACATCGGGCTAGCCCGCTTAAATTTTGGGTAACAGTTTTTAAATAAAATTTTATCGTTTTTGCTACATTTATTTATGCATGAAAGTTTGTCAAAAGGTCCTGATTTTCTAAAACTTGTTCCTAGAAAATATACATACATATTGTATATTTTTCTAGGCACAACTTTTACATACATAATGTATGTTTTTTTAGGAACAACTTTTAGAAAATCAGGTCCTTTTGACAAAAAATAAACTCAAGCCTTTTCCACATCGGAGTAGGCAGTAGCTCGTGGCTAAATATGACAGCCACTCGGGTCGGATCTTTAGGTTAAGCCATGCTTGCCTAGGTCGGTCTGTGGATGGGTGACCGCCCATTACATACAAAGTTTCCTCCGTGCCTCGGAAAGCTCGTTAAGCCGTTGGTCCCGGCTATCATTTGTAGATCTTTGACAGTCGTTACAGGTCAACCAGTCTTACCAAAGGGGTATCGTATTACCCAGTACTAACTGGGTTGTGGAGTTCAGATAGGCAGTAGCTCCATGTAAAATACTGGTATTCAGCGGCATCCCCTTAAACTGGAAGTCGACCCTAACATAATTGGGAAAAGGCTAGGCAGATGGTAGGCACAGGGTTTGGCAGTATTTGAATTACTTGTAATTAAAATACGTAATTGAAATACAAATACGTATTTGGTATTGGTAATTCAATTACTTCATAAAAATGTAATTTGAAATTGGTATTTCAAATACCTGACGCTGAGGTATTTTGTATTTAGTATTTCAAATACTTATGGCTTCAAAATACATCTGAAGAAAAAAAAACCTTAAGCGATCTGATTATGGGTGCGTCCTGCAGAAAAAGCGCTCGATAGTTTTCGTAAGCAAATGGCGACCGCTAAATATGTCAACTTTTAAAGTTGGCAACACTGCACCTGTACCGCACGTCTTGTCAAGTATCTTTTCAATTGTCATTTTCGGCTATTTTCACGAAAATTCTGTGTATTACTCAAGTTTACTATTAGGTACGAATAGGCGACATAAAACACTGACACCAGGTTAGGCACTAACCACACGATAAAGAAGAAGAAAGAATGAAGTGCGAATGTCACGATTAATTATTCTATCGTATTTACGTAATTTAACACCCGACTGTCTTTTGTAATTTATATTTCAAATATACGACTTAAAAATATTTTGTATTTCGTATTTTAAATACATGACAGATAGTGTTTTGTAATTTGTATTTAATTAAAGCAAAGCATGTATTTTGCCCAGCATATTTTGTATTTTTCTGACTAGGCAGTATCTGCAGAACGCCACCTGCTACGATCAGAAACTCCTTTCGCCTCGTCCACATTCATACACACACGCCGATTTTTTTGCGAGTCAAAAAATTTTAAATTTCCGTTTCAGCAGGTATTTTTCTAACATTTTCTTTGGTCTGACGTTGACACAGTTCTCTTGCAATAAAATAAACCTCAAATATCCTTATAAAATGTATAATATCTTGCAAAATATTAAATTTAATTAACTGTCAGTCAATCTGGCATGAGATGTTCTTCCGTGCAACATCTGGCATTTGCGCCACAATGGGGTTTGCCCCATTCAAATAAGGCCTTATGAGAATGGAATAATAAATATATGCAAACGCTGACATTGAATAAGAAATTGTTATGATACGCAATTTCTCTATGCTCTTCTTTTATTATATTCAAGGAAAGAGGCTGCAGATTATATCTGTTCAGAAAAATAAGATCAACTCACTACGAGGAAACCCATTTTTGACTTTACATGAAGAACTAAATTCTTTAATTTTTGTATTTATTTATGTAAACACACATAAAACACTTAATAGGACTTTTTATACTTTTTAAAGTCATCCATAGCACAAAAGTTTTCACACAATCTTGAAATTACTTCATCGGTATTGCATGAAACTAAAATGCAATTCCATAGTGTTTAAATTTTGTACTAGTCACGATTTCTAGTCAGAAATCGTGACTAGTACAAAATTTTAATCTTTAAATGTAATGAAACTGAAATTGCTTTTCGTTTGACATCATATAGTCATATCCTAGCCTTTTCCCAACTATGTTAGGCTCGGCTTCCTGTCAAACCACATGCAGCTGAATACCAGTATTTTACATGGAGCAACTGCCTATCTGACCTTCACAACCCTATTAGTACTTGGTAATACCAAATCCCTTGTTAAAACTGGTTGTCAGACTTTTGGGCCACTGACTACACATAACCACTGTCCAAAATCTAAAAATGACAGTTGGGACCAAAAGGTTTAACGTACTTTCCGGGGCACGGAGAAAACTCGGTATGTAATGGGTGGTCACCCATTCACGCACCAACCTAGGGAAGGTTGGTGCGTGGATGGTTGACCAAAACGCCGGCGTAACCTGAACTTTGATCCGAGCGGCTGTTCTTATTAAATTCTTGAATTGCTTTGTCGTACGACAAAGAGTTATTATTTTATAAATAAATATAAATATCGCTGGACATTACACACAGCGCCATCTAGGTGCCACACTAAGCTACGAGGCTTGTGTCGTGGACACCAGATAGTTGATAATACTACATAGATACTTTTTTGTTTGCAAATACATACTTATTATACATATAAACATCCATGACTCGGAAACAAATGTCCATGCTCATCACACAAACATTTGCTCCTACCGGGACTCGAACCCGAGACCCTAAGAACATAAGGCAGCCTCACTACCGCTGCGCCATTCGGGTCGTCAACAATTTTATATCATAACTGTGTACTTCAGTTCTATAAAGTCCGACCCAGTTTAATCAGTAAAGTTTTTTATGGTTCAAGCTGAAGACTAGACTAGATAATTCATAAGCATTATCTATAACAAGAATTTGTGTGGTTTACTATCACTAAAAACCCGACTACTGAAAAACCCCCTCTTTTGTCGGATTGTAGCCTATGTTACCCGGGCCATAATAACGAATCGATTGACACCTTATTCATCAAAATCGGATGAATAGTTTAGGCGCTACGGAGGAACGTACGTAAATACAAACGTACAAGTAAAGGTTGTATGTAGCCTTTAACGCAGCCGAAAGGCACTTGTTCTCCTCGTCATTGCGATTATTTTTTTGTTCGAGACCATACCTGGGAACTTTCTAGTTACAGAGATATTGGGGGTCAAAGTGCCGACTTTTTCTCTAGTTTTTTGTTGAATACATGTTTTTAACGTAAGGTTTTTACTGTAAACACCTCCATGACCCCCGTACTATTCAATCCATCCATCAGCACAATGTTTTGAGTGCGTTTCATTGAGTCCTACCGTAAAACGTGATTTTTCACCCCGGAAAAAAAGTCCTTTCCCAGCAATAATTTTTGCGTAAAGTTACTTAGTTTGATGTACAGAATACTTGGTTAACGGTTTCGTTAAGGGTCTTGTTACACCCTGTATACAATTCCTGAATAGACTGCTAAAATCAGAACCCAGGAAGGGTTATGATTTTAGCAGTCTATTTAGGCTTCGCTGTAGTCGGGTAAAAATAATCACATTCAAAAACATTTTTACTTATATGATTTTGAATTTGATTCTTTTAAATTCTAACTAGGCACTAGTGCCACATGTCCAAGTATTATAAGCCTTTAATTAAAGTCAGTTGGTTTTCTTTGCTTTTAACCTTTTTCGCAAGGTCAATGACGAGTAGCAGAGAGTCATAACCTAATAATTGGCCGTTGACAAAGAGAAGTAATATAATAAATATGCTTTCTTGAAGATAGGACAATACCTTGTTATTGGAACGCGACTAACGAAGTTATAGACATAATAAAAAGAAAATGTCGGCCTATAATTTTTCTGGACAAATAGATTCAGCAAATAGACCGCTGTTATATGACTATTAAATAATGTTACTGGCCTTTTATGGGACACCTGTAGAGTTTATAACTGTTATATTATGTTAGACTACTTTCTTATGTGAATATTTAGACGCAATTTTTAGGGTCGTATTGCTAAAAAGGTACAAGTGGAGCGCAGTGGTTTTATAGGTGGTTCTAATATTCAAAGTTGTAAAAACATAGAAAAGACTTAGATTTGTAAACCGTGGAAAAGACAATATAAACCACAAACGACGAACTAAACTATTTTTATTAGTGCACGAAAATACGATTTACGTGAATCGTAATAAAATTATTTCTTGAAAAAAAAAACCTACCTACTCACTTACACTACACACTTACATAGAAAACTCCCAAATTCAAAATACACGTAAAAAAAAAATGTTGACAATAAAACTATTTCTAAAAAGCCTTTTTTTTGTCGTGAGCACGCTTCTATATACGAGTAATAGACTCTTACTTTTGCTCTATTAATTAGCAGTGAAAGCTATAACTTTGCTAGGCTTTGTCTTAACTCTTAATAAATCTAACACTATTACACTACCTATCTTTTAACGTTTAATTGAGCTATTAATTCAGTCCAAAGATTTATTATTGAAGTCTTCTGTTTCTTGTCTCTATCTAGACGAAGTTTAGAAATTAAGATTTAATAAAATCATTATTGGTAACTTACTAATTCCTGGGTCTTTGCCAGCTTTGAGATCTAATTCTAGATCTAACTAACCCTTTAGCACATCGGGATAAAAAGTATCCTAGGATTTAGCCAAGATTTTGGTCTATCATGATTCACCTAACCTGGTCCCCAACTATGCTTAGGGTCAGCCTCACAACCCAGTTTGAACTGTGTCTGGGTCTAAGGTAAGACTGATTGTCAGACATTCAAGCCAATGACTACTGTAACGACTGTCAAAGATCTACAAATGACAGCCGGGGCCAATGGCTGAACGTGCTTTCGGAGGCACGGAGGAAACAGAGGATGTAATAGATGGACCCATACACAGACCAACCCCTGCAACCCAGCAAGCCTTGCTTAACCTTGACCTGTGTGGCTGTCATTATTTAGCGACGTGCTCCTCGGTTGTGGTTTATCTATAATATGCCAAATCTGTTCTAAGGTAGCGTGAAGACGCAACAATCAGACAGAACTTTTAATCATAAAACAAAACGCTTGTTTTGGAAAAAGAATTAACGCCGTATTTAAAAATACTTGATATTGTCTGATTCGACAAATTCCTTTCAGGACTTGCGTTAATTCTGTACCACATTTTTACCTGAACCAGCTGAATAATAAAGCAGCTTCAGCGCTGAAATAACACAAACATAGCTTAATGATAAATGCAGCAAGCCGACACACGCATCCGGTATAAAAGGAACATTATATGGTATGTATATATTGTGTGGTATACAAACAAGAATGTTCGTTGTAGTACGTGTATGTTTGCTTAATCTAGAGACCACTGGGCGTTGCCTTGACTTGCTGATATACCTATATGGATCTTAGTAAATTGATTTACTTATACAGATAATTATAAATTATCTAAAAAGGAAAACATTCTTGTCATCGCTTTTCATATTTGACAATTTTCATCACTCGCTTGACACCATGACGAATTTTACAAGTGTAAAATTCATTTTTAACGTATTCAGTAGCTGAAAAAAAGCCTTCCAAATGAATACGAAAAGGTTTAAAAAGCATTACTTTCGAAAGTCGGTGGCAAAAAATTCAAAGAAACAAACAAAGTCACTTAAATTCGTTTTTATCAAGTTTTTCTCAGTAGTACAAGAAAATATGATTTTATTTTTGTGAAAACGTGTACTTATTAGCTATCTCTTAATATACATTTTCACAAAAATAAAAATAGCTGTGTTCTCTTCGTGAGTTTGTACCAATTATAAATATATTTTGCCTTTGAAAACATCATCTTATCCTACAAACAAGTACCTATCTGATCGTAATCTTATCTTAACGCTGATATACATAATTTATTGCTGCAATACTATTTATATTCGTTTATCTTTTGTTATTTCTCTTTGTTATGTTTCGAATACCACTACGGATGCGAACCCTATCATTAAATCTGGATATGTCTCGAAGCTAAATCTGTTTCGCTGATTAGAGAGACGATGTCTCATCATATGGCAGCTTTGCATAATTTATTATTCTCTTGTGTTGCTTGCCATGTATATACATATTATTTATTATTCGATACTGGTGTTATTTCATTTTTAACCGACTTCAAAAAAGGAGGAGGTTATATGTTCGTGTATATGTTTCTTTTTTACCTATTGCTCCCCCATTTGTGGACTGATTCTCAAAATTATTTGAAAGATTATACTTCTGAGGTAGTCCCATGCAAATTTTGTGAAGATCTGATGCTGCTCTTCGGAGATATACTATGGAACTCTTCAAAAATAGACGGCAAATCTGTCGTGATTGCTGCAATTGCTTGGATGTTTATTGTTTATACAACATCGTGACGTAACATCACTGGTTCGATCCATGGTCCGGAGCGAGAGGGAATGGACGCCGTCACCTCCTTCTGCGAAGCAGTCATGCTAGCGAAGGAGGTGGCGGGACGTGAGAGGGAGAGAGCCTCACGTCTCAGCCGCCGCGGGAGACGCACCGGGCGTCGGGGGCCACCGCAGGCGCGGGCCTGTGGCCGGTGAGCTATGGGCTAGCTCGCCGTCCGTCCGTCTTATGACGACAGGCCGTGTCGACGGCGCGTTCGTGTTCCACGCGCGCCTCAAAGAGAGTCAGCAAACAGGAAGGGGTCCGTAAGGACCGACGCCTGCCAGGGTTGCGGGACTGTTTGAAAGAGATACCGCGGCCCTGGAACACAAAGGGCAAAGGAAGGAACATGGATGGGTTTTGGTCAGTAAAAGTCTGACACTCCCTCCTGCTCAGCCCAGAGCGGGAGGGGTTATTTGATGATTTCCCATCGGTAAAAAAAAAAAAAAAAAAATGCTCTGAGGGGGTACGCTGATGTGTACAATACACCCAGATTTCCATTTATTGGGATAAGACCATTACCATGACATGTATTGTTCATCATTTTCCCAGCTATTTTGCGGTCGGTTTCCAGTCTTACCGGATGCAGCTGAATACCAGTATTTTATACACAACACAATAGCCACGACATAAATGTTAGTAAAAAATAATTTCTAAAGCTATTGAGACATTTGCGTATGATCATCATTATTATGACGCTGAGCTGATAAAGGAAGGTACAACTCTTTAACGGTTAGGAGTTAGGTGATTTCTTGTTCTAGAATAATGCATAGATAATGTGACTTGTCGCTATAGATAGTTGTTTTCTCTAGAGACAACGGAGTGAGTGCTAGAAACTAAAAGTATTAACCGCATTTTAACCGATTTTTTGAAAAGAACTGTTGTTGTCACTTAGACGCGTATTTAATATTGTAAAATAATTCATGGCGATATGGGAACAACTAAAAATGGAAAAATAAAAACTTTTTTGCAAAACATAAAACCGACTAAAAAAAAAAGAAAAACAAAACGAATAACAAAAATACCTTTGTTTGATTGATTTTGTGTTTTTGTCACCGACTTCTGAAGCTTGACCTTTGTTTGATTGATTTGGTGTTTTTGTCGCTGGCTTCTGAAGCCAAACTTATTTTTCACTTTTTTGAGTTTTGGTTTGTTATTTTTGTTTTTCGTTTTGATTTTCTTTTTGTATTTTTTTGAAGGCGATTTTATGTTTTGCAAAAAAGTTTTTTATTTGTGTTTTTTCTTCCTTTTTCAATGTTTAATTAGCTATATATCGCATATCAGTGCATGTAGTGCTCTTTTTAAGGTAATGGGACACTTAGACTTTAGTTGGAAATGATTTGATATAAATGTAATAGTTTACTTATTGTTCAAGAGCCAAATAAAATAAATAAATAAATATTATATGCAATGTACAATGTCAGTACTTATGAATGTCATCTGCCTAGCGTTTTCCCAACTATGTTTTGGGGTCGGCTTCCAGTCTAACCGGATGCAACTGAATATATGGACCGACTGTTTGTCTGACCTCCACAGCCCTGTTAGTACTGAGTATTACGATACCCTTTGGTAAGACTGGTTGTCAGACTTTCGGGCCACTGATTACCTGTAAGACTTTAAAAGATCTGCAAATGACAGCCGGGACTAACGGCTTAACGTGCTTTCCTAGGCACAGAGGTAGCTCAGTATGTAATGCGTGATCATGCACAGACCAACCTAGGCAAGAGCGGCTGTATATTTAGTTACAAGCTCCTCGTCAGGACTAATGTGTGCACACTTCCTTATTCTTCATTTCTATTTATACACATGTAAGATCAAATGTTGCTGAACTGTGAATTTATACAATAAACTTCAGTGTAAGACTTTATCTATTCAGAAGTACATAATTATTTTATTATGGCCATAAATAATGATACATTATGATAATGGCTTGGTAGTTGATAATGTTATTAAAATATCACAATTGCATATGCGCAAACCGTTGATAAAAAATAATGACATAAAAACAAGAAGATAAAATGCCTTTATTTTCCCCATTATTGTTTTAACCTTTAAGTATGGACGTCAAATATTTTGAACACTAGTGCGGACGTGGAGTCTCTCAGGCTACTATATTCACATGCAACCTTTTCCTAGAAACTGATTCCGAACCGCGTCAAAACTGTATCTATATCTGAATATAGGTCTCTAATAAGACAAAAAAACAGGTATTTGGAATCAAATTTCTTTATTATAATTATAGAAAATATAAAAAAGTTAACAACCAAGGCATTTTATTCGATTTCTCAGGGTTATCATTTTAACCCATTAAAAGTAACTAAATCTAAGAATTTATCAAAAAAAACTTCTCTATCCACTAATTTAAGGGCATTACATTGCCCAATGACCTTGAGCATGCTGCCGCGTACTAACTTACGACGAAACGACGAGAGAGAGAGGGACGAGTGCGGGAGTGACATAGTGTTTTTCGCGAAATTTTGGATTTTTATAAAATATTTTAAAATATTAAAAGAAATAAGAGAAAAAAATCAATACACATTGTTAAATACGTCATTACGTATTTTTTGGTATAAAATTCATGCCGAGTTATTGAGCCGTTATAGAGAAAATTTTCAATTTAGGTTGAAAAAGGACCTATTTATTACGATTTTTTGATAAAATTTGAGTTAGTTTATTAACATTTTAAACAATACAATGTATTTGTGATGACCTTTAGTTTAACATATATTTTTTATATTGAAAACGCACAAAAGGATTCATCTACAAACTTCTCTAAACACACGGTATTTTCAGGATTTGAGCGATGTAATCCCCTTAATTTAAGAACGTAAAAAAAACATAAAAGCTCCTTCTAGCAACAAAAATAAAAAATTCTGACAGTAGTCATAGTATATGTAAATTAATTACTAAGAAATTGGTGAATAAAGAAGGGAATTATAAAAGGGGATTTTAGACAGGGCGAGGAAGACCTTAGAGAGGAATATATAACCCATCAAGATGCTTAAGGCACTAAGATTCAGTGGTGACCGCCGCAATGGACCAAAAACCGAAATCTTCATTAATATGCATAATGATACTGGAGAAACATTTGAAGCGACCTTCGGACATAGTGAAATGTTTATTTCTTTAAGCATACAAATGCACAGAAATTTTATACTTTTTTTTTTCGAGTGGTAAATCATCAAATCCTGGTCTGGGCGGAGCTTATCAGTTTCAGACTTGTACTGACTAAAACCCATCCATGTCCCTTCTTAGCCCTTTGTGTTCCAGGACCGCGGTATCTCTTTCGAACAGTCCCGCAGCCCCGGGAACTTTTACACCTTAGGTATATTTTTTCTATAAGTCAAACTTGGGCTCATCAATTCATTGACGAATTTCCACACATTATATTTTGCCATAACTAATATAAAATCGTATTTTTACTACAAAACTTCTATTATCATCTCGATATTCCATGTTCGTAACGAGTAGCTCCGAGATGTTTTCTCCAAAAGCAGAGTGTATATGTGTATTATTCAAGATGTATATCTTGTATATTAATTGTACTTAACCAAGCGTACACGATGGTATTATTAACACATGAGAAATGTGTACGAAATAGATCACTCCACAGTTCAAGATGTAAGCGTAGGTAGGATTAATTTGTGATGTTCATTGATAGGTTTATTGCTTTACAATTTAATTGTGACTAGCCTGTATCTTGATATTAATATATATGTATGGAGCCTTGCTAGCCCCGTGTTTTCGGCCTGACTTAAAACTTGTAGGTCGAAGTTTCCAAGTTTAAACCTAGGCATGGACTATCCTGGTGTTTCCAATTTACTTCATCATCACTGCTCTCAAATCGGTGATGGATAGCATCGTGAAGAAAATGAAAACGATTCGTGATTTTTTTGGTAATACAAATCGAAGACACCCACCAACCAGAAATGACCCCGTGTGATGGATTACACAAAGAGGAGGCCTGTCGTTGGGACGTTTTAGGCCGAATATGTTTGTGTGCAGTGCTCTGTATGAAGCCCAAACAATATGAGTTTAAAAATTTATGAAAATTCTAAAATAAAATTATTCAAATTAATGTTTAATTCTATTCAATATGTAAATAAAGGTACTTATGTATTGCTGACACATACATCGCAAAAAGGGTGGGGTGGAGAGATTCATGCTAATACCGACCTTTTATGTCCAAACTTTTAATTTAGTAGGTCACTTTTTTAACTCCACTAACATTCCAATGTCCATGTCGTGATGGCCCAGAGATTAAGGCCTCGCCTCTCATGCATGAGGTTGTGGGTTCAAATCCGGGCAAATACCAATGTGACTTTTTCAATTCTTAAGTAATTTCTAAGTTTATCCTGGATATCACAGACATCGATAATGGAAAAAAACATCGTGAGGAAACCTGGACTTATGAAAAAGTCTGAAATCGCCAACCCGTATTGAGCAAGCGTCGTGAACAATGCTCGTGCCTTCTCTGTTGAGAAGAGGCCTTTGCTCAGCTGTGGGACAGTAATAGGCTGGTATTAATTATTATTTTAACATTCCAATAAGTCTTTCATAAAGAAATACAGACTGAAAATTCTCATAGTACATTATTTTACTTAACAAAGTCTATTGCTTTATGGCCATTTAAATCTAATGTCAGCTGCAATGATTAGGATCTTTTGACGAGACGTTACCATTATCTTATTAATTATCCGTTTTGCTAAGCAGTTTAGCTCTATTCTGGTGTACCTACATAAACAGTCTTCATTAGAAAGTACTAGCTGTTGCCCGCGGCTTCGCTCGCGTTTTGGGCGGAAATTATCCCACGGGCACGACGCATAGCCTATGGCACTCGGGGATAATGTAGCTTCCGACCAGTGAAAGAATTTTCAAAATCGGTTCAGTAGATCCAGAGATTACCTCCTACATACAAACTTACAAACAAATTTTACCTCTTTATAATATTAGTATAGATTAAACCAACATTTATTTTGTAACTTTGTTTCAATAATAACTTATGTACCAGCAAAAGTTGTAACGTACTCTGTATCATATAGAATTCTAGACAAACTTCAGCAATGGCTAAAATTAGTAGTGGCAATTTCCTATCCGAAGTTTTTGATTCCGGAAAGTATTCACCGAAACCACGAAACTGGGTCTTCTTGCTTTATATTAAGCGGAGTATGGTAACACTGTTGTAAATTGTTCTATTGAATAATGGACAAAGTTTGACCCTATTATGTGGGGCAAGTATTGTTGAATTACAACCAATTTTTTCATAATGTCTGGCCTGGTTGATGACGTAACACGTTTTATGGAAAAATGCTGAGGTTTTTAGGAAATAACGACCGTAAGCATTTCATAAATATTTTCAGTGGCAGCCAATTTACGACTCTTTTGAAAGGGACTTTTTGACCTAATGAGTTAACTTATCACATTACACAAACAGAGGACCCAGATATTATTATACTCTTTAGGGCCTAGTACTAACGCGCGAAGTAAACGTGAAGCCAATTAATCTATACTTCTATACTAATATTATAAAGAGGTAAAGTTTGTGAGTATGTGAGTTTGTGAGGTTTTAAGGAGTAATCTCTGGATATACTGAACCGATTTTGAAAATTCTTTGACTAATAGAAAGCTACATTATCCCCGAGTGCCATAGGCTATATTTACAACGTGCCCGTGGGATAATTTCCGACCAAAACGCGAGCGAAGCCGCGGGCAACATCTAGTTGAAAATAATCTAATAATAATCGCGTTTCGTACCTACTTATTATTGACTAAGTTTTAAAATTTGATTCATATTCCTTGGATGATCTTGCTTGTATCAACTTAAACGTTTAAAATCAAAATGTAATGGGAAAGTTATGTTTTTGAATCCACAATCGTTCTAATTTACGTTAGGTATACTTCACACATTCGAGCTAGGGTGTGCTAGGGTATCGAAACAGAGTGATCTAAGTGATATTTTTACCAATACTAAGGTTATTACACAATAGCAAAAGAGAAAAATCATAATTCTTCCATGCCACACTGACCTAAGTGGTCTTCAGTGCTTTGTTCCTTGAGGGATCCCAACATGAACTATACAATTGGTGCGGTATGTAAAGTGAAGGCCATGCCAGACTGATCAAAGTAATGAGTTGCATTTACATCCTGTTGTGCCCTAGATGACTCTGGTTCCAACGTCGTCAATTAATCTCCTACGCAGCTCCTTTCGTTGAAAATAACAAGGAAAACCAAGTGTTTCGACAGACGCAAAATGTTTCCGTTTGTCGGAGCGCGGTGAGATCGAGGGTCTGTTGTCATTTCCATGTCATTGGCCTAATTCTTATTGCTACGTTGCTTCCTTCTTCCGCGCACAATGCCAAAGTAAGTATAAGTTTAAGTCATTTTAAGTAGATCTCGAGAAGATTTGTATACCTAGTAGAAAGATTGCCAGAAAGCGATAATACTGCCGCCATTAGCAAGAAGGCAAACAATCACTTCCACAAACCACAGCGTCAAAGCCAAGTCGCAATGACAGATTGCAGCAAAACTACTGGTTTCCATATTACTTAATGAAATCCCTTCTGGAGGTGGCGCCCTTGCTTATCTGCAGCAAATGGTAACATTGAGATCTACGGTATTTACAAACACACACTTGCATTACATCACCACCATTTGATATTTTTGCATGTGCTCCCGATAAATTTAAAAGTCTTACACTTAAGGAACTTTCTTGATTATTTATACACCTTTTTACAGTCTTTCTCTTATTTTTTGTTTTACATATTTTTTTTGTATTTTGTATTAATTGTACCTAACCCTAGCGATTATTTTCTCTGTTACTTATCCTGTAGTTAATTTGTGAACAGCGTTGTGGGCTGCAATATTGTCAATAAGTTTTGTATATTTCTTATCTCTATGTTTTATATTGCAG
Source organism: Eugnorisma glareosa (assembly GCA_947578425.1). Taxonomy (NCBI): domain Eukaryota; kingdom Metazoa; phylum Arthropoda; class Insecta; order Lepidoptera; family Noctuidae; genus Eugnorisma; species Eugnorisma glareosa. The sequence continues at coordinate 17,195,108 of OX387965.1, forward strand.
CTGTTTGTATACAAAAATAATAAAGCCAAAACCAAAACCACTTCCATTACTTGCACTTTCATAATAATTTTCTGTCGCACTTGCTAGTCTCTACACAGCAATGCAGCAGAAAAAACCCTATTTATGACCAACAATGCGGCAAAATTCCCTAAGACATCCTCCTGCGTTTATGACCCAGCTTTATTACACAACCTAAAAATGCTATTTGCCTAAAAATACACTTAATTTATAAAACTCCCACGTCTGACATCTATCTAACTAGTAGAGATATCTTGCAAAAACAGCTGCCTACTTAACATTTCCACTATCATCCTCAAAACAATGTAGGGTAAACATTTATTACATTTAAAGGAATTCACTTCACCTGTCTTGAGACGCAAGCGCAACTTAAAGTCCCATGTAATAGTTGGCGAGCCTATTGCCACTAACCGGGCACAAATCCAGACTCCGTGGCTGCTACTGAAAAATTCGTGAAGGAAAACCCGACAAAATTTTGCCCGATCCGGGAATCGAACCCAGGACCTCATGCTCCTTAGTCGCGCTTACGACTGCTAAACCAGCGAGTCAGTAATTAACTTTATGAATGTAAATTATGGTATACCGCTATCACAATAATTAATATACATTACTGCTTTGACTAAAGTAACAGTTATATGGGTTACCGACATTTACGAGTACCTAGAATAGGGGAATTAATGTTGTTACGGAACCGCGTACTCGTAATATTGCTAAGGAAAATATATTCAGCGCAATGCAGTATTATGGTTAATTTTTGTCTAAGTTCATTACTACATTGTTTTAGGCCTCCGAAATCAGTTTAAACTTCAAAATATATAACCGTAACATCATTTAGGATTCAAATACCTGAAAAACGAATGAAAAACTAATACTTTCACAAGAAAATACTAGCAGGCCCACGAGTGTCTAGTGCAAAATATAACGTAATATCTTCCTCAAAATACTTCGCACTTTGGTAAAGTTATATGACTTGGATAATAAACAAAATACTGCTCTTAGTAAATTACATGTATGTTCGTAGCTTTTATTATAATCCTGCTTCCATCTTTTGTTTTACTGTCATAGTATTGTCCTTAAAACTTATCCAAGAAACGAAGATAGTTTCAAAGAAGCCAAGTAAAAGCTCACCCAATCATAATTAACGACAAAAAATCTAGTTAGAAAATGTCAGCGGGTCGAAACTACATAAAGCAAATATTTGATTTAGAAGGCAAGAAGGTAATTCGTTGAAAGATATTTTTAGAAACAGCTATTGCTTAAATGTCTGTAAAAATAAATATAATAGGCACACAAAAGAAAATTAATGAAGCTTAAAGCAAAGACGAAGTCACATTTAATAAATACATCGTTAGGTTAGGTATAAATCAAGTATCAAATAAATTGTGTAAAGCAATTTAGACTCTTGTAATTTTTTCGTTAGTCGAAATAATTCAGTGGATATTTTTTTACGATTTAACCGAATCGTGGTTCAAAATCCGAGTTCGACAAGGAACGATATGTGCGAAAGTACTCGATACTAAATCAATGTTGACAGATGGAACTCGGGTTCGGTATAGTGCATCGTCGTTTATACAGATAGTACCTTCATAGCTAGAGCTAGTGGAGATGGATTTTAAGTATAGTATTTCTAATGAAGTAGGAACTGTTAGTTTCCCTGTAGATACCGATTTAATAATTCATGGTCTTTGAACTTTTAATATTCTGACTAGTTTTTGATTGTGGCTTATAAACTTACCAGCCAGTTAACATATTGTAACATCATTTAAATGATTAACACTAGAAACGGGACATTTACCAAGTAACTTACTGTTTATTTTGAGTTCTCGATATTTCGTCGCTGTTGCAAGCACCATGATCACGGATAAACTGAAGTTATTGCGGGTCGGTGTTTATGAGCAGACAAATCTGAAAATCTCAATAAAACAATTAAAAAAAAAACTATGAAATAATTAATAAATTAATATATTATAATCTAATCTCAATCGTAGTGAGTTTCGTGTATCGGGAACAGAATCGAGTTGCGAGTGACAGTGGTAGCGGTACTGAGTGCAAAGTTTCTGGTGTTAATGATAATGTTATAGTGACCATGAGAGTTTAAAAACTTATATCATTTAAATCATCTGTAAGACCAAGACACACGCACCTCTGATTATTCGGATTCATGTGCTTATTGTATAATTATCACTTGCTTCAGTGAAGGAAAACATCGTGAGGAAAAAATAATATCCAGTCTAAAGTACATCGCGGGCCTGTGGACGGTGAGCTATGGGCTAGCTCGCCGTCCGTCCGTCTTATGACGACAGGCCGTGTCGACGGCGCGTTCGTGTTCCACGCGCGCCTCAAAGAGAGTCAGCAAACAGGAAGGGGTCCGTAAGGACCGACGCCTGCCAGGGTTGCGGGACTGTTCGAAAGAGATACCGCGGCCCTGGAACACAAAGGGCAAAGGAAGGAACATGGATGGGTTTTAGTCAGTAAAAGTCTGACACTCCCTCCTGCTCAGCGCAGAGCGGGAGGGGTTATTTGATGATTTCCCATCGATAAAAAAAAAAAAAAGTCTAAAGTACATACATATAAATGTAAGTTATCGCTCTCAGAATAATGAAAAGTCACGCATATAATCCCCAAAGGGTTAGGCAGAGGTGTACCCCCACATTTCGCCAGTTAGGTATATTTAAGTCCCTTGTAAAAGCGGGCGAGCCTATTGCCCTCAATCGGGCACAAATCCAGAATCCGTGACTGCTACTGAAAATACGACCTGGGAATCAAACCCAGGAAATCATGCTAAATCAGTTAGTTGCGCTTGGTCATTCTCATAAAAGTCACAACGGGTGACGGTAGAACTCTCTGTGCCTCAGAAAGCTCGTTAAACCATCGGTCCCGACTGTCATTTGTAGATCTATGAAACTTTCGGACTCGTCGTAATGACTACATTACGAGTAGTTCGAAAGTTTGACAACCACGTCACTTTACCACTCCAGTTACTGGGTTGTGAAAATAAGATAGGCAGTCAGCTGTATCAACAGCTGATTACCAGTATTTGATATGATACTGGTTGGTTAGAATGAAAACCAACACAGAATACCTAGGCAGATCATGATGTCCAACGATCATCATCTTCCAGCCCTTGTCCCATTCTACTTTGGGTCATCGCAACACATTTTCTTCTTCCATTCTCCCCTGTCAGACTTCACGGCATCATTTACTGCTTTCTCTTTCATATCATTCCCCACAGAATCCATCCATCTTTTCTTTAGCCTTCTTTTTTCGTATGGGAAATCATCAAATGACCCCTCTTCTTTGAGCGGAGTGGAAGGGAGTGTCAGACTTCTACTGACTAAAACCCATCCATGTTCCCTTTGCCCTATGTGTTCCAGGGCCGCGGTATCTCAGACTGGCAGGCATCGGCCCTTTCGGATCCCTTCCCGTTTGCTGACATCTCTTTGAGGCGCGCGTGGAACACTCGCGCGCCGTCGACATGGCCTGTCGTCATAAGACGGACGGACGGCGAGCCATTACTCACCGTCCACAAGCCAGCGATCTTTTCTTTAACCTTCCTCTTCCTCTCCATCCTTTTACATTCATGATGATGTAGATCAATGTGAAGGAAAAATAAAAAGTCTCTCAAATGAATCGCAATTATAAAATAAAAAAAAATAAAAGAGCCTTTTATTTCATGCAATAATAGTTTAAAAAAATATACATAGATTTTAAGTTATCTTATGCTAACACAGTTTTGATTTAATTTTGATTGTTTTGTGAATATATTTTTTTCATATTTATCATAATGATGATATTATTACACAAATTGATTTTAATTTTATTTTATTTAATGTTGGTATAGATGTGCAAATTCATTTTTAATTTCATTCATTGTTTTTTTTTTAAATAATCAAATGATAAATTAATATGACATATAAATTAAATTGGCATGCATGAACCCCTCAGGTAGTGAGGGTGAGGGCCTACTCCAGAGAATCCCAGCAATCTCGGCTTTGGCTTCTGTCAGCCAGTTTTTTCCCGCAACTCGTGTGATGTCGTCAGTCCATCTAGTTACAGGTCTTCCTCTTTTCCGAGTGCCTGTCGGACCTGGCCAAGCGGTCATGCGGATTGTCCATCGTTCTTCGCCCATTCTCGCTACGAGTCCTGCCCATCTCCATTTTAACTTTAGAGCGTAGGTGAGAGCATCTATCACTCCTGTTTTTTGCCTTATTGTAGTGTGACGAATTTTCTGACTTTTCTGAATCGTAATTACTGAACAGAAACTACCCTTGATATATCCAGAGATTTTGATTTATTTGTATTGGTCCGTCATTGCAATCAAAAGTTGTAACGAAGAGTACAATCAGGACGTAGAGATTGAAAATTAATACAATAAATAAAGCAATTTCTGGTTTATTTCGACGGGCATTGTTTACTTAAATATCATTGTACGTAGGCACATCGACGGATATCGAACATCCTGCCTACTTTGAAGCATAATATTGAATAAAGATTTTTTTATTACATTTTCATATTCACACATTGGATGCGATACGAAATGAGATTGCATATTGTGGTTAGCAGGGTTACGTGTAAGACAATGGAAGTGAATTGTGAATTGCGTATTTTAAAATGGATGAAGAGATACAAATATGCCAATCCTGAGACATTTCATATTTTTATAACGATGTATAACAGTAAACTGCACTGTAAACTGCACTGCCCGATACTTCGGACACATGCTAGGCGACTAGCGACGCGCCAAATACGCAGTGCGGACGGTTGCAAAGGTTTTAGAACGCTCGATTCACTTTGATACTCGCTTATAGGCGACTCGCAAGCCACCTGTCAGTGTGTACGTAACCCAAGGTTAGACAGAACGTCACTTTGCTGCCTGTTAATGCGTTTTCTCCGGACTATAAAGCAAGTTGATAAGCACACACACACTTATAATAAATCTTTAGCAAACCTACGCATATCGTGTAAAAGCTTTTCTTATAGACTTGTAACAAAACACCTCCATTATCCTGATCGACGTTTCTTTACGTTACACCGCAAAACTACGAATCGCGATGACGTTGAGAATTATGATATCAAAATAAAAAATAATGATTTATAACGCACTTGTTTGAAATATATTATTTTACGGAACTCACCGCGGGCTACGCGTTGTATAAACAAAACGTATAAAAATAGATTTTGATATAAACGTGAAACGAAACCAAATGTTTTATAAGTTTATTAGGTGGAGAGTCATTGATGACTCTAACCTGGAGTGTAAATGTGGTGCTGTTCCACAAACGATGGGGCACTTACGTGTTCTTGGTGTCCTGTTGTTTGTTCTATCTATATTACATATCTATATTACAGGAACTGATGGACGCTCTGGGCTCTGACGACGCCAAACTTGTGGCTCAGTTCTGGGCCGACACAATTTAAATTGCCATCGACACGCTAAAAATAAAATATTTACAAAAAAAGATGTTAAAGATGAGTCGTACTTTGGTGATCGTGCACGCGTTGTAGCAAAACCTCTTGACTGCGACCTCCACACTCAAGCAGCATGCATCTTGCAAAAGAGATTGAGATTTAGATTGTGGATAAAATGAATGAAAAAAGTGATTCAGAACATGCCATAACTCACGGCGACCCAACTTAGGCCGGCCGTAGATGATAGGCTATACATGTGCAGTTTTGCAGTTTTGCCTGTACATTGAAACTGTGCAGGCATGCATGAACGTGTGTAGGACAAGACCGTACAGTTATCCTGGCTTGTACATGCAACCTAGAGAATACCCAAGGTTTTCTGATTGGACTGCGCAGTTCTCAGCCGTTTTGAATTTTTCTTTCGACACGAATGAAATACACATTAATAGAATATAAGACCAAACGAACAGTGGGTACTGTTCGTTTGGTCTTATATTCTAAGTGATTTTAAATCTCTCTCTTAAGTGATTTTAAATCGAGCGTTGGATTATTTATTTGTAGGCCAAGAAAATGGTTCGTGAGATAATTTTCCAAGTTGTTTTTGTTAAGGAAATAACACAACAATCATGTAAAAACAGTTTTTCCTATGACTTCACTCAACAATTACAATGCCTGTCATAATCACTATAGCGTAATCTCATCAAAAAAACTATCTGCGTCAAAATGATTTTCTCTTATAATTAAATGATAAAGGCATTCACGGTTGCTTTACTCCTGAATAAAATTCTCCAGCTATTCGTTGCCTTTCAAAAAGAATCTAGGGTTTCAAGATACAACGATATGAAAATAATTGTCCTAAATATTATTTATTATCTTAAAGGACGTGCGACGTTTTTGGCTGTAGAATACAATTTATTACAATGATTGATGCTATCAAGTCACATGATCTTTATTGAAGTAATCAAAATGCTTGATTGACACAACTAACTTATTTTGTTACAGTTAACATTTTTTTAACTAGGCCGGTTTTTTTAACTCTTCTACAATGATGTCACGTTAAGGGTAATCGAGAAACTTGTTTGAGCGTTCAATCATTTGAACTAGTATTGCTGCAATAATGTCGTGATGATCAACTTAACTAAGATTTTGATTAATTTAAACAAGATATCGTCAATCAAGCTAAAAAGTCACTTGATTGGAGTGCATTTTTTTTCAGTGTATGTGTATTTATTGTTAAGTAACTTGTAATTCTGGAAATATATACTCATAGGTCCGCTTTCTGTGGCAGGAGTAAATACAAATAAATTTAGAAGGGGAAAATTATTACACAGCGTGAAAAAAAAATCAACGGAAGGTGTCCAGAAGACTGTCAGCATTGCTGAAGAATGGCAATGCTAATTCCTTTAGCCATTAAAATAGGCCAGCCCTCTGTTCACGTAAAAAGTCAATCAACAGATTGGCGAAATCTTGACTAGATGAGCGTAGTGTTTCAACCTCAAACAACCCAAACACATAGCTACTAGTTAGGCTATCATACAAATAAGTACTAACATTATATTTGGCACAAAAGATAAACGTCTAAATTAGAATGACACGTGTTTGTTGATTAACCTTTTTTTCACAAACATGATGATTTACGTGACAGGCGAGACTAAACCGTTTTTTGTACAAAAGACGTCATAATCTTGATTCAACTCCAAAATTATGTGGAACTGGCCGAGTGCACTGTGTGCAACGAATGATTCCATCAACACGAAATAAATGCGAATAGTGCAAGACCACGACTGAGTTCGAACTTCATCATCTGTTAGCGAATGAAAAATGCTTTTTAGTAATTATAATACAAGACATGCTCAAATTGCGAAAGGGTTGCTTTATAATATTAAGTCAAGTCTACCATAGATCAGAAAAAATGTTTTTATTTTTACTCTTTCTCTTATTTTATAAATATAAATTTGAAAATTGTTTTTGTGAACTTAGTATAGTGTTTTTTTTTTCTGAAATAAACAAAAAATTGTTTAAAAAAAAATATATACAACCTAGTAGTTTTTGCCAATATAGTTGTCATCTTTTGATTATGTTCATCGACCTGTCTAGTAATTGGGAAAACTCGAACGATTTCATCGAGACTGGTGGTAAACTTTTTTTTACTCGGCGACTTGGCGATGAATAAAAGTTGTTCTTCATGCTTATTTTTGTTTTATATTAAACAGACAGTGCATTTTAAAACGTTAGAATTCTAGGTAGAAGATTGTAACGAACAAGCAAGATACAATAATTTACGACTGCAATGATCACACGTTGTAAAAATCGCATCTATCGGGAATCAAAGTCGGAATTGACGTCAGTGAAAATAGGATTGTTGAAAACCGATAGAGGCGTATCTGAATATTGTAAAAATAAACGCTATCTCTGTTGAACTCATAATCAGGCAGCTGATAAAAAGATCACAATGAGGTTTGCTGTAAGAAAACCCAATTCGGCGTTAGCCTCACTTTTTATATTTTAATCAAATGAGAGTTTGACGACCCGAATGGCGCAGCGGTAGTGAGGCTGCCTTACGTTCTTAGAATCGAATCCCGGAAGGAGCAAATATTTGTGTGATGAGCATGGACATTTGTTTCCGAGTCATGGATGTTTATATGTATAATAAGTATATGTTTACAAACAAAAAGTATCTATGTAGTATTATCAACTATCTGGTGTCCACGACACAAGCCTCGTTGCTTAGTGTGGCATCTAGATGGCGCTGTGTGTAATGTCCAGCGATATTTATTATTTATTAGTTTACATTTCCATCGATCATCGCAATTAATTTTGACAATCCGTTGGAACTTTGAGTACGATTATCTTGTTCCGAACACCGCATCAATCAGGAAGTTTTCCATTTTTTTTGACATGTTATTGTTTGAATTTCGCAAATCGGATTTTTTCATAAACAATCACATTTTCTCAATTGAAAAATTACGAAACGGTAAACACAAAGCCTCAATTATTCCAACATGATTTGTACCTTCCAAAATGACGGTAGTTTAATGAGAACTTGTGCAATCATGTCTATAATCACCGACCGCTGGGTCGGTGTAAAGGGCTCTTTGATAGCAAATGAATGAACTTGGGTCATCACTAATCAAAGGCGAGATTCAGACTGGGTTGAAATATCATGGCAATTCTGAATTGATGAATGAAAGTCCGGTATCAGAATTTTCATAAGCACCTGAGGATGAATGTCATCATCATCTGCCTAGCCTTTTCCTAGCCTACGTTGGGGTCGGCTTCCAGTCTAACCGGATGAAGAGGGAAACCAGTATTTTACATGGAGCCACTGTGTATCTGACCACAACCCAGTTATTACTGGGTAATACGATACCCCTTGGTAAGACTTGTTATCAGACTTTTTGGGCCACTGACTTTTCCGAGGCACGGAGGAAACTTCTTAATAATAAGGATGAATAATCATTTAAACGAAACAGTTATTGAAAATTTAATAATCGACGAACTTTAATAAAATATTCATGAATTTCAACAAACAATTAAAAAGCAATATGTACAGATGAGTTGGAATCAGTGAACACAGACAAGTACTAACAGTTAGCTTTTGTATATGTCATTAATGTTGAAACTATTAAAAAAAAATGCGATAAGTTGTAAAAGGGATTGTCACTAGTCCAAGGCACTGGGGGCTTAAAATGGCCGCTTTAACAGAATCGTAATAGGATAATAATATTAATCGCATTAAAATGGTCACAGGCGCAGTTAATATTATAAATTGTCACTTTGTGAACATTCTAAGAATTGTAACGAAATTCATATTATTAGCCTATTATTATGATTCTTCGATTAAGCGGCCATTTTAGACCCCCGGGTCGTTTTAGGACGTGACGATCAAGTAGGTCAAATATTAAAGAGTTTCTTGCGTTTCTTGCCCATTCAAATGCTTACTAATATAACACCTTCAAAATAACATCGTCTGTACTTGTTTGTGGTATTAAAACGTCAGATTTTTAACGCAAATAATAACGTTAAAAGTAGTTTTTAATGCTGACCGACACGATTCGCGTGCCAGAGACCGAAACTACGTAGCATTACAACCACAAATATAAATGATTACACCGGCAGCGGTCGTGTATATCATGGCCTTAATAATATTTATTTTGTAAAGAGCATGTAGTTCAGTACTGGTACACATTTTATACGCGTAACAAACAAATATTGTAAGAACACTGCATCGTAAGTCATACTGAAATGTCTCGGGGGTTTCAATGAGGGCTATCGCATGTGATTTCGCCGCTAGAGGCGTTAGTGTAGCGCGAGGGCACCGAAATGTCAGATATAATAGAAAGTGCACGCGTTTTTATCACGTATTTTTACTAATATTCACGATTGTGGTCTAGATTGAGCTATTCCTGATTAATTAAGACGTAAAAATTTTAAGTAGCAACTTAGGACCTTATATATTAGTACTTGGAGCTAAAATGATTTTTAAATGTTTCATGCTTGCTAATTTTAGGGAGAATATTGTAAATAAATGTATCTGAAATTTACACTAAGTATACGTATACGTAATAAAATAAACTTTTTATGAAGTTATTGGTACTGTAAAGTATAAAATAGAATTATTGGCATAACCTTACGCGACAGATGCGCCATCTGGTGAGCTCAAAAACGTTAGCCCTCATTAGGTATATTAACCTTCTATGAAGAATGTTAACTGTTTAAGGGTAATACAGGTTAATAAATCTGATGTTTATAAAGTTACATCATTGTTACCAGAAGTAATAGATACAAACGTGAAGAGCAATTTTTATCCGACTACGCGACAGCAAGAAAGGGTTATGTTTTTTATTTTGAGCATTTAGGCACTTACGCAGTGTGCTCACAAATCCTTACTCTGCTACTAGAATTTTCAAATGCCATTCAAATAAACGTGCGACTACGCAAACAATCGATTTCTAAATAAACACTGATGTACTAACCCGCTATTAATCTATCTGTATTTCCAGTTTACCCACTACAAGTCATGAATTCATGCAGGTTAATGAAACTAACTAAATTAAAACCCTACTAAACAGAGCAACCCTTCAACGCCTACCTCAGTTTATTACCAAACCCTTGTTTCTAACCGCGGCCTATCTACAGCCATATTTTATATCGCGTAACTATATGAGTAGGTACCTACATCTACTTGATGTCGATTACCCATCATACATAAACATATGAGCATCGGACAGACACTAATAGATGAAGGCATTAGGCTCTAAGTACTGAGATATGACATCACAATGTTGTAATGAGAGGTCGAGGAAAGATTCTATACGTATACGTAGATATCGCGTTAAATAAAAGAATTACCTAAGCCACCGAGCTCTGTTCGGATGAAAATAAAGAAAACGAATTTTCCCAGTTAGAAGATCTAGCTAGATCGTTTTTTTGCCCCCGTAAACCTCCATATTGCCACTTTCATCGAAATCTTTAGAGCCTTTTTCCAGAATTTGATTACAAATATCGCTCATTTAATTGTTTAAGATAGGATAAAAGATGGACTGACTTTGACATAATAACTGGTGGAAAAACACACTTACCGAAGCAGAAATACACTTGTTTTCCCGTTATTGCGATCATTTTCTTATTCTGGAACTTTATCTGGAAACCTTCTAGTTACGAAGATATTGAAAGTCAAAGTTCTAACTTTTGTACACGTGTTTAAAAAAAAAATACAAGTTTAAAAAGTGACTTTAGTTTAAATACCTCCTAGGCCCCTGTGCTATTCAATGTATCCATCAGCACAATGTCCTAAGTGCGTTACATGGAGCGGTTCCGTAAGCTGTGATTATTCGCACCAAAAAAACATCGTTTCCAGCAATAATTTTTGAGCAGTGCTACTTAGGTTGATGTACAAAATGCTTGGTTGATGGCTGCGTGAAGGATCCGATTATACCCTGTATGTAAGTTGGCTGTGTCATGCATAGCCAATAGGTTGACCTAGGCAGTTATTTGAAATACTCGTATTCATCTGTATCAAGTAAGATTGACAGCTGATCCCAACATACTTAAGGAATAGGCTAGTTCTTTTAACAACAACATTTTTAGAGTGACCAAGTATCTATTATTAATACTCGACTTTCAAAGTAGGTACTTTTAAATTGATTTTGATCAAAAAGGCATGATGAAAACTTGAAAATATGGCAAGGCGCACTTCGGTTCGATAAAATTGCAATATCTGTACGCCGATTTTTTTTACTTCGTGATTGGAAAAGTTTTTAAATTCATCCGGGGTGTCTCGTTCAATTTGCAGCTGATATGCTCGGAGTAGACCCAAGGAGGATTCGTAGTACTGAAATGGCAATGCATAAAGTTTTTAAGGTAAAGGTTTAAGTTTTATGCATTGCCATCTTTGATTGAATACAAAATACAAAAAAAAATACAAAATAGTTTATTTCTGTAACTTTCTTGTACAATATTATTCTGTGGCTAGAACCTCCCAGGAAGCATGTAGTAATGCTTGTGTTGGGTGGTTCTGCTCCTCCCTCGGATCAACATATTTTTAGGTAGTTATATAACTAAACTATTTTAAGTAATTACAAACAAGTAGGTACACAATGAATGAAAAGTTAGAGATACTGGTATGACTTCTCTTTATGAGTGTGAGTGCATGCATGTGTGGTGTGTGTGTGTGTGTTGAGTGTGTGTGCGTGTGTGTGTGAGGGTATGTGTGTGTGTGTGCCTTTATGATAATTATAATATATATTTCTCATATAGCCTGTGTGAATTTGACTCCTAATTAGGAGACTTCTAGCCCTACGAATGTATTTACATTCAGTCAAAGATTTAAATCATTAGATGTGCCCTCACCGAACTTAGGTCGCGCGAAAGTCTTTATGCCTGTGGTTTTAGATTAGCGTTTTTTTGCCACACATGGAACTCGCACGAGCGTTGATGCGCGTATAATCTCGTACAAGCGCAAGTCGCGAAATAAGTAGACAGTTTTGCTGACAGCTGTCATTTTAATCAAGGGATCCCCCCGGAATAAGCGCATGTACGAGCGTTTGAATTTTTTATAGCGCGTAATGTGACGCGCGTCAGCCGGAACGAGCTTATACGCGCTACAAAATACGCTAGTCAGAATCGGCTCTAAGACAAGTGAGATCACAGATTCCGGATGACCGAGGCAATACTTTTCAAATGTGTGACAACGAAACAAAAACGTTACCATTTTGACCCCACCTGACGCGGTACGGCTAATTCTACCTCCAAATTAAACAAAAAAAGAAAGTAGTTCTAAAACTAATCATTTTACTTTGGTGAGCAAAAATAAATTACCTACTGCTTAATTAAAGTACCTAATCTCTGTATTAAAAGGTCGTTCTATATTAATTACCTAAGGTCTAGACTTGCCTACGTCAATTACTTAGGCATTATTACAAGCTGCACAATTAAAAACGAATCACAAAAGGCCCAAAGCTGAAGAAACCTTAATTAAGAAGCGATATTATTAACGACAAAGGTTCACTCTTTTACAACCACTTTTATCTTAAAATATAATAATCATGTGTCACTATGTTCGTACGCGCAACTGTCCGAAACCACTCAACCGATTTCTATGAAATTTTGTCAATGTTTATGGTTAGTTTCAGCTTAAAAGATAGGGTATTATGGACCTGATAGGTGGTTCCGTACGAAGCCGGTGGGGTTTCTAACTACCTATTATATTTTTATAAATTAAATTCGTTTTTGGTGTCTATCTGTTTGACTGTGTTGTTCTCATAAACTGCGGCTTGGACTTAAATGCATTCACAATCATTTTGACACTTTATTCCGGAAGTTCTGTGTGTTACTTAAAACTATATTTATTTATTTAAACTGCACGTACAATAGTGGTAAATAGGCGGACTTAATATCACAAGGCATTGCCTTAGGGTTAAATATATAGGACAACATAGTGACAAAATTATATCTAAAAAAAGAACTACTTGTTCTCGAAAATTTATATACAATATACTAAATAAATAAATCTAGATATTTTGTCAAGTCATAAAAGCCGAGCGAAGCAGGGGCGGGCCGCTACTTATGTCAATAAAACGATCATATACCTACTCTGTATGATGAAGTATGACCATAACATGACGGAGGCGTACCGTCCAATCACCTTTTAATTTATTAATGAACATAAAGGGTGTATTGACGCACCCTTTAGCGGTATTGTCTAAGCGTTTATCCATACTAATATCATGCAAATGACTTTGTGTGTATGTGTTCTGTTTGATGATCTCAAAGAAATGTATATTTATATTTCAGCCTGTACTATTTGTTTCAATACTATTACCCCTAGACAAACGAAGGATTTATTTCACGCGGTACGGCTTTCGTGTTTTTTTTTTATGAGCCGCAAAGGGCAAACAGTCCGCAAAGGCCTATACGAACGAGATATAGTTCCTCTGAATAAATGCGTTCGGAATTCGGAAAAGCAGAGCTGTGTCACTGTATTTTTTATTTTCATACGAAATTGAGTGTAGGTGAATTGGCAAATTAAAAATCTTTTATAAATGCCTGTATGTTTAGTGAACAAAATCACAAATTCTGATCGGATCGTTGATACTGCACGGGTTGAAAACTCCGAATAGAGCCAGATTTTTAGGATTTAACAAAACCAGTTCCACAGTAGTCGGTATTTTTTTATTTTTTTTCTGTTTTATTACATAGTTTCGATGCCCTACGTGGTTTTAGTCGATTAGTATTCTCTTCTATCCCCTTCGCAGAATATAAGCCGGATTCTACATTTGTCTTCTATTCTTTTTAGAGTAAAGTGGTTGCGTATAAAGGTGCCTCGGCTACTCAACAACCAATATTTCATACTATTTTTAACCGGAGCCGTCTCCACATTATACAACGCAAGCGCTATGACTAATGCCTGCTAAACCTCCGGGTCGCGAACGAGACGCGTTTTGCGACAGCAACTGTGTATAAAATGAATTAAGAAGTTCTAATGTCATGAACAGTGATCGGACTAAGTAGAGCTAATGTAGGCTAAAGTTCAAACAAGGAACAGAAATGAAATGTGTTCCTTACGACAATTTTTTTTTGTTCCGAATATTTTTTTCTGAAACTCGGAAATGTATCGGAAGTACATTTAATAATAATGTTATTTATTAATCAGTACAGTAAACTAATTGAATTAATAATTTTTCCTTTTTAACCGACTTCGAAAACAAGGAGCACGTTCACAAAAAGTTACGTTAGTTAGTTGTTTACGTGTAGTTCCAATAATTGTACAAAATGAATAAATGGTATGAAAACCTATAAATTGTTTTTTTTTACCTTGTTAGTTCTAACTATTAAAGCTACTTACGGCGTTCAAACGAAGATAAGGATAACCTTTATTTTTTTAAACAATAAAAATAATGCACTGTTTTTTTAAACAGAAACAGTAAATGAGTTCGATAGTTGTTTTACTTTATTAATTTTAGTTGTACTTAAGTAGCGTTCTGACATTAGAAAAATTCCGAATAAAAAAAATTGTCGTAAGGAAGTCTCCACTTTCGTTTCTGTTCCTTGAACTTTAGGCACATTAGCTCTACCTATTCCGATTACTGGTCATGAACCACAGTGGTATAGCATTAACGCTAAAGAACGCACGTATCACTTGATGCAAGGCGCATTGCAAGTATTTAACGAGGCCTAAATATCTCCTTACTTGGCAATAGTAAAGCGCGCATTTTGTTTCCTATGAGATCGCTTTTAGCGGTAAAACCACCCATTGTGTC
Source organism: Eugnorisma glareosa (assembly GCA_947578425.1). NCBI lineage: Eukaryota > Metazoa > Arthropoda > Insecta > Lepidoptera > Noctuidae > Eugnorisma > Eugnorisma glareosa. Next base: position 17,210,293 of record OX387965.1, read on the forward strand.
AACCTATGTGAAATGTTCTTCTTTTATTAATGTTATTTTTTACATTACGATATTTTTAATGAAAATATTCTATTATATTCGTGCTATACATAGATCTTAGGTCTTCCTCTATGGAAGATCTCAAAATTAACTTAACTAATTAGTGAATACTGACTATTTTGAAGCCAAATTTTACGTACGATGTTACCTAAATCACTAAGTATACAGGGTGTCAGGTACAGCCCTCCACAAACTGATGGGGTGAATTCCGTATATAAGCATTCACTGCTTTTATTATTACCCATTAATTCTGAGGAATCAGAATGTATACAAGTTATTTGTCTGCAATATGTGGCCGTTACATGCCACGTCTAGATTTTGAAAAGCATCCTAACTGTGTGACAGTCTGTTTGCATTATGAACACACGTGTACACACGCTTAGGGACCTCGCGTACACGCGCGTGTCGTTGGTCGCAAGTCGTATCTCTTGAGGTCGAAAACAAGGCGTTCGTGTTCGTCCGCGTGAAAAAGGCCTTGAATTCCCTAACATTTGCGGCAACGAACGTAGGCGTGCGAAGTCAAATGGATCTCTCATTCAATAAATCATTTTTGAATAATATAGCGTATGAATAAACTATTTGTATCACATTATGTTTATTGGGAATACATTTACATCGCATTTCTACAATATGCTGGCAGTACCCTGCGCCCTATTTGTGATAATCACCGTTTTCTATCAGTAATTCGATCGGATAGATAATATTTTGTTGATGATAATGTTCTTTTCCGCACTGTCTTCGGCATTTACCAAAGTGGGAATCCGACCCAATAAAATGTAACAGCAATGACAGGTCATCTACAGTGTGTAAGAAATGCATGGTCTTATTTCGTGTGTGGTGTTTCAAGGTGTGGGCCATCAAACTGAAACACCATCTCCATGGGACTACATCAAAATCATCATCTGCTTAGCCTTTTCCCAACTAAGTTGGGGTTGGCTTTCAGCTACCGGTAAAGCAGGGTCAAAGTTCCAACTTTTTTTAATATTAAACTTTAAACTAAATACCACCAAGACTCCTTTAGTATTCAATGTATCCATCAGCATAAAGTTTTGAGTGCGTTACACACAAAACTGTGCTAAAAACTTTGTACGGTAGGACACAAAGTTTTGAGTCCTACCGTAAACCGTGATTTCTTTCACCCCCAAAAAAGTCGTTTCCCAGCAATCATTTTTGCATAGACTTACTACTTAGTTGGATGTACAGAGTGCTTGGTTGACGGTTTCATTAAGAATCCGTTTACACCTTGTTTATGGAAGGACTATTTTTTAGTCTGGTTTCCCAGGCCGGAAATAGTGTCATTGGGTTTACCATCAGGAATTTCTCAGTAGGAGCCTGAGCTGGAATTTTGTCCGGTTAATGGCAATAGGCTTGCCCCTACATGAAAATTAAACAGACGAAATGTAAATAGTACATCCACGTTTCACCAGTAGATAGGTACACCGCTTCATAAAATATCGCGAAAAAAAAAAATTGTGTTATGTTTTGTATTTACGTACATAAATCCTTCAGTAAACTCATAGCCATTTCGTTCAGCCATGTTATACCAGCAAATACCTATATTTATTCTGAACAAACATCATAGCCTATATTAAATGCTGCACTGGCAGATCCGGCCAGCCATCGAAATGGTCTAACTCTAGGCAGTTTGGCATCCGCAAATATTTGTGAAGCCAGTTCATCCGATAGGTCAAATACCTATAAACTTGACCAGTGATATTTGCACTTGAATATTATTAGATAGTTTCGATGAATGAAAAGGTTAAGCGTCTAATATTACTTTTCTGACTACGTCCGTCAAAAATACGATAGTTCGAAAAATTTATATGAAGCACAACAAATGAATGTTTTCAGAATTGGTTAGCCTTTTTATTCGGTTAATGAATTTCAGTAACTATGCAGAAAATACTAGTATAGAATTCAGTGGAAGACGTTTAAAAAATCGGAATCTTAAAAACTGCTCAAGCAAAGAGTAATGAATTTTAAAAGAAAAACATATTTCCTTTGAGTATTTTTGCTTGAACGTTGTAGAAAAATTCTTCAGGGGCATTTGTATAGGATATTACAACTAAAATTAGAAAAATAAAAGAACTTTTTTGCAAAAAATAAAACCGACTTCAAAAACTAAAAACAGTGAAAAATAACGTTAGCTTCAGAAGTCGGTGACAAAAAAACTGAATCAATCAAACAAAAGTGTCACTGCAATTTTTATTAGCCCTGTCTCGAAAAAATCAACACAACCCTCAACGTCTCATTCCTTATTGTCTCACCTTTGTATAAAATCTGTAAAAGTCCAATGAGTCCGTTTCAAACGAACGTAAAAATTAAGGGTATTTTCTTTTTTGAGATCTCTCGACGGTTTCCCTCTCGCCAAGGGTAATTTGTCATTTTGTTATGTTGGTAGCCGTGGGCCAAGTGACCTGTCATTACCCTCAGTTGGTACACGTAAATGTGTTGACACTGTCAAGAGTCTTTTCTTTTGCACCGTGAAAAAGTGTGAAAAGAATTTTTAATGCATAATAAAGACTGGATTCTTGAAGCTGAGGTTTCCATTAATTTTAGGACTATACCGAAGTAGGTCCTTTGTTCAATTGTTATTGTAACTGTATACAAACACGCTGAATTACACAGTAATATGGTGCTGGTAGGTGGGTTATTATTAAACAGCACCCTATTATATTGCCGATTAGAATACATTTTGCAATTTTTTTTAATGAATTTGCCAGTTCGAAAAGAAAACCCTAGATCTACGGGCAAGGAATATGCTTCAGCTTGAACACAGTCTAAAACACTAGTAACGAAGTCCTTTTTACCACTTCAGCATTTTACAAACTCCGATCTGTTAGTATGACGTGACATGTGCGTGTGCGCAGTTCTATATTTATTTTGCATGCGACAAATCATGTTTCTTTCGGTCTCTCAACGCTAATCGAGCGAAGGACTGACAGTCATGCGGTTCGTCCGTAGATACCGGGTAATTTAGGGTTATTTAACCGTGCAAAAAAACGAAGATACGAAAACTAGGAACACAAATTAAAACAGTAATATTGAAAACCATTAAAAAGTCGACCAACGGGATAATTGGCCAACGTAAGGATAAAGTTATTTTAGTTTTTAAAGATAAAGTGGTTTATGGTCGGTCGTAATGAATTTAAACTTTTTGATATTTGACAAAAACTAAAACAGTTAATATCTTTTACAGATTGTAAAATTCGTTCCGATCCCATGCGATGCGAGCCGTTTGGTGGAAATCATCGTTTATTCGACATTTACTTTCCGTGATAGAATCCAGGATATAATTTGTGAACCATTTGCATGAATTAAGCGCTATCACTTCCTGGAAGGTACAAGTCGAATTCCAAGTCTGCCTTTGATTTGTTCATTTGTTTTTCGTAGTTATTTAATATTGATGATTTTGGGGTTTCGTATCCAAGGGGTAAAATCGGGACCCTATGACTAAGACTCCACTTTCCGTCTGTCTGGCTGGCTGTCTGTCACCAGGCTGTGTCTCATGAACCGTGATAGCTAGACAGCAGTTGAAATTTTTACAGATGATTTATTTCTGTTGCCGCTATAACAAAAAATACTAAAAAGAGAATAAAATAAATATTTTAGTGGGGCTCCCATACAACAAACGTGTTTTTTTTTTCTCGCACTCGGCCGTTTTTTTATTTGTATACCAACCATTATGCAAGACACACATAATAATTATTATCTTAATACGTTTTGGAGAATCTAGAAGGTGGAATAATATTACTAACCTAATTCAGGATTTAATAGTCCCTTGGCATTACGTATTTAAATTCAGGGTAAATTTAATGTTAGTCTCTGGTGATATTAAATCCTAATTGTTGCTTCAAGCTAGGTATTCTATTTATGGGCCTTATGTTGTTTAGAATATTATTAATTCACTATTAGGTACATGTTCTGTAATCTTATAGGTGAACTAACTATTATACAAGTTCATTATTTAAAAAGAAAAAAATACCTTTTGTAACTCAGACACGCAAGTGAACTTAAATATAAGAACAGCGTATTTTAGGTATACAGGGTGCAAGGGACACCCCTCCACAAACTGATGGGGTACATTCAGCTACTTATTCTGAATGATACACCACCGGAATTTTTCTCCGGTTTTTTTTCCAGTTACTATTACTTTAATTCAATGTAAAATTACATTCCCTGTACGCATCACCCCATCCATGTAAATATTACGGCTAAAATCAAAAATCCAACAATGGATGTTGAAATACTCTAACGAACGACGCGTGAAATCAGCTGTTCACTTCCTGCCTAGCTACAGAGTTCATCGAACTCGTCGTCGCGCTTGCCGTTCGCTAGGTGCGTTTTGCCACGGTAAGGATACATTGCGTATGAGGGAAAAACTACAAATTTATTGGATTTCCATAACATTCCTGAAATAATTTCTTGTACCGGTCATCTTAGCATGATATACTGAATGCACCCCATCAGTTTGTGGAGGGGTGTCCCTTGCACCCTGCAATAGTTACCTAACATGAAATTATTATTAATTAATTAATTATTACGTATAAGAAGAGAGATAGTAACTATAAAGCCAATAAATTTGTAATTTAGCATACGTACGTACTACGAGTACATAGACTGGCGTCTGTTTCTCATGGGGACCTCCTACAATAGAAGACCACCGTCCTGCTACCTATCCTTTTACATAAACGTACTTCTTTTACCTCGTTTACCTAAAACGCTATACTTAAATACAAATATAAAAACGCAACACAAAGCCAGCATGAAACAAATAAAATATTAATAATAACACTTTGTTTCCCACTAAAATGCAAATACCATTCTTAAAATCACAACAAGACAAGATAAATCACTGCAATACCTACCCTGCAACTGTACCACAATGCCCGTAATAAATAAGAGCTAAACTGTAAAATACATCAGGAAACATTGCTTACATTGAATACAAGAGACAGTAAACAAATAGCCAGTTCAATATCAAGAAAATCTTTTAAGTCCTTAGTTATATAATGGCTTAAATATCGCTTCGACAGACAGTAACCATAGATTTTGTTCTTCTTAGCGTGTCGTTAATCTACGGTCAAGATACCCATATATTAATAGTGGTTGAGACGCATTGTAAGTAAATAATGTATACTGAACTGAAAATAACAATAAAATACGAAATAAATTCAAAATTGTCTTCAAAAAACTGGTTCCATTAAAAACGCAAATAGTTACCATTCAGCACTCATAAAACCGCAAAAAGATAAATCACTGCATTCCTCTGCAACTGTTCCACAATGCCCGTAATAAATAAAAGCTACGCTGCAAAATATTCAGAAAATCCTGCTAACATTTAATACAAGAGACAGTATCAAATAGCCAGTTCCACCTCAAGAAAATCTTCTAAGTCCGCCATTAAACATCGCTGCGACGGACAGTGACCATAGATTAATAGTGGTCGAGACGTTTATTATAAGTTATGGTCGTCAGGCACCTGGTACCGCTATTAAGGACAGAAGATTGGATTCTTCGATCAGTTTCCGGTGGAAATAAAAATTGTGTTGATCTTTAAATGGGCTTTCAACATTTTTTGAGATTCCGATTGTATAACATAACGCCTGTACTCCTCGGGTTAGGCAGAGGTAAGCCTATTAGTACACAGTTCTGTTTAAGTCCTATGTAATAGGGGGCGAGCCTATTGCCATCAACCGGGCACAAATCCAGACTCCGTGGCTACTACTGAGAAGTTCCTGATGAAACAATCCAATAACACTTTGCCTGACCAGGGAATCGAACCCAGAATCTCATGCTCAGCAGTCGCGCTTGCGACCGCTAGACCAACAAGGCAGTCAACACAAGGTACAACACTAACGTCAATAATAAATAACGTGGTATTTGTCTTTTGCACTGGCAAGTTAATTTTTTATTGAAACTTTTCTCAAAAGGGTGTCTTAGAAATTGCGGGTATTAATTAATTAGCGGTCGGTAAATATGAAACAGAAGACGATCTCTGTGTCTTTGTTTATATAATGTCTAGATGGAGCGTCGCCCTACAGTCAAAACAAAGAAAACGAGGCAACAATTTCAATCATGTGTGCGTGTGGTAGCGTGCTCGGGGGCACAGAGACAATAGACGCACCGTGTAAACACTGTGCGTCTATGTCTCTGTGGGCGAACTTATAATCTAACAGTCGGCTGATATGTTTTGACACGTTTTCGCACATTTAGACATTATAAAGGGTGTAACAAGACCCGAAGCCGAAATTCACTTGTTCTCCCCGTCATTGCGATATTTTTTTTGTTCTAGACCATACCTGGAGACCTTCTAGTTGCGGAGATATTGACGGTCAAAGTTCTTTTTTTTTAAATACATGTTTTTAATGTAAGATTTTTACTAAACACCTCGGCGACCCCCGTACTTTTCAATCCATCCATCAGCACAATGTTTTGAGTACGTTACATTGAGTCCTACCGTAAAAGGTGATTCTTCATGCCAAAAAAAAAGTCGTTTCCCATCAATATTTTTTGCGTAAAGTTACTTAGTTTGATGTACATAATGCTTGGTTGACGGCTTCGTGAAGGATCCTGTTACACCCTGTATAATCAAAACTCTGTGTTTTTTTACAAAGACTGAATTTAATTAAGAGATACCAAGGCATCTTTCTTAGGGATCATTTTAGCTCTTTTATCATGACGAAAAATACAACATTCACATGCATTTATCGATTGTTAGAAATGTGTCTTAATATATTGGTATTAAATACATCATTTTGCCAAATTTGTGTTGTCTTGGTATCTCTTAGTAAAAATAGGCACACCCTAATGCATCAGGACAACAATTATTTACGATACAACTTCTTGTGAAGTGAACTGATGGTGGACCCATCAAACGACAACATCCGCCAATATTAATGATTCTACACCGCAAGACGACAATAGTGATGAAACCAGAAGGTCACGAGATTTGCTAGTGATTCGATAGAAAGCGATTCATGTAGCTCTTTTATAGCGATCTGATTATTTTAGTATTATAATTAAAGGCAATTGCGGGCAAGAATTGGATTGAGAGAGCGAAAGTCGGAGACATTTGGCACTCTTTGGAAGAGGCTATTACCATTCATTAGAATTAATTATTTATTTTCAGTGTATGCTGCACGCAATGCCCAATTGATGCAGCCCACTGTACCAAATATAATTTTTTTAACTATTTGACTTATATTATTTAATTTACTAAAATTTATTATATAAGTGAAAATGGATTTTATTACTATTTATTATTTTATTTTACAATTGTTTATTTTTTTGTGAGTAACTACAATTGATAACTTTAATTTTGACTTTTTGTGATTATGCATGGAATTAATAAATCTATGTTGATTTTTGGTTTACCAGTCTATGTAACTAATATACGTTTTTTTACTATTTGACTTATAGCATTTAATTTACTATAATTACTATAATTTATTATCTAAGGCAATACAAATACAATTGTTTATTTTATTTAAATTCAATAAAATCTTTATTTAATTTCAATTCAATTTAATGTTGACTTTTTGTAATTATGCATGGAATTAAAAAAAGCTATTTTGATTTTTGACCATAATTACCAGTCTATTAGTGTCCCACTGCTGGACCAAGGTTTCGTCACCTAAAGAGAAGCTATGAGCATTGATCACACACAGTGCTTGCTGATTTCAGACCAATAGTGTAGATATTTCTTACTTAGGGCTACCTCGTTGGTCTAGTGGTCGCAAGTGCTGAGCATGAGGTCTTGGGTTCGATTCCCGTGTCGGGCAAAGTGTTATTGGATTTTTCCATAAGGAATTTCTCAGTAGCAGCTACAGAGCCTGGATTTGGGTACGGTTGATGGCAATAGGCTCGCCCTCTATTGTGATAGACACAACTGGACTTAAACATAACTGGGAAAGGTGGGTGTTCTATTAGGTACATCTCTGCCTAACCCTTCGGGGATTATGTTAAAAATCCATATTTCCTCATGATATTTTCGTTCACCGTTATCATGTATGCAGAAACGCACTCACATTATTCATAAAAAAGTTCATAGTGTGGCAATAAAATGGAAATGTCATGGGAAGTTTGCAAAAATTTAAATTGCTCCCTGTATTTCTGTTTTCTAGTGACTTTTTTTTTAAACTTTTGCACGAGCAGTCTTTTCATAGTTATGAAGCTTTAAAACTCTAATTGCTGTTGTGTGAATATCGTTTAGATTTCAAAGCAGGGGTATAAAACAAAAAAAAAATAGTTTCTGCTGGTTTTCATAGGAATTTTAGATTTCGTTTTATCCCAACTTATTTCAACATTCATTGTCATTCTAGAAGAACACGCTTTCAACATTATCCTCTAAAATCAGCTTCTCTATAATCTTAGCGCACGTCTCAAAATAATAGTGAGCGGTGATAGCCTAGCATTACGGCTATTCCGGTCTTCCCATTTTATCTAAATCTTCCTCATATTAAAGTTATAACTTTGGATTACGGCCCTCTAAAATGCTTTTAACTGCCAAATGACATTACACAGAACCGCCAAGAATCAGTGTATCTTAAATCACGAGAACAGTTAATGGGGGCAATTCTTTCCGCGTTTGTAATAAATTGTTTATGTATCGCATTAAGGAAAGAAATAAAAACAATATAAAGTAAGAGGAAATAGCCTTGCAGTTAGATGTGCTGGAAGTCGATTTACGTCAAGAAGAAACAATCCACGCAATCAGAAAGTAACACTTTTTATTTCATGGTGGAAAAAATACAGCACCTGACCTTGATTAATCAAAGCCATGTGTTTCTCAACTAGAATTCAATTATATCTCTATACAAATTCGTGGCAACGATGTCAGCAAATTAATCAAATTCAATTAAAGACCTTCTCTCCGTCCTTCCTATTAGTAATTATTGCCAATCTATGAGGGGTGTACAATGCCATTGCATTGTACACCCCTCATAGCGAATTTAAGCTCGCAAATGCGCACGACCGGACCGGACCAGTCTAACTTTAAATGTTAAACTGTGGCTTCACACTGCGTCTGACATGAATGCAAATTGGATTAAAACCGACATAATATTATGTTAGTCAATATAATGGCATTGGAAATAGCGTGAAAGCTTCGATGAAATTAATTATTGTTAGTAAATAAGAGCATAGCGATGAAACAGAGGTTTTGTGAATGATTTGATATGACGAGGTATATAAAAATGAAATTGGGACATTGCATTTGCACTTTTTAAATTTTATTAGTAGCCTGAATAATTTATAAGAGGAAGTAATATTGAAAAAAAAATCCCGGTAAATTAAAAAAAAAACGAGAAATAAAAAACTAAAAGTGTTATTCTGAATTATTTGGACAGCGCAATGTCTGTCGGATTAGATAAAGTTATCTAAGTTATTTTGCAACTAATTGCACCCTCCAGGACTTGAATGAGTCAAACGACGGAGCTGACCAGGTTGACGTACTGGACGGACAAAATCTAAGTCATTGATCCGAGAAGTAGAACAAGAAGTTTTTCTGCAATGCTAATAGAATATAATATCTCTTGAAGAACAGTCGGATAAAGTAAGTAGGTATCGAAACTCGAATACCAACTTACCAAGTTGTGTTGTGTGTTGTTGTGTTGTGTGTTGTTGTTTTTGTGTGTGTTGTGGTGTTGTATGTTTGTCTCTGCATCACCCATAGGTTGTCTGGTAGATAATGCCTATGGCATTTAGTCCACCTCTGTTCTTTGTGCTTGAAGTGTTCAATAAATACATAAATAAAATGTTACTTAGTATTAGGGGATAAAGTATGAAACTGCCGATTTGTATGGACGATTTCGTGAAAATTGATGTTTCCATATTAACATATTATTTTATTTTTCTTGGGAACGCCGGGACCGATTACGTTTATCGCAATTGTAACTATAGTGTGAAAAAAGCTGCGCTGCACTGTGTATTTTAAATTCTCAAAACACAGTCTGCGACAAAAATAAACCTACTTGAAGTAGTGAAACCGACGACACATTGAAACAGGTGTTTTGACACACTACCTTACGAACACAATATACATATATAATTTAAAAATTAATCCAATAAAAACGGAATTAGGAAAAAATACCCTTCCTATCCGTCAAAATTACAAACAGAACAAAATGTGAGAACAAAACGGCAATTTCTAGTTTAAGACTTTAGTATACCTCTTACCACTTTGAATACGATTTAATAATCATGACATTACGACGGATAAAAGATTTAAATCAAGTTATAAAAATGGAAACGCGCAATTTGTCATCCGAAGAAACTCGTAAAGGTCTGTCAAGAAAAATAGGTCACAGCTTTATCTTAAACTTGTATAATAGAATATTCATGGGAAATTATTTTGTCATGCAAATCGCAACATTTGGACTCGAAAAATTATGCAAACAGGAAACAATACACACTTTTTTCGCAGTATAATACACCTACACCTATAATTTCGACCTGTTTCATTAAATACTAGCTGTTGCCCGCGGCTTCGCTCGCGTGAAGCTCGGTAACTGTCCCACGGGATCATAGTAATGAGATAAAAGTATACTATATGTTAATCCAGGTTATAAGCTATCTATATGCCAAATTTTATCCAATTCCGTTCAGTAGTTTTCACGTCAAAGCGTAACAAACGTCCATCCATCCATCCTCACCAACTTTCGAATATAATATTAGTTAGACTATATCTGCCATGCAATGTGTTGCAATGCCTTTTCAGCTTCTTTTCAGAACGCTTCCCTGATGTATGTAGAATAAATTGTGCAACATTTCGGTTGAGTCGTTTAGGAGTATAAAGGGTACGAATGAACAGACATTGATTATGATGATTATTTGTTATGATGTTTATTGTTAATTTATTTCTTGTACGCACGTCATGTCCCTGCGACAAATAAACATATTTTCTTTCTTTCTTTCTTTTATGATATGTTTTATACATAGATGTGAGATATATGCATAAGTAGAATAAGAAGCAACGTTTTGCCATGACCCTAGTTTTAGCGTCTACATCATATTTTACAACCAAAGCTAATCGCTACCTGTCTTAACAAGGGTTAATACTATCATGTTAACCAAGAACTGGGTCCTGGAGGTCAGACCGGCAATCGCTCCATGTAACGTTTTTTTATTCCACAGCGCTAGTTAGCAGTGACGTGTATAGGGGAAAACATTACGGCAAGCCCCTACGTCTGGGTTGCGGGACTGTTCGAAACAGATACCGCGGCCCTGGAACACAAAGGGCAAAGGAAGGAACATGGATGGGTTTTAGTCAGTAAAAGTCTGACACTCCCTCCTGCTCAGCCCAGAGCGGGAGGGGTTATTTGACGCTTTCCCAACCAAAAAAAACATTGACATCATGAAGAGTTATAGGTTATAAATCACAAGTCAAGATTTTAGGTTTGTTTGAAAGTACCGTTACTAAGTTAGTTAGGAAAACGCTACAACTGCATGTAGACTAGTGTTGCCAGGTGTTCCGATTTGCGCGGGACGTCCCGATTTCGAGGGGTCTGAGGGTGCGACCCGATTTGCACCTGATCGGGATGCTAAATGTCTCGATAAATCAATAAATGAATTAAAAACCATAATTATTACCAAAAAATAATATATGTCGGAGACGGTCATTGGTACGGGCTTAAAATGAATCGCAAGAACGCGGTGGTGACATCACGCGACCTACTTACAAGTCTAACCACACCACAGCGTGTTTGTTACAGAGGCCTGATAGTCACAAATCTGAGCTAGGACGACAGTCAGTTTCTGATCGCGGCGGAGGTAAGACCTCTTGGAAAAGTACCCGATTCATTGTGCCCCGTGTTATTTTGTTAAGTTGTAATATCAAGTAATTCGTTAGTTTTGCTAGAAACAGTGTATCGCTCTGTGTCTTTTCATAGCACGAAACCTATCTTCTGCCAACATGATGTAGAAGCCTGGCGGAGTAAATCCTGACATCTCCGACATATATATGTAATTATGTATTAGATCAGTCGCATTCGCATCACTTTGTCGACTTCGACAATGCGTTCACTTTATATTTAAAGACAATCAAGACTTAACCAATCTTCAAAAGTTATTTTCGTTTATGACTTCAGTACCAGTATTAAACACGGCAACCGAAAGAGTATTTTCCTAGGCCAACTTAATTTGGTCCGAGAGACGAAACCGTTTGACACTCGAACATGTTAAATCTGAAATTCAAATTAAAATTAACTTTAGAATGACATGCAGTGAATTTTATAATTACGTTATAAAAACATAGCAATCCTAAAGCCATTCTAAAAACTCTAAGTCCCGATTTGTTTTATCATATACCTCGATTCCAATCGGACCTGGCAACACTAATGTATACCCCCACGCCAAGGGCCAAATCACCCACAACATATCAAGTAATAGATACTAATTAGTCCCCTGGGCTGTAAGTCTCGCACACACAATTACGCGTAGATCAATTACTTTGTGACTACTCAGTTATAATTGATTGTTTAGGCTATCTATAGGTCGCGGGCTTGTGGACGGCGAGCTATGGGCTAGCTCGCCGTCCGTCCGTCTTTTGACGACAGGCCGTGTCGACGGCGCGTTCGTGTTCCACGCGCGCCTCAAAGAGATGTCAGCAACAGGAAGGGGTCCGCAAGGGCTGATGCCTGCCGGGGCTGCGGGACTGTTCGAAAGAGATACCGTGGCCCCGGAACACAAAGGGCGATTAAGGAACATGGATGGGTTTTAGTCAGTAAAAGTCTGACACTCCCTCCTGCTCAGCCCAGAGCGGGAGGAGTCATTTGATGATTTCCCATCCGAAAAAAAAAAAAAAAAAAGAGGCTATCTATAGGTACGTAATACGTGACACACATACAAACATTCTAACACTGAGCTTGAAGGTACCAAATTGTTAGTAGTAGTTTCAAGTTCTGACTCGTTGGTGAAGTGGTCACAATCGCTACTACTAAGCCTGTGGTCCTGAGTTTGATTCCCAGATCGGGCAAAATGTGAAACGTGAATTTCTCAGTGGCAGTCATGGAATATGGATTTGTGCCCGGTTGAGGCACAAATGACACAGTTAACATAAGATAACAGACATCACACCTTTAGTCCCCGAAGGGTTAGGCAAAGATGTAACTAATAGTACACCCACATTTCGTCAGTTATGTTTAAGTACCATATGATAGGCTCGCCTATTACCATCAACCGGGCACGAATCCAGATTCCGTGACTGCTATAAAGAAACTCCTAATGGAAAAAACCCAATAACACTTTGCCCGACCCGGGAATCGAACTCAAGACCTCGTGCTCAGCAGTCGCGCTTTCATCCACTAGACTAACGAGGCAGTCATGATAGAGATAATGTTACGTTACTAGTTAGAGATTGTGATAGAATTTCTAATGCAGCACGTTTGGAAGTTCGATGAAGTAGAATTGACATGTTATATGAATCTATATTATTTGCTGACGTTAGCTGAGTGTCTTTGTCAGCGGCAGTGCGGCTAGATTTTGGTTGATCACGCATGATTTCTGACTGCTGCCCTCGTAAATTCAGGGTGGATAGTAATTTCTACAAACATTTTATCACATTTAGTTTTGTTCTATGAATGAGAGTCATGAGTGATGAGGCAATGAGTCGGGCAATACAACATCACTTACAATTAAAAGTAAATATTAATGGACACACGAAGGCTACAGGTCACAGGACTAAAAGTTAGTTCAAATGAAAAATGCGCAGGTTCTAGTTTGTTTTATTCGATGTTGCTACTAGAAAATAAGAACAGCAACGCGATTCTTAAACTCTAAAACAATTCACTGCTTGCAAAGCGCTTGTACTACTCGAGAAACCAGTAAAGCTTTTTATTTTGCAATGTTTTTACTTTTTGCGTACAAACTGGCGTCCTTCCTTCAACTTCGTCGGTCATTCCTTAAGATTTATCTTTTTCTTCAAACCGTTTTGAACGAACAATCATTCCAAAATGCTTGACCACAATTGCATTACATGCGTATCGCGACAGCGACTACGGAGAAAACAAATTAAAGAAGTTTCCACACGCCACTAGAGAACATTTGCAAGATCAGCGTATAAAGCGTCTGGCAGAAATCTCCGTCAACAGGAAGTGTCAGGCAGTGTTGATTAGTATTTTTTAACAATATTCTCTGCAACATGCACATGTCAAAATCAGCGCTCAGGCTTTAAGAAAAAAAATGTAAAATATTTTTACACAACTTTAGTACCTGATATCTAAAAATTAACCATCGGCAGAAGTTAGCAGGTTTGCATTGCACACACAGTTTGTTAATCATCCATAAAATAAGTAACGTCTGGCGGACTTGGGATTTTGGACCCCGAGTCATCGCGACTAGGGGCTGGCGATGCAACGCGACGGACGCAAGTCGCATCTCCTGAGGTAGGGTCGCCACCCGAATTATAATAACCTAAATAGTCTCATTATTAACACAATGCTACGAATGCATTTGTTAGTTTTCTCAGTTCAATTTCGCCAGCAGTATGTCAACGTCCGAGCCGCGGTTTCGCTTAAATAGCTTTTAAAATTACTTTTGTTATGATTCTGAATAATTATGCATGTTTAACTGCACCTTTTGCGAGCTTATATTACTATTAAATACGACTTTGTTCTTTTATGTTTCAAATACTGTTAGGATTGCGAGATTTATCTTCATCGTCATCACCAAATACCTACTTCACAGTGACATTAAGAATTTCAGGAATTTGCTCCTACGATTTACGTATTGTGGTATGTGGTGCGTAAGCACACAATTAGGTACTAACAGTTCCATTAACATTTGACCTTCTCCACGACAGCCAATTTCCTCTACTTGACTATTACAAATTGACTGCGATGACAAGCAGTCAATCAGGCCTAATTCTTTCATATAACCGAGACCAGTAACAATGGCCATTCAAAATTAACATCATCATGTAAATTCGAGACTCATTCGTATTTTTCTGTCACAGTGTCATCACATACTTACAGTATATCAACAAGGAACTAATGACAGAAATCAGCTCATACACAGATGCACTAAGTGTTAACTAAGAATGTTAACGCGGGCTTCAGATAATAGTTTACTTGTGATTAAGACGGAGTTTTCGCAGTCAGACAAACGGTTAGGTTACATGTGAGTAGTCCAAGACAACATCCAACAAGTTTAGTTTATGCAGTTGGTGCTTAGAATAGCGCTTTTTGTGCAATCATCAATCAAAACATGGGTATTGTTTGATTTGATAAATAGAGGCTAGTTGGTTTACTGGTTCATCAACTGCCGTGCAAAATTCCTAAACTATGTTGGGGTCGGTTTCCAGTCTCAGCAGATGCAACTGAATATCAGTATATTACACGGAGCGACTGCTTATCTGACCTCCACAACCCAGTTAGTACTAAGTAATACGTCATCCCTTGATAAGACTGGTTGTCAGAATTTCGGGGCGCTGACTAACTGTAACGACTGTCAAAGATCTACAAAAAATAGCAGGGACCAACGGCTTCACATGTTTTTACAGGCACGGAGGAAACTCGGTATGTAACCCATCCACGGACCAACCTAGGCAAGCGCAGCTTAACCTGAAGATCGCCCCGAGTGGTTGTTATTTAGTCACAATCTCCTCAGCAGGTTTACTAGTTATCTTTACAATATAGACGTACTACTGTATCGAAAAAAGTCAATGAAACAAAGAAAGTCACCGACTTCTAAAACTAAAGTTATTTTATACTTCTCTTTAGTGTCTTTATGGAAGTCGATTTTTTTTTGAAGAAAGTTTTTTATTTTTGTTTGTTTTTATTGTGTTTAGTTTTTTATTGGTGTGATGAGCATGGACATTTGTTTCCGAGTCATGGATGTTTATATGTATAATAAGTATGTATTTATAAACAAAAAGTATCTATGTAGTATTATCAACTATCTGGTGTCTACGACACAAGCCTCATAGCTTAGTGTGGCACCTCGATGGCGCTGTGTGTAATGTCCAGCGATATTTATGATTTATTTATTATAATTTTTTATTTTACCCTTTTTAGTTATAGTATACGACACAAATTCTTGTCACGAAACAATTTTTTACATTGTAACTAGCTGTTATTAAGAAACCATCATGTCATCTAGATAGCCCAAGAAGAAAAAAATAAATAATCAAAGAAAAAAAAAACAAATTACTGAACCGATTTTGATGAAATTTCTACGCTAGTCGCATTTAAATTTCATTAAAATTGGGAAGCATATCCTTTCACATGAAAAGAAGAATTTTTCAAATCGGTTCATAAATGACGGAGTTATGAGGGAACAAATATTTAAAAAAAATACAGCCGATCTGAAAACCTCTTTTTTGAAGAATGCGGTAAATAAAACCGCGTTCATTCAAGGAGTGAAGTCGAATGCCGACATCGACACGCTTCGTGAATCAATTGGTCGCCCACAAAATGTTACCAACGTGACCTTTTTTTCATTCAATTGCTATTCTGTCTGTACCTGCGTCTGTACTGAATAAATGGAAACCTTCAACAATCGCATTGTTCTTATTATAGCCGACTTTCTCTTTTCTTTACCGTTCGGTTGTTTTTCCTCTAACTACATTTGTTATACGGTAGCAGTAAAACAATATCGCTTTGAAAAAACGTAAGAAAGCAAGCTACTTATAGCTTTCAACATCTTGAAAACCATTCTTGCTTGTAATATTAAAAATGTGAAAGTACCGCTGCCTGTCTGTCTTTTTAACCGACTTCCATAAGGAGAAGGTTATCATTTGATCAATTACTCAGTTTTTTTTTGTATATGTTTAGCGATATCTTAGCCAATTGTGAACCTATTTGGATGTTTGTCCGAGAGTTCCGAAGCTAGAGTTATTTTTCAAGTAATTTTTTTTTAAGTCGCTTTTATTTTTTGCAAAAATCTTTTTTCGTGTGGTTCCGTCGGGTGATTTATGACCTCCACACCGGCCAAGCTTCGATCAGAACCTAGTCTTGAAATATAAGAAACAAAATAAATCGCATTTGTTTCGAATGAGTTGTAAAGTTTGTAGTTTTAGCGCCTTATTTACATAGTAGATTGATCTTGAAAGAATTACATTTTTCAATGAAACCATTTATTTTATTCTCAGAAGCGAACGAACCGGATTCATTATATCCCATTCTGACAGCTTTCAATAAGTTCTGAGAAATGACGGCTTACTATTAAGACATGGAAGCGTAGCTGTCTTTTCAACACCTATACAGCGTGTAACAGAAAGGGTATAATCATATGGAATACTGTGGTACGGACCATCAAACTGAACAACTTTCTCTATGGGACCATCATCGAAATCGTAAAAAAATAATCAGCTGTCCTATACGAAATTTCAATACCTACTCGACCCAAATGTATGGGACAGCTGATTATTTTTTTACGATTTCGATGGTGGTCCCATAGAGAAAGTTGTTCAATTTGATGGTCCGTACCACAGTATTCCATATGATTATACCCTTTCTGTTACATGCTGTATAATAGCCTCAATTTACTCAATGAATAGTTACTATTTACAAACTAGCAGTTTTTCCTAAAACTGTGACGTAAGTAATAAGACTAATCAATCGTAACCAAATTACTCATTAAAATAAGATTTTATATTATTCGCAATCAAAACAATTTTGAAAAAAAAAACTATGTTTCTACAGATTCATGGGTTTAATTTTTTTTGCACGGAACCCCAATTCTTTTTCTACATCAACACTAATATTATAAACAGGAAAGATTTGTATTTTTGTGTGTATGTTTGTAATGAATAAACCCAAAAACTACTGCGCCGATTTCAAAAATTCTTTCACCATTAGAAAGCTACATTCACCCTGAGTAACATAGGCACCCGTGCGAAGCCGGGACGGGCCGCTAGTCTAGAATAAAAGTAGCCAAGTTACTCCTTACAACATCAACTATTAGCTGGAACGAACAGACAGAAAGACAAATTAAATAAAATGATTTTTCGTTATGAGTACCGTACTCGTATACATAAATAATAATAATACTTTCATGTGCATTCAGTAAAAAACTGATATTTTCATAGACAAACACTTCAATTTTATTTACTTGTATAGATGTTAACTGTTACGCAGTTTGGTGGGTGAATAAAATGTACAAAATGTTTGGTCGTGATTAAATGATTTATTCATATATTATTTATTTATTATTTTATTATGTGTATTTAATTTTTGTTTCAGCTTCATACCATTAAAGCACAAAGTTTTAAATTCGTTGAGTGTTAAATGTGTGTAGTAATTGATCGTGCACGCGGGCCTAAGTGTGTGCCGAAAACATTATAGGTACGCTGACAGATAATAATGTTCTTAAATTAGCATATTTAGCCAATGGAAGTCCGTACATGATGCTGGCACAAACGATAGCGTTCCAACCCAATCAGCAATATCGTAAATAAAGGAAGAACCCAATCAGTTCTGTTCAATCTAAGTAGTTAAATGTGAGTAGGGTTTAACTATGTGTATTATACAATCTAGGTTCCCAGTTGTTATATTTGACTTGGCTCTGTGCTCAAAGTTCGTGAGACATCGCAATAATTATTTCTTAGCTAGCTGCATCCATGAAAACAACGATTGTAAGCTGAAGGTATACTGAGTGTGGACTGCGGGACTGTTCGAAAGAGATACCGTGGCCCCGGAACACAAAGGGCGATGAAGGAACATGGATGGGTTTTAGTCAGTAAAAGTCTGACACTCCCTCCTGCTCAGCCCAGAGCGAGAGGAGTTATTTGATGATTTCCCATCCGAAAAATAAAAAAAAAGGTATACTGACTGTTTATGATTATATATTATACTAGCGTCATGCCCCGGCTTCGCACGGGTGCAATGTTATACATATAAACCTTCCTCGTGAGTAACTCTAGCTATTAAAAAAAACGCATCAAAATCCGTTGCGTAGTTTTAAAGATCTAAGTATACATAGGGACAGACAGCGGGAAGCGACTTTGTTTTATACGATGTAGTGATTCTGTTGGGGGGAAATTAGATAACCTCATTGCAATGCATTTAAATTGAACTTCATCATTCATTTGAATGATCTCACTTGTGATAATTAAATTTGCAAGAACGACCATCACCAACTGCCTAGCCTTTTTGTGACTTTGTTGGGGTTGACATCTAGTCAAACCGGAGGAACAAAACACCAGTAGTTTACATGAAGCGACTGCCTATCTGATGTCCACAACCCAATTAGTACTGGGTAATACGATAGGTACCCCTTGCAACGACTGTCAAAGATCTACAATTGACAGCCGGGACCAATGGGTTTATGTGCTTTCTGAGGCAAGGAGGAAACTCCGTATGTAATGGATGGAGTCATGGACAACTAGTTAACCCGACAGAGAACCACAGTTGTCGACGTAGCTCACAGAATAAGTAAGCTGAAGTGGCAATGGGCCAGTCATATTAGCCGTAGAACGGATGACCGCTGGGGTAGACGTATTCTTGAATGGAGACCGAGAATCGGCAAACGTAAGGTGGGACGCCCTCAGACTCGGTGACGCGACGACCTTCGCAGGGTGACTGGTAGCAACTGGATGAGAGTTGCCGAGAATCGAGTTGAGTGGCGTGCGATTGAGGAGGCCTATGTCCAGCATTAGACTTCCGTAGGCTGATGATGATGATCCATGGACAGACTTTGGCAAGCAAGGTTTTATCTTGAACGACCCGCGGCTGTTATTACTAAGCAACGACCTTCTAGCAAGAAAAATAATGGTTATATTGACTTCTCCATTCCTCAATGCAGAGGCAAATTATAATTATGACTAACAAAAGGAGAAAGCAAAGTCCGCAGGTGTCTATTTAGTTACGTAATGTATCTCAATACAAGAAATAGTTAGTAATATTTTTGTTTTAGGTCCTAATATGCTACATAGGAAGCATTCCGTGCGGGTATCGAACCCGTGACTCGCGGCGCAGCAGCCAATCGCTTAGCCGCTGCGCCAAGCGTGCCGTCACTAATTGCTAATGGGTTACATAGTTGACTAGGCAACTGTGTAAAATGTATGAAAAGTATCGTGTTTCACGGCGAAATTCCGATGAAAAACAAGCGTTAAAGAATTTGTTTATTTCATCCTAAAAATATAACGAGGGATTAAAATTTAATTATGTAATGGTGACCAGGTGTGAGGTATTCCACATAATATTTAATTTCGTCAATGTCCTTCGCACGATAGAAAGTGTTTGTACATCAGCTTATTTAAATTATTAGCAAATTATAAACATTGTTTTTGTCTTATGTTTACGAGAAACTGTGAATCATACTTGTTACAATTTTCTCTTTTTGGAGTGTTTATTTTTAATTATCAAGCCGTAATTACGAATTACCGTGCCAATTTTCATAATTTTCTCACTCAATAGGTAATTTGTTTATGGAACTTTAATTCTATTCGCAAAATACGGGAATACACTGCCAAGAAAAAAAACATGAACAAATTGCACGATTGCGCATCAGAGTAAATAAATTTCAGAATACCTTCCATTATAGTTACAGCCTAATTGAAATCGCAAGTTGGCACTCTCTCACAATTTCCCTGTTATATTTCACAGAGTTATTTAAAATTCAAAACCTTGCTGGCTTTAATTGAGCATGTAAGAAGAAGAAGTACCGGCTAAAGTTTCACGTTCAAGCCGCAATACATTTCTGGCTGTCTCTTGTAGTTGAAAAAGTTTTATTTAAAATATATGGAAATTTAAGCCTTGTTAGTTAGGTATCTATTCACTGTGTGACTTTGAATGTATAATTTTAAAATTATTTACTAAAATTCTTTCAAACAATTTCTCAAGATTTATGGTTTGAACCTAAAACGACCCGCATTGGTTTACTCTTGCATAAAACCAATTCAATCATGCCTGGAAGCAGTCTTCTGATAATTTTCCAGTCCCAATTATAAATAACTGGAAACACAACAACATCTAGAATTTCTACACTACAGAGTATTTAACTGATTATGAATTTTCCGCCAAAAGAAATAGGGAATCAAATCTTCCAAATAAAGTCACAAACAAGAAACATTGTAAAAGCAAATAAATATAATCGTAACCTTTGTCGTGTTACAAATTCAACAAAGAAAAGACGCCAATCTTCGTTCCCTACAAAGCTGAAATCTCTGAATCCCCCTAAAATCCTTACATTGTGGTTTATTAACATTAAAGCATATTTGACTACGGCTTACTCTAACCCACTTTTATTCACTTTTCCTTTGGCTTCATACTTAGTGTTTAGACATGTGAAAATTGTATATTTCGTATGACATTTGCTTAGGATTTCTCGAGGGAGAAACATAATGGCACATAACATTTAGCTTCGAGGTCTTTCTCGTATACTTTATAATAAAATCCTAAATAAAGAAATATTAATAAAGGTCTGGAATACCCCTTGTCTCAATATGAATCTAATCCTATTTTAATGTGGTACCTATAGCTTTCAAAATTCTGTGTGGTTTTTTTTTTCTTAGAGGTGTCTGGCTGTAAGACTTAAAGGTGTCTGGCAAACACGTAATAGCGAGAGCATGATCACAAAAGTAATTTAATGTTATCTAATAACACTGTTGTGGCAATCTTTGGAAGTAGTGATAGTTATTTGACAAGGAAATAAAAAAAATCAGTAGTTTAAGGTAGACAAGGTTTGGAGTTACCTATTTGAATTTTGTAAATCTTTAATCTTTCATTGCCAATTTCTGTAAACATGCAAACTATTAACCAAAGAACTCGATTGAACTTTATGTTAGTTTAAAAATAGCAAATATTAAATTATTTCTGAAAGACTTACATAAACAGTTGTAAGTACAAACCACTTAGTTTTGCAGATCAAAGTAAATTATAATTGGTAGGATACCTTTGTAAATAAATGCCCTTGTACACATTACTCTAAGAATCCCGAGTATCCCGACCACATTGCTTCTCTGTTTATTTTCTCAACAAAATCTGTATAATCGCCATAACATTTTACAGTTTCAGCAACAATATATTAAATCCGTGGAGGTGATAAAAAAAACAAACATGGCGACGTCATTTTAACTACTTCTGGTTCTAAGTTTTAAAAATAGAATTGCGAACGTTGAATTAATGTTTGTGGCGAAAATAAAATGAAGCTTTAAAACTGGAACATTATGGCCAGATTTGGTTTCAATCGGATTGAATAGCCACAAAATAGATGCCGTGAGTGGAATGCAAAATTATGTTGGTAATCGTGCAATATTTAATTATGAAGGTGGACGTCGAAAGTCGCTTACACCGCTTTAAATGCCTTTTATGATAGTCTGTTTTAATTCGTATCTGTCACTAACTTATGTAACACAACATGTAAATAAACTCTGTACTTCGATATTTAGGTTTACTTCGATAACACGCAACGCGATATCAAGCCTTTCGATGTAACGTTTGTTGATAATTAGATATATTGGACGTAGGTTATCTAACCATTCGACAATATAAACTTACTTACGTTATTTAAATTTTCGGTTATACTGTCGTTTGATATTTAAATTTTCGATGTTTTGAACGTTGACATTTTAACCGAACATTGTATTTTAATGTTCGACATTCAAGTTTGAACGAAATTACACATCCTATTGGACTTTCAAACAACCAATAGGTCACCTTCAAAACCTATTCCCTTCCAATATTGGCTCAGTCACTGACGCCATGGCCGTAATAAAGTATCTAGTGTCTTCTATTTGCAGGCCCGGTCCACACTATACGAAATTAACTGTAACTGTCGAACACTCAATGATACGAGGTTTCACACTTAATTGGATTTTTGCCACTTATTGGTTAAGTGATGGATGGTATGAACGTCATAAGTTAGCCTTTTTTGTAGTTAGTGCCGAATAGAGGAAGGTACTTTTTCAGGATGAATTGGAATTGAGCTGTTGAACGTGTGAATTTTTACAGATTATAGGTACAAAAATAATTAATAGTTACAGTTTTAATAGGAATGACTTAGTGGCAGTCCGTAGTCTGGTTTTGGGGCCAGTTGATGGCAATAAGCTCGCCCTCTGTTACATGGCATTGCACTTGAGTAGGTTTAACAGGCGAGACTTTTGTGGGAACACTACTGTCTAAGCACAGGCGTGTTAGTATGTATAAAAAATCGGTCAAGTGCGAGTCGGACTCACGCATGAAGGATTCCGTACCATCGTACAGAAATACACATTCTGTGAAAATTTTAAAATTTTATTGCGGCTCATGAGATACAGCCCGCTGAGAAACAGATGGAGACGGACGGACAGCGGAGGCTTAGTAATAGAGTCCCTTAAAAACATTACCTCATTTAAATAATTTTGCTTAAACTAAGTTTTTCATATTTTATATCCTATTTATTTAAAAATAAAAAAGCTAATTTAAAAAATTAAAAAACCCGACTTCGTAAAAAAATAATATAATAAAAAGCATAGAACATAGCGACTTAACAGTCGGGACCCATTATTGGGACGATTTAAGCCGGTCTATATATGTTAATGGGTCCCGACTGTTATGTCGCTATGTTCTATGCTTTTTATTTTATTTATTTTTTACGCAGTCGGGTTTTTTAATTTTTTAAATTACGGTTTTTTTTTGTTTTATTATTGAATAATTTTTATTTTGATATACCCACATGTGTCACTCTCACAGTAAATACGAATCTAACGACACCTCTCAAGCTAAAATACATCGAGCTGTTCAGGCCACAGAGCGTGCCAAACAATTATACATACATACATACATACTTGTCAGTTATCTCTAAAGTTATTGAAAGGCTAATCAACTCACGCCTAATTACTTATCTCGAAAAATTTAATATTCTATCCAGTTCACAATTCGGATTCAGAAAAGCAAAATCGACAGAAGATGCCGTCTCAGGATTGTCCTCCTTGGTAACTCAGTGTCTAGACCGTGGAGAAAAGTGTCTGACAGTCTTCTTAGACCTAAAAAAGGCATTCGACACTGTTTCTGTCCCCATTCTTGTGAAAAAGATGGAGTATATGGGTATTAGGGGTATGCCACTAAATCTCTTAACTGATTACCTAAAAGACCGCACCCAGCGCGTAAAAATTGACAATTTCACCAGTTCTGACACTAAAATTGAGTACGGCGTGCCCCAGGGAAGCGTCTTAGGCCCCACATTATTCTTGATATACCTTAACGAATTAACTAATCTCGAAATTGAGAGAGGACATGTATTCTCATATGCGGATGATACTGCCATTGTATTTAATGGTACTTCCTGGAACTCCGTTTTTGAAGCTGCTGAGCATGGTCTCCATAAGGTTGCAAACTGGCTCAAGTCTGCCCTTCTTACCCTAAATATCGCCAAAACTAACTACATTTGCTTTGCTATAAATAAGCGCACACTTCCCCCCCCAAACTTGGTATTGAGGATTCATACTTGTGACTTCTCTATTACTACGCAGTGTGGGTGCGAAGAGATTGGATTGTGTTAAATCCACTAAATACCTTGGAGTAATCCTGGACTACCGACTTTCCTGGCACCCTCAAATTGAAGCTATAAATGATAGGATCCGTAAACTCATATGGGTCTTTAAAAAGTTGAGACATGTCACCTCTCAAGACCTCATAAGGCGTATTTATATTGCATTGGCACAAACAGTTATGTGTTATTGTATTCCCATCTGGGGTGGTGCCACTAAAATTAAATTCCTTGAAGCAGAAAGAGCCCAGAGATGCTTGATAAAAACAATGTTCTTTAAGCCATTTAGATTTCCTACTGACGAACTATATCTAAATCATAAAATATTGTCACTTCGCAAACTGTATATTATCAACTCAGTACTTAAACTACATAAAACATTACCTTACGTTTATATAGCTCAAACAGGTAGAAGAAAATGTAATGTGGCCACTGCTCCTCGCTGTAGAACTCTCTTTGCCAGGCGTCAATTTCAAGCCCACTCTGTCTATCTATATAATAAGCTTCACAATAAATATACAATATACAACCTTCAATTCCATGAATGTAAAAAAACAATCGTTCACGAGCTTGAGCGGCTTGGGTACTGTGATATAGAGAACTTATTATTTAAATACGAACTCTAGACAATATTCGTGACTTCTAGCGGTACTTCCCGATCCCAAGATATTACATCGTAGGGCTAGAAGTCTCCTAATTAGGAGTCAAATTCACACAGGCTATATGAGAAATAGTATGTTCTAACTATCATAAAGGCACACACACACACATACCCTCACACACACACGCACACACACTCAACACACACACACACCACACACACACCACACATGCATGCACTCACACTCATAAAGAGAAGTCATACCAGTATCTCTAACTTTTCATTCATTGTGTACTTACTTGTTTGTAATTACTTAAAATAGTTTAGTTATATAACTACCTAAAAATATGTTGATCCGAGGGAGGAGCAGAACAACCCAACACAAGCATTACTACATGCTTCCTGGGAGGTTCTAGCCACAGAATAATATTGTACAAGAAAGTTACAGAAATAAACTATTTTGATTTTTGATTTGATACTTTCGAAAAATATAACCCTCCTTCTGGCGCAGTCGGGTAAAAAAAACAAAGAGTTTTCTTTAAACTCTTTCACAGTTTCCTAACCAATGTCCCTTTTTAGCAAATTCCTTTGGTCAGGGAGTTATTTCAGTTTACACAACTATCCTTTCGAACTAAAACAGACTTATTTTCTTTCCAGATCGGAGTGTGCGAAAACAACTGCGTTGTTTAAAGAAACTCTAAAAGGGTGAGTGATTTACAGTACTTTAGTATCGTAAGATATAAACTGAGATAAAGAAAAAATGTTATACGTGCAGAAACTCTAATGTTAGTCCTTGAATATAGTGTTGAGTGGTTTAGAGCCGAATTTAAAATGGCCATCTGTGAAATTGAAACCGCATGTTGCAAATCTATTCTGTAGTGTTGAGAGATATTGACGATACCAGCTGTTTGCAAAACGATTAGACGGCGCCTAATATCATTATGATAATCGCAGTAATACATGGATCAGCCATAATTATTTGGTTTTTTTTTAATGTGCCGAAATAAATGATGTAGCAGAAATCCAATTACCCCGCATCCTAAACAAAGCGATCGATCTGTACGAATACTGACACACTGTCTGCACACGCAAAATGGCTGCAGTACCTTAAGTATCCTATGTTATTGTACTTAAGTAGGTATCCAGTATCTTAAGGGGGAGGCGCCGGGGTAGCCGGAGAAATTGGAATTTTCTTAGGTTTTCTGCAATTTGCAAGTCAATACGACCGTAACACGTACGTAGTTACGGAGTTATAATCATCAATGTAATCCTCTAAATCCATTTAATCCTATTCAATGGAATTAAATTAATTAAGAGGCTTGTTTTGATAATCTTAATGATTATATAGCCATTTTTGTTACGGTCGCGAATCATATTTTAATCAATATACAACCTGACACTGACGTACCAATTACGAACTGCAAAAAACGTAAGTAATATCACCAAACAAAACAAAATGATAGCGACGGACATTTAGTTCGCGCTACTATCGCTTTGGTTAGGACGTGGACTTATTTTTTCCTTTATTCACTTTTAAAATTTACTTTATTAAATTACTTGACTTAGAAGGTGTACATAACATCACGCCTCTAATCCTCAAAGGATTTGGCAGGGGTGTACCCAATATTCAATAACACCCACAATTCACCAGTTATGTTCAAGTCCTATGTAACGCGTCTATTGCCATCAACCGGGCACAAATCCAGACTCCGTGGCTGCCACTGAGAAATTCCTGACGGAAAAGCCCAACAACACTAACACATAAACACCGATAACACTTTGCCCGACCTTAGGTTAGTTCCCAACTAACCCAGAACTTCATGCTCGGCAGTCGTGCTTACGGCCACTAGACCAACGAAGTAGTCAAGATGGTGTAATTCCTATAAATTATAACTAGTAACATATTTTATTCGGACTTAAGTTGCAGCTTAACAAGCAGCATGCGTAATGGAACCATTAACTGCAACCCCACCCTCATTAACCACATTGAATTGCAAACTACACTAACATAGGTTTCAGTATACGGGGCTATAGGCAATTGGATTTGATTGGCCCTATAGTTAAGTATCATATTGGTAACTAAGATATTTTTGTTGCTATAAGCAAAAGGGGCCTACTAGTAGAAAATATGTAAAGAAAAATAAGCGTTACTAAACAAAAAGGGTAAATCTAGCAAGGCTTATTTTCCCTCGTAATACAAAGAGTAGGAGGAAATAGATACATCCCTCTCGCCCTCGGTTACTCGGTTGAAATTTTATTGAACTATTGTGTTCAATAAAGTTTCATATAGCTTTTATCATACTGTTGTGGACCGACCAACCTTTTGATAATATTGTAGTATTGGCAGTATGTATTTATTTTCTTTTTTTTAAGACTTATTTGTCAATTTAAAAAAAGAAGATTATGTATGAAAGGCAAACTATGTAAAACGTTAGAAAAGTAAAAGCATAATATTATTATATTATGACGACCCGAATGGCGCAGCAGTAGTGAGGCTGCCTTACGTTCTTAGGGTCCCGGGTTCGAATCCCGGTAGGAGCAAAGTTTGTGTGATGAGCATGGACATTTGTTTCCGAGCCATGGATGTTTATATGTATAATAAGTATGTATTTACAAACAAAAAAGTATCTATGTAGTATTATCAACTATAGCTTAGTGCTCGTAGCTTAGTGTGGCACCTAGATGGCGTTGTGTGTAATGTCCAGCGATATTTATTTATTTATTTATTATCATAAAAGTCTTTATTGTATTTAGCAATTTAGAATCTAGTGGCTTGTCATCCTCCACACATACACTTGGGTATCAATCACAGAAAATCTAATTGAACGTAATAGGGCTAGTCATAGTGGTTTTAGTTTTTAGAGCATTGAAAAGTGAGCAGTTAAAATCTCCATTGGTACGCACTTGACCAATCAAGATATAGAGAACCAGTTTATGCGGATCTCTTACTGTACGGGAAATCTATACAAAAGCGAGGCCACTTTATACTGGAAATGTATAGCTCGATGTGTCGCCGTATGTATGTATGAACGTCCATACAGAAAGAACATATCAAAGGTAGAAAAAGAAAATGTTGCAAAATCAGTTATTTTACGGGCGGACTAATCTGTTTTGTATTGTATTGTGGAGCAATGAACGAAATCCGAACGAATATTTCGTCTTTATGCCGAACGAAAACGAACAGAGAACAGCCAGCATAATTGCGGCGAACACCCGCTCAGCAGATTGATACTACGAAAATACCGATAATAATTTCCCTGAGGTTTTCAAATTTTATGAACACCGATATTGATATTCGATAAGATGGAGTCGTTTTGTATAAGTCGTTATATTTTACAGGCGTATTTGTACGGTTTCAGTAGATTCTTTGAGTAGGTATTTCTCTTGCAAAGTTTTCATGGTTTTTAGGGTTATTTAAAGGCAAGGAAGATAATTGTATACAAACTTTATGGTCCGTTTATTCAAATCATTTCTGTGATTTTTTTTTAGTTGTAGAAATGGATAAGATATGAAGTTGGCTTAGTGTGTCAATTTGATAAACAATTAATATCCTCAACTGTACCCAATTTTATTTAGTTTAAAATTCCCTAAGCCAATAATTAAGTGACAGAAAATTAAACAACGTCTCGTGGTTAGAGGTGTTCAAGAAATAAAGGAATGTACCTATCTATACAGGATTTTATAGGTATGTACTATGTGTATTACGTATATTATTATATTGCATTTATGTAGATTAGTTTAAACAATTAATTAATTTTATAAACGATATGTATATATTATGTATGATATATATGTATGATATTTCTAAACGTTTCGTTGACACTTCCCGTGACCCAAGGGCTGGCTTTTACCTTGGCCAAAGGCTTAGCGTTGCCATACAACGTGGCAACGCCGCCAGTCTCTTGGGTACATTACCAGTTGACAGCGTTGAGGAGGAGTTTTTTGAAGCCATTTTTTAAGTTTGTTGCTAGGTTATTTACTTTAGGTTATTTTAATTAATAAATGTAATACAATTAAATTTATTAAAGAAATTTGACAGATAAAAAAAAAACATATATATATATATATATATATTTTTTTTATAAAAGAATGAAATGATAAATAATGCACATACGTGTTAAGTATAATATCCTCCTCTGCAAATGTCGAAATCGAAATTAGGTTTGCTGTAAGAAAACCCAATTCTGGGTTAAGCTCGCCATTGTACTTAAGCTATATTATTGCAATTTTTATGTATATCTTTTATTTTGTGTGCAATAAAGAATAAGAATAAACAGATGTTTCTTGAAGTAATTAAAATGTTTTCTGAACCATATTGTGCAATAACGCTATAGTACGAGGAATTTGAATTGGTCTGAGCTTTTGTTCGTTAGTGTACTTATACAGCGTGTAACAGAAAGGGTATAATCTTATGGAATACTGTGGTACGGACCATCAAACTGAACAACTTTCTCTATGGGACCACCATCGAAATCGTAAAAAAATAATCAGCTGTCCTATACAAAATTTCAATACCTACTCGATCCACATGTACGGGACAGCTGATATTTTTTTTACGATTTCGATGGTGGTCCCATAGAGAAAGTTGTTCAGTTTGATGGTCCGTACCACAGTATTCCATATAGTTATACCCTTTCTGTTACACCCTGTATAACAGTATTACTAGTATTAGTGTAAGTGTAGATATTAGTTTTGTTCATTAAACACAAGCCACTCCTAGTATTAACCAGATAATCTGCAAATTAAAGTACACGAAGGTCGGATATGTCTTAGAAATTTTCATTAAAAAAATAATGTCTCCGACCAGACCAACGGTTTCGTTTTCGTCGAAACTCGAAATGAGCCATCAAACTTGTTTTTTTACGCCACTGTGGTTTATTTTTTAAGCCTTTTAATAAATATTGTGTACCTACGTACATCAATAAATATTTTATGGTCTCATTACAAGCTTGCAAGGTCAAATGTTATGTTATTTTATTTTATATCGTACCAACGCGCATGCCTGAATCTTGATACAGATGCGGCAGTAATAAATCTTAAATAGGTCATTAAATATTAGGTCTAATAAAAGTTATACCTTACCGATTTATGTGGGCCTATCAAATTATTAAATGTATATGAAAAGTAAAAACTTCAAGTGACGCGACCCTGCTTTGCGTGGGTGTAATTTACAATATACATATTTATAAAATTTTATTGAATAATATGTGATATAATATTAAGGAGACGATTTATTTTCATATATCTTTTGGCACAAAAAATATTCAATTTATGTCACAGTCCTGTTTTATTTTGTTGAAAAATAATATGTTCAAATCCCTTTTACTCTTTCTTTCGTATTATTATATTTCACAATAACTTGTAGTATCCAACCACACGAGCCGGTGCGGGTCAGTGGATGTCGCATGTGTTCACATTTTTGGTTCTTATAAATTGTATTGTATTCTTATACGTTTTCGAGTAGCAACAATTTGTGTGATCTTTCTATGAATTGCTGCAGCGTCTCCGAGTACGCCGTATATCTTCATCTGCATAGCCTTTTCCCTACTTTGTTGAGGTCAGCATCCAGTCTAACCGGATGCAGCGGACTACCAGTATTTTACAAGCAGCGACTGTCGTACTGACCTCTACAATCCAGTTAGTATTGTACCTAATAGTAGCGGTCAGATAGGCAGTCGCAATTGTATTGCCAAGGTAAGACTGCTTGTCAGACTTTCGACCACTGACTACCTGCAACGACTGTCAAAGATCTGCAAATGACAGCCAAGACCAACGGTTTTTTCCGAGGCACGGAGGTGACTCGTTATATAATGGATCTCATCTACAGGCCAACCTAGGCTGGCGCAAGGTTATTGTAGCCACGAGCCCCAGGATACAACGTATATCATATTTCTTTAATTGACCCTCAAACATTTTGCTTGGATAGCTATACTTGATTTTGGTCAAACCTCCCAGATAAACGATACATATGCAAACCAACTATACAAACATTTTGAAGCATTAGCTCAAGTTTCATGTTATTTTGATGAAGATACCTTTAGATAATCAAGCAGAGAGTGTAGCAGATATTTTGCAAGGTAGATCGGCCGTACTGACTTGAGGAACTTGTGTATCCCTAAGTAAGTGAGTATTTACAGTGCCAGTTGTCACTGTGGTGTGTCCGACCGAAGCTTCAACATTGGTAAAAAAAAAAAAAAAAAAAACACCTTCGGCCAAAATGAGGTTGAGGTAGAAGAGGATAGGTACTAGACCTTCTGGTATTCAGGTAAACAACTATTTATAAAAATCACATTACTTATCGACGCTGATTTTGATTTATAATTTTTTTTTTTGTCTTAAGTTTTTCCACGTAACTCTTATCACTGCTAAACACTTCTCGATATTATGCCAGTTATTTTTCCTGTGTGTGAGTTTGACATCCAGATAGGAATCTGTTGAGTTGCGAATCTGTGCAGTTGCTCCGGAGGGGTACAATGAGCATCGGCAAATATAAGAATTGGAGGATTGTTATCTTACAGGAATCTAGATTAACAGACTTATAGCAAAACACCGCGCCTTTTCGGTCTTCTGAACCAATAATAAAACACGAAATTACATTAATAACTGCTTGTGTCAAAAACAAAAACCGACTTCTAAAAAAACACTAAAAAAGTCTAAAACAACTTTACTTTCGGAAGTCGGTGTCTTTGTTTGTATCTTTTTTACCACCGACTTCCGAAAGTAAAGTTGTTTTAGACTTTTTTAGTGTTTTTTTAGAAGTCGGTTTTGTTTTCGCAGAAAGTGTTTTTATTTTACCCTTTTTAGTTGTAGTATACCACACAAATTCTTGTCATGAATTAGTTTTTACATTGTAACTAGAAGTTAGTTAAAGTACTCGTCAAGAATCATACGAGCCCAAACTCGATGAGGTTTTGTCGTTTTATAACGGTGCTCCTATGGCGACCTTCCAGCTCCATCATCAGATCAGCTCCATGTCATCATAATATTGCATTGTCTCGCGATATACACATGCGTGCAAAATTTCAGCTCAATCAGAAATCGGGAAGTGTGTCAAATTTAACTAGCAAGTATCACGCGCCGTCGCGTGATGTACATCAGAGCACAAGCACGCGACGTCGCGTGATGTGATAATTAACGCGAGGAAAACAACCAAATTCCTAAACCGATTTTGTTTAAATTTCTATGGGAAACAATCTGGAAGCATATCCTTTCAGATGAAAAAATATTTTTTCAAATCGGTTTACAAACGACGGAGTTCTGAGGTAACAAACATAAAAAAAAAAATACAACCGAATTGAGAACCTCCTCCTTTTTGAAGAAAGTCGGTTAAAAAGGAATTCAAAATTTCCATTACTCACGCATGATTCAATCGCAGAAATATATGTTATCAATAAAGATATGGAGAAAAAGTTAAGCATTGTCCTTTGACGAAAATAGTTGCAGGTAAACATACCATTTTCCATTCGCATAGAATGTTTGGGCTCTGACAAACGTTCAGAAATGAAGCAAATATTTAGACAACTTGCCCTTTGATTCTTGTTTACAATAATCAAAATTTTAAACCTTTGTTATTCGTTCCGAGACTTTTAAAGCTTTAGCAAATAAACAAAATTTCAGTGAAATTTCAGTTTTCGAAATTTCAGTGGCACGGCGTTTGAGGTATTCCACAATCCTTGGGAGATTTTCCGCGATATTGTTGGAATAGGTACGCTACAAAATTTGATCATTCCTCAAATCTTTTGTCCGGAACTCGCTTTGTAACAAATTTCCAAATAGATTCGTATAAATATTCTTTATGACATGGGTCCTGAAAAATTGAGAAAAGTTTGGTATAGCGTCACTCGAAACGGCGCTTGTTTTCCAAATCTTTTTTTTGGGATTTTTCACTGTCATCTGCAAGCGATTATGGAAATTGAGAGCCGTAGAAAACAATCCAATTCTATACTAATCGTTAAATTCAAGGCAAAAAGGTGTGTATGTTTAAAACCCATTAGACAAGTCATTAAGAAAAGCCATAACAATAATGTATCATCGAATAAATGTCATCCTGGTAACACGATAGAAGATCGTTAAGAAGAAAAATAACAACATTAACAACGCTGTAATTGATCCTTTCACATAAAAACAGCGATTAAACCCAATCTATCAAGTATACCAGAAAAGAATTGCTAATACAATCGAATGAAAAGCAAACAAACCGTCTAGTTAAACAATCGTTTTAAAAGCGCTTAAAGCGGTGAAATGGCAGAAATTGTTCGCATTTCGCTTGTGATACACAAAGTTTATAATGCTTACACCTGTTTAAGTATTAAATCAATCGCCTGCGGGTTCAATTGAAGGAAAACTCAACAAATTAAGGGTTGTAACATTACACGAAAAGTAAATAGCACTGTTTAGAGGCTCCAGAATAAACGACTGACTTATGAATCGAAGATACAAGTATATATCCTACAGCTGTTTCGTTATTTTTAGAACAAGCATAAGAACCCATTGGTATTAATAAAATTTTATAATCATTGGAATTTACGATGAGCTCGTGGTTAACTAAAAACGGCCACTCGGGTCGATCTTTAGGTTAAGCCGTGCTTGTCTAGGTTGGTCCGTGGAGGGGTGACCACCCAATGCTTACCGAGTTTCCTCCGTGCCTCGGAAAGTACGTTAAGCCGTTGGTCCCGACTGTCATTTATAAATCTTTGACAGTCGTTACAGGTCAGTGGCTCGAAAGTCTGACAACCACTCAAATGGTATCGTATTACATAGTTGTGGAGGGCTGAGTTGTGGAGGTCAGAGAGGCAGTCACTCCATGTATTATCCTATATAGGGTGAATTTTCCAAGTGGGCGTGGATGGCCAAGTCCGAAATTATGAGGAATAGCGAAAAATGCTCAAAGGAGTCTCGAGCTTGATTTTGATGAAAACTATAAAACTGCATCATTGGATATTTGAAAAATCAATATTCTTGGCCAGGAATCAAACCTGTTGGTTTTGAAAAAAAAACACAATCACTTCATTTTTACACCATTCGATAGTGTCGCTAAAAAGGATCAAATTCTGGGAAGTATGATATGCGCCAATTTAAGGCAAAATGTAAAATTTTATGTTTTAAAATATTTTAAATTACTGTCTTTCATTGATGGCACCCGCACCGCAGTCATCTTCAAAACATTATGTCCTAATTTCTCTTTCTTTTCTCTTCGTGGTTTAATGTCTCAATTAAAAAAAAATGTAATCAGATCTTTCAAGTGAGTTGCCGTCAATAGTGATTTTGTTGGAGATTTCGTTGAGTAGGTACTACTAACTGTTTGGAAACTGTTAGGTACTTTATCAAAAATTAACTCCTTCCTTTGGTTTGTCATATGTCATTACTTCCCAGAATTTGATTCTTAATGGCGACGCTATCCAATGGTATAGTGTGTGGTTGTTTTTTTTTTCAGAACAGACTGGTTCGATTCCTGACCAGGAATATTGATTTTCAAAAATCCAACGATGCAGTTTTAGTTTTCATCAAAATCGGGCTCGAGACTCCTTTGAGCATTTTTCAATATTCCTCACAGTTTCGGATTTGGCCATCCACGCCCACTTGAAAATTCACCCTGTATACTGGTATTCATCCGGTTTAGACTGGAAACCAACCCCAGCATAGTTGGGAAATGGCTAGGCACATGATGAATCTTTGGAATTTGCGTTACTTTTCACTGCGCGTTCGAGCTACGCCGAAAACCAGATGTAGCTAACACAATTATAAAGCGTAGTCCACACCGCCAGCTAGCGAGCAAGCGAACCGGACTAGTCTCTTTTCATACATCGTTTCGGCTGTCTCGGTAGTTCGCGGTGTGAACCAAAGTTTGAAAAGAGATGAAACGATGCCTCGCCCGGGTCGTTCGCTCGCTCGCTAGCTGGCGGTGTAGTTATTTTGTGAACAATTCAGTTTCCTGAAATGCCTACATATCATTTATGCAAACTAACTACTGGTCAAATAAGCCGATTTTCGCGAAACTTTTCCGGCTATATTCTTCGAAAGAGTTATTTTTGGATGAATGTATTTTTGTTTGGATAACGTGTTGTGGGTTTACAAAATTGTTTTTCCCCTTGAAGACTGGACCTGCTTGGGGAAATAAAATCTCTGTTGGTTTATATCTACAATATTAACAGGCGTGGATAATGATCAAGGTATAGGTCATCTTTCATGGGGTACTGTTTAAAATGTTATAATAAAATACCTCCCCACATTCAACAACTGAATGAGACAAAATTTAAATCTTGTATAAAACGCACACTATGTAGGCAAGCATATTATAAGTTAGGGGATTACATCGATGATAAAAATGCTTGGCTCAATGCTGGTCCTGCTCCACAACCATAGGGGCAAACTAATCAGAAGCATTCATGTGAAATTATTGTGGAAGCTGCAGAAGATTGTAAAAATATCTTTGCATTGTATAGATTCAATCTCTTAGTATTATATAACTGCATAGCATATGTGTGAGTACTATGTACTGTAAAGCTACCATTTACATTTAGTTATCCTTCATTGACTCGAGTGTGCCCTGGTGGCTGAGAGAATGTCAGGCTCACTCAAATGTCTCGCTGATAGTGGCGGGTGTGTTGGGTCGTTTAGTTCCCTTCAATATGGTTGAGCTGAATGGAGCTGATGCATGCGTCATGTTCGTGAACGGGCGCTGTCAGTTGGGACTGGTCATCTCTTAGCTGCCACGGTTTATTTTAACTACTTTGTTTTTAAATTGTTGATAGTTATAATCTTTTACTCTGGACGCTCTTAATGTGCACGTCTTTCTACATCGTTCTCACATATATGTATAATCTCAACATGAATGATGTAACCAAGATCTTGTAACAATATTTTGATTGAAAAGAGTGTCCATGGAGTTTCTTGCCCATTCTTCTCCATAGAGATCTACGCTTTGGAATGGGCAACTACAGTACTTTCACAAGTTATTATGCCTTGTGTCTGTGACTGTAGCTTCGCCTTTGTTTTTCTGACTTTCAAAAGTGCCTGCGAAGGTCTAATTGAAATAAACGCTTTGAGTTTGAGTTTGAGTTTGGGTATTTTTAAATTAGCATGAAATAACATAACATCACGCATTTAATCCCTGAATGGTTAGACAGAGATGTTTAAGTCCCATTTAATAGGGGGCAAACCTATTGCCATCAGCCATGCACAAATCCAGACTCCGTGGCTGGTTCTAGGAAATTCCTGATAGAAAAACCCAAATAGAATTTGCCCGACCCGGGAATCGAACCCAAGACCTCGGGCTCAGCAGTCTGCGATTGGAACCAGTAGACCAACGAGGTAGCTTTAGCATGAAGTTTTAATAAATAAATTGTACCTACCAGCTTCAGTAACTGAATGTTGATCACACTGTGTGACTTGACACTAAACAGTGTTTATCCGATTTATTCTTCGTTCGGCCCACTGAGTTTCGTCCCACATAAAAAAATCCTGGGTCGTCCTAAACAATATGCTTCCTTCGTCCCGAAATATAATTTTAATTATTTTATTCCCCTAACATGAACATTGGATAATGTTATTAATGCTTCTGAACCACATTTTAAGGACATACATTATCTTGATACGTCATAGCCAAATTATCACTTGTATTGGTGAAGGAAAACATCATGAGGAAACCAGCATAGCATAATCAGCCGTGTGTCCCAGCAACGTTCCCATTGCTGGGACACACGGCCTCCTCTCTATGAGGGGGAATGAGCTATAATTCACCACGCGGCCCAGTGCGGGTTAGTAGAGGTCACATGTCTTCGAAGCTTCGGTTCTAAGACATGCCGGTTTCCTCACGATGTTTTCCTTCATCGTTTTGAGAAGTAAAGTAAGTCAGTGATGATGAAATAAATGGCACAAAGTTATGCGCCTGCCTGGGTTGAGCCCACAAACACTGTTCTGAACTGAAAAAGACACACTTACATATACAAGAGAACTATTAATTGCCGAAATAAGAACATACTACTTTGAAATTTAAATTTACATACATTTGTTTTTTTGACGATAAAAGTTAATGTTCAAGTCCTCACGCTTCACTAAGTTCTTCATAGAAATTCTTAATTAGTTAAGAAAAACTTACAATGCTTCTTTCTTAATTAGCAAATTAATTTTCTGTTAAAAAAACAACTTCAAAGAGAAGAAAGTTTTGAATTCGGGTACTTGTCCTTGTTCTCTCTTGATGACAACACGTATTTGTTCCGTTAACGACGATGATAATAAATTCAGTCTCCAAAATGAGCTAACCCACAATCTCATACATTTTGCTTTTTAAAAAACAAGAGAAAAAACAAGAGATTATTGTGAGTCTCACGGTTGTGCCAAATAGGCCCAATTCAGGAAACTGCCGAACAGCTATAGTGCCCGACGCTGGTTTTCAACTGGACCTGAGATGTGGCGGACATTAATCAGCTTTGTAGTTCGTGTTACTAACAGGGTATGTGTATGAATAGGTACTTATATAGAATAAATGTGTGTACAATGAGAACAAGTATAACTAAGTACATATTAATAATAAAAATATATAAAAATCGAGTTATGTGTCAGACAAAACACATAACTGAAATAAATGAAACGAAGGTCTCACAAAATGCGGACGAATGCGAATGTGGGGTTGCGGGACTGTTCGAAAGAGATACCGCGGCCCTGGAACACAAAGGGCAAAGGATGGGTTGAATGGTTGGGACATGGATGGGTTTTAGTCAGTAAAAGTCTGACACTCCCTCCTGCTCAGCCCAGAGCGGGAGGGGTTATTTGATGAGTTCCCATCCGAAAAACAAAAAAAAATCTCACATTTTTTGACCTATTCATGATATATGATTTTGAACTCATCGTGCAAGCAAAGCTTGTAGTGACCCAACATTTCAATAGAGTCATTTTCAAACACAAGTCCATAAGGCTCGCTACCTACCTCATTACGCCCCCCTTGCAAAGGCTAGCCATCCTCTTCGCTGCCTTTCATGTTTTATTCTGTAGTACGGACGCTCATATTAATTGGCGCTGAAGCAA
Organism: Eugnorisma glareosa; assembly: GCA_947578425.1. Taxonomy (NCBI): domain Eukaryota; kingdom Metazoa; phylum Arthropoda; class Insecta; order Lepidoptera; family Noctuidae; genus Eugnorisma; species Eugnorisma glareosa. The sequence goes on from OX387965.1 coordinate 17,248,364, forward strand.
CTAATTTGTAACTTTTGATTACATACGAGTTGGAAAAGAAACCACTCTTTGAATGCTCTGATGTATTTAATTTGTTTTTAAAAATAATATGATTTATCTTTAGAATTTTCTGGGAATAAACCTTTGTCTCATTAACGACAGAAAAACCTGTAAAGTACCCATTATTTAATTTTACCTGATTTGCCCTTAATTATATTTTACTATATACTGTTAATTAGTTAATTATGTCTAAAAACTGGTCATAATCCTCGGAGAATAACCCTAGAAGCCGTCATTTTGATTAATGTACAACAAATTATTACAATCTAACGAAATATTTTAGCTTACGCATTTTAACATTACCTACTTTATTAATGAGAAAATGAGGTTTCGGAGTCAAGATCATGATAGCATCCCTCGTGTATAATCACCTTGTTTAGGCACAGCAACACGGACTTTAATCATTGAGTCTTCTGGGCACCAGACCAAATCCTGGGCCCCAGACCAAATCGTGTCTAAGACCTCCAGGGATATTAAGCAATGTGGGACAACATAACAAATTAATTTATCGTTTTCAGAATCTCAAATATGCTGGAAGAAACCAATAAAATTGACTGTTTAGATCGTAGGATGTGATTTTATGTCCAGCCATAAGCCATAAACGAATTTCTTGGTATTCTGCCTTAATTTTATTAAGGTCATACCATCACGTCATGGATTCCCTGAGGAGTGAATTATAGTAATATTGTTACACGCCCAATATTTTACTGATATCGATATAGGTACTCTAGACTGCTAAAATGGCTCTCAACTGAACCAATAACACTGGCAAACTCGAACTTACAACCACACTCATCTTGTTAGTCTTATTATAGAATAAAATCGGGATCCCTAAACAACAATAATCTAGTCATAAAATCTATACTTTTATAACGGACTCTTCGTACATTTTATAGTTATAGGTGTTGATGAATGATGCGCAAGTTTTTTATCTAAAACACACAAGATGAAACGATACGAAAAATCAATAACGAGAATCAATTAGATATGATAAATTCCGACTGTTGTTTGTTTCCCCAAACCAATTAACGGCCTTTTTCAATAATTTACTAACAGTTAACGGAACGTGGCTATCTCAGATAAACAGTTAAAGAAACATCAACTGTCAACCCTCCGAGAAACAGACAAGTGACATGGATAGGATAATCGTATTCCTATCAATTCATTGCTAACTTGGTATTTATAAACACCGATAGCTACTAGAGTAAGGCATATGAACTAACCGTTACACGTAAGTAAGTTAGTTAGGGAAAACGGCCGTAAGACAAATGGATCAGTCTGCCGATGGTCATGTACTCGTAACATCCTGCTCCATGAGCACAAACATGACATCGGCAATACCGTACCTATTATTTAGCTTTTAACAGTATTAATAGACACAACGTAAAAGCTTCAGGCGCAAACCAATTTCGAACAACATTGTCGTATTTAATGGGTTTTTCATGAAGTTTCGTTGAAAGTTTCCGTGTAAAACGTTACTTTGTGAAAATAGATTAAAGTTTGTGATTTAAAAAGATGCTGGCACCAGCTAGGTAGTTAATAAACCTCCTTTTGTTTAACGGCATAATATCTTGCTGGATAGATAAGGACACTGAGCAATCACAAGGAATCTGTGTGTTTTCTTTTCAAACTTGTTGAGTACGTTCTCGACTGTTCAAACTTCTCTATACGGATGGAAGTTTCCAGTGCCATACAGGGGGTTCGAAAGTTTGTCAGGAAACAGAACATCATCGTAACAAGTTGTCGGCAATTGAATTGTAAGTTAATGGGGTATGATTTGAAAAGGCTACTGGCCTAGGCCTAGTGACCTTACCGAGTTTCATAACTTTGTTAATGTTCGTCTTGAACGAGTGTTTTGGGCTTCGATTGATGTTCTATGATTCTTGTTCGAAACAGGTTGAATTATTCAAGTGGGCGTGGATGGCTGAATCCGAAATTATGAGGAATAGCGAAAAATACTGAAAGGAGTCTCGAGCCCGATTTTGAGGAAAACTAAAACTGCATCTTTACATTTTTGAAAAATCAATATTCCTAGACAGGAATCGAACCCATTGATATTGGAAAAAAAAACACTCTCCATTATAGTATATTATAGTGTAGTGTAGAGTGAAGTGTTATTGTAGTGTATTATATCTCCATTCGATAGTGTCGCTAATAAGAATCAAATTCTGGGAAGTAACCTGTATAAAAGAAGACCCTTAACGAAGCCGAAAGAAACTTGTTCTCCCCGTCATTGCGATCATTTTTTTGTTCTAGACCATACCTGGGAACTTTCTAGTTACGGAGATATTGGAGGTCAAACTTTTTTTTTTAAGTTTTTTTGTTTTTAATGTAAGATTTTTATTTTAAACACCTCCACGACCCCCGTACTATTCATACATACATCAGCACAATGTTTTGAGTGCGTTACATTGAGTCCTACAGTAAAACGTGTTCTCATCCCAAAAAAAAAGTCGCTTCCCAGCAAAAATTTTTGGGTAAAGTTTCTTAGTTTGATGTACATAACGCTTGGTTTATGGCTTCGTGAAGGGTTCTGTTACACCCTGTATGTTTTTTTTTAGAATATGTTTTCATGTGCACCCTTCTGCTTGACAGACTGCTATATTTCACATTGATTAAAATGCCCGCTCTGTGTTTACATGTTTTTGGGAAGGTACCTCACAACAGAAATTTTTACATGCTGAAGATGCTATGTCTGGATTCCAAGAAGAAAACGTGAAATTCTTAATTTATTTATGTAAATTATAAACAATTTCAAAATTGTGAGAAAAATCCTGAGGTATGAAACATGAATATTTTGTTATTATCACCTTGAAAAGCATTTTCGTGTGAAAATTTATGAAATAATGAAAGTGCTTGAAACCCATTCAATTTAATATTGCAGTGCTAGCCGTAGCTCAGTCCTGGGCACGTACCAGAATGCGAGCTATATTGAACGAAGGTGAACCTTTTTTGCTTGTCTATATTATTTCTCATGTTGGGAATACTTTTTATTTCTGCAATTAAAAGTGCGTACTTTGGATTTTAGAAATCACATGAGTAAAGCCGCATTAATCTAGTGGTTCCAAGTCCTACTTGAGCATGAGGTCTTGAGTTGAATTCTCTAAGAGTCATCGGAATTTTCTCGGCGGCATCCCGAAGTCAAAATTTGGGCCCGGTTGATGGCAACGGGTTCGCCCCAAATTAAATGGGACTTAAACGTAACTGACAAAACATGGTTTTACCTAACCCTGTAGGAATTACAGACAGAGGTAATATTATGTTATATGTATTTTGTCCCATAGAATATATCCTTTTGATTTCTACTAATACAAACGCGGACATTCATCAACTGGTTAGCCTTTTCCCAACTTTACTGGGGTCGGCTTCCAGTCTTACCAGATGCAGCTGAATACCAGTATTTTACATGGAGCCATTGCCTATCTTACCTCCACAACCCAGATAGTACCTACTGGATAATACCGTACCGCGTTGGTAAGACTGGGGTGTCAGACTTTTGGGCCAGATGACTACCTGTAACGACTATCAAAGACAGCCGGGACCAACAGCTTAACGTGCTTTCCGAGGCACGGACGAAACTCGAACTCGTCGTCGTTTGTAATGGTCACCCATCCACGAACCAACCTAGGCAAGCGCGGCGTAACCTGAAGATCTACCCGAGCGGCTGTTATTAGTTAGCCGCGAGATTCACAACAAACGCGGACATTGAATCTTCCAAAAAGACATGGGTGATGACTCATCTCTTGATTTATAAGACAAGATTATGTTTGACTTTAAAGCTCAACGCTTAAATCATCCTTGAATGAGTTTGTAGCAAAAAGCTTAATATAGGATTTAGAAGCTTAGATCTGTCTGAGATCTTAATAAAGTATACCGTGTCATAAATAGATGTGAAAATTAACTATTCTACCTACTTGGTAAGAGTACGAAGTTTTTAACTAAATAATACCTCTCAGGCATGCTGGTTTCCTCACGATGTTTTCCCTTCACCAAAGCAAGTGGTAATTATACAATACGCACTTGAATCCGAAAAATCAGAGGTGCGTGTCTTGGGTTCGAACTTTTGACCTATGACTTGGCAGTTCGTGACGGTCACATCGCTAGACTATCACTGCTCATATCATATCGGCATGTAAAGCCAAGTCAGAGGCCCATAGGCGGCATAAAAACTCTGACACCAGGTTAGGCACTAACCACACGAAAGAAAGAACTAAATAATTAGGTTAATCATTACAGTGCAAATATTACCGCAAACTGTACCTATTAGTGTAGTTGCAAAGCCACATAATCGCTTTGACAGATAATATTATTATCTACTTGTTTCGTTTGAAAATTGCGAATCGATGCGTTCGCTTCGTTGCTTACAGACATGTAATGTACACAGATACATTATTTTATGTACACAGTAAATACAGAAAAGAAGAAAAAAACAGAAAAATAGAAACAAAGATGATGCTTTGCACACTAAATAAATAAATTTGGACACTAAATAAATAGATTTGGACACTACATAAATAAATTGGGACACTAAATAAATAAATTTGGACACTAAATTCTTAATTTGTATGTTACCTTATTAGGAAATAAGTAGGTACGTGTTTCGCAAAAAAAGAAACTTCTACTTTTATTCTTTACAAACTTTTACCAAAATCAACACCAGAAAATAACCTCGCACATCGTCTAACCGTTCTATCAGCGGCTTGCCGACTGAGTCCGACTAACTAACTTAGTTACCGCTACGTGATAGGCAGGCAACATAGTTTCTTTGGGAGCTGTTGCTGTTGCATCTACTACTTTGGCACAATTCCGTTTAGCGGGCGATTCTGGTGCGGTTTTGAATGGAGACAGTATTGGTAAATGCATGATGAGTTCAATTTTAGGGTAATAAATGCAGCTTGGACAAAACCTTAATTCCTACCGATATCTAAAGGGTGTAACAAGACCCTTAACGAAGCCGAAAGGTACTTGTTCTCCTCGTCATTGCGATCATTTTTATCGTTCTAGACTATACCTGGGAACCTTCTAGTCACGGAGATATTGGGGGTCAAAGTTACAACTTTTTCACAAGTTTTTTTTTTTAAATACATGTTTTTAATGTAAGATTTTTACTTAAAACACCTTCACGACCCCCGTACTATTCAATGCCTCCATCACCACAGTGTTTTGAGTGCGTTACATTGAGTTTTACCGTAAAACGTGATTTTTCACCCCCAAAAAAAAAGTCGTTTCCCAGCATTAATTTTTGCGTAAAGTTACTTAGTTTGATGTACATAAACGGCTTCGTGAAGGGTCCTGTTGCACCCTGTATACCTACATAAATAGTCGCCACAAACGAAATAAAAATAGATGTAATATATTATTATAATAATACCTATATCTGTAAAAAGGCAAAACGACATAGAATACCTAAATAAAGATTTTCAACGATCCATAGAAAATAACAAACAATAGATATGTGATCCTTATGATAATCGCCTTACAGACTTCTATTAGGAAATAACTGTTAAAGATTTTCAGATACCTACCTTCTATACCCCTTCTTCCACGACCCCTGACCCTTTACCTACCTTCTTCTCAATTCATTTTATTGCTTTGTGTCTGTTGTTACAAGAAGGTACAAGGTCGGTCCATTTTCTGGATGATATTTTAATGCCTCCTTTTTTAAATACGAAGTTAAAAAAATAATCGAAACTAATAACTAAGGATTACTCGATTTTAGTAGTGACTAAAACTAAATTATCAATCGTGATTAATTTAATAATAACTAACTTTCAGTTTGATTCGTCAATGGATTGAAAATATAAGGTGTATCTATTCATACACGAAATCTTTTAAGGGGTCATTGTACCCATCATTATGAACAACTTTTACTATGGGACCAACCTCGAAATCGCAAAAAAAAACAGCTTTTCCCTACAATAAGATCGCATTAACTCGTCGAAATGTACTGAACAGCCGTTTTTTTTTTGTTTATAATGATGAGTACAATGACCCCTTAAGAGATTTCGTGTATGAATAGATAGACCCTATATATTATTACATTATTTTTATTTATATATTTTATTTTATTTTTATTTCAAATTTACTGTAACACCTTATGTACCATATTCTAGCAAATAAATAATTTGATTTGATTTGATTATCTATAACTCTTCATCCCATCAGACACCTCCTTTCCTGCCATATCATCCTTTACACAACCCATCCTTTGGTCCTCTTCTACATACCTGGCGAAATGTGGCTATTAATTATAAAGAGCTGTGGATTTTGTGAATAATAAATAAATAAATAAATTAGGTACAACTCTGCCTTACACTTTGGGGATAACAGGCTTGATGACTTTCTATCTCAGACCAAAATATATTCACTATATTCCTTGAAACGTATAGTATCAAAGAACTGTTATTGCATACTAGGACTACGATATACCTACCTAGTATTTGTTTACGTGAACTAATATTAGAACTTGTGTGTAGTGTGTACTTACTATCTTCGTGGTATTAGTAGGTACGTGTGTGCATGCATGCATGTTATACTACCAATTCCAGTTGCTTAAAGCAAATATCCGCGGGATCGGTTGTTTGCCTTGAAAATATCATGTTGCTCATGTATCATTAGCACCTGAGCGACCGAGCTCTGTGAAAAAAGAGAAAACGAATTTTCCCAGATATGAGACCTAGCTAGATCGATTTTTCGCCCCTGTAAGCCCTATGTTGTAACTTTCATAAAAATCGTTAGAGCCATTTTTAAGAACGTATAAATATTGCTCATTTAATAGTAAAGGATATTATGCACAACATTCTCATACGTCATGATTATTAAACTACTTTTTTATTCAAAGAAGAATCTCTGCATTATAATTTATATTCACTATTTTATTCATCACTGTCATTGATATACTCGTAAGTGGTGTTACCAGACCTCGTATAGGATAATATTTATGGATGTTACATACACCATTCAGTAAACTATGCATTTGAAATGAACATAGACCATTTCTTCTTTTCTGTATTTAGTGTGTACATAAATTGTTAAACAAATAAATATGTACTATCGATTTTAATACCATCCGATTTCAGCATTTTCGTAAAACATTTTGAAATCGCAAATCTAATCGTCTATTACAACACTAAAATTCTTTATTGTATCGATAGATACTACAGAATCGTCGCTGCAGTTACAAAATCGAAGATGCAGGCAGGTACAGTAAATTGCAGATGTTTGCTGCCGGCTCCCGCATAGTTTCCAAGCGATAAGACCCGCCCGGACTTTTATTAACAGACATACCAAACTGGTATTAATGAAAATCGTACGAGATCTTTTTCCAGGTAAAACCTTCGACTGTCTTGACTATTTTAATGAAAGTTTACTTAGTTGTAAAACGTGGGTGTTTTAGAAATTATCTCCAGGAAAGTTTTCAATGATTTCCTTGAAATTCATTATGTCACCAAGAATTAGGCGTTGGCACGTTTCAGTCTTTTTAAAAATGAGCCTACTTATTATTGACATAAGTTGTAGATTTGGGTTTTTCAACTGCAAGGGTATATTTCGGTTACACGCTATACCTATTTATAAAGTGTGTAACAAGAACCTTAACGAAGCTGAAAGGCACTTGTTCACCCCGTCATTGCGATATTTTTTTTTTGTTCTAGTCCTTACCTGGAACCTTCTACATAGTTACGGAGCTATTGGGGGTCAAAGTTCCAACTTTATCACAAGTTTTTTTTAAATTACATTTTTTAATGTAAGATTTTTACTTTAAACACTGGAGGTGTTTAAAGTAAAAATCTTACGACCCCCGTATTATTCAATCCATCCATCACCACAATGCTTTGAGTGCGTTACATTGAATCCATTAGACGTGATTTTACACCCCAAAAAAAATTCGTTTGCCAGCAATAATTTTTGCGTAGTTACTTAGTTTGATGTACATAATGCTTGATTGACGGCTTCGTGAAGGGTCCTGTTACACCCTGTATATAACCTTAGTTTTAGTTTAGGTGCCCTAAAACTCGTAAGAGGTCATTGTACTCATCAGTAACTATCCTCTAAGAAAATTATGCTGTTTTCTATTTTTTTATTTTTAAAAGTATAAGGCAGCTGATTTTTATCCGATTTCAGGGTTGATCCCGTAGTACAAGTTGTTTATAATGATGAGCACAATGGCCTTAAGAGATGCAGCGTAAAATAAAACAAAGCTTGTACAAAAAATACAGGATTAAGGAACAAGAAACAGACACAACTGAAGAGAAGAATAAGAAACTTATTGACGAGGAGTCATTCGAAGCTCCAATAGAAAACTTACTGGAACTGTCAGATACAACCGACAACTTCGTACAAGAACAGGTCAAACGGAACCAACTGCTCTTCATTCAATGCGAGTCCTGTCTGCGGGTTATTGATTATCGTGATAGTCACAGAGGCACCTGTCGCGACGCTTCTAGCCAAACTATTGCTGACTTTGTGTTTACCAACGGCTCACGCATACACGCGTACGACACTGACTATAAGTCACGAGCTACGATGCCGCGGCACTCGCCCACAGATCGTTGAATCCGCCATACGCATACCTACATATTTATTTTGTAATTATTTTTTGATATTAAACCAATTCTGGAAATCAAGTTCGCATCATTCTTCCACCCCATAAAAACTGTAATGTCAGTGAATTCCTATAGCTAATCGCGGCTCTCGGTAGGTCGTCAATAAGCTCCCGAAAACCACTTATAAACTCCAAAAGTCTGACAAGGTAAATCTGGTAACGGCATCCGTAAAAGTAAAATAAATTAGAAGTCTCATTCGTTTCGACAAGGTTTCCATCCCTTCAGTTTCTACAAAAGTACGGAAATCTATTTTAAATAACAATCGTGTTTCCCCTTGTCAGGTTTTTACATTTAAATGCGGTGAATGTCGCGGTGGCGTTGAGGAAAAAGGAATTTCATTCACTTACATGAAAGCAATAAAAATTCTGTGAGGATAGCGCGGTACATCTTCTTTACTATTAATGTGAAAGTGAGTCTGTTTACCCGTACAGTTGGAATCTAACCTACCTGTGATGAAACTGAACTGAAGAACCGTTTTTTCAGTAAAATAAAAAAAAACCGTCCAAGTGTGAGTCGTAATCACACGCACACAGGGTTCCGTAGTACCAAACAATATAATAAAAATATTTTGAAGGCTCATTCATATGTTGTATTGTTTTACAATCAACAGCAAATCTAAATTTGTTTTTCATAGTATGATAATGAAAAACAAAGATACTGCTGCAGTTTGATGAAAAAGTACCATATTTCAAAAACTAAACATCAAATCTTATTCAAACCAATTTTGGTTGAAAGTTTTATTTACGTTCTACAATCCTACATTTTATCAGAATTTTCCTCCTCTTACTTTAGAAATTAGAGGTGGGGGCACACATCTTATCACTTTGGAAGTGTCTATGTTTCAAACGATTGACTTTGAGAAAAAATGGTTTTACGAACCTCAATGGAATTTTTAAAGACCTATCTATAGACACCCGCACGTATAGGTTCGATGAAAAAAATATTTTTTTATTTCAGTTCCACATAAGGGGTAAAAATCGTCTACATCTACCTACTAAGTTTCAACTGTGTAGTCCTAATAGTTTCAGAATAAACTGGCTGTGACATACACGGACAGACAGACTGACAGACATGGCGAACCTATAAGGGTACCGTTTTTTGCCATTCGGCTACGGAACACTAAAAATGGTGTGGTAGTCCCTGAAATGAAATGTATGTGGGTGTAATCCTACTTCTAATATTATAAATGCGAAAATTTGTGAGGATGTATGGATGTCTGAATTGTTACTTTCTCACGCAAGACCTCTGACTGGATTTGGTACCTATTAGTTCAAAAAAAGTCAAATATGTAACAACGGCATAATCACGTACGAGCGTTTGTTTGAAAAGTATGACGGGTTGGCCGCTCTTAAACATAACTCGCGAAATGTGGGTGTACTATTAGGTACACCTCTGCCTAACCCTTCGTTTATTACAGGCGTGACGTTATGTATTGTTATGTGAAAGGAGATGGTAAGACAAGTGAGCATTGAAGATAATTAGATTGCTATTTTTACCAGACTGCGCCAGAAGGAGGGTTATCTTTTTCGAGAGTATGTATGTAGGCTGAACGGCTCGATGGATTTTAGCTTGAGAGGTGTCGTTAGATTCGTATTTACTGTGAGAGTGACACTGGGTATATCAAAATAAAAATTATTCAATAATAAAACAAAAAAAACACGGTAATTTAAAAAAATTAAAAAACCCGACTGCGTAAAAAAAATAAAAATTATAAGAGCATAGAACATAGCGACTTAACAGTCGGGACCCATTAACATAATATATATAGACCGGCTTAAATCGTCCCAATAATGGGTCCCGACTGTTTAAGTCGCTATGTTCTATGCTTTTTCTTTTTATTTACGCAGTCGAGTTTTTTAAATTTTTTTTAAATAGACTCAACCAACTGCGTTGTAGCTTCGTTACTAGACTAGACGCTAAAAGGTGTTTGCTGTTTCCTAGTATAGCCTAGCGAGAGAAATATCGATATTCTAATCCGTACTCAACATTCCAAACTTCTGACTGCCTCTACAGTGGGGCGAAGGCTTATCGTGCGCTGTGGAGCTCAGCGTCTATTGTTTTAGTAGCATAATGTTGGTGCAGATCATGTTGGTATGCTTGGAATTTAGAAATGAAGCTTCTGAAACGGATAAAACTGAAAAGCTGCCTCATTGGTCTAATGGTCGCAAGTGCGATTGCTAAGCATGAGATTCTGGGTTCGATTCCGGGTCGGGCAAAGAGTTATCCATCACATAAAACTATACATTTCCATTATAACATGGCCTCGGTTTGTATAAGTTTCCCTTACAATAAGTGATCCGTATAAACTGGTTTTATAAAGCTTGATTAGTCGTCATGTGTACACTATTTCAGCCTTAGATCTGTGTATTCAAACCATTTGCATTGCCACGATTCTCAACTTTTCAATACGCAGACGATTGATAAAAAATCTGATCGATCGCCGAAATATAATGGCATAAACATGACATCCGCTTTACTATGTGAAAAATAATTTAGACATCCTGAAATTCAGAGAACTGCCAATACACAACTATGCATGTATTTATTCATAGAACTTTTTCAATTTAATTTCGTACCTAACTGTACTAACTAACATAGAATTCGTGTGTTTTTTCGAGGTCAACCATATGCTTTGCATGTTAATACTGAGCTAGACTCATTTGTAGTGATATTTATTAGAAAGTAAACACATCAAACAGTCGATTTTATGTACTGACGATGAGCCAAAACGACGTTTTTTGATGTAAATTGTTCTTTCCAGACCTGTTTTGACTGTATAATCGCAATCAAGCACCTCCAAAACATAATAAACATTTAGGTATAGGTCCATAAAAAATCTCAATGAACTCTTAAAAGGAGCCAAAACTTTTACGTCCGCAAACAAAAGCATAAACTGACACAAAGGGAAATAAATTCCTCACTTAGGGATTCAGGGACACTGCTAAATATACAGACAATATCATATTCCATTATGCCCATTAACTAGCCATCAATAAATGCCATAAATGGGGGATAAAACGATATTACTCTTTTATTAGGCAGACGACAATATTTCTTTGTGATGTTATTTTTTTCTTGCTATATTATTCTGTGTTTTTTGTAAGCCGTGTCTGGTCTAGCTTTTTAGGCCCTATTGGATGGTATAACGTATCAAATTCCTCTTGTTTAATATGTATTATGAACCAAAAGGAAAAGGCTGTAGGTCTTATATGTAAGCTATCAACTTTTTATATTTTACTACTTGTGCCCTTTGCAATGTTTTTTTTTTTCAGAAATTTTCACTGGCGTATGTAGAACCACTGCAAAATTTCATCAAAATCGTCAGTAGTTTAGGAGTCTAGGGTACGAACAGACGAACAGATATTGAAATGAAATTTATTTATTTGCCAGAATATAGGTACATAATAAAATGGTAAAATAATTTTAGTCTCACTATATTCGACTTAACAGTCGTGCAAATATTTCTAGTACATGCATTATTATTAATAAAGCAATCATAAAAAATCCATGATCCATCATGAAATTACATCAATGTCATTATTCATTAGTCATACACATCATTGTAAAAATTAAATTTACAGTCTAACTTTGTTTAATAGGCACATTACATTATAAAATATATTAAGTCAGTTTATTACATTAATAAACTGAACTGAACTTATTGGTTTTAATAAACTCGTAGATTTTGTATCTTTTTTTCCCATTCACCAAGAAGACTTTGTGAGGAATCCTATACAGCGTGTAACAGAAAAAGTATAATCATATGGAATACTGTGGTACGGACCATCAAACTGAACAACTTTCTCTATGGGACCACCATCGAAATCGTAAAAAAATAATCAGCTGTCCTATACAAAATTTCGATACCTACTCGACTCAAATGTATGGGACAGCTGATTATTTTTTTACGATTTCGATGGTGGTCCCATAGAGAAAGTTGTTCAGTTAGATGGTCCGTACCACAGTATTCTTATACCCTTTCTGTTACACCCTGTATAGATCTCGTTGTAACTATTAGTCAGTTACTAGGCATGGATATCAAAGTTTGGTCGTTTAGGGTAAAATAATCTTCTCTTCTGGCAGCAGGGGAAAAACCACTGATCCATACTAAGGCCATAAGAACAGCCGCTCCGGTCGCTCTTAAAGTTAAGCCGTGGCCGTGCTTACCTAGGTTTGTCCGTGGACGGGTGACCACCCATTACATGCCAAGTTTCCTCCGTGCCACCGAAAGCACTTTAAGCCGTGTCGGTCCCGGCTGTCATTTGGAGATCTTTGACAGTCGTTACAGTCTGACAACCAGTCTACCAAAGGGTATCGTATTACCCAGCACTAACGTGTTGTGGAGGTCAGATAGGCAGTCGCTCCATGTAAATACTGGTATTCAGCTGCATCCGCTTAGAGTGGAGGCCGACCCCAACATGTTTGGGTAAAGGCTATGCAGATGCCAACCTATAGGTTATTTTTGTTTCTTCTGAGGTTTCGTTCAGATAATATTGTGATTCTCACAGCTAAGAAACAACATGCTCACAAAAATTAAACAGACACCACTGATTATTGTTCTGTGTCGATTGCAAGAATCAACTGTGTTGAATAAACTCTGTTTCTGACACGACGTGTCGTCGCCTCCGGCGTTCGCAAAGAGATTTGATAGACATAAACCATTATATTAACAATCTTACATGTTCATTACAAATACACATCAAACGGTACACTGGTTGTTTTGTACCCGATTACATTTGAACGTCGATACGATGAAAAACCTCTGTGCTCTGCTTTTTGTCGTTTTGTGAATTCAAAAGCGTGTGTGTTATGGCAATACCACACGGTTCAACTAAATAGATTCACTTTGATTGAAAGGTGTGGACGTGTAAGGTGTGGCCGACATTTAATTGTATACTTTATGTTTTTCTACTCTTGTTTTAAACAATGACGACGACGACGTGATTGTTTTGGAACCCTTGTAGATTCACCCTATCCGTTTGTTTGTCTTCCTGTCCGTCCGTAAGAAAGCCATTTTACTCTGAGACTGTTAGCACCACACATCAGTTGAAATTTTGAGAGCAGATGTCTTAGCCCGCCATACAAAAGTTATGTAAAATAACGAATTAAAAAAAATGGTGCCCTTCATACATGCCCCGATGGAGCCCGTAGTCATTGCCCCGACGGGAAAACGGTGTGAGTTTATGAATGTGTATGGTTACTCAATTTGGTTGATTCATCTAAGTTAGGTGAACCGTGGAGTATAGGCATTATAAATTCTTTGCATACATTTGTAACTGAGATGTTCCACTCACTATTGTTTTTCTTAACTAAAATATCTTCAGGCCACGATTTGACGTTGTAATACATACACAGTATATTTTTCTTTTGAATCGGTTTACACAAATAGCTATGCGTATCTAAAATATTTTGTTGTTTCTTTATTTCTGACTAAACGCCGCTATGAAAATATGTACGAAACGATCTTAGTGATGTTACAATAATATTCGTTGAATAAAGATAACAGTTTTATTTGAAATGATTCAATCATAATTTTGATGATTCTTGATATATAACAGATATGAATCAATAATCTGTAGTCTTATGATTTGGGTAATAAGCGGAACTGGGTAAATAGGTAAATACACAGAAGGATGTCATAATGATACACATTTTCAATTAATTGAGGAAACGGAAATAGACTTTTCATCATCAGCGAACGAAAGTCTTCGACGTCGGGGACAGGGCGAAGGTTTTGACCGAATGGTGGCCAAGGTTGGGCCCTAAGAAACTACGGCCGTCCAAAAGCGCGTTGGGTTGACGATATCGTCAAGATCAAGGGAAACGGATGGATGAGGGACACACGGAACAGAGAAGAGTAACAGAAGAAAGGGGAGGCTTATACACAACAGTGGGTGATTCCGGGCTGAAATGATGATGATGATCTGCCTTTTCCACACCTTAGCATAATCAACCTATAATGTTCCCACTGCTGGGACACACGACCTCCTCTCTATGAGAAGGAATGGGCTATAATCCACCACGCGGGCCCAGTGCGAGTTAGTAGATGTCACGTGTCTTCGAATTTTTGGTTCTAGAACTTGTCGGTTTTCTTATGTTGCTTTCCTTCACCGTTTTTAGAGCAGTGGTGCTGAAATAAATTACACAAAGTAATGCGTCTGCCTGGGTTCGAACCCCCGACTTACTGCTCGTAAGTCGGGCCAGCGCTGTTCTTCCACACCATGTAAGGTTCCAATGCCAGGCATCCATATATTCTAACCGAATGCAGTTGAGTACCAGTATTTTACATGGAACGAATGCCTATCTGACCTCCATAAACCAATACAGTTACTGATACACAGAGCATGATACTCCTTTCAACGACTAGTTGTCAGATTCTAAGGCTTTTGCCTTAACACTAGCTACCGCTGCAGTGAGCTTTGACGGCGGACTGACAGAGCGCAGCGACCTGCACTGCCAGGGACCCAAGGCGCGTCACAGCGGTTTCGGTCAAACTAAAAGGTGTAACATGACCCTTAACGAAGCCGAAAGGCACTTACTTACTTACTTAGACCATACCTGGGAACCTTCTAGTTACGGAAATATTGGTGGTCAAAGTTCCAACTTTTACACAAGTTTTTTTTTTAATACACATTTTTAATGTAAGATTTATACTTTAAACACCTCCACGATTCCCTTATTAGTCAATCCATCCATCAGCACAATGTTTTGATTGCGTTACATTGAGTCCTACCGTAAAACTTGATTTTTCACCCCATAAAATGAAGTAGTTTCCCAGCAATAATTTTTGTGTAGAGTTACTTAGTTTGATGTACATAATGCTTAGTTGACGGCTTCGCGAACGGTCCTGTTACACCCTGTATATCAACTAATGCATGCCATCTGCCATTAAAATGTAGCTTAAAACATAAACTCTGAACAAAATAAGCTGATATTAGGTATTCGTTTAATAAATCCTCACGTCACCAGGGTAGGTGATCGACCTTCAGTTCGGCGGCATGACGTCAACGATATTCTTTTTCACATCGGCCATGTTATGGCAAACATAACGCTCATACAGCCAATAACGTTATGGTCTGTCAATACTGGCTCAGTTTCCAAAGTGCGTGCTGATTACATGAGAATGGCGTATTGCGTAGATTTTTTTTTTGTTTTTTTTTTTGCGTTACGTACTGGCTGGTAAACTGAAGGAGAGATCTTTCAGAAATATCTTTGTCTGTTTAATTTAAAGCAGCATTCGTACTCCGTACTAACTGGGTTGTGGAGGTCATATAGGCAGTCGCTCCATATAAAATACAGGTATTCGGCTGCATCCGGGTAGACTGGAAACCGACTCTAACATAGTTAGGAAAAGGCTAGCCAGATGAGGTTGATGATGAAGACGGCATTCGCCTCGATTGAGTTCTGACGACGTGACACGACGTGTGCGGTGATTTCGAGTCGATCAGTGTGGTCACTTAATGACGAATTGACGACGTTAATATTAATTTAATGTTATTTTCCTGTGTGTACATCTTCCATCATCATCATTCATCATTCATCAACACCATCACCACTGTGTGTACGTAAATAGTAATATAATAAATAAAAAAATTGTCGCCGCCTATGGAAATTTACAGTACCAGAGACATTACAGATGCTTGGTGCGTCATCACTGTATATACTGTAATACGATACCCCTTGGTAAGATTAGTTTGTCAGACTTTAGGGACGCTTACTACTCAAAAATAATTATTATACTTTTAGGTGGAATCCGGGACCGCGGTCCCGGTCCCAAAAGTTCCCCTACCCCTCTGTTACGACTGCCAAAGATCTACAAATGACAGCCGGGACTTGTTCTTTCCGTCATTTTTTTTCTCCACCTTACTTGGCAACCTTCTAGTTACGAAGATATTGAAGGTCAAATTTTCAACCATTGAAAATATTTAAAAATGTACAAAATATGTATGAAAATAATATAAACTATGATATAATCATAAATATCACTGACTTTATCTACACACGACAGAGCTCTTTTAGAGAGAGCTAAATTGTTGTACCGTGTTTAGTTTGTAATAACTTGAAGTTCAAGTTGAACTTCGTGTTTACGTTCGCTTAAAGGAGCGTAAAGTCGTGTCAACGTTAAGTACATTACAGTCACTCGTGTATCTTAGTTCAGAAGTTTTCAATTTTTTAATTGTAAGTTTTATAACGTTTAATCTTTTACCTGAAAGCGGTAGATGTCTTTTTGACGGTTTTTCTGCACAGAACCCGATCAATTATTGGTATCTTGCCACCTGGCTTCAGAGTTTTGACGTATAATTTCTATTTTTCGTTTCATATTGTACCTATGTGAAATAAAATCTTTTTGGATTTTACTGTTGGTTGTATCCATAAGTTCGTAAAATATTTATTTTTATAAATATTCGCACGGATGTGTATATGTGCGTTGTGTGTGTATGTGCGTTCCTGTGCACCCTTGTCTACCGTAGTTGTTTTATTCTAAACTGACTATACGTGAGTATTTTAATAAGCATTAAAAATTTATATAAAAATTGAAATTACATGGAATCGTTTCAATTAAATTTTATTAATACCATTTCGTGAACTCGCGTGCAGAGGGTTCCATACAATGCCAAAGTCAATTTGCAAATATATTTTTTTATTTCCTAATTTGTCACCTTTCATTTCATTTGATAGAATTCTTATAAGTTTTCCTGTAATCTACAAGCAATGAATTAAATATTACATTTTTTTCAAAATTTTAGGCTCAGTTGTTTCGGAGATCAGTGGTCAATTTTCTTCTTCTTTCATGCAACACTACGCAACAACAACTATTTTGCAACTATTTTTTTTTACAATAATAACAAAAACATATTTGAGATTCTCTTAACGAGCCCTTTTATTTGATTTATGACACAGTAAGGTTTAAAAATGACCCTTATTAAAAAAAATATATTTATTTGCTTTGCACATCTGTGTTTGGGTCATAGGATTACACCATCCTACCAAATTTCACCTGTTTTGGTCCAGTAGATTCGGAGCAAATTGGCTGTGACAGACGGAAGGATAGACAGGCAGCCGCACGAGTGGTCCTATACGGGTTCTGTTTTTTTTTTCATTTTTTGTACGGAACCCTAAAAATTTTAAGAAAAAGCAGTTTTCAACGAAAAAGTATCCTCGCAGTGTTCCAATCATTCGAATTTCAAATTTAAATTCGGAGAAAAAGCCACGAGAAAGGTTTTATGCAGTTTATCAAAAAGAATTCAGACAGGGCTCACGTTTTAATTTCATAATCTCTTTAGAAACTGCGCAGACCACAACAAAATTCCTAGTGATGGGATATGAGGTCAATACCGTATATGTCCTATGTCGTGGACATGATTAATGCCACATCGATCAGCCCCACCCACGAACATACACTTCATTTAGCAAACTGGAAGTTACAGTTACGTTTAGGGTTGCCAGCCGTACCCTAATAATAACGGGTGTAAAAAACTTAAGAATACCAGAATCGAAGCCGAGAAACACTTGATCTTCCCGTCATTGCGATAGTTTTTTGTTCTAGACCATACCGTTCCATACCAACCATCATAATTAAGTAGACTTTAAAAAAAACTTTTTTTTTTAATACATGTTTCAAATGTAAATCTTTACTTTTAATAACTCTATAACCTCTGTACTATTAATTTCATCCATCAGCGCGATGGTTGATTGCGTTAAATTGAGCGCTACCGCGAATCGTGATTATGCACACCAAAAAAGAAGTGGTTTTCCTGCAATCATTATTGAGGACAGAATGCTTGGTTGATGGTTTCGTGATGGGTCCTTTACACCCTGTAGGGTATTGTACCTACTGTATTTTTAGATGGCGTAATTTCTAATACGACAAACCAATGATCAATTGAATGTACAGAAAATAAAAAGACAAAAATTTGCGATGTTTCATAAAATACCGGCCAAGTGCGAGTCGGCCTCGCGCACGAAGGGTTCCGTACAATTATTTAAAAAAAAAAACTTAATTGGCGTCAACTATGTATGTATGGGGACACCCTTTAATTTTCAAATTTCTTTATTTGTGCTGTAAGGCCTTGCTTTTTGTCAAATTTCATGATTCTAGGTCAAAAGGAAGTACCCTATAGGTTTTGATTCCCTTGTGAAATCGCATAATACGCGACATTAACAGTCATATCTTTTGATCGCGTTGACTTACAAGTTTGATTTTTTCATTGCTCCAAGGGGTAGCAGACTTGAATATTTGTTATTATTATTTATTTCAGCTTGATACCACCATGCATTCCCGGGAAAAAGGGTCTTGACAGACAGACAGACGGACAACAAAGTGATAAAATTTAGTACTTTACAACCGACTTGTTTCAATTTAAATTACAAATTATTATCCTACTCTTTTTTATAAGTCATAAGTTTATAAGTATAACTTACCATCACTGCATTCAGAAGTTTTCTAATTCTTCAAAAAAAAATCTTGGCAACCCTAGCTACGTTCTGTCATTATGGAACTACTGTTTGTCATCGCTTCTCAACGATTTTCACGGATATTTGATTACAAATGTTTGAAAAGATTTCTGTGGACGTGATTAAGTAATCTTTTTGGTTTTTAATTTATCTGTTGGAATTATTTTTCCAAGTCAGTTATTTCACGATGTTAGTAGTCGTTTATGTTACAATAAATAATATATTATAGTTATAATCCTAACTAATTAATAACCTGGGGATTCCTCGTCCTTAAAAACGCTCTACTAGAAATATTCTAATGACAGTTATCTTGCAAAATTCTTAGTCACGAACTACTCGTAGTTTTAAGTAATTTTAAATAACATCACACCTGTAATAGCCGAAGGAGTAGGCAGAAATGTACCATCATACATCTATATTTCACCAGTTATATTTGAGTCCTGTAATGATCCCTGATGTAAAACCCAATAACACTTAGGCTGAAGACGTGCAATTCATACCCCCGGACTTTATGCTGAGAGGTCTATCAAATAGCCCTATAATTAATACCCACTCACCGCAAGATCAACGAGATTACTCATATAAAACTCTTTCACATTGCTTCTAATCAACAAAAATATCCCCACTTACATCACAACGAAATATAACATACGAAAATAGAATTCTCCCATCGCGATACAACAAACAGGTGTCGATAAACCCACTATTCGATTCCCAGAATTCTTTTCAATAAGCAGTCACGTTCGCAATGTAGGCATAACCCAGACAAACATACTAAATGATTTTATGAAAGGGAAAATTCTATAGTAATAAAAAAAGCCTACCTCACCCGCCGAGTTCGAATTGGGGGCCTAAAATGACCGGTTTAGCAGAATCATAATAGAATAATACTACTGTATGTTGTCTCTGCATCACCCTAAGCTAGACTGGTAGAAAATGCTCAATAAGTCCGCCTTTGTACAGTTTTTTTTTTAACTTGTGCATATAGTTTTAATAAATCAAAATAAAATAAATAATAATAATATGCGCCTTTGTAGTTTTTTTTTTTTAATTTATGCATAAAGTTTTAACAAATAAATAAGAATATGCGCCTTTGTAGTTTTTTTTTTTAATTTGTGCATAAAGTTTTAATAAATCAAAATAACATAAATAAATAATTATATGAGTCACGCTAGAATTCTTAAAATGGTTACAGACGCGACGAATATTATGAAATTGTCACTTTGTGACTATTTTACGAATGGTAATACGTAACCATTCATATTATCCTATTATGATTCTGCAAAAGGGACCATTTTAGGCCCCTAAACTTGTGTAACTTTGGAACTGACCGAATACGCCTAAGTAGCATCAATAGCGATATCTTTAAGTGAAAGTTTTGATTGATTTGAAGAATTTGGATTTTGATGCAGTTTTTTCCCTCGTTTCATAGTAATTATTTCGGCAGGTTTATGTGTACTCTTGTAATATATCAAATTTAACTTGCAAATAAACAGATAGATTGAACTCAATTGTAATTTGTAATTGTATATTATACGAAATGGCAAGCAAACATTGGCCGCTACCGCTCCGGCCTCGACTTTCAAAATACAGATTACAAAAATACATAATGAATTAGCCTTTGAAGTCTCGAATCCACACATATCAATATCTTCAAGGCTTCATAAGCCTCAAGGTAGAATTGACAATGTGTGTTAGCCTAAACAACAATCCGAGAGATACCAAGAAAGGGCTTGGGTAAATACAAATACCAAAATCCAAGCAAAATAAATACGTATCCAGGGAGGTATCAATTACCTAAGTGAGGGTGCCTACTGCCTACCCTTCATCAAGCCCTAATCGATATTCAGGCTCGTAACTTGAACACAATTCACACGTCTAACGTCTAGGAATTGTTTAGTCTCTAGCAAAAAGCAAGGACGAACATCGTATGTTAGGCGGTGTTCACACAATGCACCGCTCGTACGCGCGGTTAAGCGGTGACACGGATCTCAAGTCGCATTGGTTTGTATGAAATCCGTTGATGCCCAACACACGTACACCGCCCGACCGCACGGAGGTGCGGGCGCTCACCGCATCTCCACGCGGCCCAGCATCGCCACAAAATCTTCCCCGCCTCTGGCTGCGGGATACACACTTCTCCCAAGTTTGGAACTCAACATTGCAAAGTATCTAATGGACAACGACGCCGACCCGAGACACTCACTAGTTACATATGTACGACTAGCTGTTGCCCGCGACCTTCGTTCCCATGAAATTATTATAAAAAATATTACTTCCCTTTTTTAATCGAATTTTGTTACCAATTTAAAGAGTTTTAATTTTTTGGCACGGAACCCTGATTATTTTTCTAAAATAAATTTAGCCTATGTTAGACCTTGTAACATCAGCTATCTGCCAGTAAAATTCCCGTCAAAGAGGTCCAGCCGTTTCGGAGATTAGCTGAAACAAACAGAGAGACAGACAAAAATTTAAAAAATGTGTTTTTGTCATAAGTGCCGTATATATTTTCATTCAGTAAAAAGCTGTTATTTTGATATTACAAACAGAAGCTTCAATTTTATTTATTTGTATAAATATTAATTCAGCTTTCATTTGCCTCCTACCCATCACTCATCAGTAAAATAAGTTTCGACATTTACTTTCTCTTAATCGTGTTCGAGTCATCTCGGCCTAATTCGAGCTTTTCCACGAATGTATGTATATCTTCATAAATTCGATTCTGCCAGCCAGCTGCGCCGAGTCTAGCCGAGCCCAGCATTGTTTATAGTACCCCTAAGTCTAAATCTTGCCCTAGATTAGAATTCAAGATGTTTGCCAGAGTTTGGTAGATAATTTAGTGTTGGATTATGTTTTTGTTACCTTAGGGGGGTGTTCTGTGTTCACCTATTGTTCTGGTGATAACGGTCTATAATGTGTCATGTAATATAGCACAGACGTTTCTCATTGGTTGGGTACATAATCTTAACTTCATACTGGGATTAATAAACACATACCTATTGTATAATTTTCTGTTAAAACTACGTACTAACTGGTGTTTTATTTGGGCACAAATGCTGTAATACTAATTACACACAAAATATACACAACAGACCTAAAATAATAATAACAATGAAAAGCAGATAAGAATCAATGGACATCAAAAAAAATTAGTATTTGAGAGAACTTGCGATAGTAATGCTGATTCTTTGAGCTCAAATTGCCTTGTGTGCAGTTTTGAAGAGTTGAGTTCGTAAGATATAATCCACCTTTATCTATACAGCGTGTATCAAAAAGATGTGGTCATATTTCATTTTATCAAAGTTTTCTCCATGGCACCATCGAAATCGCGAAAAAAAAATAACTGACCCGTATAAAACTTCAAAACCTGCTGAAACCAAATGTATCGGATAGCTAATTTTTTATCATTAACACTGAAAACGATATTTTTACCATTTTTACATATTTTTTTTTAAGTTGCCGTTACACATTTACACGGTATGTATCCGGTTTTCAGTGGTAATAATACGGTTAGTGACCATGATAAGCACGGCACTGGTGCATAAAAGTATTTTCCATTTGGCACAATTATCTATAATGAAATCCCCAATATTATTCAGCAGTTACCAACTAGACTCTTTAAAATACAGCTTAAAATATTTAAAATTTAAAATATTTTAGCCAAATGCACTACTACTAATACAGCTTATCGGAATTTTTAAACGAGTAAAAAAAACCAATGCATCGGCAGCATAGAAATATAAAAAACAGATCGGCAGTTAAATTACGTACGACATTTCTTGTACATTTAAAATTTTTAGATAACAACTTCAATTTTTTTAATTCTTTTTACCCTATTTAATAATCCATTTCTTATTTTATATTGTTTAAGCCATTCTTTTTTATTAATTAAGTTTACCCTATTTTTGTAAGTTAAGCCATATAGCGTTAGCGTTATATATTTGTACGCCATTCCTATATTGCAAAACATGTACTTTCTTCTACTTTCTTCTAATTTATGAGACCTAGTGTATACGGCTTATGTCCAACTCGTCACCGTTCCAACTTGTCATCGAAAAACAAAAGATTACAATTCACAACAGTTTCAAAAATACTCGTACATACCAGTTTAAAAACTTATGTGAACTTATGTATGCAGATTTTTTTCGATTTTCGGCTCATAGAGAAAGTTGTTCAGATTCATGGTCTGAATCACACCCTGAATTATGACTGGACCTTTCTGGTACTGTATACGATTAACAGAGCCAAAGCTCAACAAACCGTAGTTTTTCTGAAACTCGAGATCCCGAACTTACACCCGGTCCCGGTACACATGCACGTTATTCGTTCTTCACAGATTATTTACACCTAGTATTAATGTATAAAATCGATAGTATCAGTAAACTATTTTTAAACCGAATTCCAATGTTTATAGCGAACGAATAGAAAGTAGGTATTTTGCATAGCTTTTTGCTTCACTAGTTGTGAAAATATGTCTGAGATTGTAATAAAATGGAAATACATAATTTCCAAATGTATTTGTATTGTTCCCCATGAATTAACAGAATTGAACTAACATTACATTATAACCATAGACTTAAAAATACGACTGCTTATGTTAACCTACTTAAAACTGCGTGCAAAGATAATACACCTACGAACAATTGCAATTAAGAGGTTTTCCTTAAGGCGTTTTCAATTAAATTAAGATAAACTAACCCTAAACGTAATAAAATAGTGTCAGTTTTTAAGTCGGTATCAAAACAAAGCAAGAACAGTAATAATAACTTTATATTATCTTGAATAACGTCAAAAGTTTTAGCAGTAAAGACAGTATAGAACTTTTATCATTATGCTGCAAAGATTTTCAGTCAATTTGAACCTCTTTAGATAATGGCTTAAATGAATTGACAAGCTCTACAAAGCGCGTCAGTTCTTTGTGGTCCGATATACGATATTAATTTCTATTTCGAACTAACAAAAGCCCACAATACTATTTTATTAAAGCCAATAGCCCATTGTTGCCAAAACCTGACTGAAGTGGGTTTATTATGGAAGCTCATCGGAATTTATTATGGGAAGAATAAAATGTACGTGCGCATTTATTTAGTATTAAATCATGTGAGGGTAACAGGGAGCAATGGCGTTGTGTCGTGTATATTCGATCTTCTAGGCTTTACCACTTTTGACGGCAATTAAAATTAATTTGAATCCTCTCAAAGCAAAGGTGGAAAAAATATAACTGGCACATGGCCCTGGAACGCAAAGGGCAAAAGAAAGAACATGGATGGGTTTTAGTCAGTACAAGCCTGACACTCCCTGCCGCTCCGCCCAGAGTGGGGGGAGTCATTTGATGATTTCCCATCCGAAAAAGAAAAAAAGGACTATTGGACTAGCTTTGCCCGTGGAGTTCGGGAATTGCCCACGGAATCGTACTTCCAGGATAAAAAACCTTTGTGCTATTCCTGACTATATTCTATCTCTGTACCTAATTTCATCTAGATCCTTTCAGCTTGTGATTGAGTAACAAACAACCATTAAATCTCCAAATTTTCACATTAATAATAGTAAGATTGACATACCGAATAGTATGTGAAAGTCGGTGTGGAAATACGAAAGGCTTTGAAAGAGATAGTTAGTTGTCTAGGCTCCCTGGTCTTCTTATGAAATTCCAGTTACATTCAATATAGTCTTAAATCAATTACATAAAAGGTCGACTATACATAAACACCACTGAATCGTGTGTTTCCTGATAGCTGGCCCGTGACGCCATCTAATATCAAACATCGAAAATCACCAAAAAAAATGTCAACACCATATCAATGAAGCTAATATCAACACATAAAATTCTAAAGAGTATATAAATTAAACACCAAACTGTTTCTTTGATCAACAAGTTTTAGAAGTCAATAATTCAAGCCACTTTAAAGAGTCAACGATTAAATAAAATGTTGATAAACATAAAAAAAATAAATGAACTTATTGATGTCTGTTTGCTGTAAAGAAAAATTAATCAAACTAAATGTTTCACACACTTCTTGGGCGTTTCATCTTTTTGGGAGCTCACCAATTTCCTGAGAAATTACTCATTAATTTAATATTAGATAGCAATAGTCTTCAGCTCAGTGTAAGTGACACCAGAAAAAGAATTTTCCAAGTTTCGGTTTACTGACTACCTATAACGACTGTCAAAGATCTAAAAATGACAGCTGGGACCAACAGTTTTACGTGCTTTTCGAGGTATGGACCAAATGGGGTCTCTAACCATTAATTAACTATTAGAAAGATATTTAGTATTAAGCTCAATTTCTGTCCCATCGGAACAGAATTTTCCAACAATTCCCCGTTATTTCAGCATCAAAAGAGAGACGTAATAAAATCCACATTGTGACGTAATAAAATCCACATTGTGACGCCGCGAACAGAAGGATAATATTATATCTTTTTCTACGAATCCGGATCTTACAAAACCCGTTCTTCCTCTTCAAGGCTTGAAGACGGATAAGTCTTTAATAAAATCATTATTGTAGTCCAGTAGTTCCATGAATTTCTTCGGACACTACAAATCATAGACCTAATTTAAAGGATTAATGCAAATCAGAAATACACAATCTTACCTATATCTATATATTATCTTATCTTTCCTTCTTCTTCCTCGTTTCCTCATGACTAAGGGTCGTGACCACATGAAGTCGGTGTCTTCTTCCCAAGGCTCTCCATGCTGGACAGTTTTCGGCCATGCGGAAACCTGGAAATTTCCTCTGCAGACTTCCTTCAGCACGTCTGTCCATCGGGTTGGTGATCTTCCACGGCTCCTTTTTCCATCCACCTTACCACTACTACTCTTCCTTCAATCATATTTTTACTTCGTATATAACTGAATCATCACAACCCAGTTAGTACTGGTGATACGATACCCCTTGGTAAGAGTGGATGTCAGAGTTTTTGGGCCACTGACTACCTGTAAGGACTGTGAAAGATCTACAGATGAAAGCCAAGACCAACGGCTTAGCGTGGTTTCCGAGGCACGGAGGAAACTCGGTATGTAAAGGGTGATCACCCATCTACAGACCAACCTAGGCAAGCACGGCTTAACCTAAAAATCGACCTGAGCGGCTGTTATTATTTTGCCATGAGCTAACAGCTAAATGAATATGGATAATATGATGATAAATGATGATCATGGTAATGATGGTGATGATAATGATGGCATTTACCATCATATATGGATAATATTTTCGTATATAATATCACGTAATTCAGACTGACCTAGTTCTCACGAAACCCACTGACACCATTAAAACAAAACTAACATATTTTATATCGTACCAATCTGATGGAATCGTCTGACACGCCAATAACGATGAATTGCCTGATTTCCCTACGGCTTGTGGAGATCAAACGGCAATTTCATTTTTATAATTCAAAGCCTACAAAACACAAGAAGCCGCAGTAACGAAGCTTTGAGGTGCTATGAAGAAAGAAGCCCAAAAATAACTCGTTCACCACCATTCAATTCACACAAACCTAAGGAAGGTTTGTGTGAATTGAATAAACAATATTGTCACACTTATTTCACATTTTACCTCGGACAAACAAAAAATTGGGACCGAAATACCAGGGCCCAGGGACGGGAACAACTTGGAAGATGAACGCACAGAAACTAGATGTACTGTAGATAAAAGGGAGGTAAACCTAGCAGTGTTTGATTCCGAGCTGAAATAATGTTATGATGATCTAATATGTAGGTACTACCGAGCCGACCTTTTCAACCTAATTACTTAGAGCTTAGGGTAAAAAATCGGCCAAGTGCGTTTCGGACCACGCACAATGTAGAGTTCCGTCCTTACAACGTTAATTGAATCCACTTCCTACGGTCCGATTTGCCTCCGAACGATGATTTTTATTGCAATATAAAAAACAAACTTGCATTTTCAGTTGAAAAACCTGTTTTCCTATACACTATGTTCAGGAAAATATGTTATCTAAGTACATTTTATAAGTCGGTTGACTATTACTCGTAAACTTGTAAAGCCTACTAGCTTTGATAGTTTTCCTTTTAACTTCATTAATAATATACTACCACCGGAACTTTTTCACACACCCAAACACAACCGTTTAGCTGGTAGAGGCGGGGACACTTGAGTCTAACAAAAATTAGAACTTTAAACACATTTCAGAAACGAATTTCTTAATCGAAAAATTATTTTAAACAAACTTGCAATATTTTTTAAAGACCTATCCAATGTCATCTCACACAATGGGATACGCGAGAAAAAAAAAACCTACTTACTGTGTACAGGAAATAAATATTTTCGAGATTTTACTTTACCACATTGTCGGTGCTACTAATCTGCTAACTAATCTGTATATTCATGCCAAATTACAGCTTTCCAGTACTAGGAGTATTTGAGCTAAGCTGCGGACAGACAGATGGACATGGCGAATGTATAATAGTTTCTTTCCTTTTTGACTACGGAACCCTAAAAACGTGGCAGACTATCAGTAATCTCGGTAGTATGTTAAAAAAATGTTCTACATCGGATATGTAAATGAGCAGCTCTGTACAGTAGGTGGGTAATGCGAACGCTGACGTCAGCAACAAGTCAAGGGTTGTTCTATTTTCATAATGAATGAATTTTTATGTTACGATGCCGCTTCACTGGGCTAATGTTTTGTTTAATCAGAGTTTCACTGAAACTCGGCCTACTTAATATCGTGAAATAATATCACTTTGATTCTCGTTAGCTCTGCCATTTTGAAGAGAGACTTTTGAATTCCGAATTGCTATGCTGATTTGTTTAGAGTTGGCGTGAGTTCAAGTGAAAAGATTAATTTAATACGAATTAAAATGCTTCCGTGGTCTATGATGCGTAAAATTAGTTTATAAAGGAGGAAGTAAAATAATTTGCCTGCAAATGACTATACCGTTAATGACAAAGTAACTTCTAGTTTTATAAGTATACCTAGACAACACGGACACACGGTAACAAGGACAGAATATTCTTGATGTGGCTGGCACAAGAACGTGGAGCTTGGCACAACCAAAAAGAAGCCTATACCCAGCAGTGGGTGAAGTCAGGCTGTGGTTTATGATGATGATGAACACTGACGGAGCATATGGAATCAATATTTTCTTAACAACCAATTTCTTTCTTCTCTATCGTGTGGTTAGTGCCTAACCTGGTGTCAGAGTTGTGTCGCCCATGGGCCTCTGACTTGGCTTTACATATCCTCAAGAAATATCTCTCAGGCATGCTGGTTTCCTCATAATGTTTTTCTTCACCGAAGCAAGTGATAATAATACAATACGCATATATATGAATCCGAAAAATCAGAGATGCGTGCCTTGCGTTCGATCTCGAGACCTATGACTTGGCGGTCCGACGGTCACACCACAAGACTCACTGCTATGAACAATCAACTGAATAATATCTACTCTTTGTTTATCTAAACCACACCAAGATACTTCATCTGCGCACTAAATTAGATTTTCTTTTATCTACAAGGAAACTAATTTATGATATAGGTAAGTACCTAACCTACTCTGGTCGTGTAGGTAGGGTAATTCCGACTGAAAACGAATGCATTTTTGTCAAGCATGCTTAATCGGACCAGTATACTATACAGGGTTAGTTTCCAAAGACCAGCCAAATTCTCAGATATGATGCCATACGACATTCTGAGCGACATTCACATAGAAATTTTTCATCGGTTATTTAAAAAAAAACAGCTGTTTCATACATTTTGACCATGTAGGTATTGCACTTTTGTAGGAAACAGCTGTTTTTTTTAATAACCGAAGAAAAATATCTATGTGGGGGGGCTCAGAATGATGTACTGCATTATATCTGAGAATTTGGCTGGTCTTTGGAAACTAACCCTGTATAAATAGTCCGTTGGAAATCTGCTCGTTCAATAAATTTTCAGGATTTTATCAATAAGATTGGTGACATCATTATACTTATATTATACATTGGTTTGTATAGACTGCCTTGATAGACTTGTAATAGATACGTAACGCATGGGGTTCACAGGAATCGGTTTCCAGGTGGTTTTTTCATTAGAACTGAGTACTAGTCGGTTAGCCGATTCTTGTCTGGTTTAAGACAAAAGGCACGCCCCAATAACATTGTACTCATTAAAAACCATTAGGCACTGGCGTTTATATGCAATACACACCTTTTGTCTACCCTTTTCGAGGAGCAGTCGTAATTGTTACATAATCAGTTTGCCAGTGAGAGTTACTTCCTTGTTTAAAATTGTATGTATTATGTGAATGTCGGATTTAGAATAAATTTGTAGAACTAAAACAAACATTGAAGGCAGCTGAAGAATTCTAAACTGTTTATTGGCATTCGACTTAGCTTCGGCAATGTTTCATTGAGCTCTTGTTATTTATGGATTTGATTTTATTTATACACCTGGAAATTTATTGTTTTATACATTATTTAAGATCGACATTATTTTTAATTTTTGCTTTAATTTTTTTAAGTATTTCCTTTTTAGCCTTTTCTTTTCGATGTGGAAATCCTCAATGGTCGTCCGCTGCCCTGGGTAGGGCGGAGGGGTATGTCAGACTCGTGCTGATTAAAACCACACCGCTATTGAGTGTGTATCCGCACACTTGCGTTGGAGGGCAGTGGGATCTAATGCACATTCGGCTGCCCCGGACTAGTGGGGGCCCGCTTGACCAGAGGACCTCGCGCCGTGGGTCCAGTGTTAGCCTAACTTAAGCTTAAAAAAAGGTGAAGTTTGAAGGTGGGAGGTAATCTTCGAAACACCTCATCTGATATCAAAACATAGAATGCTATACTAATGCCGCGTGCTATAAGTTACTTACCTACATTTTATGGTTATAAATACATTCCACGAATTATAGAGCTAGTGCCAAATATTTTTCAAGATATTCGTTTAGTTCCAAGAAATAAAGATACTACTTGTTCAGTTAAAACTACGCACATTTAGTTATTTTACGGTATCTATAATAAGACGTATAGTCACGTACATAGTGTTGTAAATATTGGTAATATTCTATTTGTACCAGTGTCGGGTCTATTTTTACATAATTCTGAAAGAATCTTGCTACCGTTCAACGTTATCTGGTTATGGGCAAAACAATCTGAAGTTTGTAAAAAAACTAGTATTCTAGCAAAATTTACAAAGTTTGAAATAGATTACTTCCTTAAGAGTGGGTGTAGAAAGATTTATATACGCACTGTACCTGCTTACGCAGGCTCACAGGTATACTATACGGACGTAAATTATTACATTTCATAAATTTGATGTTGTTTCGCAGATTTTCGTACACGTGGCGGTTTTTAATGATGAATGGTTATATTTTTTTCCCTACAGGAGTGGCTGGAAATCTGATTTATGAATCAAATTGTGAAATAAGCCTAGTGAACAGTCCCACAAAAAACCGTGATTCTCTAAATCGTACCTTAAAACATTTGTTTTTAAAAGCAATATATTAAAACTACCTTGTTCTATTTTAATATCATTGTGCACGACGCACCTTTTTGTAATTTTTATACTTTTTGGTATATTTTGTACAATGTTTCTTTTATATTTCGAATGCTGTTTATTTTTGATATTTTGTTTTCCATTAAAAAGACCAGTCTACCACCAACCATCACGGCGTTTACTTTCGTATAACAGTCCCCTTTAAAATAGGAAGTCTTGTAAACCAGCAGTGTGGTGATTAGGCTCAGTCCGCTACATCGTGGTCCTTCTACAGCCAGTCTAGCAAATATTGGTGATGGTGCGTACTCGTGCGGGTGCCAAGATGGGGGCTGAAGGGAACGCTGTGGAGAAGGAGCTGGAGCAACCAGCGCCCAGCCATTCACCCGCCGACGCGGCGGCCGCAGTCCAGACCCCTTCCGTCTCCGGCAATCAGACCCCGCCGAGGCCCGTCACTACAATCCAGACTCCGTCGAGACCAGTAAGTAGAACTTCATCTCGTTCTTCTGCTACAATGGTAGCTAGAAAGTTAGCCGCAGAGGCTTTACATGCTCGCCGTATGGCTGAATTAGAGCAGGAGGCCGCAGAGAGGGTCGCCGCAGAGAGGGTCGCCGCGCGAGAGCGCGAGGCAGCGGAGTTGGAACTCCGAGCAGAATTGGCGGCTATAGATGCTGATGCCAGTCATCGTAGTTCGAGAAGCAGTCGTTCGGTCAATGACTGGCTGCAAAAATCGCAAGCTGCTCTGAAAGTTGATCCAGTTGGCCTAGCTGACCCCGTCGAGTTTCATTCAATTATCTCGGTCGCCCCCTCTCGCCTAGCCCCAGCCCCGGTTTCGCCTATAAAACCGGCTGACCTAGCCACAACAGCTACAAATGCTAACATGCATCTCTGTTCCAGCGATTCAGACCGCCTTGTGAAGTCGTTAGGCATTCTCATAGATAATGTTAATAAAGGCGCATGCCACCGTAGGGGTGATAGGGATTTTCCATTGCCGTTTTTCGACGGTAAATCGCATCTAGAATGGCTTTCTTTAAAAAGAGCCTTTCTAGATACGATGGACTCACATTCTGCAGTGGAAAATCTAGCTAGGTTGAACAAAGCATTGAAGGGATGCGCGCGTGAAGCGGTCATGATGCTGCTGGCAACGGCGCGTGAGCCTGATGTCGTGCTGCGCGCGCTTGATACGCGCTTCGGCCGCCCCGAGCTTATAGTGGCTCAGGAGGCAGCTGCAATGCGCACTTTACCGCGCGTCTCCGGTGAAGGTAAAGACCTTGCTATTTTTGCCAGTCGTGTTCGTAATTGTGTGGAAGCGATTCGGCTACTCGACCAGCCTCACTACCTAACATCGCCAGAGCTGATTCAATCGGTTATTTCTAAAGTCCCCCCACTGTTACGAGCACAATGGGTGGCCTACGCCAGCAGTCACGCGGCCAGTGGTCTACCCATGCTCGACATGTTCGCCGATTTCCTGGCCAACATAGTCGAGCTTCAGTCTAGATTCGGTCTCCTCCCTGAATCGGCTGGCGCACCGAGTTCGACTTCCGCTGCCAATAGCCGATTCAGGGATAAGGTGCACGCAGTCGTTGATGGAGAGAAATCTCGGTCAAAATCTAAAAATAGTTCATCCACGACTGTTTCAGGCAAAATTCATTGTGTTTTATGTCAACAACAGCATTCATTGACGCAATGTGACAAATTTCTTTCCTTGTCAGTAGATGACAAGTGGCATTTTATAAAAAAGAAAAGAATTTGTCACAGGTGCCTCAAAGAAGGTTGGCATAGGCTAAGTTCGTGTTCAGCAAAAAGTTTGTGTGACATTGGCGATTGTAAATTCCGCCATCATAGGTTGTTGCACAGTGCTAGTGAGCGCGCAGCCGCAGCTCACGTAGGCTTAGAAGAGGACGACGATACTGCGCCGTCCACGCTGAGCTCCGCCCCGTGCGCGTCGAGCTCCGTACCTATAGTTTCTCTTGCTGAAGGGAAAGAAATCCTGTCCCACGCGTCAACTTCTTTTTCAGCTGAAAGTCCGGCGCAATCGCTGAGTCTTCGCCCGTTACTGAAAGTTGTTGCTGTAACTGTGTCTGGTCCGTCTGGTAGTGTCGATACTTATGCCTTATTGGACGACGGGTCGACCGCTACTTTTATTGATGCGGAGGTTGCTGCTAAGATAGGTGTTAAGGGGCCAGAAGGACGCGTTCACGTAGATTGCATAGGGGGCCTTAATAAGAACGCACTGGTGCGTTACGTCGACTTCTACATCAAGGGTCGTCACGCGAAAGATAGTCACCTTATTCGTAGGGCTAGATCTATTGGCAGTCTAGGGGTGTCGTCTCAGTTTGTCAACAGGGACGCCGTCACGAAATACCCATATCTTGCGGATCTTGCAGATGAGTTGTGTTACGGTAATATTCAGCCAATGCTCATCATTGGCATTGACAACTGGCATCTCACCGTATCTAGGGCCACACGTAAGGGGTCTAAATCACAACCTGTCGCGATTCGTACTGCGCTTGGTTGGGTATTATTCGGTTTCGGTTGTAGTTCAACTACTCAGGTTGATGTTGTTAGCCACGCCACACTGTTTGAATCCGCGACTGTAGCCCACAGCGACCGTTCCAAATTAGAGCAGCTTATTAAGGAGCAGTACAAACTCGAGTCTATAGGTATTTCGAAACGTGAGGCGCGCAATGCTGATGACGAACGTGCTGATCAGATTATTGAGCGCACAGCACGCCGCCTGCCCAGTGGTCGTTTTGAAGTAGGTCTGATCTGGAAGTCTGACGTTTTATCGGTACCTAATAGTTACAACCTCGCCTTATCTAGGTTTTTAGGCTTGGAGAAGAAGTTGTGTAGGGATGGTGCCTACGCGGAGCGGTATCGTGCCAACGTTCTCGATATGGTTGGGAAGGGCTACGCCGAGCTGTGTCCAGAGACACCCACAGGGCCACGTATTTGGTACCTGCCTCACTTCGGCGTGGTCAACCCAAACAAGCCTAATAAGCTGCGGGTTGTGCACGATGCCGCTGCCAAATCCAAGGGCGTCTCACTAAACTCGTTGTTGTTACCGGGCCCTGACCTGCTTGTGCCACTACTCGGCGTTCTTTTTCGATTTAGAGAAGGCAAAATTGGGTTGACCGCGGACATTCGGGAAATGTTTCCGCAAATTAAAATTCGCGTTGAAGACCGCGACGCGCAGAGGTTTTTGTGGCGCGATAATCCACGCGAACCGCTGCGCGTTTACCGGATGTCGTCGATGATGTTCGGTGCCGCTTCTAGTCCCTTTACGGCAATTTACATTAAAAATAAAAATGCGGCCGAGCATCAGACACAATACCCGGACGCAGCACGTGCAATCATTTGCGACCATTATATGGACGATTGCATCTGCAGCCTTGACAGTGTGGATGAAGCAGCAAAACTGGCCGCTGATATTCACGCTATCCACAAAAACGGGGGTTTTGAAATGCGTGGCTGGGCCTCCAACAGTGCCTCGGCTCTGACGTTGTTACCGAAGGAGACATTGCTGGAGGTGCCGGTGACTTCACCCGTGGACCTGGGCCACCTGGCCACTCCTGTGAGGACGCTTGGCCTTATTTGGCAGCCCACTACAGACTGTGTCGGTTTCAATATTGGATTAAAAAAGGATGGGCTGCCAAAAAAGCTTACCAAGCGGGTGGTTTTGGCCCACGTGATGCGAGTTTTCGACCCCCTCGGAATTATTGCGCCTCTAGTAGTGACCGGTCGCATCATGTTTCAAAATGCGTGGCGCAAGGGTCTCGAGTGGGATGAAGAACTTTCACAGCAGGACAGTGCAGCGTGGAGGCTATGGTTTCAGGATTTGTTTGGGGTTGCCGAATTGCAGATCCCACGCTGCTACTGCCTAACCGACTATGAAGTGAATCATTGCGAGCTTCATGTTTTTTCTGACGCCAGCGAGTCTGCCTTTGCTGCGGTGGCTTACTGGCGGTTCGTACTTAAGGATGGAGGAGTCAAGCTCGCACTGGTTTGCAGCAAGGTCCGTGTAGCTCCTTTAAAGCCGGTGTCGATTCCGCGGTTGGAGCTGCAGGGAGCGTTGATCGCCGCGCGCCTCGCTTCAACAATCTGCGATTCTCATCGTTTCAGACCCGTCAGGCAAGTTTTTTGGTGTGATTCAATGACGGTGTTGAGTTGGTTACGAAGCGAGGCCCGCTCATTCAAACCTTTTGTTTCGCATAGAGTCGGCGAGATCCTGGAGTTAACGAGTGCCAGTGATTGGCGGTGGGTGCCTAGCGAGTTGAACGTCGCTGACGATGCAACCCGGTTAAAACGCACTACGTTATCCCTAGAGTCTCGCTGGATCACTGGTCCAGAATTCTTGCTTTCTTCTGACTGGCCTAGTGAGCCTAGTTCCTTCCCAACCGTAAATGAAGAGAGTAGGAATCTGGCATATACCACAGCAGTTTACCTCATCGGTAGCGTAGAGAGGCATGTGCCAGTCTCAGCTGATCCCAAGCGGTTTAGCTCTTGGCTGAGATTGGTACGTGCAACTTATAAAGCTCATAAATATATAACTCTTATAAGACTCCATTCATTATCACGTAGGGGGCTTCAGGTAGATAATTTAGTGCGTGAGCAAGGGCGGATACTAACCTTTTCTTTTCAGCCTTCAAGCTCTTTTGGCTCTCCACATTCAGCGCATGAGACAGCTGCCGATATGCGCCTGGCCGAGACGCACATTTTGCTCCGGGCACAGCTGGACTCATTTCCTGTTGAGATGATGCGTTTGAGCAGTCTCCCTCCCCTGCCCATACCTCGCACCAGTCGGCTGTTCCGACTGTCACTGATTGTGGATGAAGACGGCCTCATACGCCTATCCAGCCGTATCGCCGCAGCCTCGGGAGTGCCTGAAGCCACAAAAAACCCCATCATCCTCGATGGGAAGCACCCTGCCGTCCAGCTACTAGTAGACCACCACCACCGCCGAGCCGCCCATGCCAACACAGAGACCGTGGTCAACGAGCTTCGTCAGAGCTTCTACTTGCTCGGCTTAAGAAACGTCGTCCGCTCCGTTGCCTTCCGTTGTCAGCTATGCCGCATTCGCTGAGCTGAGAAATTCCAGCCGCCTACAGGGAATTTACCGGAGGCACGTTTAGCTCACCACAAGCGCCCCTTTACATTCACTGGGCTAGACTACTTTGGACCAGTTCAAGTGACTATTGGCCGAAGACGGGAGAAGAGATGGGTCGCTTTGTACACGTGCCTAGTCGTCCGCGCCATCCACTTGGACGTTGTTGGAAGCTTGTCGACAGATTCTGCTGTAATGAGTCTTCGGCGCTTCGTGGCTCGCAGAGGAACGCCTTCTGAGATTTGGTCTGACAATGGCACCGCATTCATCGGGGCAAGAACAGAACTCCGTGCACTCTACGGGGACGCAGCCATAGAATATGCTGCAACGGAGAAAATTAGTTGGCGCTTCATTCCTCCATCGGCTCCATTTATGGGTGGAGTATGGGAGCGAATGGTGAGAAGTGTGAAGACAGCACTCCGAGCGACCCTCACCGAACGTGCTCCGACAGAAGAAGTTCTCCGAACCGTACTCGCAGAAGCAAAAGGGCTAATCAACTCCCGCCCCCTGACGCACGTTTCGGTAGAGCCCGGCAGCGAAGAGGCGCTCACCCCAAATCATTTCCTCCTTGCAGCTTCATCGGGGCGTCCCGTTCCAGCAACCTTGACGGACCGTGATCTGGTGTCGAGAAGCGGTTGGCGCAAAGCGGTCAGACTGGCGGACCACTTCTGGCAGCGCTGGGTTAAAGAGTACTTGCCGAATCTCATTCCCAGACCCAGGCAAGGCGACGTTCCAGAGTTGGCTGTGGGCGATCTGGTCCTGGTGGCTGACGGCAACCTACCGAGGGGCTCCTGGCCGAGAGGGCGCATCTCAGCGACTTACCCGGGCCGCGATGGGGTGATCCGAGTGGCGGAAGTCAGGACTGCAGCGGGCACACTGAAGAGGCCCTTGAGGAAGCTGCTCAAGCTGAGTGCTTAACTTTGGGGGGAAGGAATGTGCACGACGCACCTTTTTGTAATTTTTATACTTTTTGGTATATTTTGTACAATGTTTCTTTTATATTTCGAATGCTGTTTATTTTTGATATTTTGTTTTCCATTAAAAAGACCAGTCTACCACCAACCATCACGGCGTTTACTTTCGTATAACAGTCCCCTTTAAAATAGGAAGTCTTGTAAACCAGCAGTGTGGTGATTAGGCTCAGTCCGCTACAATCATCTTTTTTATAAATTCTCTGTATTTATTTATTTATTTATTACTATAATGCACAATGTACACAGCTAATTTTACATGCAAAAACTTAAAACTAGTGAGTACATTACCCTGTTAGGGCGCATTTATCCTGTTAGAGTACACAGATGTGTTCA
This sequence comes from Eugnorisma glareosa, assembly GCA_947578425.1. Lineage (NCBI taxonomy): Eukaryota > Metazoa > Arthropoda > Insecta > Lepidoptera > Noctuidae > Eugnorisma > Eugnorisma glareosa. The sequence goes on from OX387965.1 coordinate 17,285,314, forward strand.
TAATCCTTGAAAATTGAAGTAGAGACCTCATCCGTCGAGGATTGTAGACGTGTTGCTACAATGTTATGTTCATCCAGAATAGACACTTCAAAAGATGCGAAATTAATCCTTAGGTGTAGGAAAAGCAGGCACAAAATCAGCCCGAATGGAGACGTCATGTGCATAGACAGGTCAACGCGTTTGAAGAGAGAAAAAGGTCGCAGTTTGATTTAGGACCTTATACCGTGATGACCTTAAAGCTAAACCACCTACAGCTCTTGACGTGTAACCGGCATGTTGTGAACCGATGACTTTTCTCTTCGTTGATCTTCAAACTGCAGCTATTACACTAGATCCGGCTCGAAGGACCATATTGATCTGATATGTCCACTTTGTGCACGGAGTTTTCCGTCCAAAGTTGCATATGCTAGCCACTCGAGTGCCCATGAAAGAGTAGCGCACCAAAGCTCTCGACAACCAGGCTAGAAAGCCATTGAATGCAGTCGCAGTGGGCGAAGGCTAGATGGCATCATCATCATCATGTTCATCATTTTTATCACTAAAACGGTTTCCATGTATTCAGTACATTATTCTGAGCCCCCTACATAAAATTTAAACCTCGGTTAAAAAAAAAATACAATTGTTTCCTACAAAAGGCCAAAACCGATGCAGACGGTCGAAATGATTGAATGGAACAGCAGATTTTTTTTTCCTCCACCCGGTGTGCACCGTGAAAGTTTGTCATATTTCAGGGTATGATTGAGACCATCAAACTGTACCACTTTCTCTTTTTTACGCAATTACGATGGTGGTGCCATGGAGAAAATAGCTCAGTTTAAGGGTCACACCCTGAAATATGTCCACACCTTTCTGGTATACGCTGTACAGACCATATAGCATAATCAGCCTATAATTTTACCACTGCTGGGACACTCGGCCTCCTCTCTATGAGAGGGAATGGGCTATAATCCACCACGCGGGCGCAGTGCGGGTTGGTAGATGTCACATGTCTTCGATTTTTTGGTTCAAGGACATGCCGGTTTCCTCACAATGTTTTCCTTCCCCGTTTTGAGAGCAGTGGTGATGAAATAAATTACACAAAGTAATGCGCCTGCCTGGGTCTGAACCACGACTTACTGTTCGTAAGTCGTGGCCGCCACCACTGGGCCACCGCTGCTGTTTACAGACCGTATACCACTCACATACGAATCGAAATGCATATAAAAGATGATGCACAACAATTACACAGGACACCTTATCCAGTTACTCTGCCATCATCTAATGATAACGTCATTTCCCGACAAAACGGGAACACAAAAAGTTAACTCAATCTATCTGAAACAGCATCAATTTACACATCATTTGTGCCAAGGGCGAAATAATTTATTTTGTTATTAAAAAGTTCGTGGATGCATTATTTGGTTTGTTTATGTATAATGCGTTGAATTTTGACCTTTTACATTGCATTGCGAACGATGGATCGCATGATGATAAGTACTCACATATTTTTAATACTACTAGCTGTGGCCCGCGGTTTCGCTCGCGTTTTTGTCGGAAATTATCTCACGGGCTCGTTGTAAATATAGCCTATGGCACTCGGGGATAATGTAGCTTCCTATTAATTAGTGAAAGAATTTTCAAGAGGTCTAGAGATTTTTTATAATATTAATGTAGATATATGTGAAAGTTTGTGATGGATGTTACTCTTTCACGTAAATAATTCTTAAGAGGGCCCTTCCCGGTCCGTCTATCGTCAACGCAAGCATGGTCAAAAAGCTTGTTGTTTCATCCAGAGCCACAGCGGCGATTTTCTTTCAACACCCCCGTCTTACCCCGCCCCGACCCCGCACAACCCGTCTCCCACGCACCTCATACCGCCTAACGCGATGACATTGAACGAAAAATAGTGTCCAAAAATTTCTTAAACTTGTTCCAGGAAGTACATGTTTTTGAATAAGTTTTACAACGTGTGAACTCAATTTTTATCATTACGAATCTCCATTACATGTGCAAGGTTTTTATCGAGATGTTTTCTTTACTTTTACTGTATATGAGTACATTATGAACGGCCAAAGTTCAGTTAAAATTTATACGTGTTTTTGAATAAGTCTTACAAGTGTGTGAAATAAACATTTGTCATTAAGAATTTCCATTACGTTTGCAAGGTATCGAGATGTTTTATTTATTTTTACAGTGCACAAGATATCTATTAGTTCAAAAAATTCAAAGATAGAGGTGTAACAACGGCATAATCACGTACGAGCGTTTGTATGAAAAGTATGACGGGTTGGCCGCTCTTAACGGATTTAGATGAAATTTGGCACACAGAGAGTTCACAACCTAGGTTAATACATTAGATACTTTATAGCTCAGTAGTACGATCTCGTGGGACTGTAACCGTACACCACGCGGGCGAAGCGTTGGGCATAAGCTAGTAATAAATATACTATGCAGTCAATCAAAATAGAATATACTTTATTATATACCAAAATTAAAACACAACTCTATGGTTATAATGGCGTTCTTATAGCTGATAGCGATATCTTCTAGACAAACTATGGATGGACCGTACGAACATAAAATATAAACGGGGGGTAGTCAGTGGCGGGATAGTATTAGTTGTTTTATAGCCATTTTTTACGACCACCGAAGAATGTTAGTGCTGTGTTTTGAATTCAAGGACAATTTAAAAATATTATGGACCAGGACTGCAAATTATGATTAAGAAGGTTATCAATCTTCCCATTAATTCTATCAGTCCATACCTTTACAAAGATCTATACGCCTCTTGAGAGAGCTCTGTTCCCTCTAATAAGGACAAACATTTCCGTAATCTAATCATAATCAATCTTAACTTTATGCCTGTTCTCATTAAACACCGAATTGTTTATGAGCCCAAAACAAAACGTAATTGCCGCCAAATTTTATCTCAAACAATAAATAAACTGAAGAGATTGCTCAATAAGAAAATGCCATTAAAGTAACAAGTAAACAGGTATTTAGGTAAAATGTTTATAGTTGCCACAAAAGGCTCAATGGACGAAAACTTGGAAGAAAGAATATTAGATCATAAAACCTTTGACATAAAAACGTTATAAAATACTTCTTATTGCGGTCAGCCGTGGTTTTTGGCCCAAAAAAGTGATGAATGAAGACAGCATAAAAAGTAAAATGGCCCACTAAGTTAGCCGGTTTCAAAACAAATTATATCCCCACCAACTTGTGTTTAGTGATGCAAAATAATTAGTTCTTGAGAAAAGAACAGAAGTCTATTTTTTGCTTGGATGCCCATTATATGATAAAAAGATCTTTTTCGTTCATAAAACCTACGCATCATTCTATGTAATAAAGGTTTATGAATCTCAACTGGCCTCAATTTAAGAAAGTATGGACAAATGTAGGTAAGAATTTTCCCAAAAATACCAAGCTAGTTACATTTTAATTCTGTTGTAGGGTCAAACTCTGTTATTGATTTATTATCTACATACTAGGCAGTATGTAGATGATGATGTTCCCAACTATAGTGATCGGATTTGTCAGGTTTAAACTATGCTTCGGATACCGTAGACTAATTTAATCTGTTTTAAAAAACCATGTCGTTTTCATAGGCTGTTGTTATTTCCGCCAAGCAATCATAACAGTGTCAGATTTATCAACAGATATACTTTGGCTTTTACCTTGGCCAAAGGCTTAGCGTTGCCATACAACATGGCAACGCCGCCAGTCTCTTGGGTAGATTACCCAAGACAGCGTTGAGGAGTTTTTTGACGCGATTTTATAAGTTTGTTGCTAGATTATTTACTTTAGGTTATTTTAATTTATAAATGTATAATTTTAATTTATAAATCTATAATTAAAATATAATTTAGTTTACATACTAACCAAGCAATCGGCCAGGCTTTTTTAAAAACCAAATGATACGCCCCGGAATTTTAATGCAAAGGATTTTATCCACTCAGTCGTTATTCTTCTATGTATAAATCAGTTGTAAAAACAACAATAACTACTACTGTAGCTGTTTGCCTATGCATCATTTATCATGCTCCACGGAACAGTGACAACAGTTCCGTTGCGCGGCGCTACAAGATGAATGTTGCATGTTTTTGCAACTTTGCATATTTTTGCAACTTTGCATTCAGATTAGTTCGTAAGTAAAGTCAGCTGAGTTTACGGTTGGGTATTTTTGTTACAGAAAAGTTTGTTTGTCGAATAACCCAGTTCCTACTTGCCACTACATAGTATAAAACAAAGTCGCTTCCCGCTGTCTGTCCCTACGTATTCTTAGATCTGTTAAACTAGGCAATGGATTTTGATGCGTTTTTTTTAATAGATAGAGTGATTTAAGAGGAAGGTTTATACGTATAACATTGCGCCCGTGCGAAGCCGGGGCGGGTCGCTAATAATATAATAAATCTGAAAATATGTTTGTTTTAGTGTCTTTCATTACCTTCAATTCAACAATTTAACGGTTTCAATTGATTATCAAAGACTTAAATAATCCGTATTTTATAATTACACCTTTAATTGGGGTATGTCAAACAGAAGTATAATGTGTCAATTTGGAATAGTATTTATGACCCTGAATGTTCAATAAATTATGTTGCTTCTAGATAAGTGTCATATTATGTCGCTTTTCTTTTATATGTTCACAGACACTCTGTGAACATATAACGTAACATCACACCTGCTTTCCCCAAAGGGTTAGACAGAGGTGTATCTAATAGTACACCTACATTTCGCTAGTAATATTTAAGTCCCTTGTAATAGGGGGCGAGACTATTGCCATCAACCGGGCGCAATTCCAGACTCCGAGGCTGCTTCTGAGAAATTCCTGATGGCAAACCCAGTGCCCCGTGCTCAGCAGTCGTGCTTGCGACCACTAGACCAACGAGGCTGTCTGTGAACGTCTTTGCTAATATACCGAAGCATCATCATCTGCCATTAGTTCCTTTTCTCGACTATGTTAAAGTCAGCTTCTAGTCTAACCCGATGGATGCAGCAGAATGCCAGTTTTTTATTTTTTTTTCATAAGTTTTCCATGAAGCGACTGCCTACCCGACCTTCACACCCCAATTATTGAGTAACACGGTATCTTGTTACTCAATAACCCTAGTAAGAGCAGCATTAATCAGTAAATAAAACATACATCAATAAAAAAAAACACGCTTAAGAGTGACGTCATTTTATTTCTCATATTTTTTTCAACAAACCCTTTCATTTGATATCTATATCATGGGAATGCATACAAAATAACTAGTTCGCCAACTTTGGGAGTCTGTCATATTGAATTTAGTATCATTTCACTTAGCTAACCATGCATTGTCATCCAAACTAAACATGGGTGCAAAATTTCAGCTCAATCGGAAACCGGAAAGTGGGTCAAAGGAGATCACCCAGATTGGGCTATTTTCAAAAGTGACGAAAATAAACTTTTATTTAGGTAGAGCATAACATTATAAACATTTTTTATGATTACACAGAAGTCGTAAGTCAATTCACCTAGGAGTTATTCAGCCAAAAAATATCTGAGATCACCCAGATTGGGGTATTTTTTTGCCGGCTATGTCCATGTTTTGAAAGTAGCCCAAAATTGTATGGCGGCAGGGTGATCTCCTTTACCTTCTAAGATTTTTAGACATAGTCACAGGCTTATAAAAGCGTGTTAAAATAAAAACATGTTCCTCCTTTTTGTTTTACCGACTATTCGTTCTTCAAAACATTCCTATCGGTTTATCGTTAAATCGCAGGGAACACAAATTCTTTTAGTATTTATTTACACAAGATCACTAAAATAATAAAGACCACTCAAATGAACGCTTCCTTTATTTATTGAAATGTTGCCAACTCGAATATCCAATAGATTATGTAGTTCCAAGTAATATCAGTGATTCTGATATTCATAATACCACTTGTAGTAATTATTATGCCATGTATCTTATCAGTGTCATGAAAGAAAAGGTCGTCTATTAAAAAAAACATAGCTTTTGCTAAGTAAGAAAGAAAAAGTATTTATTTGTCTCGCACAGGACAAAACATAATGATTAAAATCTATATGTATATATAAAAGTCGTGTTAGTTACACTGTTTATAATGCAAGAACGGCTGAACCGATTTGGCTGTAAATTGGTGGAGAGGTAGCTTAGAACCAGTAGACGGACATAGGATACTTTTTATCTTTTTATTATCTTTTATTTTTTATTTAGATCTAAGTCATAACAATAGTATAATACAAGTAGTTAACAATAAACCAAAAGTGTATAAAAAATAAACAATAAAAACTTAAAAACATTATACCAAAATTGGCCCTGTACGAAGCCAAAAGGCCCCTATCTCAGCATGCAGCAGTACAGTCAGAGATCTAGAGAGACCTAAGATATAAAATGGAAATTTTCCTAACATTACTTCATAATTAAATTATAACATGAATCAGTATTCTGAAAAGCTCTACGAATTTAGTTGCTAACTTTGCCTTTCCCCGTAAATGTATACATACCTACCCACATATCTTTTTGCAAGCTCATTCTTACGCACTTCTAAAGTACCTATCTACCTACACGTTAATGTATAGAGCCGCATGATTGCTTCCAGTAATCATCACATCATAATTCTTTTAGCGATTAATCGCATCATCTTCATCATCTCTGGTTGATATATTGATTACCGCACTAACAAAAGATACATCTGCTTAATTTCCTTCGCCAAATAATTTACTATTTAAAATAGTTTCTTAAGTTTATTTTTGTCAAGCAATTTCCCTTTCAAATACTCTCTCATTGAAATATATTTAAAATACTTTTTTATAGTTAGCTTTTCCCCTTACATATTTGTGTTTTTTAAGGAGGAAGCGCCATTGCAGCCCGCGAAATTCAAAATTTCTTACGTTTTCTGCAATCAGCGTCAGGTTTTATGTTTATTAAAATAGAATTCACGGCCGTAACAAATATGACTTTTCAGAGTTATAAAAATAGCTATAGCTTATTAGCTATAATAGTTATAGCTATAGTTAAATAAATACGTATTACGGCCGCAAATCATATCTTGTTTAACGTACAGCCTGACATTGAGCGGAAAATTGCAAAAAACGTAAGAAATTTTGAATTTCGCTGGCTACCCTGGCGTTTCCACCTTAAGTTGTAAGAATCATTAAATAAGCATCAGACGTCTTATATTGAGCATTTTCCGTACTACATTATTATTTCCTTATTTTTTCATTTTCAATCTTGAATCGCTTGAACTGGTCCAGATTGTAAAGTTTTATCGATACTGAAGTATTTTATGTTCAACTTTACTTGCACAGAATTTAGCTTATAAAAGGCTGGATAAAAACTTAAAACATTTCAATACGGAAAGGCGACCTTCAAAATTATTAATTGCTTTCGTTACTTCCTTTGTTTTAATACTCCTTGACGTCTCATGGATCTAAGGCTTGTCGTAAAACCCTGGCAGTGGCAAAGCCATACATCATACAAAATATAACATAAACAAAACGAGCGTGCCCATCAAAACTCCACACACGGTACAAACGTATCTCATTTCTGAAGTTTACAAGTGCATAATTTCTACATGTTTATCATAAAATCAACTCATATGAAATTGTAATAATTTAATGTGGTTCTGAAAGTTTTTGAAAACTTGATTTTCCACCGTACCATCAAGGGAACCGCCAAACAACAACAATGTCAAAGAAACAATAATTTCTGGGAGTACCCTCTTGCGTATATTACAGACCAACAAAAACATAAAATCAGGCCTGTATTGCCGCGAAGTGTTAGGCAGAGGTATATCATAAAGTTCATCATATTATTAATAGTCAGCGTGCCTGGGAGAAGCGGTGGCCCAGTAATGGCGGCCCCGACTTACGTTCAGTAAGTCGTGGATTCGAACCCAGGCAGTCACATTACTTTGAGCAAATTATATCATCAGCACGGCTCTCAAAACGGTGAAGGAAAACATCGTGAGGAAACCGGCATGTCTTAGAACATCACCAACCCGCACTGGGCCCGCGTGGTGGATTATATATAGCCAATTCCCTCTCATACAGAGGAGGCCGTGAGTCCCAGCAGTTGGAATATTATAGGCTGATTATGCTTTATGCAGCGAGCCTTTTGCCATCAACCGCCCACAAGTTCAAATTCCATGGCTGCTACTGAGAAATTCCTGATGTACCCAATAACACTTTACCCGCTGGGAATCGAACGCAGAATCTCATGCTAAGTCGCGATTGCAACCACTAGACCAACGAGACCGGGATACTACAGCCGTACACCCGCCTACTACTCATTGTAGTAGTTCCTTAATTACGAAAATAATTATTTAGATTCAGCGAAATACTGGCGTTAATTAATTATTATAAAATAGTGAGAAAGTGTTCTGATTACAGACTACCATCCACGAATAAGGAAATATGTAGTACATTTTGACATAAGTGGGGAAACTTTGTTATTGCATTCGAGGCGGAATTAACACCCGGGATGCAGGCGAGGGTATATCTGTGGAAATTTTTATTTCCGCACGTGTGCGGAAAAATATTAAAAATCTAGGCGTGTGAAATACATTGCATGTTGAACCTAATCGTAGTGCGATAAGAACTAGTTTACGAGAAAGTGTATTACAAATTAATTTTCTACACACTTGCTTGAAAAGTGGCTCTTAACTCAGCAAAGACGCTTCAAAAGTCTTTGCGGCGTAAAAGTTGTGTGAATATATTAAACTGTGTTAATTAACAGAATTTGATTAATAACGGCTACAGATTTATAACTCAAAATAATGAAATGAAAAATGAAAATTGATTGAGTCATTTTTGTTTGTAAAAACTTTAGTTAGTTTTCCATAAATAAACAATATCTATAATTTTATTAATAGGCTGTTTGGCTGCGCGCTTATCAAGCGCGTCCGTCACAAATATTTGTTACAAAATATTTTATCATTTGCCCGTGTTTAAAAATATCATTGCATCGCTATTTACTTGCATCAAAATGTATTATTGTAATATTGTTAATTAAATACTCATCGAAGGGCTAAGTGAACAATACTAAGCACATAATCTCCATAGAGAGAAATAGCACGTTCTAACTGCAACAGCTGAACACGGCCTCGAACACTTCCGGTCTAGTTTCGACCAGTTTACAAACTTCGTCTGAATACGAGATAGATAAATGATTGAAACACCTGAAATTCCTTTGTTTATTTATTGATTTAAATTTTGAAGCACAGATTACAGAGGTGGGCTTAATGCCATAGTCGTTTTTGATTTGTTCATAAATGGAGGCATGATTGAATGAAAAAGAGGTGAAGATAAGCGTAACTTTTAAAAAGAAGAGTGTATCTACGTAAAAGGCCAAGAGAGCCTTGACAGAAATATAATGATAGTTCTTGTAATTCACATATTTCCTTTATTAATGATTTATTTTGTATTGTTTTAGGTGAGTAATCGGGATTCAGCCCTGGTTTCCATATTGCTACGAGATTCGTAAGTACACATTCTTCTGAAAATACGTCTATTTATTTCCGTATAATGTGATCACTCGCATCTAGACTACGTGACATTCGCATACGCTAATAAAATTATGATGAAAAACACAAAAATGTATTGAATCGACGGTAGCTTGCTACACTAAAGATTATGACAAGCCTTTGTAGAAATACAAAACTCATTGCTGCATCGACAGGAAGCTCAAAGATAGTAGAAAACAAATGCTACAAGAAGTTTGACATTCATACACGTGTCTGCCTGGCTGCGTTCCAAAGCCCTGACCGTATTTATTTACATGCACCGCTGTTTACCTTTACAAAATGAAATCATCCGTTGGTAGACGACAAGTGACGGACGTCGACAAGTTCAGAAGTAACGGTTTGTCTGTGGCCACCCTTTCATCATTCCTCTAACGGTGCAAATGTTTGCAACCAGAGTAAACACTGCGAAGAGTTGTAATTAGGGCTGGGCAAAATACATACACTGTTCAATTAAATTACAAATTATAAAGTAATTTTTCACAAGTGCCTATTTAAAATACACAATATCGTATTTCAAATACCAACTACATTAAGAATCTTTGATTGCAATCAATAATCATAAATGCTATTCTGAGGAGGACTTCAACTTCACGCTTGGAGGTATAATATTGCTTCTAAATTTGAAATATGGTGTGATTACTATTTGAAATATGGTACGAGTACATGAGTTACAAGCGTAAAATTTGGCAAAAGTGACAAGATTTTTTATCAAAAAGGTATTTATAGAAAAAAAATATTTTAAGGCCATAAGTATTTTTAAAAAGTAATTGAAATACAAATATTAAATACGTATTTCAATTACATTTGTATTCAGCCCTGAACACTGTTATAAGCTCTCCCGGTTTAAACTAAACTTATACTAGCTGTCACTTACGAGATATCTTTCGTGTTCTTTTGGGGTATGATCCCGCGATCACGGCGCTCGCAACAGCGTCGAACTATCGGGAGCTCAAAATAATTGATAATCACGGAAGATATCCCGTAAGTGATAGTATAAATTTTGCCCAGCCCTGGTTGTAACATGTCCCAGTTACAAACCCAGTACGATTTACTTTTTAATTCACACGCAAGTAAACACACTGGCGGTTACTGAAACATTTCGTGGCATTGGAAAAACATTGGTTGGATGATAGAGCTGTAAACATTTTTGGATCTTAATTAGATTGGGAGATGGAATTATTCAAGGCGGAAAGATTTAGTAGTGGAACGCATAAAACTTGTATGAATATCAAATAAACACTAGCTTAGAACTAGCCGTTGAAGTTTTAAGCAAAATCTACATAATAACATCAGACCTGGGGCCTTAGTTTGCTATTGCAATAGTGTCAGAATGGTCTATAATTGATTTAATAAGGCCCCTAGCCCACGGCGTATTGAAGCGCGTTCGAAACTCGTTTGACGTGCGTACAAAGGGTAATTCGTCTACGCGGGGCCTTATTAAATCAATGATAGACCATTCTGACACTATTGCAATAGCAGACTAAGGCCCCTTAAATCCCGGAAGGGTTAGGCAGAGGTGTACCTAATAGTACACCCACATTTCGCCAGTTGTGATTAAGTCCCTTGAATAGGGGGCGAGTCTATTGCCATCAACCAGACACGAATCCAGGCTCCATGGCTGCTACTAAGAAAGTCCTGGTAGAAAAACCCAATAACACTTTACCCGAACTGGGAATCGAAACCAGGACCTCATGCTCAGCAGTCGCGCTTGCGACCACTAGATCACCGAGGCAGTCAAATCAAAATCTAGTCGGTATTAAATCGCTAGTCAGCAAAAAAAATACAAACAAGTCTATAAGCTTTAAAATGATTATCATTATCACTAGAAACGGGATTTTTTTCTTGTTTACTGATGGTTTTGAGTACCCGATATTTTGGCACTGTTGCAAGCACAAAAAAAAAGAAAATAACAAAATAAAAACGATTGAAAATGAAAATGATTGACTTGTTCTACTATTGATTTCTATCTAAAACTTGGCAAGTCTGGCCATAGACAAATGATTGTCTAAGTTGATTGATTGGCAGCCTAGAACAAACCATAGTCAAGGTAAATCTAACACAAAAACAAAGGTTCTACAACACGTATTCTCCATTAGTCTAGCAACAAATAAAACATGGCCGTGTTGTGCCGGCTCCAATAGCACAGATTTGTTCTACGTCCGGATCAATTTGCTAAACGCCTATCCACTAAATTGTCTCGCCGACGCTCGGTTTACGCAACAAAATTGATTTCATCACGAACGGTTACCTAGTAGGCTGAGGACGTCGTGTATCAAGTCTGCGCGATCTAGCTCCTTCGAAATCAATTTAGGTTGATGTTAACAAATGTTTACACCTTTATTATACAATATGGAAGAGACACTGACGCTAAAATGGTTACCTCGTATACATACAGGGTGTAACAGGACCCTTCACGAAGCCGTCAACCAAGCATGATGTACATCAAACTAAGTAACTTTACGCAAAAATTATTGCTGGGAAACGACAACTTTTTTTGGGGTGAAAATTCACGTTTTACGGATAGGACTCAAACTCAAAACATTGTGCTGATGGATGGATTAGTAGTACAGGTGACGCGGACGTCTTCAAAGTAAAAATCTTACATTGAAAATGCTTATTTAACAAAAACTTGTGAAAAAGTTGGAACTTTGACCCCCAATATCTCCGTAACTAGAAGGTTCCCAGGTATGGTCTAGAACAAAAAAATGATCGCAATGATGGGTAAAACATGTTCCTTTCGGCTTCGTTAACGGTCTTGTTACACCCTTTATACTCATCGGTAATTTAAAAACAAACTGCTGATCCCAACAATACATTTTGATATGCAGGTGCATGACGACCCGAATGGCGCAGCGGTAATGGGGCTGCCTTACGTTCTTAGGGTCCCGGGTTCGAATCCCGGCAAATGTTTGTGTGATGAGCATGGACATTTGTTTCCGAGTCATGGATGTTTATATATATAATAAGTATGTATTTACAAACAAAAAGTATCTATGTAGTATTATCAACTATCTGGTGTCCACGACACAAGCCTCGTTGCTTAGTGTGGCACCTAGATGGCGCTGTGTGTAATGTCAAGCGATATTTATTTATTATGTATTGCAGTTGTTTTTTTTTTAATCGTCTGTTTCATACATTTTCTATATGGGGGGTTCATAATGATGTACTGAATACGTAGGATAACCGATGTATTGTCGGTGTCCCTTCTACCTTGTATAGGTTGGTGGATGTGTCGAATGTGGATGGCAACAAAAGTAGGGGAAGGCCAGAGTTTGAGTTAGTATGGGCTATGCGAAAGAGGATAGAAATAGAAAAGGGGTGATGACTTCTGAGAAGTAGACTAATAAAGAAGTATGGAAGAAGAAGAGAAGCGGCGCTGACACCAAGTAAATTAGGATATGGGTAACAAAATGGGCGATGATTGATTTATATAGCTTGCGACAATAATGAGTTTATAAAACCTGTCTGTTTATAAAAATGTTGAGGTATCTTCCTCTTAATTCTGCATCATCACTACATCGTATAAAACAAGGTCGCTTCCCGCTGTCTAGCCGTGTCTGTCTGTCTGTAAGCTTAGATTTTAAAACTACGCAACGGATTTTTATGCGTTTTTTTTAATAGATAGAGTAATTCAAGAGGAAGGTTTATATGTATAACATTGCACCCGTGAGAAACCGGGGCGGGTCGCTAGTTCTAAATAAAATTGTGAACATCTGTTTTATAAAAATGCAATAAATAAAGTCTCTGTAGATACATAAGCTTCAAAGCCATAATAACAAGCCATAATCTTTTCGATTCATAAACATTGCAAACAGCAGTTAGCTGCGCTATCTATTTTCAAACAGCTTAATTTCAGTTACAACACCACCACTTACCGCCCAAGAGTATCGTAAAAGAGATTTTAACAGTGGAATAGACATCACATGCACCTAATTAATAGATAAGAGCAGACTGCAAGCTCCCAGCTTCCAAGGGTTATGGTTATGATAATATCCTCCTGCGATATAGTTAGCGTTCAGTCGTGTGCGGCAGATAGGTTCTGCTATGGCCCGATACGATTTAATCTGTCTATCAGGGGGCTAATATTAACTTCGTCTGTGATCATTTTAAGATTTATAGCGTGTGTCAACCCAGCACCCAACCTTTTTTTGGATGGGATATCATCAAATGACCCCTCCCACTCTGGGAGTAGTAGGGAGGGCGGAGTGGAAGGGAGTGTCAGACTTCTACTGACTAAAACCGATCCATGTTCCTTCTTTTGCCCTTTGTGTTCCAGGGCCACGGTATCTCTTTCGAACAGTCCCGCAACCCTGGCAGGCATCGGTCCTTTCGGACCCCTTCCCGTTTCGGACACCTTTAAAAAAATAGTTTACCTGCTGACAGCAACCTCTTAGCAACTTTAAAGACCACTGCGAGGAAAAACTTGGGAAAGATAACTGTGAAACGACTACTATTGATGGTCTGTATCAGTCAGTGTCATCCTAAAATTCTAAGAATCCTTTTCTTTAAGAGATTTTTTGAACCTCATGAAAAGATTCGATAAAGACCTTTTTGAAATACCTACCAACGGTAAGAATATCTTTTTTACCTAAAATAAGAGTGACAGTAAAGCATTTATTTGAAGGGTCATCTTTATTCAGATCCAATATTATATAATTATCATCATATTTTTGAGAGTCGATCGAAAAGAAAATGGCCCGACCTTTATACCGAAATCTATATAACGTTTTCTAGTGACTTTTAAGGGTTCCGTAGCCGAATGGAAAAAAATTTAACCCTTATAGATTCGCCATGCCTGTCTGTCTGTCGATGTATGTCACAGCCACTTTACGAGTATTCCGAAACTATTAGGACTACACAGTTGAAACTTAGTAGATAGATGTATTCTGCGAAACGATTTACGATTATTATACAACTGAAACTAAAAAATTTTTTTTTTCATCAAACCTATACTATACAACGTGTTTTTTTTTATATCCCATAACTCTAGGGTATGATTGAGGCCATATCAAAGAATCAACTGGCGTAAGAGTTATGTTCCAATCCTTCGTTATTTTTTTTTTTCATTTTTCACACAGAATAATTCGGCAAAGTCACGATTATTAATGTAAAACACCCTTACGTGAAATATGACAACGTCGCATTTTCTTAGCTTTAAATGTGAATGATTGGTTTGAATAAAAATGAATTACTTACCCACATATTTTATTTTACTATTTATTTTACTACACTACTGCGAAGTTTGGCAACCTCGCAAAAGTAAAGATTCGTCATACTGGTGACAATTTTTGACCTAATTTAATTATGATTGATGATATCTCCGAAACGATGCATTTTTGGACCACCTATTCTAGGAGTTTTAGTATTATTTTTACCTACAGAATATAACCCTAGAGTTATGGGATATCAAAAAAACAGGTTGTATATATAGGTCTTTAAAAATGACATTAAGGTTCCTAAAACCATTTTTTCTCAACGTCAATCGTTTGAAAGATAGACATTTCCAAAGTAGTAAAATGTGTGTCCCCACCTCTTTCTAAAGTAAGAAGAGGAAAATTCTGAAAAAATGTAGGATTGTAGAACGTTAATAAAACTTTCAACCAAAATTGGTTTGATGATTTAATTTTGACGTTTAGTTTTGAGTTATGAGCCTTTTTCATCAAACTGCATCAAACTAAACTTTTGTTTTTCATTAACATACCATGAAAAACAAATTTAAACTTTCCTGTTGAATGTAAAACAATACAATATATGAATGAGCCATGGACCTAGAATCTAGGTATTACATTGTATTGTTTGGTGCTACGGAACCCTGTGTGCGTGTGGGTACGACTCGCACTTTTTTAATATGGTTGTATGGCCTAACGCATGATAACAAGCACAAGCTACATTGAACTTTGAACGAACAATCTTTTACAAGTTTTATAATAACACCAACAACACAATACTTCCTCATATACCACAAATAAGACAGAAACATACTTGTTTTCGTTCAAAACCACATCTCGACACTTCCGACCAGAAAATACACAGGAACACTTTCAGAATGTATCAAAGCGTGTTTGGAAAGTTCTAGAACTAATAAACAGGCTGTTGGGAGAGCGAAGTTTATTTCCAACTCAAGTTTATTTGCCACCCCCGAGGCTGCTTTAGTATTAAGTACTTACTTACCAATTCTACAATATTGAGTGCACTTCTTATCATACAAAATGATAGGCACAATGCATAAGGAAAATGCTTTTATTTTAAGATTCCTCTGTATGAAACTGTAGGTAAATCTGGAATAAATCACTACATAGTATAAAACAAAGTCGCTTTCTCTGTCCCTATGTCCCTTTGTATGCTTAAATCTTTGAAACTACGCAACGGATTTTGATGCGGTTTTTTTTAATAGATAGAGTGATTCAAGAGGAAGGTTTATATGTATAACATGCACCCGTGCGAAGCCGGGGCGAATAAAAAAAGAACTAAGAGTCTTTTCAAAGGATATATTATAAGCTTCAAAATAAAAATGGCAAGACAATAGATGGTAACATGGTGTCACAAAACCAGCCTTTTGGCAAAAGGACACTAACTAGTTACTATTATTTTTAAGAGTTGAACAAATTGAAAATAATTTCAAGTAAAAATAATAATACATCATGTTTTAAGTCATAGATATCTTAGATTACAAACACACCAAAAAAAACATGAACGATCATCGTTACAAATAGGTACCTTTAACACTTTTTTTATCAAAAACTAAAAATAACTGTCACTAACTAAAGTAAATGATCACTGTCCCAAGCTGTCACGGTTTAAAGCTAAATTTAAAATGTCCGTAAAAAGTACAAACAAAATCACGAACAATCACGAAAGATAACCCGTAAGTGACAGTATAAGAAAAGTAGATGATGTATAATCTTATTTCTGCCCTTGATAAATAATAAAGGCGTGTCTAGACAGACGCATTATTGTACCAACTCTAATAATGACATAACAACTTTCTACGTAATCTACGAAACAATCATCATAGCAGTAGACGACAAGTGTTCTTTACTTTCTTATTACTTACGTGCCCATCCAATTAATATTGAGTAGGTGGTATATACCTAGGGTACAGTGACAAATTATTGTACTTCTTACATAAAGGGTGTAACAAGACCCTTAACGAAGCCGAAAGGCACTTGTTTTCCCCATCATTGTGATCATTTTTTTGTTCTAGACTATACCTAGGAACCTTCTAGTTACGGAGATATTGGGGGTCAAAGTTACAACTTTTTCACAAGTTTTCATTTTTTTAATACATGTTTTTAATGTAAAATTTTTACTTTGAAACACCTTCACGATCCCCGTGTTATTCAATCCATCTATCAACACAATGTTTTGATTGCGTTATATTGAGTCCTACCGTAAAACGTGACATTACACTCCAAAAAAAACACTCGTTTACCAGAAATATTTTTTGCGTAAAGTTACTTAGTTTGATGTACATAATACTCGGTTGACGGCTTCGTGAAGGGTCCTGTTACTACCTATAGGTCCCAGAAAAAATGGCAAGTTAGCAATGCTAAGCCGCAGATTAAAATTAAAGACAATTTAGTTAGCTAGTTAGTTTTAAAATATTCTGATCCATGAAAATATACTTCCTAGACTTAAACTTTTAATGTAAATTAATTTTTAGGATTTGATAGCTATGAAAATCTCAAATGCCTCCAATAAAAAGTCAATTTTGTAGAAAAATCCGCACTTCAATTTGTGTAAGAAACTTTTCTATTACAAATCGAATAATTTTGAACGATATTATATTTCACTGCGTTTGTGACGCAGTGAATTAAAATATCGTTAATATGATTTTTTATATCGTCAAAAAAATCATTTTTTCGACGATATGAAAAAACATTGCCACAGTAAGCGTGTTACACAATTACCTCGCCGATCTTTCTACAACAAAAACATCGCTCACAATTTCTTCCCATCAAATTATATTGAAATGAACCCAACAATCAAGAACTGTGCGGTTATATTTGTATACCCATTAACCCTTGAAATCTTAATTACATTTCGGAATCAAAAACAGATTTGCGAGCCGCCGCCCCCGCCGCCGTCATCGGTTGGTCATTTGAGCCCTCTCGTTAAGGGCCATTCTGTAGGGCCCCAAGTAATTCAAAACACGGGTAAATGGGCCGAATGTTGCTACAGTTTGGGCCAAGTCGTTTTAACTAAACTTGAGATAAATTAGATTTAACCCCGTTTATTGAGTGTTCCAATTTAGTGTGTCGTTTTATTGAAGGTGTAAAATGAAACAGGTTTTTGTTTCTGTTGAAAATTAAAGTTTTTTTTAGACTCTGAAAATACGAAAGCTTTCAGTATTAAATCCATACCTAAAGCCATTTGATATTTTTCTAATTACCAATACTACAAATGCGCAAGTAAATAAACACATTCCCTCTAATACGTTTTAATTATAAAAGAGCAGTTGATATAACAAAAAGGTGAAAAACACTAGCAATACCAAGCTGACATACATACAAACTGTTTCATAATATTCACCTAGGATACAAAGGCAAATGCTAATAAACGATACCCATTCATCAGTTTTATTTTATTTACTGAGAGCATCCTAAGAAAAACAAATCGACAATAATTTTTCCCTATTTATTTTAATAAAACGGTAACATGAGAATATAAAACCTGTTTAGAGAAACCTTCATTAGTCTTATTTAGTCGCTTCCCAGTTTCCTCAGAGAAAACATAGACCTGAGACCACAGAGGCAGACGTCAAGCCAGTACTAATCAATTTACAGAAGCTTTTAAATCGAAGAAACATAAATCCTATCCTACTAATATAAATGCGAGTCTATATGATAAATGCGAGTTTGTGAGGATGGATGGATGAATGGATGTTTGTTGCCCTTTCTCGCAAAAATTACTGAACGGATTTGGATGAAATTAAGAACACAGATAGTTTGTAACCTGGATTAACACATAGAATACTTCTTATCCCTTCTTATCCCGGTAGTATAATCCCGTGGGATATTATTATTTAAGTACCTACTCTGAATTTAGAATGTAATATTTTTTGGGAAATAAAAGGCTTAAATAAATAAAAATGATCCCGTGGGACAATAAAGTTATCGAACTCCACGCTCGCAAAGCTGCGGGTTTATATAAGCAAGTATCTCATAATTATCTCAAACCCTCAATTCATAATTTTCTAGTTAAAAGGCTCAATAAATAAATAAGGAAAGCACAGAAACAATTTTTAAACCAGGCACACTTGGGCCATCAAATTGAAGTGTTTGTTAAACACATAAACTCCACTCAATTGTTAGTAGACCACTGCAGACAGAAGTTTTGAAATGGAAATCTCGTACATAAAAATAAAAACCACAACAAGGTAAGTTATATAACTTACCTTGTTGTGGTTTTTATTTTAAAAAACATGCTTTTATTACTTGTAATAAGAACTAAAAAGTAAAAAAAATATGTAATTCTGATAAGAAATATACCATTGTATCGGTACATTATATACCTTTTTTTTTTTAAAAGCGTTTTTCATTTTGTATCCTTCTATAATTCTCTTGCCGCCAAAATGTAACGAGCTTTTCATCATAATATTGCATTGTAACGCGATATTCATATGCGTGCAAAATTTCAGCTCCATCGGAAATCGGGAAGTGTGTCAAATTTAACTTGCAAGAATCCGGAACAGACAGTTAGACAACGGGACAGCTGAAACTAAATAAAAGCTTGTAATTAAAGGACCTCTTTTATTGCTTGTCTATTCTTTTTATTTGACTTTTTAAAAAAGCTTAGAATCTGTATCATTGTTACAGTACGATTAAAAATGTCTTCTTATAGAAATACCTAAGATAATGGCTTTTAAACATTTTACTAAGTGTCTTAAAGTATCAATAGAAAATTAAAAATTATGTTTACTTTTTGCGTAATGTATTCATCATGCCAATTTATCCTCATTGGTGTACTATAGCTGTCCTTCTTTTCATACACAAATTTACTTTAACCTTAAACACGAGTAGAGATAGTCAACCGTACATACGTATACTTACGCCTTTTCCCATGGGGGTAGGCAGAAACCACAGAACGCCACCTGCTACGATCCTTCCATACTTCTTTTGCCTCGTCCACGTTCATACATCTGATCATACACGTACAGCGAACCAGCTTTAATAATTCTTAATTACAAAAGGTACATTGCAATAAATAAAGCGAACATCTTGTCCCTTCACACACCGAAATGAACATCCTAATTACGAAGATCATTTATGATTACGGTTTAATTAACACCTAATTACGGATGAAAACGATAATGTCTTTGTCCTTACCTTTCTCATTTTAATATAGATTATTTTTTGTAGATGGCATATTATATTTTTTATCTTTATCCGGAATCTTTTACCTACCGCGTTTTCGTGCCGAACGTCGAAGTCATGTTTACCATCGTCTTTGAGAAGAAGTAAATGATAACCAGTTGTATATTTTTATTTATTCCAATGTTTGATATTTTGGGTAGTATTTTTCTTCTGCTGCTTTGTGATCGCCTTTGCCCGCAAGTCGGGGACGGCTTTCTTGGAGGCGCCATTCATTCCGTTGTTCATCATCGTCATCAGAGAGGCTAAACTTCTATAATTCTCTGTGGGCTTCCAATCTCATGCAGGAAGTTTATGTCTACCCCCTATGGAAAAACACTTTTTTAAGATCATCGGGACTTACAGGTCCTAATGCTAACGGTGTAGTGACCATTTGACTGAGCAAGTGAAGGCTCTCAGGGCTCACGGTCTTGTACCCTTACCCTGGTAATTTTAAGTACCTATATTACCTACGAGTATTTCGGTAGACACTACCTTTGGCACATTAATGTGAGAAAAACCTCCAAAGTTCATTCATTCAGACCAATGATACAGAATTTTAAAACGTTAATTTGAGGATAGATTGCATGAAAACCCACTTCACATAAAATTTATCAAAGGTATCATGTGTTTTATTGCCAAAGGGTTTGGTTCCTATATTTAGATCGTAGGTTTCTGAATAACCTTTGAATTGTTCATTTTGAATTTATCACTCCCTAGGCATTAATGTTCCCTTTTAATTACTTTTATGACCATCCGCAAGTTCCCGGAAAATACTAAATTATAGATACCTATATTTTTTTTATTCACGCATTTCTTCCGAAACGATAGCTTGTAGCTGATTTTAGGCCTAATTATCAGTTTCTAACTGATCGGGGATTAAGTACAAGGGGTTATGTTAGGTATGTCACATTTTGTTAAATCATACGTTATCATATCATGCTCCTACGAAAACGTATTCTTTAGATTGTTGTGTACATTAGAACGAAGCCAAAAAAGGTACAGAGAGCTTGCTACCATTAATCACTTTGTAGTAAGAATCTTTTACCCACAAATGCCTACTTTGTGATTCGCAAATATTAATGTGAAAGTGGAGCTTGACAGAAGCAAAGAGAAACCTATACCTACCCAGCAGTGGGTGAAGTCACGCTATGGATGATGGATGATGATGATCTTCTTTTTTTTACTAGTGCATGGTTAGTGCCCAACCTGCTGTCAGAGTTTCTATGCCGCCCATGGGCCGCTGACTTGGCTTTTCATGCTGTCGAAAAATATCTCACAAGCATGCTGGTTTGGTGTGTGATAATTACATGCTTTAGTTAACTTGCAATTTATGTATGCATGTATGTAACTATGTTTGTTCGGGTGGAATCTTGCAACTCAATTTTGAAGCAGATATCTTCAACCGATTGAGCTGAAATTTTGCACACACCTTTAGTTCTGGAGACAATATACTTTTATGTCAGACATTACTTCATCCTGCAGCCAGGATCGTCTCCTCACGAGAGAACTCCTCAACGGTTAATAGCTCGGACACTTTGTATCCGCATTCAATTTTGACAGATAAAGGTGGTTTAAATCATGCCCTCATTCTGCAACCAGGATCGTTTTCGTACGAGGGAACTCCGTAACGGTTACTAGCATGGATTCGATTTATAGGTGCGTTCATATTAGATGGATGAAGAGGATTTCTATCATGAACTCAACCTGCAGCCAAGATCATCTTCTCATGCGGGAACTCCTCAAAGGTTAATAGCACGTATACGAAAAACATGTTGAGATAATTATGCGTTATCAGAAATGATTACGTTCCCGTAATAACTAATAACATTATTAATTAAAAAAACTTTTTTCAAAACAATATTTTATTTAAATGCGCTAAAAAGGACGAAATAAACTTTTAATGTCTACTTATAACGTCATTACACAATTTATGTGATATGAAAGTTTGTCGCG
Source organism: Eugnorisma glareosa (assembly GCA_947578425.1). Taxonomy (NCBI): domain Eukaryota; kingdom Metazoa; phylum Arthropoda; class Insecta; order Lepidoptera; family Noctuidae; genus Eugnorisma; species Eugnorisma glareosa. The sequence continues at coordinate 17,307,114 of OX387965.1, forward strand.
AGATGTACCTTCATTGATTATAATTTTTAAAATTTTCAAACTAAGTAAATACGACTTTATAGGTGATGGTTCTTTAATCTTGCGACAAGCTTTTGTATCGTATAATTGTGTAATGAGTACTAATGACGTTACAAGTTTATAGTAAAAGTTTTAAAGGAAAAGTTTCATTTTAGCGCATTTATATAAAATATTGTTTAAAAAAAAAAAAACAATACGCTCATGAATCCGAAAAATCAGAGGTGCGTGTATTGAATTCGAACTTGAGACGTCTATGTCTTGGCAGTCTGACGTTCACACCACTAGGCTATCATTATGCTATCATTATGCTATTGATGCAAATGATGATGCTGGTGATGATGATGAATGCCTAACATAAAAAGCCAATTTATTTTACTGTGTTCTTAAATATCAAAACAGGACGTAAGAGTACATACAAAATGAGGATGTAGGACATAAAATGTGTGAACTATATACAATTCGTCCCGTGACAGTAATTCTGCTATAAATAAACATGTCATAATTTCCCAAAGGACATTTTAGTTGTAATAAAGTGCTATTTTGTCGCAGTTCCACGTCAGACCTTTCTGATTTACGGTAAGGAAAATACTCGGAACAAATGGGCGTATAATGATCTGAAAGCGCAAGATTTACGCTTGTTTCTAAACTTCGAACATAAAGGGTGTAACAAGACCCTTAACGAAGCCGAAAGGCACTTGTTCTCCTCGTCTAGTTTTTTTTGTTCTAGACCATACCGGGAAACCTTGTAGTTACGGAGATATTGGGGGTTAAAGTTCCAACTTTTTCACGAGTTTTTTTAAATACATTGTTTTAATGCAAGATTTTTACTTTAAACACCTCCAAGACCACCGTACTATTGCATCCACGAATCAGCACAATATTTTGAGTGCATTACACTGAGTCCTACCGTAAAACGTGATTTCTTACCCCAAAAAAAAAGTCGTTTCGCAGCAATATTTTTTGCGTAAAGTTACTTGCCCGTTACTTAGTTTGATGTACAGAATGCTTGGTTGACGGCTTCGATAAGGATCTTGTTACACCCTGTATAAGTCAATATTCTTTTCAAAAAAAACTTTCTACCGCCAAAATACCTGATGGTAAAATACTTTGAAAAGCAGTAAAAAATACAAATGGCCCAACTAACTTTGAATCTGATGGACCCATAAAGATTTGTCAGATTTAATGCCCTACTTTGCCATAACTTTATATAAAAAACATGCTGACACAAACACGTCTGTAACATAAGGAAATGTTTTCGGGAAAGATCAGGAAGTTTCTAAAAGTAAACAAATTCTCGTGTGCGCAGCGTGAACATTAACGTTTCCAAATATATCCTATAACTTGCTAATTCATCTAGAATTTTCCGTGACGCGTCTGTCACACCGACGTCAAACAAATGAACGCTCATTTTATCTTCGTCAATGTTTAAAATGTAAGCAGTTGAACTTTCAAACTAACTCAGTGAGGCTTTCGTTTTTGAGCTCACCAGATGGCGCCACCGTCAAGTAAGGTCATGTCAATAATTCTATTTTATATTTTAGAGTACCAATAACTTCATAAAAAGTTTATTTTATTAAGTTTAACAACATAGTGAAAACATCAGATACATATTTACAATATTTTAGTCTCAAGTACTAACAAAAGCCTAAGTTGCTACATCTATAATGTTCAAGTCATCAATTAATCAGGAATGGCTCAATCTAGACCACAATCGTGAATATTAGTAAATTTAGCAACGCGCGAACACTATGAAATCTGACATACCGGTGACCTCGCGTTACACTAGCGCCTCCAGCGGCGAATTCAACGCTGTAGTCCCCATTTAATATTCAAGAGCTGCCAGGATCACTGTTCATTGTGACAGACGACCTAAAGTGATCTTTTAATAAAGCTTTCACAGTATCTTTTACCTAAGAAAAAAACTGCTGACTGACCCTTTTCAAAAAAGAATTCAACAGAAAAATCACTAAAATCAGCTGACAGACCAAAAATCAACCCGAAAAAGAATCAATTTGTTGCAAACTTAATTTACGCTTGTTCGTTTCGAAGGCCTGTCGCGCTCATTACCAACTCGACGGACCCTAAGTGTGATTGACAGGTACTATTGGATAATTGAATCTGAATGGAATGGCCAGTCAATCTCAATGGAATACGCATTGTGAGTGATATTGGTATCACTTTTGTAACACTCGTGTTGTGGTCAGGTTACGAAGAAACTATAAAAAGTACTACAGCGCCATCTATGACAGAAATCAAGAATTAACACGCTAACTAGCGGCTTAAGACCATATACAAAAAAACCGACAACAACTGGCGGGCAGTAGCCCACCAGACATAACACCCTTCTGGTCGGAGGATCCTCCCTTTTCTAAAGGGAAGAAGAACTTTACACCCTGTTCTTCACAATACTTAGCGTTTTCATTGTTCGAACAAAAAAAAATTTTTTTTTGGCCTTTTAAGTATCTATTATTTCGTCGGTATTTTCTGCAGCACAGATTAAAGAAGGTTGTTGCAGGTCTTGATCTAAGTAGATATCTGTGTTTGTATCTAAATCTATCTCAACAAGACCCGAATGATTTAGAGACGAAAAGCTTTTAAAAAAAGATAGTAGAATTATAATTTAATCAATAATTCGAATGATGATCAGCAGTGGACAACAATGGGCTGAAATGATGATGATAATGAAATATAGTAATAACACAAAAAGCAATTTTTACTGCAACAAACTGCGTTCTTATTAATATACGAGTACAACATAGTAAATTCTATTTCTGTTTTAAGCAGGAAATTATATTAATTACCAGCGCTGGGTAATGAGGTACCTCATTAAATTCATTTAACCAGCGCTGGTAATTCATTTAATTAGTTATTGTTCAATAACTCAATCAATTGTTAACACAAATAAGCAGATTATGGATACTGTTGTAAATTTAATTTGTTGAGCATTCATTAATAGGTGACCTGAATTAATTGTGTCGTAGCAAAATTATTGTAGGTTTCTTTAAATAAACAAAAAAGAAAGAAAGACGGAAAAAAGCATAAGTTAGAGCAGTGACGAGTCGGGCATTAGCCAATATTTATACTAGCTGTTGCACGTGACTTCGTTCGCATAGAAGTTTTGATGTGTAAGTGTGAGAAAAAAAAGTATCCTATGTACTATAATCTATCTGTGTGCCAAATTTCATCCAGATCCGTTCAGCCGTTTTGACGTGATTGCGTTACACTTTCTCATTTATAATATTAGTGTGGATGAAAAAAGGACGCAGTTTTAATTTTATTATCATGTGTTATTTTATTAAGACTAGGTATGTTTATCTAACTAGGCATAAAAGAGACCAGACAGGTTAAAGTAGATACGCCAATCATTGTTGAGTACACAGGAACAAAGAAATAATCCAAGCTTTGAATTAAATCCACATTTTATACTCCAACATTGTCACCTAACATTTTCTTATTTTTTCCAAGTGTAAAAAATATTCACACTCAATGGAAACCTCACGAAGTATTTACTGAACTACAAACACATTGCCGTCTCGACCATAACTCTTACTGAAAAGACAAAAGATTCCGACTTTATCAGTTAACAAAGATTAAGCCACGTACGAATACCTTTATCTGTGGCGATTCAACAGGTGACCTTTCGTGAGCTTTATGCTTTACAAGCCCTTGCACTCTAAACTTTATCTTTTTTCTCATTCGTAATGTGAAAAGGTTTTTGCAACGAGTTTTTTATCTATACTAATCTTTACTAATATTATAAAGAGGTAAAATTTGTTTGTAAGTTTGTATGTAGGGGGTAACCGATGATCTACTGAACCGATTTTGAAAATTCTTTCACTAATAGAAAGCAACATTATCCGTGAGATAATTTCCAGACAAAACGCGAGCGAAGCCGCGGGTAACAGCTAGTGTGCGTATAAGTTAGATCGTTTGTATTTTTGTAATATAATTTTAACGATGCTGGTGGCAGACAGTTTAATGCAGGTTTTATTGAAATAGATGATCGTCAGTACTTTACTTGGGTTAGACAAAAAAAAACAAAAAAACAAAATATACTTATGTTTTTATTTTTTTATAAACCACTCTATACAACATGTAACAGAAAGGGTATAATAATAATCATATGGAATACTGTGGTACGGACCATCAAACTGAACAAAATAATCAGCTGTCCTATACAAAATTTCAATACCTACTCGACCCAAATGTATGGGACAGCTGATTATTTTTTTACGATTTCGGTGATGGTCCCATAGAGAAAGTTGTTCAGTTTGATGGTCTGTACCACAGTATTCCATATGATTATACCCTTTCTGTTACACGCTGTATAAACTATAATTTAATCGCAAAACACAAAGGAAGGGTCGCACGAATGATTCGGGTTTAACATGTAAGTTCAAACTTCGTTTTTAAAACAAAATGCACCCAAAAACGGTCAAAATCCAACTCCGTTTTGCACCATAACAACATTCTATTCCGAAAAAGACTTCATAATTGTCTGTTTCACTCTATAGAACAAATAATTATCAAAACCTAGTGATGTCATTCAATTTCCCGTGACACCTATTAAGCCGTGTAGGACACGAAATAGATAGATACAGAAGGTCGGTACTATCCAAAGAGTTTGGAGTGTTCCATGCAAACATGAAAACGCATCGTACGTGCTATTACCACGTACATCTAGTGCAGGCGCACTCGCGACTAGCGTTCGTTTGAGATACCCGTGCGTACAGTTTAACTAGAAAAGTGATGAGGTTTGGTCATCTTTGTGTTTCCGAATTAGAACGAACGTCGCGCTACAATGTTAGCCCACACAAAAGCATAGATTCTATGTTTTGTATTTCTGCCTTTCTGTAATAGTGCATCTATCACGCTTGTACGAGTATTAAGTGTCGGTTTGCCTACTCCGGTCGCACCTTGACGATAAATACCGAAGCGCACACTCTTCCTGAAACATCTGTACCGTGTACGAATATAATGTAAACGTACATCTGTTGTACTCATCGTATAGAACTGTCCTTCTGTACGTGTCTAGTTGGTGCCGTGGGGGTAAGTGGCCGCGTGATCGCACACCACTGCTTCTGCCTGTTGCTCCTATTGAAACAATTGCGTCATCCGTTACGCCTGCAACACACTATGTTGGTCAATTAACCGCGTCAGGAATTAGGGATGTAACTACGCAGGCGATCCTAATATATTTGGGATCGGAACAGCATGCCTTCTTCTTCCATACTTCTCTATTAGACCTTAAAGCTATGCCACTTGTAGCTATACCCTATGCAACACACTATGTTGCTACAATTTCGGCAATGGTGTTCTCACATGTCGGCTTTGTGCTCGGAGTTTTTCGGCCAAAGTTGAATATTTATTTGCTAACATGTAAAACACTGGTACATGCTAGCCACTTGAGAGCAAAGGACAGAGCAGCTCACCAAAGCCTTCCACGAATTAACGCTACTTATAGAATAATTAAAACTAAATATTTTCAAAAAAGGGAATTATATAAATAAAATAAACTAAGTAACTAAATATTTAAGCTTAGGCGTCTACGTAGTAAGTACGCCTCCACATCACTGTAATCCGTGAACGGGCTCAGACTGGCAGCATTGCCACGCAATGCTAATTAATTATTTGGCCAAAGAAAGAGATTTTCGGATTAAAGCAACAAAAGAAATGTTTTTAGAAGATTGATATTTACGACACGACTTATATTCGATCACTCAAATTCACCTAAATTAAATTACCACAATGCCAACCAAAGCCATTTCTATAATTCCGTTACTTTCTTCTTGACATATTTTGATCTCTCTGTCAACTATATTAGCCATTCCTTTAGAATTGTAGATATTGTTTGTGTTCTATTATTTATTTCAAGATGGAACAGCTTATTTACTTTAAAAGTTAACACTAAAATATATAGAGTAAATTAAATATATAAAATACACGTGGAAATATTTGAAAGGGGTAAGCCCTTTCAAATATTTCCACGTGTATAGAAGCAAGCCATTGTCATTGCCACGTTGAATGGTAAGTTTGTTCTCAGCCTATAACATATAAAGGGTGTAACAAGACCCTTAACGAAGCCGAAAGGCACTTGTTCTCCCCATCATTGCGATCATTTTTTTGTTCTAGACCATACCTGGGAACCTTCTAGTTACGGAGATATTGGGGGGTCAAAGTTCCAACTTTTTCACAAGGTCTTTTTAAAAACATGTTTTTAGTGTAAGATTTTTACTTGAAAGACCTCCACGACCCCCGTACTATTCAATTCATCCATCAGCACAATGTTTTGATTGTGTTACATTGAGTCCTACCATAAAACGTGATTTTTCACCCCAAACAAAATAAAAGTTTCCCAGCAATAATTTTTGCATAAAGTTACTTACACCACGGTCTTGTTACACCCTGTATAACATAAAATTTAGCCTTATTCAAAAAGACAAAAATCGATATATATTTTCTCTTAAACATTAACTGAAACGCAATAATTTCTTCATCTTGGCTCGAGCGACTTACACTGTCAGTCTTGGTTTTGACTATATTGTTTTTCTTTCTTCTCATATTAATATGTTTTGGGTTGTTCGTTTGTCTGCCAATGTATCATACTTATTATACTATATAAAGCTTTATGTTATAAACGTGAAGCTATCTTTTGCTCAATTTTCTATCATTCGCACAACGATTATGTATAATTAATAAATAATTTATTTTTTTGATAAAAGAACCAACTGTTATTGAAAAATCCTTTGGGTCTTTCTATAAAGGATTAAGATTTTCATGTGAAGCAAGATGGATAACTTGTCAGATTTCTGCAATAATATATCAATGTTAAATCATTTTTTTTATCCTTGTGTAGCGTTTATAAACACCGTTATTTTCGCCTTAACACTAGCTAATTACTCGTATTAAGTGAAATTGGGCATTGATTGTGTTAAATTTCCCATATTTAAGATGCTAAGTACCTTGTCCGCAATATTATCTTTGAATAAAATCAACGTCCTGTTATTTTTCAAAGTTTCTTTATTCTTGTCGCTTACGCTCGAGGAGTTCTTTTCAATACGATATCTTTGTCTCTCAGAACGCAAAAAAAAGCTGTTTTTTGAATACATGCTAATTGACTATAGTCGGTAATAATATATTAATAGTACCGGTGAAAGAGCACTAGCTTTATAAACCTTCTTCTTTGTATATAATGATCCGGCGTTCAAACTTATCTATCCATGCTTCAATGAAAATAGTACTATTCTGTAAATAATTTTATAGTATTCGTTTATTTAAACTCTCTTGACCACTCGACGACTGTTAAACTTCTTGCACCCGTATAGTCCTCCTGACCGTTTTCGGTCATGGCGGCCAATCTCAACGCAGATTAACCATGAGCGCGGGATATATTATAGTGCACAAGTGTGTGCGCAGACACAGATGCACACTCTGTTCCTTTACTCTCATAGTCCGATGGGACGGCAATCCGACACGACCGGGGACAGATCAAGCGCAGAACCAACGGCTTAACGTGCTTTCCGAGACACGGGGTATCATACCGCCAACTTCCAAACTCCGGGATACTACTGAGAAATTTCTAAGGGCTCATTTACGGACACGCGGCGCGTTGAGCGGCGCGGCCCGCTTTAAATTCAAACATATGGAAATGTATGAGAGCGTTTACGGAGAAGCGATTTTACGCGCGTTTGCTTGAACTGCATGCGTTGCCCGCGGTGGTGCCCGCAGCGGCGCGCGCTGCCTCGCCTGCGGCGGCGAACGCGGTGGTACCCGCGGCGGCGAACGTGGCGGTGCCCGCAGCGGCACACGCGCTTATAGTCCGGGAGGTACCGTTGCAAATCAAAAAAGTCATAGTAAGCCGGCTGAAATTGACATAGATAGTTGATCTTATATGACTAATAAGAGAACCGACCGTCAGCTGCTCAAGAAGCGGTGGGTTTGGGTGTGAGAGGTTACGCAAGTTGTAAAAATATACTATCTATGAAAAAAGTTTCAGCCGGCGTACTACGACTTATTTTTATTTTTTTTAAAGCTTCCGTAACTTCCGCTCAGTAGTCGGGCTTGCGACCACGAGACCAACGGGACAGTCAACTGTCAAGTTACTCCAAACTTCCAATTTTCCAGAATTATTGTATATTCATAAATATTTTCTTATAGTAATTAAATTATTATACTTCAAAACTACTTCAATAAACAAGTAAAAGGCTTTTGTTAGACAGTGGTTCACAGAATCGAATGAATGTACACTTTGGATAACTGACCAGAAACGAACAGTGCTGTCACTAGCTGTCAGTAACAGAGCGATATGATGCATTTCTTGTTTGACAAACGACTTTTGCGATACTGAATAAGAGAAAAGCCGTTTTCGTCGAAGTTGTGATTTAGAATTTGAAATTAAAACCTTAGCGGCATTGTCGCTTGCGGTTGTCAACCGCAACGTTTATGGTCTAACGTCGCCTGAACTGTGCCTTAATTCGGCCTACGCGTCGGAAAGCTTAATTAACACATAACCCAGTGACATGTCGTGACATCGACCAACACGCAACTTAGGGAAGTACTTATTACATTACAATCTATTCATTAATGACGTAGCGTGTGCTTAAAACACAAATAGTTTACTTAGCAATGGTTGTATTTTAATGTACTGATTAACCGTTTTTCTAAAGAAAATATTTCTTCTTAAGCTGCTAATAGTCAGGTTAATACTAAATTACTAATTTGTAAATGAAAGCTATCAAAACGACGCTACGCTATCTGCGTAGGCTGTGCTACGCTACGTAGGCAGTGCTACACTGCGTAGGCTTTGCTACGAAGACTACGCGTCCTTTAACACATTCAGTGCCGAGAACCCACCTGGTGGGTTCACTCAAGTCGCACTTGGGATGCCAAGAACCCACCTGGTGGGCTCATTTTAAATGTAGGTTTTTCTTAGCGAATACAGAATCAAATAACGAAAAAATTAAAATATTTGTACATTTTAACAAGATTAATAAGAATACGCCGTGGTTTCAAATTACAAGCATTTTTATTTTCAATAAATTTTCCACATCTGCCTAGATGCCGAGAACCCACGTGGTGGGTCCTATTTCAGGGGTGAAAAACCAAAGGCACGATTTTAAATATTTTCTAAAAATAATTGTTTTTACATTTTAGGACACGAAAATGAGTTCAAAATCGAGGCTTTTTAGTGTTCGGTATCAAAATAGACAAAAACTAATACTTATTATTGTGCGATTTAGTCTGCCTGCCCGTTTATCTCTCACAGGCACTCACAGCTACATATTTCAGAAACTATTATCGCTACAGACTTGACATTTGGAATACATAATGCTAGCATTTTTCAATTGAATTGCCTAGACTACGATCCCCTTCGTGTTAGGTTTCTTTAAACCTCAAACATACAAAATGTCGATGAAACAAGCAAAAGCAACGACTTCCGAAAGTAATTTTAACTTTTTTGTGTTTGGTTTTTAATTCGTTTTGCAACATTTTATTAGTATATCGTATTTATATACCGTGAAGTTTAAACGAGCAAGCTCATCTCAGTGTGAACACGGTCGCGCGAAGTACGGCAAGGGCACATCTATGATTTAAATCGATGTTGTATTTAAAATAACTGCACTACTTATGGTCGTTAACCTAACAAAATGTCATTAAATCCGTTTTTTGTTTGGTTTATTATGTCAAGATATCGATATCCATCACAGCTGCGGAGTATCGCTAGCTAATATAATCCGGTATTACAAGAGTTACTGGGTGGTTCACACAAAACTAACTGTCAAATAAACTACCTACAAATGCAAATGCAATGTTTCTAATCATTCAAAAGTTTTAAAATGTTATTTATTAAAATCTAAAAGTTACAATAATTGCGACTACGTAAATTAATTTTTTTTTAAAATGCATGAAAATCTCACAAAAGGTTGAACACCCCTGTCACGGGATCAGAGCGGGCGATTTTACTTTTTCAATTTTTTATTATTTCTTGATTATTGCACTTCCCCTACCCTACTAGGGCATGAAATTACCCCCACAGATAGCAAATATAGCGATAATACCCCCTGAAAATTCTATTTTACCACTTATTTTAGGGTTTTAAATCTTAATCTCAAACCTAATGCCGAGAGCCCTCCAGGTGGGTTCACTTTACCGCAAACGTAATGCCAGTGACCCACCTGGAGGGTCCACTATTGCAATATGTATGGTGGGATGGCACATGCGCACTATGAAACGGAGGTGGACTCGAATGTGTTAACTAATAGTAATACACTCGTATAATAGTTTAACGAGCAATAATAAAGAATAAGGATTCCAAAAAATCTCTTGATTAAGGATTTCATCCACACTTTTAAATCTAATTAGAAATTTAAAGAAAGATAAAAATATATTTATTGCGTAACTGTGTACATTAAGTTCTTATTAATAAACATTATATTTTTAGTTCCAGCAGTCTACCCAAGTCGGATATGCAATAGTATTTCAAGAGGTTAGGTTCTCACAAATATTATTTTATATCAAAAAACTCATGCAGATTATAAAATACATTATTAATTAACATTTTTTTCAATTTATTCTTAAACATATTTCCATTTAATTGCCGGCGGTAAATGATTGTACAAACGAATAGCAGTAACATAGATACTTTTATAATACATCATATTGTTAATAACCGATAAATTAGTGTCATATATATGTTACCGGCCAAACCCGATTTCAGGCCAAACTAGTTTGCCCTAGGCCAAACCGGTTTACTGGTCTATCTTATCAGGATACACTAACCCAAACAAAGCAATTACACTGCGCCCAACTTGGATGTAGCGCTCGCAGGCCACTGCCGCGGCACCGCTCGCTACGCTCGCTCTGCTCGCGCGTGGTTGGTCACCAATATAACCTAACCTAACTCATTTAGACGGGGTGCTCTATGATTGTCCTTTTGTGAATTAGTTTGGCCTGTAATTAGGTTTGGCCGGTAACATATATATTGTTTCCGAATGTTTCTTTTAGAATTTGATTTGAAATTAAAATATTGCATATTGTTAACAAATAAACATAAGTCGAGTATGTAAATACCAGTCAGTGTCAGGAAGATCAATGAAAAATAAACTCTCATGAAAGTTTCAACGTGTAGTTGTTGGCATAGTTTCAGAACTTATTTTCAAGCCTTCGCGAAGTAAGTTTAACAATGAAATACTTACGCTTGGAGGTAGTATTTTCATGAAGTGTTTGAAAATTACTGAACGATAATTTTTTTAATGCCTAGATAGTCCTGAGGCAAGTGGAAGGATCAGTCGATTTCAAAGCGTTTTGTGTTTCAAAAACAACATTCAACAGGATTGACAAAACAATTGCGGTAGTCTATGACAATCTACATTTCTAACTTTTCCGCCTTCGTTACTGCTCATAAAATTACGCTTTTTCCAGGTTCTCTGCTCTTGATCTCGATATTGCCTGGTGAATGATTCCTAAGAACAATTAATATTTCTACTAAAACTGCAAGAAATTCGCGGAAACACACGTGTAAAAAATACTTCATCTTTAAAATTTTGCTGCTAAATAACTGAATTCGCTGCTGCATATTAAAATAGAATAAAATGCCTGGCCTTAACCCAAATATGTTGAAGTTGGCTTCCAGTCTAACCAGATGCAGCTGAATACCAGTATTTTACTGTGCATAAAACAATGATTACTTTAATACGCGACCTCGCACTCCATACTAGTCCACACTCAAACTTTAGGTAAATATGCATCCGAGTAACTAATCTATAGTCATGACTGCTTGAGTATCAATACTATAAACTTTAAGGATTTTAGTAGGTACTAAATTCGTTAAATTCAAAAATCGTATAAACTGAATGACCGAAATAAACTTCAGTCTTTCTCTACTAAAGCCATATCAACATTTTGCTATCGTAACTTAGACCTAAAACACTTTATTATTTCATAAAATACTGAAGTTTTATGTCAAGCACTAGGGCTCAAAGCCTAGGCCATTCCAGATAACGATTCCTAAATATAAAGCCCGCATGGCTGTGTCAGTTTTGCTGTAAAGTTTGTCTAGTTTAGGTATTGTTATGTTACTACCTAGTTTAAAAATGTTGCGGATAGACCAAAAAAAGTGTTTAATATTTTGCCACACAGCCACACATCTGCCTCGTTGGTCGAGCGGTCGCAAGCGCGACTGCTGAGCATGAGGTCCTGGGTTCGATTCCCGGGTCGGGCGAAGTGTTATTGAGCTTTTCCATCAGGAATTTCTCAGTAGCAGCCACGGAGTCTAGATTTGCACCCGTTGATGGCAATAGGCTAGCCCCTATTACATGGGAGTTAAACATAACTGGCGAAATGTGGGTGTACTATTAGGTAAGTGGAGTTCACTTCTACTAAGAGTGAGTAAGTGTTAGGGTCGCCGACGCTCTGACGCGTGCCTCCTCTGCCTAGCCCTTCGGGGACTACAGGCGTGATGTTATGTTACGTTATAGTCATATACAGGGTGTAACAGGACCCTTCACGAAGCCGTCAACTAAGCGTCATGTACATCAAACTAAGTAACTTTACGCAAAAATCTTTGATGGCAAACGACTTTTATTTAGGGGTGAAAAATCACGTTCTCGGTAGAACTCAATGTAACGCACTCAAAACATTGTACGGGTGGATGGATAGGATAGTACATTAAAAACTTTTATTAAAAAAAAAGCTTGTGAAAAAGTTAGAACTTTGACCCCCAATATCTCCAACTAGAAAGTTCCCAGGTATGGTCTAGAACAAAAAATATAACAGTGACGGGAAGAACAAGTACCTTTCGGTTTCGTTAAGGGTCTTGTTACACTCTTAATGTGAACAACTTTTGCTTAGGTAGAAATTAAGTATTGTCACTGAAAAGTTATGACGAAAGTTTTGAGCATGATTATGAAAGGCTATAAAAGTAGAGGCGGACCAGTTATAGCTAGAAAGGAGATGACTACCGACTAGTACCAAAGTAGGGCAGAAGAAGATATGGAGGAGCTCGTGGTTAAATAATAGCAACCACTCGGGCCGACCTTTAGGTTAAGCCGCGCTTGCCTAGGTTGGTCCGTGGATGGGTGACTACCCATTACAAACCGAGTTTCTTACTGCCTTAGAAAGCACGTTAAGCCGTTGGTCCCGGCTGTCATTTTTAGATCTTTGACAGTCGTTACAGGTAGTCAGTTGCCCGAAAGTCTGACAACCAGTATTACCCAGTACTAACTAGGTTGACATGCTGCGCCGACGACTAATAAATGGTTATCGAAGATTCTTTATGGGTAGACTGATTAAAAATGTATGTAATGGGCGATAAAAATATTTATCTCACTAATAATAAAAACGAGCATCTTTAAAAACTCACGAAAAACACTGCTTGACAATATTCATTATCATCACTTTTTACACAGAATAAAAATAATGTTCAACAGACATATTATTACCTTATTAAATGGATCAATACATTCATCTTTATCGAAGACATGGAAAACAATACGTAGGGAATCTAATTTGGATTACGTTGAGTAGTCTTTCGACGAACAAATTCCTTTTAAGGCGTATCGGAGATCAAAATTGATTTACCTTGGTTGTATCGGGAGTGAGATTAGATCTACAAGTGCATTTTATCAATAAAGTTTTATCGATATCGTTTTTATTAACATTTAGAGGGTCTGCTAATGAAATCTTATCAGAATGGTCGGTCATTGACACCTTGATTGTTAATTTTGACAGTTTTGATAATAATCTGCTAATTGACAGACGTCATTAAAGTTTACCGATGGCGATGGCATGACACTGACAAGCCGTTTGCTGGCAAAAGCACGATTGTTTTTTAATCTGTTATTATTTTGACATTTCTTTTGATACCGCGTACGTCATCGCGCATGTCCATTACCTTTTTGCAAGCTTTTTATTCACTTGCTTCATGTTCATTTTCTAGTCCAAAACATCACTATTAAGCGCCCATTATTTAAGTCGCGAGTATAATTATTTAAGATCCGATAATTTACATTATTTACAAACTACAAATCTATAGTCTAAAATAGTAATAAAAATATTTCCAAGTACCAAAAGGGTAACAGGACGTCAAAAAATTCGTCCACATCGCTGTCAACAGAAAAAGTGCCCAGTTAGCTTTTCAGTACTGTAGACAGAGGACTAGACTGCGGCCGCCGAGGCCACCAAAACGAATTGGTAGGGTGGCTTGCAACCACGCTCGCTAGTCCAGGGCCACATTGAGAATACATAATACATTGTGTTTTTGTTATAAGTACCGTATATACTTTTATACGCGTTCAGTAAAAAAGCTGTTAGGTATTTGGTTATTACAAACAGACGGAAGACGGAAACGGACAGAAGGTCGCGGGGAAGAGATCGTTTTCTATGTAATCGTAATTTTGTAACTGTTTTTGTCCCAGTAGTGGGAACCTTACTTTAATACAAGACTAAACGCTTATATTTACGCTTATTTATAACTTACTTTTCTGAAGAAAAGCAAGTTATAAATAAGCGTAAATCCACAACAACAACAACAACAACAACAACACCACCACAACATCAACAACAACACACAACAAACAACAACAACAACATCATGAACATCATGAATGATGTTAGGGTTTCTGAACAGCAGTTTCTGCTTGCCCTAGGACCGTATAGTTGGCCCCTACACACGCCACTTATTCTTAGTTCAGTTTTAGTTTTAGTCCCATCCCCGTAATGAGAACATTAGACTGATAGATAATCACATGGCAATTTTAATTAGGTAATTAGCATCCATAATGAGTATTAACACTAAGTAATAACACTATTTTGTTTATTTTAAACGTACGTATAAATGTTTGTCCATTAGTTATTAATGGAACAATTGTAATGGTTAGGTTCAAAATAATAGCCGATCAACCTAAATAAAATACGGTTTAATAGAATCCTACGCTAAACGAAAATTAATTATTCATTACAGAGTGCTAACCTGCCGATCAAAATAACACAACAGTTTGAATTATTTAAGTGCTTGGACTAAAAATACTAATGGTCATAATTGAAATGTGAACAAAGCCGTACTTACATCTGTAGCAATAACGTTATTATTTTTACTTAATTTATTTAAAGGACATGGAATGTGTAAAATTCTATTTTCGTAACTCAAATAGGATTATTAAAATTTTACTATTCTTTTAGGACAGATCGGTAATGTGGTTGATTACAGCGCAAATTATTCCATAGGCATTCATGGTTTTTACAATTCCGTACACAAGGGGTAAATACGGAACCCTATTATTAAGACTCCACTGTCCGTCTATCCTTCTGTCTGGCTGTCTGTCACCAGGCTGTATCACATGAGCCGTGCTAGCTAGACTAGCTGTTACAGCGGCAACAGAAATACATCATTTGTGAAAATTTCAACTGTCTAGCTATTACGGATCATTAGATATAGCTCGCTGAAAGATTGACGGACGGACGGACGGACAGCGGAGGCTTAGTTAAAGGGTCCCGTTGGTTACCCTTCGGATACTGAACCCTAAAAATAATGTTCAAAAATGTTATTTTCAACCAATTACACAATGATACTATAATTTAACATTAACGTTATGAAATGCAACCGATTGAGTAACTTCAAAAAATGTAGGTGAAATGTCTACAAAATAATAATGACGGAGTATGTCAAAGTTCAGCAGAATCTTGTCTTCACACTACATGAGTGTAAACCCATCTTAGTAAGCAAACAAGCTGGCAGGCGGATGTGTGCACGTATCAAGATAACGTAGAACCCTTAGCTGTGCACTTAAGCACTAAGTTTAATAAGCTATCAGCATGTTAAAGTAAGTAAGTATTCAGTATGTGGTGCCTCGATAAAACGATGCGTTTCAAATCAGTGCTGTATTCAAGATATACCTATCATCTCAATAGTATAAAACAAAGTCGCTTCCCGCTGTCTGTCCCTATGTATGCTTAGATCTTTATAAATACGCATCGGATTTTGGTGCGGTTTTTTTAATAGATAGAATTATTCATGAGGACGGTTTATGTACAACATTGCACCCGTGCGAAGCCGGGGCGGGTCGCTAGTATCTTTATAAAACTTATTTCTAAATTCCTACTTTTTTTAAATTATCAATTTGTGGTTAGAAGTTCTAAAAAAGGAATGAATCAAATAATGTCCGAAGCCACTACTAACGCTGTTAAAATGGCAAAGTTCTGGGCGGCTACTATGACGTCTTAAGGCAGGAGTAATTTCAGTGTGGGTTAGAGACAGAGCTATACAGGTCGTCTAGCGCCATCTCTTTCCCACACTGGAATTATTTTTGCTATAGGACGTCATGGTAGGCCACCAGGTCAGACTTAATTTCACTTGAATACGGAAATCATCAACAAAAAGAATGTACGAACAATATTTTTATTTGCTTTAAAGTACGTTCTGCTAACTAAAGGGCCCGTGTATGACGTAATTTATCGGTCCTTAAATTGTATCACAGCAATTCACTAAACTAAATCTAGTATTTTTATAGAGATACTAAGTATACGACCGTGTAGGCTCGCTACACAATTACAGCGGCACGTGTACACCTACACTTGCCGAGGTCGGCCGTGGATGGATGGCCATCCATTACATTTCACCCATCCTGTTTTACCTATGTTTACAAATAAAGAATTAAATTTTTAATTTTCCTTACCACGGACAGCACATTAAACCAATGGCCCCGACTGTCATTTGATTTTTGACAGTTTTTCAGATAGCCCTAGAGTCTGACAGCCAGTCTTACCTTGAAGCATCGTATTCCATAATAACTGGATTGTGGAGGTTAGATAAGTAGTCATACATTGTACAATACTGGTATTTAGCTGCATTCAGTTAGACTGAAAGACGTTGGGGTCATCTTCCAGTCTAAGCCGATTCAGCATAGTTGGGTAAAAGCTTGGTAGATGACTAAAGGCTTATGCCCGACTCGTCACGGCTCCAACTTGTCATCGAAAAACAAAAGATCACGATTCACAACTGTTTAAAAAAATAGTAGATTATACAACAAGTGAAAAAAAAAGGAATTTAATTCGAGGGACATAGTTGGATCCCGAGAGCAGCGAAGGATTCTAAAGTAGAATCCCGAGCGTAGCAAGGGATTCTAGAGTAGAATCCTGAGCGGAGCGAGGGATACAAGAACCGAGATTATTTTTTTCACGAGTTGTGTACTCTACTTTTTACCATTGACTGCGAGAAAATAAACAGAAGTATATTATTTATATTTCTCGTGGGTTAATAATAACAACCAGTCGGGTCGATCTTCAAGGTTAAGCCGGGCTTACCAAGGTCGGTCTGTGGATGGGTGACCACTAATTCAATACATACCGACTTTCCTCCGTGCCTTGGAAAGTACGTAAAGCCGTTGAGCCGGCTGTCATTTGTATTTCTTTGACAGTCGTTACAGGTAATCAGTGGCCCGAAAGTCTGACAACCAGTCTTACCAAGGGGTACCGTATTACCCACCTAGTACTAACTAACTGGGTTGCGTTCTGGGTCAGAAAGGCAGTCGCTCCATTTAAAATACTGATATTTTAAGTTGCACCCGATTAGACTGGAAGCCGACCCCAATAAAGTTGGAATAAGTCTAAGCAGATGAGTATTTATCACATTTTATTATATACCTAATTGGTAATATAATAAGTTAACAAAGGAATAAATATAAACATTAAAAATGTATAGTAAAAAAAAATTGAACAGTTTTCGAAATTCAGTTCTTGTCCGGCAGGTTTTATTTATTTTTTGTTCATAATTCATGCTTGTTCCAAATTCAAAATGTTTTTATTCAATCAGTGAGTAAAAGAGCGTTTTATTCACTGTTATCGATGAATAAAATGCCCCTTTTCGAGTGGCAATGGTAAAAATATATTTTATAGTACCGATTCGTCATCGATGCTAAAGTATCGTCAAGTGTACAAACTTTACCTATAATTCATTTTTATTATAAAGTAGGTAGGTAAGGAAACTATGGTCCCACCCACGTTTTCATGACACCTATGTACACTGTATCCCCAGTAACAAAGTAAATGAGTTCAACAAACAATTAGAATAAGTATTAGTGAAACCACCGCAATCTGTATGACGACACATGCGACATTTGTGCGAGCATTTAATATGTTGACAGTTTAGCAATGTGTATTTATCACTCCCATTGTTTCGAGGTTTAATATGCACGTAAACAATAAGTTTATATCTTCTTGTCTTGTGAACGTTTTAATTAAACCTATAGATTTCGTGACTATATTGTTTTTCTTCGTGACCATGCACGATGGTTTCGTTTGGCTACGAGCACTTTCAGATGAAAAGAAACTCGCCTAAGACAAAACAATCAAACAAAAATCTAATAAGGAAAACAACAAAAAAATATAGACAAAAAGAAATACATAAAATGTACATAGACATACATAAAATAAATAAGACATACATTAAACTAAATTGGTACCTACTGTATCAGGCCAGAAGGCCCCCCCCCCAGCTCGTCGGCAATCTCAGCTTGGTAACGTCCATCAGTACCTGTAACGAGTAAACAACACGACACACACCGATATTTAAATGCCCCATCGCATATGGAACAGCACCAGATTCTCACTCTAACACTGTTTTAAACTTTCACGGTTTCGCGGTTTGAGTCAACCCGCGATCATGGCGCTTGCAACAGCGTCGAAATATCGGGAGCTCAAAATAATAGACAATCACGGAAGATATCCCGTAAGTGACAGTTTATGTGCATTTTCACTCTGTTTTTTTTTCTGATTTTAAGTCATCAAATGACTGCTAACTCTGGGCGGAGTGGAAGGAAGTGTCAGACTAGTACTGACTAAAACCCATTCATGTTCCTTCTTTTGCCGTTTGTGTTCCAGGGCCGCGGTTTCTCTTTCAAACAGTCCCGCAACCCTGGCAGGCGTCGGTCCTTACGGACCCCTCCCTGTTTGCTGCTATCTCATTGAGGCGCGCGTGGAACACGAACGCGCCGTCGACACGGCCTGTCGTCATAAGACGGATAGACGGCGAGTTATCCCATTACTCACCGTCCACAGGCCCGCGACATTTTCACTCTAAGCTGGTCATCCATCCCCACCATAGCTGAATTTCCTTGCTGCGGCCAAACTGGGCCCGGAGTCTGTTTAAAGACTTACAGGTTCCATAATAAGGTGTTGATTCGAACGTATATTGCTTTGGTATTTCAGTATGGCTTTGCTTAGGTATCCGGGCTAAGTATAATTGGGTATTTCAATTATGAGATTCGCAGTAACAAACGGATCATTTTCAACAGGCTTGCCGCCTATTATATGGTACGATGATAACTGGAAAAATGTGGGCTTCATACAAGTACCTATACCAACTTTCTTCGTTATAATTTTTTTCTTCCACCCCGGAAGAAAAAAATAAAATAAAAAGTATTGCAGATTTGTAGGACACAACGGATTACCGATAATTTTCAACAGGCTCGCCCCCTATTAGATGATACGATGATAAGTGGCAAAATGCGGGCTATTAATTTTAAGCTATGTACTGTGTTGCTAATAGTTTATTAGCAACACAGTACATAGCTTAAAGAAACAATGGGTTGTACTACCAATTTTTAAATTATTGTCGGGTTTCCAGGCTCCTAAACTAGTTACGCAGACCTGTATCTCAGGAGTCAGGAGATTTTGCGGCTTCAATTTATATAATACAACCGTGACTTTCTGTTTGTTTATAACATATATACTTCTTTTTTTGTTTTTTAATACAGCTAATCGAGTGAATGAGTGCAATGTGGTTGTGTATCTAGAGGTGTGTAAATGAGTGTAGTGTGTGTGTGGTGAGGTGTGTATGTGAATTATATATATTTGCCAGTTGAAAATTCGTTTCTACAAATCTGCAATACTTTTTTTCTCTTCGTTGTTTCTTCCTTTTTTTTTATAATCCTTTGTGCGTCGATGTGCCATATACCCTGTGTATAAAATAAGTATGTGTATTTATTAATCGCGGTTCTCAATCTCTGTTTTAATATTGCTACCAACATATTTTATTACCCTGCAATAGGCCTCTTATCCCAAGGGATTAAATAGCTTCTTCGATAAATTGCGGTCCAACAATACATCTGCTTGGGTTACACCACCTTAATAAAAACATATTTGACCGTCAAAGGAGTACATAATCCAGCCATAAATATGGAACATCGAGTCCGCCATCGTAAGAACATCAGTTATATCACTTCGTGTCCTACTACCGACCAACGAGTACATCGAGTGAACTTTGATTAAGTTAGTAGATTCATCGTCAGCCATCATCACCATCAAGATCGTCAGCTGGAAGGTCAGCGGATGCAGGTCACAGGCTAAAGTTCGTACGCTGCACATATCTTTGTTGTCTGCAATGAACTATTGTGAACTTCATCTTAACGTATTTCGTAAGACCCTTAAAACGGTCTCCCCAGGAAGCAGGAAAGCCATCAAATCCATTTCGGTTGATGCGCAGGCTATACAGGGTTAGTTTCCAAACACCAGCCAAATTCTCAAATATGATGCAGTACATTTAAAAAAAACTTTAAAAAAGTACATTTATACAAAATTTATCGGTTATTAAAA
Source organism: Eugnorisma glareosa (assembly GCA_947578425.1). Classification (NCBI taxonomy): domain Eukaryota; kingdom Metazoa; phylum Arthropoda; class Insecta; order Lepidoptera; family Noctuidae; genus Eugnorisma; species Eugnorisma glareosa. The sequence continues at coordinate 17,327,718 of OX387965.1, forward strand.
AAAAGCACTTTTGTAGGAAACAGCAGATTTTTTTTAAATAAGTAACTGACGAAAGATTTTTATTCGGGTGGGTAATCAACAAATAATCCCTCCCGCTCTAGGTTGAGCGGGAGGGATTGTCAGACTTTTACTGACTAAAACCCATCCATGTTCCTTCTTTTGCCCTTTGCGTTCCGGGGCCACGGTATCTCTTTCGAACAGTCCCGCAATCCTGGCAGGTCTATGTGGCCCCGGGCTCAGAATGATGTACTGCATCATACCTGAGAATTTACCTGGTCTTTTGAAACTAACCCTATAGTTAAGAAAAAGTTAGAGAAAATGTTGCGGAACAAACTAACAGTAGGAACCAGTTATCTACCGTTATCGTAAAATATTGTAAAAAAAAAAAGTACAGCCCAGATTTGGGTATAGGAATACTCAAAATACAACCGTTCGAAGTCCCTGTCAGGGTAATAAATTTATAACGCCTTGTATTCTGGAAGCTTCGATCGGTTTACCATCTGTCATCCCCGGCGACCGACAAACGTATTTTGAGTGCCACTAAAATATTCATCGGACAATACTCAAACAATGTAAGGCTCTTGGAAGACAAAAGGTGCAAGAGCAGTAACAAAATTAATTATTAATATTTGGGGACAGTGCAAAGAGATTTTCAAGTAGGTAACACAGATCCTACCATTAGAAAAATCTGATTCTGTTTAGTTAAAAACCATACTCTCGGACTTTCCAGAACATTCATTTAAGTCTAGTTGTCTATACTAATATTATTAAGAGGTAAAATTCAAATGTCCGGGTAATCTTCGGAAATACTGATCCGATTCCGAAAATTCTTACACTATCGGTAAGCTACGTTATTCCCTAATGTCCCTGCGGGTTAATATCCGTACGTAATAGGAGCGGAGCCGCAAGTAAAAGCTAGTTAGTTTTCGGAAGCTTCCAATGTCAATTCAATATTGCCATCATCGTCATTACTGATAGAATCTCATTTTGTCTATAACCCTTTTTTTTAGGTTGGTAAATCATCAAATGACTCCTCCCGCTCTGGGCGGAGCAAGAGGGAGTGTCAGACTTTTACTGACTAAAACCCATCCATGTTCCTTCATCGTCCTTTGTGTTCCGGGGCCACGGTATCTCTTTCGAACAGTCCCGCAGCCCCGGCAGGCATCGGCCTTTGACATCTCTTTGAGGCGCGCGTGGAACACGAACGCGCCGTCTTGTCTATAACCCTCGGTTATTGTATAGAGGGTCAGTGACCACCTAACTCCTTCTCCCCAAGACATAAGTCGTCTTTAAAGCTGCTCCTAATAATTCAGAAAATGATCCTCGCTCTGCTAATCGTGACGCTGCATTAAACACAGCTAATCAAGTTAACTGCCTCACTCATTCCACAAATCGTTTCCATGTTGACGTTCCAATTTTGGCAATACTCCCAATCCCAGCTGGTGAATATAGACCAACAAACGTTAAAAAGTATGACAGCAGTTACCATCGTCCAGTTCCATTGGAGTCGTAAACTTGTCCACTCCATCCTATTGAATCAGAATTTTAAACTCCTATAGGACATAAAAGTGGGACCGGAATGCTTTCACAGACAATTTTATTGTTTTTGTATTCCAAATGAATTGGATCCCACAACACGGGTACAAATTAAAATAAAATTGTATTGTTCTCTGGTGAATATGAGCATTGATTGAAAGGGGCAAAAGTCCTCTGTTTATATCAGTTATATAAACAGAGCCTGTGTTGTAGCCTTTGCACTTCTGGAGGCCTAAATGGCCGCTTTAACAGAATCATAATAGGATAATAATATGAATTACGTTACAATTCATAAACAATATTTTTTTAAAGAGACATGGTCACTAAAACTTGATATTTATCAAGATAGAAACGTGAAGGTGAGAAACGTGGTCATATTTACGGAGACTAAAAATAAAGCGAATACATAAATTTTGCAAGCGCTCAAGCTTTATGTATATATGTATCAATTGATACAGTCAGCTACAGGCTAAGCCTTGAAACTTATGACAAAGCTTCAGCCTCACGCCCTCGGAGCTCTTCAAAAATAAATCTACAAGATTTTTAAGTTCGCTTAAGCTGAAAAGTTTCCGTGAGTTAATTGAAAAAACTTTGCGGTATCGACGAGAAAAATATTGTTTATTATGTAAATTATATAATTAAAATGTTGATTTAGTTATCAAACTGTTTCCAGTATGGACGCGATTTAATTGTGTTAAGTGTGATAGTTGCGAACTGGAAGACGTTGCGTTGGAAGGCCTCCCACTAGGTGGACCGATGACCTGGTGAAGGTTGCGGGAATCCGCTGGATGCGAGTCGCACGGGACCGGTCAATGTGGCGGCACTTCGGGGAGGCCTATGTCCAGCAGTGGACGCCTTTCGGCTGAAATGATGAACTGTAATAGTTATATAAAGAAGTTAGATACAGAAGTATAGAAACTTGCTTAGATATATCTTGTAGTTAAATATGTATGGCTATTTACACCGTGTAAATGAATAACATTCGGGTAAAGTAATACATATAGAATGATATTCAATGCTAAAATAAAATTAGTCTAGACCATGACGATGTATGTACCTACCTTTATTAATAGAAAATAAGTAGACAGGCACTAATAACTACATACATACCAACCAAAATGAGTCTATTAATAGAAGTTTTGTAGACTAGAAATACACATATAGATTAATCTTCAAAGATTAACAATTCCAAACTCAACAATTAAACACTTACAATAGGCCCCAAATTATCAACACATTGCTAAGTGTTCCAACTTTAATTATTTAGTTGAGAAACAAGTAGTAACTAAGCAATGTTTAATTGCTCTGCTTTAAAACAATTTGTAATTACGAACACTCCCTAATTTAAGTACTACAAAGATAAGATAAGATAGAATTATGAGATCAGAAAGAATCCTTACCGAAATTAAAGTTCAAGTAATGAGAAACCTGAACCTAAAGAATCTGTAAAATAATCTTCAAAGATAACAAAAAAACTTTGAATCGTAATTTCTCAAGAATCTCGATTAAATAAATGAGAAGATTATTAAGATAACATGACACTAAAAGCTAGAGAAATATTTGGCAAAAAGCCTATCGTAAAATATTCATACTATTAAAAAATTAGAATACTGAACCGAGATATCGGTTTCAGCTACTTATTATTGGCAATCTTCTATTTCAAAAAACATCGAATTGAGTGAGTCTCATCCCAATTTGAATATCGACAAATTGTAATCACGAAGACGACATTTTCACAGAAAACAAGACAAGCCGATTTATTTCATGAAAAATCGAGCATCCACATTTATTTCGTAGGTATCGCTCAAAATAGCTTATTTGAGACATGATTTTTGTAGCTTTCGCCCCGATTTCTTCTGCGTGGAATTTGGATTTACACCAAATAACAGCGAAAGCGACCTTTGCGCTTCCACCAACGAAGCCGTGGAAGTGGTGAGATTTTGGACCAGTAAAATATAATGTCATGCCAGCCACAGGAAGAAAAAGAAGACCATTTCAATCCTCATTTAATTTTGTGTTAGTCTATATTGTCCCACGGCTGGACAAAGGCCTCCCTCGTAGCCTTCCACTCTGCTCTCCGTGCGGTTTTCTCCAACCAATCTCTCACAAACGCTTCGAAGTCGTCACCCCTGTCTTCTGGCGGCCACTGCGTTACGACTCTGGCCCATCGGTCCTAATGCATTCTGAAGACATGACGCGCCAGGTTTGCCAACGGAGCATAGCGTATTGGGTATTAAGCTCAGCGACAGAATTCGTAATACCACAATACGCTCAAAAACTGGAAACGCTGACGTGGGCAATAAGACTACTGGGTTGAAGTGGGATTAGGCGGGCCCATTTCATTTCAAAAATATTCCAATTACGTTCCTCAAGCTTCAAACCACTCTATTATCAAATCCCACTAAAATCTGTTCAGCAGTTTAGCCGTGAAGACCTAACATACGAACAGATCTGTCACTCTCGTATTCAAAATATTAGCAAGGATCACCTACAACAATCAGAAGGGCATTATTGCTTGCATAGGAATGTTCTACCTCACGGAATATTCAGATATTGAATTCTGCCAGCTCTTATCGCATAATAAGAGGTGTCGCCCGTCTTATGTAGGAATGTGGCTTTACGTGGGTGTCGGGTAATACGAATATTCCTTATTGTTTGTTTGACGAATTAGGATGAAACTGCCTTGTTATCGTTCATCGGCCTAGCTTTTTCCAAGCTGTTTTGGGCTTCTAACCGAATGCACTTCAATCCCAGCATTGTACATAGAACGACTGTCTGACTATCACAACCCAGGTTCAGAGAAACAAAAACGCTTAAGTAAAATTGGTAGACTTTCGGGCCTCTGACTACCCGTCAAAAATTTCAAATGACAGCTGAGACCATGGGCTTAACGTTCTTTCAAGAGCACGAAGGTTTTTGCCGAAGTTGCTGCCTCGTTGGAGGAGTGGTCGCAAGCGCGACTGCTGAGCATGAGATCCTGACTTCGATTTCCGGGTCGGGCAGTGTTATTGTCAGTAGCAGTCACGGAGTCTGGATTTGTGCTCGGTTCATAGCAAGAGGCTCGCCCCTATTGCACAAGACTTTAAAATAACCAGCGAAATGTGGGTGTACTATTATGTACACCTCTGCCTTACCCTTTGGAGATTACAGGCGTGATGATATGTAAAGGTATAGTTCATCCATCCACGGTCCGACTTAGTTTCATCTACGATCGACCCAAGACTCTCGGGCCTATTAATACTTAGTCAAGCCCTATAGAAACCTTAAGAACTTCCTTGTTATTGGTTGGTAATATTATTAACTAATATAGAAAAAAATAATTGGCCATTAAAGAAATGTCGCTTACATTTTCCTCTTTCTTAAATCCAACAGTCTCTTGCCAGGATATTATTAAATACCACGCAAGGCGGGATAAAAGATAAAAGGAAATCTCCTAAAATAATCAAACACCGCCATTCAATATGCGCGTGGATTTAAGTATGTCATCAAAGAGCAGCCGACCGAAGTTTCTGTAAGTGGTTCAGAAGAGATCGCGGAAAAACCTTTGTTTGCCACAGAAGATACCAGTTAGGGCAAGCGCAGATTTGGGGTCCGCATTGCCAAAATTCTTGCAAGGAAATAATTTATTTTAAATTGTAATGTCGGAACTTAAAATTCACATTACCACATCAATAAATCATGGTCACTTTTAAACAGCCATTGTAGTTTACATCTTTGGTAAAATTGACAAGGGCAAATTACTTGCCTACATTTTGTGGGTAATACAAGCGGGCCGCATCGAGCCGCATCGCAACGCCCGTGTGCGTGCATATTTTACCTAAATGTACGGAAGCGTTGATGGAGAATCCTTGCAATGCAATGCAAGAGCTCGTGCATTGCAAGTATTCTTCTAATTCTCTCGAGATAAATAAGTCCTGAGCGTCGATAAGCTGTGGAGCAACCTACATTTAAGAGAAAATACTAAATGAAGTGAATAATTATGAATGTACCAAAAAAACGTATTATGAATCTTGTGACACCAGTATCTTTTTTTAATAATAATAGTAACCGCTCGGGTCTATATCCTAAGTTTATCTCCATCGGGCCTGTGAACGGTGAGCTATGGGCTAGCTCTCCGCCCGTCCGTCTTATGACGACAGGCCGTGTCGAGCGCGCGTTCGTGTTCCACGCGCGCCTCAAAGAGAGTCAGCAAACAGGAAGGGGTCCGTAAGGACCGACGCCTGCCAGGGTTGCGGGACTGTTCGAAAGAGATACCGCGGCCCTGGAACACAAAGGGCAAAGGAAGGAACATGGATGGGTTTTAGTCAGTAAAAGTCTGACACTCCCTCCTGCTCAGCCCAGAGCGGGAGGGGTTATTTGATGATTTCCAATCGGTAAAAAAAAAAAAGTTTATCTCCATCGCTTGCCAAGGTCGGTCTGTGGATTGGTCTCTACCCATTACATACCGAGTTTCCTCCGTGACTCGGAAAGCGGATCTCAGCGGTCTTTTGTAGATCTCTGACAGTCGTTACAGATAGGCAGTGGCCCGAAATTCTGACAACCAGTCTTACGAAGGAGTATCGAACGACCTAACCGAGTTATGGAAGTCTCTCTCAGTCAGCTCCATGTAAAATACTGATATTCAACTGGATCTGGCTAGACTGGAGGCCAACCCTAACGTTGGGAAAAGGCTAGGCGGATGATGAATGCAATGCGTCGCGTCCAAATGTGTACGAGCTCATACATTTATCTGGACTGGCTACAGTTGATGACAAGAGCTGACCGACACATAACTGTGTTGCGGACCTGCGGCGCGGTCTGCAACTGCTTATGTGCTTTGGTCCCATTTTGCAAGACGCCCGTAGGGACCATAGGGTCCTAATATGCGCTTAGCTTTACAGAGTAAAAATAGATATAAAAGGCAAGGGAAAGGGAGGTTCATTTATCAATGTCTGTCTGGTAAAACAGTATGAATTAGGTTCAGTACTAGTGTAACCATTGCAGCGTTTGTTCCCGCGAAGATTGTATTGTTTTTCCACTCGCTGTGTGCTTCAGAGAAATTGCAAAAACTATAATGACTTTTCTAGACTGATTGGATGTTTTTACTTGACTTTGCTACTCGTGGAGAAGATTTTCTGTCTATCTTTTAAAGGTTTTTGTGCAAACTGAACACTGTCGATGCCACATTAACATTTGTGATTTGCGTATGAGAATAATATCGAAGCGAAGCAAAAAAAAAACCCTTCAGCAAGCCGCAGGAGGAGGTAGAGTTCGAAGGTTCCACCCTTATTTATTTCAACCCAATTTTTCAGTTATAATTTTTTATTTCGAAAACTATAATTTTTATCGCTAAACTTTAAATTAAAAAAAATGTAAAGTAAACAATTTGCGTTAAAAAAAATGTTTGTCATTTTCACCCCATATACATACCAACATGCATACGTATACACATACATATTGATTTGGGCTCTAGGGGTAATAACTAGACCTCCTATGGTAAAATTTTCGGAAAACTCGACTTTAGGTGCAGGACCAATAGATTGATTTTTTTCTGACGAAATCTACCAAAAATATGCACATTTATATTTACCCGACTGTGGCTGAGCTCAAAAGGAGTGTTTTGTTTTTCACTCTTTGTTCTCATACATTTTTTCAGTAATTGCGTTGTGAAATAACAGTTGCTGACAATACCGACCATTGAAGACTGTTATCGTTTTTCCATTATAAATACCAATCGACTCGATGCACTGTAAGCCCGAATTTCTTTTTTCCGTTTGTAAAATTTCCGACATGGTCTTAACGATCCCGGAACGATTTTTAATCGTATTACTGACGGATTTCAACGACTCGTTAAGGTCGGCGAATCCATAAGTAAAACTTACAAATACCAAACGGACATACACAGGCATTGTTAAGGTACGCGAAGAAACGTTTTGTTTCGCTACCAAAGCGCAATGAGATTGCGACGAGACCTCTAAGCAATGGAAGTGGAGAAACCAAGGAACGGTCGATCAAAACGGTGAACCGACTCGACCCTCCAGTCTATCCTTTCAGGAAGCCTCAAAAATGGCCCAGCACCGACATTTTTGGCGCCAAGCTCAGTGCCCAATTATAAAGCAGACGAAAACAACAAAGCCAGTTCTAACAGTATAATAAATATTAAATCTTAGAACTAAGAGTCGATTAGGCTAGATTTTCTAGATAGCCGCGTTGTTTTTAATAAAGGTAGCAATACACTATACCGTAATAGTTATCCTTGAGTATATTCGTATGAAGCTCCGTGTTTACCATTCATTGAACATTATTGCTTTTATAAAACCCTCTTATAGCATAGCCGTACATATTAAGAATATCCTAAGCGCTTATTATCCCATATATAAAGAGTTTAGCTTCCTTTTCCAGTAATATTAATTAATTTCCTCGTACGGGGATTAACTAATAATCCTGCATAGCGTATTAAAGTATAACCGGTTGATGTCGTTTTGACAGAATTTCGGAGGATTATGCAGGTATCAGATTGGAATAATGTTGTAATGAGTTCGTATTTTAACCTTTTTTTATTGAAGGAGGTTATTTTGTTTGATGCCAGTTATTAGAATCAGAATAGCAGCGCTGTTAGTTTTTTTTAAATGTTACAGCACCATGCTGACGTATCCCGTATCACCTGCCTATTGATCTCGTACAGGATCAATTTTAGTATAATGTATGTCTTATTCTTTTTACGTTTACTTGTTTTATAGAAGGTCCCATTAAAATAGATGGACAAATTTTAACACAGCGTTCAGTACGTCTAACCAAAGACATCCAAGCAAAAAAAAAAACACTGATTAAAGTGATTTTATTTTGACCTAAAATAATAAATTGCCGGCGGCACTCTAGAATAAACACATCCATTAGGTCAAAATAAAATCACTTTAATTTTGTCCATCTATTTTAATGGGACCTTACTTATATATATATTTTAATCATTTGGTTTTGTCTTAAGAAATACATTTTTTCAAATAATACATTTTCTTTCTTTATTTCTCAATCAAATAAATTGTGGAAAGAATATTGTTATGATACTAGTCACACTCAGTAGGACAAAGGCCTTCTCATACGAAGATGGAAAACGAATTATCCTTCCAAAGCTTAACACGGGCTCTCGATTTCAAACCATAAACAATACATCCCGGTTTTCTCAGAACGCGGCGACGCTTTAGAACATTAAAAAAATACGCAACCTTAAAAATAATGAAGTGTGGAAAAGAATATTAGTAAAACTTAAAAAAAAATACTCAAGTTTCTCAAACCATCAACTCCAAATTAATCATCGTTATTCGCATTATAATATTTTCGAGAGAAAAAAATACTTACGAAGCGGTGTGCGATCGTGCGGAAGACTTGTGATAGCCAGCTAAGTATCACTGCTCCTTTTGTAAAGAAAACACGTAATTCAGGTTATGACACCCTTCAATTATGTTACTGGAGCTTATAGGGATATCACAAGAGATAAAAAATAGAAAATATGTTCGGAATATATTTATTTGGTTCAGAATTTCCCTCGATTTAGTACCTAGCTTAGTGTCCATCAATTCCTACCACTGCAACAACAGGACACAAAGAGCACGTTTTTAAGTATAGCATCATTTGTGGGACAAATTTGCCAATTTTTAGGCCGCCAAAGTTTAGATTGTCATCGACACGCTAAGAAAAAAAAATTTTTTTTTTTTTTGTTTGTCGTAAGTTACCATACCTAATGGTCAGGGCAAGTGCCTTAACACACATTGCTACTAGTACTTTACAATGCAATGCAATGTAAATATAAAGTTGACTTTAGTCAGCTCAATGTTCACAAACAGCTACATCGTAATATTATCACAATAGTTTTCAAATTGACATAAAAAAATAAAACATAACCCACCCTCGTGACAAAACAAAATAACTTTATTTTACACAATAAATTATTCAAACTAAAACGCACATTTTAAAATATACAAAACGATTTATCAAAGAGTAACCCTCGTTCACATTAGCACGATACAGTTTGACCTACAAGTGTCGCCGGACATAATTTATCAAAGCAGACGACGTAACGGTTGTAGGGTGTATGTCAGACGTGACTATCGCGAGCATGGTACGCTGTAGTGGGCGGAGGCCTTTAGATAATTAATTGTTCAATCACTGTCGCGTTTTCTTTTTAAGACGAGATGCACTTAGAAGTTTCTTACATTTGAAGGTTGTGTATCTCGATCTATTATAGTGCTCCTGAATAGATTAATGGATTCCAAACTGGTGTTTATTTGACTACCTTTTTTTCTTTTTTTTTTTTCGGATGGGAAATCATCAAATAGCCCCTCCCGCTCTGGGCTGAGCAGGAGGAATGTCAGACTTTTACTGACTAAAACCCATCCATGTTCCTTCCTTTGCCCTTTGTGTTCCAGGGCCGCGCTATCTCTTTCGAACAGTCCCGCAACCCTGGCAGGTTATTTGACTACCTGGTTTAATATCTTACAAGCAATACGTAAGTTTTTAGAAGTAGTAAATGAATTCGATACCAAGAAAGGACTGGAAAAATATGGCTGAGCCCTTTGCCCAGCAGTGGGACCACATAAGTTATAAAAAAAGTATTAGATAAGTATACAGACTCCTCGACAATATTTAGAATCCCAGACATGTCAGTCTAAATCCTCTGACGTCAAACTCAATTTCACGAGTGTTTTTTCACGAATTCAATACCCTTTCCATCCACTAGGGATTTACTAGCTGGATCTGGATCAATGACTCCACTCTGTCTCCTCTTATCACGTATCTAAAACGTTTACCCGCAAAAGTATTGAGCTAGCTACGAGTAGGTATTATTACAGGGGAAACTAAACAATCTTGGGGCCGCGACGCCCCGGGGGAAAATTAGGAGATTAGGTTAGGAAGGAACAATAAGACAGGCCTTACTTGACACTGTGGGTTTAACCAAAAATATGTTCTGGCCAATAATATTTGTCATCGATAAGGGCTAGGAGGATTCTAATAAATCCTTTTCAAGTATCATGATCAGACTCTGCGACAAGCAAGCAAGGAAGAGACAGACATTAATCTATTGTGCATAACAGATTTCTCCAAATGTAAGTGTTGTCCACCACTAATTCAAAATTGTAAACTTAAAGTACACAATTGTCTGGGTTTTTGGAAAATAACGATATTTTTTATTATTAGATAATAATTCCGACACCGGTACTATAGTATCGCTCCAAGCGTTTATAGTACCTATTCGTTTGTATCGATGCAAAATGTCGGTATCGCATTCTGTTGCATGGTTACTGTTTTTCGGGTGGGGTCGTACATCACTAATGCTGACCATGTCTTCACATAATACCCTCTGTAGTTAAACGTCATACATGCTATTGTTTCCATGGTAATATTCGCAGAAGGCGGCCACAAGCACTAATTAATAATTTGTGTTATTATTGAACTAAGTAACTTGTAGAGACAGTTTCCCCTTACCATGTGCTAAATACACGGTATGTATTATGTACGAGAATGCATAACCGCCATCTTAAAAATAAAATTAGATATATTGTAAAATAGCTGTGTTTAATAAAGTATATTCTAACAAATATGGCATAATAGAGTTATACATATTTCATGAAATAGTCATTGAATGTGACTAAATAAACTTAGAGGGTTGGGGACGGTGGGTAATGGGCTAGCTCGCCGTCCGTCCGTCTTATGACGATAGGCCATGTCGACGGCGCGTTCGTGTTCCACGCGCGCTTCAAAGAGATGTCAACAAACGGGAAGGGGTCCGCAAGGACCGATGCCTGCCAGGGTTGCGGGACTGTTCGAAAGAGATACCACGTCTCTGGAACACAAAGGGCAAAAGAAGGAACATGGATGGGTTTTAGTCAGTACAAGTCTGACACTCCCTTCCGCTCCGCCCAGAGCGGGAGGGAGGAAAAAAAAGGGTTGTATTCATGATTTTAATGATTATAATATTTTAACGGTCGCGACCTTGGTGCCCAAAAACCACCTTAAAAAGAGTTTTTATTAATATTGCGTTTGTCATATTATTTGATCGCATTATATTTCTAAAAGGACATCTATGAAATATTAAAAGCGCCTTTTACTCCTTTTCATACAGTAAAACTGTTTCCAATCAAAATGTAAGTCGAACAGCTGTTCAACATACAATCTACGCAAATGCCGGATCAGGCAAAACCATTAATATTCGCGTTGAATGGATCATTTGCGAGTTATATAAGTATTGTATGAAGACGGAATGAGCAGTATTGGATTACCACTGTAAGAACATTGTTAAGGATTTTTGATCATATACCTACATATGTTTTGTTGTTTAAAGGCTTAGTTAGAGCTAACTTTTGTGGTTACCTAGTGACCTAGACTCGACTCTTTCCTAGATTTGTTCGTTACTTACCCCTCATCTAACATACATTTTTCGAAAAAGGGTGTCGTGCTAATAATGTTCGCGCAACAAAAAAAGTTTGACATTCGTAAGCCAACTACATCATACATTAAGTCTGAGTATTCTCAACGTGTTTTTATTACTATATAGCTGTGCCACGCCTCATACACGCGTGAAAAAAAAAGTCCTTAATTGAATTAGATTTTGACAACAATTTCAATTTTTGTGCACGGTACCCTAATCTTTTTTATAAAATAAAAGTGGCCTAAGTTATTTCCTTTAGCATCAGCCCTCTGCCAGTAAAACTCCAGTCAAAATCTGCCAGCCGTTTCTGAGATTAGGAGGAACAAACAGACAGATAGACAGACCGTACTTGCTTTCAGCATTCAGTAAAAAGCTGTTTTCATTTTGAAATTACTAACAGACACTTTTATTTATTTTATTAAGGATATTTTATTTCAATGAAAAACTTCGAATAATCACGAACATTGGGTAAAATAACGCTTTGTAAAAAGTGTATTACTATTTTATTGTTCGACATAAAATTTCCGAAAATAGGGTGCTGTAAAATATAAATGTCACAATGAAAATAAAGTTTTGAAATATTATTTCCCCTACAGATTTTTATAAACTGGAAAAATTCCAAGTCTGTCATCTGCTGTTTGTTGAATGACAAGAGTAATAAAATTAACTTACATGTTTATGGTGACATTGACATTATTTTAGCCACATTTCCGCAATTTTAGCGAAGAGAGTTTCTAGTATAATAATTTCATGCATAAACGTAATATCACGGCTGTATTCCTCAAAGGGTTTATCAGAAGTGTAGCCTTGTACACTACACCCACATGTTGCCAGTTATAAGTAAGGTCAGGGTAGCCCGCAAAATTCAAATTTTGCTACGTTTTTTGCAATTTTGCAGGTCAGTGTCAGGTTGTATGTTGATGAAAAATGAGTCGCGCCAGTAACACGTATGTAGTTACAGAATTATACTCATTAAAATCATCAATACAACACTCTAAGTTCATTTAATACCATTGAATGACTTTTTCATGAAATACAGAAAAGTGTTAAATGAAATCAGATTGTTTTATTAATAATTATAATGATCACATCTTCACAGTCATGTAGTAAGTAGCAGTTCTATTGCCATTGACCAGGAATAAATCCAGACCTAAGTTACTGAAAAAAATCCTGGTTGAAAAAAAATAAACAATTACTCTGCCGGACTCTGAACTGTCTAAAGCATGTAATAGGGGGCGATTCTATTGCTATTACCCTAAGACGCCATGTTCAACAGTGGCGCTTGCGAACACTGACAATTATAAGGTTCAATATGCCATAGCAGTTCAAATATTATAGCTGACAGCATCTGTTCTTCTACTTGGCACGTATAGGTAATTGGATGATAGATCTGTAATATTTTGTAGAAAACCTTAATCTATAGCAATACGGCTTTTGTAGGTGACGCTCTCAAATATCCGTACGACATGATACGAAGATTTATCGAGATACTCCGTACGAATATATTGATACCTCACTGATCCTTGTGTAAATAAACCAAATACATGTAAACAACCACGGGGCAACAAATTTAATCAAAAACAAAGCAACTCTCAGAGTTAGAACCTAAATATTTACAAATAGAAATATCGGTAAGCCTTCGTGCTCAGATAATTGAAACTGGAGCTTAATCAAATTAAATACAAACAGTGAACAGTAAATAATAGGTAAATAAATTTAACAGCGGTTTTATTTCTTTGGAAATTAAAGTTTTGCTTTGTAACCCTTATTTATTATTTGGACCTGGGGGGTTTATATGACGTCATAAAGCAGGAGTAATTCCAGTGTGGGAATGAAACAGATCTATACAAGTCGTCTGGCGCCATCTCGATCCCACACTGGAATTACTCCTGCTTTAAGACGTCATGGTAGGCCACCTGAATGGCTCTTTGAATATTCTGGACGAATTTGGAAGAATGCTTTGAATACCTTGACGTGGATATGAATTGCAGTGGCCTAATGGAAAGCACTCATTTTTTTGCATATTCAAGTAGGGCGCTGAAAATACAACTTGGCTAAATACTATCCTACTTCCTACTAATATTATTGCGAAAGTTTGTGAGGATAGAGATGGATGGGCAGATGTTTGTTACTCTTACACGCAGACACTGCTGAAAGGATTTAGATATTTTATTTTATTTTATTAATTTGGGAAAACAAACGGTTACATATTACAGTATTACAGAGAATTATATCTAGGGTGTGAGTAAATGTATAACCAACGACATTTTCCACATATTATAAAAAACAATTAGTTATAAAAACAAATGCGACTTGCGCTAACAAGTAAATGCGAACAAAAAAAAAATACATAATGTGTTAATGTTTAGATGGAATTTAGTACACAGATAGTTAATAATCTGGATTAAGATATAGGATACTTTTTATCCCGGTAATACGATCCCGTGGGACAGTACCGAACATCACGCGGGCGAAGCCGCGGGCATAAGCTAGTAAATAATAATTATAGATACGTCTGACACACAGTGCGAGTGCGGTGCTGTCCAAGACATGACCTACTTAGTGGAATGTCCTAATTTCCCATTTAACTGCACTTTTGAGGACCCAATGAGTGTCACTGATGCTGCTATAGCCGCTCGCTTGCTTCTGGCAACGTTCGTTTCCAAAACCAACACTCGAACTTTGCTCTTGGCAACAATCGAATAACGATCGAAAAAAAAAAAAATTTTACTAAACGACTCTAAACTTTATTTTAAAGATTATAAAGTCCTTTGAAAATGCCTATTTTCAAAGGAAATAAACCACACAGACTAATAAATTATCTAACATTTGGACGCAAGTTTGCAACATCTTACCACGATTTTTTTTTACAATTATTATGTGAAGTTAATCGGCCATGATTGTCCATCTAGTTTCAGTGGTAAATTGTGTAATGGCGTGTGGATTCTTTTATTTTTTTAAATGTAGATTTTCTACCACAATAACGGTGGTAACTAATGGGCCCAACCGATCTAAAAACCTGCCGAGCCTTTGCCCAACTACGCTTAGGTCGGCTTCGGGTCTAATCAGATGGAGCTGAAGCTAGTAGTTACTAGTAGTTTACTAGAGCTAGTAGAGCTGTACTAGAGCTGGTAGTTTACTTATAGTGACTAATCAAAAAAATAACTACCTATAAAGGAAAAAAGACAACAAGAAACGCAGGAATACACACATACCGTAACATAAAATGGTTCATTATTTTCTCGAAATAGAACATTGTATGTAGCACACTCATATTTTCTGTTAAAAATGTTCATACACGGTAGAACCAAACATTGCCATAACTCAAAGGTTCTGCATCATTTATTACAATATTTCAGCGCGATAAAAGCCTAAGTTGTTTATTTTAGGGTTCCATGCCCTAATAGTGCCAAAGGGACTCAATAACTTGGATCATGTCGTCTGTTTGTCGCAGGGCTGTAGCTTTTTAAACGAATAGGTATCTATTTAAGCTGACGGACTATCTATACATATATGTTACTATGACCTTTATCGTGGTAAATATGTTTAGTCTTGTTTTTTTATCATTGTTAGTAGCTAAATGTCCGCTCAGGTCGATCTTTAGGTTAAGCCGCGCTTGCCTAGGTTGGTCCGTGGACGGGTGACCACCCATTACATACCGAATTTCCTCCGTGCCTCGGAAAACGCTTTAAGCCGTTGGTCCCGGCATTTACAGATCTTTGCCAGTCGTTACAGGTAGTCAACGGCCCCGAAAGTCCGACAACCAGTCTTACCAAGGGGTATGGTATTACCCAGTACTATACTGGGTTGTGGAGGTTAGATAGGCAATCGCTCTATGCAAAATACTGGTATTCAGCGGCATCCGGTAAGACTGGAAGCCGACCCGAACATAGTTGGGAAAAGGCTAGGCAGGTGATGAGTAGCCTAAATGTCATATATACGTGGAGCTCGAAATTTACCCCATGAGAACGTCCTAACTGCATATAATGTACCTTTATACCCTAATCCAGGTAGTAGTCTCCATGTTTGCCACATTTCAGCGGAATTCGTTCGTCCGCCTAGGCATGAAAAGGTCACATATAGACAGGGTTACTTTCGCATTTTTAATATTGGTACGGCTTCAGTAGAAAAGAATATTACACCCCTTTTTATCCTGCATGTCGGGCGGCCAAAGATCTTGCCTGGAGCTGTTCGTAAATTTGACGGCTGTGCACAGGAAGGAAGGCCTATAAAAAATAAACAAGGAAGGGCCAAGTTAAACTAAGTTTATTCTGCCAATCTTTTTGCTGTCAAGGATTTACTGGCCGGTTATTTGATTTACTTTTTTTAGAATTTGTTTTTTGACTTTATCTTTTCGACATTATTTTTTATAGATTGACGACTTTCAATTGTTTTGAAACTCTTTTCCGTTTCATTTCAATCCATATATATAGTTTTGTTTTTATCATATATAGTTTTGTATGAAAAAGTTTTGACGTGAAGACACCTTTTCGCTCGTCAAGACGTTCTGCTATACAGACCTTCTGATAGTTGGACGTTTTGCTACATGGACATTTTGCTAATTAGACTTACTGCTCATTAGACGTTTCGCACAATTGGGCATTTTGCTACTTAGACCTTCTGATCAGGAGGGATATTTTTGATTGAGAAAATATTGTAAGATTTCAATCACTTACAACTTTGAGGCTGAATTATCTAATTTTTAGTAATTAATAATGATGGAGTGAATTCCTAAAACATAAGTGAATTTCGCTACATAAAATTAAGCAGCCTTTTACTGAGAAACTCTTCAAACACAAGCTTTCACTGTTCATTATTTTCATACCCCAATATACAAATTAATCAATGAATACTTGTCTTGTCAGTGCGTATCTAGTTAATGAACTCCTCTGGTTAATTAACTCATTGTAGCTACACAATAGTTTGGGGCCGAACTGGACTGGCAATGTTTTAGGCCGTCGGTCCGCAGCCTTTGTCGTGTCTCCTCAAATATATCAATTAAGCCTTAATATAGGGTACCCTTGAACTTGTGTTATCGTGTTACGTTAACGAGTCTGATAAGTTATTTTGGCGATGTAATGGATGAATGAATATCTTATTACATTTAAATCATATATCTGGCGTTATATGTAGAAGCAATTAAATTAAAAGTTGAAAACCAATCAACTGGTAAATAACAATCATACGTAACAAAGTAGAGGAAGACCAAAGAAACGAGGGCTGGACTGTGTGAAGGATAATGTGGCTAGAAAAGAGGTGTCTAATGGGATGACGAGTAATAGAGAAGTATGGAAGAAGACATGCTGCGCCGACCCAATATAAATTGGGATAAGGACAGTTGAATGACCATGATGACGTAACAAGTGTCCATAGTTATGAATGTTCGTTAAAAATGCATGTTTGTAACAGTTCATCGTAATCAGCTTATAGCACCCCCACTGTTGGGACACTAGGTTCCTCTCTCTAAGATGGAATGGAGCGGTGTCCCCTTGTTTCGCAGACAGAAATTTCATAGAATTTCGTTTTTTCGCCGGAAATGTTTCATATAATATTTGGTTCTTTTATTTTTATTTCGAATTCGAGTTATTGTTTTAATGACTATTTACTTGAATGAAACTTATTTCACAGAAATACATTTCAATGAATCACATTTTTTTATTTAACAATCTTATCAAACAGTGTAATAATTTTTTAACGAATATTATTTGTTCGGTGTATTTTTCCATGATATTTTATTTTAACCAATATGTAAAGTCAAATGCGTCTTTCGTTCGTCTTATTGTTTTTACACACACCAAATCAACATAAACAAACCATTGTGGCAAGGAAATTTAGGATGCAAAAGCGAGCGAAGCGACCTCAGGACTTAGGGCACCCCGAATCCGGACAGGTTAGATTCGAATAAGCTTGACGTTGAATCGTTCCGTTCACTCCGACCAAATAGGATAGGTTAGGTTAGAACGGTGACCAACTATGCGCGAGCCGAGCGAGCGTAGCGAGCGGTGCCGCGGCAGGTGCCGGCGAGCGCTAGCTCGAAATTGGTCGCAGTAATAAAATTAGTGCACTCCGACAATATTATGAACCGCGAAATAAACGCAGTACGTACAGCCGCCAGCACATCAAGCTACCTGAAACTGTAAAATTTTCCCAATGAACCTTGAACCTAATCCTTTAGCGATATAGTTGACAATCTATTAAAAGAAATTTGACAGATTGTAGTAACTCAATGTACTGGCGTCTGTATGTGTATATGAAGTCACTATTAATGAGAATAACAAGATTACCCGCATAGTTTTTGTGAACGCGGTGTTGTAATTTTATAGGAGGGTGCATTTTGTCAAAGGTAAAAAGGTAAAATGTGAATTGAACATATAAAAACAGTCACTCGCTAAAATGTTTTTTTTGGTAATAAGTTTTATACTAACTAAACAATATGAGTACACAGAATATTTGATTTGTTATTCGATGATGTGAATATCGAAACATTAAATTTTATTAGAAGCAATTTATGATTTAAATTTTTTCGAAGTAAGTATTCTATAAAACGTCTATAGAACAGTGTACAACGGAATGGACCATACTTCACCACCCACCCACTCAGTGCGATTTTTTGGCTCTAGGAAATGCTCGTCACGACATCGGCGACGTTTTCCTTCACCGTTTTGACGTAATGCGCCAATAACTTTTATAAATTATAGTGTTTTAAGTAAAGGACCGCAGAACCTCCCGGTAGTTGCTACAATTTTTTAGGCAGCCCTTATTTAACAGCGGACATTTCTCGGCTGACACAATGATCGAGTGAAAACCGAACAGAAAAAGAAAATGACGACACACCTTAATAAGAACAATTTGGAAGCAAACCGTCTCGACGATTTTATCGTCTGTTTGTATACGAATTACTTAAAAACCGTCACGTTTAACGGGACTTTTACGGTTGTTGCCTTGGACACTCGACTAGGTAATAAGGCTGTCTGGAGGACGCCTTCGCTTGGTTCACTGATTTTGTTAATAGGAGCTTTTGTCGATGGTTTCTGTGACCCTCGGGATTAGAGATTAGCAAAGTTAAAGTAACTGTAAGAGATTAGACAACAAACGTTTTAATCGTCCATTTTAGTATGCCTAAGATAAAGACTGCCCTCATTGTAACCATTCGTACTTCCTGGGGATAGTGGAGCTAAACTTTAACTTTTTTAACATGATCTTGTAGCTACAACAACTACAACTATTTATATTAATTTCGGTTATTAATAAGGCCAAAAGCAATAAGATTTACATATTAATAAACCTATACCAAAGGATATTTCGAGATCCAGAAGTGGAGCCAATTCCCATACTTGGGTATATATATACACTTTATCCGTGGCCGAACGAAAGATCTTAATAAAAATAGATAATATTATCTATCCTTACTAAGATCCTTCATTCGGCCACGATCTCAATTAAAGAATCTCTCAGGCTACGGCAAGACAGAAAATCGGCAAGTGAAAGTTACAAACCAACGCTATTTTTAATTTTTTGGGGTTCCGTACAAAAAAATGAAAAAACGGCACCCTTAGAGGATCACTGGTGCGTCTGTCTGTCCGTCTGTCACAGCCAATTTGCTTCGAATCTACTGGACCAAATCAGGTCAAATTTGGTAGGATAGTGTAATCCTATGACCCAAACTCAGATGGGCAAAGTAATATTTTTTTTTAAATAAGCGTCATTTTCGGGGGACAAATTAGGAAATTAAAAAAAAGTTTAGCAAACTTTACTGTGTCATATATCAAATGAAAGAACTCGTTGCAATGATCTTAAATATATTATTTTACAATAAATAGTTACGATTTAATTCATGATTGAACTAAAATTGACCATTCCCCCCTGATCCTACAATTTTGAAAAAAAATACAAAATACAATGCAATGCTTGTAGATTACAGGAAAACCTATAAGAATTCTATCAATTGAAAATAAAATGGTAAACTCAATATAATACGTTCACTTACGGAAAATAGTTCATTAGAACACCACTAAATAGCGCTATTGTAAAACATACCAAAATTGAATTAAAACATTTGATTTTGGCATTGTACGGAACCACGTGAGTTCAACTCGCACTTAGCCGTTTTTTTTTTAATCGTTGCCCCACCCTTGAAATTTCTCCTCTATCGTTGGTGCGTTTACAAACATTAAACACCTGCCGAATTAAACACCTGCAACCTGCGGAATTAAACAGCAACATGGCTGCCGGAAATCTGGTATAATTGTTTGTGATAAACTGAAGTGAAGTACGTTTACGCTAATAGTTATACAAGCATAAAAACTATTATTATTACTCTGTGTTTTCTTCTTTATTATTTAAAAAAGTCTATTACATTTCCACTTACCGCTATAATCTCCGCTTATTAATTTACAAAAAAAAAAACACTCGGCGTTCGCATCCTCATCATATTTTTTTAATTAAATCTATCGACCGTCGGCAAATTGGATTTTAATAAGCAAATCCTATTATCTTCATTTTTCTTTATTCGGTTTCTGAGATGCGGAGACTTTTGAAAGTCATGACTGAAACTCCGTGCCTAGTTAAATTTCGTGAATGCTGCTGTGATTGTTTCCTCAAAATAAAAACAAAAATAGTCCCTCAAATAACTTGACAAATGATCAAGTTAAATAGGAATTCGGAAACTCAAATTATTGGAAGAAAATTAGAAGCTGAATTGATTAACATTATTAAAATTGAAATAATATTTATTTCTGCAATACAGACTTGCTATGTTCTAAAAACGAAAGTCAACTTATATTCACTGTTTTAGCAATTAATCTATACAAATAAAATTATTTATATAAAAAGGCCTAATTAATATAAAATAAACTAACTAAATATAAACTAAGTAACTAACTATTTTTCTGTAAATTAGTTTTGAAATCGTATTAATGCGTCAAAATAAATGAAATTTTATAACTATGTAGATAAGGTGGATGTTTCCTATCAATCTACTTCGAGCGGCTTATTGCTTCTCAAAGTCAAGTAATTCATAGTTTGATTTGTTAAATTTTCTTCTTCTTATTTTGTCGATGGCAATCTAAATTTTTATCGGCTCACAACTGAGCCACTACTTGTGCGTCTTCATTAGCGACCATCATTACAAGTAATAAACAAACAACAGAACATGCCGGATACAATATTGAGTGCCCCATAATTTGTGGAACAGCGCTACATTATAAAGTGTTTGCAAATCAGTAGTCATGTTATAAATGTTTACAGTAAACTACTGGATTCAGGGAAAAACCACTACTTAACCCGCTTTATTTCAAATCGGTTCCAAACAAAAATTGACAAAAAAGAAATACAAATTAAAACACTTTACCCTACATAAAATAAATATGATGAAACAGTATAACCGTCCGAAAAGAAAATACAAAAGAATAATAAAACCAATTCCAAGTTGTGTTAGCTTACGGATGCGTAAAACTCGTGAAAGACAAACAAAAACTTTTACGGATCATTTACGCAATCGTCAAACCTCCGTAGACTTTCGTAGCCCGTAGACTGTTTATCGTAGCGGCGTAGCAGTTAATACGAAAATAATTTCTAATCCATATTTGTATCACGGTTCACGGAATTGTGCCCGGTTGATGGCAATAGGCTCGCCCTCTATTAAACACTTTGTGTATGCAGTCCGTGTAAGAGTTTTTGTTGAAATGAATTGTTGACTACGTTTTGTAGCTTTACATTGTAGACACAATTATGGAATAATGGTGTAGACAATGAAATGGTTCCTAGTCCGTGTTTATATCTCTTTGGGGCTGACTGTAGGTACATTGTACATGATTATTTTTCCCAGGTGAAACACGTACCTAATTGCATATTCAAATTGGCTCATATTTTTCTTGGAAAAATAAAGCTTTTACAGAGACATTATGTTTAACCTAGTCTGTCGTGCCATAGCCTTTTTTTTTCGGATGGGAAATCATCAAATAACCCCTTCCGCTCCGGGCTGAGCAGGAGGGAGTGTCAGACTTTTACTGACTAAAACCCATCCATGTTCCTTCCTTTGCCCTTTGTGTTCCAGGGCCGCGGTATCTCTTTCGAACAGTCCCGCAACCCTGGCAGGCATCGGTCCTTCCGGACCCCTTCCTGTTTGCTGACTCTCTTTGAGGCGCGCGTGGAACACGAACGCGCCGTCGACACGGCCTGTCGTCATAAGACGGACGCACGGCGAGCTAGCCTATAGCTCACCGTCCACAGGCCCGCGCCTACGGTGGCCGGGAGCCACCACGTGGCCCCCGACGCCCGGTGCGTCTCCCGCGGCGGCTGGGACGTGAGGTTCTCTCCCTCTCACGTTCCGCCACCTCCTTCGCTAGCATGACTGCTTCGCAGAAGGAGGTGACAGCGTCCCATTCCGTCTCGCTCCGGACCATGGATTGAACCAAGGCCTGACGCGAGAGGTTGCCGCCGCCGGTCGTGCCATAGCCTTAAGTAAACATACGTGGACTACGTTACGACCCTAAAATAATTGCTGATAAGGCTTATTTTTACTAAAATCTATGTTAAAACCGATGAAATAGCTAAAACAATAAAGTAAACGTAGCAAAACCTAGTAACAAAAGTTTACAGCTCAATAAAAGTAAGCAGAATTTGTCCGAATTCAATATGGCGTCTTTTATACCTCCCACCTTAATTCATTGAATCCTCAGAAGAGGTATAAAATGCGCCCTCGACCATTTTTATTATTTGTCTCTAAAGTCATATTATCAACATGACCACCAACCTCAAAAAGGGTCCAAAGGTACTAAAAATAAAACAGGACCTGAAAAAACTCGTTAACTTTGTTTTATTTTAATAAATACGGCCTTTACTGTGTAGCTTATATGTACCTTACCTCAAAAGAGAGTTAAGCTTGTCGACTACCAGTATTATGACTATACATAAACGTAGAACCAAAAAAAATAAAAAAATAAGGTATTCTTGGTTAGTCAAATTGGGGATGAGCGCAGAGCTGACCACATAATTATTGTTCTATTAAAATATAACAATTAATGAGCCTTCTTTGGTAATTCAGAAGAGAGGACTTAAATCTAATGAAACTTACACAAGGTTCATATAGGAATAGGAATAAACCATATGTGTAAGTACAATCCCGACCTTATTTTCTATTTTTAGACTACCGATACTTTGAAAATCATAACATAACGTCACGCTTGTAATCCGCGAAGGTTTAGGCAGATGTGTACCTAATATTACACCCCCATTTCGCCAGCTATGTAATAGGGGGTGAGCCTTTTGCTATCTATCACCCGGGCACAAATCCAGTCTCCGTGGCTGCTACTGAGAAATTCCTGATGGAAAACCCAATAACAATCTGCCCGACCCGGTAATCGAATCCAGGACCTTAATGCTCAGCAGTCGCAATTGCGACCACTCGACCAAAGAGGCAGTCTTTGAAAAACTTTACGTTAAATTAAACTACAATTAACAACAGGCCTAGAAAACGTAAATATAACACAACAAATCGGTCCTCAGGGGGAGCTCTAAGAACCCTTTTCTAGGAAGAAACTTTTAACTAGGAAGAAACAGAGAACAAAGCCTTTTGGGCGAGAAAACGTTTTCAGGGAGCATTTGCTTTTACTCACAGAATAATTTTATACACGGTACCAGGGTACCATGAATTACAACATCTAGATAGAGGTGCTATTGTTCTTTACCCAGTATTACCCTTTCGTCATCTTTTACGAGTCCTCAGGGAACAATCTTACCCTTTTCCTTCACAAATAGGTGACATGACTCACACCGATCGCGCGGTACGGTGAATTTCATGAACCTCACTTCGTATTTTAATTTTCTCTCTACATGGAAAAAGATGCGTATCTTTTACTTCAGCTGCACCTTGTATTTACAGAAAATTATTTGTTTCTCAAAATCTGAAAAGGACGTATTAGGGAAATAGAAAATTACATAACAAAATCCTATAATCCCCGAAGGGTTGAGGTCCAGGCAGAGGTGTACCTAATAGAACACCCACATTTCGCCAGTTATGATAAAGTCCCATGTGATAGGGGGCGAGCCTATTGTCATCAACCGATGATTTCTGATGGAAAAACCCAATAACACTTTGCCTGACCCGGGAATCGAACTCAGGACCTCTTGCTCAGCAGTCACGCTTGTGACCAACGAGGAGAAAATGAGCAACTTGGCTCCATCTGTAATTTGAGCTTGACTTTATAAAAGCTCAACATTTTCCTGCTCTGAAGATTTAAAGCACATCTATAGAAGAATAGAATACTTATCTCTTTGTTCGAGTATCCATGACTGTGAGTCAAACCTCTTGAATACCTCTATCTATTAGTGACTCAAACCTGTTAGTAAAACTTACGACTATGTTAGTAAGCACCGATAAAACAAACAACACAACAGATAATGGTGGATCACTGCTGTGACAACCCATGAGAAATGGCACAGCAGCGACCCACATAAACACAGTCCAGGCGACTGGCAATCATGCTTAAGATACTGTTGTTGCTGCCCCGCACCCTGCGCACCAGGGAAGCGCACCTTTTACGCATTGTTGTGTAAAAACAATCCACATGCGCATCTGCGAACATCCCCGACGCACTACAGAATATATACACTATAGCGCTGCACCGGATCAGCTCACCTCATTATTACTAGCTGATCCCTATCCAAAGCTATGCTTATAAGTGTGCGTTCTTCTTCATTGCGTGTCGATGGACTCAAATGATATCAGACTAATTTGTAAAAACCAGCATGACTCTATCGTAGGCTTCGTTTAAATCCTGGAAGGTGTAGGTAGTTATGCAGGATGGTTAGGAAAGGAGGTGGGGCATATCCCGCAGAGGAGCACCACACTGGTATTCCAATCTATGTGTATGTATGTATATGTATCTATGGTCGAGGAAACACACGCATTTGGCCAGATCATTTCTACAGCGACCAACCGGGCCCGCAATTGCGTTGCAGTTCCATAGAAATAATACTGAACGGCGAACTGTTTTGCTGATCTTAGGCATAACTAATATGTGTGTGTGTGTGTGTATTTATTATTTATCGTGTGATTCTTTAGAGCAGCAAAATATTTATTTCTTTTCTTTATTTTTAATTTTCAGTATCGTTTCCATGTAAGTTTTTTTTTAGCCTATATTTTTACTCTATGTAATATGTATTAAAACTTGAAATATCTACGTAAGTGCTGAGCACACCTGTAAGTAACAAATTCACCCTAGATTTTAAGTTTGATTGTTCATTCCCCTAAAAATGTATTAGAGGATAAGTCGTTGGAGTGCCATAATTAAATAAATAAATGTGCGCGTTTAGCTTTATGCTGTTTGACCAGCAACTGAGAACTTTAAATGTCACCAGAAATAAGTTAGGCAAAAGTTGAGCTTGCGAAATTGATGTAATTGCATTAAGTAGTAGTGACGTTATCAAGAGGATTATGCTAATGGTTGTTCTGCCAGTGCGAGCGAG
This sequence comes from Eugnorisma glareosa, assembly GCA_947578425.1. Lineage (NCBI taxonomy): Eukaryota > Metazoa > Arthropoda > Insecta > Lepidoptera > Noctuidae > Eugnorisma > Eugnorisma glareosa. The sequence goes on from OX387965.1 coordinate 17,353,123, forward strand.
TGTATGACATTATGCTAAACTATAACATAACGACCCGCTTGTATTCTGTAAAGAGCTAGGCAGAAGTGTTTAATACACCATCATCCCGAGCTCAATAGTCGATCTGTAACTATTAGCTCTAGCTAGCATTCCTTAGCCTCATCATTTATAATAAAATAAGTAGAAATACACAGTTACATAACTTCCCGATAAAAAAAAATACTTACCATATATAACTTTCCTTCTCTCTTAAAATTATGTAGATACTGAAAATATATTAAAAAGTATAAAATAAAAGCCACTCAGTCCCATTCATACACACAAACACACCTCACACACACAACAAATTAATAATGTTGTAATACTTACATTTGCACCACACCACACTTGTAATGGCAGCTCAATCACGGTGGTGGCTAAAGTAACTGATGCTTATAGATCAGAAGTCCTCCTAGTTTAAACCCAGTTGGACTTGTCTTGAAGCTTGCCACTAAGCTGTAGTCTAATCTAAGGTATTGAACAAAAATAAATATTGTTTATTGTTTATGATCTTCCAGCCCTTGTCCCATTCTACTCGGGGTCGGCGCAACACATTTTCTTCTTCCATTCTCCAATATCAGACGTCACGCAATCATTTACTCACTGGACCACTCCCAGGTCCCAAAATAAACTCAAGAACCTATTCTTAACCCATCTCCTTTATATTCTTATACATAAAAGATGTGTGTGTAAGGAAACTTAGTGTTAACATTAATTAATGTTCAACAAGAGCTGTGAAGATTAAGAGGGAAACATGTGCAAAGTTTACACGTAGTTTAATTCGCGCGATACCCACATCCCATACTAATAGCTTAATGAGACTTGAGTTTTAGATGAAGAAATGTTAATCAAAGTACCTTCGTGAGTGTGTAAAGACGTCGCGCCACGTCATCACGCCTGCAGTCCTCCAAAGGGTTAGGTAGAGGTGTACCTAATAGGTGTACACTCACGAGCACCAATATGTATACACTTAACAAATTTTAAAAGAGTTTTCCTCCTACTGTTCTGAATAAAATTTCATGTTGTTACGAACATAGTATTCTGAAACTCATGTTTTGAAGAAAAAGATCTCCAAGTTATTTCTCGTGAACATTAAATCTATACTATAATATGTATGTGTAAGTGTGTATGTTTGTATGTATGGGGTAATCTCTGGATCTACTGAACCGATTTCGAAAATTCTTTCACTAATAGGAAGCTATATAATCCCCGAGTGCCATAGGTTATATTTACGACGTGCCCGTGGAATAATTTCCGACAAAAACGCGAGCGAAGCCGCGGGCTATAGCTAGTAAAGTATGTACATATTGGTGCTTGTGACTGTACCCACATTTCGTCAAAAGAAATACATTTTAATTGCCCACAAAAATCAGACGTTGTTCAAGAAAATAACGAATAAACTACGTTTTTACACAATGCCGCTGGGTCTTATATTTATGTACAATACACCTATAATAAGTTAAAATCCCGGTTAAATCAATATTCCCCCAAGCGATGGGTTCTTAAGTGCGTATAATTGAATAAAAACATCCCAAACACGGCTTAAATAGCTTGTAATTGAACAAATTGATTTTCAACCAGAGCGTTAAGTACTTTTGAGTTTGTATAGAAAACTAGCTGTTGCCCGCGGCTTCGCTCGCGTTTTAGTCGGGAATTATTCCACGGGCACGTTGTAAATATATAGCTTATAGCATTCAGGGATAACGTAGCTTCCTATTAGTGAAAGAATTTTCACAATCGGTTCAGAAATCCAGAGATTACCGCTTACGTACAAACTTACAAACAAATTTTTGTAATATTAAGTGTAGCTGATATAGATAACATACTACCACGACAGCCATCACAGGTGTTATCTTACTCATACTACTATTATATATGTGAAAGTTCATCCTCACAGGATGGATAGTTGAATGATGGAAGGATGTTTGTTAATCTTTCACACCAAAACTACTGAACGGCCAAATGCCGAAAATTACATCTCAGGTAGTTTATACCTCCTGCCAGTGTTGCGGGACTGTTCGAAAGAGATACCGCGGCCCTGGAACACAAAGGGCAAAGGAAGGAGCATGGATGGGTTTTAGTCAGTAAAAGTCTGACACTCCCTCCTGCTCAGCCCAGAGCGGGAGGAGTTATTTGACGATTCCGCAAACGAAAAAAAAAAGTGGTTTATATAAAGACGGACGTGCTTATGAATGAGGACTATCGTTTTTCAGCTCACCAGATGGCGTCACTGTCGAGTAAGGTCCTGTCAATAATTCTATTTTATACTATAAAGTACCAATAACTTCATAACAAGTTTATTTTATTACGTATTTTACAACATAGTGTAAACTATAGATATATAAAAATCCAAAAATCCTCCCTAAAAAATTGCAACCAAGAAACATTTAAAAATCATTTTATCTCCTAGTAGTAACAAATAAGATCCTAAGTTGCTACATATAATCTTCAAGTCATAATTAATCAGAAATGGCTCAATCTAGACCACAATCGTGAATATGCGTAAATACGTGATGAAAAAGCACGCAACGCGCGAACACTCTATGACATCTGACATTTCGATGACCTCGCGCTACACTAGCGCCTCTAGCGGCGAATTCATACGCGATAGCCCCCATTGTAGTAGCCTATTATGGAAATTGGATAAATATAATGACCACCAAAATAACTTTGTGTCTCTATTACCTTAAATATATACCGATCACCAAAAAAATTAGACCTAAACCAAAAAATGAAAACCTAGAAATTACAATGGTCCTAGCTATTTTAATCACGACTGCACCTTAAATTGTACCATGAAACCAAATTTAGTAAATGATCACCAAATATTAATGAGCAAATTATTACGCTATTTATACCTAAAATCGGATTCTACAAGGAATCGAGCTCGGGACTTGGGGCACCCCAACGTTAGGTTAGGTTAGGTTACTTTAAACCCTGCAGGCAGAAATAGGAGCCCCGCGTAGCGAGTCTACGTCGACTACGCCTGATTACAAAGATGTTACATATTTAAATGTCATTTTATATTAAAATACTGTTATTTTTTTTGTTTATTAACTATTTTTGGATTAAACAATCATAATTTGGAGTTGGTACTTTAAGTAGGATCACAAGTTGTAAAATTTTTGGTTCCAATTTCACGATAAAAGAATTTAATGTTGGTGATCATTTACTATTTTTGGCAATATAAAATGTTTTTTGCCGTTACATTTTACTAGATCTGGTGGTTAGGTTAGGTTAGGTTATTCTTTGCGTATCCAAGTAGGGCGCTGAATGTACACTTTGGCTAAATTCTATCCTACTTCCTACTAATATTATTGCGATAGTTTGTGAGGATAGAGATGGGTGGACGGATGTTTGTTACTCAACTTCACGCAAAAACTGCTGAAAGGATTTGGCTGAAAACTACAACACAGGTAGTTTGTAACCTGGATTAACAAAGAGTATACTTTTAATCTCGGTACTACGATCTCGTGGGACAGTACCGAAAACCACGCGGGTGAAGCCGTGGGTAAAATAATATTTGTGTAATAAACGAAAGTTTTTTCGGAGTCTGAATTTATGCCCAAATGATGGTAAATTGGCAAAATGGGTGTACTATTAGGTACACCTCTGGCTAACCCTTCAGGAATTATAGGCGTGTATGTGTAAAAATCTAGAAATTATATTTCCCTGATTGACCTCAATGTTGACATTATCATATTATTATTCAACAAATACTTTTAACAAGAAAAACAGACTGTTTATTTTTGTTTACCAACAAGAAATCTGTATACCTACGTTATAAATCAATCCTCGCTAGCACTTACGTCGGTAGATCAGTAATGTTTGAGTTTATACCTAGAGGTAGGTTGTAGGCTCGTCGCAGCCACCGAGGCAACCAATTTCCTCTGGTTAAACTTTACACGGGAAAATACGGAGTACGAAATACGGACGGTATTCCGTCTCCACGCGTTGTGTTTTTTCTAACATTCCTTTATGTATTTTCGATGAAGAAAATTGATATTTGTTAGGTTAGGAACTTGTAAAGAGAACTCTTTAAGTGCGCTTTACTTGTTTTCCTTATACATAACAAGGGCTTAATTGCCCTTGTTATACATAAGGAAAATAACGTAAGTAATAGTTACAAATTGTACAACATTACTTCGTTTTGTCAAACGGAGGAAGTCAGTGTTTCTCCTTCTTCCGCAAAGATATTTTGGCTAGGGAACAAACACCTACGAGCGGTGTTTCTAAGGCGCGAATTGCACTCAAGCGGCGTAAGGTGAAGGCGCGGCGCAGCTATAAGTCTGTTGACACCGAATTGGTAAGCGGGAGATTATTTAATCATCTGACAGGTTCAAACATTTAACAGCCACTAAACCTGGCTAACGAATCCCTGCTTAATTAACTAGAATCCCCCATACGTACACTAAAATATTAATTCCGATTAACTTCCGCTTTGTACATGAACTGATGCGATTATAAAGGTAACTATGAATGGTTTTAACTTGTAAAACACAGTCAAACCGCTAAACTGTGTTGAACCGTTAAACTGGGATTAATCACGTTGAGTTTCATGGAAACAACATTAATTTTAATAGATAACTAATTTTGAAGAGAGATTAGTGTGAAATCTATCTGTTTTGAATCGAAATTTGTATTTGAGCATCGTTTTGAATACAGACTCACTTTTAATCTGATAGATTTTTTACAAATTGTATAAAAAACAAGTAGTTGTAGTAGTAGTTGTTGTTGTGTAATTGTATTATGGTGTTGTATTGTTGTATTGTATTGTTGTGTTGTTGTTGTTGTATTGTGTTTGTTTTGCTGTGTTGTATAAATTAATCGTGTCTCTCGGCGTTTGGACATATTTTCTTGCTCTTTGGCGGAATTCCAGAGGGTGACACTTAGTATGTTGTCCACTGTGTAACTTGTGCTTCTCCCCAGACCCGTTACTTGGGACTGGATAATTAGCCATTTATGACTACTTTGTTAGCTTGGGTCTTACCTGTTAAAACAAATGTATGTGATAATAAATAAATAAATTCTGTGAAAATGTTAACTGTCTAACTATTACGGATCATGAGATACAGCCCGCTGACAGACAAACGGACGGACGGACAGCGGATTCTTAGTAATTGGGTCCCGTTGGTTACCCTTCGGTTACGGAACCCTAAAAAAGACGTTTACAAAAAAAGCAAACCTTAACCCATAACTTTTGGAGCCAACGACATAACTTAACAAAGTTAAAGTTAATTATATAAGTTTTAATTGTATACACCTTTGACAGAAACCTTTGAATGAAGCTAAAGACTAAGGAGACATTCGACTACATCGTACGTTCCAGAATATTCAAGGAGCCATTCAGGTGGCCTACCATGACGTCATAGAAACCCCCCACATACGAGATAGAGCTTCTGCGAAGCACAGTTGTGTTAAATTGAGTTATGTGGTTTTCGCAATGGTTATGATTGGTATATGGTTTTCGGAATGCATTTCCTTATTCAATTACGAAATACATGGAATTACTTGTGTACGGCCATACCCATACTCAATCATATCAAATATTAGATGACCTGATCAGTTCGATATTTGTTAGCCAATTAATAAACATATAAGTAGTTTTGATTAATTCAAAGCCGTGTTTATTTGAATTTGTTTTCAGTATTTAAACATTTCTATATCTTCATATTCTTTGGTCTAGTGGTCATAGTGGCGATTGCTGAGCATCCTGGGTCCATGAGGTCCTGGGTTCGATTCCCGGGTCGGGCAAATTGTTAAGGGTATTGGAATCAAGAATTTGCAGCCACAGAGTCTAGATTTATGCCCGGTTGGTGGCAATAGGCTTGCCCCCTATTACATGGGACTTAAACATTACTATTACTCTATTAGGTACACCTCTACCAAACCTTTCGCAAATTAAAGGCGTGTCGTATCAGGATATTAAAACATACAACCAATGCCAACATATTCTCATCTAAAAAATTACTCGATAATAAATAGACTAATACCAAAATGAAATCATACCATAATCGCTCCACAAACATCAATCGTATCTTGAATATCTTTCAATCTTCGAAAGGAAACTGCCCATTTTTAAAGTACGCTTAATAAATTGCAGTCTACCCTAAGAAAAGGCGAGATAAAAATAAATCTTCCCGAAATCTCACGCCTCCAGAAAATCATTTAGTCGGATAGATATCTGGCATTGAAAAACGTGGCAGCTGCGTGTCACCTTATATGCGATAGTGGATGTTAAATGGAGGATGGGAGAGTAAAATGTGACTGTTTGTCATGAAGTATGAAAAGGAAGGAGAATCTACTTATACAGAGTAAAAAGTACACCGACACACAAACTGTTACCACATAATTATTTATTTTGCGGGTGGATGGAAATAACAATTGTAAGCTTTGTGTTTTTTAATGTAAATGTTATTTGCGTACGAAATTCTATTTTACCTTAGAGTTTAATTAATTGTTCAGAAATACATTACATAACTACTTAATTTATATGTCAAAGTTATTGTAATACTATGTTTAAGTTCCAATATGTTCTCAAGTAAGTGAAATACCTACTGTAAATTCTTATTGAGAAATAAATTTCTTTACCCATAATAATAAGCTAAGCCAACCCTGTTCCCGATACCGGTGGGCAACAATTTTTTATATTTTTAAATGTTTTTATATTGTTTTTTTAAGAAATATTTAAAAATGTAAATAATTTGTATAAAAGTTAAATAAAGGAGCTAAGCCAACAACAAAATATAGTAACTGTAGGTACGCGTATATTTAGTACTTAAATATAACTGGTTTGTAGACGTCTTGGGTTTACCTGTTATGTTTACAAATGTTTAATAATAAATAAATAAATCAATATTCAGTACATCATTCTGATCCTTTTTTAGGGTCCCGGTAACCGAATGGCAAAAAATAGAACCCTTATAGATTCGCCATGTCTGTCGTCTGTCTGTCTGTATGTCCGTGTATGTCACAGCCACTTTGTTCCGAAACTATTAGAACTACTCAGTTGAAGCTTGGTAGGTAGATGTTTTCTGTAAACTGCTTTACATTTTTTGTACAAAAATAAAAAGTTTAAAAGGGGAGCCCCCTTAAATGGAAATGAAACTAAAACATAATAATTATCAAACCCATACGAGTATACGTGCGGGGTGTTTTTATAAATGACATTGAGGTTCCTAAAACCATTTTTTCTCAAAGTCAATCGTTTAAAAGATAGACACTTGCAAAATGCTAAAATGTGTGTCCCCCTTCTAATTTATAAAGTAAGAGGAGGAAAGTTCTGAAAAAATTTAGGGTTGTAGAACGTAAAAAAACTTTCAACCAAAATTGGTTTGAATAAAATATGATTATTAGTTTTTGAGATGTGAGACTTTTTCATCAAACTGCAGCAGTAACTTTGTTTTCATTAATATATTATAAAAAAACTAATTTAGTTTTACTGTTGAATGTATTACAATACATACAACATATGAATGAGCCTTCAAAATATTTTTATTATATTGTTTGCAGTTACGGAACCTTATCTGCGTGTGAGTACGACTCGAACTTGGCTGATTTTTTTTAAATTTCTGATTAAAAAATTATATGTATTGTGTATTTAAATAAATATGACCCCCACATATAATTTTGTCATCGGAAATTTAAAAAAAAACTACTGTGTCCTACAAAAGTGCAATGAATATTCTATTCCAATCTACTCTAAAAAAATGTTCTTTCGTGAATTTAAAGGATTTTTTTTTCTCTTTTATTTAATAGGTATTCTGTTAGGTACCTGTACCTACAGAACCATAGAATACGTATACCCTCCTTCCTTTTTAGAATACGTATACATATGTATTTCTTAATTATTAATAAATAAATTAAACCTAGCCTACCTATTGAAAAAATCATGTATTAATTGCAGTAGATTTATGACAACGTTCAACTATTGCAATTATTGTACCCTAAGCTGTTTTTTTTTTTTTTGTCGGATGGGAAATGTTCAAATAACCCCTCCCGCTCGGGGCTAAGCAGGAGGGAGTGTCAGACTTTTACTGACTAAAACCCATCCATGTTCCTTCCTTTGCCCTTTGTGTTCCAGGGCCGCGGTATCCCTTTCGAACAGTCCCGCAGCCCTGGCAGGCATCGGTCCTTTCGGACCCCTTCCTGTTTGCTGACTCTCTCTGAGGCGCGCGTGGAACACGAACGCGCCGACCCTAAGCTTCATTTAACATATTGCAGTTGTCTCTGTGTAGATCTTTCATATTGAGAAGTATTTGAGCTTCACGAAATATGCAGAAAACTAGCGACCATTCCACTAATAACCTAAACCCAGTAACTGTCACTCTCACCACGCAAGGTAACATAAACATATAGCAATACCAACAGACGTTTTTGTCACCTAATAACTAGAGCGTCGAAGTTCGTATACGGTGACAGCGCGGGTCGAACACGGCACGCCCTGCTATTTCATCACCGGCTTAAAGAAAAGTGGCGAATAAATTGCTGATTAAATTATTAAGCGTCTACGTATGTCACTGTGATAGACACCGACGAAATAATTTACAAAGTTTTATCAAATCAAGCTTAAGGCCTGTGAAAGTCTGGAAAAAAAGTCGTCATAATTAAGAGCTTTATTGACTAGATTATTGATGATAATACTGCCGTCATACGGTGAAAGGAGGTAACTAACATTTTTATCAAAAATGAGTTAAAATTGATTCGGATTCAGCAAGAAATTCTCTATCTTTCTGTCTAGCTAATAAAGCTCCAATTCGCTCGTAGCCACAGTTAAATTATCATATAAAATAAGACAAGTAAAGACTATCGACAGTGCTTTAAAACTTCACTTCAGACAAAATTGTCATTTACGCAAAATATACTTTAAAGTAGTTACGGCCATTCACCGTTTGACGGCAGACTATATAATCATGGCTTAGATTTTTTCTCTAGGGCTTGAATTCATGACTTTTGGCTCAGCTATACTTTTAATGTTGCCATGGAATATAAATCTTAGACAAGTTACATAAAATGCTTGGATTTACGTATTTCATTAATTTATACTTTGTAAATACATTTCTGCATCAGAATACAATTTATGTTATAATAAAAATATTGTTTGTGCTAAGAATATAGCGGTTATAATTTTTTAATTCATAAAAATGACACCGTATCAAAATCCCCAACGAAAAAAACATGCGTAATGACATGTACTGTACTGAACTGACCACTGAACTTTTACAAAATCTTTTTTAGTTTATTTAGTAATGAGTATTCTGCTCTAAGGCTGCATTTCAGAAACAATGACTTTGGCTTTTATTTTAGGAGGTTTTAGAGATAGCATTGCTTTGTTGAAAGGATGTGGCCAAAAAACATTCATACCAGAATCATTGTTAAAAGGCGAGCACCAGTTAACTACAGCTGAACCAAATATCTCAGCACCCGCAGGTTTTCTTGTTGACACTGTGATTAGAGAAGATGAGGAATAAATATTTAAAAAAATACGTTTCTTTTTCTATACCTGACCTACCCTTACCATCGTAATAAATCATACTAATTGCTCTTATGATAGTTGACTAAGATTATTAAATAAATAAGTACCTACTTACATCTCATGTGGCCATGTGGGCCATGTGCCAGACCTGTCGGTTGGACTTAATATTCTGAATACGCGTTGCGTAGTTTATTTTGTATAAATGCATTTCTATAATTCTTTTTCGATTAGTCTCTTGTTGACAAGAATAAACATAACCTCTAAAACTTCAAACTGGAATATCTTTAATTCCTGACTTCCTATAAAAGTATAACTGCAGACAAAATTGTTCAGGAATTCAAACTCAATATTTTAACATATTTTTCATAGGCAGACGCAAAAAAAAAATGTCAACAAAAATTTGTTTGAGAGTTCGCCACTATCCTTTCCTCCATTAGGTAATCTACACATTGATCCGTTTGCTTTATCCTATAAAAGAATGAAATTAACGCGTGGGTGACTTTGGTACAATTAAGTAGATGTACTTTGCTGAAATTACCGAGGAGTTCGTGGCTAGATTATAACAGACGCTCGGATCGATCTTCAGGTTGTTCCGTGGATTGGTGACCACCCATTATCCCGGCTGTCATTTGTAGATCTTTGACAATAGTTATAGGTAGTCAGTGACCCGAAATTCTGACAACCAGTCTTTCCAGGGAATATCGTATTACCCAGCACTAACTGGGTTGTGGAGGTCTGATAGGCAGTCGCTCCATGTAAAATACTGGTACTCAGCTGCATCTGGTTAGACTAGAAATCGACCCTAACATACGAATAGTTGGGAAAAGGCTAGGCCATATGATGGACTTTGCTGAAATTATCGAGATAAGAAGATATTAGCGCTTTTTTTTACAAATAAATAAAATTGAATTGTCTCTTTTTAATATCAAAATAACAACTTATTACTGAATGTATATGGAGATATATACGGTACTTATAAAAGAAACTCATTTCTTTCCATTTTTGTCTATCTGTCTATTTGTTTGTACCGGCTTATCTCCGAAACGGCTGAACCGATTTTGACGGGATTTTGACTGGCGGATAGCTGGTGTTACAAGGTCTAACATAGGACATTTTACATTTTTTTCATTTTTTTTTTACAAAAATTAGTAGGGTTCCGTGCAAAAAAAACCCTTAAAATTAGTAACCAAATCTGATTGAAAGCGAAGTAGTATTTTTTTATAATCATTTCACGCGAACGAAGGTCGCGGGAAACAGCTAGTCATACATAAACTCACGCTTTTTCCCATGGGGGTAGGCAGAAACCACAGAACGCCACATCCTTACATACTCCTTTCGCCTCGTCCACGTTCATACATCTGGTCATACACGCACGGGTTCGCGCCTTTTTATAAAATAAAAACTAAACTTCTGGGTAAATTTTTAGCTTACCGCCCTCGTTTGTAATACAACACCTTTGATTCATTTACCTTAGTCGTTAACAAAAACCGCAAAAAAATTACCTTCTAATTAAGATTTAATTAAAGAGACCCAAAAAAATATTTATCCCCCAATTACATTCACTTTGTGGCGGGCTAGTAACTATTAATTACAGAGTCCTACGTTTGCCGATGAAAAAGTATGAAAACAAAATTAAGTGGAGAAAATGAATAGGACGTAATTTTCTATTCGTGCTAACAATTTTTTCCCGTCTAGACTGTCTAATTTTTTATCGCGCGTTTTTCCATTACCTTTATAGTACCCATAAGAGCAGATCTAGATTCTGAAGCATTACTCACAATAAACTTAAATTAGGAAGATAAATAACTCACGTAACAGCAATCAAAAGGCTATACAAAAGAAACTGAAAATCGATCAACCACCTCGAAAGAAAACAAGTAAAGCACATGCAAGAAAATCATTACAATATACTTCGATAATCTTCCATTTGGCATCGTAATTTGAACAATAAAGAAGTCGTTAACTGTTCCTCGGAAGCACGCTAGATCGGTGATAAAGAAAGTTAAGTATTATATTTCAGGTTTTAAAATAAGTCTGAGTTGAAACCTATTTCAAACATTGGTATTGTTCATTAACAGTAAACCTACTGAAAATCATCTACCCTATACTATTTACAAACAAATTAAGCCTCAAGTGATTTGCAGAAACACACAAGTAAATAGTGCAACTGGGTACAGTGACAATTTGTGTGGCGGATCATTGCAATAATTCGCGCCTACTGAAAATTACAGGACAAATTACAGTCTGTTTCACATTGCATACAATCAACGCCATCTATGACTCCTTGGTGGTAACTCGGATCTACACTCAAAGATTACGCACCTGGAAATTGTGTGGAACCAAACAGACGGATCAATCATCATAAATCATGGCGAAGTGTGGTGGATGCGGTAAGTTTATGGCTGTGTCTGAGGGCATTCGCTGCACTAAGTGCCCTGGGTCATATCATTCTGCTTGCATTGGAGTTACGTCAACAAAGGTGTCACCTAACTGGTTGTGCCCGACCTGTAAGGCAAAGATACCGAGAACGGACAATTCGGCTACACCTGTTAAAGGCCCGTCGGATGGTAGCTTAGTTAGTAGCCATCCAGATAAAACCCAGCAAAATAGCACCAGCCAGCCAGGAGCTAGCCCGACTGCAACTACCATCCAGCCAGCTAGTACCATCCAGCCTGCTACCACTCAGCCGACAACCATTCAGCCACCTCCGATACTACCAACCCCTGCCTCTCACTCCACCCCTAAAGAGCAAAAAGCACAGCCGCAGCCTCAGGAGCTCAACGTAGCCTACGAGATTCGATGTTTCCGTGAGGAGCTCAGTGCTATGAGAGTGGAGTTACGACAGTTCCGAGATGAAATGACGAGTTTGAAGTCGGATGTCGGTTTATGTAGGGAGCGTATGGAAGTCGTTGAAGGCAAGGTTTCCTACCTCGAGAAACGCTTTGAGGAAAAAGAACCATCTTCCTACGACCATCTTGAGGAGACCATTGCTGAACTTAAGATACAGCTGAATGAACGCGACCAGGAGCTCCTAATCAATGACGTCATCATAACGGGTATACCCGAAACAAAAGATGAGAGCCCGCTACACATCCTGAAAGTGGTATCCATGAAATTGGGAGTTAACATCGACGAGCGCGAAATAGTGAACGCGGAGCGTGTTGGTATGGTGCGACGTAACTTCACGACTACTGGCAGTGTTGACATAGCGGAGCCGCCGAGACCGCGCGCGCTCGCTGTGCGACTGTCGCGCCGCGCTGTCCGCGACCAACTGTTGAAAGCAGCGCGCGTGCGACGCGGCCTTACCACTGCCGATCTTGAATTGCATGGGCCCTCGCAGAGGTTTTATTTAAACGAACGATTGACGCCGATTAACGGGAAGCTGTTCTATAACGCGCGTGAGGCTGGGCAAAGACACAAGTTTAAGTATGTGTGGATAAAAGAGGGCCGCATCTACGTGAAGAAAGAGGATGGTGTCCCTGCGCAACGTATTCGCTCCGATCTGGATTTAGGCCGAATTTTTGGAAATGCTTCGTTTTAAATAGCTTGTTCCTAACTCGTAAAGTACTAAATTTACATAATATTATTTGTTTTTTTCCTGTTTCTTTTATAATCTTTTCTGTTGTTTTTTTGATCGCTTTTTCTGTACTTGTTTGGCTGCAGCGTGCCCTGGCTAAAGGGGGCATTATCCTGGTTTGCATCTACTGCAGTGACACAGAGTTGATGATACCTACTTTCCTTCAAAATAAGTTTATGTTCTTTTACCCACTGAAGATTATTTATTTACTACAAACTACTTCCTTAAATAATTATTATTTATCAACATACGCACCATTAATTAACACGATATTTGTATTCTGTACACGTTTTTTGACACGGACAAATATTTCCATATTATTATTATATATCTACTATTATTACGAAACAAAAACATATTACGAAAACCCGATAATTGTCTGCAATATTTTAATGTGCCCTTGGGCGAAGTATTACATTGTGATGTTTGGTGCCTCTAAAACATTGTAATGACTGCGAAGCACCTGAAGTTTGGATTACTCAACGCTGGATCGCTAGGCACTAACCACGATGAGTTTATCGCCGCATTGGAGCGTCATAATGTTGGTGTAATGGCAATAAATGAGACCTGGCTTAGGTCGGGTGAGGAGGGGCGCGCGCCCGCCGTGCCCGGGTACCGGCTGCGACACGTTCCGCGCCCGGTGACCGTGCGCGGCGGACGCGGTGGCGGCGTTGGGTTTTATATCAAGCGCGGGATGAATGTGCGCACCCATGCGCACCCTGTTGACCCGGTTCATGAGTCAGTGGAACAAATGTGGCTTGTTTTGAGCGCGAATGGTGTAAAAATCGCTATTGGCACAGCGTACAGACCGCCGTGGATGGATGTTGACATATTTTTGGACGCGTTAACATGTTCAATAAATTCCGTAGCGTCATGTAAATATACCGTTTTGCTAGGAGATTTTAACATTAATTGTCTTAATCAAACTGACTCTAAAACCGCTAAATTAAATGCGTTTCTAAATAGCCTTGACTTAAGACAACTGGTCACTTCTGCTACTCATTTTACGGGCACTTACGGGGACTTAGTATGTACAGATGCGAGGGTGAGCAGCATAGAAGTTGACTGGATAGTCGCGCTAGGCGCACATGCTTTTGTTACAGCTGCTTTAAATTTAAAAAAAGAAAAAGTACTACCCAGGGTTGTAACAAGTAGAAACCTCAAAAATATACAGATGGAGAAGTTTAAGGAAGACTTGAGCTCTATAAATTGGCTTGCGCGACCTGGATCAGGTGACGTCAACGCTATGGTAGCTCATCTCAATTTTGGTATTACTACCCTTTTTGACAAACACGCTCCCCGTAAGACCCAGATTATAAGAGAAAAGTCATATCCATGGATAACAGATAACATCAAGTTTATGATGAACCTGCGCAATCAAGCACATGTACGTTGTAGGAATTCAAATTCTGAGAGTAAAATTGAATATTACAAGGAATTAAAAAGTCTAGTGAACAAGTCCCTATATTACGAAAAGGTTGCTTATTTCAAGTTCAATATTAATAATAAAATTAAACAACCCAAAGCTTTGTGGAGGAATCTAAAGACCACCTTGCTACCTTTTAAAAGTGAAACTGATTTACCCTCTCATATTTTCAATGACCCAGATAAAATTAATTCTCACTTCTTGAATGTCCCAGGTGATATAATGGCACCGTCTACATGTCTAACTTACTATGAGTCTCATAGATTTAATGACGGCGTATTCGCTATTGAAACTGTAGGTCAATCAGACATAATGAAGATTTTACCTAAACTCAAATCAAATGCAGAGGGTGTCGACCACATTACACTGGACATGTTTCTTCTGACTCTTCCAATGACTTTGGATATCCTTACTTCCATTGTTAATCATTTCATTTCAACCTCGACCTTTCCGGATCTATGGAAAATAGCCATTGTGCGTCCGATTCCTAAAATCGCGAACCCAACTACGGTAAAAGATTTAAGGCCTGTAAGTATTTTACCCTGTTTATCAAAAGTACTGGAAAAAGTAGTTAATGCCCAACTAACTGCATATCTTGAGCAAAATAACATCCTCCCTGAGGCTCAATCCGGTTTTAGGAGGGGGCGTAGTACTGCAACGGCTCTGTTAGATGTTACAGACACCATATTATCAGCTCAAGATGAAGGGTGTTGTACTCTGTTAGTTCTGCTGGACTTTTCTAGAGCATTTGATGCTATTAATTTGAGTCTCTTGCTCTCGAAGATGACCTTTTATGGATTCGACACCGCTACCGTTAAATGGTTCGAAAGCTATCTGAGTTATCGTCAACAGCTTGTAGAAATTCGGGATGCGAATGGGTCTAGTGTTTTTTCTAATATGAGCCCAGTGGTAAAGGGGGTTCCACAGGGATCGATACTGGGTCCTCCTTTGTTTAGTTTATATAGTGCCGATATTATTAACGTTATAAAAAACTGTAAATTTCATATCTATGCAGACGATATTCAATTATACCTGGCCTTTAAATCTGAAGATTATGAGAGCGCAGTTAAAGTAGTTAACGAAGATCTGGCAAGGATTGTGGACTGGTCAAGACAGAACTCTCTTCTACTTAACCCGGCCAAAACTAAATTTATGCTTTTCGGATCTAAAGGGCAACTAAGCAAAATAAATAGTAACCTTGCAAACGTGTTTGTGATGGGCCAACGCATTGATCGTGTGTATGAAGCGAGAAATGTGGGTTTGATTATGGACCAAGGTCTAAATTTCGAAGCTCACATCGCAAGCTGCGTGAGAAATTGTTTTTACCGCCTAAAAGTCCTGTATAAAATGCGCCCATATGTAAACGAGGACCTGCGTGTACAGCTCGTTGAAAGCCTAGTTCTATCCAAACTAAATTATGTTGATACCGTCGTAGGTCCACGACTACTAGCACGCACCGAAAGACTTATTCAGCGGGTTCAAAATGCCTGTGCACGTTTTTGCTTTGACGTACCACCAAGGAGCCATTTGACACCATTTTTAAACAAGCACAACATTTTAAAAATGAAGTCCCGTCGTAAGCTGCACTTAGCATGTCTTCTTTTTGGAGTTATCAAGTATAAATGTCCGTCATACCTGTACTCAAAGCTTACGTGGATAAATAACCACCGGCAGCACAAGGCCAGGCGTTGTGCTCAGCAGCTGGCTACACCACATCACAGAACTGCAGCCTTTCGAGGAAGCTTCCGGTATGCAGCCTCGAAATGCTGGAATAATATTCCTCCACCAATTAGGGACCTAAACAATATAAATACATTTAAGTTAAGGCTTAAGACATTTATAATTCATTCACAAATTGAATTTAATGATATAAATTTTGACAAATCGTTTATCTAATTTAATAATCTAATTATTATCTAGCTATTTACTATTTTATATTTTTTATTTTATTTTTTATTTTGAATCATTAATCACCATAGTAATCACCAAAATTTTAAATAAGTATGTGTTTTTTTTATTTTTATTTCGAATTTATTTCATTGAAACTCACCGGAAGATAATGTGGGTAGATGCGCGGCGGGGGTAAATCCGTTGTCTGCGATCGCCAAAATCCATGTGTGTGTACAATCACACATACATACACACCGTTACATTTGTACAATCATCCTTTTGCTCCGACTTCCATTGTAATTCCAAATTCCAGTGTAAAAACTAATTTTTGTTTTTGAACTCAATGCTCGCAGTATTATTAGTCTACAGGCACTGTACACTTTCTCGGAAGTATTATTATTTTTTGTTTTATTTAGCTCAATAAAATAATACCTATTAACTAGGCAGTAGTCTCACTCTCACTAAATGATATGGCGGTATTGCAACTTAAAAATGCATAGGTCGATGCGGCATCGGCCGCGCGAAGTGCGTCATGTCAATCAACTGTGTTTCGTGTTCGGATAAGTTCTTATTTATTTGGCAGGTATTTTCGTGTTCTATTAATAGTGTATATATATATAATTATGTTTTATTTTATGTTATTTATTTATTACACACTTAGAAATGCCCATTTAATAGAATAACGTTATTTATTTACTACCTACTACCCTCATCCGTGTGTCACTGCGGGGGGCCTACTGAAAACCAGCGCTGAGTGTTTTACACCCAGCATATGCTGAGTAGGTGACCCTTTCGTTATGGGCATGCTCAGCGCAGTTGAGCTGTTTTAATTAATTGTTAAGCTGTTTGCTAGTATATGTATATGTATGTGCTGCTCTATTGTGTTGCTGCTGTCCATTAGCGAATAAATGTTTATTCTATTCTATTCTATTCTATTGAAACCATTCGTACACTACAATAATTGTAGCAATTGTAATTTATCGCTTGCGTGAAAATATATCTGTAGTCCCCGAAGAGTTAGGCAGTGGTGTACCTAATAGTACACCCACATTTCACCAGTTATTTTTAGGGACGAGCCTATTGCCATCAACTGGACACAAACCTATGACTCTGTGGCTGCTCCTGAGAAATTCCTGATGAAAAAACCGCAATAACACTTTACCCAACCTGGAATCGAACCCAGGACCTCATGCTCAGCAGTCGCGCTTGCGACTACTAGACTAAAGAGGCAGTAGTAGTAGACTAGTAGCTGCATTTTGAAATGGAAAATAATAGTTCCAAGTTTTAAACACAGATATCTGCTTCAGTTAGAAACCTTAGGTAACGGATACCTTCCTTAGCGACAAATGCGGGTGGTCTTTTCTCCATACAAACACTCCGCCTGTTTTCTTTCTGGTTTATGACTTTATAGCTATGATTTTTACAGTTAAATAAAAAACAACGTTTTCTATGTCCCTTTGTTTTCTTTTTTGATGATACATAATCTGTATCAGCGCTAGAAC
The DNA here is from genome assembly GCA_947578425.1 of Eugnorisma glareosa. Classification (NCBI taxonomy): domain Eukaryota; kingdom Metazoa; phylum Arthropoda; class Insecta; order Lepidoptera; family Noctuidae; genus Eugnorisma; species Eugnorisma glareosa. The sequence goes on from OX387965.1 coordinate 17,371,011, forward strand.
CTTTACAAAATGCTCAAAATAGCCTATTTGGACCTCTGTCAACAGAGGCCTGGTATGTACAAATTTGACAACTATTAATGAAAAAAACATAGGGACACAGTATTTATCCTTCTTATTCAGTTTACGAAATATCTGTTTAATTGGTCGAATATTGGTGGAGGAAATAGTCGAGAGCCAAACTTCGAATTATGACTTTTTACTTGTCGGATCTGTAGTTGTCCTTATCGCACCAATATCGAAATCGCGCTCGTTGAGGGACAGTGATAGTTTCTACAAATACCTACCGCATTTCCTCTCAACTACCAACAGCGGGATTTAGTTCCATCGTAAGATGAAGAAAAACTCTACATAATCTTACGAAATTAAACATTTTTGTTTGGTTGTCACTTTCAGATTTAGGCTAAGTGGAGGCTGTGTAAATGATTTCGTTTGCTGAAGATAATTACTTGTTTTATGAGTTTACAAAAATTCATAGATTGTGCTTAAATAAACACCAACATTTGAATTGAACTCATTTGACATTTACATAACCATAAAGTTCAGAGTACATCGTCGATCTATTACAGTAAGGTACAGTATACACTTAGAATAATAACGCATTCTAAGAGTATACATAACTAACGGCCCGTCCCGGCTTCGCACGGGTGCCTACGTTACTCAGGGTGAATGTAGCTTTCTAATAGTGAAAGAATTTTTGAAATCGGCGCAGTAGTTTTTGAGTTAATTCATTACAAACATACACAAAAATACAAATCTTTCCTCTTTATAATATTAGTGTAGAAGTGTAGATGTAGATTACATATGCATATGAAAATTCTTCTGTAGAACGAAAACGAGATACTTGAATGGATGACACAAGTCGTTTAGCGACCAAAGCACAGCAACAGGTCAGATGTTAATGATTGTATTAGTGAACGTGTCAGTTTAAAAACTTATAGGTTAAATGTTGTGTACCAATATATAAAGCTAGATCATCATCAAATAGCCAACCTAAATAAAAACCTATGCAAACTCGTGTAACTAACAGTTACATCTATATTTGCGAGGGTAGCGATTGGCAGATATTTTCCACAACTACAGTATCCATCACAAACAATATTTGCTTAACGTCATTTTAATATCGACCATTGAAACATTTTAAAATTTCCTGTTTTAATCCTACACCTGGCTTTAATAAAAAAAAACTATACAGAAAACAATGAAAGAGCCTAGATTGATCAGTATTTATTGATACTTGTACAGAAAAATAAACTATTTTCATGATTCAATTATCAAATATTTTACGAGTATTATAACTAAAGTATGTTTCCAATAGATTTGACTGCTTTGATTGATAGAACTTTAATCATTCATCATTCGTTTTTTTTTTTTGAGTAAAGGAGCATGGCATCCTAAATTATCATTGCTTTTCCTGCGTGTGCATACTTTTGCGGACGGGAGGGCGGTGCTGCATCCTGTATCGAGGCCTGGATCTTTTTCGAGGAATTAAATCTACATAATAATCTACCACTACATCTCAAATCGACGCAATTACCAAGTTAACCGTTCCTTAGTAAACCAGTCAGCAAAATAAACCGTAGTACACACAGCGCTTGCCCAAATTCTAAAGGAAATCGTACCCCATTCGGCTCTATATCGACAGTACCAAGGGCCCGATTGGTTTGATACATTCTGTCAATAGATGAAGACCCTTTTGAGATAATGGGCATTTCCCTTTGTCAGTATATTAAACATGCTAGCAGGGACAGATGATGTAGTATTATAATATGGATTGATTGTTATTATTGAATTATTTACTTACTTAATACTCTAAGCACACAATCATAATGTACAATCGCGGACTTAATGACAAAGGCATATTCTACCTTTGGATGACGCAGAGACAAACTGTGGTGTAGTAGAGTATGTATGTAACATGGTTAATATCCCGTATTCAGTGCTATTGATATTGAGTGTATGTGATACTATACATTTATCATGTAGGAAAAATAATTGATAAGCTGTAGGTTGGTACTGTGGTGGTATTGTGTGTAATTTGTATGTTTGCATATAAATACAGCCTGAAATTTTAATGGTTGTTTTCCCGCGGCAGAACAACTTGCCAAAAGGAGTACTTTCGAAGCATAGAGTAAAAGTAAAAAAATAAATATGTTTTTGTTTTAAAATAATTAAAAAAATATTCATCAACTCGAAAACATGAGAATCAATAGTAACACTAGACGTACCTTGTAGGTACTATTTTGCTCTCGCGTGTAGCGATACGACATAAACTAGCCAGCGCGCATCAATTACAAACGACGACGCCGCGCGCTGGCTACCTATTGTATTATTATTGTATTATGTAATACTTATTACTTAGTTTTTCCGCGATTGCCGTACGCGCAGCACGTGTTATCTTATCGTGCAATGGATCGCCATTACAGTTATTGCAATTTGGAGAACGTCGCTATGGTGCAACTGGCCCGGCGACTTTACGCGGAGCCGCAACACTTGGAGTCGCTCCGTCTTCGTGGGGTTATGAACCTTGATGGTTGGTTGATGGACAATCAAAATACGAACATTTTGTGGACGAATGAAGCAACTTTTACGCGAGTTGGACTCAACCAGCGTAACGAACATTTTTGGGCTTTGAATAACCCACATGTTATTCGCGAGTGTGCGCATCAAGTGCGTTTTATGTGTTAATGTGTGGGTCCGGTAATTATTGGCCACCTCATTGGGCCGCATTTCGTGACAGGACAAGTGGAACCTACCTGAAATGTTACAAATCATTATTCCGGACTTTTTGGACTTTTATTTGTGGTCGCTGGTCGGAGCTCAAGCGCCTAGTGTATCGTGAGGAACACGAAACTCGCGACGCGTTAATAACTGCGATAGTGGACGCTTTTAATATCGTAAGAAGTGACAGAGACACCTTACTAAAATTGAAATACAACCAATTAAAACGTGCTCGATTGTTATACAACGCAGTGGCTTGCACTTCGAACAGTTACTCCGTTACCGGGAAGTGTAAGTACCTACCTACTCGTACTTTTGTAAATAGTGAACATTTAAAAGTAGTTCAGTTAATTAAAATTATTGTAAATAAGTTGAATCAAATTTTTGAAATACGCCACGAATACTTTTTTAGGTATCTAATTCAGAAAATTATTTTTCTTAAACGATAAACTTGTTTTTATTTAATTTCGTGTTCAGTAAATTGCAGCTAAAAACGTAGGTATTTATGACGGTCCTAAGCCCGTAAAAGTATAAAGGGAAAATTTGAATAACTTGTTGGGTAAAGCTTATTGTTATTAAGAATAAGTTATCAACTTATCAGCTGATTGAAAAGCACGTGGGTCAACGGCCGCGCGGCCGGTCGGCGGCGGCGCTCAGCGCAATCAGGAGGATAACTATTGGTTCGTGGTCGGTTCGAGTTTTGTTTATCACAATGGTTAATCTGCCATTTTTTGTTTCTAATATTTTAATTGTTTATTAAACGATTGTATTACAAACGCAAAACCATTTCGCTGCGGGAAAACAACCATTAAAATGTCACGCTGTATAGGTACAATAAAAGGCATGCAAAAAAGGCAGTGATTTTTCACATGTGCGTCAAAAAACTCTTATATATTAAGAGCTAGCAGGGCATACAACTCGATGTGTCAGTGTTGATGATCTTGACTTATTCTCCACCAGTGTTCCTAAATTAAAAAAATACTGTGTAAAATCTTCTTTTTAGTTCAATAAGGTGGAATGAAGTGTATAGTGCTCGGATTTTCGGCGATTTTTTTTATCTTTCTTCTCCACTCCTCTAGGAACTCAATAAAAAAATAATCATGAAAATCCGACCACTATAAACTTCGTTCTACCTTTTGAGTATTTTTGTCTAATTGCACTCGGCTATAAACTTTTTCTTAATTCTCTCAGAGCGCTTACGAATTCTTACTTTCTCTTGCCTGTCTACTGTTTCTTGTGCTACCCTAATATTGTCAATGAAAACTTTTAATTGGCCTTCTCTCACTGACTGTCAACTATTTGTGTCTTAGCTGTAAGTTTCCATAAGAAATAAAATAAGAATGACGCACGCCTAGGCTCTATTTGACTTTTTCTATCATCCAATCACAAACTTAGCGCATATCTCCTTTCCTTTATAATGCGCCAGTCACTTATACAATAACCATAGAGGTTTTCGTACGTCTCCACAGTACCTAGACATTTAAGCTCATGTGGACCAGGGGCCTTAGTCTGCTATTGCAATAGTGTCAGAATGGTCTATCATTGATTTAACAAGGCCCCGCGCAGACGAATTACCCTTTGTACGCACGTCAAACGAGTTTCGAACGCGCTTCAATACGCCGTGGGCTAGGGGCCTTATTAAATCAATTATAGACCATTCTGACACTATTGCAATAGCAGACTAAGGCCCCTGATATATACACGAACAGCTCATGTCATGATAAAATGTGTACGTTCTTATAGTACGCTAATAAGTTATAGTTTAGGTTGGTCAGAATTGTATCACTCTGTAAATATCTACCTACCTTCCTGATTTACCCATAGATTCAAAAACAATTTATCACACTTACTACTGATACTTTGACGATATAATGTAACTATAATTACAAAGGTGTCATTAAAAAAAATAAAACAAAGTTACTGTTACTTTTTCAAACCTACGTCATAGTTACACCCACGTAGGTGTAATTTTGACGTTAAACATTTACAGGGGTCCCAAGCGTTAGGACGAGACTACAACATATCTCTCAAGCGGACGTTAGGCTTTCTGTACCTTTCAGTATTAAACACAACCTAAACTTTATGTCAATCCACTTTAACTGGGACATTACAGGATAAAAATAAAATACCTATGCAATTTATTTTCAATGTATCTGCGGTCAGAGAAACGAGCAACACTTTAGAAAGATATCTAAATAGTTTTTCCAAAAGCGTTTAGAGGAAAATGCTGGGTAATTTTTGCTCCAACGGCCTCTTTTCCTGAACTTTCTAAAACTAAGAAAATTGGAGAAAACACGAATGAATCTCAACCCAACACATATCTACCACATTTAAATTCATACTGCAATCAAAACACCACTCTGTATGTATAAACCTCGACTCGACTCCATTTTGTAATCGTTGTTTGTTTAAGGTACATTATATACTACAATACTTCTTTCTCGAAATAGACACGCAGTCTGTTTATCTATAATCTGTATACAGATCGTGTCGTGATTTCGTGAAATTTTTAAAACAGATTTCATTTGCATATCTCTCTTTACATTTAATTTGATAGCAAAGGAAAATCTTTTTGAAAACCGAATTAGATACCTTTTAAACGAACGAATACTAAATTTGTAGACATTGTTTTCAACAAACTCGAAATGGCATTGTCGTCTCTTTTTTTGCTTTCGATTGGCAAATAAATTGATACCTTATTTCTATTGTCCTCAGGTCCATGATACGATGCTGGACGAGCTGGTGCCCACACTAGCGACCAACAGATCCACTGCACCCGGCCATGACCATAACTTCTACGTCACTTTCTTTGATGACGTCAACAATAGATATGTCAACGAAAGCCAAAATGCTACGGAGGTAAGAAAATATGGCTAACCTATGAATGTAGTAACAATTCGATCCTCAAAAGACCGAGGTCAATTGTGAGAATTTATTTACGCACAGTCCGCACACGTCTTATGTGAAAAAAAAGAACTACGAAAATTAAGTTCATTTTACTTTAAATAATCGTAGCAGATGGAGTTCTTTCTGCCAAATATCTAGGAAAAATTAAATGAAAGTGCGGTTGTGTCTATGTTCCTCTGTCATACTCAATCATATGTTAAAAATGTTTCCGACGAGTTCCCACCCAAATCCCTTACAAGGCAGCAATCAACTCTTATCTACCGGTTCTTATCTATGCTGACGCGCGAAAGTGTAAAAAGGCGCTGAATGGATGAAAGAGGCTCAGACCGAGCCAACTTTATTCTTAGCGTTTTCTACTCCTCCACTCTAACCCCGCCTTTACAACCACACAACCTGTTATTTGTTTTCAACACACACACATAACAAATCTTGTAAAAAATCTTGCTTAAAACACCTCTTGTATAAAAACATGTAGCTACCGTAAAGGATAATTTCATTAAAGAATTTTCAGACATGTGTATCCACCTTTTTGTCAAGTTTTTACTCCATTAGTCGTATAATAATAGACTTAAACGACAAAACATGTGACGGTCTTAGCCCGCGTTTACACACATGCTTAACTATTTATATTGTTTAATCAAATGGCTGTTTGTGTATGTGAGTTTAAATGTTTGTAAACGCACCCACGATACAGGAGAAATTCCTAGTGTGGGACAAGGTTTATAAAAAGAAAAAAATGCGAAAAATTCGTATAATGCACACACATTGCAGAGCAGAGTAGCAAGCAGTTTGAGAAATACGGATGGAGTAAACATTGCACAATTTAGATGCACGGCCCTGCAGTTATTACTGCCCTAAATGGATTGATCCTAAAATAACGAACAGTTTTCTTACACAGTTTTACCGATAACATCGAGAATAATAATTTCATTTCTCCATATTTAAAAACTTATCTTCCTACATGTGTTATTTAGGTACACCTTTTGGTTTTAGTTTAAATAAACACTGAAGCGAAAATATCTGATAACAAATCTTTTCATGCCGAAAAATTGCAAAATGGGCTGTATTTTTACACAGTAGATATCTCTAGTCTAGCTTTTAAACAAGTCTTATAAAAAGAATGCCAAAAATTACAAAGCTTCTACTTTCGTTTCAACGTTAATACGATCAAAATTATACAGTAACAACAACCTACCCGAGTCGCAATTCGTACAGAAAATACATTTTATTCGAAACTTATTTTTCGTATCCAATTGTTCTGTTTTGATTGTTTCCGAGCAAATATCTCATACAAGCGTCGGCCGCGGCTTCAGCTAGACAGCGAATTTAATAACTGTACTGAAATCAAAACAATACGAAACCTAACGAATTTATTTTGAAAGAGAAATGAAAATAGAATCTTTTAAAACAGCAAACAGCATTGGTGTTACAGTTATGTGAATTTGATATATTCAATATTTATGACCTGGGGATCTAGGGGCATAGACAAGTTTGTTTGTATGCAATAATTTGATCAGGGTTGACATAACTTTTCGGGAGGTTATGTCCACACTCTTTATAAACCATTGAGTAACTTAACTGACCAGCACTAATTTTTCAACCCTGATTCTGTAATTCGGTCAGTTGGTCACGAATTCAACTTAAACTAAGCATTCAATTGTTTTACCCAGGCGTACCAGTCCTTCATCCTGCCATGGTGGCGGCAGGTGCTATGGACGGTGCTATTCGCAGGCATGGTGGTCGTGGCCACCGTGGGCAACCTCGTCGTCATCTGGATAGTACTCGCTAACAAGCGGATGAGAAGCGTCACTAATTATTTCTTGGGTAAGTCTAGCACTAACATACCTATTGCTATAGAAACTAAAACTTTCCGTGCGTACAACAATAAACAATAAATTAAATAAAAAATAACAAAAATTAAACAGAACATTAAAAACAAAAATAAGATTATTTTTACGATAGATAAGATTTTTTTATTATTAAGACTAACATACAATAATCATTATTAATCATGCCAACAATAAAAAAATAAAAAGATTCAAAAATAATAATTAAACTATTCCATTGAAAATTAAGAAACAAAAAAAAAATCAAATAAGCTATTAAGTCAATACAAATCTTTCCTCTAGGAACTCGTTAATGTCATAGTAATTTTCCCTGAAATTATTTTAAATATCATAGTTTTTAAGAATATCTCGAATTAAAATTTAAAACCTTACCTAGAATTAAGAAATATTACTAAGAAATAATGTACGTATGGTAGGCAGCCGCACCTTTCAACAAAAAAAAATTGTGCTAACTTTTTTTAATATTTTTACGCCGTTGACGGCAAAACATAGATACCTCTTAATTTTATATTTACACCTTTTTACGCCTTTATTTATCAAATAAAGAACTTTGACTTTGACTTTATGCTTTATTTACTATTAGTATGTCTTAAGTTTTCCTTTCAAGTGCACCTTATTAAAGTCTGTCCAACTTTCAGGCAACTAATTGTAAACAGTTCATTATTGGAATCAAATATAACAGCTCACACTTAGGACCCATATTTATGATAATATTTATCCGTGGTGCTAGACAACTGGGCTTATCCCAGTTGTAAACGACGGGATTTCTGCCTATTGGTGGAAATTATGTATTTTCTACTCCTCCGCTATTCTTTTCTGATTAATTTCTTTGCGGGATCCAAGCCAGTTAAATTGTTTCTCTAGGACTTCGTTGAGCTTCATAGTCTCGGCACTTTTCTGGTGGTCGCCACCGTTGATTCTGGTTTTTAGGAGCTGCAGTGTATTACTTAAGAATTATGAGAGTACAGAAATAGACTTTACCTGTAAGCGCACACATTTGTGCTACTTGGCTGATCCATGTTGAGATTGGCCACCGTAACCGAAATTCTGTTGGGATGATATTGTTAGATATTATTTATTAATTCATGAATAAATTAATGTCACTTTAGGACTAAATTTAGTAGTCAAATCTTCACACGAGTAGATGTTTCTAAATTTAGTAAAGATCTACTCAAATATGAATGGGGTATTTGATAAAATACTAGTCGACAAAGTTTAAACACATTAAATAAAATCACGCCTGAAATCCCCAAAGAGTTGGGCCGACAGTAGGTTAGGTAACAGTACCTTTTTTTTTTTTTTTTTTTTTTTTTTTTTTTTTTTTTTTCCGATGGGAAATCATCAAATAACCCCTCCCGCTCTGGGCTGAGCAGGAGGGAGTGTCAGACTTTTACTGACTAAAACCCATCCATGTTCCTTCCTTTGCCCTTTGTGTTCCAGGGCCGCGGTATCTCTTTCGAACAGTCCCGCAACCCTGGCAGGCGTCGGTCCTTACGGACCCCTCCCTGTTTGCTGACTCTCCTTGAGGCGCGCGTGGAACACGAACGCGCCGTCGACACGGCCTGTCGTCATAAGACGGACGGACGGCCAGCTAGCCCATAGCTGACCGTCCACAGGCCCGCGCCTACGGTGGCCGGGGGCCACCACGTGGCCCCCGACGCCCGGTGCGTCTCCCGCGGCGGCTGGGACGTGAGGTTCTCTCCCTCTCACGTTCCGCCACCTCCTTCGCTAGCATGACTGCTTCGCAGAAGGAGGTGACGGCGTCCCATTCCGTCTCGCTCCGGACCATGGATTGAACCAAGGCCGGAAGCGAGAGGTCGCCGCCGCCGATCGCCGCTACGAGGACACGGCGGTGCTCCGCCCACGCGGGGCAGATCTCCACCGTGTGCTCCACCGTGTCCTCCAGTCGATCCTCACAATGGTAGCACCCGGGCGTTTCCTCCCGCCCGATTCGGTGCAGGAACCTCCCGAAACAGCCGTGTCCGGTGAGGACCTGCATCAGGCGGAAGGTGAGGGCGCCGTGGCGCCTCTCTAGCCACTCCTCAAAGAGGGGACTTATCGCCACTATTGTGACGTGCCCTGCACGGGGTTGCGACAGTCGCTCTCTCCATGTCGCCATGAGATCGCGCCGGAGGTCTGTCCGCCGAGCGACAATTTGCCGCGGCAGCGGAGTTACCCCCCGGCGTAGTGCCTCCACGCGCCATTCGTGTAGGCGCAGGTAACAGTACCTACAACCCACATTTCGCGAATTATATAATAGGGGCGAGCCTATTGCCATCAACCAGGCACAAATCCAGACTCCGTGGCTGCGGTTTGATGGAAAAAACCAATAACACTTTGGCGAACCCAAGGCCGCTTGCTCAGCAGTCACGCTTTCGGCCACGTGACCAACGAGGCAGTCAAACACACAGACCAAGTTTAAAGTCAAATTAGAAGGACTCTGAAACAAAAACCTACCGGAGGTGCTAAGGAGCTCTTTGTCTAGCCAAAAATTAACTAGTTATAGAAGAAATAAGATTTAATGCTAAGCAAGGAATAATAGGTTTATTTGTCACCATTTCCAAGAACAAGAATGCAGAAAGACAATTTAATTTAAAACCCTGTATGCAAAGTCTAGGCGCCGCTTTCATAATGTGTAAATGTGAAGACTGCATTCCCGCGCATAGCTTTTAATTACTGAAGACTTCCGGGCTTTTAGTCCCAAATAAAACGAAGTCAAACGCGACGAGATTTAACTTATATAACGACGGTAATTTTGGAATTTCTTTGGAAAATATAGAGAAGATTTTAAGCTCGTATTACTACGTAAACTAATCTTGTTTTTGTCAACAACATTCTTGAATCTATTATTGTACTGACGCCAGTACATCAAGCTACTATAATCTATCAAACTTTACCGGTAAAGCATTAGGTTCAAAGCTAATTGGGAAATTTTGACGGTTTCGGGTAGCTTGATGTACTGGCGTCTGTACATGATCATTTTTTACTAAATTTGACGTGAACCCATGTTTATCTTTGTCAGTTAACCTGTCAGTGGCAGACGCGATGGTTTCAACGCTCAACGTGACGTTTAACTTCACGTATATGCTGAACTCTGATTGGCCGTTTGGACACTTCTACTGCAAGTTCTGTCAGTTCATAGCCGTGCTCAGCATATCTGCGTCTGTTTTTACGTTACTGGCAATCAGTGTGGACAGGTGAGTTATCAGAGCCTTATTTGTGATATTAGTAACCTTCATTCACAGTTACAAGATAGATGACCAACTGACTTACCGTCAAAATATTTTCGGGCACCCATTTTTTTATGATCTTTTCCGACTATCTGCCGTAAGTAGACACGCTTGAAATCTCTATGCGTGGTCTACAATTTATCGGTGGCAATTCCATTTATGAAAAATCTAGCAGGGCAACATAGTTGTTGAATGTCTCAGGCTGCCGGCGACAGTGAATATTCATTTCAATTAATTACATCATTCCATTTCCGTCATTACAATACAACTAATTAGTAACAAATTGAAATAAATGAAGTTTCCTTCATCAAGTGTTTATTTGAATACGGAAATTTCCCGGAAAACAAATCTTAGTACAAAATGTTTATTTTTTACACGACTTCCCAAAGAAGTGTAATGTTTTCAATGTTCGTGTATTCATTATGTGTGTGAGTTTCTTTTGTCTCTTTTACATGCAAAGCGGAAAATCTTCAAAGAAATATAATTTGCACATTACATAGGTATTTACATACAAAATCACCGTTTGGTATGCTTATGAATATAAAATTGAACGAACATACGAGGGCTTTTTTGCTGTCAACAATAATAATTTGCAATAAGTCACATCTCTCGTGAGATATTTTCTTTATGATGTAACGTCCCAAGATTTTCAATCTCAAATAGCTACGTAGCTAGAAAATTCTGACTTATTCGAAATTTATTTGTTGCTGTCCTTCAAGAGGTTTTTTGGGAGCAAAGTAAAGGTATATAAGGGAACGCAGAAAAGAAAGTGCTAGGTTTAGAGGTCATCATCATCCATCAGCACAATGTTTTGAGTGGGTAGCATTGAGTCTTACCGTAAAACGTGATTTCCCCCCCCCCCCCTCAAAACAAAAGTCATTTTCCAATAATATTTTTTACGCAAAGTTAATTCATTTGATAAATAAATAAATATTGCTGGACATTACACACAGCGCCATCTAGGTGCCACACTAAGCAACGAGGCTTGTGTCGTGGACACCAGATAGTTGATATTACTACATAGATAATTTTTGTTTGTAAATATATACTTATTATATATATAAACATCCATGACTCGGAAACAAATGTCTATGCTCATCACACAAACATTTGCTCCTGCCGGAATTCGAACCCGGGACCCTAAGAATGTAAGGCAGCCTCACTACCGCTGCGCCATTCGGGTCGTCAAACATTTGATGTACATATTGCTTGGTTGACGGCTTCGTGAAGGGTTTGTTTACACCCTGTATAAGATGGAAATTACCTACTCATATATACAAAGACAATTGCAAAACTAAGTACATCTTACCTACATATCTATTTAGTATATGTAATTTGAGTTTAACTAAAACTCAAATTAAAGTTCCTATTGCATAATCAAAATTGTTTCCATAACATCTAACGAACATAAAATTAAAACATCAACTTTTGCAACGACGCAGTTTTAATTTTTCAGTCTTTTTTCCTAACTTTCCAATTAGTTTCATATACCTATCATATTTCATACTTCCTACATTTTTCGTTAAACTTCGGCTACATGAAATATTTTCCGGACAACTATAAAAAAGCTAATATCGCTGATACACAGTGTTCAAAGAATATGCCCTAACATAGGAAATCCATTACCTACTTTCATACATTTATCGCTGGGGCTTTTACCGGGCCTGTCCTTGTCACCACACCCCGTGGCTTCTTTCATCGCTGTTTGTAACTTGGTCATCACTATTCGATTTAAATAGAAGTTATTATAGCCCCATTTTCATATTTAAAAAAAAAACAAGCTGTCCCGATAGACTAACATAGCGTTATTTTCTAAGATAGATACTGCCTTTGTAACTACAATTTCTAGTTTCATATACATAGTTAAAACAATGTTATTTGCATTCATGTTATGTTAGAAGCATAACAAAGTTATTTACAAAATTTACTTTATCTTACTGGTCGTTAGAATCAAGTATTCAAAATTATTGCTTTGAGAAGCTTGAGATTTTCAGGCTAAAATTTTCATACAAAGTACCCATTCTAAGAAGATATTGAGCTTACACTGGGTATTGTGCTTATTGTTTATAACTTTATTGTGTCTGCAAAGACTCTGACTAAAGCTATCTAGACAATGGGAAAATAAAGTAAAACTGTTAACGTAGCAAAAAGAGTATACAAGGATCAAAGCAGTTCTGTAGTCTCTTGAGCTAAAGCGTGAGTTTCTTTCTACCTATCGATGTAAAAAAACCGGACAAGTGAGAGATGGACTAGCGCATGAAGGGTTCTGTACCATCATTGTAATTACAACTGCGAATTAAGTTAACGCACAAATATTGGGAAATTTCCTAAGTTACTTTTAGACCATAGATTGGTTTTACTGTAATTTATTGGCAAAGAACATTTTTTATTTTTTTTTCAAAATTTTCGGGCCTCTTTAGAAAAAAAAAATTGATACTTATAATGAGCCCTTTCATTTGATATGTAACAGTATAAAGTGTGCAAAACTTTTTTTTTCATTTTCTAATTTACCCCCCAAAAGTGGCCCCCATGTTAAAATTTCATAAATTCACGTTAAACGTCCGTCTTTAGGTCACCGACTTACATATGTGTACCAATTTTCAGCTCAATTGGTCCATTAGTTTCGAAGTAAATTGGCTGTGACAGACGGACAGACAGAAAGACAGACACGCGAGTTATATACAAGAGATTCCGTTTTTCCTTTTGAGGTACGGAACTCTAAAAACGATAGTTATCGTCTATTTTACCATCTTACTTACAAACCTTTTTCCATAGATACGTGGCCATCATGAGTCCTCTTCAGCCGAGGCTGGGCAAGCGAGCCACCCTCGGCATCACAGGTGCAATCTGGTTCTGGAGCTCCATCCTCAGTGCCCCCAATCTGATCTACTTCACCACAGACATGGACTACCTGCCTGATGGAACGATAAGGTAAGAAAAAAAGACAAATCTTGAATAATTATACTCATCATCATAATTACTACCAGCCTTGTTCCACTTATTACTGGAGATAGGTTTCCTACCTTGCTGAATATAGGTTTCCTGCCTTTTATTCCTTGGTCTGTGTGAGTCTCATCACGGTTTTCCACCATCTTGTTCACCTTTTGCTCTGCCAACGCTCCTTGTACTATCTCTCGGCAACTATTCCGATGGGATTCTACCCTACCCTAAAGAATAATACCAGGCTATTACTGTCCCACAGCTGGGCAAAGGCCTTTTCTCATACAGAGAAGGCACGAGCACTGATTACCACGCTTGCTCAAGACGGGTTGGCGATTTCACAATCCATCAACAAAAATAATATTCACTCTCCACAAAAAAATGTCGTCAGTAAATATATTAAATCCAATAATAAACTCATTTGTTGATAAAGTTATACAATACATATTGAAGCCGAACAAAAATATGTCTGGAAAACTTTTTGAATTCGCAACAAAACTCTCAAGTAGCTGTGTACCAATTTAGAAAACACGATTGCTACATAACTAGGCAAATTTCGAAAACCTCTTCAATTTTGACATAATCCGAAATAACAATTTTCAATACAAGTAAAAACTTTTGAGGGCTCAACTTGAAAGTACAAAAAGTTCCTCGAAAGCTTTTAGTATTTTCACAATTAAACTCTCTGACGAATTCCGTCTAAAATGGTGGCACTCACAAAAACTATTATCTGGAAGACGGTAAAATGTTAGGCTGGAATGTCGTCGACTTTAATGCTGTGTTTTACAGGCGGGTGTGCTTCAGCGAATGGCCTGACGGCATAACCACGAGGTCTCAGCTTGAATATTGGTAAGTGCCTCTCAAAATGTTAAATTTTCACAATAGTAGCATTTATTTTATAGTGAGCTCGGCCTTGGGTTTGCATGAGTCTTTAATCATGTATTGTATACGTTACTGCCTCGGCAAGCGTGACTGTTAAGCATGAGGTCCTGGGTCCGATTCTGGGTCGGGCAAAGTGTTACTGGGTTCTTCTATCAGGAATTTGTCAGTAGCAGCTACGGAGTCTGGATTTGTGTTGGTTGCTAGCAATAAGCTCGCCTTCTATTACATAGGACTTAAACATAACAGTTGAAATGTGGGTGTACAAAGGTACAGCTCTGCCTGACCCTTCCGGAATACACTTGTTTCATGTTCAAGCTCTCTTCTGACCTATTCAGGGTGGATAGGAAACCGATACACAAACAAATACCACGTATTCAGAACATTGACCCCACATGGAAAATTTTCATCGGCAATTTAAAAAAAAGCCGGCCAAGTGCGAGTCGTACTCGCGCATGACGGGTCCCGTAACATTAGCTAAAAAAAATATCTTAACTGGCGTCAACTATGTATGTATGGGGGACACCCTTTCATTTTCAACTTTTTTATTTTTTGTGAATTTTCCCTTTATTTGTGCTGTAAGGTCTTGCTTTTTGCCAAATTTCATGATTCTAGGTCAAAGGGAAGCACCCTAGGTTTCGATTCCCTTGTGAAATCGCATAATATGCGACAGAAACAGTCAAATCTTTTGATCGCTTTGACTAACAAGTTTGATTTTTTCATGACTCCAAGTGGTAGCAGAACTGATCCGAACGCCACGCATTCCTGAGAAAAAGGGTCTTGACAGACAGACAGACGGACCAAAAAGTGATCATAGTTCATTTTGACCTTTAAGGTATTGCGCTTTTGTCGGAAATAGTTGTTTTGTTTCTAATGTCCGATGGAAAATGTCTTTGTGGGGTCGATGTCCCTTCCAACTTGCATGTTTTCTATAACACTTTCGCAATTTACAGGTACAACGTAGCATTCATGGTGCTGACCTACTTCCTGCCTATCATGTCGATGACGTACACGTACTCAAGGGTCGGCATCGAGCTATGGGGCTCGCAATCCATCGGAGAATGCACGCAAAGGCAACTGGACAATGTCAAGAGTAAACGCAGGGTAAGAACATAATTAAAAAAGTAATTAGTATCTAGTGTATTAGTAACTAGTGTGTAAAGTTTTATTTAAATGCCATCTCCTTTTGTCTTGTCCCAAAACAAAATTTTCTAATACAATCCGCGTTGGACCCGCGTGATGGATTCACAGCCTCTTACAGACAGGAGTCATGACTTTATGGAGTGGTTATGAGTATGTAACATAAACACAGAACCTAATATATTTATCCAATTTGATGTAACTTGGAATATCTGAGCACGACACACCTCATTTGATTCAGTTCCAGACATCGATGTACCTAATTAGTCTCATAGAGAAAATCATAATTACTTAGGTACAGTAATTACTCTGAAACTGCTCTAATTTCAAACATTTTTGGATTTAGATGCTTTGATCGTAAGTGAGATTATCTTATGTCATAAAAAACTTATTTTCTCAGAAATAAATTACCAAACCGCCTGCTCCAAAAACAGCCAAAAAAAACTCGGTTTCGATATGAGAATCTCATTTAACAACCAAGTTAACTTTGTTCGAAATGCATGGGAATTTGATGACAGCAATCTGCTCTTAGCTTACGATACAGACCCATATTCACCACAATATTTCCTTGTGTTTGACATATAAATTAATAATTTGGTTATACTGAAGAAAATGTCACAAGCTTCAAGGAATATGACAAAAGGTTATTTCAGGTTTAAATACGAAATGAGTGTTTTGACGTAGCTGTTACAAATTCTAATTCAATATAATTATTTTACTTGCTTTTTTCGCTGCTTCGCTGCCGTTATGTACGGAAATTAACCCATGGGGACATTTTAAATGTAGCCTATAAAACTAGTGGATAGTGTAGCTTCCCGTTAGTGAAAGAATTTTCTGAATCGAATCAGCAGTTCCGAAGATTACCCCTACATGCAAACTTACAAACATATTTGACCTCTTTATAATTAAACAAAAATTGTGATAGCTCAGCTCCTATACATGATATAAATATAATTTATAGCACTCACGAATTATGTAGTTTTCTGCCAGTGAAAGATTTTTTTAATTGGATCATTAGTTCCGGAGATTACCCCCTACATACAAAGTTATAAACAAATGTTACCTCTTTATAATATTATTATAGTACCCAACAAACAAACTAAGCTTATAAAATGAAGTCTATAAGGTCTAAACTCTTATACTTGTTATAAAAGAGCATTTATTATGTTAATGTTCCTTATAGTGGCACATTATTAGAAGATTTGGCTAATATAACCTTTATTCTTATAATTTGGCTGAGTAAACGTTAATAAATCCAATTAATACGGCTACAATAAGGGTTTGAAATGTGTTCTTCTTATAGAGGCTAGTTACATTGTTTTTTAGCCATATAATATTCAAAGTCATATAAAGGCTTTTCATATGGTTAATTATTCTTAGAAAAGTAATGCACAAGGTAACTATGATGTTTTTTAACTTATAGGAGCATTTGATACGACGTCTATCCGACAAATGAATTCTAACATTGTATATGATCTTTACAAGGATGAAAGCAATCCGTATTCCCTTATACAGTGATTATAAAGATATTATTCTCTACATGATAACATTAAAATGTTTTACATAACTAGATTCGCCATTGAAAGTACAGCAGATTGTGTGAATTTATTACGGAGTGGAATTAACATTTAAAAAATGGATTCAAAACACTGGAAGAAGTTTAAAAGGAGCGGTGGTTACAGAAGAAAAGTAAAACAAGTCTACGAAAACATGGTTGGGAGCATTACACCCACCACCTCTACTCCTATGATGCTACAAAATGACCAAGCCGATACCAACGAATCAGCTAGTGGTTCCGCAGAGGATTATTTTATAGAATATGTGACCGAAAAGGAAACCAGTGAGGAAGAATATAATTGTAGCGACAGGGATAGTGATATAGGCGTATTTTTAAATGAAGAGTTAAAGAATATTGAAATTTGTAGTGACATCAGAGAATGGGCGGTGAAATTTAACATTTCCCATATCGCTCTAAGTGACTTATTAAAAATATTACAACATGTAATGCCAAACAAAATGCCATTGGATGCGCGTACATTCCTCAAAACAAATAAAGTTGAAATATGCAATACTGAAATTGGTACGGGACATTATTGGCATAATGGATTACTTACATATAAAAAATATGGACTACATCATAAAGTTGATTCACCTCTACTTCAATTGAAAATTGATATGATCGAAAATTTTCCGGTTGGTGATTCACTGCATCTTATAGACCTCAGAGTTATGGAACGTTTATTAATAGGATAGCGAGATGGAAATTTTATTAATAAACGTACTAAGTGGTGTAATCGTGATATTGAAAAAGTGAACGCGTTTTTAGTAACTATTAAGTTACCCAAAGAAATACACAGATCTGTTCGGACTGTTGATGTTCTATTACATTGGAAAGCTTCTGAATACCGCACTTTTGTATTATACCTGAGTTGGGTAATACTGAAGCATGTTTTAGATTCTGACGCATACAAACACTTCCTTTGTTTATTCTGTGCCATCACAATTTGTTCTAACGAAAATCATTTTAAGTTTTTACGTCTAGCACAGGCTTTATGAAATTCATTTATAAAAAATTATGCAAAATATTATGGCAAGGATTATATTACAAGTAATGTGCATAATACATCACACCTCGTTGATGAGGTTCGAAAATTTGGCACTTTACAAAGTTTTAATGCTTACCCTTTTGAGAATAAACTCCAAATTATCAAACATATGTTAAGACAGGGAAATAAGCCTCTAGCACAAGTAGCTCGAAGGTTATACGAAAGAAGTGAAGTCGAGATTGAGACTTACAGTAAAAATAAAATGAAATATCCGTTTGCAAAACAATGCAACAGCAAAAATGGATCTATAATGGTACTGTATCTTGAATCTTTTATTTTATCTTCCCAAAAACACAATAAATGGTTTTTAACAACGGACGAACAAGTTATAGAAATAAGAGCAATACACATTAATGAAGCTGAAGACGTACGACTAGAAGGATACCGCATGGGTAATTTAGTTGACGCCTTTGACTACCCCTTAAAGTCTTCATTAATTAATATTTATAAATGTGATGATTACATCTCTAGTAAATCAATAAATATATATGAGTTTTCATGCGCTGACATTAAATGCAAATTATTAAATGTAGAATATTCGGTATTGTATTTTACACCATTAATCCATACTTTGTAAAATAAAACAACTAATTTGAAAATCACGTATTTTTATTAAAGTTATCATTTTTCATAGGCTATCATGCCGCCGTATATCAAAATCCAGAGGAAGAGTGGCTCTCAAATCGGGCATTGTTTAAAGGAAGGCTAATTTTGTATTTGTTGGTTTAAGAACTGACCTCAATGCTCTCTCAGTTAGCTCGCAGTTGGTGGGTTCACAATAGAAATCGCTGTTTGAACATAACCTGTGAATTATGCCTGATTTGGGAGCTATCTCTTGGTCTTTTCTTATTAAAACTCGTTTTTTAAGCCTTACTTAAGACAGGACTTCAATCATCAGTCTTTTTAACAACAATTCAAAACTAAAAATAAATATTATCTTAGTAATTAACATAAGCGAAAAAGGTAGCGGGAAACAGCTAGTTTAATAATAAAACAGTAGAGTAACTTAGCATGTTGTGACATAGTAATTAGAATATAGTTTTACTTATATACTAGTAGGAAAATGATCAACCATCATCAATAGATAGATTGATTCAGTTTTTACAAGTAAAATACCCTCTTCCAATGTGTTTTTTATTGTCTGGCGCGAGCTCGGAAACGACACTACATAAACAAAAAACAAACACACGCCGACCAATGTATATTAATCTATGGACCAATGACTGATTTCGTACCGTAGGGGGAAAGAGAGATGAACCTCACGTCCCAGCCGCCGCGGGAGACGCACCGGGCGTCGGGGGCCACGTGGTGGCCCCCGGCCACCGTAGACGCGGGCCTGTGGACGGTGAGCTATGGGCTTGCTCGCCGTCCGTCCGTCTTATGACGACAGGCCGTTTCGACGGCGCGTTCGTGTTCCAAGCGCGCCTCAAAGAGAGTCAGCAAACAGGAAGGGGTCCGTAAGGGCCGACGCCTGCCAGGGTTGCGGGACTGTTCGAAAGAGATACCGCGGCCCTGGAACACAAAGGGCAAAGGAAGGAACATGGATGGGTTTTAGTCAGTAGAAGTCTGACACTCCCTCCTGCTCAGCCCAGAGCGGGAGGGGTTATCTGATGATTTCCCATCGGTAAAAAAAAAAAAAAAAAGGGGGAAAGAGATGGATATATCTCAACTGGTTTTGCACAAAGTACAAGCTACTAAACTTATAGAAATGTTTACCAACTTACACTTACCTAGTAATTAATTTATTATTAATTATTAACAATTAATTAAGGATTACAATACTTGCATTCATCTTCAATAAAGTGGTCGTAAATCAAATACTCTTTACAATTTTGGCATAAAATGAAAGTGAATTGTTGCAAATCCTTTATGTTTTCACGACTAATCACAAAGTGTAAAGGTAAACTAGAAAGAGTCGGATATGTACAATTAAAACATTTCTTTCTTAGAACAAAATGTGTCCACTTCCATGGCCATCGCTTATTATGTAAATTAAGATCTTTTCTTTGTAGGAATTTGTCAACATCTGCCAATATGGATACTACCATTGCAATATCTGCGGACAAACATTTTATATTACAATTATATTCTTTATTGTGTACTTACAATTATAATTATATTTCATAATTAAAATAGTGCACAAAAGCAAGCTTATCCCTATAAAGAGATCTCTTTCAGCCAACCATAGAAACATAAATTTTATAATTTTATTGGAACAAGACTTGCTAGGTACAGGATTTTGTTCGTGAGAAAGGAACCCTGAAAGTATGTAAAATGGCGATAGCATAAGCAACAAATGTGGCCATTACAAAGTCTTCAGTCTCATAAACTCCTTGTAGACGATGTGCGAATCGTTTTGCTCTCATAAAAAAGCACTATTTATAACATGACTAAATAATTTATAACGTTTGTAGCACAAAACAGCTTAAATTCAAGGGCGAGTTGATACTACAACACACAGCGTACCACATTTTATCATGCATTTGAATTCCCATACACTTTTCACTATAAACGAGCACATAAATCAGATAAATAAAGTACATAAAATAATAACTTACCGTTCACTTTTCAGTAAAATGGTTGACGTTTCTCTTTTTGTTACCCAAACTGTTACGAAAATGTAATAATCACTAAGAAAAAAACTTATTGCAGAATCATAAACAGACGGCTATAAGGGCCTACGGCTTTTTAAGAGCCTATGATTTGAAGCAATGAGTTTAACTCCCTTGTATCGGACCATAATAAAACACGTATATGGGTGATCCCCCGTATTAACGCTTTCTATACGTTTCTTTCAAGTGTGTTTGCATTTGAGGAGCATTTTTTCTTGCCATTATAAGTGTAACTTCCTTGTTACTTGTCATAATATAACACGTATAAGGAAAAAAAAGTGGACAATAAAGCAACTATAAGAGGGGTATAAGGTTATAGTCTTTATAATTTGTGCCCAAATGCACCCTTATTAGCGATAATGCGGCTCCTATAAGAATATTATTTTTGGCTATATAAGCTACTACAAGAGCAATTTTTGTTTGTTGGGTATATAGTGTACAAAGTATAGAAGTTTAAATAATACCAGCCTATTACTCTCCCACTGCTGGGCAAAGGCCTCTTCTCAACAGAGAATTACATTGATTGATGGAATTGCAGAGCATTGATCACCACGCTTGCTTCAGACGGGTTGGCGATTTCAGACTTTTATAAGTCAAGGTTTCCTCACGATGTTTTCCTAAGTAAACACATAAATAATTAGATAATATAGAAGTATAGAAGTATAGATAATTAAAATAATTAATATAGATTTAAGCAATCAATTTTAGTTACGAAACTTTGTAAGAAGGTTCTAAACGGTTAAGACATTTATAAACAGACCTTGGTTTTCAATACCTACTCATCAACAAATTGAAATCCTCAAAACTTTCGAAGCTTATTAAAATGTCTTAAAGGAATACATTTCATCCTCGTTTAAATAAAATCTCTTCTAAACTCCTAAGCGGTTTCGACGACCGTACTTCGAGGGCCCAGTAAGTACTCACCGAAATCCATATTGTATCCCGAGTAAATTAAACATCTTATCTTCATCTATTGTCTTCCATTCTTAATTATGGGTTCCGGATTCGTCCAGGACCCTTTTTAAAGAAATTGATTTCCCCCGGGTGGCCTGACCTTCTCTTTGCAATATGTGCCAGCCTTAACTTGTAATTCAAATTATTTGTTTATATTGGTGCGAAAACAAAGTTGGCAACACGTTGTGAGAATAAGCACCGTATATCATTAGTAAACGCAAGTATCACGACCCATATGAAAATCAAGTGTGCCATTTTTTTACTACGTAATATGACGTCATTGGCACTATTTAGTTACTATAAAAACAAGTTACTTCTCACATATATGTATAATCTCAACATGAATGATGTAACCAAGATCTTGTAACAATATTTTGATTGAAAAGAGTGCCCATGGAGTTTCTTGCCCATTGTTCTCCATAGAGATCTACGCTTTGGAATGGGCAACTACAGTACTTTCACAAGTTATTATGCCTTGTGTCTGTGACTGTAGCTTCGTCTTTGTTTTTCTGACTTTCAAAAGTGCCTGCCAAGGTCTAATTGAAATAAATGCTTTGAGTTTGACTTTACTATATAATAAAATAGACTATGTTTTTGCTCTTAAAATGTCTAGAATTAAGTTCTTGAGAAATTCACTATTATAATAGGCGCGTTTTGAGTCTAAAATTCATTAAAAAACATTAAGTAGGTGCAGGATAGTCAAAACAAACGAAAAAGAAAAAAAAACGTGTAAGAACTCTTACCCGTTTATTCGGTGGGGCCATCGACATATTCGACATATTATATACAGCTGTCACAGAAGGCTCAGATACTCGTAATCTGTGAAATCTACCATATTCTGTTATTCTTTTGTTAAGACGTGGATATTGGTGTGGGTTACATGTTTGTGATCTTTAACTTTTAAGGATTTTTTGTATTTTTTGTAGCATGTTACTGTTTTAAGTCCCTAATAAATAAAATTAAAAAAACGTTATTGTTTTAAACAAATTAGCTTTCTGCGACAGTCGCCACGTTATGCGTAAGCCAGGCACGTGAAGATACTCCTGCGTTATCTAGGTATATCTATATCTGTGATTACAACTATCTCAAATACTCGTAATATGAGCTTCAGAATATTGTTATTATAGTTGAAGCGTTATTTGCATTGAACATATTCAATGTAAATAAAACCCTAAACTTAGATAAATCAGACAGTTATAAGTATTTGCCTGGATTTTGAAATTACATTTATACGTGACGCACTAGATATTAAAGCTAAGAAGCCTAGAGCATAAATGCACGCGCATGTCCACCCTAAGCCACAATTTCACCATTTTGTCACAAATTTGTGTCGTTTGGCATACAGGACATGCTTGTCACGTATATGTGACTATGGCTGTCAAAAGGTTAAGCAACGTATGTCCATCGAGGTATTATCCATGCTGTCAAGAAAAGAAGTAATATTTTAAACACAAATGAACACTTGTGAGTAATGAAACAAAATTGTATGCCCCTTCAACAGGTAGTCAAGATGATGATAGTAGTGGTGGTAATATTCGCCGTCTGCTGGCTGCCCTTCCACGTGTACTTCCTGGTGACGTCATACTACCCAGACGTCGTCAACTACCCCCACATCCAAGAAATATATCTGGGCATCTATTGGCTGGCCATGAGTAACTCCATGTACAACCCCATCATTTACTGTTGGATGAATTCCAAGTAAGTTTTCGGAGCTGTAAAACTTTTATTGCGTAACGATTATGTTTCCTGGACCGTGAATAAACGTCTCGTGAACTGTTGAACTTATTGGCCGAAACGTTTATTGATATTCCATTATAAATGTTAGACTCTAGCCTCAATTTTCTATCTTTTCTTGTGTCTGCAGAAATCATTGGTCTGAATATACATCTATTTGAATCACAGCGGTTTCAATCATTCTTATAGATGGCTTGGGAAAATGACCCAAGATTTTTTCCCTCGAAACTTTTGTAAAAAGGGTCCCAGCCAAATGTCAAAGTTTGCCAATAAAGATGCCTACAAACCAGATTATATTTGAGACTCTCGTAACGTTAATTAACTTATGGATCTTTAGTACATTTCTTTTTCCAATAAATCTTATTAAGAGGCAGAATGTCATATAAAAGTTTCTTACGCAGATTTAGAAGAGGTTTCAAGCAATTCTTCTGGTGTTGCGGTGCGTTCGGTGGAGGGGGGGCGTTCGACAGACGCAGGGGCTTCGGGACCGAGCGTCTCGACAGATCGGTGCGATCTTTATCGCCTAGCAGGAAGAATGGTACCAGTAAGCTGACGAAACCCTTGACTTTGATCGTTCTAGAGAATAGCTTGCTGTAAATGCTTCTCATTGAAATTTTGGTTGTAATGAAGATTTTTTTTTTTCAACTTTCTAGAAATGTGGAATTAAGTTCTTTTGTAAATTCAACATCACAACATGTACATAATTTATGTTATCTTTCAAATACATCATACAACAAAAAACATTATGATCTAATACTTCCGAAATCAATTCATATTGTACCTATCTTTAGTCATCAAACTCATTATTTTGTTGGTACAGTTGTTCACTCCCCGTTAACCTGAAAACTTGTTTTCACCATTTCTTCTCTAGCTAGAACGATTTATTATTCAATTAATATAAAGTACAATTCATGGACAAGAATTTCTTCTTCATAGGTTTATTCAAGACGACAAAATTCATCAAAAACCCACCTGGCTCTCCCCACTTGCTCCATGCAAATAAAATACACAAGTAAGAAATACTGAGGAGCCAAGTTCAGTTATTTTATATCTGACTTTATCGATGTTATAATAGAACGATCTAACATGACACATTCGTGATAGCTTTGAAATCGTCCGTAGTTAAGCTCTTTTCTTTCGGTTGGTCATACCCTCTTATCTTTATTTGCTTTCCCATAGCTTTCTTCCCATGATGTTTCACACGTTCCAGCGGCTTCATCATGTACAAGTTGACTGTTCATTTTGTTACTAACACCTGTCATAAATTCCGTGAAATACCGGGAAGAATAAAAACGAAAAATCTGAAATTAATGTCGGAATTTTTCCAACAGGCACTATCCGAATTTCGATGCATAGCACTTACAACCAGACGCTGGTGAGCACCGCCTGACAGCGGCGCGGCGCGGGCGGCGCGGGCGGCGCGTGCCCTGACGCGCCCCCCGCGCATGCGCACGCGCACGCCGCGCACGCCACCGAGCGCACGTGGATATGACGCGAGTGGCGCGCCCCGCGAGCGCCCCGCACGCCGCACGACCTCTACGCCTGAATACGCCGCGTGAGGAAACTTCAGACTTAAGCGTTACAAACGTTTCCAAGTTGGTACAATTATGTGTAAAACTTAAAAATATATGTATAATAGGTAAGTGGTATGCTAGTCAAAACTGAGTATTGCGTAGGAAATATGGAGAACGATAACCTAAATGTTTTGTACATTTATAAAAATGTTGTCAATGGAAAACTTAAAAGAAATGGCGCAATCTATACAATTCAATAGCAGTTCTACGTCACAATTTACCTCTGTTCTGATTGGTTCTACTACTTTATTTTTGAAGTTTACTTTGGTTCCCTATTAAATTCAGTATTTTCAAACGAATTGCACAAATGAATGTACGTAATAGGTTAACTCATTTATAATTAAGACGTTTTTGTACAATTCTCTGAGTTAATAATAAAAAGAGTTTTTAATCTCCGCCATAGAAGATGTTTCAAACCTTTCAGATGATTTGATTGCATTTTATAACAAAAGTCACAATTTATTGTTAGTTTAATAAGTATTTTATCAACGAGTATATTTTCTAATCACTCTAGGCTAACTATTAATTTGATATGAAAAGGGCCGTCAGATTTGATAATGAATAATTGCGTTACCAACTTTGTAGCATGATGTATCTTGATTAAATAAAGATTAAGAAAGATGAAAGGGTCATAAGGGTGTTGTAAAAAAGAACGAAGGGTAATTTTTTTTATGAAATGTAAAGAAAGATTGTATATTGTAAATAAAATATGATATTATGTGTAAGTAGATATTTAATTGAGTGTACAGATTTTATATCTAATTATTATTACGTAGTCATTATATAATATTTATGTTTGTAATATCAATGGTATTAAACAATAAGACATCTTGATTCGGGGCTTTTGTCAGAAAATTACATTCAAATCGTCAAATGTTCCAAAACAGATTTTTTTAAATTCCATGTAGGTTTCATTCCATAAGCAACATTCGATCACAGACCAAAAGAATATTTGCTCCTACAAAGTAGAATTTCTGTTACATATATTACTATTACAGAACTAGCATCTGTTCGTCCGGTATACTCTCCCAGAATAAAAATGAGTTTTGTGTGCATTCAGAATTTAAATATCCTACGACATTTCGTCCTATGCATAAGACAAAACTCCGTCGGCATAAGGCTTCTCTATCACTGAGGAAGAAGCGACTACCTACAGACTATTTTATCACTCAAGAAAAGTACAGTCACGAGCACCAATATGTACACACTTTCCTAAATAAATTTAAAAGCAATTTTCGCGAGAAATAACGATTGTATCTTGGAAATAGGATCTTTTTCATAAAACTATGTATTCCAGAATACTATGTTCGTAACAACATGAAATTTTAATGAGAACAGTAAGAGAAAAACACTTTTAGAAGTTGTTTATATACTGGTGCTCGTGACTGTACACTGGTCCCGTGTCAGTAGAAAAGAAAAAGGTATTAATTAGTAGCTGAGAGCTGACTGTTCATGCTGTAAGCAAGAACTCTCTGAAACAAACAACTTATTTTTAAAAGTCTAGTGCAATTTGATAAACCGACGTGGAACGAAGTGAGTCTTCGGATTTTCATGAGACTTTTTATTGAGTTCCTAGAGCGGTGTCTTCTTCTTCAATCGGTCCCTCATTACTGAGGCTCGTGGTCACTGGACCCCTTTAAACGGACAATCTGCCTCCATCGACTCCGGTCCAAAGTTGCCATCACCACCTGCTGAAATTTGCTTGAGGACGTAGCGTTCTTTAACCTGGTCGGTTCATCGTTTTAGCAACTGGCCTCGTATTCTCTTGCCTTCGGTATTGCCAACAATGACCAGCATTTGCGCAGACCAGTTCCCAGAGGTGTGTAGGAGAGGAGAAAGTTAAAAGACTTTTGTTTGGAGTCAAAGAATCTATTTCAATAAAAAAGTCCCATGAAAATCCGGCCAGTATAAACTTCGTTCCACCTTTCGAATATTTTTTGTCTAATTGCACTCGGCTAGAATACTACGTCTTTTCGCCAATCGCCGGTGGAGGGACGGGTCGCTAATAGTGTCGCAAGAAGCTTTTAGACTAAGCGTACTTACCACCATTACTGTCAAAGTCTATGCAGCTGCACAATTTACCGGCAAAAAACTAAAAAGTTAAAATCTTTTACCTCGTCGCTCCGTCAGTTTTAAAAATTAATTGTTAGCTGCAAAAAATCTCGAATTTAAGTAGACAGTTTTTAAAATTTCTAAATGGTAAAGTCGGTTAACTTCCAGTGCACTTAGGTAGCTGAAAGGTTTATCATCTTGCTTGAAACTTTTACCTGCATAACTGCGTAAAATCTCTGTGGAGACGAATATAAAAATCTTTTAAACGAGCTTAAAAAGCAATGACATTGAAGCAAAGCTTTTTATTTTGTTCGCCTAATTGACTGTCTCTCTTCTGGGCATAGGCCTCTCCTTTCTCCTTCCATTCTGTGCAATATCCGGCCATGTTCGCCCCGCAAACGAGATCAGATCGTCACACCACTATCGCCGCGGTCAGCATAATATATGTATACTAAAAAAGAATCTGACGCTGTGCCAGAAAAAACTTATAAAACTAGAGGAGAAAATAATACAATATTATTCTCTTCCACATCCATGTAAAAAATATCGAAATGCAATTGACATTTCCTTTGTACAAATAAAACACGCTACTCAAACGTCAGTTCAGCATGCTTTTGACGATGTCGTTTTCGGTGCAAAACTCCGTGTCTATGAAATGTATTGAAATCGGAGCACACTGCAGCACGAACCGTGGATATTGAAACGATTTAATTACTGATCTCTAGTCATCGTTTTCCGATAAATTGTATCGTAAATGTGAGGTACACTATCTATGCGCACAAGTTTAGACGCTGTGGTATCGTGAAAAGTTACGCGCTAAGGTAGCTCGCGAAATTGAATTTTTCTTACGTTTTTTGAAATTTGCTGGTCTGTATCAGCTTTTATGATGTCTAAAAAATAATTCGTAACCGTAACAAATATGGCTTTACAGAGTAATAATCATTAAAACTATCAATACATCCCTCTAAGTTCATTTAATCTCATTGAAAGACTTTTTCATGAAATAGTCTTTGCAAAAAACGTAAGAAAAAATTCATTTCGCGGGCTACCCTGACGCCCCCACCTTTATGTGTGTGCGTAGAATCATGAGGCCTAGCACTAATCATGTATGCAGGGTGTAACATGACCCTTAACGAAGCCGACAACCAAGCATTCTGTAAATCAAACTAAGTAACTTTATGCAAAAATTATTGCTGAGAAACGACTTTTTTTTTTGGGGGTGAGAAATCACGTTTTCGGTAGGGCTCAATGTAACGCACTTAAAACATTTTTCTGATGGATGGATTGAATAGAACGGGGGTCATGGAGGTGTTTAAAGTAAAAAAAAAAATGCATTAAAAACATGTATTTTAAAAAAAACCTGTGAAAAAGTTGGAACTTTGACCCCCAATATCTCCGTAACTAGAAGGTTCCCAAGTATGGTGTAGAACAAAAAAATGATCGCAATGACGGGGAGAATAAGTGCCTTTCGGCTTCGTTAAGGGTCTTGTTACACCCTTTAGATACCGTAAAGATATAGTTTTATGAATGCAGCTTTGAGTCTTTGAGATATAAACACATTATTTAATATCAGTAAAGGTTCCAAAATAGTATGTTCTTAACAACATAGAATTACAAACAATCTGTACAATAGGAGATTTTTTTTACTGAATTAACTAGTTTTTCTCTATAGTCCAACAAAGAAAAAAACAAAAACAAATAAAATGGCAATGACTCTACTATTATTCGGGTGACAAACGAATGTACGAGTAAGGTACTTGTTACGTTTCACGGCGGTTTGAGCAGGAGGGAGTGTCAGACTTTTACTGACTAAAACCCATCCATGTTCCTTCCTTTGCCCTTTGTGTTCCAGGGCCGCGGTATCTCTTTCGAACAGTCCCGCAACCCTGGCAGGCGTCGGTCCTTACGGACCCCTCCCTGTTTGCTGACTCTCCTTGAGGCGCGCGTGGAACACGAACGCGCCGTCGACACGGCCTGTCGTCATAAGACGGACGGACGGCGAGCTAGCCCATAGCTCACCGTCCACAGGCCCGCGCCTACGGTGGCCGGGGGCCACCACGTGGCCCCCGACGCCCGGTGCGTTTCCGCGGCGGCTGGGACGTGAGGTTCTCTCCCTCTCAAGTTCCGCCACCTCCTTCGCTAGCATGACTGCTTCGCAGAAGGAGGTGACGGCGTCCCATTCCGTCTCGCTCCGGACCATGGATTGAACCAAGGCCGGAAGCGAGAGGTCGCCGCCGCCGATCGCCGGTTCGAGGACACGGCGGTGCTCCGCCCACGCGGGGCAGATCTCCACCGTGTGCTCCACCGTGTCCTCCGGTCGATCCTCACAGTGGTAGCACCCGGGCGTTTCCTCCCGCCCGAACAACATGTAAGCCTACGGGCCTCATTGTAATGTCGCATGTTGGCATAAAAATGGAAATATACGGCACAATTTTAATATTACTGTGTTTAGTGCTTTATACTACACCTACGAGGTCAAAAAATCGTCATAAGTTTTATTATATTTTTTAATTGATTTCTGTGGTAAAAGGTTATCAATCAGTATTTTTGCTGTTTCCTTCAACTGCGGCGGAGTTAAAAAATCTTCATCATCACTATCACTACTTATCATTTTGATAGTTTTATTTTACTTTCTACGAAAACTGAATTCTCAAACAACACACAAATTGAAAATGGCGCCAATGGCGTCTGCAATTTTCACATGTTCTTTTTTCAAATTGTTTATCCTGCCGCCGCAGGGTCGCACTGCCAGCCCGACGCCATCCAACACACAGCTAGTGGCCAGTGTCATTTTGCGAACTTGGAGATAAAAACTCACTGTAAAAACTTTTTGGCTTTTGATATTTAGGTTACCGGCGCATAGTCTTACCCAAAATTAAAAAAGAAAAACCACGTAAGAAATGGATTTTCATACACTTTTCTCTCCCGCTCAGATGCGTTTTCTCCCCGAATATTTGTTCGATATGCAATGACGTACTTTCTATCGTAAATTTGATAAAGTATCAAGGTACTTTCCAAGCAGGTGTAGTATAAATGTATTTTTCCTAGGCTTTATGCATAAAGATTGTACAGATGCTGCCAGAACATTAATCTACCCGAAACTGTCAATTTTTCCCAATCAACCTTGACTGTAATACTTAAACGATGAAGTTGAAAATATATTAATGGAATTTGACAGATTGTAGTAGCTTGATGTGCTATTGTCTGTACATCTTTAAAATTTTCCTACTAAAAGAAGTTAATCTCAAACATGTTTGTTTTAACAAACAATAAACTTAACAAGCTATCTTTACTTTCTAAAAGTTTTTTTTTCGAAACTTATCCCTTTTTCGTAATTAATACGTAGGATATCCACAGATTTCTCATAGCTACCACAGTTTTAACACCCGCATCTATAACCAAGTCAAAGTGATTATTTGAGTAAAAGAATATTAACATAAGATAGGAATTTTATTCTTTAGTTTAGAAATTGCTTGAAGATAGAACTGGCAATAATTCTTAGCTTTGCTTTCTTTGACGGTTCTTACTTCGTTCAAATTCTTGTCTATTGCATAAAAATGGTTGCATATGTAATTACTCAAACTCGAATAATTACTTCAACTTGACTTTAATAGGCCACACCGACAGCTAGCGAGCGAGCCGGACCAGGCATCGTTTCACCTCCTTTCATAATTTGGTTCACACCAAGAACTACCAAAACAGTCGAAACGAAGTATGAAAAGAGACTCGCCCCGCTCGCTCGCTCGCTGGCTAGCTGGCGCTATGGCCTGCTCTTAAGACTGCGTAGGTAACGTAACTTCACGTTCACGGCATTATATGAAAAGCTTACTTGTAGCAAACCCGAAATCCTGATGCAATTTTACCATTTTACTAGTAATATTTAGGCGATAAGCTATTTGTAATTTTAATGTTATCTATCATAGGTTACTCGTATACGTACATTATATAATTATGTAAATAATACAACTATGTGTAAATATATTTTTTATGTAAAATGTAACGACATCTTGTATTTATTGAACGTTTAGGAACTGTATGTGAAATTGGAAAAATAAAAATTAATGAATATTTTATACTGTGTGTTATTTCTTATTTATTTTCACCCAACGTTTATACCTAATTAAAAATATTCAATCCCTGTTTGCCAATTATCTTGATGAAGTACTGACTGTTTCTATAAAATAAAATAAATAAATATCGCTGGACATTACACATAGCGCCATCTAGGTGCCACACTAAGCAACGAGGCTTGTGTCGTGGACACCAGATAGTTGATACTATTACATAGATACTTTTTGTTTGTAAATACATACTTATTATACATATAAACATCCATGACTCGGAAACAAATGTCCATGCTCATCACACAAACACTTGCTCCTACCGGGATTCGAACCCGGGACCCTAAGAACGTAAGGCAGCCAGACTACCGCTGCGCCATTCGGGTCGTCACACGTCTATCGGCGCTATTTGAATTGTACAAACTGTCAAATTTCTTAAATAGATTTTCAACTTTATCACTTAAGCATTTGATTCAAGATTGATTGGGAAAAATTGTCAGTTTCGGGTAGTTAGATGTGCATAACATAAGGTCACGCCTGTAATCCCCGATTCCTCGGACGGTTAGGCAGAGGTGTACTTAGGTAATTTAATTGTTTATTGATGAAAATTTACTAAAACAAGAAATAATTAAATTTCGTGAAAATATGAAGTTTCCTAGAAAATACAACGTTTACAGCTCCAATAGGTAAATTGGCTGTAAATCGTCATATTTAAACTTAAAACCGCGCCGCAATTTGCAAAAGAAACGTAGGAAATGTTGAATTTCCCGGTCTACATTCAAGTAGGGACTTACTTAACCTCATTGAGGCACAAGTCGTATATGTAAAGTACCGGGAGAAAGCACTCACAGCAACATTACCCACTCACACTAGGATCAACCTCGGAAGGAAAATTGCCTGAGAACTACAAAGGACTCAATTTGCCGCATCTGGTCAATCCACTTCGCGTTGTGGGCGCCCAGTGTCTCGGACAGGAGGGTAATCAATTCTCAGTAAAATATTGTGCCTGTTTATTTGTGTATAGAGAGACACCTACATTTCGACAGTTGTGACTTGTGTTAAATTCCCTTATAGGTATGCATTTTCATGAAGAACAACATTGTTGTTTTTATGGACATACTTATTTTTAGGGTTCCGTAGCCGAATGGCAAAAAACGGAACCCTTATAGATTCGCCATGTCTGTCTTTATGTCTGTCTGTCTGTCCGTGTATGATACAGCCACTTTATTCCGAAACTATTAGGACTACACAGTTGAAACTAAGTAGGTAGACGTATTCTGTAAACCGATTTCCGATTTTTATACAAAAATAAAGATTAATAACATGGAACTGAAACGAAAAAATATTTTTTTCATCAAACCTAAACGTGCGGGGTGTCTAAAGATAGGTCTTTAACAATGACATTGAGCTTCCCAAAACCATTTTTTCTCAAAGTCAATCTTATGAAATATAGACACTTCCGAAGTGGTAAAATGTGTACTTTAGAAATTAGAGGGGGGGCCCTCGAATTTCTAAAGTAAGAGGAGGATAATTCTGAAAAAAAATATGATTGTTGAACGTAAAAAAAGTTTCAACCAAAATTGGTTTGAATAAAATTTGATGATTAGTTTTCGAGATATGGGACTTTTTCATCATTAACATACTATGAAAAACAAATTTAGTTTTGCTGTAGAATGTATTACAATACCTACAGCATATGAATGAGCCTTACATTTTTTTTTGTTTGCTCCTACGGAACCCTATGTCCGTGTGAGTACGACTCGCACTTGGCCTGTATTTTTTATTTAGCTCTTCAACAGCAAGTATACTATGTAATAGGAAAACATTTCAAGCTGCCCATCACTTATAGAAGAGCACAACATGCACAATGTTATGCGCCTAAGGTTTATGGCTGCGAGGCCCGATTTCTACTTATTCCATGATGATAAAGCTTGTATGTAAGCATGTATCTAAATACAAGCACAAATTGTAGGTAACTGAAATAACTAAAAACATGAAAAGGGACATAATCATCTCATAATTATGAATAAATGCATATTTTTTGTCAAGATATGCGAGAAAACTTTAATGCTAATTCACGGTTGATCTCACAGTGAAAAATGTTCATAATGATGACATCAATGACCTCTTTTCAATTACACCTTATACACAAATTGGAATTAGAATTCTTTTATGATTGCCAAATCTAGAACAAGTTATCAGGACCGACATTTTAGCGAAACCTTATGAGGTATTTACTTATCTATGATGGGTAACTATTACCACAAATGCACCGTTTCAAACAGCTAGCTGGTTATCTCAATGAGGATCCCGCCATCTATAGCTCATTACAGCGGTAGGCCGCAGGGTGCATCGCAAGCAATTGAGTACCGGCTGCGAAGATACCGCCTAATTACGTCTGTGAATATTAATCAGTTAGTACCTATAGAGTTCAAGGGATGTTGATAATCTTATGAGAAGATACATAAATAGAACTTCTACTACTAAAACAGGATATCAAGAGTTTCTAAGGCAAATAACTTCCTTGGGTGAAACAATAAAAATCGAAGCCGCGGAGAGTAACCATAAATTTTCGTTTTTTTTTTTGGCAAGATTTGCATTTAATTTAATTAGATTTTTAGATTTTTGCCGACAGGGTTCGCGCAGTGGTAGAGCGATTAGCACCGCGCTGCGTGTTGCGGGTTTGGTTCCCGTACGGAACAAATATTTTTATGACTATGGCATGGCTATTTATGTTTGTGAGCCTAAATTTTTGTTGTGAACCCACGATACAGATACAACGCTTATTTTTTAAAGCATTATTAGGAATGTATCTGTATCGTGGGGTAAGTGGCTAAAGTGCGCTTTTTAAGGTAAAACTAAGCAAACTAAATATGTACTGTTATTCAGCGTTCGGCTCAGCGGAGAGAGTTAAAGTTCACTAATAGATATTTAGGCATTCAAGTAGGTTTTGATTAGGTTTAGTAAAAACAGGCATAAATCTCCACAAACTACTATAACTATTTATTTTATATACGACTAGATTGCTGTATACCTACATAATAGAAACGTACTTTTCCACGAGACCGTATCTCTCTTTCAATTTGTTGAACATTTTTGTATCACATAGACCACACGGTACACCGGCACGGTACCTGAGCGGAATCAACTTGTTAACAATGATAAATGCGAACAGTGGAAACTTTTCTATCTGTACTAGTTCCAGTTGAGAACTCGAAATCATTTAAATACTTTCACACAACAATATTTTGTATTATTTGTCTTTGTGTGTCTTATTTAGATTTTTTGCTACGAATGGCGTAGCTACTAATTCACTTGACTACGATAAAATAGCTACGACTGAGTTGGCTACAAATATGACTACGACCTACAACGATATTGGCTCTACGACTGTGTCTACGAGCTTATTTCAACTACGAGTGCGCTTGCTACGAGCGTCTACGATAAAAATGTCGTGTTGTAAGTTTGCTACAGACCTACAGGCTTGATTGAAAAAGTAAATATTAGTGCTACCTGTGCTACAATGTGTAATAGCTACTAGTAACCTACGACTACGGTCATTAAGGTGAATTAGTTACTCGGATGTATTTTTTCCAGATAAACTTACTGGCATTTTGATTTCCCAACTGGAACTTATAGTAATAAGTACTTTATGCCCTGGATGACACCCACGCGGGGACATGCCTGAAATAACAAGGCGACAACGTGCCAGAAAGCCATTCGGAAAATAAACCAAGTAGGTTAATTGCTAAGAGGGTACTTAGGCCGATTTTTGACGCTGATTTTTACACAGATAAGCCCAACTTTCGTACTTCGGCTTACCGCGGGACGGAAAGTTCAATATTCTTATCTTTTGCTGACTCGACTTTACCGCGAGTTTGGCAGGTAAGGTAAATACTTCGGAACATCTTCGTAACTGATCCCGTTTTATTCAAAATTGTGTATCTAAGCGTACTGAATATTTAAATAGTGAATAAAGGAAAAAGTAATATAAACAGAATTGATACAAAAGTAAAAAGGTGTTTTTTTTATTCAAAAAAAGATCATTTTACTTTTATCTTTTTCCTTTATTTACCTTCACTACATAGTACGAAGTCGCTTCCCGCTGTCTGTCCCTATGTATGCTTACATCTTTAAAACTACGCAACGGATTTTGACGCGGTTTTTTATAGATAGAGTGATTCAAGTGGAAGGTTTATATGTTTATAAAATTGCACCCGTGCGAAGCCTGGGCGGGTCGCTATTTATTTTTAAAAGAGTTTCTATTCAGTTGTGATAAATTGTAGAAAAATATTGAATTGTGTATTGTGAGAAGAATTACAACTGATTATTAATTTAACACATATTTTTTGTGAGAATAAAACCATTTTGATTGAACATTTTTCGCTTTTTAGTGCATACATCGCCCTTTTTTATTGAATCTTAACATGCATATTTTGGAATTTTGATAGTGCATATAATCAAATGTCTACTAATGAACAAAACACTAAGTACTTAACTACTTTCTTAAGGAACGTAACATTATCTTAACGCCTAAACAATTCACTGAATGTTTCCTTAACCGAATTGTCAGTCAATATACGCTCGACATACGATGGAGCATCCACGTCACAAACGTTTGTTTCTGCTCGATCGACTTAACGATCACCTACTGCTGATTAATGAGCTATGTCGATTGAATATCCTGTTGTATTCAAGCTTCATTGGATACGAAAAAGACGTTTTAACGAGGAGCTCTTATGGCGTTAATGAAGTGTTGAGTTATTTGACGGGTGGTTTAGATACTGGTTATTATACAAGGTGTGAACGGAGCCTTCATGAAGCCATCATACTAAGTAAATCTACGCAATAATGATTGCTGGGAAATGTTTGTTTTTTGGGGGTGACAAATCTCTTTTTAAGGTTGGACTCGATGTAAAGCACTCAAAACATTGTGCTGATGGATGCATTGAATAGTAAACGTGTCATAGAAGTATTTAAAGTAAAAAACTTATAACATTAAAAACTTGTATTTAAAAATTATCTTTTATAGGTTGGAAGTTTGACCCTCAATATATCCATAACGGCGAAAAGCTCTTGTTCTCCCCGTCATTGCGATATTTTGTTACGTCTTGTTACATCCATTATTATCCAGGTACTTAGACTTACTTCCACTGGGCTAAGGATCATCATTCATCATAATTCTCCTGCCCTTGTCCCAACTTATTTGGGGTCGGTACAGCATGTCTTCTTCTTCCATACTTCTCTATTACTCGTCATCTCAGCAGTCACCTCCTTTCTAGCCGTATCATCCTTTACACAGTCCATCCATCGTTTCTTTTCTCTTGTAGCCATCTACATTCATACTCAACATTTTCCTCATTCATCCGCATCACGTATCCATACCACAATAACCGAATACCACGATTACCTGGTTAAGGATATACCGTCTATAAGAAAGATTTAACCAACTCAACCAAGCTTTGATTTGATATATTTTGATATATTGATACATTAAAATCGAATCTAACCTTGGTCTAGTCTATTTCATGCTGAATTAAGTTTATATTCCAGTGTAATCAAATGCGGTCTCCTATTTATTTGTATGTAAAATGTATTTCGCTGAGAGCGCCTGCCATCTGACCTCTTCGTCCTCTTCAACCCAATGAATCAATTAACCCAATCGGAGCTCTCAATCTCCCCATAATAGATAATAATGATTGATAAATACAGAAGCCCTTCCATATTTAGGGTTGGCCCTTACAGCTGGACTAGAGATAATCCTAAAATGGAAGGACTTCATCAATTTACCAAGTTATATTACTTAATCAACAGAAACTATTTTGAGAGACAAAAGGCTCGTTATTAAATAAAAAGGCAAAAAATATAAGGCATATTATTCAACGGATTCTGAATTTCTGATATTGGTTTATTATGCTCAGTCAAGCCTTTCAAATAATATTCGAAACGTAGTTACATTTTGGCTAGTAGAGACGGAAAACCTATTTTATTTTTCTTTGGATATTCAGCAATATCCAAATGTGTCAGAGAGTACCTACGTAGTTATTATGGTATGGTTACAAGCACTGATAGTCTAGTGGTGTGACCAAGTCTGCCAAGTCATAGGTCTCGAGTTCGAACCCAAGGCACACGCCTCTAATTTTTGGGATTCATGTGCGTATTATAAATATCAGTTTCCGTGAAGAAAAACTTCGAGATCTGATCTTCTGCTTGCCTGAGGGACATTTCTTAAGCCAAGTCAGAGACCCATGGGCGCCATAAAAACTCTGACATCAGGTTAGGCACTAACCACACGATAAAGAAAGATGGTATGGTGAAGACAAAAGAATAGGGTAGTATGCTAGGAAAGTCAGATCACATTGAACGACACATTTTATTTCTTTGCTACCATTAAGATTGAAAAGAACAAAACCGATTATTCTCCAAGCTTCCGCAAGATAACGACAATGTCAAATAAATTACGAGAACATGAAACAATAAAATCCACCACAAATCTATACTTAATATTATAAAGAGGTAATGTTCTCACAAAGGTTGTAGGCGGTATCTCTGGATCTACTGAACCGATTTTGAAAATTATTTCACTAATTGGAAGCTACATTATCCCCAAGTGCCATAGGCTATATTTACAACGTGTCCGTGGGATAATTTCATTACAAAACACGAGCGTAGCCGCGGGCAACAACTAGTATAAAATAAGCTGACTGGCGATATTAAAAACGAGTTAGGTAAACTTGCCGAAATATTCCCGAAACCCGAAGTGGGAGCTAAAAGAAAAAAGTGAAAATATTAACTTACGCCGATGGAATATTTACTACAAAAAAGTCTTATCGAAGTTTGTCAATTTATTCGTGAGTCTGCCGGAATAGATCGTTTCTGACGGTGTAGGATTCCACAGGTAGATTTATTAACTTCTCGGTTTATTGTACAACGTGTTTAATCAGAAATTAAAAGAGACAAGAGAGAAACTTTGTTCAGATGCTGAGAAAATCTTCTTCTTTCGTGTCGATGTTACGACTCATTTAAATTTCTTGGGCCCAGTACCTATGTGGCCATGTTATTGATCGCGGCGTCTGTGACGTCTTTGAGGTCCTCTAAAGTGCAGGTGTTCGGACACTTCTGACACTCTGTCAAGTGGGACATCGTCTGGTCGAGAACACCGCATTCACACTGCGTGTCGGACGCAAGGATTTTTAATTACCCATTTGGCCAGATAGTGTTTACAGCAGCCTGTAAAAATGAGTACGAAGCAATAAGTATGAAACTATTTAAGTGAATTTTTCGGGCAATCTATCTTTTTATCAATTCCGTAATAACTTATAGATACGCCTGGAAACGAAATTCTAAATAAAACAGGATCAGCAAGGAAACCAAACAACCATGAACCTTAGCATTTTATCATGTATTGTTCTGTAGTTCGAGCTTACCCCCCACGGGAAAAGGCGTGGGCTTAAGTAAAAGACTGAAATAGCCTAATGGAAAGGAGGCCGAAATACGAAATGAGCAACATATTACTGGTGACAGTGGCATGCCCTAGAGGCCAACAATACGGCCAGCCTATGAGACAAGCAGACTGTTCAGAAACCCTAACATCATGAAGAGTCGAAGGTTCAACGTAGGTTGTAAAGGCAAGCAGAGGTATTAGGCTTGTTTGAAAGTACTGCCACTAGTGGTAAGCTATTTGTTCAATTACTGAACACACAACAATTATTATTGGCACTACTTTAAAATGAAATGCATAATTGTTTAATCTTGGAATCGCGAAAATTAAACGTATTTTTTTGCATTTTCAGTATATATTTTTTTATCGGTTGCTGGGTTATCATTTAGGAACACTCGTAATCGCCATTTAGGGAAAGCACGTGATATCTACGATAGTTACTTTCTTTTCAAATATGTACCGAATAACCGATTCCCCATCAAAATCCGTCACAGCGTACAGGTAAACTTCTGTAGAGAAAACACAAATTTCTCTCCAACTCCGAAAGCACGTGGAAATCCGATTATTCAATGTCAAACTGGATGTCGATTAAAAGCTTCAGAAGACTGATATTTATAGGGCAACATTTTTAAAGCGAAGTATAACGGACATTCTGTGTAATGAACGGAGAGATGGTTAAACTTATCGAGAAGTTTATAGGTTACCCTCGTCTAATTAAATACCTTAGATAAAGGGGTAGTAAATTAATCCTGACGTCGTTTATCTATCAATATTTTACCCTAATGAGTAACTCGGTCGGACTGTCGTTTGTAGACCTTTATCTACAAATAACAGTCCGACCGGTAATACAGACAGTCGGTGGTAGCCAGTGGCCCGAAAGTCTGACAACCAGTCTTACCAAGGGGTATCGTTCAACTCAGTACTGTGTTGTGGAAGTCGGAGGCAGTCGCCCCACGTAAAGTATTGGTATTCACCTGCATCCGGTTAGAATGGAAGCCGACCCCAACATAGTTTGGAAAAGGCTAGCCAGATTATGATGAGATGATGATTAACACTGTACTATTTTGTTGTACCTAACAAACGAAACAGAAACGTAACCATTTTTTTTTTGTCCTGTGCAGACTAATGAATACTTTTTCTGTCTTTCTTTCTTTCTTTACTATGACCGGTGACCGTCGGGATGCACACGCATAGTCAGGCCTTCAGGGACGGGAGAGACCAT
Organism: Eugnorisma glareosa; assembly: GCA_947578425.1. Taxonomy (NCBI): domain Eukaryota; kingdom Metazoa; phylum Arthropoda; class Insecta; order Lepidoptera; family Noctuidae; genus Eugnorisma; species Eugnorisma glareosa. Next base: position 17,410,928 of record OX387965.1, read on the forward strand.
GTCCAGCAATGTACTGCTATGGTTGATAAAAACGAAGTTGTTGCTAATTTTGGACTTGATAGCATAATCAGCCTGTAATGTCCCACTGCTCTGACACAGGCCTCCTCTTAATGAGAGTGAATGGGCTGTACCCACTGCCCACACGTCTTCAAATTTTTTGGTTCGAGGACATGCCGGTTTCATCACGATGTTTTCGTTCACCGTTTTGAGAGTAGTGGTGATAAAATAAATTACACAAATTAATTCGCCAGCCTAGGTTCGAACCCACGCTTACTGCTCGGTAAGTCGGGGCTGACTTTATTGATGTTTCACCTAATACTACGTAACCCTAAAATATACAAATTTCGTGAAGATCGAAAGCAGTACCTGTTGTTGCAGTTAATGTAATATTCATGAACTTATTCGAGCATAAACACCAAGTTTGGATAAATGTTTCGGTTTCATTATGTATGTATACCTAATGTTGATCTGCAGTTTAATTATGTAGGTGTGTGGATGATGTTGTAACTTGTAAGTAGATAGTGTAGTCAGTTGGTACCGTAAGGATCGGCTGTGTGATATTTGTTGTGAAATTGAGCCGCTCAGACTGCTCTTCAGTTTAAGCCGCGCTCCGTCCGTGGATGGGTCGGTCACCCATTCATTGCATACCGAAGTTTCTCCTTACCTCGGAAAGCACGTAAAGGTCCCGGCTGTCATTTGTAGATCTTTGACAGTCGTTACTACGTTAAGCATTTGGTCCCTGCTGTCATTTGTAGATCTTTGACAGTCGTTACAGGTATTTTAGTCAGTGGCCTGAAAGTCTGACAACTAGTCTTACCCAAGGAGTATCGCATTACCCAGTACTAACTGGGTAATGCGATACTTCTTGAGGTCAGAAGTCGCGCCATGTGAAATACTGGAATTCAGCTGCATCCGGTTAGAATGGAACCCAATATACTTGGGAAATGGCTAGGCAGATGATGATATGTTCGTTTCTGTTGAGTGTAATAGGCTTTCTTGTTGCGAATACCAACGTGTTATCTGCGGTTCCCTATCCATTTGCATACAATTTTAAGACCTAATATAACTTGGCATACTTTTGTTTATCCTAATTATATTTTCGCATAACATTATTTACGCATAACAGCTTAATTAAGCATATTTTTAAGCATAATTTGTCTAATCTTATAATGACTAAGCATTATGACATATGACGCATTATGATATAAAAACATATTTTTTTTATGTTTATCAAATACGCATAATAATAATTAACTCCTAAAATTTTACACATTAATACACATTTTTAAAAAGTAGAACCATCATATCGCAGAAAATTCACAGTCAGAATCGTCTTTTGGCATGCATTTCATATCGATAATCATTAAACGGCAGAAAATCAATCAATCAAAACATCACTAAATAAAACAGTTGATTGTGAATATAATAATGTGCATTTTATTTTCCTGTAACAAGATGCAAACAAGCATACACCATGCATGCGGCAAGCATGCAGCATGCAAGCAAGCATGCAGCATGCATCAAGCATGCATCAAGCCCGCATCATGCAAGGAAGCATGCAGCATGCAAACAAACATGCAGCATGTAAGCAAGCACGCATGCAGCATGCAACATGCAGTACGCATGGTTTCTGTCACGGCTCCGGTGCCTCGCGCCCCTCCGCGCCTACGCGGCATTAAATTACACTCTAGGGGTAGGGCAAACAAGACTACGTGAAGTTGGTTTTGCAGCGATTCGTTTCTGTCGCTAACTTTTGTAGCACAACATTTTGAATTATTAAGACAATATTTTAATTTTAATTGCATGAAAATTCGAAATAAATACGTAAAACTAACTCAAATTAGTTTACGTTAATCCTATTAAATTTGTGCTTTACTACTATTATGCTAATTTTCGTTATGCCTAGTAACATTACGCGAATTCAATTTAGCCTACAATATAATTATGGCTACATAAACTATAAGCCAATAAAAAAATGGCAAAGCATTATTATGCCAAAAAATATGCCAAAATAGTTAGGTATGCCAAAGCATATTAGGAAATAAAACATTATGCGAAAAGAAGGGATCCCGTTATCTGCATCACGTCTTGGAGGAGGACTTTTGGCCGCAGGGAGTGGTGCTCCGTCGCTTTCATGGGCAAATGCCACATGAACGCACAGTGACATTGTGCACAAGTGAAGTGTTACTAACATAGTATAAGGTTCAATATTTACTAACACAATTTGTATTTTTATCATAGGTATTGGTTAGTCTGTAAGGTATATGTCTATGGGCCAATGAAAATAAATGGATGTTTTTGTTGTTGTAATAAATAAAACGTCTGACGTTGAATTCAGATAATTATTGGAAAGAAAATTATTTCGTTTGTTGCCCGTGGTACTACTGGTAGTACCACGGGTAAAAAAGCGACCCGTAGAACTACCAATCAATTCAGTAGTACCACAGGAAGTTTATTTTTACCCGTGTTACGCTCGGGCACAGATATTTTAATACTTCGCTCGGGTTAGTACCACGGGCAACAAACAAAATATTTTACATTATCACACTTTCACGGTTGACTAAAGCTGTCTCTTCTCTTCTTATTCTAATTTGAACCTTAATGTTTATTTCCTTTTTCTTTACAACGTGCCAGACTTAATACCTAAATTACCACAAAGGTTAAGGTCTCTACAGTAACTACAGTACCTACTAGCGCTAGTACTGGTACTGGTTCCAAGTTTAATTACAGTTACTAAATAAGTCATTACTATAAAGGGTTTTCGATTTTAAAACAGTAACTTTAAAATAAACCTATTATTACGCCTGTCCTTTTCAAATATATTCTTACCAAGAACCACAAAAACATAACCGCGTTAAACCATTTCTTATAGAATTACTTTTATGAACCACCATTTCCTTGAAATATTACAAGATGTCAATTCCACCTAACTATAGAAGCAGCAATATTTATTACACAAGAAGTTTAAATAAACAAATTAGGACGATTAGACAGGCTGTCGCTTTGCAACCTGGTCAAATTATAGGAGGTATCTATAATAATGATTCTCGACCCGAATCCATAACAAAACGGGTCTTTTTTTTACGGAAATCGGTAACATACACAAACGCAAACGTTTATTCCACAGTATAATATGGTCAGTATGGAAAGTAGGTAGGGGGTGATTTACGATTACCGATTTCCGCAAAAATCAACAAAAAAAACCTACCCTTTTTATTATCTATTCGGGTCGAGAATCATTAGTATGCGTCAAGATGCAAAGCGACAGTCTGTAGACAATGTATGTGACCTCAAGTCAGAGTAGCAATTGTTACAAGTACAGATAGATCTCCCTGTCACTTGCATCACTTGCATGTGTAGCAGAGTAATGCTCCCTGCATACATAGTCTGAAGAGTAGAATTTATACGGCAATAAAATCGTAGCAAGAACTCGAACTTGAAATTAGAATTTGTTGCCACAATTCCATTTGTAGAACGTGCAACCTGCGATACAGTGCTCACTGTAGGAAACAGCGATTGTACGTAGGTATATATTTGAATGAAATCAAGATAAAACTGGGAAGCTAGGTAAAGTCTTCTTATAGCTGGATTAGAAGGAAGTTTGCACGTGGAACTAATAAAAAACGATCCAATCCTGTCATTTTTTTGTCTAAATAGGAGTTGTTGTGGCAACCCATGACACTGTTCCAAAAGTCTTGTGTGCTGCCAAATCGAAAACCGAAACAAGTGTAAGGAAAGCTTGGTATCTGAAAACATGAACTTTTGTCATTTTAAAAATGGTTCACGCGATTGAAAAGAGAATCCCATTTTCCAACGAAATATTCTAAACGAATTCCAATAGATGCTCTCATGTTGGCTTCGAACGGTTTTGTATTGTTTTTTAACAAAAACATTTGAGTGAAATGTTACTTGGACAGACAGAGATTGCTTTGAAAAAAAGTCTAACTGTTTTCCTTAAATTTGTGACCGTTTAATGAACATGTCTGTATAATCTCTCATCCAAATTACATCACCTTGCCACCACCAGAACGTGTACCCTACGTTGCCGATATGCTTTATTGTGTAGGCTCCATACAAATCTAATAAGTATTACAATGTAGTTTTACGTATACAGAACACAAAACAAAACTCACGCCTTTTCCCATGGGGGTAGGCAGAAACCACAGAACGCCACTTGCTACGATCCTTACATACTTCTTTTAAATAATATTTCATTATATACATAGTTTTAGTTTTCATTCAAATTCATTCCAAGACTCCTTTGGTATTTTTTCAGTAGCCGATTATTACTAAACTTGATCTGTTGTTATTTAGGCATGTCATAAAACATATTTAAAAAAAGCATGTAATATTAGTCACTTCATGGATTCCTGAAACAATAACGAATCGCGTGAGTGCACTGCACCTAGATAGGTACGACTTATCCCAGATTTTCTGAAGCCCCTAGCGATTTACCGTGAAGATACACTATGCCCTTTTTCCTCCATTCATCTCTGTCAGCCATCATGTTTACTTTCATTCTGGTCATGTCATCTTTCACATAATTCATTCATCTTTCCTTATTTTTCCTCTTCTCAATGGATGACCAACTATAACTATTCACTCTTTTGATTAGCATAGAATTATTATCTTTTGTGAGTTCAGCAGAAATGTACCTACATTTTCATTAGATTACTTAGTGGAAAGCAGCTTGGAATACGTAAAATAATTTAGAATTGCTAAAAAATTTGCCAAATCCGTGTTTTTCATGCATAAGCATGAAGTCTGCATTAAATAAATCTGGTCGAAAGCATCAAAGCACTTTGTTTCATTTACAATCCGGTATTTACATACACAATTGAAATTCACGAGTTGTGTTAACCCTCGCTTATCTTTCAGTACTTGTTACTGATTTGGGTTCAACAAGGTTAGAAACAAAGCCACTTTCACCGAAAACTGTTTTTACAATACAATAACTAACTTAGACCATCAATAAAGTTAATCCAGATATGTTTAAGTGCAGCAAACATCATGAACATGAGTGAAATAAAAATATTAACATAGGCCCACTTGGGCGCCAATTGATGCCCCGCATTACTATGTCAGATGAACCTTTATTCAACCTTTTGTGTCAAGGTCAATGCCAACCTAAGCCATGCGGTGATGCGGGTCTGGATTAAAAGAATCCAGCTTAGTTAGCAGATTATTATCTCTACAGAAAGAATGAAATTGATCCAATCTGGCTGGATGGGTGTAATCGATGCATCTCGGACACAATGTTAGTTTGGAGCCCCGACATGGGATCCAACACAGGATATGCCGCACCTTCTCTCGTGCCCGTCGTGCACTACGACCTGCTCTCCCTCCAGGACTTAAATGACGCAGATGGCAGAGCTGTCTAGGTCGCCACGTACTGGTCGGACAACATTTCACATCGATTCGAGAATAAGAATGAAAGAAATAAAAGAACTACTGATTTACACGTATCCTATTTACCTGCTTATAATTACTTGTAACCAGAAAAGAAGTATAGCTCTACAATATTTACACAATTTAAATGCAATCATCATCGCTAGCGTACCTAAGTACAACAAAGCTACAGCCACCCACAAACTCAATAATCATTCAAACACTGATATAGATACACCTAGATATCGCAAATACCTATCACGATTCGTATGAAAACCGAGCATAACATTTTTCGACTACCGACTATGACGTCATAAACACTACTAACTATACAAAATCGTTTTTGTTCTTCATATTATGTTTAGAATTAAGTTTTGAGTTGTAACGTTATTGTTACACATTAGCTTGCTGCGACAGTAGTCCAGTCTGGTAACATTGACAGCCCGTCGAAATATTCGCGCAGGCTTACAATGTTTTTTTGACTAAAGTTATAAAGGACTTTGCGATATCTAGGTACATCTATGTCTGTACATTCAACACATTTTATTCCAACAATCTAGTCCAATCTCATTACAAAAACAAAGCCCGCTCTAAAATTGCGTGGGTATTTTGAAGCTGTTCTAACATTACGCTTAGTGCTTGGTAACGGGATCCGGTAGGGGTGGTCTGCTTCCTGTTCAATATTGACACCGGCGCAATTGACGCTGGCAGCCATTTGCATTTGTATTATTGTACCCGTGAATAAATGTTTGTTAACAGAACAGTACAGATTGCGTTTGTTGGTTTCGAATTTAGTATAATTTAGTATTGTAGGACAGTCTGGGAAATGCACTTATAACTACAGTGTTTACAGTTTAGCAAATATTTCCAATACCTACCAACAAAATGCCGCTTTTCGTGTCTGTTCGTGTGACCATATTATTCTTCACTAGCGAGCCGCCCCGGTTTCGCACGGGTGCAATGTTATGCATATAAACCTTAATTCGCCTTGAATCACTTTATCTATTGCTGAAAACTGCATTAGAGCGACTTTGTTTTATACTACGAGTATACTAGCAACCCGCCACAACTTCGCACGGGTGCAATGTTATACATACATACATATAAACCTTTCTCTTGAATCACCCTATCTATAAAAAAAAAAAAACTGCATCAAAATCCGTTGCGTAATTTTAAAGATACATACAGATAAAACACAGAGAAAGATAGATACAGATGCGTACATAGGGACCGACAGACGGCGTGAAGCGACTTTGTTTTAAATATGTTTTTAATATATTTTTTAAACTGACAAGGTAACTAAAACTATGGGCGTTTGTGCACTACAAGGAATTTTATTGTCCGGCAGTCTGATTTTTAACGGTCCGATATGGCACGCCATAAATGTATAAATACTTGTTTGTGAAAAAAAAACAAATAAATTGCGTAATTTGTTTGTGTAAATGTTTTTTCTTTCTTTCTGTCTTTCACTTTATGTAATTTTACCGTCCGACATTTTATATTACTTTATTTTATTTTCGATAGCAGTTAAAAAAAAAAATCTTTCGTGCTGCCTCAATTTATATGATTTATGTAAAATGTCAGGTACCTTTCAGTTTTAAGGGGATGAACCTATTTTTTTGTCTTCTACGTCTGCATACGTAGAGTAATAAAGCAAACAACTACCGACGTTCCAAGAAACTCATCTTTCTAGTGCAATTATTAGGCGTGCGTGGCGAAGAGAGCTATCCTAAACTGCGTCGCACCTATCCGAGTGCACACAAGTGCACAAGCTAATCATCCGTTTTTTTCATGCCACATCGGACCGTAAATAATCGGACTGCCGGACAGTAACATTCCTTGTAGTGCACAAACGCCCAATATCACTAACCTTATATCATTTACCATGGTTACTATTTGTTTTGAGTTCCCCATATTTCGGCGCTGTTGCAAGCACCACGATTAAGGCTAAACAAAAAAATTGTAAAAATAGTAAATATCCCGTTTCAGTGTTAATGATAACTACGTAATGGCTCTTGAGGTCGTTTTTCCATTTGACAATTAATTGCGTATAATAAAAAAAAAAACTCGTGAAAAGCAGGTCTAAAAATAGTAAATAAAGAGGTACCGACTGCGTACCAATAACGGCATAAGACATCTCTAATAAACCTAAAAAACACCACACGAGTTTACAAGAATGGGAAAAATACTGAAAAGGAATATAATTTTAAAGTTGAATAAACTCACCCTTCCACAGAAATAAAGAAACAACACTTATTATGATACTCCCCTTAAAACTTCACGCATACAACTTTATGGTATGAATGGCCCGGGTGTTTTCACAGAGGGCTCTTTTACAATTCGAATGGGAACGAAACTTCAATATTTTTAAAAGTATAAGTATATTTGTACCTCAGCAAGGTTTTCATCGTCCGGCCCTGGTTCAATCCATGGTCCGGAGCGAGAGGGAATGGGACGCCGTCACCTCCTTCTGCGAAGCAGTCATGCTAGCGAAGGAGGTGGCGGGACGTGAGAGGGAGAGAGCCTCACGTCTCAGCCGCCGCGGGAGACGCACCGGGCGTCAGGTGCCACCGTAGGCGCGGGCCTGTGGCCGGTGAGCTATGGGCTAGCTCGCCGTCCGTCCGTCTTATGACAACAGGCCGTGTCGACGGCGCGTTCGTGTTCCACGCGCGCCTCAAAGAGAGTCAGCAAACAGGAAGGGGTCCGAAAGGACCGATGCCTGGGTTGCGGGACTGTTCGAAAGAGATACCGCGGCCCTGGAACACAAAGGGCAAAGGAAGGAACATGGATGGGTTTTAGTTAGTAAAAGTCTGACACTCCCTGCTGCTCAACCTAGAGCGGGAGGGGTTATTTGATGATTTCTCAACCGAAAAAAAAAAAGCAAGGATTTTATAAAAGTTCTTGTCTCCTGGGAAGTTCTGTAGGTAACAAGAATAAATAAGAAACGCAATAATGTCGCCGTACCCTCTGAGGCAGACGGATTGAGTGACTCAAACAGATTCAACGGGGTTCAGATTATCCGTTCGCTGCTCGTGTACGAATGCAAAACAGTGAGAGTGCATCTCACTGTGCGTTCCTACTGGCGAATTTTATGTAAAAACATTGATATTAGTAATCCGAAGCAAAAGATTTCAAAGGAGATGTCATACTTTTAAACATAATATTATAAATGCGAAAGTTACTCTGTTTGTTTGTTTGATACCTTTTCAAGACTAAACGGCTGATCGGATCGTAAAAAAAATTGACAAGGAGATATACTATATCCTGGGGAAGAACGTAGGCAATTTTTTTCTCACACAATCACATAAATATTTCCATACGAACGAAGTCGCGGACAAGAGCTAGCTAGTGTAGATATATTTATGTTTAGCCAGCGGGAATGCGCTGTTACTGACTGACAACTCAGCCTAAGCCTCTGAAGATGGAAACATGTTTGGAAGGCATTTGAGAAGATGTAAAGGATTTTGAATTAAGGATTTTTCGACTACAATATTATGTTCTATCTATCTATATATGAACCTATGATGGGTGTAAAAAGACACTTAGGTAATGAAGGCGAATGGCACTTGTTCTCCCCGTGCGTCGTTGCGATATTTTTTTTGTTCTGCACCATACCTGGGAACCTTCTAGATACGGAGATATTGGAGGTCAAAGTTCCAACTTTTTCACAACTTTTTAATGTAATAACTTTACTTTAAATACCTCCATGACCCCTGTTCTATTCAATGTATTCATCAGCACAATGTTTTGAGTGCGTCACATTGAGTCTTGACGTAAATCGCGATTTTTCACTCCAAAAAAGTCGTTTGCCAGCAATAAGTTACTTAGTTTGATGTTCATAATGCTTGGTTGACGGCTTCGTGAAGGGTCGGCTTACACCTTGTATAATTAGACATACCTTCACATATATTTCACAGTTTTTCTATGTAACTAGACATGTGTACCGACCACATGTTAAAAATATTATTTCGTAAGAAAAACCGCACGATCACTTGATTAATGGAGCTTTCAGGAAAACTACTGCTGAAAAAATAATTAATCAAGTAGGTTCTCGTAATGAGATTGTTCACACATAATCTTTGCGTAGGTTTTTCTCTTTTTTTATGAAAATGTTTTTCGAAATTCAATAGAATATTTACGTATAAAAACAACGGTTAGCTTGGATAAGTTACGGATTGCGCTGTGATCCCCAGGGGGTATTCCGTACTACCCTAATCACAACGCTTCCTTGACAGACACATGAGTTATCTCGCACAGCTTACCAACAGTTAGACGTAGATCTTACGACCGTTTGCACTAACAATAGGCGACACCTTAAATTCATGCTTTAATAGAAAGTGCTGTTGGATTTTCTCGAGAAGAACGATGAAAATGCGTCGGCTTTTGTTTCGGCATTCATATTTTGATTGCTCTAAAATTTCGCTCAGAACAGTCATGTTTTGCCGGAATTGCCAATGGTCTTTCCCAAAGAATATTGAATGTAGGTTCTCAGGGTAGGGGCCTAAATAATTAACTGTAAGCCCTGCTAATGCAATACAGAGGATACCACACATGCATTTTTAATTAGGCGACTGGCGTCATGTAGGTATCATGTATTTCTACGGCCTCCCAGCCCACTTAAATTCTACACAGGTACATTTGAATTTCTAATCCAGTAAACACAAGATAATGGAAATGAATGGCCTGGCTAACTAAACTAGTTGCTAAGAATATAAATAAATCTAGTGTACTTTGCCCCGGTTGTAGTTAAATACGGCATGAAAAAATATTTTACTTAAGTAAGCTGCTACTTTCCGCAAAACATGGTAAGGCGAAATGTTGGAGATATATATACTCTTCTAAATAAATAAATATACTAACCTCATTGGTAACTATATTTTCGAGCCGTTTGGGGTTGAAACTCTAGGACCGTGGGGTCCGAGCGCTCACAGCCTTTTCAAGGATATTTCTAAACGTTTAGTTGACACTTCCCGTGACCCAAGGGCTGGCTTTTACCTTGGCCAAAGGCTTAGCGTTGCCATACAACGTGGCAACGCCGCCAGTCTCTTGGGTACATTACCAGTTGACAGCGTTGAGGAGGTGTTTTGTGACGCCATTTTTTAAGTTTGTTGCTAGGTTATTTACTTTAGGTTATTTTAATTAATAAATGTAATACAATTAAATTAAATAATAATTCAGTATAATTTATAGGAAATATGTAGGAATGTAAATTATAGGGTCGCTGACACCACACTTCTATTGAGCTAACAAAGCTCGATTCTCTCATAGTTTCAATAGCAACCTCTGACACACTCCTCCATGCAAAACCGAGTTCTGTATGAGGTACTGTTGACTGGAACGTTATCATCATCATTTTAGCACACAACATACATCGCATTATTACCAAAATACAGCCTGCACCTCCAGATTTCGGCATGTTCGCGCCAGCCGCGGTGGCCACATGAACGAAACCATATTCATACAATCATCGCATAAAATTATCCGTAAAATAAAGCCAATTTCATCAAAAATATTATTGTGTTTTAATTGAAATCAAAGTTCTCCGCCTCTAAAAAACACCCATTAAGTTCCTAACCTAACCCGCGACCGTGTTAGTATCGATTATTTTACAATTGTAACAAGAAAACCTAACCTATCCGAAGCGGGGTGCACAAATTCAAGCTCGCTTTGCTCGCTCTTGAATACTACAAGGGCCCCATTATTCTCAACTGCACAGGGCCTCCAGTTGGTTAAAGATGGCCCTGGTTGCTGGTGATGTCATGCTTGCAAAAGAGCAAACATGTCCTCAATGGAACTCTGTTTTGCATAAGTATTGCATGCACATTTAAAACTGTCAAGCATAATCTATCGTCTATGGGCCGCTTAAGGAGAAGATTAAGGAAATTCTGAGGAGCTGGCGCGTACGCACCGGCAAAAATTACGCATCCGAGTTATCAACATTATGGATAATCGCAGGAGTCAAACTAACCGCAGTGCAATGGGGAGGCATATCCTTAGAGCAAACGCCTGCGTGATCACGGTACCCCTTAAGCCAGGTAAGTATGAGTCAGCTACAGAACCGCGCGAGGGTTATTCAGTGGCAGAGCATGTTTACACCGCGATCCAAATAACAGAGCTGAACGTACAACTCCATCTACCGCGGTAGTTGAAACTAAAATGTGGACATGTTTATTAGTTTTGAATCTAATAACTATTTTACGATATTACTTTAAAAACTGAATATTCAGTATGTTTGTGTTTCGAATCGATCCATGTTTTGCCTAGCAGCTGTATATAAATGAAGAATGAAAATGAATGCGTAACTAGATATCTATACATCTATTTATCTATACATACATACTCGTACATACATATACATATACAAATATATACATACAAATAAATGAAATTGAGGTTTCTGTTTGTGATATCAAAATAACAGCTTTTTATAATATTTACGGCACTTATAACAAAAACTTCTTTTTTCAGTTTTTGTCTGTCTGTCTGTTTGTTCCGGCTAATCTCCGAAACGGCTGCACCGATTTCGACGGGACTTTTACTGGCAGATAGCTGATGTTATAAGGTCTAACATAAGCTACTTTTATTGTTGAAAAATAATTATGGTCCCGTGCAAAAGAATTAAAACCCATGAAATTGTTAACGAAAGCCGATTCAAAGCGATGTAATCTTTTTTTAATAATAATTTCACGCGAACGAACGTCGCGAGCAACAGCTAGTTACGAATACCATTTTCAGAACGAGGCCATTGATTAAAGATGAACTTGACGAAATATATCAGCGTAAAAAATACTGTTCAACATTCACTACAATCTAAAATTCTGTAAAAAGCAAAAATACTAAAAAACAATATGAGAACGTGGGAGATAGCAGTTGGGACGCATCACGCAGCCCTAACGAAAAACATTTCCATACAATAAATAAATGCACACTGATTGCGAAGCGAATTCCAAACAAAATTCTCAGGGGGCTGATTTGTAACGCCAATCAGGTTTTGTAAACAAGCTTGGCGCCATACCCTCCGTCTTTCATCGTCCATTCTAAATAACTATACATCACAAGTCAACAAGGATTTACAACCTCAATTTAGGGTTGGAAAATCTCTTTTTAATTGCGTACCAGCTTTCCTTCGCGGCTGTCGTAAATTTCGAAGATGCTCGCGACGCTTTGTTCTACATTCAGAACAATCACAATAATGATCCCTTACAAATGAGGTTGAGGCAATTAAGGCCGACGAAAAATTTGAAGGAGGTACTTATTCACGATTTTTATTGTAAGTTTACTGACTGACTGTTTCTTTTGTTAACTTACTCTTTTCTTTTAAATTCGAGGTAGATGGGCTATGGGCAGCAACTATTTATGCATTTGTTTTATTAGACGTACCGGCAATCATTGAAATGAGTACCGCTACAGGACGTCAAAAAAAAAATAACGACGGGAAAAACGAGACATACGGCTTCATTAATCTTTTTTCGAGGTACAACAAATATGGCAATAATACGTAGTTTTGTTACACTTACATTAGCTCTTCTTTCCTGATAAACACACTAAAGTAACAACGTTCAACATCTACTTTCGGTTAAAAAATCTGCTAATTATTAGCTGATTCTTGAACTTAGCTATTAAGACTCCGACTTTTATGCACTTTGGTGGATATTTTTTTAGTAGACAAAGTTGTGCAGGTACTTTATTAAGTTATTTTCTTAAATTTTCAGTCAAAATTCCCGCCCGCCTCTATGCGCTGTCAAACAGGCCAGAAACAATAGACTCTAAACATGTTTATAAAATTTTTAATTCGAGGCGACCGTAGTAAAATAAATGTTTTCCAATTTAAAAAATCTAAAATCTACTCTATACACACGTTTATTAAAACATTTGATCTATTCAATGTTTAGTTATTTCTACCTATTTAAACGTCCAAGATTTATTTTCATCTGGCACGGTGCACGATTTTAAGAAATTTTCGAACAAACCAAAAACGAACGCACCCTACATTTACTTCACTCACTTTGTATAAGTCATACGCAGCAAATGAGGACCATAGACATCCAACTTGAAAGTAGAAAAATATAAACAAAATATTGTTACTGCTTTTAATATAACGAGATTGATGCAAGAATTTTCTCAGTGAAAGCTAATGTTTTGCTAAATAAATCTTTTAAAACCATCTTCAAAAAACCGGGCTGTCAAATCCATAAACAAAACAGAACTAGGAAATCGAAGGACAGGCGGACGTCGATCATCAATCAAATAAACCAATATGGCCGACTGCTTCCAATGGGGCTGTTCGCGGTTAAATTTTACAAATTTGCAGTTATAATTAAATAGTTTCTAAAGAAATTACATTGTCTTACATTATAATGTAAGTCAATGTACCTAATGAAGACTTTTACGTAAGTAAAGCAAATGAAAAAGTGAGATTTTGGATGTTATCCTTGACATGCCATGGGAAAGTTACTAAGTGGCCTCCGTATTTTACGTTTATTTGCTACATACAATCTCAATTTTCAGGTATGCTGAAGATGCCAGTTAACTCTGTGATTGAAACGAAAAAAGGAGTGGACAAGTCTAGATTTTCCCTGTCATTAAATAGGAATAATGCAACATATTTGAGCAACGAAAATAAGAAACCGACGGAGACCTCGAAGGAGAACGCAGACCCTTTTAGACAGTCGACTAATAGGAATAAAGAGAATAAGCCTCTAAAAAGGCCTCTGAAGAGTGTGTACGCAAATACTTTATCGGCTGCGAAGAGACTGAAGCCTCTTTCTGAGACAGGAAAGCCAGCAGGTATTGTGTAACTTACCGGTACTTGACGCCGACGATGTGCAATACTTCGGTGATTTATTGCATTTGTGCTCAGTGCTATCGAGGAAAATACTGTGTAGTGTTTATGCTTCAATATATTCCTTTCATTATTTTCTGTCAGTGGTGAGAATAGATAGTTAATGTTGATTTTATTCCATGTTAAAACAATTTTCGACGCATAAGTTGACCTAAAAACATACCCAAAATCAGAAATTGAACATTTATGTATAAAATGCTAGCTAAAATATAAATCTGACCATAAATCCAACATCTTCTGATATGAGTGAAATAATTATCAATGTACTTAGCTGTCAGATATCCTCTATGGCACAAGTCAACAAAGTAATCATCAAATAATCTAAACACAAATCTTGTTCAGAGTAATATCTTACATTTGTTAAATATTGCAGAAAAATCATCTGAGCTTGAGCTGATACTTTTGGAGCCTCCCTCTGTCAGCGCTGCCATGTTGAATGGCCACCATACATCGGACACTCAATATGCGGGGAGCACACAACTGCGGAAGACTCCCATTGCCACCTTATCTAATTTGGGGAACACTTGCTTCCTCAACAGTGTGCTCTATACTTTACGGTAATTATAATTTTTTTAAATTAAATTCACATTTTTTTCCAATGGGGTAGGTAGTAACTGCTGAACCTCGCCTGCTACAATTCTTACCTAACCGTGTTGCTTAGTCCACACTCAGTAATCATTTTTAGTGCTTTATTTAGTTATCACCTGTTAATCAGTGTATACTAATGTATATTTCTTTGTGACAATAAATATTATATTATTATTATTTTGCTATGCAATCTTGTGAGAGTATTCAGTTATGCCAAAATCAAAATATTAATTATCTAGTGGTTGATGTAAATGCAATGCAAATTATGTAAAGAGAAATTGAGTGAAAACTGCTACTCGTACAGACGAGTGCTATATTTCATATTCTAAGTATGTTTTATTCAATTATAGGTTGCTATAGTAATATCAGCTACATTTTCAAGTGTGATAGGTAGGTTAAGTTTAGCAGACATGCATGAGTTTCTATTAATTTCTTTCATTGCATTACATAAACATCAAGCCTATTTTCCCCAATAGGTTAGTCAGAGGTACCTGTAGTACACCCACATTATGCAAGTTATGTTTAAGTTCCATTAATTAGGATTGTTGCCTACAACTAGGATTTGTGCCTAGTTACATAGAAAAAACCCAATAATACTGTCACCAACCTGACCCAAGACCTCATGCAGTAGTGCTGGAGATCACTAGACGAACAAGCTAGTCCTTGATTCTATGTTAAGGGTTTGGTTTCCGCACTTAGTCCTTAGAGTGAACCATTGTATGTGAACTAGTCCTTGATTTTCCATTATGATTGTTACAGATACGCACCACGCTTTCTCCACAACCTACACCACCTGGTGTCCGACCTAGCTAGTGTAGAACAGAAGCTAGGCAGCATCAGGCTAAAGAGTTCCTCTCTGGGCCGCAGTGCAGCTGGGTTGGCCTCATCAGGCACCAGATCATGGAGCAGTAAAGACCTACTGTCTTTGGGACAGTCTGATAGTAGTGCGGGAAAAAGTAAAATACAGGTAATACTACTTAGTTGAAGCCTTTTTATTAATGTATGAATATTCTTTAGCCCCTAATAGAGAAGTATGGCAAAAGAAATGATGTGCTAATACCAAATAAATTGGTATGGTATGGAGGATTCTTTATAATAATAATAATAAAGCTCACAGCTCATCTCTCAAAAGATGACCTGCCCATTTGGAGGATTCTTTAGCCCCTCATTAATTGATTTTTGCTTTGTTGTGTATTGCTGACCTAAATGGTGCTTTGATTTATGAACTCTTCCTATATCTAACTCCTCTTCTCATAATTTTATCTTAGCATTAGGGATTTCCAACATATCTTTATTTCTAAACGGATGTCAGAAAGATAAGCGCAAATATTTCAGCAGTATTAAATATTTTCAAAAAAAATATGACAGTGACAATATTTACTGATTCATTGGGTTTTGATATGTATTAGTAATATGTACCTATCAGTTTCCTCAACATGTTACAAGAACTGTTTTCTTAATCATATATTTGTTTCGTTTATCATACGCAAGATGAGGGTCACAATTTATCTGATAAGAACATTATTGATAGTGATAATACAATCAGGTAGACCCAACTTCTGAATAAAGAATTTTTAGGTCAATATTTATTTATTTATTTATTTAGGATCTCCAACAAAGGATATACACAATACATGAAAAAAGTAAACGACGACAAAAGTATCACGCAGGTGTACTCCTTCACTTACAGGAGACCACAGCATGCAAAATAAAATGTAGAACTAAGCTAACAAAAATTAAAAATCAAAATTCTACTCAAAATCAAAACAAATTTGGTAATAAAGTTGGAAATATAAAATTAAAATTAAAAAAGTAAATAAAATTAACAATGTCAGTAGCAATTAAAAAATTAAAATCAAAATTAAAATCAAAAAATAATAAAATTATACACATAAAAATAATGAAAATAGTATTAATATTAAAATTGGTAATTAACAAGTACTTAGATAATTATATGAGGCTTTTTTTATAAAATATAATTAAATTTAAATTAATATAATTAATATTGATCATATGATTAGTGATTACTATATTTACTTAAAATGCGAAGATAATTTTTATCACCATGCTAATTGGGAAATGAATTTTAAATACCTAATCAACAAAAATACTTAGTAACGTTTTCTGCACAGCAACATCAGCCACCGTACTGGGTACAGATGCAACGGAATGGATGTTTGACCTTTTCAAACAGCTAACCCCTTTTTTGTGCTCAATATCTTAAGGTGGAAGCGCAAGGGTAGCCCGCGAAATTTAATTTTTCTCAAGTTTATTGCAATTTGCAGGTCAGTGTCAGGTTGTATGTTGATGAAAATATAAATCGCGCCAGTAATACGTATGGAGTTACAGAATTATAATCATTTAAATCATCAAAACAGCCCTCCAAGTTCATATAATCCCATTCAATAGCTATTTCATGAAAAAGTCACTCTTTGTGATTATATGAACTTGGAAGGTTGTATTGATGATTTAAATGATTATTATTCAGTAACTCCATATGTGTTACTGGCGCGATTCATATTTTAATCAACATACAACCTGACACTGACCAGCAAATTGCAATAAACGTAAGAAAATTTAAATTTCGCGGGCTACCCTTGCGCATCCACCTTAAGTAAAATTATGATATCTTGGAAGATTTTACAGTCAAGAGTATGAAAGGTTATTAGCCCAGTTTTGGCTTCTGATACCTAGAGCAACTGTTGTGATTCTGACAAGACAACTGTAATCAACGTTGGCTAAAATAAATAAATAAATATCGCTGGACATTACACACAGCGCCATCTAGGTGCCACACTAAGCAACGAGGCTTGTGTCGTGGACACCAGATAGTTGATGTTACTACATAGATACTTTTTGTTTGTAAATACATACTTATTATACATATAAACATCCATGACTCGGAAACAAATGACCATGCTCATCACACAAACATTTGCTCCTACCGGGACCCTAAGAACGTAAGGCAGTCTCACTACCGCTGCGCCATTCGGGTCGTCAATAAACAAATAATTGAGTTTACTAGACAATTGTGTCAACAATACAAAAGCTGTAGTTTCTACTTACTTATACAAGGTGTAAACAGACTCTCCACGCAACCATCAACCACATCAAACTAAGTAACTCAAAATTATTGCTGCCAAGCGAGTTTTTTTTGGGGTGAAAAATTACGTTTTACGGTAAGACACGGCAAGTCAATGTAACGCAGTCAAAACATTGTGCTGATGGGTGCATTGAAAAGCACGGTTTAAGGAGGTATTTAAAGTAAAGTTATATTATTAAAAACTTGTATTCAAAACAAACTTTTGAAAAAGTTGTAACTTTGACCCCCAATATCTCCGTAACTAGAAGGTTCCCTGGTATGGCCCAGAACAAAAAAATGGTCACAATGACTGGGAGAACAAGGTCTTTCGGCTTCATTAAGAGTATTGTTACACCCTTTATATGTTAGTTGGACACTCACCGTGTTAGCTGTTGACAAATATTATAAAATATCAATCCTCTGCTCCCCTTCAGATAGCAACCGAGAAGCTCCATGAGACGTACTTCAACCTTCGGGCAGCAGAGAGCAAGTGCCTCAACAGCAGCTCTGCAGACGCCAGCCCGGAGCCCTACGCTGCCGACGCCTTCTTAGCTGCCCTTAGAGATGTCAACTCCACTTTTGAAGGTATAGTAACATTAATGAGCCTTGCCTACTATTTTATACCATTTGTGTGTATTTTCCCGCGGCTTCGCCTGCGTGGAGGTCAAAAAGTATCCTACGGGAGCAAACTCTAGGGTTAAAAAGTATCCTGTGGCCTAAACCAGGGGGTCTAAAATGGAAGCTTTATCAGAATCATAAAATGAATCACGTTAAAAATTTAAAGTTCTTAAAATGGTCTTTATGGTTATGAATACAAAGTCCATTTTAAGAGTTTGAAATTTTATTATGATTCTGATAAAGTGGCCATTTTAGGCCCTCAGGTATGGTAAAATCAGACTAAATTAACGTGTGAAAGGTAACAGAGTTCCTTTCGCATTTATAATATTATAGTTAGCTGGATCATGTTACTTATCGAGTTCTACAGACCTTGAGAAAAACAGCCTTATATACTTATATTGCATAAGAAAATTACTTTTATGGATCAGAGCTACTATTCTTAAGGTGAAAGCACAGGGTAGCCCGCGAGATTCAAATTTTCTTACGTTTTTTGTAATTTGCAGGTCAGTATCAGGTTATATGTTGATGAAAATATGAATCGCGCCAGTAACACGATGTAGTTACAGAATTAAAATCATCAATACAACCCTCTAAGCTCATTTAACCCCATTGAATGACTTTTTCTTGAAATAGAATTTCGCGGGCTACACTGTTTCTTTCACCATCAGTAGACTGTTATTTTAGGATAATGTTTAAAATGACCGTGACATTGATGAGGTCATCCCATTGATATCTTTTAAATCTGATACCACCATGCACATCATAACATCTACAGTAGAATAAACTGATATTGTAGCACTCTAAAGGCCCATTTACATGACGTATTGATCGAAATATTGTGCAAGTATTGATTGGTCTCAAAATAGTTTGCGGCAGTTTGCGTAGTATTAGTCATAGATTTGTAACCCTCTACCACCCACACAAAGCTGATGAAACTGTTAGAAAGTGGTGCATGACGAATATTATGAAACATTTTATCTTGTGCTAGTATGCGTGATATCATTTTTCGAGAGAATTTACACAAAAAAAAAAACACATACATGGAAATTGCAACATAAGCTTATTTGCAAAGGCGAGCTTCACCTGAATTGGGTTTTCTTACACCAAACCGCATATATGCAATGTAATCTATCTTAAGTATGTTTAATTTACTTTAAAATAACATTGACGTAGACAGGTCTTACAATAGTAAGCCGACTATTAAATTATTCAATATTCTAAATTCTAACAATGCAACTGCGTTTGATGGAAAGAAAATTAAATTACTCACTTTAGTTGCCATTAATCTGTATTTCTTCCATTAAATATTTGTACAGGTAATAGACAACAAGATGCCCATGAGCTGCTCGTCTGCATATTGGACAACATCCGAGAAACATGTCGAGCCCTCAGTGCGCGCGCCAATAGGTTGCAGATACATGAAAATGGTGACAGGTAATATAACTCTTCTATTTAATGGTCTATTTGAATCAGCTTCAGACTTGAACACCTACTGATTTTGGCCTACATCGCGTTCCTATCTCAGATGCCAAAAGATTATTTATATTATATTGATTGTAGCAGAGTATAAGATCGCAGTGTCTAACATGAACTGGTGTCAAATCCAGACTGCTACTGAGAATTTCGTAATAAAAACTAATTGTTCTTGATCAGCTGAGCTTGTCCTCGAGGCAAAACCTGTCTAACAGAAAACTGCGATATAGTGAATTGCGGCAAGAATAATATGACCTTTTTTATGTTTGGAAATCCTCAATGGATGTCCTCCGCCGTGGGGTGGGCAGTCTCAAAATCCTACTGACTTTGTTTTCGTTTAAATAACGTTGACTCACATTAGGAATATGTCGTGTATTATGGATGCGTTTACAAACATTTAAACTCACATACACATCCAAAACCACTACCTGTAGGCCATAAATATTTGTTCCGTGCGGGTATCGAAACCCCGACACGCAGCGCAGCAGCCAGCCGCTCAGCCACTTCGCCAACCATACCATCTAAAACCACACCGTGTTCCTCTTCGTCACTTCTGACTGGTGTCATCAGTCTATAGCAGTGCACTGCTGGACATGCCTCCTCAATCGCACGCCACTTAACTCGATTCTCAGCAACTCTCATCCAGTTGCTACCAGCCACCCTACGAAGATCGTCACTGAATGAGGTGCGGGGACTAAATTGCATTCTCCACAATCACCCCAACAGCAAGAATAATTGAAGGCATATCTATCATAGCTTACATTATTCTAGCAACGGCATAGGCCGCCAGCCTAGTTTAGAAGGCGACGGTGGCAAGCCGACGCTGGGGAACCTACGCAAGTCCTGGAAGAAACGCAAAGAGGTGAAGGCGAGCGACAAGAGTCGAGCGTCGCCCACTGAAGACCGTCCTCCTTCGCCCACTGACCCTGAGAGAGATGAGAGATCCCGGCCGGGCTGGGACTTCGTCGCTGATGATTTTGAAGGTGACTCATTACTTGGAATTAAGCTATAAAACGATTGCCTTAAAATTACAGGACATTTGACATTCCAAATTTGACTGTAAAGTGCAAACTCCATAGTTAAATTAAAAAGTTAAATAAGTGTGGTATAAACTCATTAAGTATCAATTCCTTTGATAAGCAGATTGGTTATTGTTCTTGATTTATGTCGCGTGAAATAGAATGTAGACGCAACTGAAACCCATATTATTTTCACCCGGCTGCGACGAAGCCCAAATAGAGGGTTATGTGTTTTTCTCCAGCAGTTAGTTGCTATTTACGACCTTATATGAAGAGAGTGTCATTAACAATCAAATAATATTAAATTAACAGGCACAATGGTGGTCCGCACGATGTGTCTAGAATGTGAAGCTGTGACGGAGAAAGCGCAGGCGGTGTGTGAACTGTGTGTGCCTGTAACTGACGATGACACGGAGGAGGAGCCTTTTCGCGCCGCCTGCCTCTCTACCGAGTACTTACGCGATCAAAATAAGGTATGTACAGAAACCTGTGGTAGTATTACCCTTTTTCCTGTAGTTATTTTTAGTTCTTAAGGTGGAAGCGCAAGGGTAGCCCGCGAAATTTAAATTTTCTCAAGTTTATTGCGATTTGCAGGTCAGTGTCAAGTTGTATGTTGATGAAAATATGAATCGCGCCAGTAACACGTATGGAGTTACAGAATTATAATCATTCAAATCATCAATACAGCTCTCCAAGTTCATATAATCACATTCAATAGCTATTTCATGAAAAAGTCACTCTTTGAGATTATATGAACTTGGAGGGTTGTATTGATGATTTGAATGATTATAATTCTGTAACTCCATACGTGTTACTGGCGCGATTCATATTTTCATCAACATACAACCTGACACTGACCTGCAAATTGAAATAAACGTAAGAAAATTTAAATTTCGCGGGCTACCCTTGCGCATCCACCTTAAGTAAGGTACTTGCTACTTACTTACGTTGGCATGTCCTTCGTACATTGCGCACTCCATAATGCTGACTGCATAATTTCAACGGCACAACACGGGCCACTGAATTATGGTAGTAGTAGGAATAGTGAGGATTTAGTTGGTGAGAGTCCAACTTGATCCTCTGTTATCCCCAAACAGAGGGAGGTGTGACTTAATCCGAAACCCAATAAAAAAGGGTTATTAAAATATATGGCAGTAATAATTTAAAAATAACATTGAATGAACCAACAATTCCAGTACTGGTGCGAGCGCTGCCTCCGATACAACGAGGCGCGTCGCTCCGTGGCGTACTCTCGCCTGCCGCGCTTGCTTGTGCTGCAGCTGAAGCGCTTCAGCGGCGGCATGGAGAAGATCACGAGGCACGCGCCCACGCCGCTGCTCATGCCGTGCTTCTGCGAGCCCTGTGCCAAGAGACCGCCGGAACAACCGCCCACGCACAGGTATGATAGAAATAATGTAATTATGATAATCAGATCGTATCGTCGGTCATTACATCAACATCATGAGCATCATTATCCTTCCTGAACGTAGGTATCACCACACTACCGTCAGTTATATGAAAATATGACATAATTTTCAGATACATCTTATGGGGCGTGATTATGCACCTGGGTCAGACGCTGACAGGCGGGCACTACGTGGCGTACGCGCGCGACGCCGCGACGTCGGCGACGTCGTGCGCGCGCGACGCCGGCGGCGGCGGCGACGCGGCGCCGGGCGGCTTCATGCGCGCGCTGTTCTCGCGGCCGCGCGCGCCGCCCGCCTGCACGGCGCGCGACTGCTGCGTGCCGCGCCCGCGCCCGGCGGCCGCGTGGCTGGCTTGCGACGACGAGCTCGTGAAGCCCATCTCCAACGAAGAGTTCGAGGACCTGTTGTCCGCCGAGCCCGAAATGCGCTCGGCCGCCACGCCCTACCTTCTGTTCTACGTCAAGAGCGAGGTCGGCTAGTGCCGCCCGCCGTGTGTCGTTAGTAGTACTCGATGTGAGCTCCGTATCTACCGTTTCAAGTTCACCCATCTTCCGATCTCATTCAAAAAAATTGGATAGTGCGGCCTCCTTAAATCGGATACTTAAGTGTAGGACGGTCCTCCTATATCGGAAGTTGTGTAGAACCGTTTAATATACTCGTTCGCTTCAGTTGCGGGGCGCCCGGAGGTCGTCCGACGCGTGCTGACAGTGAATGTGTCGCGGCGTTTTACTGTTCATTTAGCGATCGTCCTGTGAGCCGTATCTTTTGTTTGTTTACATGCTTAAAAAGACATAGGATGTAGGCGCGGACCGTGAGTGTCGGCCTGACGTGATATTATGAGTGTAGCTAAAATATTATATTAGGATGTTAGAGAGATCGATCAAAATATATTGTAAAGTATACATATAAATACATTCACAATATTTTCACTTGTTACAATCTGACAATATGAACTCGAGTAAGAATAAAATAGTTTGAATGTACCTTCTTAAAAGTATACATACATACTGACTGTATATTGACGTTGATGCTATATTATCTATATTTAAATATTATATAACTGCGCTGTTGACGAAATTATTTATTGGCCTAAAATTTAATTGTTCCAGAATTGAATGCCCAGAAGTTGCTATATTCCCTTTTTTAAATCATAAAATAACAAAACTATCCATGGTCCAAACTCACCACGTGCCCGTCAATTATAATGTTACATATTTATTTAAAAGCCATTTTACAAACTATTATACTATTAATACTAAGACTAAAGTTCAGAATACGCGTTTTTTGATTGCAGCTTAGCTACATACCCTACCCTATTCTCTAGTTTTCATATCAATGAGTATGTTACAAATTAAAGCATGTTAACGAAAGTAGAAAATATATTTTTATGGCACTTTTTTGTTAGTAGTTCACAAAGTATGTACATATAAAAACGAGTGCAAAATAACATCGTCAAAAATACAATTTTGTCAATACGTATCAACATTCAATACAATTCAAATCACATCTTACGATGTTAACTGTGACTTAGTATGATGCGAGTCGCATGTTGATAATGTCTCAAAACGTTGAGTACCTACATAAGAGTGCCTCAGTAAAGTAGGCGTCAATTGTGTTAGTAAAATGGTCATTAGTTTATATAAAAGTGTAGTATACAAGTGAGACATTAACAACTTCCTTAGTCTAGTTATTCCAGAACCTTCTGGATTGTTCGATCAGACGATTTGTTTGAAGCGTCTACATACTCATACTATCTTAAACTTACGCACAGAGTAGTCAACTTATAGGATTACAGAAACTTCGAGACTACAACGATCAATGCTTGCTATGAAATGCGACTGCTTTCTTTTTTACAAACTTTTAAATACTGTGCTATTGTGTTACGGCTAGCTCTTGCTACCATGATAATACTGTGTATTTTTGTATGGCAGCTAGTATATTGTATCTAGTTTTATTTCTGTGTATATTCAAATATGTATAGTCTGTTCTCGATTTGATACTGCAGTCGTTTTTGTAAGGAAAATTCTCGGATATATATGCATTAATGATTTGGTTAAAAATGCTTATAATGTTCATTGTAAAAAAGATTTCAAAGACTACTGCAGTAAATAATTATTTCTTATGATTGATTGTCTTATGAAGTTATGACTGTGGCTGCAAATTATATATAAATATTATTTTGATTTAGTCATAATGGAGAAAGTCGAATATTGTAGTAGTGGAAAATTAACTTATCTTAAACTAAGCATAAGTTTCAATGTATTTTTATAAAACAGTTGGAATGTTTATAGTTATAACTTTGTGATAGTTCATTGCTACAGTCATCGACTTTTCTACTTATGTCCGACTTTCGAGTACTCAACCGAAGCTAAATTACTTAATTTTTATGTGTTAATGCGGATGCCATTCCAAAAACCTTTCAAAAAGGTAGAATTCTTGTCAGTAGCTATATGACTTTGTTTTTATTATCGAACAACATGTTATTATCGTTCATTTTCATTGTAAATTCGATTTGGATAATAAAAATAAGTTCAATGACCTTTTTTATTCATTGTGGAGATGAAATTCACCTTTGACAGGCAGTAATTAGCTAGTTTTGTAAACCCAGACTTTCGCCCAGATAGTCCCGCGTCAATCAGCGAGACTAATGCCGACGAAACTGAATGAGGTCGAGTGGCAGTAACCAAGACGCAGGCAATTTCTAAACCCAGTTGTTTCTTCCTAAATCTTAGAGCCGCTACGCTGAGGAGAGGCTACAATGCAATCACAAAGTTGATGCACGAACTGCTAGAGTATTTATGTTCTGTGTGCACGAAAATATGACGTGCTAAGTAAAAAAATTAAGCATGCTGCTTGTTTCTATTACGATGATTATCTATTTCCCACGATTTATATCAATATTCTGTTACGTTGCTTTAGATCATCTTGGGATTATTCGTTATCTCTATTTAATGTTTAGTAAAGAAGATATGGACACCTATAAATAATCTAGCAAATAGTGTGGTTTAATTTATTGACAGCTGATGAAGATAAGGGTGTAGGTAGAGTTATCACTTCCAAGATAAACCGACGGGTCACCGGGAACAGTTTAGTGACAGATTTCAGTGTGTTAACGTGTCTGCTTTATTTAATATATTTGATTTAAATTTACAAAATGAAGGCCGTTGAAACAAGGAGTAGGTTCACAAAGGTATGTATAAATGTGTTGTTACATGGGCGACCGAGAGATCGGGTAAAAATAGAGAAACGAATTTTCCCAGTTATGAGACTAGCTAGATCGATTTTTCGCCGCCGTAATTTAAAATAATACAACATTCATAGAAATTGTATAGAGCCGTTTTCGAGAGCGTGATTGATTACAAATAAGTATATTGAACTTATTATTATTGATTATCATTAGATGTATACTGTTAGTTTTGAGTTCCCGATAATTGCGGCACTGTTGCAAACGTTTATTATTAGTGACCATGAGAGTTTAAAAACTTTTACTTCTGATTATTTCAAAAATAGATTTAACCGCATGGAGACAAGGGTTCCAACTGCGAGTGTCTTGTCAGGTTCTTAGCAACAACAATTTTATTCCTAACTAGCACCCCGTCCCCGCCACAGAGCATCTTATATATGGTCCCCGCTTCGCACGGGTGCCTATGTTACTCAGGGTGAATGTAGCTTTCTAATGGTGAAAGAATTTTTGAAATCGGCGCAGTAGTTTTTGGGTTTATTCATTACAAACATACACACCAAAAAACAAATCTTTCCTCTCTATACTACTAGTGTAGAAGTGTAGATACCATTAATTGGAACGTAATATGATTACTTTTTATCTATTCTGCTTCAAATAAATTGAAAAAACATTCAGATATTGATTTTTATTTTCAGTAGATATTGTGGCATAGGTTAAACATTTTGGTGACACGTAACTTTTTATTTTAATCAAAGCAGATACTTTTAAAATTCATAATTATTATTTAGCTTGCCAGCGTTATTAATTTGGGCTCGTCAATCAGTGTTTTGATTTTTGAAAAATGTTCCAAGTTTTGCCGGTAGGTCTGATATAAAATGACGTTTTATTGACTACCTGATTACCTACTTGTCTATGACATTGAGTTGACCTCTAAAAGTCCTTGCATAGCCGCTGTCAAACTACAGAAAGTTGTGTGATAGTGATTACGGAATTACATGTTTCATTGAATATTATAATTTTTAAATCATCATAACAATGGCATTTGTAAGTAAAAATATATTTATCATTACATTATACTTTATAGCTAAAGTCAGGTTGGTTTTTAAAGTTTTGATTAACTTTTTTATTACCATGTAGACCCAAAGTGACGTACTTAGAGCAATAGAATCTCGGAGCAAAGTCAATTTAACACAGGTTTTCCACTGCACACAGGTACAATTGATCGATAATACAATCAACACTGGCCGCGGGCCAAATAAATAAAGACATATTAAGCACATAGTTTTTTTTTACTAAATAAATGAGACCGGCATTTTTGTACATGAGATAAAATGTCATTGACGTGTAAGAACCGTTAAATTCATGTAATTATTATATTGAAAAAATCAGGATATCTCATTAAATTAATCAATGTGTTTTTTTTCGTGGAATTTATAACCTAAAAAGTTACACTAGGTATTAGGTTTTTCGAAGGTTACATACATAATGTTATGTATTTTATTATAATAAACATAACACTTGATTCGCCTGGAATTATATTACATACATTGTTTAGTTATTAGGTCCGTTTAAGCACATATTATTTCTTCAACCAATCCATTTAGAGTAACAGCAGTCCCAAAATAACTTTGGTTACCAACCTACAAAATTCACATTTTACGAATTGGATCTTCAATATAATATGATGAATACCTACATAAGAAAACATATATGTATAATAAAATATCTATACTTATATACATAACAATAATTATTACTAATAATATTATAAAGAGGTAAAATTTGTAAGTTTGTATGCAGGGGGTAATCTCTGGATCTACTGAACCAATTTTGAAAATTCTTTCACTAATAGGAAGATACATTATCCCTGAGTGCTATAGACTGTATTTACAACGTGCGCGTGGAATCATTTCCGACCAAAACGCTAGCGAAGCCGCGGGCAGCAGCTAGTAATAATATTTTAAAGAGGTAACATTTGTTTGTAAGTTTGTATGTAGGGGTAATCTCTGGATCTACTGAACCGAATTTGAAAATTCTTTCACTAATAGGAAATTACATTATCCCCGAGTGCCATATTTGCAACGTGTCCGTGGGATAATTTCCGACGAAAACGCGAGCGAAGCCGCGGGCAACAACTAGTCAGTCATAAAACTCATAGCATGCGTTTGATGACTGATCAATGATTAAATACAATATTGAAACCAAAGTCTGTATTTTGCCACTAGGCTTTTCTTTTCCTTTTTCATTTATGTCTATCTAGCTCGTTTTAAGGCTTAGTTACATACTATAACTTCTATTATGCGCCTCTGCCTCAATCGTAATAATCGTAAAATATTTCACAAATATTTATTTATTTATAAATAAATTGGACGTCGATAATATTTTGTTTCTTAGCATGCAAGTTGCAACATGACAGATCTACACAATGGCACCTTCGCCTTATAGGGTACGAAAGGAAAAAATATCCGCTGCTGTTCCCTACATTTCGTCAACATAAAGTAAATATATTTTATGTATGTAGCAATCGTTTTTTGGACCTTTGTGACATTTAGCAGGTATCTACATTAAGTAACCTCAGAAGGTTCATTCAATAGACTTTTGTTTTCTGATCCCTAAAAGAAATAAGATGTATTGGCATACATTTTTTTTTGTATAAATCGCTCCCTCTCTTATTCACAACTGCTTTTACAGCATCTTTCAATGGCAGGTCGAAATGTTCAAAAAAAAAGGTCTGCTAAAATGTTATTTACCCCTGCAAATATCGATTGCACAAATGAAAGTACGTTGTTACTAACCGGAAGTTAAAGTTGTCAATTTTGACAACAGGCGTCAAAAATAATGCGGTAAAAATAAAACAAGCAACTTGAAAGCGCTATGTCGGTCTTGCTTGAGATAATTTTGATATTTCATTTAAACAATAATGGTTAATCCAAAAACTAGTGATATCTGTTTGAACCAGGAGACAATATTGGCAAGATTTCAAATGTGTAAATATAGAAGAAAACCGATCTTGTTCCTCACTGCACTGAAAGGGTTTCTGCAGTTAGTTGTAGCTTGCGCCAAATAATTCACTTTATGAATGAATTATGATGAAAATCCAGTGATAATAGGTGGTCTAGTTGGTTTTGGTGGATTTACTCACCCCTCGGTGGTCGCGTCGTTGTTCTGCGCGCGCCACTCGCGTCTCGCAAAGTACGCAACTCAGTTCGTGCGGCGCTGCGGGAATCCGATTTTCATTCGGAAGGGCAGTTCAAGATCACGAAAGCCGGCAGTCCGACCTCCCGCGTTGTTCAGTGAAAGATTTCTGCATAAAAACACTATCGCCATGGTTTTTCCTACTGTCTACGATGGCAAAGTCGAGGTAATATCCCTTTGTAAGCTATTAATCTATTTTCGTCCCGTATTACGATTACGTGAGCCTACGATTTGTTACGGCTGTGCCGTTACCTTGGCGATCATTTTTCACGCCGGTTTTGTCGTTCTAATTAAAATATTCCTTTAGTTTTGATGTAGGTGTGAAAAGGATCCATTTTCTGTGAAAATTGCAGTGTTAATGTAGATGCTCTATCACAGTCTGTAAACTAACTGCATGCCTACCATAATTATGATATGTAAAATCTTCCGTTCAGATAGCTACTACGGTAAAGATATAGAATAGACATAATGTGCAGTTCAGAATTATTGAAAACCATTCAAGATTAGCTGGTATCAGCTGTAATCACAATAGCAATCAACATTATCAGTACCTACAGTTGCAGTTGCAATATTATTTTATTGATTTCCTGTAACTAATTGGATAGGCATTAGCCCTTTAATTATTAGAAAATAATGATTTACAATTGGGTTTTTGGGTACTTACTTTATTATTAATTCAGTCTCAAATAAATTGAAAACTAATAATCCATTAATTTGTGGTCTGCTTGAGATAAAATAGATATAATAGTGAAAATAAAAAGTGAAAAATAATTAACCACTGCATACACCAATTTCTTGAATTACATCTAGAAGTTCTGGAACACAGCTATATTTTCCTTTTTTTTAATTCTCGAGTTCCACTATACAATATTTTAATGGCCATATTGTTCAGTTTGAAATAAGAACCATGGTCTATGGTGACATGATCTCATAAACAACACAATAGTTTGATGCACATGACTTCACTGGAATAGATTATGACTTTATGACTAAAACGAACCTATTGTAATCATTTCCTGTTACATTTGGTAAAGTACAATTAGCAATTGTAGTCTATTGCTGACTAGCACAAGGTCGAACTCTAACCCTGGATTTTGGAAAATTGTGTTTAATGAATAGCCCATTGTCTTTGTCTCAATAAAACGGTACAATAAAAATCAAAGCATTTATATCAAATAAACCATTAAGGGTACTTTTTATGTACTTATCAAAAACAAGAGTATGTTATGATTACAGTCCCAGGCACCAGGCACCAATGATATGATAAAGCATAGCACAATAACTTTAAAAGTACTGTAAATAATCTTTGCAATATTCAATTATTGAGGGTACATTAGAATATCTTCACTTCTATTAAAAAGAGAAAGAAATTCTGTTTATTGGCATTAAAACAATCAAAAAGTACCATAAAACCAAACAAAATAAAATAAATAAAAACCTTTTAATGCCAAAAAGGCTTCAGCTCATGCCTCATACCAGCACAAGGTACAATACCACCTGATGCTGATTTTCTTGATAATGATTGAGTTGAAAATGAGTGATGTACCACTGATACTCAAAACTCGTTTATCGAAAAAGAAGACACTTGCTGTTCCCAAAGTCACGAACTACTTTGGTAAGCGCACTAGAAAATATGTAGTTCCGACGTTAGAAAATGAGTTACCCCCACAGTTAATATCGCATGCCAAATTAGCCAACCAGCAAAAACATTACCTCCCATTGTGTCCATAGCTTGTTTTGCATCCATGGACAATAGTAATCATTTTCCATGGATGTATGTGCATGAATCTGTAAATTCATTTTCTTTTTTATTTTAATTATTTTATTTAAAAAATCGAAATTTGTTTTAATGTTAATGTAAAACGAGAACAACTGCCGACAAACTGTTTTGCAGTTTGGCAGATTTTTTATATGTTATATAATTACAGATTTTGAATAAACAAATAAAAAAAAATTAAAATACCAGTCAGTGCCAGTCTGATTGTGCATCAATGTCAATGCTATTAGAGCAAGTTAGTGCAGAGTGGATCTTTGCATCACTTCTCGTCAATTCCTTGTTTTATTGTACTAGTATGTTAATTAACTAGGTACCTACTGTTTACCTAAATGTATTTATTACACAGGCATGTGTTTAACTGTTCATAGGTCATCAGATCATGTACGTAAAATTCTAATTACTTAAAAAAAATTACCTAATTAGTAACTGAAAATGTACCTGTTTTCACCAAGTGGAAAAGTCCTCGCTCATGAAATTGGGCACTCGCTCATCCCAGAGCACACGCGAGCACATGATTTGAATGATTATAATTCTGTAACTCCATACGTGTTGCTGGCGCGATTAATATTTTCATCAACATACAACCTGACACTGACCTGCAAATTGCAAAAAACGTAAGAAAATTTAAATTTCGCGGGCTACCCTTGCGCAGAACTTATTGATTCCTCTCACACTTCTGACGTACGACCTTTCACTCGCTAATCGCTGTTCAATATTTCATAAGATAAGGTACCTAGGTAAGGTTTTCAGTTGATAACTGTCCAAACCTAATAAAATATTACGGTCGTAATCTCGAATACTCACACGATTCGTAGAATTCGCTTATGCAACTGAAGCCCTACCGTATTATCAGGCAATGCCAGCGATCAACATATTATTACTTTACTAATTAGTCAATTAAACGTGTCATTATACGTACTACCGAGGTCATTGACGGTCGATCACTTTTCAACCTTATAACTTAGGGTATTAGGGTGAAAGTGGTAGACCGTAAGTGAACTTGGTAGTACAAACTTCAGAGTTCAGACTTCCATACATTAATTCAATGCGGTATATTATTATGGCGGCAGCTTGCATTATGTAGGTCTTAGTATTCGTGGAAAGCTGGTAGGTAATCATCGATATAGTTTCCCGACATACCTAGGTTGATAGTGTAGTGCGGCAGGTCATAACGTAGAAAAGCAAGTATTACTTGCTTTTCTACGTCGCAGTTAGCGTCTTGCAGTCTGTTATGACTTCAATTAGAAAATCATTGCTAACGATAGGGGAACATTTCATTAGGTACTACTTCTCTTGATACCTCTCCAATTATTAAAGATAGGTCATCAACTCGAATTTTTCACCTTGTTCTTTGCGAGGTTAAATAGCTCAAAATCACTCATGACTGGTACATTACTGCATTACTGTCGATTATACAAAGCAAGGGAACCAAGGTTACCGACTTAGCCCGAAAGAGGCAGTGGGCAGGGCACATTGCTCGCAGAACGGATTGCCGATGGAGCCGAAAAGTTCTGGAGTGGCGACCACGAACCGAAAGACGTTGCGTTGGAAGGCTTCCCAATAGGTGGACCGATAAACTGGTGAAGGTTGCGGGGATCCGCTGGATGCGAGACGCACGGGACCGGTCAATGTGGCGACACTTGGGGGAGACCTATGTCCAGCAGTGGTCGTCTTTCGGCTGAAATGATGGTGATGATTATACAAAGCAGCCTTATATAGTGATGGGAGGGAGCAGACCTCCTGGAAACGTCACCTTTAACGACGAAATAACAGTTCTCTTTCTTACATATTTGTTTCAATAGCCATGAATAGCTACTTGCATGACAATCGTGATCTTTTTGTTTGTGTTCAATATATAACGTCACACAATACCGTTTCCATGTGACTAAGTACTTACCTAGATTTATAGATAGGTAAATACTTCACTCAGTATGAGGTATTGAAGCACGCTCCAAGCACAGTAAAGATGAAGAGTTTCCGGTTTTTTGCTAAGCGTCGTAGAGTTATTCTAACTATAAACCAGGTACTGAAGTCAAGGGCGTATAAAATGGATTTTGCAATCAATAGGTCTATATGGGTACGCGTTGATACGTAAGTACCACAGTAGGTGTTGGTTGGTATGACTAAGTAATGGTATTCAGCTGCATCCGATTGGACTGGAAGCTGACCCCAAAGTTGTAATGGCTAGCAGGCAGCGATCTGCCTAGCCTTTTCATGGCAGGAACTGCACGATACCTCACTCGTTCCTCAGTCTATAGTTTAAAGTGTTATGTTTTTTGCAGGCGGGTTCCAATGACAAGCCTGCGATGCAGATGGGGGCTGCCAACGCGCCCTCGCACTTGCAGAACATGTGCAGCCTGGACATCGACTCAAAGTGCTCATTCGTCCGTCTGTCCGGCATCATCTGTACCATCGGTGAGTATACGGTCTAAGCGCTCAATACCAGATACCTTATTCAAATAATTTTCTTAACTTGTACATTTTAAATAGAACCGTTCACATAAACCACGATACGATTATTCTGTCGTCCGCGATTATTTTGTTTCGCAAAACGAGAGCAAATTGAAACTACAGTCGTCAACTATCAACAGGCAGTAGGAACTCTAAGTATAGAAAATGAATATGGCATGTGGTGGTGGCGCTAAAATAGTACCTAAACATTGGCAGGCGATGAGACGGCCCTTTAACAGATGGATATCTCCAAGGCTAAAGTAAACAGTACGCGCTTACCGATGTAATGCAGATTTAATGACCTCTCCATCATGCCGGCGTGGTAGACCGGACAGCTGGCGATCTTCTAATCTCTTTTGATTTGTCTTACTTATCATGATTAGTAGACAATGTGTGTACCTATACCTATGATTGTATTGGTTTCCGTAGCAAACAAAGTAACCACTTGCGGATGGAGCAAACAAGACCGAACGACAGCCAATTAGGTACCGATTTACGGTTCAAAAGCAACTGGTTTCCTGTTCCCCATTTTATCATTTTTCTTTACAACCAGGTCCCGTATCTCGCGACCCAGCCATGCTCGAACGCATGATGGAGACCGGCATGAATGTGGCCCGCATGAACTTCTCCCACGGCTCGCATGAATACCATGCGGAGACTATCAAGAACTGCCGCATTGCTGAGAAGAACTACAGCGCCAAGCTTGGCACCCCCTTCTCTCTGGCCATCGCTCTTGATACCAAGGGGCCTGAGATCAGGACTGGATTGTTGGAAGGTGTAAGTAGCTTGGATTTAAGTAAATGTGTATAACATCTTTACCTGTCGAGAGCAACCGAGCTTCATTTTCTTTCTCTTGCCCTGAGTCTTATTTATTAAGAGACGGTGTAGCATATGTTCTTCTCCTATAGGTACAGTCTATGAGCAATCCCAAACCACAAGCGTAGACGAACTTAGCATGCTGAATTACCGACTGTAAACTGCAAAATGCAAGGCAAGGTAGCTGACAAAAGCAAGATTCATGTAATTTATTATATCTATGACTCAGACCTATGGACCCTTAAGAGCGGCCAACCCGTCATACTTTTCATACAAACTCTCGTACGGGATTATGCCGATGTTACACATCTATCTTTGTTTTTTTTTTTCAGTAATATGTATGTTGTGCACTATATCTAGGTTTCTATGGTTGCAAAAAATAAAACAAGTAGAAACAAATTCAGTGTAAGCCTCCAAAAAATTGCAGTTTTGCACAAATTTTACCTGAACTTTGGCCGTTCATATTGTACTCATAAACTGTAAAAATAAAGAAAACATTTCGATAGAAACCTTTCAAATGTAATGGAGATTCTTAATGACAAATATTTATTTCACACACTTGTAAGACTTATTCAAAAACACGTATTTCCTGGAACAAGTTTAAGAAATTTTCGAACACTATTTTTCGTTCAATGTCATCGCGTTAGGCGGTATGAGGTGCGCGGGAGATGAGATGTGCGGGGTCGGGGCGGGGTAAGACGAGGGAGTTGAAAGAAAACGCCGCTGTGGCTCTGGATGAAACAACAAGCTTTTTGACCATGCTCGCGTTGACGATAGACGCGCCGGGAAGGGCCCTCTAAAAGCCGTTTTGCCTTAAGGGCATAGGTCTTTACTTTAAATTACCTTCAAGCCAGCACCAGAACAGCAACAGAGAAGCCTATTTAACTCCGTACTTTCTATCAAACACCACAAAAAGAGTACTTAAAACTATTAATATTATACCCAGGGTGGCTCCGCGGAAGTAGAGCTCAAGAAAGGTGACAGCATCAAGCTGACCACCGACCCTGCCTACGCCGAGCGTGGATCCGCCTCCGTCATCTTCGTGGACTATAAGAACATCACCAACGTCGTCAAGCCTGGCAACAGGATCTTCATCGATGATGGTCTCATCTCTATCATCTGTGCGTCTTCCAGCGTGGACACTCTTGTCTGCACTATTGAGAATGGAGGTGAGTTCATATTTTTATTCACGATTAAAAAATAAAACTAACGTAATTAGTTCAGCTGATGATTGAATTAGTTTTAGTCGTAAAAAAATTTAAATAATGATTGAATCAATTTTAATTTTCAATGTTGATTGATAATTTGATTAAAATACTAATGTCGAGGAAATTGTATAGTAAACGAATCACAAATGGTTTATTCATTTATTAGTCATTCATACATGGTATGCAAATAACAATATTTTCATATTTTTAATCAAACGGATGATTTTCTGTTTGAAATATTGGTTTTATACGTCAATGTTTTCGATTCGTTATATTTAAATTTTTTATGACGACTCTTTTCTCAAACATCTCATATTCTCATCAGATGTGTGATTTCGGAAGACCCTTTCCAAGTGACGACACAAACAGCGATAGAATGTGGTAATAAACATAAAAGTCCTAATTACCTGGCTTATTTTAAAATGAAAGAAAGTAATATTTAAGAGTTTAAAATTTTATTGCTTTGTGTCTGTAGTTACCCGGTCGGTCCACTTTCTGGATAATATTTTAATGCCTCGTTTTCAAATACGAAGTTAAAAAAATAATCCAAACTTAAACTAATAACTAAGGATTACTCCATTTTAGTAGTGACTAAAAATAAATTATCAATCGCGATTGATTTAACTAAAATAATAACTAACTTTTTAGTTTGATTCGTCAATCGATTGAAAATATTAATGACTAAGCCCAACTCTGATAGCATTATAATCAGCGTTCTGAACCCTGGCAAAAGGATCTTCTTCGACGATGGTCTCATCGTCATTATCTGTCTTCTTCCAGTGGGGACACTCTCGTCTGTACTATTGAGAATAGAGGTACGAGGATGGGTCAATAAGTTTGTGACATGAAAGGGAAGGGGGTTGAAACTATATTTATTTTTTCACCGTAGGTAGCCATAATCTTTTCGGCCGTTTTTGACACATGCAACTCCTTAAGCCGTTCCCATTTTTATTTGTGCCATTGCATGGACTCTTGTTTCAACTCGGGCTCATAATGATGGTCCCAAGTTTCATACCCAGTGACAATTTGGTTCATAAATTCATCCCTGCATTCTGACTACACAGCTCCAAAAACTCGCGGATATACCCGATATGCTGTTGTTCCTGTTTTTGCTTTGTGTTATCTTCCCGATTGACTTGTTTATCCTGCGATATCCCAAAGGTCAATGAATTGATCGGGCTAAAACGTATTATTTATTGTTATATAATGTCACCGAGTCGAACAGTTAAAAAAAATACCTTCACCCTCTCTAACCCCTATAAGTCACGAACTTTTTGACCCACCCTCGTACCTACCTTTTTGTCAAGGTTTTTTAGGTCGGTTGCGTAAAACCATTGTTGTAACTTAGCAACAGTGGAGATGGAGCAAGGCACAATCGGTTCTTGGAATTGAAACAGTGGGTACTTTTGTTCTCTTGGCTTGACTTATATAACTCATTAGCCAAAGCTCCTCTACCAATAAGGGCGAGATTGCGGATTAATAAATAAATAAAAATAAAATCATTTGAATTCGAGTATCACCGACTCATAATAAAAATAATACACTCATAAAGACACAATACAGACACTTCATTTTTAATTAAATTCAATTCATAACAATTTAATTTACTCAATTAAATTCATTCATTCATTGAAATAAACAAATTCAATTACAACGAGTCATACACAATAATAAAAATAATCTTAATTATATTAACAACTTACATAAAACCAGCCAAGTGCGAGCCGGACTCGAGCACGGAAGATTCCGTTCCGTTTTTACCCCTTGGTTACGGAACCCTAAACATAAGGTTTGTTAGTCGCATCAGCCTGCCACGAATGTCGCTTACAACAGTGGGAGATGATGGAGCAATCAAGCCTACCCTCGAGCGCGGCCAGCATGCTGCTGGCGCTCCCCCGCACTCGCCGCACCAGCGACGTGCCTCTCTTGCACTCAATGGCGTGGAAGCAATCCACGCCATTATTAAGGCCATTTTGGCAATTTTCTTTTGGGGAGAATTTCGTCCTTCGAAAGTCAAATGAAGAAGCTTTTGACTTTCGAAGGACGCCATCGCGCACGTAAACTATGCCATAAAGTCGAAGACGCTTTCGATAATAATAATTGATTAAACAACTTTTAGCGCTATCTAGATTATTTTGGATTCGTGTTTTGTCTATCGTACTGCGATCTTTACAACTGGCTTAAAACTCGACCGTATCATGACTCACTGTGAGTCACATTAGTTTGATAGATACTCGGTTCTTTTCACCATGTACATTTCCATGAGGTATGCCTAATACGTTCTTTTAGGCATTGACCGCACTAAACTTACCGCTTTGGAATCGACTTGAGCCAGTCAAAAAGAGCTTTATGTTCATGTAAAATAAGACATTCTTCGCCTCGTTTCGGTTTGGGAGACGCTACTTGACACCGAGCCGCATTAAATGCGTATGCGACAAATCAAAGAAAGAAAGAAAAAATAAACCTACCTAAACGTACCTACGAGGCCAAAAGGCCCCTATTCTTTTGGTGGTGATACTTGATGGTCCCAAGCCGATTTTCCGGCGATAAGTGTCGTCACGCTCTGCTGACCTTGTGCAATACTTCACACGAAAGATATTATAAAAATAAACAATCTAGTTACACTGAACAGCTGTTTTAAATTCTTATACGGATAACAAGTCCGACAAAAAGAAACGGGTTCCAAGTTACAATGGTCCCTATCCCTCTGCCTGCAACCGTGAATGGTTTCCATTCAATCAAATTATTTCCAGTACACTGTGAACAGATTTCTTTTACGAAGCGAGATATTTACAAATTAATCTTGTAAATAAGGCGCGCATCTGTCAGACAGCCGGTCTGGTGTCTTTGTGTGCGTATGTGTACCTATAGCAAACAAATCGATTCACGTGCTTTCCGTAGAAAAGTCTTACTGGCTCTGATCTGTGAGGGGTTTTACGCACAAGTTCACTCGGCATATTCGTCACATCCGCGCTGCTAAATCGAATAAATGTAGACGTAGGTACGATCGGGAAAGAGCCACTCGGCCCAGCTCGAATTGTGCCGAGCCCAAATATGATTCAGCGACTATTGATGCCAAACGGAGTTTTCCGATCGACACAGGCCGAATGAAAGCCGAATATGACAAATGAAGTGACCGAATCGGTAGCTCAGACGTGAACGAATGTATGAACCGCTAATAAAAATTGCAGAATCATTGTGTAAATAGTTTACCTACATGGGAACTTAATCTTCCTATTTCTTTATCGTGTGGTTCTGGTTAGTGCCTAACCTTGTGTCGGGAGTTTTTATGCCGCCCATGAGACTCTGACTTGGCTTAAAATGCCGTCAAGAACCTCGCCGCCGTGATCTTTCAGGCATGCTAATTTCCTCAGAATGTTTTCTTTCGCCGAAACAAGTAATAATTATACAATACGCACATGAATGCGAAAAATCAGACGAGCGTGGCTTTTTTTTTTCTGATGGGACGTCATCAAATGACCCCTCCCCCTCTAGGCGGAGCGGCAGGGAGTGTCAGACTTCTACTAACTAAAACCCATCCATGTTCCTTCTTTTGCCCGTGTTCCAAGGCCGCGGTATCTCTTTCGAACAGTCCCGCAGCCCTGGAGGTGCGTGACTTGGGTTCGAACTCGACACCTATGACTTGGTAGTCAACGATCATACCACTAGCCTATCACTGTTAAGGGAACTTAATAAAACGCCAGAAAACAAGCGCAGTTCGAATAGGTCGTTTCCACTGATATCGATATACCTAGATAACGCAAGTATCACTATCCGTATGAAATCCAAGCGTGCCATTTTTTATACTTAGTATGACGTCATAAGCATTATTTAGTTACCATACAAACAAATAAGTTGCTATAAAAAATAGAGCACCTACGTTTTTGTTAAATGTCTAGAATTAAGTTCTTGAGTTGTAACATAGGTATACTCGTATCTGTGGTCGTTTCTTTTGGAGAAGAACCGGCAAGAAACTCCTACCTATCGATCTTGATACTTTTATCCTTGTATGACCACTGCTTTTTGTCTACCAGGTATGCTGGGTTCCCGCAAGGGTGTGAACCTGCCCGGTCTGCCCGTGGACCTGCCTGCCGTCTCAGAGAAGGACAAGTCT
Organism: Eugnorisma glareosa; assembly: GCA_947578425.1. NCBI lineage: Eukaryota > Metazoa > Arthropoda > Insecta > Lepidoptera > Noctuidae > Eugnorisma > Eugnorisma glareosa. The sequence continues at coordinate 17,450,110 of OX387965.1, forward strand.
GACTTGATCTTTGGTGTTGAACAAGGCGTGAGTATCTCTAGTGTTAAGGAAGTACGTTAAGAGAGAGTATTGGTTCAAACATTTAATACAGACAAGATTTAATTAAAGTATGCTTTGTAAGTACTCTACTAGCGTACTAGCATATCACCTGCAAAAATTGTGATGAGCTCGGCTAAAATGCATGATCACTACATAGTATAAAACAAATTAAGTCGCTTCCCGCTGTAGGTCCCTATGTATGCATAGATCATTAAAACTACGCAACGGATTTTGATGCGTTTTTTTAAATAGATAGAGTGATTCAAGAGGAAGGTTTATTTGTATGTGTAACATTGCAACCGTGGGAAGCCGGGGCGGGTCACTAGTATAAATATAATTTATAGCCTATAGCACCCACGAATACTGTAGCTTTCTATCACTGAAAAACATTTTGGAATTGGATCATTCGTTCCGGAGATTACCTCCTACATGCAAACTTACAAATGATTTGTAAGTTAAGTCATTTGTAGATCTTAATTTTTTATGTCAGATTTTCCTGTCATAAAAAATTAACGCAAATATTTGTACCTACATGTAAGTTTGTGGTGCCCCTTTAGATTTAGTTAGTGAATCTTCATAGAATTCGTGAGGGGTAGGTATCTCATTCAATTTCATTTATCCGTAAACAATTTACATTGTTTTGAACATAATTATACACATTTTATTTATTTATTGGTTCACCAACAATTGTTAACACTGGGGCCTTAGTCTGCTATTGCAATAGTGTCAGAATGGTCTATAATTGATTTAATAAGGCCCCTAGCCCACGGCGTATTGAAGCGCGTTCGAAACTCGTTTGACGTGCGTACAAAGGGTAATTCGTCTGCGCGGGGCCTTATTAAATCAATGATAGACCATTCTGACACTATTGCAATAGCAGACTAAGGCCCCTGGTTGTATGCTAAAAGTAACATGCAAAAACAATTTATATACAATTATTATGGTTATAAACGATTATACCGGATTATATTAAATTATTTTTAAACATTATCTACAGCTGATCACGGGGTCAACGCCCGCTGGCCACGTGGTCTTTGGATAATATTTTTAGTTTTTCATTTACATAGTATGATTAGATATAGATACCCATACGTATGGAAAGTTTAAAGCTTTTGTGATGAAAAGTATGTTTTTTGCGTTTTGATAACCGGTAGGTAAGTACTTGTATCCGTGTTTATGCCTCTGGGGAAGATAACGTCATTTTCACGTTTAGTTAGCGTGTTCCATGACCTATTTATAACGTAAAACTGGCCAAGTCACATGGCCGGATTATGTAAAAAAAAACACGTGTGTTTTATAGAAGCCCCCCTTAAATATAAACTTTATTCTGTTTTTAGTATTTGTTGTTATAGCGGCAACAGAAATACATCATCTGTGAAAATTTCAACTGTAGCTATCACGGTTCATGAGATAGGTACAGTCTGGTGACAGATAGACAGACAGACGGACAGTGGAGTATTAGTAATACGTTTTTCCCCTTGGGTAAGGAACCCTAAAAGGCATATTACTATTTAAATACTATTGATACTATGTATTAACATACATATCATCAACGATATTATTACTTTTATCTGTGCCAACTATTATAGGAGCTCGTAGCTAAACCCAAAGGTTGACTGGTAGAGAATGCCTATAATATTACCCAGTATTAACTGGGTTGTGGAGGTCAGATAGGCAGTCGCTCCAAGTAAAATACTGGTATTCAGCTACAATTAGGAAGACTGGAAGCTGACCCCAACATAGTTGGCAAAATAATAAGCAGATTATGATGACCTGTGCCTTCTAGTATTTTCATCACGACATGAAAATAAATGACTTCGATACCTACAAACATCCTCATGTACCATCATCATTCTCTTGACCTTCTCCCAATTCATTGGTGTCGGCGCAGCATGTCTTCTTCTTCCATACTTCTCTATTACTCGTCATCTCATCAGACACCTCCTTTCTAGCCATATCATACTTTACACAGTCCATCCATCGTTGCTTTGGTCTTCCTCTTCTCTTATAAACATCCTCACTTACTTATGGAATAATTAGCGTCCGGTCCCGGCTTCACACGGGTGCCATGTTGTTTACATATAAACCGTCCTCTTGAATCACTTATTAAAAAACCAAATCAAAATCCGTAGCGTGGTTTTAAAGATCTAAGCATTCATAGGGACAGAAGCGGGAAGCGACTTATGTAGTGATATTGATAAATCATGATTGGCAAGAGCATCCCACTGAATCGTGTTAACAGCGTGCTTATAAACATCTGATAGTTATAATTAATTGATGTCAGCACTATCAGCACTTGTTCCGATAGGGTCGTAAGTGTTATATATAGATATCACCTATGTAAGGTCAGAAATATCAGTTCTATGAGACATTATAGGTCTTATTTTGGCAACTTACACACGGGGACACATCAAGCTACACATTTCCAGTTTAACATGGCCTCGGTTTGTATAGATTTCCCGTGTAATAAGAGATCCGCATAAACTGGCTTTATATAGCTTGATTGGGCGTCGTGTGTACCTGTGATACCTATGCAGGGGTAAATATGAGACAACTTAGTTCACATTACAAGGGCATTGCCATTCATATTGATAAGTCAACATCATTCGATGCGGTATACAAGGTGGAATCCCTTCCATCGATGCACGAACGGTACCATACGTACAAAAGTGCAATAAGTACCAATACGGACAGTTATTTTTTTTAAGAACATTCAAAAGCTATTTCATGAAAAAGTCACTCTTTGTGATTATATGAACTTGGGAGGGTTGTATTGAAGTTTTGAATGATTATAATTCTGTAACTCCATACAAGTTACTGGCGCGATTCATATTTTCATCTACATACAACCTGACACTGACCTGCAAATTGCAATAAACTTAAGAAAATTTAAATTTCGTGGGCTACCCTTGCGCTTCCACCTTAAACATTGAAGCAATGTATACAGGGTGTAACAAGACCCTTCAAAAAGCCATCAACCAAACATTATGTACATCAAACTAAGTGACTTTACGCAAAAATTGTTGCTGGGAAACAACTTTCTTTTTTAGGGTGAAAAATCGCACTTGAAACATTGTGCTGATGGATGGATTGAATAGTACGGAGGTTGTGGAGGTGTTTAAAGTAGAAATCTTACATTAAAAACATGGATTAAAAACAACTGTGAAAAAGTTGGAACTTTGACCCCTAAATATCGCCAAACAAAAAAAAAAAACATTGCAATGACGGGAAGAACAAGTGTCTTGCGGCTTCGTAAGGGGTCTTGTTACACTCTTTATAAAATGATTTCACCTGATTGCCATTAGTTTAAATGATTAAGTGAGTATAACAAAATCTCTATAAAGATTTTAAGACAAATAAGTACATAAAGTTATTAATTATTCAACGTTTAAAAATAAATTCATAGGCTATGCCTGTTGAATCACGCGACGGTTTGCTGACAAACTGTTGTCATGCGTGAATCGTGATGAATTTTTGTAGAGATCATTCAGGTTAATCCTGTTTTTTAATGAGATATCTTAAATTAATGTATACTAATATTATAAAGAGGTAAAGTTTGTGAGGTTGTAGGGGTAAACTCTGGATCTACTGAACCGATTTTGAAAATTATTTCACTAATAGGAAGCTACATTATCCCCGAGTGCACATAGGGTATTTACAACGTGCCCGTGGGATAGTTTCTGACCAAAATGCGAGCGAAGCCGCGGGCAACAGCTAGTTTTAAAATAAAAGTAGGAGTTGGATAAAACCAACACGGTGGGTAGTGGTTCACATTAGCCCTGGATCAACAACGGAAACAACTGGAAGTCATGGGGACTTTGCCCAGCTGTGGGATTACGCAGGCGAAAAGTATCAGTATAATAAAAGTTATTAGGTACCACATAAGAGTCCAAAATCTTGCATTCACGAGGACGATTCATTTGTACGAATATTGGTAAATTGGTGACATAAATTCTAACAAAAAAAAAAAAAAATCTCCAGGCGCAGCTCGCGAACAAATGTTCGTAAAGCTCGCGAATTGTTCATTGCGTAACAAAAGCCCGCGCAACAAAACGCGAAGCGAATGCTCGCGGTGAGTTAAAACAAACGTGAATGCAAGATTCTATAATCTTTTATGATCAGTAGGTACAGGAAAAGTACTAATACCATTATCATTGACATTATCAACCAAATTCGTCATCGAACACGCAAGACTAACGTGAAAACGACGTAATCTTTCCCCAAAACTGTTCATTGCACCGAATTCGGAAGACACTCATAAAACCGAGTCATTGATAAAAAACCAGACGGTATAAAATGACGTCACGTTCACAAGTCAGTGATCGATGGGTGGCCTTGAAAATTTAAAGAAAACACGTGCGAATGTTGTGATAATATGTTATCAGAGGTGTCGATATCGCGACGTAAAAAATAAATGTCTTGTCTGTTGATAGCATTCCCGCAAACAATGATAGCGGTCTAAAGTTTTACTGAAAACGACTATTTTTTATCTTCCACAGTTCCACCGAAGTATTTCATGACTATTTCATTATTATTATTATGTGGAAGCTTGTAATTAGCAAATGTCCCTACTTATGTATGATATTTAATATTGTTATTAGTCTGTAAGCTTTCTTTAAGATTAAATAAATAAATAAATAAAGGCATTAAATGGGTTAACATATAGGGTTGTATTGATGTTTTTAATGACAATAACTCTGTAAAGCCATATTATTTGTTACGATCACGAATCATATTTTAATCAACATACAGCCCTGACACTGACCTAAAAATTGCAAAAACCGTGAGAAATTTTATTGATAATTAATTATAATTTTAATTTCGCGGTCTATGCTTCCACCTTAAACAGGACGTATCATACAAAAATTGCAATACCTACAGTCAAAATGTTTAGTAGTTACTGCTCATTTTTTTAAATAAATAACGAAAATATTCTGGGGTTTCTCATTCATGAATGGTTTGGATGTAAATTAATGGTTAGCTATCTGACGTCATTCTAAATCCAATATGGCTAACTAGTTATTTTATAAGCATTCCATGGTATGAGTATCAAATGAAAGGATTTGCTGAGAACAATACTAGAAATAAAATGACGTCACTGTAAAGCGTGTGTTTTAGTTTCCTTAACCTATTTGCACAGCCAACAACTGAGAAAATCTCAAGTTCAGTCTTCAGAGAATAAAGGGTGTAACAAGAACCTTAACGAAGCCGAAAGGTACTTTTTCTCCCCGTCATTGCGAACATCTTCAAGTTACGGAGATATTGGGGGTCAAAGTTCCAACCTTTTCACATTTTTCCATCCATCTGACCAATGTTTTGAGTGCGTTAAATTGAGTCCTACAGTAAAACGTGATTTTTCACCCCGAAAAAAAAAAACGTTTCCCAGCAATCATTTTTGCGTAAAGATACTTGTACATAATACTTGGTCTTGTTACACCTTTTTTTTTTTTTTTCGGATGGGAAATCAGCAAATGACTCCTCCCGCTCTGGGCTGAGCAGGAGGGAGTGTCAGACTTTTACTGACTAAAACCCATCCATGTTCCTTCATCGCCCTTTGTGTTCCGGGGCCACGGTATCTCTTTCGAACAGTCCCGCAGCCCCGGGTCTTGTTACACCCTGTATTAATAAAGTTATATTTTGTATTAATAGTTTTATCTTTGTTGTTGACTGTAGACCACATTTGTTCCATTCTTGTTTGTCCGTATTTGTACATTTTATCTCCACGTTATGACAATGACCATGAAACTGAGCACAATTATTAACATTATTATCACATAACGTAAATATCGCAATGGATAGTAAAACAGCACGCACGTCCACGATGTCAACAATTGTACGGTCGGCAATAGAACTAGCTTAACATTTCGAAATTTTAATTATTTGATGTACAGGACTCCAGCTAATAATTTTAATGTTTTTCAGAAGATTATTCTTTAAAATATTCCGTACTCTTCAATACCTTGGTAGTAACGAGTAATATCTAACAATTTTTTATTAAAAAACCTGCTTGAAACTTTTAGTAGTGTTAATCTACTTCTGATGCTGACTGTACCTATTAAAAAAATTGCCGGTGAAAAATTTCTATTTGGGGTTCAGAATGATGTACTGGATACGTCGTAACCGTTTTAGCATCGGGTGTCCCTCCCAACGTGTATAACGGGTATTTTTGTTGTCTTAAATGTATCATTGAATAAAGTTGAAAACATATCAATTTTCTTGGTCTGAAGATTCAGTTATCTATACATCTATAAAAATAAATAAAATTGAAGTCTCTGTTTGTAATATCAAAATAAGAGCTTTTTACTGAATGCATATGAGAATATAAAGGGTGTAACAAGGTCCTTAACGAAGCCAAAAGATACTTATTTTCCAAGTGATTGCATCATTTTTTTGTTCTGGGCTATACCAGAACCTTCTAGTTACGGAGATATTGGGGGTCAAAGTTACAACTTTTTCAAATTTTAATTTTCAATTTTAAATGCATGTTTTTAATGTAAGATTTTTGTTTTAAAGACCTCCATGACCCCCGTAATATTCAATCCTTCCATCAGCACAATGTTTCGAGTCCGTTACAGTGAGTCCCTACTGTAAAACGTGATTTCTGTCCTCAAAAAAAAGTCGTTTCCCAGCAATATTTTTTGCTAAAGTTACTTAGTTTGATGTACACAACGCTTAGTTGATGGCTGCGTTAAGGGTCTTGTTACACCCTGTATACGGCACTAATATCAAAAACAATACTTTTTAATTTTTGTCTGTCGTGTCTCTGTTTGTTCCGGCTAATCTCCAAATGGCGGGGCCGATTTTGACAGGACTTTTACTGGCAGATAGCAGATATTATAAGGTCTAACATAGACTACTTTTATTTAGAAAAATAATTAGGGTTCCGTGTAAAAAAATAAAACCCTTGAAACTGTTGACAAAATCCTATTCAAAAAGGTAAGTAATAATTTCACGCGAACGAAAGTCGTCGGCAACAGATAAGATGTCTTGAAGTTGCAAATGAAATTTTTTATGAAAGACAAAGCTAGGCTGTGAAGTTTCGCCAACGAACTAGAACGACGATTTCGTCACCATTTACTGTTTTTTTTTATTTAGCCTACACTGTCCCACTGCTCGGCAAAGGCCTCCCCAATTCCTTCTACGAACTCTTTTCTCGCGCCACTTCGAACCAGGCTCTCATGGTAGACATTTAGGTAGTCTCGCCACGCATTTTGGGCCGACCTCGGCGGCGCTGTCCATCTCTTGCCACCCATTGTACCCAGCATGTTTTAAGGGGTGGGGCAGAAGTAAATAAACTAAGTAACTAGTAGGAACTTAAATGCTTTTTATTTACTGACTGATACGTTTTATTTACTGCACTACACCTTATTTCAATAATAACCTGCGAGGATTCTTTCTGGCTAAATCTAGCTAAAACGTTTTCAAATTTATTTTGTGCTTCCAGAACCCTGTTTTTATGCACACTAATCATACAGAGGCCGAAAAGACGGTTTTCTGTCATTGTTGACCTTAACCAAGTATATATTTGTATTATATTCTCCTTGTAGAATTTTCTGAACACCACCATCCTTTCCTGACATAGCGGAACATCCATCAATTCCACAAATTTTGCCAAAAAAATCTTAGCTTGGGGTCAGAGAGCAGGGTGGGGCAAATGCCCCACCTTGCCCCACCGTGGGTACGCCCATGGTGTGGAGACTTTTGCGCAGCGGTCATCGTACATGCGTTCTTCTTCCATAATTCTCTATTACTCGTCATCTCACCAGACACCTCCTGGCTTGCACATATCATACTCTAAGTATATGTATCCTCTTAAAAAAAATACAATGAGGTTTAGGGTAAATAAAAACAAAGCTTTTATGTAAGGATATGACAAATTTAACCACAAATTCTTCCGATCCAGGTGGATATGGTCTTCGCTTCGTTCATCCGCAACGGTGCGGCGCTGACGGAGATCCGAGGCATCCTTGGAGACAAGGGCAAGAACATCAAGATCATCTCCAAGATCGAGAACCACCAGGGCATGGTCAACCTTGATGAGATTATTACCGTGAGTACACTTTCATTTATATATCACCTTAAAATATCCCATTCCTAAGACATAGACATCCTCTATGTGAGAGGAAGTGGGCTTAAATTGAATACGCAAGCCTGTTGCAGGTTGTTTATTGTACAGCAATCCACAGTCCCACAGTCTGTTAAAGAGACATATAGATAGATACCTACTATTGTAAATGTAAAGGATGAGTATGCGTCTTCTACATAACAAAAACCATATTGTTTATTCAAATTCCACAAAACATTTTTATATGGTGGTAGCTAGAGACCGCATTATGACATATCATGCATTATTGTATCTTTCTAAGAACTTCTGAAGAAACAATAAAAATCAATTATAATTGAGTGTTTCAGTGTTGTAAATAATTATTTACAACACTGAACATGTAGTATCAATTACGTAAACATCTAAAGTAGTAAATAATTATTTATACAAATGTATGCATTGAATGTTGCAGTTGTACAAGATAACTATGTACTTATGTGCAATTAAAGATAATGTTTACATTTATTGCTTGTTACTAATAGAGCTTCATTGCCATTCCAATTGAAAAGAAAATCATGTACTTACCTACATTTAAAAATTATCACTTAATGTTCAAAAAAAGACAAAAAAAATTGATTAGAACATAAAGGACGACCAACTACTTCAACCAAAAACAATAAATTAATGCACTATTTTTAAAAGTCCTTTGCAAATACTAACCTTGAATTTTTCAAAGATTTATGGCACTCTGAATAAGTGCTTAACCTAGCTCATACATAATCCTAGAATTACATAATACTTGCTCAATAGTTTCAGACAAGCCTATCAGGTCAGATTTACAACCAGATGAAATTGGCGGATGACTGCAATTTGCATGTCATAGCATTCATACTCCCACTTGCACTATGTAGGTTAGGCTAATAGAATGCAGTTCTAACTAGATATGCAGTGGAAATGGCAGATTTAGTGATAAAGGATGACTTCCAAAAAGTTTTGAGGTTAATTCAATGTAGTTTTCATCTTAAAGACTGCAAATTAAAGTGGAATTTGGAAATACTATCAATGTTTTTTGTGTGACGGTAAAATCTATTTAACAGGAGTCATTACTTGATTCTATAAGAGTGCTTTTGTAAGATTTCTTAGATATGTAGCAGGTTTTTGATAAATCTGAATCTTCAAACCCAAAAGGGAAAAGGTATGTTCACCAAGCACGGTGAAGAAAACCATTTCCGGTCTTTGAAGAGCACCGTTTCCGTCGACTCATTTTCTAGAGTTTGTACTACTTCTATATTTGAATGACCTTTTTTAATTGGTTTTCAGGCTTCGGACGGTATTATGGTCGCCCGTGGTGATCTTGGTATTGAGATCCCGCCAGAGAAAGTGTTCCTCGCACAAAAGACAATGATCGCTCGCTGCAACAGGGTAAGTTCACAATTTCTCTATTTGTTTATTTAAGTATGGGGATGCACTTAAAACAATCTTCAGTTCTTACGTCCCCCCTCCTGTACCTGTAACTTGGACAGTCACAGCCCTGCTATCATTTGTCATATTGCTGAGTAGCCTATTTTATATTTCACTAAGATATCTCTTAAGGCACGGTGTGATCTCAATATTCCTAAAAATTGGTTTAATAAACAGTAGAGTAAGACGTAATGCCATGAAAATATCCTAACGCAAAAAATACAGTGGACAGAGAAGGGTTTAAAGAAAAACTTTAACCGAACTGAATAATAAATAATAGTTTAATATTCCCAATAAAAAATTGGGAAGTTGTGGCACAAAAATTAACTTTGGCGTCGAAGATCCCTGTGTTTCCAGCGATAACAACAGTTTTTTTTAAGAATTTAATAGAATTAGCATTTTTTTTAAACTTTAACCAAACAATTGTTTAATTTAATGTCTATATTTTGAATAATCTAAAGAAAACTTGTAAAATAAATGCTATTCGCAGCTTTGTCACATGTCAACTCAAATACATATTATTTTCTATTTTCAACCTTATTCACGCTCCATAGGGGTGACAATAATTAATGCGGTCTAGTACCGATTAAAATTGTAGTCAGTCCGCGCCTTAAATCCGATAGTTCATAATCTACGAGTATATTAGTACCTAGATCATATGAAGAAAAGTCCACGAGTATGCTTAGTGGCGTATCTTTCATACAAACCTACAAGCTTGGCTTGCCCTTATAACCTCTTCATTATGTTAGGGCTTGCCGTATTTTTGGCCACTAGGCCACTGTAAAGCTCAGTAAAAATGTACCATAATACATCCATTTTCGGAACCATAGCTACCGAAAGCAAAAATGTTTTGGTCACTGAACACTGATCCTTTCTACCTTTTATTTCATCACATTTTAAGAAAAGTTATCTATATTTTTTTCAATAAAAATATTCTTAAAATTTAATTATAATAAACCAATTTTTCTTCATATCTTCCCAGGTCGGCAAACCAGTAATCTGCGCCACCCAGATGTTGGAGTCCATGGTGAAGAAGCCTCGCGCCACTCGCGCCGAGGTCTCTGACGTCGCTAACGCCATCTTGGACGGCGCCGACTGCGTCATGTTGTCCGGAGAGACGGCTAAGGGAGACTACCCGGTGGAGTGCGTGCTGACCATGGCTAACATCTGCAAGGAGGCAGAGGCTGCCATCTGGCATAGACAGCTGTTCAACGACCTGGCTGTTGAGGTGAGAAACGAAATTATTTAGATATAAGAGACTGGTGAAAACGATGCGGAGTTGTTGTAATAATCCTATTAATAAGTAATGTGAAGTCAGTTAAGTACGAACTGAACAGGATTCTAGCTTTCTAGACGTATAAAAACGAGGGCTATCGTTTTTGAGCTCACCAGATGATGCCATTGTCGATTAAGGTCATGTCAATAATTTTATTTCGTACTTTAAAGTAATTGGTACTTCATAAAAAGTTAATTTTATTACGTATAACAACAAAGTGTAAACTTCAGATACATATTTACAATATTCTCCCAAAAATTAGCAAGCATGAAACATTTACAAAATCATTCCACCTTCAAGTTCTAACAAAAAAAAATTCTAAGTTCCTACTTAAAATCTTCAAGTTATAATTAATCAGGAATCCACACCACAATCGTGAATATTAGTAAAAATTAATACGTTATAAAAAAGCACGCAACGCGCAAACTCTCTATGACATCTGACATTTCGGTGACCTCACGCTAGACTAGCGCCTCTAGCGGCGAATTCATACGCGATAGACCCTATTGAACATTGGGTGAATATTAACATGAAATTGTGCAAACAAAATGGTAAAGGCAACATGGCTTCCGGATACGCGGAGCGAGGATCTTCGCAGGGTGGGTGACACCTGCCTGAGAGTAGCGAAGCATCGAATTGAACGATGTGCGATTGGAGAAACATTTATTCAGCATTGAACTGCTAAAGGCCGATGATGATGATCAATTATGCTTGGCTGGTATATTACTGATGAGTATGATTGAAAGTTTCCATCATAGCCAATGACCTTACTTAGCGATCAGAATCGACCTGAGCCGGTCATAACGAGATTTATGTCGTCATTCACGCAACCATGAATACTATTCGCACTTTTTTACAATTTCAGGTGACGCCCCCAATTGAGGCCTCCCACTCCACGGCCATCGCCGCCGTCGAGGCGTCCACCAAGTGCCTCGCGTCTGCCATCGTCGTCATCACCACGAGCGGCAAGTCCGCGCACCTGCTCAGCAAGTACCGGCCGCGCTGTCCCATCATCGCCGTCACCCGCCACGCGCAGACCGCGCGCCAGGCGCATCTGTACCGCGGCGTGCTGCCCATCGTGTACCAAGGTATGTTATAGTACTATAGTCTCACCACGAGCGGCACAAGTACCGGCCGCGCTGTCCCATCATCGCCGTCACCCGCCACGCGCAGACCGCGCGCCAGGCGCATCTGTACCGCGGCGTGCTGCCCATCGTGTACCAAGGTATGTTATAGTACTATAGTCTCACCACGAGCGGCACAAGTACCGGCCGCGCTGTCCCATCATCGCCGTCACCCGCCACGCGCAGACCGCGCGCCAGGCGCATCTGTACCGCGGCGTGCTGCCCATCGTGTACCAAGGTATGTTATAGTACTATAGTCTCACCACGAGCGGCACAAGTACCGGCCGCGCTGTCCCATCATCGCCGTCACCCGCCACGCGCAGACCGCGCGCCAGGCGCATCTGTACCGCGGCGTGCTGCCCATCGTGTACCAAGGTATGTTATAGTACTATAGTCTCACCACGAGCGGCACAAGTACCGGCCGCGCTGTCCCATCATCGCCGTCACCCGCCACGCGCAGACCGCGCGCCAGGCGCATCTGTACCGCGGCGTGCTGCCCATCGTGTACCAAGGTATGTTATAGTACTATAGTCTCACCACGAGCGGCACAAGTACCGGCCGCGCTGTCCCATCATCGCCGTCACCCGCCACGCGCAGACCGCGCGCCAGGCGCATCTGTACCGCGGCGTGCTGCCCATCGTGTACCAAGGTATGTTATAGTACTATAGTCTCACCACGAGCGGCACAAGTACCGGCCGCGCTGTCCCATCATCGCCGTCACCCGCCACGCGCAGACCGCGCGCCAGGCGCATCTGTACCGCGGCGTGCTGCCCATCGTGTACCAAGGTATGTTATAGTACTATAGTCTCACCACGAGCGGCACAAGTACCGGCCGCGCTGTCCCATCATCGCCGTCACCCGCCACGCGCAGACCGCGCGCCAGGCGCATCTGTACCGCGGCGTGCTGCCCATCGTGTACCAAGGTATGTTATAGTACTATAGTCTCACCACGAGCGGCACAAGTACCGGCCGCGCTGTCCCATCATCGCCGTCACCCGCCACGCGCAGACCGCGCGCCAGGCGCATCTGTACCGCGGCGTGCTGCCCATCGTGTACCAAGGTATGTTATAGTACTATAGTCTCACCACGAGCGGCACAAGTACCGGCCGCGCTGTCCCATCATCGCCGTCACCCGCCACGCGCAGACCGCGCGCCAGGCGCATCTGTACCGCGGCGTGCTGCCCATCGTGTACCAAGGTATGTTATAGTACTATAGTCTCACCACGAGCGGCACAAGTACCGGCCGCGCTGTCCCATCATCGCCGTCACCCGCCACGCGCAGACCGCGCGCCAGGCGCATCTGTACCGCGGCGTGCTGCCCATCGTGTACCAAGGTATGTTATAGTACTATAGTCTCACCACGAGCGGCACAAGTACCGGCCGCGCTGTCCCATCATCGCCGTCATCCGCCACGCGCAGACCGCGCGCCAGGCGCATCTGTACCGCGGCGTGCTGCCCATCGTGTACCAAGGTATGTTATAGTACTATAGTCTCACCACGAGCGGCACAAGTACCGGCCGCGCTGTCCCATCATCGCCGTCACCAAAACCCATAGATTTATGATGAGATGGATGATGTTTTTTTTTCTATTCACTAATATTGGTTTTATTCATTGTACTCTCCATATTGTATATTGTTTATAAGTGTTTATTTATATAACTCTAATTCTATATGAATATAATTTACCAATTAATATATTTTCTCCACAGAGGCAGCTGCCGGCGACTGGCTGAAGGACGTAGACAACCGCGTACAGGCGGGCCTCAAGTTCGGTCGCGAGCGCGGTTTTATCAAGACTGGTGACAGCGTGGTCGTCGTCACCGGGTGGAAGCAGGGATCCGGATTCACCAACACCATGCGCGTCACGTTAGTATTGTGATCATCATCGTCGTACATAACTTTCAGTGTAAAGTTTCAACTTTCTGACTGACCGGCTCCTTTAGTGCGTGCAAAACAAAGCAAAAAAGAAATGGGTTTAAATTTTATAATCAGCTGTCCATAGAGCTTGCGCATAACTTGATGCCGCGGTTGCTCCCAGGGTTATTCAAACTAGGCTGAAAATCAGCAGTTTTTGAACGTCAATTACACAAGACAGTCCCACAAAACGTACGCTAAAACAACCCTTCGATTGGTCTGTCCGCTGTTTCCCTGTGTCATCCATTTCAGTATTGTAATATTCATAAATAACTCGGTACATAATTTGAAGGAGTTATATATTACGGGTACCTAAACCTTGACTTCGTTTTACATCAATAATGAAATTAATAAAAAACACGACTACATTATTATGTACCCCCGATTCTAACAATTTCCTTTTTATTTTTCAGCCAAGTGGAATAGAATTGCAGTACAAAGAGGCGTAACAAAAATACAATAAAATAAATGTTTAAGTATTAGCTGAAAAGTGACATTATAACGTGCAATATGGAGTCTCCTACCATAAAACTTGCCTCATTTTTTCAATACTGCCATAGAGTAAAAAAAAAAACGATCAAAGAGGCAAAGACGTAGATTCTCATTCCAGGGCAGTGCCCAGGTTTTGTGATAAACTGGAGACTCCATATACGTTAAGTGATATATACATATGTATAAAAGAATGTATCTCGAAATTTGTACAATAGACTTAGGCGTACATATTTATTATATAATAATTTATATGTTGCATGTTTGTGTAATGAAAATAAAAAATTTGAACGTATTTTTACAGATTTTTATTTCATAGTCAATCCACAAAACGAAAGATTTTATTGCTCTATCCCTATCATGTTGTAATGGCTCTGTTGTGGTTAGGGCCGCCTCGTTTCTCATGCACGCGATTTTGGGTTATACAAAAAAGGAAACACTTTTTAAATTTTTAATGTATAAGTATCTTGTACTTCTGTTAAGAACACCACCGTGAGGAAACCTGGAAGAAAAAATAAATTCTGAAATCGCCAATTCTTGGTACGAGGACACAAGACGCCTTTTTTTTTACCGATGGGAAATCGTCAAATAACCCCTCCCGCTCTGGGCTGAGCAGGAGGGAGTGTCAGACTTTTACTGACTAAAACCCATCCATGTTCCTTCCTTTGCCCTTTGTGTTCCAGGGCCGCGGTATCTCTTTCGAACAGTCCCGCAACCCTGGCAGGCATCGGTCCTTACGGACCCCTTCCTGTTTGCTGACTCTCCTTGAGGCGCGCGTGGAACACGTACGCGCCGTCGACACGGCCTGTCGTCATAAGACGGACGCACGGCGAGCTAGCCCATAGCTCACCGTCCACAGGCCCGCGCCTGCGGTGGCCCCCGACGCCCGGTGCGTCTCCCGCGGCGGCTGAGACGTGAGGCTCTCTCCCTCTCACGTTCCGCCACCTCCTTCGCTAGCATGACTGCTTCGCAGAAGGAGGTGACGGCGTCCCATTCCCTCTCGCTCCGGACCATGGATTGAACCAGGGCCGGACGCGAGAGGTCGCCGCCGCCGATCGCCGCTACGAGGACACGGCGTTGCTCCGCCCAAGCGGAGCAGACCTGCACAGTGTGCTCCACCGTGTCCTCCGGTCGATCCTCGCAGTGGTGACACCCGGGCGTTTCCTCCCGCCCGATTAGGTGCAGGAACCTCCCGAAACAACCGTGTCCAGTGAGGACCTGCGTCAGGCGGAAGGTGAGGGCGCCGTGGCGCCTCTCTAGCCACTCCTCAAAGAGGGGACTTACCGCCACTTTTGTGGCGACACAAGAGGCCTACGCCTCCTATGCCTTTTGTGGGTCAATATTAGGCTAATCATAGTATTCACAATATTATTCAGTGTTGCGCCTATGTGCCGTTCCGAGTATGCTGCCGTGCCGGGTGTCCGCAACTCCACGTCCAAGCGCGTATTTTGCGTGCAGTCCGTGCTGTTGTTACTGATCATTATCAGAAAATTACTGAATCTGATCGTAATCAGAAAATGATCAATGATGACCATAATGTAACTCCAGAGCGTACCAATCAAATCAAATCATTTATTTCATTGCAATCATGGGTAATTGGTACATAGTTGTTTTTTTTAAATTATAAAGTGGGAATTAAGCGACCGTCGCGTCGCATGGGCATGCAAATAACATTCAACTCGAAATTTAAGAGAAATAAAAAAAAATACAGTATATTATGTAACTGACCGCCTAAAAAACACACCACACCAAAGAAGGTTGAAGTACACACCAAGAGTTAAATTCAGCTACTGGAGTCGCGCCGCAACGTCAATTTCAAGGCGTTTGTGGTGCGCATGCCAACGTGTATTGTATGCTCCATTTGGTGTTGGAAGAAAGTTTTTGGCCGCAGGATGTGGTGTTCCCAGGGTTGCGGGACTGTTCGAAAGAGATACCGCGGTCCTGGAACACAAAGGGCGAAGGAAGGAACATGGATGGGTTTTAGTCAGTAAAAGTCTGACACTCCCTCCTGCTCAGCCCAGAGCGGGAGGGGTTATTTGATGACGTAAAAAAAAAAAAAAAAGGATGTGGTGTTCCGTCGCTTCCGCGGACAAATTCCACAAGAACGCACAAAACATCGTGCAAGTGAAGTGTTACTAACATAGTTTTTTCGGTGTGTACTTCAAACTTCTTTGGTGTGGTGTGTACCACACCAAAGAAGGTTGAAGTACACACCAAGAGTTCAGCTACTGGAGTCGCGCCGCAACGTCAATTTCAAGGCGTTTGTGGTGCGCATGCCAACGTGTATGCTCCATTTGGTGTTGGAAGAAAGTTTTTGGCCGCAGGATGTGGTGTTCCTAGGGTTGCGGGACTGTTCGAAACATCGTGAAAGTGAAGTGTTACTAACATAGTTTTAAGTTGCATATCTAACAAAAAATGTTATTAGTATGTATAGGGTCTTGGATACCTGAAATAAATGGATTATTATTATTATTTCCTTTATTCATATACATACGTATCAATTACATTTTTTAAATATTGCAATCTCAAAAAAAAAATACATTTATAAATATAAAAAATAGTAGCCCACTGGTATCGGGAACAGAGTCCAAGCTACCGGCGGTCAGGGCTCCAGAGAGAGGAACCTCCTAACAATACGAGCCGTGTCCAGGAGTACCGCTTTCTGAATCAAGCCCTTGATCCAGCTGTGTAGCGAGAGCCTCCTCAGGTACCTATTCATCGAGGCTCTTGGTAATGAAACCATGGGCTGGTACGACTATCGGCACAATGATCGCTGAGTCCACATCCCACATGTCGACAACCTCGCGAGCCAAGTCAAGATACTTGATTTGCTTATCTTTCTCGGCTTTCACGAGGTTCTCATCATGCGTGACCGTTATTATTATGATTATAAAAATAAATGTCATATTATTAAAATATCAAAGAAAATATGTTGCACTGATTACAGCAATAATTACAAACTGAATAATAAGTATGTCAATCAGAATAATAGTATGAATATCAGAATAATAGTATGACAATTGGAATAATAATATGACAATCAGAATAATAGTATGAAAATCAGAATTATAGTATGGAAATCATAACAATAGTAAGTATATCAATCAGTCAGCGATTAAGGGGGAACGCCAGGATAGCCCGCAAATTCACAATTTCTTTCCACAAATTCACGTTCCAGTGGGTAGCAAACGTATATCTACATAATATTCGATTTTGCCGCCCAACTGTTTCAACCCGAACGTGACTAGCACCCCTTATTTACTGGCGTACGTGAAATAAAAATCGATACCATGATTGTGACGTTGAATGTGTGTGTTGCATTGCCGTGTGCCTTCTGCTGGTCAATCCATAAATCGATTGGCATGGAAATCTACAAACATCGTTTTATAAATATCCTGTTTACGCATCGATCTAATGATTTTGTTTATTACCTCTGTAGGTACAAGTTGAGTCAAACCACGGCAATACACCATGTCCACTATTTATTTTCAATGTTTCGTGCTCTCTTGTGTTTAGCGCCATCTAGTAGCACATCTTTCGTTTTAGTTATGTAGTTTTCCTCTAGATGGCACTAGCAGTTTCATATTTGTCGTGAGGGTAGTTTTATTTAGGTTTTCTCAGTGTATTACATGGAACATATGAGTAGTGTAAACGAAATCGAATTCTAGTTATTAATTTTCGACTTTTCCCAATTCAAATAACTAAGTGTTTTGTGATTATAGTTTCAGGAATAATAGACACATTTTGTGGCTTTAGTTAAATTGCTAGTTGGCGACGTTTGTACCCACACCCGCCCACCTAAAAACAGCTGACTTTTGATAAAGTGATACATCTTATTATAAACTGTTATCTAAAGGAATATACAGATTTTCATAAAATTGGCTGTTCGCCGGCAAACGCCGGTTGATAATGGAACTTTATGGAACTCGTGATCAGAGCATGATCAGCAAACCAAATGATTTTCGTGAGAAAGGGTTATGAAGCTGTTTTTATGAGACAATAAACAGTGTAGCGTCATCGAGGCTCTTTGTCAGGAGCGTCTGCAGCGTCACAACAGTGCGTCGCATCAGTAGCGTCGCCCCTAGCCGGCTCTCCGGGCAGGGCGGCAGTATCGCGCAGCGCGCCACCGTATCGCCACCCCGATCCCGATTCCCGAGTGCCAGTTACACCACTGTGAGACTGTGACTACTGTGAGGCGGTCGAACCACGCCGCTGACTAAAAATAACCGCGCGCCGCTCAGTACCGGCGCAACTACCGCGCGCGTCGCCCGCTGCGCCCGCGACTCGCAACCATGGCGGAGACTATCGAGGAGACATACGAGAGCGCGGTCACCCGCAAGGTGGTCCGCACCAACCTCAAGATAGAGGAGGTGAGGATCGACACACAACAGCTTTATGTAACGACGCCCGCGCGACACAAATATAGCCGGCGCGCGCGCACGCCGCGACGCCAGCGCCACACACCTGCTCACATAACAGATAACACGTTTGACAGTGAACACAACGTAAACACCAGATCCTGCCGCGGCACGCACTCCGCCCGCCGGGGCGCTCCCGACCCCGAGGGACGTCGCTTGTCATTCACGAACCACCAACACACCTCAGCCATCGCGCTCTTGTTCTCTTTTGTACGTCCGATGACTGACAACCGGATGTCCAAAAGTATTCCGGGAACACATTAGGCTAACAGGCCCTGCCGGCTCATAACCCCTAGTATCTGTTATGGTTCGAGTGAATGGCACGCGAAGGTCCGATGTTACCTACGTCAGTGTGGAGGAAGTGCGCGCGCGATGCGCCACTTACAATATTTGTGGCAATCGGCGATGTAAATAGAACAGGCGGTTGAATGAAAATTTCCGTGCCCACCTTGACGCGTGTGCATCGACCTGTCTCGTACATGAGCACTCCACGTGTGACCTTGCAAGACATACACAAACATGGGACACTGTTCACAATGAACACACAACACACACAGATAGGTACCTACAACGCTTTCTATAACTCATCATTACACACCACACCCTCACTCGTTATCGACCGAAACAGAGTAGCAGTTCGAACAACAACAAGGCGACCAGTGTGCAACGTTCTCTTTTCGAAGAAAGTGTCGTCATTAGAGATGTATTCTGGTACATGTAATGAATCTCAAGCGTGACTAATATATTATTCTGTGTACGTGCAGCATCCGACACCAGCATAAGAGATAGCAGCCGCCTGCTGTTATCACATTCCATCTGGGTAACAATGAATGTCTTTCGGTTCTGTCGCGACTACTGTTCGTTTCCAAAGCGCAAAATCCAATGGAAAAACGCGCCGTGGCATATTTTCGTCTTGGCTCCCATCCTAGTTTATCTGCTACATTACGATGTTTATTCACAATACGAATGCGAGCATTAATGTGTGCGTCCGAACTACTTGTCTTTACAGTTGCTTTGGGTGCAAAACCGATGTACAGTGGTACCTGCCTTTCTGCAATACACTCGTAAACGTATTAATGGGACACTTTTAGAAATGAACTTTGGTACACCACGAGTGGGAACAGCATCCTTCATGTTCCACTTTTTAAAGTGTGAAACAAATTTTATATGAGCGGTTGTAAAACAGTGGTCTGGCAGTATCGCGCGTATGTTTATTTGACATCACTGTCCTTGCATACCTGACTCAAGACATCAAAAATATTTGGATGAATCTTTTTGGCAAATGGTTTTGTTTTTTCTTGAAGATCGATAATGTTAAGCGCATCAAAGGGACGAGGTATTAAACTGTAATGATGAATGACGAGCAGCTGTGGCCGCACAAGTCGCAAGCTGTACAAGTCGCAAATGAAGACACATGTTTTTGTTAATTCGATGAGCTTATTAGTGTATCAGTGTACTTAAAAATCATTCTTATCTTCACATTTCGCTCTATGTTTGTTAGGAATGTCGAAAAAAGTGGAATAGCTTGTAAAACACCTAATGCACTCTGCATGCCAAAATATTTGCCGCTATGTTTTCTCAGTATTGTAAAGAACGCAAAACATGCGCCTGCGTCACAGAAGACGTAGCTCCAGATATCCAACACAATATAGAAACAAAAAAATAGATTTCTACCATAATATTTACTGGAAAACCAATTTTGCACAAGAATTTAATGCTTGAATTTCCAACACTTGAGAAAATCTATGAACGTATTCGCTTGAATGAAATCTGTTTCATCTGAATCTTACATTCAAATAAATCTTCTCTTACTAGGCTAGCCTATTCATATCCAGAATATTCTACACATTATTATAGGACACAAACTAGGATGGAAATAACCTCCCACAAAAACATTGTAACGAATAACATCTGCGATGTAAAATAACGTTGAGACCGCCAAACGTGGTTTCGGCTCTAAAAAATAATGGTGATCCGTAAAAAATCGTACAACACATTTTGATTTACGTATTGTGTGGACTGTACTTATAATCAAATCAAGTATTGACCCTCGAGGTAAGACTACTAATAGATAAGGGATAAAGCCATTTTTCTCATAATTTTACTGATCGAGGAAAAAAGGAGGTCTATTTTCTTACATAAGCTTTCAAAAGGTGTACCTCAAGGGTCAATGCTAGGACCAGTCATAGCGTGAACATCGAAACACAATTTTTGAACCAAATATTAATGAAAATGTTCGTATGATAGTCATGTAATGTTTGCTGTACCAATGCCACAATAAAACACTTTAAGATAGCTAGTTACAGGAACTTTTGAATTGACAAAAATACTTAAAAAGATGAAGTTACAATCCAGACAGAAGGACAACCATAATAGTGGACCGTAAACGCTTCCTAATAAAACCTTGATTAAAATATCGAGTTCAACCTACAAATTGACAAACTTGCGACACATAAATTGAGTATTTTGAATTTGTAACGTTTAATTAGTGCTGCACGGTCGAGTTGCGATTCTGCGAACATGGTGGGCGTTTATGAAAACATGTGGGTAATTATTTGGGGCCCGGCCGCCTGTGTTTCGGTACTCGAGTCGACGCGTATAAACCACAAGGCCTTAGTAGATAATGTACAGTGCTAAAAACGGTAGTAACGTTATTGGAAATGTGTCCTTTTGTTTTGTTCAGAAAAACAAAAATCACAAACAAACAAACAAACAAAAAAAAGAGAGTGAGCTGTAAAGGTCAAACAATTCGAATCTTCAATTAGAACTCGACATATATGGAAGTATATTTAATATTATACATATAGGTAGCTATCGCAGAACTGAACCTTAAATCAAAAATGTGTGGTGCGAGCATTTGGTCAGTGGATCATCTTAATGGCGACCTTTTTCACAAAGCGGAGCCCAATTTGCCAGCAATGGAGACGTTACAGGAAGATTATGATAACTTACCATAGATAGAGAAATGGCCTTCTAGAACCATCAAGTGCATCATAAATTTAACCATCAGACGTCAGTCACCCACCACATCAAATCAAAATCCAAAAGCCGCAACTCCTGGGGGCTAAGCGAAACCCCGCAGTGCAGTGTTACATTATAGCTTCAATCATTTACTCGTTCGTCATGCCCCATTACTCGCTAAGTTGCCACTGTATCACCTAGTTATCCACTTGTCACGGTAAATGATTGCTCATGACTGGTGTGTTACCCTCTAATGGGTAAATGAGTAAATAATACGACGTTAACAACAAGCCAGAAACTGGAAATCTGTTTCTACTTCAATAAGTTTTATAACTCACTATTGGTTGATAGTAGGACAATAGACAATTTGGTGTCAACGAGAGACGGAAGGCGAACACGTCACGAACTATCAGTAAAGAAACAAGGCATACAAATATATGAATGTTTATGTTAATTTCTTATTTACCTAGTCAAAAGTATTAATACAAGTTTAAATATTGAAACGCCTAAAACTTTTTATACAATAAGTTTCCTCGTTTAAAACTGTTGGAGAACTATAGGGTTAAAATTATCAACAAAAATGTTTTACGGAAGCAAATCGATTCATCATTGATACAAACTTATACACTAGTCAAATCTATTAATTTATAGCTGCATGTTTTCTTACAGAACAAAAAACATGTGTATGGAATATTTCCTACCAAATAGTACAATAACAAGTCTACGAAGAATGATCGCATCTTGTGTATTTCCTGGCGTTTTCCCCAAAAGAAAAGCAAAGTATAAACAAAGACATGCGTGATACGCTGTTACTTTACATGCAACAATTTAGGAGCATTGCAATTAGTATTTATCTACTTCTTTATATGTATCCCCAAGATACATTTATTTTTTAAGTACGAGTTTCCCTGCAATTATAAAACTGGGTCCTATAATTAATGGATGGAAGGAAATACCCCATGAGTCACCATGTAGGGGACGCAGTCTGTTATATTGATCGTGGGTGGCTCTGCGCCCACGATTAATTGCACAGGTGACGCCTTGTCTATCTTTCAGAGCGTGATCCGTGTTGATAGTGTTTGTCGTGCCCTTTTTTGCGATGGCAATTTGGGAAAGTAGAACTTTGTCGTATGTCAACTTGGTATTGCAAATCAACTTAAAACATACGTGTAAATTGTGCATTAATTAAGCAAGCTTGATCGTCTGTGCAAAATGGCCAATAGGTAGCGGTCAGCCAGTTTGCACAGGCTGACCACCATCTTGCGTAATGGTGCAAAATTATGTGCACTTATGAAAAACATGCCTTTTGTATTTCCTAGCGGTAAAGGGTACTTAGTGATGCATCCAGACGAATATATCATGCATGTGTTAATCTGAAAAAATTGTTGAGGTTAAATTAAAGACACAATCTTCTAGCGATGTCCACTAAGCTATCAAGGCGCCTATTTATTTTATTTATGTCATCAAATTGTCTGGGTCTTCGAACAAATCGCAATCCTCTCCAGCTTTCCGGATTTATGTTAGAATATTTTCGTTTCCACATCTCTTAAACGACGTCATTTATCGATGCTATTTCGATTCGTGCTTATTTCGTTCCGAATTATGTGTTATGCGAGTTGCTCGGCAACACATTCATTCATAGACTTATGTCTTTCTCCTATGTACCGCGGTACCCGCTGTCAAAAACAATTAACCGCCACCGGGTGCTTGGTAAAGATTCTACCTATCACTTAAATAATTGTGTTCACCAATGGCGTTCAAAGCGGCCGCATGTATCTATGCAAAATAGTAACGTTTCAAGGTTGGTTGGTTAGTTTATGCACAAACGCATTAAACCATGATTGTTGTAAATATCTTCATCGACAGACAACTTTGTATGGTAAATAGTATGGTGCTTCACCTCTTATTTTGTTCAGAAGCTCTAATAGATACCTATTAAGATTGTAAAATTCGTCGATAATGAAAAATCATATAGCGTCGTCATTCTTACTGTATAGAACATTGATTGTGTGTGATCGAAATTCCATTTTTTGTTCAACAAAAGTTGTTCAACAAATGAAGATTTACACTACCGGTGTGGGCGCGTGCACTGTTGCCATGTTAACGATTATAATGATGATTTTTATTTAGAAAGACTGCCAATAACTAAGGCACCTGCTTTTGTTTTCAAGAGTATCTTTTCTCATAATATGAATTGACTGCTTGCATTACCTACGTAGAAATACAATGCTTTGATTCTTAGAGATCCATCGAATTTTGCGCTTGTTCATTAGTGAGAATACGTCAAAGTCAATCTGCTTGAAGGACATTGTTACTAATTAAAAAAGTGAACAGTTTTTATACTAAAGCAATAAATCCCGTTTCGTTACGCCTAGCGTGATCTGTAGCATCGTTCTGCTACTTCAGAAGAATATATTTTTTGTCTGTGTTCGTTTAACAAACACCACAATATCCTAAAAATGTCTTAGTAAATGATCCAAATAAAAATCTACGAGATTTACAACTTTCGTGACACAAATTCCTTGCGGCTAGTTTTTGCGAGTGCTCGATTTAGGCCGCCCGACTCGGAAACCGTGCAAGTTTGCAATACCGCCATTTATGGACATGGGCGCTCCTTGGTTCGCGAATCAAACGCTAAAATCTCAAGAGTGGAACAACTGTACGGGAACATTGCCAAATGTGCGATTTTGCTTAATTGACGAGCACGAAACATCCCGTTCGTTTGATCGCGCTCCAGCGCACGCTTGTCCGCCATTACACCGGGTATAAAACATGCTTTACTGCGAAAACAAAATGTATGGCTTGTCATTGTGCATTACAGGATGCTCTAGAACATTTTGATTGCAAGTTAGGGTTGTTGAACGTAAATTGGCGTGGTGAGTTTAATTTTATCCATGCGTCCATCATGCATTCGACGGGCGATCGTCGATCGGGTCAACGTCAAGTCACGGAAGCCGTTGCGGCACCGTTGGGTCGCGAAGCGCGAAAATGGAACGCAGCGGATATAATTAAAACTGTACGGACAAATCGTTGGCGGGGGGATTAACGCGCGAATTCGGTCGGCCATTGCTCGCCCAGCGAGGTTTTCACCGCTTATTGTTGTTAACTTGATTTTAAATACTGCTGACTGGACTCGAAACTAAAAAAAATAGAGCAAAAACCAGAATTTTACACAAATAATCCACATACACACTAAACTAACCTAAAAACACGAAAACTACATTTCAACTTGTGAAATGTCTTGATTTGCAACCAAGAGCAACACGAAAGCTAGATATTTGCGAATATATTTTAAAATTGCATATTCAAAATAGCCTTATACACCAATCGAATCCGTGCGTGTACACGACTATTTATTAACGCACGCACAAACCTTGTCATACCTCAACGAAACAACATGATATTACCAAATTACAAGTTAATTTACACACTTTTACTAATCTCGCAATCTATTAAGGCGTCAACTACGCGGGAAAATTAAGAGAGAACTGGGTACAATTTGTCAAATTATTTTGCTCTAATAAACCGCTCTAGTTTCGTTAAGGTCGCCGCGGCTGTTCATAATCTGAAATGCATTCGATTTATTAGAAAAAAACCCCTGAACGAGCTGACATTTACTTGATATAAAAGAAAAGATCATGAGTATCTTGACACATTTATACAAACACGTTATCCTCGTTAGCATTGGCTTTGAAGAGTTAGATTAGATTTACAAACATTTTGATTGTATAATTAATTTTACCTTAGCATTTATTTGTTTATCGCTTGATGCACTAAGGCAGGTAGCTATTAAGGGCAATCTCTTTCTGGATCATACTATCCTTTTAACTACTGCTTTTGCTTGTTTCTAGTCGTGTACAAACCTACTGCGATTTTGCAGTATGATTTTCAAGAGTCTATCAAGATAATCCCAGTTTCTACGTTTCCAAGTATTGGCCGTCAAAACTCCATAAACCTCATTAAAACCAAGTTTTTGCGGTATTTTGTTATCAGCCACATCACAAAAGCTGTTTTCAACGCTTCAACGCTTCGCTTTTCAACGTGTTATAGAAGCATTCGTTATGATCTCTTTCCCAAAAACATCGTTATCAACATCATCGTCTTGTGACCTAAATATAAAAGAATTAATAGACACAAAGCTCACCGACACGCAATTTTCGCTAAAATGTTAATAGGTTCTTTGACACCGATAAAACTTAATTCAATGTCATCATAGTGTCGGGCGGAGTCAGGACGTTTCTATTTCGAATTTTCTCAAACACTATTTAAAAATACAATGCGTTATCTATGTTTGCGATAGACGTGTGCAATTTCAATTGAATATCGACGTAAGCTATCGTGCCGAGGCCAACATGCGATTTTTCGAATCTTGCATTTGATGCCAAGTCGGGGTCAATGATATTTCATACATAGATACAATTATTTACTTGTGTAACGTATAAGAAACAAAATTGAAAATGACTTCATGTTTCCCAATTACTGAAATCAAGTGCGATTTTACCATTGAATGATGAAAAGAACAATATTGTATCGATGTGGTGATGAACTGATGAGTGATGAGACTGACCATCACTCATTAAAACTAGAAAGTTAATTGAAATAAATTCTGTATTTAATCATGATACACAATCCATACAGAATTGAGCAATAAAAACCCGAAACATTCTTGAGTAGGTTGGAATCAATATTTAGTTCCTATTATTGTAGAATTTAGTTACACAATCGATATACAAAAAAGCGTTTGTAAACAATAAACATCACTTTCTGCTAATAAATTATTTTGTGTTCCACTTTCTATTGTGATATTTCCTATAAAAATCACAAAATAAACAATTCTTTGCATGTGTTTTGTTTCACTTGCAGCATGATCCACATTTCGGATAAATATATAGGCCTAATATAATAACGTCTCGCGTAAATAGATCAAACAACGTCAATTCGCCTATTTTCTTGTCCACGGCATATTCAAGCGGAATTTTTTGATCAGACTATATAAATAGTGAAAAACACGTCGCAATGTTGACTAGACCCCTCAATCTTAATGTCCCTTTAAACTGCTCAACACTTCATTCCGAGCCTCATCATCATTTCCAGCCCTTGTCCCATTCTATCTGGGGTCGGCACAACAGGTTTTCTTCTTCCGTTCTCCCCTGTCAGACGTCACGGCATCATTTACTCTTTTCTCTTTCATTCCGACTATTCCGAGCCTGATATCACCATTTCTCAATCTACTGAGATGTAGCCGTTGAACCCCGCAAATGCAATATTCTCCATGTTCTATCCTTGACTCAAGTTTTCTGATAGCTTTGTTTCAGTACATTAAAGAACACCTTGAATCGTGTCCTGGCTTCAATCCTGAGTGCAACAGAACATATCACTGATGTTGCGATTCGATTAGCCCATCCTTGACTCTTCTGGCTTCATAAGGCAATAGAAACTTATACAGAACCGTTAATTTAAAATTTGGTAACTAATATGTGCTGTCAAAACCAAATTCCTAAAGAAATTGGTTGGAAATTTGGAATAGCAGCTCCCGTTCATCCGTTTATTTCCATACGGTCAACACATGCTATTATAGAGCAGTAACATATTTGTCTAATAGAATGTATTAATGTTTGTACTTCCTTTATTATTGTTTCCTAATGTAACCAGTCAACATTAGCAGTCAGGTAACAGGAATGCAGTGACATAGGCAAAGATAGCGCATAATACTCGTTCAAGGGAAAAACGAAGATCGTTTCTTAAAACTTGCAGGTTTTAAGAAACGATCTGTAAAGGCAGTTGAAAAACTAGGTTTGCATAGACTTTTTGGACAATAAGTCTTATGTTAAAGTTACTAGAGCATTTATTAGTAACAGCACACAGACTTCACCATTCTACTCTGAAGATGCAAGACCATCCCTAGGACCCTTTTGCAATACAATTCATTACTGCATCCATGTGTATAGTGATAGGTTAAAAACGATTAGGTAGTCGATGCACAGGTTTGGTTGACACTTCGGTTATTTTAAACGATTAGAAAAGTACATTGACTTGTTTATTTTATAAAATGTACCTATTTTTAACCGACTTCCAAAAGGAGGAGGTTTTCAAGTCGCCTGTTTTTTTTTTTTTTGATTTTTTCTATTAGTATTTAATATGCCACTACAAAAAAGCTATTTCTAGCTACAGCTGAAAATCAAAAGATCTGCCTATCTTCAGCTGACATAATCACAGAAACATAACAGTTGTTTATCTATTTCGTCTATTGCAATACGTTCACAATGTACGAAGATGAAAAACGAGCTCGGAGGTGTACAGAAATAGACGAGCGTCGCGCGTCGCTACTCCAATGTCGAGGTGATATGCATTGTGCGTACGAATCATGAATATTTCGCACACTAAATATTCTTCTTTAACGACCTTAGAAAGTTCATTACGTCATTTTACTAGTTTTTGAGCAACGTTGGAAGTTCATGGTGTTTTGAAGCTTTGGTAGCTTTTTCTGGGCGGACAAAATTTTTGTTACGTAATTTCTACGTCAGAACTGGAAGGAGGACGCGCAGGTTCGCGAGAAGTGGAGGGAGGCCTTCGCCCAAGAGTGGGACAGAGCAGGCTAGGAAAAAAAATCTATGTTATGTGGCATTTCAGTTTGTTTGGATGAAGTGACTATATCCATTTTGATTCTTATGTTAGACTAAATTACATTTCAACAATTCCACAATAAACTTGCACAGACACTATAGCTTTTCTAGCCTTACCAATCGGTACATTTTCTACAAATTAACTTGTATGGTTTTTCTCATCGTTGTAAGCTACGACACCGTTAAATAAGGGACTATCTACTTTACCACTTATCTTGAGACACGCCCGAACGCTTTCAAGCTTTATTTATTACTAAGTTTCTGTTCACACGGTGAGGTCGTTGGCACGTGTGTCATATGCAGCCATCCATAAATCGGCTTTTAAATCTTTATTGCTCATTTCCCCTAAAAAGATTTAAAACCAAAGATGGTCACCGTGATCTTTGAAATAATGAAGCGTCTATCAATCTTGGAGAAATGTCATCAAGTAAAATCTTTGGACTTTCGTATTTAAGACCTTTAAATGTGTTTTTGTTTTGAACCAGGAGATCTAATAAGTCAATAAATATTCATTACAAATAATTGTCAGTATTCACCCGTAAGGTCATTGGCACGTGAGCAACGCTATCCCAAATACTTTCTCGTTTCCTTTAAAGTGATCTAAACCGTTCACAAATATAAATAGTTCGGCAATTCCATCCAAAAATAACCTTAAACGTTAGTGTTAGTAATAAACAGTCTTTTTTTCTTTTGTTGTGCTTCGAAACTGGGACGTTGACTTTAGAATATTTACGTTAAATTAGTAGTTCGATATTCTATTGATGACCTACGTTTTGAGGAATATTCAGAAGTGTTCCAGTGGGTTATTTTGTCTCTGGCTGTTGCTCAGGGCTTTTAGAATATTTTCAAATCGAAATGTCACTGTTTCGTTAAAACATTTGAAAGTCTACGGTTGCAACAATCTCTGTGCAACGTGGCCTAAAATGCCATTTTGCACAGAACAATCAGACTGCAAGTGCACATAAAAGTTGTAAGGGAAAAAAGCAATGTTTAGTCAACTTTGCTTAAAAATACACATCTTGTAAACAAAAAATAAACCTATTGTGCTCTCTAGACCCAATCCATAACCATAACTTAATTGCAAGTTGCCTTTGAAAAAAAGAAAGAGATGAAACTTGATTCCTTTTGTTTGATTGATCCCCTTTATTCTGAATAAATCTATGACATCTAAAAGACTTTTATGATCGTGTGGACATTACTTTCTGCTTCTTAGTAAAACGGAGAAAGGACCATAGACCGCAGAAAACTTTTCTTAAAACACGTTGTTCATTCTCACATCTTGCATTGTCTGTGGTTTGAAACAATCATAAAACATGATGGCTGCTTTATGGTTTCCGTTTATTCGATGGAAGTGATATTCTAAAACTTTCCTTACTACTAGAATGCTACTTTATGTTTCATTAACTTATCTATTCATACATACAAACAAATAAATAAAATTGAAGTTTCTGTTTGGAATTTCACAGCTTTGTACAGAATGCATATGAAAGTACCTTTATACGATACTTTTATAACTTTTTTTTTTGCCTTTGTGTTCCGTCCAATCTCCGAAACGGCTGGACCGATTTTTGATAGCTGATGTTACAAGGAGTAACGTATGAAGCTACTTTAATATTATTTTTGAAAAAGGATTCCGTGCAAACAAATTAAAACCCTTTAAATTGTTAACGAAATCCGATTTAAATAGGGATAATATAATATAAAATATATAGTAATAATAATATAATATATAATATTTTTATAATAATTTCAAAAAATATAAATTCACAAAATTCACATTCTATAATTATTAATTTCACAAAAAAATATTTCAATAATTTCAGTTTAGCATTAATTAGCAGAAAGTAAGGAAATGAATAGATGATCACCACATCTACATCTATTGTATATTATTTTGTATCTACTATGCGTTTCCATTTTCTCCTCACCAAAGGTTTGAAAAGTTAATAGTCACGCAGTCAGAGTTTAATGTTATTTTAAATATTAGTAAGGAAGAACAGATATTTCGTGATACTTTAATGTTCGTTTAGTGATACATTTTTAGTTACTTAAATAATAATCTTAGTAGCTACCAGTGTGGACAAAAAGTATCTACAACTATTTCTTGACAGAAAGGAGAGTAGAGTTGCCGACTTGCCGCTTCAGTACAGAATACATAATGCTTTAGTAAATAAAATAAAACTAGCAAATATTTCATGCGAAAGTGTTTTCAACGCGATGAAATTGTACGGAATCTGGAGTAAATAATTGCGGCCCACTAACGACCATTTTTTTGTATTCAGTTTCTGAGGAAAAACACGTAACGCTCCAATTAAATCCCATTTATATTATAAATGTGTTTTATTTATAATTTATTTTATTTATCAACCTAGTGTGTTGAAATAGGAATATTTATTTTTGTATAGGTAAAGGAGTATCCACACTGATCGATTCGGAATCGGCTAGAATCGGTTAGAAGGAACTTAAAGTCTATACAAAAAAAAAAAAACCGACTGCCTATACTAAATAAATTAAAGAAAATGAACAGATAAGTACCTACTTTTAACTTTAAACAGCTATGTTTAAAAATAAAAGGATATTAATTAATCAATATTATTAATTATTTTAACAATATTTTATATGTATTTACATACCTAAGTATACATACATATATTTATCATAAGCTCTGGTAACAACATAACATGCAATGCAGTCAGAGCACAGTCAGAGGCTACCTATCCACAGACTATACTATCAAAAACATGGATACTACACAAACATAGAACCTGTATTTGCTGTCGCGCAGTCAGGTAAAAACGTCGTTCCCGGTCGACTCGTACCGCGTCGGACCGATTTTCTTGCGATAAGAATATCGCAAGAAAATGACCGGCTCAAACAGATTCGTCGTCGCTAAGTTTAACCACTAATCAGTGTAATCACTCTAAGTTGGATGTTGTAGGTAAATGTCTATTAATAATTAGTGATGACATTTCCCTTACAATTATTGTTTATAATGCTTAACAGGCTTTGAGCATCCTGTGAATTCATTAGCGACCTGCGTACTATCCTTAACACCAGCCATGCCATACGTTTATAAATGCAATGTGCATGCAAACCATAAACAAATAGGTAATGTTTAAGTTATTTATTTTACTACCAAAATCATACGATGCTACCTCTATAATGATGTTTCTTTGTACCTCCATACCTATAATATAGTTTGAAAGCTATTTAGGGGCTCAATAAATTATCTTTTTCTTAGTAATAGATAGCTTGCTGAGCAAGTTTCAACCAAACAAGTCTAGTTTTTCAGTCATATTCCAAAGTGGAATAATCAAATAAAAAACAAGTATAAAACCTACAATTACAAATTAACGTAATACTTAGATTAAGCACACTTTAACAGCCTTATTCACCTCCACGCTTCAATTTAGGTCTCCTAATAGTCCTAATGAACACATAAAGAGTCTTACGCATAAACTGTACGTGTGAGCGACCCAATTGTGACGACATTAGCGTGTCACAGGTGTGAGGTGTGAGCTGACGTGAGTCACAGGTCGTTGGACTGGTCGTAAACGTATTAGGGGAGAGTGTGGAAACGCCAGAAAATCCATTAAATTTATTCGCAAGAAGGAATGTAGATGTAGACCGTACCTACATAAAAGCGCGGCGCGATTTCCCAATAGGGGTACTTTTGTATCTACTTAATTGCAATTAGTTACTGGTAACCCATTTGCATCTGCTTAATTTATTGTCGTATACTTAGAAATTGTGTGGTATACTTAAAACCTTGGCAACAGTTGTGGATAAACCAATAAATAAATAGGTAGTCCTTAATGTCCAAGCCTGGGGTCCAATTTGCTATTAAAATAACATGTTAAACGACGTAATATATTATGTCAAAACCGTTGAATTTTCGAAATGAGAATTTTTATTTGTAGGTTATGTTAAGTCGACATTCTGATCTTCGTAACACATTAATAAAACACACATTAAATCGATGCATTGATTGCATATTTCACAATCTCACATCTGAAGTTTTTCGCTCATGAAAACCCGCCGCAAAGGTTTTACTAGTTTTACAATCCAAAAACAAGAAGATTTTGTTAGTGTATTGCTGGAAACTAGCTAGACTAGTATAGTCGAAGTATTTTGGCAGTATACTATGTATCGGTACACATCTCACAACGTTATTAATGACACTGCGACAGGCGACACTGGTTTCTTAATGATTCGACGACAATATTATTGGTGTTACTCGTATGTAAGTACCTACTTCAAAAAAAGAATGACTTATAGAAAAAAAATCTTGTTCAGAATAAAATTAGGTCGTGGATACAAAACGAAAGTGCGCCAATAATTGAATACTCTCCAGTTTGAGATTTAAACATTTGAATAGGTAATTAGTAAAACTTTACTTTAATTATTATATTGTAGCAATCGTTTAAATAAAAGTTTCAGAAATCGGCAATTCTTAAAATGTTAGATGATTAAATTAATTACTGCTGTATCTAACTGTGATTTCAATATGTACACGTAGGAACGGAGACCTCTAGTTCACAATAAGAACTCCTTTTATAGAAAACCAGCCAAGTGCGAGTCGTACCATATCTCAAAAGCTAAACATCAAATCTAATTCAAAGCAATTTTCGTTGAAATGTTTATGTTCTTCAACGCTAAATTTTTTCAGAATTTTCCGTCTCTAACTTTAGAAATTAGAGGGGGGGGGGGGCAAATTTTACCACTTTGGAAGTGTCTATCTTTGAAACGATTGACTTTGAGAAAAAATGGTTTTAGGGAACTCAATGTCATTTTTAAATACCTATCTATAAACAACAAACAAACACAGTAGTACCTTTTTATGAAAAAAAAAAAATAGTTTCAGTTCCATGAATGGGGAGCCCCCTTTTAATCTTTTTTTTTTTTTGAATAAAAACCATAGAGCGGTTCACACAAAATACATCTACCTACCCAAGTTTCAACTGTGTAGTCCTAATAGTTTCGGAATAAACTGGCTGTGACTCACGGACGGACAGACACACAGACAGACATGACGAATCCAGTTTCGGTTTCCGTTTTTGCCATGCGGCTACGGAACCTTAAAAACAATAAAGCATCA
This sequence comes from Eugnorisma glareosa, assembly GCA_947578425.1. Taxonomy (NCBI): domain Eukaryota; kingdom Metazoa; phylum Arthropoda; class Insecta; order Lepidoptera; family Noctuidae; genus Eugnorisma; species Eugnorisma glareosa. The sequence continues at coordinate 17,483,557 of OX387965.1, forward strand.
CTCATCAATATTTCAATCTAACGGAATTAGACTAATCGCTTGTCTAACGAACTCTTAAGGTAAATCATGAATCATTTAATATCAACTTAGAGCAAAAATTAATTCAGAACAATATATCTTGTACGAATACGGTTATTGGGCAAGCCTAATCGGGCATCGAAGTAAAGTGCATTCGGTCGAAGTCGGTCACGACACTCACGCTACCATAGCTGTAGGTACTAATACTTATGGAAACTTTTATACAGTAAACTTTATTATCTTGTTATAATAATATGTATAAAACACTTTTTGCCTAAATCTTTAAAATTCCGGAATTTTAATGTCCCACGCGATCGTATCGGCATAAAAAGTATCCTATGTGTTAATCCAGGTTATAAACTATATTTTTGTCAAATTTCATCTGAATCCATTCAGTAGTTTTTACATGAAAGAGTAATAAACATCTATCCATCTTCACAAACATAAGATTTTTAATTGAAAAAATATAGTACTTTGATATCTCAGCGATTGCTAAATGACAATATAGTAATAAGTAGTAAAGTAAATAGCACCGAGTATTTCTAAAACTGCGTTAAGGACTTAGTTCTCTTAAATTTTAGTCTGGATCTCTGGTGTCTGGATTTGTGTCCAGTGATGGTAAATGTGAAACTAGTGAATTGTGACTGAAATACACTTTACTCTTACCTTTCGGGTATTTTAGACGTCACATTTTGTTACAATATTTTTTCCACTATAATTTTCCAGTATCTCCTCCACAATTTACCTCGTAGGCGAACCCTAAACCTTATAAATAAGACAGCCATCATCGCTTCTGTTTTCTCGATCTATTTTCATCTGGCTATCACTTGCATAATGTGGCAACGAGACCAATTTACGATTAAATATGAGACAACGCCCACTGGCCGTCCGTCACAGGGCCTAGTGTTGCGAAACGGGCGGAGACGGGCGCAATACTATATCAAATCGACTTTATAAGATTACTTTTATTAGCTGGCCGTGCTGGCGTGTCGAAAGTTAATTCCAGATCAATATATTAATTGGTTTATTGTGGTCCTTTGAGTCGTGGGCACTGGGCTGTTATTTGATTTATGAGCTTTGGTCTTTTACGATCTAGCTATTATTACTTACGTGTAGCTGTGTGGCGAAATCTACAACGCCACATAGGAGTTGCGCACAATCTTGTTCCTGACATCACACAAAATAAATCCTACATCGTGCAGTCAAAGCTAACGGGACCACAACCGTTGGGGAGTAGCTCACTCACTACACCCAATACTCGTCTGATTGGTGGATCCTCCCTTTTCTAAGGAGTAAGAGAAATTTTCCATGTTCCTGAAACCTCTATAATACTTAGGCAAGCCCAAGCAGAACAACTACAAGAATTTCTGTGGTATACTACCACTAAAAACCCGACTACTGAAAAACCACGTTCTAATTAAAATCAGGGTTTTTTCTTTTTTGTCGGATTGTAGCCTATGTTACCCGGACATAATAACGAATCGAATGACACCTTATTCATTGAAATCGGATGAATAGTTTAGGCGCTACGGAGGAACATACGTAAATACAAACTTACACACATAGCTACATAGATTGCTAAAATCATAATCGTCAATAAGTCGGGTAAAAAGTCAAGCTATCTCTTCAGAATGTAGCATGTAGCACGTGCAAGCACTGTTACAGAAACACCGTAACTGGAAAGCATAGTCGCACCACCTAAATACGTTATGTACTCGATTCAGGTAAGCCAATAAAGTTGCGCAGCTGTCGGTTAGACGTTAGATAGACAGAAGACCAATATACTTTGATTGTTATCGATACTAGCAACGCTACTGAATGTCAATGAACAACCTGACACAGCCATTTTGTAAACGCAAGCAGTGTGTCCTTTAAATAGCTGTGTAACTACCGACTAGGATGTTTTGGCGTGATGCTAAAATTGAAACCCCAAATCCCGTCATTAAAGCGTCAAGGAATCCTTGCAGTACTACAACCCGAAATAAACATGTCAGAAGCCGCGCTGCACTTTAAATCATCAGGAACATTACAAAGAAAACTCTTAAAAAAATTCGTCGTTGTATGAAAATATGTCATTTACAAAATTGACTATTACAACTCTGACAGTTTCACCTCCACTAGTGACGACTGTGACTGTAAAATAAATGACAAGAAGCTCAGATACTCGTAGTGACTAAATGCCTAGCAAGTCATGCATTCCGTTCCTACAGGGCCGAGGTTACGCACTACCCTCCAATAAAGATGCACATAATATAAATAAAGACCTGGCTAGCACTGTTTCCTAGAACCTTGGCACAGTGAACTTGTACACAATTACTATTAAGGTAGCCAAAGAAAACAGCTTGTAATGCTTTGATAACTGCCGTATCACTTGCGGTCATGATAGAGATTACAGCTATGAGTGTAATGTTAATTCTAACTGTCTCGATTATACGAGTACGCTGATTGCCGATGCGTGAAACTAACTCGGTTGGTCGGTCTCGATTCGAAATTAGCGTAGACTTTTGTGACTTCGTAGTTTCGATTTTATTGAGTTCTCGATATCGGATTGGACCCATACGGTCTTAATTATTTAAATCTTGATCTCTTATTAGTAAAATAACGTATGTGATCTGATAAAATGGTTACGTAGTTCCAGTTCCACTTAATTTTAAGTTGAATTTTGTTATTTAAAATGTTGTATCATCAGCAGCCCACTGTAGTCAACTACTGCTACGATTGGATGACAAAATGAGAAGATATAATAAGTATAATGGTTTAATTTCCAAATCACTTACTAATATTCGTGCATGTTATGCGGCTGTTATACCCAACACCCGTGATACATATGTATGAAACGACTTAATTGTTTAAAACTTTTCACAAATTCAACATAACTGGATCAGTTTTCACTTTTCAACGTAAACGTATCGTATCGTCGAAGAACCATAACAAAACACTTTATTTTAAAATGGATGTCAATCTTTTTGCCGGCCTGCGCGTGAAATCGATTTGAATGGTTGAATATCTCGATTTTCTCAGTCCGTGCATGATCGCTAAAGAACAAGAGTGAAACTTTGCCGCGCAAAAAGTGACAGCTGTCACAGTCACAGCTATCTATCGTCGAATCGAGGTCTTTTGTAACGCCTTGTTTAGACAACGTGCGGTTTTTCGGGTGCATTTTGCTTACATTCACTTGATTTTAGAGGATTATATTGTTGCGACATTGTTTCTAGTAATTTATTTATCTAATTTGAGTTATTGTAAAATATATAACGAAAATTCCTAAATATCGATTAAGTGCATCAAATCGAACTTAATAGCTGCTTTTAATCTTCGGTCTGTTTTTGAAAAGGAACTCGAAAACCAAAATAGATGTACCTAAGGTTTTCCCGAGTGCATTATTCGTCTTTTTACCCATTTTCCGTGCTGAGAAGATTGGTTTTTACGTCCTATGAGTACTTAACAGTTGCATCAATTAAATGTGCGTGTTATATGTATAGTGCACATTGGCATACAAAATTAAATAGAGTACATAAATACAATGCATTATTTTATTTGGCCGCCAGTCGATCAAACTCATTGACAGACAGTTGTTTGTATTGACAAATCGGATAAGATTATAGCTGATTGATATATAAGATCAATATCATGGCCTCTCTATTTGTGTGCAGAGGTTCAATGGTTTAATTAATAGAATGATGGACGTGGATGGTTTTATTTTCGGTTTGGCTTTTCTAATTAATGGAAAAAACGATTTTTCGACAAAATAAATACCTATATAAGGTGACTGGTAATTAGTGACCGATACTTAAACACAATAGCCGTATGGAATTCGCGCGCGCTGTCATTGGATATTTTTTAATTTGTACACTGTTGCACGGTACCATAGTAATGAGGCAGAACGGCGTCACGCGGCTTTAACAGCTGATAGGACAAAGGCGTGCGCGCGCGAATTTCATACGGCTGTTGTGTTATTGTGATTAAAGTAAATACTGAATACGAATACGAATGAATGCGTGAATACTTAAAAAAAAGTTTCTTTGGGAAAGTTGTTTGTTAACATGAGTACAATCACGTGTTTAAGAATCGGTCACTTAGTACCAGTCATCCTATATGTATTAATTTCAAGCAACACATAACGAAGTCGAGGGTTGCACACGTATATTTTTTTGTACAGAACCGTACCTGGCAACTTTCTGACTGCAGAGGCATGCAACATTTTTTTCTGACTTTTAGATGTTACACATGTGGGCCTTTTTTCATCGTTTATCTTGCGCACAAAGCATCACAGGCTCAGTATCTACTCCTGGGGGGTTACTATGACGTCTTAAAGCAGGAGTAATTCCAGTGTGGGGAAGAGACAGAACTATACAGGTCGTCTAGCGCCATCTGTTTCCCACACTGGAATTACTCCTGCTTTAAGACGTCATGGTGGGCCACCTGGTGCACTAAGCAGCTTAAGTAATACAGGGTGTAACCAGACCCTTCACGAAGCCGTCAACCAAGCATTATGTACATCAAAATAAGTAATTTTATGCAAAAAATATTGCTGGGAAACGACTTTTTTTGGGGTGAAAAATCACGTTTTCGGTAGGACTCAATGTAACGCACTCAAAACATTGTGCTCATGGATGAATTGAATAGCACGGGGGTCGTCGAGGTGTTTAAAGTAAAAATCTTACATTAAAAACATGTAAGTATTTTAAAAAAACTTGTGAAAAAGTTGGAACTTGACCCCCAATATCTCCGTAACTGTAAGGTAACTGTAAGATACCTGGGAAAGGTATGGTGGTCTAGAACAAAAAAATAATCGCAATGCTAGGGAGAACAAGTGTCTTTCGGCTTCGTTAAGGGTCTTGTTACACCCTTTAGAATTTCGATTTCTCTGCACATATGCCTATGAAGTATGAACAGTGGTGTTAATTCTCCGTTGATTTCTTTGATACTCTTTGTATTAACGACGAAGAACAAATTTGTGATAGAGAATTACAAACATCACTGTTAAACAGATTTACAGAAATTGAAAACCCTGTCAAATGATCAACTTCCTGTAAACTGCAGTCAGACGCAATTTGAGCTTAGATAAAATCAGACAACTTATAAAGTCATGATTCGCGATGACTAACTCCAAAGAAAGGGTCATCATGATGCATTGTGCATTTTACAAGGACGCTAATTGTGAGTCAACAAAGAGAAAGAAATGATACAAAGTACGCAAAAAACTTTATGACGATACTAAATCAAAAACAAGGAGAGTTTCTTAGGAAACATTAAAACTACACTGCTTCAGAAATAGGTCATTGTACGTACATTTGGAATAATTTAACTGGATCGACGAATGTCTATAAATACTATTTATTAACTATGCTATAAAATTGTGATGACGAAGACTTCTAAAAATGTCTACAATACTAAAATGTTCTTTATTTTACCATTTTCGTCTTCCTTCTTCTTCATACTCGATTCCTCATTGCTGAGGATTGTGACGTATCGCAGTTTTCTTTTTTGTCTTTACCAGGAGGTCTACTCTGTAAGCACGAAACCCGGAGTTTCGGCCGAGGTTACGGGCGTTTCCTACTAAGTTTCAGTTACGCACAATGAATAGTTAGGGGTCCGAACTAAAAAGCAATGACGTTACGATTGGACAGTTGTCCTTACTCCCGATGTGTTTCCAAAACTCATGAATGCGTAAATAATAGAAAGTAGGCTCATTTAGAAGTGTCGAGCTGCTTTTGGTCGGACCCGTATCTTCGTTGACAGACTTAGAGCGTAGACCCCTGCTGTGGCTTAGTATGCTGTTTACTCTTGGGAGTAATTATGGTCTTGTGAACGAGTCATTTTTTCAGTCTGATCGTGATCGTTTGTTTTCAGTAAGAAACGAAGTTCTGATGAATGAAGTTTCTCCTGAGACGATCGAAAAAATTGTCGGCCCTCAGCATTTAGATTCCTAGCTTCTATTTCTCTCAGAACCTTTATTCCTGGCAGCTCTTCCTTTACAAAACATTACGCTTCAACGACGTAATACATGGTCATAATATATTTCTTCGAAACAGCCGGCGTTTAGTCGCCCTCTATCATCGCAGTCTTTGTTGGAACAGCACATGGCTTTTAGCGATATATACGTGGATCTATATGTGGTGTCTGTCGATGCTTTTAGCTATCTACGCTTTGCATTGAAATATTCCTTGAAGGTCTTTATTTCAAAAGACACATCACTTAATGAGCAATAGATTTGTCATATCTTCCCTGTCGTTGGAAAATTTCATAAATGGTTCGTTTGCAACTAACGATTGATTGTAACTAAAAGGGGTTATGAACGGCTATAAACCCTCTTAGTTACAATCCGTATGTTATATCCAGAATTTGAAATGAAAATTCTCTTCTGTAATGGTCCTTTGAGTCTTATTTGCAAATATCTGAAGGACCACAGAAATGATTGAAAATCTAGTGAAAAATCTTTCAGCAAACGTTGAATAAAACGCTGAAACGTGCATACGCCACGCTTGTTACGTCGGCCGCCGTCGGAAACGCTCGTTCACTCCGCGTCGCATAGATGTCGCTGCTTGCATTAACCTACATCGATGAGTAGACACGCGTCACTTGCAGCTGTCCGAATATAATTTACCGGACAACAGCACAGTGCGACGACGCGTGGACAAAAATATCTTTTGGTTTATATTCCCTTTAGGGAAAACAAAGATTTTGCGGCGTTCGTCATTTCGTTGAAAGTGAGCCAAATATGTGTGGCGCTTTGTAGTTTTTTTTTTGAGTAAATGGCTTTGTAGAGAAAATGAAAAAGGAGGGTATAACATCATCAATCTACTGTTCTTAGAAAAATAACATATGAAAGCGTGAACAAGAGATTCCATAAGAAGCTTAGAGTACGACAAAAATCCCAAAACTAGAGCTGTTTATGTACCACTTAAAATGGACTGTAGGTATTGACAACAAGATTCTTAAACGTTCATTAATCCGAAATATTTATATTATATCTTATTTTAGTCATGAAAGCGTGAATCTTGGGAATGTTGAAAAAAAGTTATTGACGTGGAAGGTGATGTGTCTCGTTTTGGCAGAGAGTGGGTGCGCAAGAGCATTCCCCTTTGCAACGTATTCTGTACTGTTCGATATTTTGTTCACTTATTTTCTGAACTTTATGGCACAAAAAAACGAAATTGTCCGAGGAGGATCTTATATTATTAAATTTTTCTTTTTTTTACCTATTATGGAGTTGTAATGTAATAAACTAAAAACGAGAATTCAAAATACTATGCGTATTTTTAACAATTTATCAAGGTTTTTTCCGTTATTTTGATTGGTTGCCAAAAATGCAGATACTACGACACCAATGCGCATGCTTTGTTCGCAATTCATACTCGTCTCAGTTGAATGTTTTTGTTTATTATAAGCTTTAAGTAATAAAGCGTAAATAATTACAACTAAAATAACTCGCAACCGAGTTCATGACCGCCAAATAACTCAAAAAATTTGACGAGAAAACGATGAAAGCTATTTCAGTAATGATGATATTATTTATAATTTCTGACGTCAAGTTTGTACTTGCTTTCGAGTTATGACGAATATAATTTATTTTATTAAGTAAATAAAGCGATAAACGATGTGCCGTGAAGCGACATACTATTCGTCTCAAAGGCATAAAGAGCCAAGGGCAATTTGATAGTCATTTATTTCAATAATTTATGTTTTTGTTTATATTTATCCGATTTATCCCAGAGTTTTCCTGGGTCTAAGGAAGTTCATTACAAGGCACGGTTTGACTTACCTACCTGAAGTCCTCAGCTGGTTATTTTTAAGAACTTGATAAATTTAACTGATACCCAATTCTTCTTCTTCTTCTACATGCCGCTGGCACTAGAGCACTACTTCTACTTATTATTCTGTGACTTGAGTATGTATTTTATATTTTGTTGGCCCAAAACTTCGCGAACTCCACGGCATTGTCACTGGTAACACAGAGGTAACTGTGGCTGCATGTCACACAGTGCAGGATGGGATGGGAGGTGGAGCATAGTTTGTGACACAGCTCATACATACACCCCGCTACTGTCCCTTCGAGGCAGCCGCTGAGCGAGGCCGCAGTTACATCTTCCCACTTGATACCCAATTGTTTCCATGGTACCTAAGTACCTTCCCATGTTATAAAGTCATGATAGCAGCGCAAATAAAGTGTTTATTTATACCATTTTTGGCCAACGATATCAAAATGTTGCACTTGTCTGTTTCATTTTCTATGTTTTGATACGAATTTTAACGCCAGCTGCTAGTTTCACATTTTATTATCTCTTCACTTTTTAAACAAAACAATATCTTTATGTTCATATTTTTATAACATTAAATCTAAAGAGAAAAAAAATAAAAATCATAAAATTTTGTCCTCATCATGCTTTTATAAACCCACTGTGCGGCCAGTGATTCATTCACGCCTACGATTGCCAAAACCGCCAGTGTTGCCTGTAAACACAATTATGAGATACAAGGAAACATTAATTATTTCATTTCGATGATAACTAGCCTATTTACTTCCTATTCGTCGTAGAATCTTCCGTGACGTTAGAAAATGCAGTTTATAATATCGGATTAGGTACTAAACTATTTTGATGAGTAACGTCTGTAATATTGCATTTAACTAAAGAAAAGTATCAAGTAAAATTAAACAAAGAACAACTTACTTAGTAGAATGAAACATTTGGTGTCCAAGTACGATTTTGACTTAAATACACGGTCATCGTGATACAACCGACGAAAATATCCAATGCCCGGTGGGTCTAGCTAGTCTAGAATCCTGTACCTTCTACTGAAGCCGTGGTTAAAGGTTCTATCAGGCTGATATTACAACTCGTTTGCACACTAAGACAAAAACAAGAGAAAAAAATCGTGCGCGTCGAACTCGCGCACGAAGGGTCCCGTACCATTATTTAAAACACGTTTCTTGTATGGGAGGGGCCCCTTAAATATTTTTTTTTTCTGTTTTTCGTATTTGTTTTTATAGCGGCAACAGAAATCCATCATCTGTGAAAAAAACAACTGTATAGCTATCACGGTTCATGAGATACAGCCTGGTGACAGACAGCCAGACATGACACAGTGGAGTCTTGGGTTCCGGTTTAACCCCTTGGATACGGAACCCTAAAAAAAATATGGCTGTGGACATAAGTCCTTCTGTTTTGATTTGACTTTACCAGTAAAAAGCTGCCTTAGTAAAATAAATGAGGCAGTTAGTTTTAATTTGAGTAACAAATTGACTGTAAACTTCTCCATGTTGGATTTACGGATGGACAGAACTGAGAACGATTTCCGTGTTTCATAATCTAAGCTTAACTGTTAACACTAAACGTTCTCCGCGGTAATGTAATGCTAATGATGTATTCATTAGAATTTATTAACATTATAAAAATGTCGACGGGGGTGACTCAGATGATGAGTATGGAAGAAGCAGACATGCTGCGCCTTGGTCAAATAATTTAGAGATACGGGGGCAGAAGAATCATGATAGTTTGGAGCTTTGGACTGACTTATTGGTCTAGTGGTTGCAAGCGTGACTGCTGAGCATGACGTTCCCGGTGCGATTCCCAGTTCGGGCAAAGTGCTGTTGGGTTTTCCATCCAGAAGTAGCAGCCACGGAGTCTGGATTTGTGCTCCGCTGATGGCAAAAGACTCGCCCTATTACATGGGACTAAAAACATAACTAGGGAAATGTGGGTGTACTATTAGGTACACCTCTACCTAACCCTTCGTTTATTACAGGCGTGAGGTAGAATGATGATAATGTAAGAGTGCTAACAAGAAAAACAATACTTTGTTATTATTATTATTTCATTTATTCTCTCTTCACAAAGCTGACTTAAAGTTAATATGTACAAAGAAATGTCTCAGCTGAATTCAACCTTTGTGAGAGACTGGTGCCTGATGTAGGTTTTTGGGAAAAGCCTGTGTTACAGGTCACCAGGCCCCCTTCCAGGCTAGAATTAGCTTACAGAGATACCGCGTGAGAGTAGGAGTTAAACAATAGGCTTAAAAAAATAAAAACAAGGTAGATATTAAACAATATGATTAAAAACAAGAAGAAGGAATAACAATAAAAAATCCCTACCTGTTACAAGTACGTAGGTACGTCTACTTCATCATATAGATAAACTTTCCCGAAGTGTTGGGGTCCGCTTTCAGTCTAACCTCGTGCATCTAAACACTATAATTTTTCATAGAGCGACTGCTTTTCGGAGTTCCAAAACCCAGTTGCCGAGTAATATACATAGTACAGAACCGCTTGGATAAATTTATTCGGGTTTCTGACTACCTGTAACGACTGTCAAATATCTACAAATGACATCCAGGACCTTCCAAGGTACGCGCGACGATTAATCAAGTTAACATAACAGGTTTATGTGCATCTCTTATTGTGCGGGAAATCTATACAAAGCGGGGCCATGTTATACTGAAAATGTATAGCTTGATGTGTCGCGCTGTGTACGAAGGGGTCTCGGTATTCTGTATGTAACTTATATCCTAATCCAACCGTGGACCGACTGGTAGGCGTAGCAACCTTCAATCAACCCCTAGATACGGTCTACTTACAGATTTAATAGCCGAAAAGGGTGCGATAAAAGTAATAAAACATACACTTTATTCTCTAATTTCATAGATATTTATTGAAGTAATAAATGGCTTGATTACTACTAAAACAAGAACATTAAAACTAAAATGTTAAAACTACATAAATCTTCGGTAATGTTGTGTTAAAAGTTGTACAACTCTGCGAATTTGTCGTCGGCTGTTGACCTGGTTGGGTGACATGCGGTGCTTCCTGGTAACTAGGCTAAAAATGTAGGAAATTATTATTATGAGTTATTTTAGTTCTGTCTGGAGTTGAATGAAGAGCAGGAAAAGATTTCTTGCCGATGTCATCATCATCACTACATAATATAAAACAAAGTCGCTTCCCGCTGTCTGTCTGTCCCTATGTATAATTCGATCTTTAAAACTACGCAACTGATTTTGATGCGGTTTTTTTTAATAGATAGAGTGATTCAAGAGGAAGGTTTATATGTAGAACATTGCACCCGTGCGAAGCCGTGACGGGTCGCTAGTTATAAATATAAGAATCGAAAGCTGGTTTAATTGAAATAACTGACAATCTAAAAAGAGGTCATTACGTACAGCTTTTTAAAAAAATTAGTTGCTGAATTCATTTCAGTTCGTATGACTCAATTCTTTTTTGGAATTTCAGGATGATCCAGCAGTTGCTCATAGTGTCATCATTAAGAACAACATTGTTTAGCTTTCTAGTTATTAAAATACATATTGTAAAAGATTATTGATAAACAAACAAACTGTAGGTAATACTGTCTTTTTGTCACTCGTTAAAAAAACACATTATCAGAAACTTTGTTTCTTGTCTGTCCGCTTGGCGTCGCCACCAGCGGGACGACTATTCAACGACAAAACTCTTCATAATACAAACTTTTCGCTCTACTTCATTTTAAACTAGTATCCTTTTTATACTCGTGGGTGACTAGTAAACGCCTTTACAAGTCGTCTTGCATCACCTTGGCTGCACCGTTGTTGCCTACAAAACCGTACTGAATACATTCATTGATGAAGCTACTGAATATGTAGGAGCTATTTGAGCTGTTGCAGCCACGCACGACGAGAAATGCTGATAAATATTCATTGGAATATCGTTATTGTAAACAGAGGAGGTTATAATTTGCTTGCATCCGCGAAGATTAGGTGATTAAGCAACTATCAACTAGCTTTAAGCTTTGCTAACTTGTGCCTGCGGCTTCGCCTGCGTGTAGGTCGGGAATTAGGTATCCCACGGGTTACGGCAAGTACTACCCGGATAAAATGACAAATAGGTACGTCAAAATCTGTTCCGCCATATAAAGTATAAAAATGTATCCGACAGGCAGTTATCTACTTTCGTACTTATGATAGATATTCAGTATGAATTAGTATGAATTAGCAAAAAAATCATTTAGCACAATTGCAACTGTGGTGCACTAACTCTGATTAGATCCTACTCAAATGTTTAGTACCCTACCCAATTTAGAGCAGTTTGTAGTTGGTAAATAGTGATCAATCTCATAGACAGAAGAACTCGACCTAATTTGCAGTACTCGATTCTTGCAGACTAAACACACACTGAATTGCATAGTTAGGATGAAGAGAGCTTCGTTCACTAATGGAACTTTCAGTATTGAATGACGTCAAAGAACGTCACTTGTTTCGTTATTTGAGTAAACAAAGAGTGATTGACGCACACAATTATTCAGTTTTGTAACTGTCAAATGTTCACCACGTAGAATTAAATCTACAATCGAAATTGACAGTTCAGTGTCAGCGTTTTCTAACTATACCACACGCTACAAGATGCAAATTAAAATGCTTACGGGACAAATCTTAGGTATAAGTAACAGTATTTTCGTAGCAGACTCCGTAGGTCCTTCTACGGTATTGCCTACGGCGTAGCAGCTAGACCATAAACTATGCGAATTTTCTTCTATGCAAAGACGACAAATTAATTACCGTTTCACATTTTCTAGACCATTTCTCGCTGTCGAGACTATTTTTATATTGATAATGTTCTTATTGATATTTAATTAATAAAGATGTAGGTACCTACTACCTAGTCTGCGTAGCGGCTATAGCACAACTCCCATTCATTAGCGGTTCAAAAACAAAGTTCCCAGAAATTCTTGTTTACAGTTCTGACTTCACCTGTTAGTACAATGAGACAGCTGACGAAAGCTTAGAAATTGTGACGTCAGGCTATAAAGAGACGCGGAATCTGCAACACTCAGGCAGCCTTGAGTGACGCAAATGTCATTATATAATGTGTTTTAAACGGATGTGTCCCGGTATTTTTAGTGCGGGTCACGGGCGACGCCAGGTGAGATGCTAGTGTCCTCGCCCAATGACAGGGACGTTTCCCGCGCTTTCTTTATCACCTGTCACTTTTATTTGTGTCTGAGACGATTTTCCGGTGTCTATGATTCTGCTTTTTCTTTTTGTTTAATTTGAAAAGCGAATGAAAAGTCTTTGCTAGAGAGATCGTCTTTTGTTTTTGTTGAGATAGAATTACGAATAAATTGCTGGTTGCCAAGTTTTCTACGTCGCGTCGCTTCGTCGCACCGTTTGCAGCTCTTCATTGTTAGTGACAGTGAAATACAAAAGGATTCGTTCAAGTTCGTTATTAAATCTATAAAAAGAAATTATAATTTATTGAAGAAACACACGGATGATATGCCAATATCAAGGGGAGACGACAGCTTTATATTTCACTTGCTAAAATGGTCTATAAGGTTATGACCACAAAGTCCATTTTAAGAGTTTACATTTTTTAACCTGATTCGTATTATAATTCTGATAAAGCAGCCATTTTAGGCCCCCAGGGGGCATGTAATGGAAGCTTTATCAGAATCATAATATGAATCACGTTAAAAATTTAAAATTCTTAAAATGGTCTTTATTGTAATCGGCACAAAGTCCATTTTATGAGTTTTAAATTTTTAACGTGATTCGTATTATGATTCTGATAAAGCAGCCATTTTAGGCCCCCAGTTTAGACATTTAGAGGGCCCTTCCCGGTGCGTCTATCGTCAAAGTGAGCATGGTCGAAAAGCTTCTTGTTTTATCCAGAGCCACAGGGGCAATTTTCTTTCAATTCCCCCGTCATACCCCGCCCCGACCCCGCACATGTCGTCTCCCGCGCGCCTCATACCGCCTAACGCGATGACATTGAACGAAAAATAGTGTTCGAAAATTTCTTAAACTTGTTCCAGGAAATACATGTTTTTGAATAAGTCTTACAAGTGTGTGAAATAAATATTTGTCATTAAGAACCTCCATGTGCAAGGTTTCTATCGAGATGTTTTCTTTACTTTTACAGTTTATGAGTACATTATGAACGACCAAAGTTCAGTTAAAATTTGTGCAAAACAGCAATTTTTGGAGGCTTATACTGAATTTGTTTCTACATTTTTTTATTTTTTGCTACCATAGAAACCTAGATATAGTGCACAAAATACCTATTACTTCAAAAAATTCAAAGATAGTTGGGTAACAACTGCATAATCACGTACGAGCGTTTGTATGAAAAGTACGACGGGTTGGCCGCTCTTAACGGGCTGATTATGATGAAAATGTCAAACGTACCAACACACAAACACAACCCCAACATTGGTACAATATTTGAACCAAATAATCACAAATGTCATCTCTCGAGGTTGACAATCCTAGTCCTTCATTAGATTTAATTTGGACTGTAATTGCAGGTAAGTGACCTTGGCTGGCGTCATCATGCTGGAGTGGAGAACAGCACGTGAGTACCTACTTCCTCTTGGGCAAGAAAATGTAAGTCATCATGATACTGTCACCTTCAGTGGTACTAAAGTAACACTATATTATACGAAGGTGATGATAATATGGTCGTAAAGTCGCGCATTCATGGTAAACAAAAGTTGCGCAACATTGTTTAGTTTTATTGTGTTCATTGTTGCCTGTTCATGCAACCAGTTTCATTTCAAGCAATGTAAACATGTTGCATCAGTTTTGTCTGTCATGCATGAAGGACCGATCGGGAAAATATTTCTTTAATCAATTTTCTTTTTCAATATGCTTCAATAAATAATGTTTTACGAATTCCTAATAATGAAAAATACAAAATATTTTAATTTCGAAGTTCTTTTTTTTTAGATTTACAAACTAGTGTATAAAGTTGGCACAAATAACAATGGTCATTGTTTTATGAACCAGCGTCACAAGCGCCCTTTTGAACCACAAATGTGTTGGGGACCCATTTATATGTACATATGCCCAGTACGTATATTATGTATAATTATTACAATAGCAATAACTGACTAGAAATTAAAATCTCAATGCAGTTTTTCATGCACCAGCTTCAACTTGATAATCAAGCGCCCCCCCACACACGCCGCCGCCTCAGTACTTTGTGCTATAAATAAATCGCTTTCAGGAATACCTATAATAAGTTCCTACAAGAAGTAGTAAATTCCCTTTAGGTACAATTTATTATTTCCCTATTCATTTGACGCTTAACAAGGTGTTAACAGAAAAACAGCTTACCTCGTAGTTTTCAGGAGACGTAGGTACAAACAAACTAATGTTCGTATTGGCGTTCTGTCAAAATAACACGTTGGTCAATGGGAAGCTCCTTTGTAGGTACTAGGCACCTAATGTGTATTTAAATAACTACGTAATAATTTAAACTTTTGTCAGTTTCTATTTTTTTCTGCATTTTGTCAACAAAATGCACGTAGAGTACAGACAGCAAACTACAAATAAATATTTACCTACACAGATAATCTAATTCTAAAGTTGCTCACCACTGAAAAAAAAATCAGATTTATCACAAAGTTTTCGGCATTTTATCTTAAAACTATGGGCTATTAAAAAAATGTAAGGGCTACGATTTCGTTTTTGGAACCAATATAGAATAAAAGGTTTTTTTTTTTTAATTAATGTTGGTTCTTCCGTTCAGAAGCTATGATGCCACAGACAGACACACAGATACATAAATACACACTTGAAAAAGAGGGGCGTGGAGGGTAAAAATGAAAACCATCTTTATAAATTCAAAACCATGTGTGTACAGTTAGGTTTAAAACTTTAGGTCCAAGTTAATTCTGTAAATTTTGTCGTTTTGAGCCTTCCTTTGCCGACCATACTCTTGTAATTAATGTTCTCAGTATGTAGGTTATATTAATTGTTCTAAATACTGTGTTTCGGATGTGTCCTTTTATGCAATTGACAAAAAGCACCAATTGTATTGTTGGTGTGACAACATTAGTTCCATTGTAGGACCTTGTATGTACAGTCACCAAAAATCAAATTACCACAAACTGTCAAATTTTCTTATTTGATTTTGAACTTAACAATCAACATTTTATGGTAGAATATCATTTGGAGAAATCTGACAGTTTGTGGTAACTTTATATGCTGGCGACTGTACTACCGAAGTCGCTGACGGTGACGATCTGCCAGTTTTCACCTTTATGCCTATAATTAATAAGGTTGAAAAACGTTTGAGCGTCAGTAAACTCGGTAGCACCTACCACCTGTTGAAAGGAAAAAATATCGGTCGTTATGAAGAATTATGTTTATTGCGCCACGTAACAACAGAGGTCATAAAATGAACTAGCCAACAATAGAGATGAATGATACTCGTGTGACAGGACAATCCTAGAACATAAATATGTAAAGACAGCGTTATAAACTTATAATGTAGGTATTGATTTGTTTACAGGTTTAAAAACGAAATATACCTATGCAGCAGTGGGTAAAAATTATCTGGATAAGTGAACCAGGAAAATGTGAATAGAAATTCGGTGCCTTCTTAAAGAAAAAAATACAACAAAAGGTCAAAACCAAACGTAAAATCTTTAATCTTTACGTATAGGTAATACAGGGTGCGGACCCTTCACGAAGACGTTAGGCATTCTGTACATCAAACTACGTTACTCTACGCATAAATGATTGTTGGGAAACGACTTATTTTATTGGGGTGAAAAATCACGTTTTACGTTAGGACTCAATGTATCGCACTCAAAAATTGTGTAATGTATCCACATTGAACAGTACGAATAGTAGGTATCTAAAAAAAATAATATCTTAATTGGCGGCAGCTATGTATGCATGGGCCCTTTAATTTTCAATTTTTTTTTTTTTGGAAGTTTTCCTTTAGTTGTGCTGTAGAGCCTTGCTTTTTGCCAAATTTCATGATTCTAGATCAAAGGAAAGTACCAAAGGTTTTGATTCCCTTGTGAAATCGCATACCTAATATACGACATAAACAGTCATATATTTTGATCGCGTTGACTACAAGTTTGATTTTATCATTGCTCCAAGGGGTAGCAGACCTGAGTATTTGGTATTAATTTCAGCTTGATAACGCCACGCATTTCTGAGGAAAAGGGCCTTGACAGACAGACAGACGGACAACAAAGTGATCCTATAAGGGTTCCGTTTTGCCGATTGAGGTACGGAACCGTAAAAAAATGATCGCAATGACGAGGAGAACAAATGCCTTTCGGCTTTCGGCTTCGTTAAGGGTTACTTAAGGCGCTGAAAACGTGTTGCGCCGACTCCAAGTATCATGTAACTGGGATTGGAAGATAATTGACATGTCATGAATATAGGGAGCTAGGTTTCGTCCATTCAGTCTTTGGAAAAATCTACGTAGACTAGAAAGTATGAAATCCCTCGACAACTTTCATCCGGCAAACAATTGTTAAATTAAAGAATAAATTGCCTTCACCATGACTTTGTTCTGCGTAAAGTAATTAAACGTCGTAAAAAATCAAGTATTCTAAGAATTCGCAATAAAACGTTTTTATGTAATAATGCGTTTCATATTTTCCGCTCCTATATTTCGTTATTAAAACTTCAGTTCTAATCATAATCCATTTGTGAGAGTTTCGCAATAAAAAACTTTTCGCTCCAAGTGCTCCAATGATATTTCTATTGCTAGGTACGACTATACACATTCCTGGAAAAATCAGGATTCTATAAAATATAATCTTTATGATGGCGACAAAATGAAAGTGTCTATAACCTTTTTAATCGCAGACTAGAAAACACGAACATTTTACTTACCCAATCAATCCTGAAGACAGGAAATGGTTTTTTTTACAACTGAACAGATTCCATTCTCCGATTCTTTAATGCGAATTTAATTTATAGTGACAAGTCTTCTCAGTCCTTAGACCTTGGTCACAAGAATTTAATTTCTTTTCACGTTCCCCAGTGACAAGCAATGTTTCTTGGCACAAAAATCCACAATACGATTAATTCTTTACATTTTCTCATTAACGTCTTAAGTTTCCGAACTGTTACCATCTGTTACAACCAATTCGCAAATCACCCAGTGATCACTCACATGAAAGAGATTTCGATCCAATTACCAGTTCATGCATAAAAACCTGGAATATTTGTGGGATGACCCATAATTTGTCCCTGCATTCGATTCTGAACCATATTCTAATTTATGTACGGTCTACATTGTTTTATCGTGTTTAGTCTAGTGATGCGACTACATTGGATAAAGGACTTTATCGATAACGATATAGCTGCTAAACTATCGTGTCGGGCGTTAATCCCCGAAGCATGCTTCAGATTTATCGCGCGCTGTTAGGAGAACCGCGTATTTATATTAAGTGGAGGAGCTGTCAGCGCCTACGCCGACGCCTCTTTGGATGGCTACATACAATAATGTATCCCACCACCAAACACTAGATTTTATTAACTTTGATTTGCAAGGTAATTAATGGTAATTAATTGAGTATAAATATTTACTGGAAATAACAGTCGGTGTGCAATACTGATTTTTTTTAACGACTGCGATTTTCACGTAAAGTTTGTTTTTTTACACAGCTTACATAAAACTGGCACAGACAGTCAACCATTAAAATTACGTTACGCTCTAATAGTTTATAACTTAAAATATCAAGGGGTTTAAAAAAAGCTGATTATAACGAACTGCAGACATTTGGTTCGATATAAATACTTGTTTTTAATTTAGATATCATAAAAACTCTGATGTCGAGCCAATTCTCGTAATGTGGCGGAATCGCGATCGGGAATTTCACCATAAAATACAATTACGACAAATAAGACAAAATCTGCAAGTCTGATATTTGCTTCGAAAATTAACCAGATAACGAGCTTAACAAAGCGTTTAAAAGTGACATTAACAGGCAGTTTATGTCAAAGTAAATTCTGTGAAGCATGCACAGGCAACCGTGCTCCATTAAATACTTGGTATTTCGCGTTGCAAAATAATAAATATGAAATACCAATATCAATCTGGAATAATTGTAGAAAAGCCCACCGCGACACTTAACTCTTTCGGCTAGATCGTCCAACTAATAATACGCCCGCACGTGAAATGTTTTGGCTGGTGCTTTTTGTTCGCGCCGGTTATTTCAGTTTTCCAGTAGGATTTTATACAACATCAACTCTGGCCGTCTCCGCAGTGCAGCGCCAGAAAACGCTCCTGTCGACGCTTTCCGAATATTGATCCGTGATTATAGTTTATCACAGCTATGGGCACACCACCCAACGAACCAGAATTGCACGATAAAATCGAAGTTTAAAACGGTCCTCATAAGATAAATCATTTTTGGATTAATGTGTGATAGCGACCACTTATTTGTGAACGTTCTGTGAAGTGCAGTGAATGTGTGTCAAAGGTCTTTCGGAGTTCAGTGCAGTGGGTGTAGAAGAATATAACGGCAGCCATGTCGGAGTTCTTTGGATCATGGACCGACAAGGGAGAGGGCGACAGCGAGACCACCATGGTAGAGGAGACTATGGAGACCATCACCACGACCACCACGAGGAAACAGATACCTTCAGTAAGTGTTTAGGATCCTCGACTAATTGGCCTTGATCGAGGCCCGCGCCGCGGTTATATTTTGCCGCTAAGACGTATTTAGCAACAGAGGACAGTAATTACATTTGGGACCAGGTGAAACGTGATGTGTCACTGGAGCATGACACCTTTTAATTCCAATATCACCTTGTTAACAAATGAGGGACACGACGAATGGCGACACATATATTTTTATTGCGTCTCGCCTGTATCATTGTTAGAGGTGTTTATTTTGGACAAGTCCAGAGCGCGGGTGTCACGGGCGATGTCAATGTAGAATCCCCTTGATATAAACCAGCTCCCGCACCAAGGTGAAGGCGAGTTCCACCGTCAACTGTCACCGCTCTTATAAATCAACTGACGCACTAGTCTAAAATTACATCATTTTCGCTTCACGACCTGTAAAAAAAGAAATTTGGAGTCACTCTTAATTTTGCATCGTTAAGTGCAAATTAATTATTTCTGTGAAAACTGAAAAACAACGTTGTACAGCGAAATACCTATTAGTCCCCGTCAGTAGGATAGGACGTCAGTCCAAAAAATTAAGGTGAACATAAAATAAAGACGCTTTTTATGTCTCCAGGTTTATGACAAGTTCTGTCAGAAATTATGTTTTACTTAGTTCATAAATTCTCATGCATTCAGCTCTAACTGCCGATAAGAAACTTGACTGCACTACCATTTTTCGAATATTATTTTTCAAAGAGCGCAGAATATTATTTAATTTAATACAGCACGTACTTGTTTTTGGCGCAGGCCTCTAAGAAATCATTGCTTTATTTTAACGTTTTCTTGTTTATGGCCCATGTAGCGCAACTGTTTCGTGACCAGCTAATTAGGATGGTTGGAGCCGACCTTTTGTGTTGACACTAATTTATTTACGTTACGCAAACGTCTTTTTATCTAAAGTCTGGCGACTAAGAACCCTGTTCTCGTCTATTTTCCTGAAGTTAAATGGGTCGTGTAATGCCACATTGCCCAAGCGTAGAAAAGCTACGGCTAATTCAGTTGGTACTCCTATAATTTGAAGAAAACTTAAAGGGTTTTTCAACGTCATTTTTACTGTCCAAGCGTAATAGTGTTGTGCCATTCAGACCTACCGAAACATCGATAAAATGGTTCTCATTCTGGCTTCACCACAACAGAAATTGTAGTAAAGTTCAGGATGTCGTAACACTAGTCTCGATCTCGACTGACTGTCGAAGCGTGGAACCAGACTCGTGTGTCGAGTTGTCGAGACAATGTGATACAACATAATGCGCCTGAGCAGTGAATGGCCTTTTGTTTGGGAACAATGGAGCGTTTTGTAATTGGAAATGCTCGTGTCTTCACAGATATGAAGAAATTATGATGTTCTGTTCCTTTTTGTCGCGACAGTGTAAAATGATGTATTGTCTGCTAGTACGAATATGGTTTTGCTTTATGACATTAGAAAAGACTTTCAACTGGCTGTTTTTAAACCCTAATAGAAAATCCATCATTCATTCTTCAAACTAAAGTTTCCCATGGTCGATTGACTTCTCACGCAATTTTGAATTCGCTCGCCTCAAAATTTACCACTCCAGAACGCACTCAAAATTATTTTAAAATTTTCTAATTTTGGCCGGCGTACTAACAATGTTTAATTTAGAAAACACAGTGTAAACAATTGGCATGATTCATTGCATCCATTGCTCCACATACTGAAATATTAGTTTCCTTGAGACAATGTTGGGGCCTGAAACTGTAAATCAGGTAGGCTGTAACACGTAAATTGTTGCGTTACGACTTAACTACGTAATTAGAATGCATGCCCTAGTTTAAAATGCAGGAAAAATCACAGTAATCTATCATGTTTTCTCTCGTTTCATTTATCTTAAGCTACTTCAGGTTACTGTTCGTGTAGCGGTGTAGGAACGGTATGTAAATTACTTCATTCATCTTCATTCATTATTGGTTGGTAGTCTATACTCATTCATTCTTATGCACAAGGGTAGCACGCGAAATTCAAACTTTCTTACGTTTTTTGAAAAAAAAACGTTGATGAAAAATCAGTCGCGCCAGTAACTCGTATGAAGTTATAGAATTATAATCATTAAAATCAGCAATACAACCTTCTAAGTTCATTTAACCCCATTGAATGACTTATACATGAAATAATTACAGAATAGGTTTAAATGGACTTAGAAGGTTGTATTGATTATTTAATTAGTATAATTCTGTAACTACATACGTGCTTCTGGCGCGATTCATATTTTCATCAACATACAACCTGGTACTGACTTGCAAATTGCAAAAAACGTATGAAAAATAGAATTTCGCGGGCTGCCCTTGCGCATCCAGCTTAAGGTGAAAACGCCATGGTAGTCCCGAAATTCAATTGAAATTTGTCGATTAAATGAACTTAAAATCATTAAAATCATCAATACAATCCCTCTAAGTTCATTTAATCGGCAAACTGTAATTGGATTTCGGGGACTACCCATAAGGGTAGTCCCCGAAATCCAATTAACAATCCCATCCATCCATTTCCATTTTCCATTAATATGTATAACTTTTCACAGAGTTCATAAGAACTCTGTGAAAAGTTATACATATTTGTAACGACCTTGAATCATATTTTAATCAACATACAACCTGACAGATTGACCTGATGGCCATAAACCTAAGAAAAATTGAATTTCACGGGGTTCCCCCTAAACGGCGAATAAAAAAGGCAAACAGTTTGTCTCATCGAGATTACAGAAAGAATATGAGTTTCTCATATTACAAAGGATTGTTAGATCACAATGAATGTATATGAGATGAGAAAGCACATTGTGTATTTGATACACTAATTACGACAATGAATTCCCATACGAAGCATCATTTTATAGACTTGCAGTTTAAAGCTAAGCGAATATTACAGGCGAATCTCGCCTCAGAGAGATTATGTTCCATACAAAAAATTCAATGCAGTCTACAGTGTGCGATGGTCCATATAAAATGTACAAAAGAATGTTACAAAATGCGATGCAACCAGCCAAAATCAGCATGTACTATTCAATCTTTCTAAAAATCTCTATGACTACAGAATTAAGATTTCCCAGAGTTTATTGAGGTTGATCCGCTATAAATGTTTAGCTAACCCACTAAAAAGGTAAACAAACGATCAATATGGTGTATTTGCACAAATTCTCCATAAAAACGAGACGTTGAAAAGTTTTGTACAAACATGACACGTCGTAAGTGACCTGGATAGATTTTTTCACGTCGAAAAGTCACATCTGTAAACTGACGATAAAATATAACAAAACAATAAAGAAAGTGGTTTGTAAAAATCTGGGAAGTATCCGAGGGGTTATTGAACTCGGATGAGTTGTTTATACTCGTTTTAGGGATGACGTATGACTCTCAGACTCACTGAAGCTTAGGAGATGAGTTCAGAAGCTGAATTTCTCTTATATCTTGTTTCTTGTTAATCTTGGACGTATCTTCTTGTTGGTTCATTCTTGTGGATGTCTTTGTTTATGGTTTCGTTCTAGGATTGTCTTTGATTCGCAAGGCAGATGCTTAAACATAAGTCTTGATTCGAAAATACATAGATAGAGATAGATTCACACGCAAATCTCTTCTTATATAATTTTGTAAATTTAATATAGCAAGAGCCATGTACCCAAGTTCTACATAGTAACTACCTCGCTATGAGATTACTTTCAGAATATAGGCCTAAGAGGCCTAAGAGGGTTTTGATCTTTGAATGAACTAAATTTTTGTGGCGTAGACTCCTAAAATTCACCGGTTAAACATTGTAATAACTGAAGTTTTAATGTTGTAAAAAACATTAAATAATTTCGGTATAATTACGTTGTTTTCAGAGAGTACTTTCGAAGCAGCGTAGCTTACATTCGTAGCCTATTTAAAGAACCAGTTGCTACACTGTTTTAAAAAGCATTGCACCATTTTAAATGATAACTCCTATCTCTAGAAGGTCCTTTATTTCTCATGCCCATTCACTCATCATCTGCCTAGCCTTTACCCAACTATGTAGTGGTCGGCTTCCAGTCTAACCTGATGCAGCTGTGTACCAATATTTTACATGAAGCGACTGCCCATTTGAACTCCACAACCCAGTTAGTACTGACTGGGTTATACGATACCCCTTGGTAAGATTTATCATCAGACTTTCGGGTCACTGACAACCTGTAACGACTGTCGAAGATCTACAAATGACAGTCGGGACCCGAGGCACGGTGGAAACGTAGTATGTAAGGGGTGTTCACCCGTCCACGGATCAACCTAAGCTAGCGCAGCTTATCCTGAAGATCGACCCGACCGGCTGTTATTATTTCGCCATGAGCTTCATATTCAAAATCTAACAGAGGACTTCTATTCAGGCATTCATTTATGATTATGTTTAGTTGAACAAGGATCTATTGGTATGAAGCGAACGCTGGGGTCTAAAATGGCCGCTATAACAGAATCATATTAGGATAAGGACCACGTCAATTATTAAAACGGTCACAGACGCAATTAATATTATGAATTGTCACTTTGTGACCTTTTACGAATTGTAACGGAAATTATATTATTATCCTACTAGCGGCCCGTCCCGGCTTCGCACGGGATACATTTATTTTTTAAATAATAAATATAGCCTATAATACTCAGGGATAATGTAGCATTCTAGTGCTGAAAGAATTTTTGAAATCCATTCAGTAGTTTTTGAGTTTATTCGTTACAAACATACAAAAATACAAATCTTTCCTCTGATTCTGCTAAAGCGGCCATTTTAGGCCACCTTATATCTTGATATATTTTATATGTAAAGAAACAAAGAATAACATTTGTGAAATCAAAACAACGTCCATCTCCATTAAATGATGATGATTCGTTAATCTGCCATTAAATGTAGGCATTTAATGGCAGATGCATTTGGAAATGCATGTGAACCGAGAAGGCTAAATTTTGGATATTAAGTAGCCCCGGGGTTAGAAAAGCTTATCTTCAAATTGTCGACCAAGATTTTCTATCTGCATTTTCCGCCATCTTGAAAAAAGGGCTAAATTCAGTTTTTTTTTTTAATTTTTTACGCTATCTCGCTTCTCTGCTGAGATACAAAAATTTTGATACAACGCAATACTTTTTCGTATCTCAATTTCTAACCCGTTTTTTCCGACGTAATGACTGGACTAGTAGCAAAAGAAAATATCCGACAATCAATTTTTTTTTTGAAAATTTTGTTTTTTTTTTGAAGTATTTAATTTTGTTTTGCAAAAAAAGTTTTTATTTCAAAATAAAAGTTTTAATCCTTTCTGGAAAGAAAGAATGAACAGCAATTTGAACGTAACGATGAACATTGGATATTGATGTTGTACAGACAAATCAAGTAAATAGCCAAATAAATTTCTGTGTAAGAATTAAATGCGCATTTGCGTCTGCAATCTGTATGTCCTTTGTCTGGCCTGCGTGGATCAGCGTGAATGATGTTCGGTTACTAATGGATAAGGATTCGAGCATATTGCAAGGGTACTTCTGTTGATGTTTTCTGATCTAAATTGGGATTAATTAATCTTAGTTCGTAGGTAGTTCATACATTGGTCTTAGGGTCCTTGAAAGTCTGTTCTAGATAAAACAAATAAATATATCTTTTTTTTATTTTATTGTAGGTAAAATACTTACCAATAATATACAAACAAAAATTGTAATTGAATAAACATTACATTAAACACGAGAAATAAACATCAAAATTAAAACATGGAGCTGTACATACCTATGTATTACATCGTCATCCTTTGTTTTATTCTAGTCATTCAGAACATTAAACTAAAAGAGCTTATTAAGACTTCTTTCAAAAGCTACCATCACAGTCTGAAACTAATACTAATAAAGAGTGTAACAAGACCCTTAACGAAGCTGAAAGGCACTTGTTCTCCCCGTCATTGCGATCATTTTTTTGTTAGTTACGGAGGTATTTAGGATCAAAGTTCCAACTTTTTCACAAGTTCTTTTTAAATAAATGTTTTTAATGAAAGATTTTTACTTTATACACCTGGATTGAATAGTACGGGTGTCGTCCCTGTACTATTCAATGTTTTGAGTGCGTTACATTGAGTCCTACCGTAAAACGTGATTTTTCACCCCAAAAAAAAGTCGTTTCCCAGCAATATTTTTTGCGTTAAGTTACTTAGTTTCATGTACGGAATGCTTGGTTGACGGCTTCGTGAAGGGTCTTGTTACACCCTGTTTAAGAAAGAAGAGAAGACTCTTTCTGCTGTGTTTGGAAAGCCATAATCCTCATCATAGTCTACCTATCCTCTTCAGTTACCTAGTCAGTTTAGTTCAGTGTAGCAGTGGCGTAACCACGGCATTGTAGGGGCCTAAGTCGGCTTTTTCTTATGCCTCGTTGGTCCAGTGGTCGCAAGCGCGACTGCCGAGCATGAGGTCCTGGATGTTATTCCCGGGTCGGGCAAAGTGCTTTTGCATTTTTCCATCAGGAAATTCTCAGTAGCAGCCACGGAGTCTGTATTCGTGCCCGGTTAATGGTATTTAAGGCTCGGCGAAATGTGGACTTGGAATACCAAGTGTCCGTAGGATTGCTGCCCCTCCCCCCCCCTCTCCCCCCCTCTCCCCCCCTCTCTCCTCTCTCCTCTCTCCTCTCGTACCTCTGGATTCTTTTAATCGTCCTATCAATTCGTTTCCTTCCCAACCATATACCATCTTTCGCAAAATCCTCCATCTTTCTTTGATCTTCCTCTTTTTGCCTACTAGCCAAAAATATTTTATTTTTCTTACTTAGCACGAACAATTTCGTAACAAAATGCACGTCCGGCTTTGTAAACAGTTTCATGAACCATCACGCAAGTTCGATGACAGCCGCCGAAAAGTGCTAATTGCCCGACAGAACAAACTGAACTATCGCTAAATGAGCCAAATGCTAAACGCGAACAATACCACAATACGTACTGCCTACGTATTGTCGATCTTCGCGAGACTAGAAGAAAATCTTTTACATTTTTTCAGAATATTGTCTCGTAAGAATGGTATCTGAAAAAAGAAAGCTTTGATTGAGATTTCTACACTGTTTGGTTTAAAACAATTAATTTATGAATATATAAAACCATTTTATTGCTCATTTTTGTCACATAAACAAGGGAACAGTGAAATGTAAAATTAAAAGTACAACTTTTTTGTTTACATCCAATTGAAAACAAACGAAAAAGCGTTGTAACTTTAACAAAATAAAGATGAAATTCGTTTGACGGAAACATTTCAGCATACGATGTTGTTGAATAGCGAGCAGACGAATCTAAAATAGACCCAACTGCTTCGCTCCGCCGAGATAGGTACATTTTTGGAAATCAAATAAAAGCAATGCGTTTAAAAATAAAATTTAAGCAAGGTTGTGTGTAAATAGAAAGCGCGGATGCGAAAATGAATCATAAAGGTCAACTTTACGTTTGTTTAGTGATAGAGCGATGCAAGGGTTAATAATCCCGTTTGACCGAGTCAACCGTCGAGCTTACATTGAACGATGGAAATAGACGCGTGAACGGAGCGCTTCCAGACCACGCCGATGTACAGCGAACTAAACAAAATCCACAGTCAACATGATATCACCCGAAATCACAACAACACATAGAAGAATCTCGTAGTATCACGTAATATCTATTTGTAATGATACGTCACGAAGAAATGTCACAGCATTTTTTGAAATAATCTCTTCGTAAAGAACGTAGGCAGGTTTGTTGTCAGTTCAAGGAGAACAGACTTGTATGAATCAGTCAAAATAAATGAAGTTGTACATGTACAGGGTAAGAACAAAGATTGCTAACGATATTGCGCATACTGTAGTGGATGAGTAAGCACACGTCACGGCCACTAATCCTGGGCTAATTTTGCATTTCGAACAACGTCCATAAAGTATATACAGACCATAAACAATTTATCTGCAGAGAATTTGTAAGGAAAGTAATTGTTGTGGTACGGTTTGAACTGACAGTTTTGATTTAGGACTGTTTATAAATGGGCTATGTTGGCTACTCTTCAACTTCCATAGACGGTTGAAGGGTTAAAAATCTAAACTTTTTTTTGTACGTATTATTTTGTACCCTTTACATTTTCAACAAACTTTGACAAGGAAAGAGTTTTAAAAAGAGTCCCACACGACAAAAGGCGGTTATAACACGTTATAAATCCCATAGCGATTTTAGTGAGATATAAATCGCTCACGAAATCACGACACACAGATAATGAAAGTTGATGAGAAATGTAGCTTTACTATCGTTTTTATTAGCATTTGAGTTGATAATAGCTCATCACCTAAACACACGTTACATAACCAAGTTTATAGCATCTGAAAGAGCAAAAACTTTACACATAATTATCCGCCGATTCCAGGCCGTTTCTTGGTGGTCATTCTGTCATGTCATACTCATACCTGCTACATCGTGAGGAAACCAGCATGCCTGAGAGATATCTCTCGACGGCATGTAAAATCTAAGTCAGAGGCCCATGGGCGGCCTAAAAACTCTGACACTAGGTTAGGCGCTAACCACACGATAAAGAAAGATACCTGCTAATAATAATATTATTTATGTGAAAATAACTCCGTTTGTGTCCGTTAACTGTTCATGTTTAAGATCTGGGTTAAGACATAGGATACTATCCATCCCGAAGCAAGTTCCTGTGGGATAACCACGATCATTCCGACTACCCTGCAGGCGAAGCCACAAAAACTCTAGTCTCTACAATATTTCTTGATTAAGTAGCCAAAGGCCGTGACACGTCAAAAGTGTTTTTAATATTTTTAGTCATAAAAACATCTAGATCTGGAATAAAATACAGTCTTGATACACACAGAAGAACCATGAGATTTGTTCCCAGTGTAAAATAATGATTATAAAGATGCACCCATGCACGACATGTCATGACGTCATGACTTCCAACTTCCAACCTCGCATGACATTTGACATTTCCTACTCTTATGATAGTAAATCCAAACCAAACAATGAAGGGAAACCTCTCAAAGAAGTTCACATGATAATCATAAATTCTACACGAGTCATGAGAACGAAGACTGATAGTGCCTTCCGTCACGTCACGACTCACGACACGATTGGTGTGTCGAGTCCTTTACGATGAGGATTACATTATTCAATATCACGATGGCTGACAACCTAGAGCTTGCCTATTTACCATAAAAGCTACTGGAAAATTGTAATAATGGAATTCGTGATCGATGCTCGCACAATGAAATTGTAAGCTAGTTGGATAAGATCTGCTCTAATACTTCTCATGGACGTCTCATCAGTATAAACTGGCATAGAATGACTTTTTCTTAAAACTCATTTCCCTAATTTTCTTCCTATCAATCAACTATCAATCGTTAAACAAGTTTTTATTTGACCCACTTTTCGGTTTTCAATTGAACTGAAATTTTGCACACACCTTTGGTTTTGTTGACAGTACATTTTTATGTCAGACATGACCTGCGTGTGTGTGTGTTGTGATCATCACTTGGCGATTTTTGATATACAATGACAGTTCTTGTTGGTTTCAACTGACGCTACCCGTGCAGAACTGTCATTCTATATCAAAACTCGCCAAGTGATGATCCACAATGAACTGTCAACAGAGATACGCAAACTGGTTGCTATAGTCTTCTCTATCTACATAGAATATAGCAACTAAATAGCAACTTTCTCTATTATGTTTTGTTTGGTAAAACTTCAAGGTTTATTTTCTTCTTTTATGTGCATTAAATTAAAAGCTTGTTTAATCAAAATATATATTAGCCTGCTTGTAAACTCCTAGTCGGGCGCGGTCACAGCCTAACACTTTGGGGGGGGGGCGGGGTCACACAGGGCCGTAGCGCCGTAGCCAGAAATTTGGTTGGGACGGCGAACATTTGTCAATTTGGCGTGTATGATTTTGGATTTTGGGGAGGTCATGACGCCTGTGACCCCTCCCTAGAACCGCGCCTGCGTCCTAGTCTAGTTTAAGCAAGCAGAATCTGACTATTTCTCGCAAACCCCTAAATTGTAATCTTGTCCTTATAAATACGAACTAAATGTACATTACTCATAATTAATTACTAATGAATTATAGAAGCACAAGTTTGCCAAATCATCTACTAATGGTGTCTGAGCAAAGTGCTGGAGAAACAAGGCTAGAATATAAATCATGTGCAGGAAGGGAAATATGAATAAGTAGTAAACTGTCACGTGCTCTGGCTTTTATTAGAAATTATGATAATGATTGTCAGGAAATGCCAAGTCCGTGTGACTTATCCGGATTTGTACGTGTCTTTGTGGGTGTTTCCGGTTGTTGCCAGAAAGTAACGGAAAAGAAACAGCTATAGGTAAGTTTAAATTTCCTCGCTTCCAGTTCCATAGGCTCACTGTCATTCTAAGTAATAAAATGTTACTGTCAAGTCATTTAGATTTCTGTTACTTTGTTTACACAAAGTTCGCAGTCATACTTCCGCGTCAACAGTAGCCAAGTTTCGCAGTAGATTTCATTATTAGCACAGATATGCATGTTTTTCTTAAAAGTAATTAATTTAAATTAAGATTGTTCGTTACAAATAAACAATGCAGACAATTTAATGTAGTAAATAATTCGAGATGAGATTTATGGTAGGAGAGGACCAGTGCCAAGGAAAATTAATTAGAAACAATGACTTCCTGTCTTCCGTTTTCAGTGTTCGTTTGGGGGTCGAGTTTTCAAAGAGGAGAAGGAATATAGAATATTCTCCTCTTTGAAAACTCGACTAGTCCAAAATGGGATTCCTTAAGACCTTGGGAGACATTAATGCATACGTAATATAGGTATATTAGTACAGTAATAAATTCACGGCTTCACAGGTTTCTCAGAACTCCCAACTGTTTAATGATTCAAATGATCGCTAAATGTTGGCAGCAAATATCTATGACTCGAGTTATGTCATATTTTCACACTTTTCTTTGGCATCACTGACAGAGAGAATTTGAGAGTTTTGTCATTTATCATGGTGTGAAATGTATGAAATTACACCTCGTTCCTAAATAGAAATAGGGCAATAGTTAATTAACGGCTAGCACAGTGTTTGCGATTTACGATCTTTTACGAACTTCCATTGTAGGTACACAAACTAACTTTCTTCGAAATTAAAAAATAAACAAAAACAACTGCCAGAGACTAGCTTCCGAATTCAAACCACGAACGCAGAAAAAGTCGCAGTCAAAAAAATCAAAATGACAACTTTCTTTCGTCCGAGTTTTCTTACAACTTTCCCCAGATATCTTTTGATCAAAGTGTCTAGATGGTTGTCATAAAATTGGTTAAATACTGCATTGGTCCAGAGCTGTCCAAGGGCGATGCGATGCGATGGCACGATTGCGTCAATGAAAATATATGGGCCAAACCTACGTATGCTGCCATTGCCGCCGGATATCGAATACTTCGTAATTTGTATTTCTTATGTTCGGTGCGTTCTATTAGTCTTTACGAAATTCGAGTTTAAATGCGTTCAAATTGTTTGTGTTATGTAGGTATGACTTATAAACACTTAAAGAAATGATTAGAAGAGTGATTAGAAGCGATACAGACTTGTGATTTTCTGAGATCATTGGCACATCAAGAATCGATACTTACTTTTTTTTGGTTCTACATCAATATCAGGAATTCGTGATGTAATTATTGCTCTACAATCTGGCAAAATTTAAATAAATAGCTGAACATGAATCTGTACCACCTGCCTGCACGCATTATTTCATGCCAAATTAAATATTTTGAAATTAAAGACATCAAAGCTCTGTTTTTTTATTATTGTGAAATATAAAATCGCACCTATTTTCATGCCTTGTGCTGTTTATCTGCCTACGTTCTTGCAATAATTCCAAGTGATGAGACACAGAATATAATATGTTTCCGGCATAAAGTTCTAAACCCACCTAGACCTACTTGCGACTAGGAAATGAGTCAAAATATTATTGTTCAGGTGTGGGTGTATGATACGACCTTCGCCAGTACCGCGACCAAGGCAAGGAATGTCCACAGTCCACTCCATCCTATTATATAAATTACAGATAGAAATATCCAACTATCTCAAAATAGATTAACTACTTGGAATCTGTTCTAAAGGATGATTTATTGATTGTTTAGATTCACGAATTCACGATATTTTTAGACAGAACCTGGAAAAGAAAGAAATGCAATAAAATTAGAAATAAAAATAAAACTGTAGTAAAACGTCCGATAAATTCCAATTCACTTTATTGACTCTTTTAGTGGTGTTAACGTTTTTTTTGTTTGATTTTGTTTTTCAGAAATCACAAACAAAACAGATTTAGCTTACGACACCGCCACGTGCGTGTGACGTCATGACGTGCGCTTTGGATGTTGGTACCTTCTTAAAATATTTGGAATGGTACAATATGTCACGTCGAAATTAATTACATACAGCATAGCCATTATAGTGCCATATGGCCATATGTCACAAACATGCAGCCAAGCATATGACACGACCATCACAAATTTTTTTCAAGTTGTAGGTTACTAACTAGAGATTTTTATCAAGTATTTGTCGGATTTATCAAAACTATCCATACTTTCATATCTCGATTGAAACCTACAATGAGTTATTGAGTTTACGTTGCTAACTGTTACTGAAGTAAATAAGGCAGAAACTGTGCCACTCGTCGCGATAACCATGTTTGAAGATTTAGTTCAGATTGCATGGTCCTCTACAGACTTAACAACCATTACTTCACCTACATCAGATAAGTGCATCTAATTAGTTAAGTAATTTCCGAGTAATGATACTGTGTTACTACTAAAACACTTGATTTTGAGAAGTATTTTAGTTACTATAGGGTATGGTTATTCAAATAGTAACACTTTAAAATATAGAACCCTATGATCTGGCATAATGTTGATTTTAATGAGCCTTTTAGAAATAAGTAGTAGAGGATAATTCATAAGAATTGTATAAGTGACACCTAAAAGAGTGGCTAAATATTATTGTAGGAGTACTACATATTTTGATTCTGCGCCGAGCCGGGTACTCATTAATTTGGGCATTCAATTATGTGTTTTTAGTGTCGGTGAAAACGGGCTTATAATATACTAGCGACCCGCCCCGGCTTCGCTCGGGTGCAATGTTATATATATAAACCTTCCTCTTGAATCACTCTATCTATTAAAAAATCCGTTGCGTAGTATTTAAAGATCTAAGCATACATAGGGACAGACAGCGGGAAGCGACTTTGTTTTATACTTTGTAATGAATATGCCATGACCCCAATAATTAGGTTAAAGGGGACTTATTTAATATGATGAATATCTAATTAGGACAACACCCATGGAATTATGGGGTCAATGCTACTGTCGTCAATGAAATACGATACAATAACATGTGTACAGTGTTATGCTAAAATAGTAGGAAAAAGCAAGAACATGTTGGAAAAGAAAGAAAAAGTGGGAAAGCAGCATTAAGAGGTTCGACTTTTTTTGTGAGTGAAAATACTTACTAAAAAAAATACAAATGTATAATTACTATAATTCGGCACAAAACGGTACAATAAGGAAGCACAGCAACAAAATGTTGGCGAGTCGAACCTTTCATTCACCTACTTCTTAATATAGGAGTCTCTCACGCAATTGTTCACGGCGCTAAGCCGATAAAACTTTTCATTTCTACCAATAATGTTCTGTTATAGGAACGAAATGAACCGTGAGAGCGTATCGTGAAATGTATCGAATCGATTCGACACATTTGATCGATTTACGATAGCCGCTTTTTCTAACTGAGACCATTGTTATCGATTTTTTAATTGTTATCGAGTTTAAGGTGATTCGATAGAAAATGTACAGTTGTGCGATAATAGGTTTTAGGTACTTTATTTTTCTAGTTCATTTGCGCGTTTAACTTACCTTCCATAGTCTGATAAGCCTGTAAAATAGTCGTCCAATAAACAGCTGGTATAATTGTTTTCCGCCATTTTACTATTTTCAGATTTAATTAAGTGATTATGCAAAAATTACATTATTAAAATCTTTACGACAGCCAGAGTTGAATGGCTTTTAAATTTATTACTACTGCGAAAGCGCGGAGGTTAGACACCAAACTCCAGAGTAATGTTGTTAAACGTTTATAAATAGAAAACTGGGTATGTTTAGGTATCAGGAAACGCTTGATAATCATAAGGTTTGTTAGTGTAGGTTGAGATTTTCAGGAAGTAATGTTTATAAGTCTATACTCGTGCTACTATGGTCAAAATAAAATATTATGTAGACTGCATCAGTTGGTCATCATCATGTACACAGTTGTAAAGGTCTTAGTAAATGAGGGGAAGTGGTTTATATCGGTGTTATTGAAATAGCAGCAGCCTATCATTTATCTTTATGTATGTAGATGTAGGTATACTTTATTGTGATCCCGAGCCAAAAGATTACAGCTCGCTGAAACTATCAGTGATTCGAATTAGGTTTTGGTACCTACATCAAAGTGTTTCATAAAGTTATTGTACACATGTAGCAAAAGTATTTACAAGCAATATTATAATGAATCGGTACCACATACTTGAAAAAAAGATATTTTGAATATTTAATCGAGTGATTAATTTTACAACGCGAAACTAAAATGACTGAGTTGTCATGTTTTTGTAATTTGACTGGAATTTAAAACGCATTTAGTGTGTTGTATTTGACTAATCCCTTTATAAGTTGTTAATATTTGAAAACCAAACTGCCAGCAAACGCTAGTCGTATATTAAGATTATATAACAATAGCTATTACGAAATGTACATTTTATTATTATCACGAAACTAGTACACCATGCCAACTACACCATATTTACTTAAGACGCAACCGTGCGTTGTTTAATATTTAATAAGTTATAAATAGCTGGTGATTATAAACCTCTAAGTAAGCTGAAATAGCTTTTGTGCATTAGTTTTACTTTTAAAACATCCATACACATTTTTTTAAGCTTTGAAAGCCTTTATTGCAATAAAAGGCTTACTGCCCAAAGGTTAATGTGTTCCTGAACTCTGAAAGCTAGTTCAAACAAAATAGAAATAAATGGAGAAAATGTAGGTGTAGGTGGGTGCCTATAATGTAGGTAATAACAGCATAGAAATCGACAGAGATTCATAAACACAACATAGCTGTCTATTATTTAGCAGTATTCTAAACTCTATTATTAATTTATTATCATTTCCGTTATATTCTTCCCGTTCGTAAATGTACTGCGCACGCAATATTGGTAACACATTGAGTTACATCTAATTCGAAAACAACAAACTGTTGCAATCAGTGGCCTCGATATCCACTCTACCAGGCGCTCTGTATTATCTGATGTCATAAAATTGACGTTGACGATGTGACGTTTGTTGCAACTAGCATTCAGCAAAGATACCTAGACGACCGTAAAGTGAAACATTGTAAAATGGCAGAGTGTATACTAAGTGTGTCTTGATCGTGTTACGGACCCATATTATTTTACGATGAGTGAACTGAGTGAAGTATGATATGTATTATATGAATTTAATTAATTGGAATTGAATAGCTGTAACTTTCGCGATTACGTTTCTCACTTACAATGAACGTTGAATTTTACTCAGTCAAAAGTCTGCCAATCTCCAACAGTGGATTGGAATCGAGTCAAATCGGATTAAAACACGTTCAGTTACCATTTCCGTTAAACTAATTTCTTTTTGTGACACGTTTTTCCAATGTGCAAAAAGCTGTAAATAATGGCAGCCTGTGGAACAAAACCGGTTGCATGTAACGGGACCCGGAGTTGGTGATGCAAAAAAATGCAACTTTGCAAGCAGGAGATAAGACCTCGCCGTCAATGCTCAATTAAATTGTTATTCACTTGAATGCACTATTCGTTGCACATTTATTGTTCTAACGATTTGCAGGTAAATTAAGAAATAAAGTCTTTTTCACATGAGACAGTAGGACTGTCTTATTTTTGTTTATCTATACTAATATATACATACTAATATTATAAAGAGGTATTTGTTTGTATGTAGGGGTAATCTCTGAATCTACTGAACCTATTTTGAAAATTCTTTCAGCACTATCCCCGAGTGCCATAGGCTATACTTAGAACGTGCCCGTATGTTAATTTCCGACAAAAACGCGAGCGAAGCCGCGGGCAACAGACAGCTAGTCTACTATTACTGAACCGATTTTGAAAATTCTTTCACTAATAGGAAGCTACATTATCCCCGAGTGCTATAGGCATAATAGATAGGGCTAAAGTACATTGTAAAATGAAAATTAATAAAAAAAAAAACGAAAAGGACCGAAAAACCCGGGTACCCGGTTTTGAAGAAAACCTGAAACCGAAAAAAACCGGTCCCAAAATATGATCGATTTTCGATGCCCTAAGATTTACAACGTGCCCGTGGAATAGTTTCCGTCCAAAAGCGAGCGAAGCCGCGGGCAACAGCTAGTGTATTATAAAGAGGTGAAGTTTGTGAATTTGTGAGGTTTTATACCAGTAGTAATCTCTGGATCTACTGAACAGATTTTGAAAATTCTTTCACTAATAGGAACCTACATTAACCCCGAGTGCCATAGGCTAGGTATATTTACAACGTGCCTGTGGGATAATTTCCGACCAAAACGCGAGCGAAGCCACGGGCAACAGCTAATATCTAATAAGTTTGTTACTGCTACTCTCACTCAATTAGATTTGTTAAGTCAGTGTCAGTCAGTC
This sequence comes from Eugnorisma glareosa, assembly GCA_947578425.1. Lineage (NCBI taxonomy): Eukaryota > Metazoa > Arthropoda > Insecta > Lepidoptera > Noctuidae > Eugnorisma > Eugnorisma glareosa. Next base: position 17,519,644 of record OX387965.1, read on the forward strand.
AGGAAATCGTGCATTCCTTTTAATGTAAACTGGGGTTATAAGTTTCATAGACTGAGATGTAGGTAGGTATTGTAAAAACAATATCAAATAAAATCAAAAGTTGATTTTCAGCCTCTCCTTTAACTTGTTGTAAATAATTCAAACATTTTCCCGGTCCAATTATACCAGCAGGCAGCAGCCTACGTACCTACTTATTAAAGAACACTGTAGGTAAACAAAATAGTTCTCCAGAACAGCACCAAACACGGGAACTTTCACGTGCAAGTAAAAAAGAGATAAAACGAACTAAAGTGAACTGGTTCAGCGAGTGCACTAATATGGCAGCGTGGTCCATATTGAGAGGTATCCCTAACGGGAAATATGAATAACTGGAGCCTGCTCCAGACATGCGCGAATGCTGCTCGTTTACGTCACGAGGCACGAACGACCACTGGCAACTTTAGAAATTCTCTAAAGCCTATGGATTAAACAAAAAAAAAATCTAGCGACTCGCCCCTGCTTCGCACGGCGCCATCTTTCGGGCCAAAATTATCTTATCAATACATCGATCTCGAAGTACCTATCAATACATATATCCAAGCAATCAATATATCAATCAATATATTATATATATATTTCAAGCTGCAACCAACACAGTACACATTCGGTTGGAGATTAGCGTGTGTACGAATATATTGACACGTTATTTTCATATACATAGTAAGATTTGCGTGTGGCTTGCGGTATTACAATTGTGTATCTGAAAATGATAAAATATGATTGATTCATAAAAATCATGAATTATCAGAGAGGTCGTTTTTAAATAATTTCAGTAAATACCTTTATATTTCTAATTCATACAAATTGACCACAAATTATTTGATAAATAAATGAATCTGTGTTACTGTGTGTCTGACTGTCTAGTCTCTGCATGAGGAAAACAGTTACCTACCTAGTAATACTGAAATAAACATTTATCATTGTATAATATATGGTACTTATAAAAAAGCTTTATTTATGATACACAGGTAAACCTATGTTTAAATAAACAATGAGGAATATCTAATATGTAATTATATTTACATAAATGGCACAAGGAATGTTAAATCCCTATCCTTACTCTTGAAATACTCCCATTGTTCTGCAAATATTCTAAATTTGAAAATCAGTGTTTTAGTAGACCATCGAATCGCTAAGCTCGTCAATTACCTCAGGCCTAAAAGACTTCATTTTACATTTACGAGATGTTCTGAAAATGCGTTTATATTTATGTCTTAGGTATTTCTTTAATGCGTCATTGCGTCACATAAATGGTCAAATCATTAGGAACTTCTCATCCTCCCGCAACATTGCATGAGGTTTAGGTAACTCCTGTAAAATACCTAACAACCCTACTTACATTAACAATACCCCTAATTTTTAAGTGGTCGGTTAAACCGAAAACAAGGTAGGCACCGAAGTTGACTGCCTCGTTAGTCTAGTGGTCGCAATCACGACTGCTGAGCATGAGTCCTGTTCGATTCCCGAGTCGGGGAAATTTGTTTTTGAGTATTTTTTGGGTTCCGTACCTCAATTGTCAAAACGGAACCCTTTTTTTTTTTTTTTTTTTTTTTTTTTTTTTTTTTTTTTTTTTTTATAGGATGACTTCGTAGTCCGTCTGCCTGTCTGTCAAGACCCTTTTTCTCAGGAATGCGTGGCGGTACCGAGCTGAAATTAATACCAAATACTCAGGTCTACTACCCCTTGGAGCAATGATAAAATCAAACTTGTAAGTCAACGCGATCAAAAGATAATGACTGTTGTCGCATATTAATGCGACAAGGGAATCAAAACCTATTAAGGTACCTACTTCCCTTTGTCCTAGAATCATGAAATTTGGCAAAAAGCAAGGCCTTACAGCACAAATTGAGGAAAAATTGCAATAAATAAAAAAAGTTGAAAATTAAAAGGTGTCCCCATACATACATAGTTGACGCCAATTAAGATATATATTTTTTTAGATAATGCTACGGAACACTTCGTGCGCGAGTCCGCTTCGCACTTGATCGGTTATTTTATTAAATAAGACTGAAACATAACTGGTGAAATGTGGGTGTACTGTTAGGTACACCACTGCTTAACCCTTCGGGGAATACAAGCGTGATGTTGTTTAAGTATCTAAGTAGGTACCAAGTAACAAACTAATACAAGTAGACTGGCACACTGGTTGTCGATCGATATCATTAGCAGTACCTACATACAGCATCTTAGTTAGGTACCTATTCAACCAGGGGCCTTAGTCTGCTATTGCAAAAGTGTCAGAATGGTCTATAATTGATTTAATAAGGCCCCTAGCCCACGGCGTATTGAAGCGCGTTCGAAACTCGTTTGACGTGCGTACAAAGGGTAATTCGTCTGCGCGGGGCCTTATTAAATCAATGATAGACCATTCTGACACTATTGCAATAGCAGACTAAGGCCCCAGTCCTTCGCCTGACATCATCATCATCATCATTTCAGTCGAAAGACGTCCACTGCTGGACATAGGCCTCCCCCAAGTGTCGCCACACTGACCGGTCTTCGCCTGACATCTTAATAAAATTCTAGAAAATCTAATTTTCTAGACAGTTCTCGTTTTATAACAGCCCGATTTATATAAACAAACGTGATTAACTTAACAGTACAGTTAATAGACCTGGTAAAACAAATTTCTTGTTCTGTTTCCTGCTATTCAACGATGTGGAAACTAGAGGGGGGATACTTAACGGTAGGTTACTAACGTATTCCAATCTTCAATCACGGTTTTTCTTTTATAATAGTACATTATGATGTAAGTGCTGTAATTATCAAAGCGCAGTGCGCACGTATGTCATACGACGTTTTATAACATATTTGCGAGGAAATAAATAAAACTCGGACTTATCTTTAATTTGAACAATTTGAACAATTTGTAAAATTGATTATTTTGTGTTTTTGTTAATGGTTGTAATTTATTGTCAAAATTAATTAAATAAAAGAATTAAATGTTTATATTATATTTTATCTCCCAAAATTAATTTTATTCATAAAACGTTGACCACTTTGGTCAACGTTTTATGAATAAAATTAACTGACATAAAAACTTTTTGCTAAGATTACGGAGCATCTTGATTCTTGATAAACCGTGCGTTTTACCTTATTAAAAAGAAACTCGTGCGTTTTACATTACAATAACGCACAAGTACGTAGTGAGATACAATACGATATTGAAATTGGTGAAATAGGAGACCCTTTACAAGCAAATGTACTAAAAAAGTTTTGTACATTATATACATTATGGTAGGTCTTAGGTTATAGGTAGACCGTAAACATCTTGACCGTGATGGTTAAAAAATGGACAACCGTAATGTAAACGTCTTTTACCTCTTAATCTTTTGGACTTTGGACTGTTTGGACTCGATCTCATTTATATTTTGGACTCTTGCGTGCTTCGGCCACCAGAACAGACCAAGGTGGTTCATTAAAAATACTTACAAACATTATACGATTGCTTACTGTTAAGTATCTACAGTTTTCTAAAAGATTATCTACGCAACCAATGGATTGATTATTACAGAGATCATTAAATCATTTTCAAAGTTCACTAGTGGTTTCAATTAGAGTAGTCACATAACTATCTAAAGGCGCGAAACTGCGTAAAAAAACGTCATGCATGAATTGCTGCCGTTAGGTAATAGGAAAAATTATAATGCATAAATCTAACGAGCTCGACCACTTGAATTTCCATCGAACGAACGCGACGTAATGAACGCAGACTTTTAGGACCAATAATGGCGGGAAGAAAAAAATGGCCCCGTTTTTTTTCTATTAGCATTGGCAATCGCTAATCGCAACTGAACTCGTCAAAGCATAACGTTTATTGTGTAATAATTTTATGACCAAATCTTGCGTTTCACTGACCCTTATTTCAATAACGACAACAAATCTAACAACTCTAATCTCGATTCAGCACGAGAGGGTCTTGCTTACATAATTAACTAATTACTTAACTACTTACGACAAAACTTTTGGTTGGACGATTGTAAGTAGATAAGAAAACCTAACATAGAGATTAAAGAAACAAGTTACTAAAGTGTATGAATATTTAGTATTATGCTTGTTTTATTGATAAAGAGATAGAGGTACCAAACTCCGAAAGCGTGAGCTTATTCCGCTATGGAAAGCGTACGCGTGCGTACGCGCTATGAATGACCATAGACCACAAGCACTCTATCTTGTAAATCACAGATGCACTACAGAATACACACACAGTTCATCCTTTCACCAGTATTACAAAATCGAGAGGATCCCACAGTAATTTGTATGTTTTGGAGCGCTTCGCGATACTAAACATGGCGTGCATGAACACTGTATGTAGAATCACAAATAAATTATTAATTCCGCGAGCATAATTTCCGATTGTGATGCTGTGAGGCAGGATATTGGATTTAAATACTTCATTGAATATTGATTTATTGGTTTGCGACGCCTGTGAACGCTCCGTAATACCTAGCTTATGGCCCATTCACGACATGTTCCAGTTATAAATAAATACAACAATTTCAAGTCAAAATTAGTGTATTAATCCTCACCCTCAACTCTCGCATCTCCGATAGGACTGGCCTAAGGGGGAAACGTCAGTCAAGTGTAGCCCGCGTTGCAATTTCCAGCAAAATGAAAAAGAAAATTTCGCGGGCTACCGGGCTATTTTCTTACGTTTTTTGCAATTTGCCGGTCAGTGTCAGGCTGTATGTTGAACAAAATATGATTTATATATATATATCGCTGGACATTACACACAGCGCCATCTAGGTGCCACACTAAGCAACGAGGCTTGTGTCGTGGACACAAGATAGTTGATATACTACATAGATATTTTTTGTTTGTAAATACATACTTATTATACATATAAACATCCATGACTCGGAAAGAAATGTCCATGCTCATCACATAAACATTTGCTCCTACCGGGATTCGAACCCGGGACCCTAAGAACGTAAGGCAGCCTCACTACCGCTGCGCCATTCGGGTCGTCAAAACAGCCGTAATAAACAGCCGTATTTGCAGCCGTCATACGTATTACACAATAATATGTTACAGAATTTTAATAATTTCATGAAATAGTCATTCTATGGTATCGTTTAATCCCATTGAATGACTATCATGAAAAGTACACATTATTTAAATAAATAATAATGTTAAGACGTAGAAACTTAGACAGCGCCGCAAAAGCCGATGTAATGTGATGTGAAGGAGGAAAGTAGAATATGCTTGGATTTCTCCATACTTATTCATAATAATATCAGCATTTCAGGGTTTTCAACACAAGAAAGGGAGATCAATTACTGAACAATACAAGTCAGCATGCGAATAAGAATGCGAACTCTTTCCTATTTTACAAGTATTCCTAATGATTGTACAGGACAAGCGCAGAATAAACTGCATAGCTGGCATGATCAGCCAATAATGTTCCCACTGCAGGGACACACGGCCTCCTCTCTATGAGAGGGAATAGGCTATAATCCGTAAATCGGCTATACCTTAGTCGTACCGGACAAGCGCAGATCTGTGGCAGAGTACATTAATTCTCGACAGTCTAAATTGTTTGCTCGTAGTCAGATAGCTTTTTAATAGACACAACATAATCTTCTATTAATAATTCATGTCATACAGAAAAAAAAAACTTTCGCTGCTGAGTCTGTCGATATTGATTAAAACGCACAAGAACCGGTAACGTGCGACAACAACCGGTAAATAAAGCTCTATTTGCGCGCTGCAGTAACCGGAAACAGACTAGCTTTAGCTTACACTCGTACACGTTGTTTGCAAAACAAAACAGCATTGCTGCGCCACAAAGGCATGAAAATAAACATAGCTAGGTATTACACAACTTGATTTTACAAAGTTTAACATATAAGCTACAGTTACGAGAAGCCTCCAACCACTTTCTTATTATAAAAATATCCCCCTGTCAGTTATATAAAGTTATTAGAAATAATGACTTTATGCATTTGGTTCCAACAACAAACATAATGTTGGAAAGGCGATTTACTCATAGTCGATAGTACAGACCCAGACTGGGTTGGAAAGTGGGTAGGTAGTTTGCCTCGTTGGTCGAGTGGTCGCAAGTGCGACTGCTGAGCACGAGGTCCTTGATTCCAACTGGGTCAGGCAAATAGCTATTGGGTTTTCCATCAGGTATTTCTCAGTAGCAGCCACGGAGTCTGGATTTGTGCCCAGTTAGTGGCAATAGGATCGCCCCTTATTACATGGGACTTAAAACATCTGGTGAAATGTGGGGGAACCATTAGGTACACCTTTATCTAACCCTTCGGGGATAACAGGCGTGATGTTATGTCGATCGTCACACTACGCAATACAATACTAACTCAATACTAACTACCTATATACTTTTGTTAGTTAGCTGAACACTCGAAATCGATGTCACTCGATGTCACGACTGCGTGAGCACTCTTGTGGGTAACTATTTGTCTCATCAAACGCCAAACGTGTTTTCTTGTCGATTACTGTTCTATCCATAGCCGTAGAAAGTGTTGCAATCTCATGTGAATGTTAAATATACCTAACAGCACGTGTGTTACAATGGTGCGAATGTACTATGGATCGGTGAAAACTAGATAATAGCTTTTCGTTCTTAAACTTTCCCACCTTGGAAAGTTATTTAAGTTTCTGCTAGACTGTATGGGCTTGAGCACAGGTTAAAAGTTTCGCTTTGTTGTTCGACATTCCATAAAGCATAATAAAGCTTTACGATTATGTCGTAAACTATTTAAATAGAAATTAATAATACAATATTTAATCATATATAAATACTTTTTTGTGATAAGTATTTATTATTTTATATTAGGTAGCTGTATATTTATGAAAGCACCTTGAATAAAAACTTCGTTTCACTTTTATATTGCTGTAATTAAACTGAAAAGTATTCATTATTCTTCATTATCCTCGCATGTACATGGATCTTTTGGTTTGGGTTTTTTATCTCCCAGCAGATCTTCTGGGGGATCAAACAATTTTCCTGTTTCTAAAAGTTTAACAGTTTCTCTCTCCTCCCTCGCTATTTGCGCTTTCAAAATAGCATGTTCCCTGTCACGAATTATCTTTCTTTTTGCTTCTTCCTCCCGCCAAATTTCCTCCATAGCCTCGTACCTTCTTTGTTTGATTCCACCATATATAATTCCAGCAAAGAGTAAAATATACCTTGCACCTCTTATTACTGGCGATACTGGATGTGGTTTACCTAATGGCAAATAATCCATCACAAGAAGTAATTGAATCAACTTCTTCTAGTCTTAATCTGAAAAATACTTGTAAATTAAAGAAAATTGTCTTTTAAAGGTTCATTATTTTTTACGCTTAGTGTCACGATGGTTGTCATTCTGAAGTCAGTTTTCAGTACTGTTTTCATCAAAATGCCGCAGTTAAAATATTTTTACTGGCCAAAAAGGTTGTTCACTGGAATTTTTAAAACATTTGACAATGTAGTGTTGCAAGTGTTCGAGACATCCCTATCGGGTACTAGGTCAAGTGCACATGGCACTGAAATTATTTTTTCATGGGATTATCATTCTGTATCAGTAGGAAGGCCAGTGGCCGAATGGGCTGCTAAGAATACCGCTTGTCTCTAGTGTGGTGACCACCAATTATAGCGGACTGGCGTGACGCCAGCGGTCGCAGCGTCGCGTGCTCAACAGGAACAAACGTTTATCGATTCAGATCAATCACTACACAGTCTGTCTTCCTGTGTAGGTAACGGTGCTAAATTGCATATTGCCGTTAGCTTACTAGAACGTTGTTTTGCACATGTTAATGTGAAATACATTTTTTGCAACAATTTAATAAAATTAAATTCACTGGCGTTACATTTCCACTTTCTCTCTTTTTTGCAGTACCTATACATAAGATATACCTAACATACAGCACTAATTGCATTATATGCTTACTAATGACTACAAATTAACGCACTGAATGAGCCTATTGTTTTCAAAACGATCTATGATGATGATAGATAGCAATGCCTTCCGGTATTATGAAAATATGCTAAATCGTGTAATTAGAAGAGAAAAACAGTGGGTTATTTGATTTAATTTTCGACTCAAGTGACCAAAAATGCAATTATAAATTAGACATAATAAATAAATAATAATAAAGTGGCATTTATTCTGCTGTCTGATACTGAACTGCAGGAGCTAATGTTCCACTTGCCACTTAGTAAGTATAAAGCTCGCATTATTTCTAGACAATTTAATGAGTGGTTACAATGAATAACCTCGAGATAACAATCTGTAATGGTATTTTGACAACGTGATGTTGAATATGTCTTAGTCTTGCGTCCACGCATGATTGAATAAAACGATATCCTTTCTATTTTTAAGCGTGATTTTCGAGTCCTTAACCCTAAAATGGTTCTATCAAAAAAAAAAAAACAAATCGGTTTCTATATATTATACTTCAAGATAATATTTCAAATAACGGTTTCGTGACAACACATTTATCAAAATGTACCTAAGTCACGCTTTGTTGATATCTTGTTTGACTTTTATTAAATGTGGCATTTGTACTTTAATTAACCTCACCAAAATAGAGCAGATTAATTGTGACCAACAGTGTTCCCATTGATCCTTCAGCCTTTAATTATTTGGTCTTCCCATTAAGGGAATGCCTATAACTTGGCATAATGCAGGTCACCTAATTTCCGTAGTTTTCAATTAGATAGGAATAAGTTGCACCGATGATGCCAGACATCAACGCCGAGTCCGTTGTTTGCACAACTTGACCTTGATAAACTTATCAGTTTCCAATTTAGTGCGTTGCGTAATCAAAATAATACAACAGCACGCAACTAGTTCACCCTGTACATAATAATGCAGTTGCCTCAATGTATGCTATAATTACAAAGGTCGCGGGTTCAATAACTAGTGGGATAGGCTTGGTATGGCGAGTACACTATGTGACGTAATCATTCCATTATAGTTCAGAATATATTTAGCGCACTCGTCACGAAACAACTTGGTCGTATCAGTTGTGTGTTGTACGAATAAACACTCGATGTTGACTGTAAATAGCGAATTTGTTCCCTTGTTTACAATTTTAGTTTGAGTATGATATAATCAGACGTGTCACGGTTGAATTTTAATTGTGTATTTAAAAAATCACCTCATTACATGCGACGAGCAAACTGGCTATACAGTATGCCTTAAATGTGTGTCGTATCTATGTATAACTCCAATTGGTTCGCTGGATGTAGGTAATGATGATAAACCGTTTCCAGTCAATGGGGAGTAATGGGGACGTGTCGAGTACCTAGGCATACCTACCTATCTAGTGCTATGACGTACCCATTCAAGAAATTAAGTACAAAATTGTAAAGTAAATAGGTATCAGCGTGAAATACAATGATACTGAAGATAAAAAAAAGAAATAAAGTTAAGGTTAATTAGATATAAAGCCTGGTGCTTGTAACTGCATTGGTTGATGATCATGTAACGTATGATAAATATATTTTACAAAAAGAACTACAATAACATTAGGCAAAATTAATTCCCGCTTTCACTTCTACCTCGTTAAAACTAAATGTATTTGTAAACCTATTATTGATATTTTTATTAAGTATAAATAAGTTATAGTAACAATAGCTGTGACAAAACTATGTAATCATTGGTGTTAAATTCTTACCCTCGACGATTTTACAGGGTATGGATTCTACTGGAGTGGCGTTGGTGGAGTTGCACACGATTGTTCTACGATTTCATAAATTAATACAGATCAATGTGACTCCGACGAAATAGAGTCTATAAAAGTACTTTGATTCAGTTAATTTTTCTGTTGCAATCTTTGTGGTCCAAAAAGGGACCAAGCATAAACTAACTCAAAAATCTTTTTTCTACTCAATAGTTAGGTTTTTATCGTGTTTGGTATTAGTGTTTCTACGTAGTGACGATGCTTCATAATTCGTTTTATTTGTATTTAGCGCCTTGATAAGAAACCGGTATCGAATCGAATAATTTTTATTTTCTCCGTCCATCAATCCCTTCCCTACGACTGTTGTTGACTTTTTCCATCTCTTTCAAACCGCAATGAATAGCGCTAACAATTACTTCCTTCCATCTCGCTCTAACTTAAACTTCTTTTAGTGTAAAATTGTCATTGGGAGAGGGCGCTTGTGACGGTGGCTGTATTTAGCATTGTTACCAAAAAGTTTTATTTACTCTTAAAATGTAAGAAGATGCAAAATTTTATTCGATTATTTTAAAAACAATTGTAAATTAAACTTTATTACAAAATATGGGCTGTGTGCTGTGTTAAAAATGTCGTCATTCATTAATTTGTGGGTGTGGTGAACGCCGAAAGTGTCTTGTCAAATATTGATGTTTTATCTTCAATTTCTCTGTTTGATTGTGTTCCTTATGTAACTTAGCCGATAATGTTTTTCATGATCGCTATTTAGTGCAGTCTGTATCGAAAAGTAACCTCAAACAGTGCGAGATATAGTTTGGTAAAAGAAGTGTTTTGGTGATTTTAGAAATCGTCATCGACGAAGACTACGACGATGACGACGCCTGCGAAGCTGTACGGACGAGAGCTGTCCGCCTACGACGAGGTGGACGTCGACGAGCTGCTAGCGAAGCTATCGCAAGAAGAACTTACCATGCTGGCCAAGGAGGTTGATCCAGATGTGAGTCAACTCTTTTCATTTATGCGGTCTGTACAGATAACCAATTTTTCTGCTTGTTTTGTGTGCTCTGGTTTGGAAAAATATCCTTATCACCAAGCCTAAAAGTGATAATTATGAATCATCTTTAAAAACAACAGGCTTGCTTTGTAAGAAACCTTATCTGTTGATGAACTTTACCAACTCTTGGAAAATTGCACGACAACACCTTCCTCTAACATCATTTCTGCAATTTGAAACCAACTCTAATAATTTTCATAACAATGTAGGTATGTTTCTCATATAATTTTCTACCCACATTCACAATCTGCTAACATCATCAGCCAAGTCAATTGATATTGAAGGCCGACCATTATGTTGGATAATACCGCTAACATTCACACAAATTACATGCCTCATTGTTGAGCCATAGACTTCTCACAACTCACCTTGGAGGTTTTATCAGAAGTGTCTGCCTTGAAAAAATATGTTTGTTTACGGCTGGATAAAGTGGAATATTTTCTTTTATCACAATTATGAATGGACATCCTATAGTTTGGCAGGTTTCCAGCTATGTGGAGAACTATGTCCTGAGAGATTAGTTCCTGTTTATATTTTTTTGTTACAATGTTTTCATAAACCTTTATTCATTAATTAAATTAACTTTTTTATTAGTCCTCTTGAATTGCTAGTTCTTGATGGCATGTCGAAGATTTATTGCCAATAAGAAGTTAGTACAGGAATTATAGTAAAAAAAGCATAGAACACAATCAGGACAAAACCATTTATCCAAATTTTGCTAAGTATCAGCACCTATTGAACTTCTTAAATAACATACGACAGTCATCCAAAATGTCCACACTTCACCACCCTTCCTAGAGCATTGGCTGGAGAGAGAAGAGGTGGAACAAATTGAACTCCCCAGAAACACACCTGTGTGTTAAGGTGAAAGAACTTGTTTCCATAAAATAGTAGTAGTACAGATGTTTTAAATTAACCTACTAGTACTGAGGTATAAATGAATGGTTTTCTTACCAGTTAATGCATCATAAAACTATATACTCTTTTTTGTTCTAAATTATTTTAAATTGCTATCAATTTGTCTTGCTTCCCTGCATTTAAGTGTGCTGCATACTTCTTTGCATATATTTGAATATACTAATAGAGTAGTACTCAACATGTTATTGTTTTTATACCCATTTTTGTTCTATGTGCTACTAATTTATATGCTAGTCTATTTTTATTTACCTACGTCGGAATGAGGGTATTGTTTTTTTTTGTCATGCTATCTAAAATGACTAAATTTGTTGAATTAATTAAAATGTTATATTAAACTATATAGTCATTTAATTTTGTTACAATACCTACATATTTGCTTGAAATCAAATCAAAAGTTATTTATTTAAATTAGGCTGAAAATCAAAACCTTCTGAACATCACAATTATACAGACAGTCCCCCAAAACTCTCACCTCCCATCTTATGTTTATTCTGCTTACTTTCATGCTTGTTTAAATACATCTAAATCTGAAAAAGATTATTGCAACACATTTATAAAGTAAGCTAATTTTTATCTTTAATCATTCACTTCAATATCATTATCAAAGATCCAAAAATCATGCCACTGTATAATCAAATGGTTAATAAGAATTATCAGAATTGGGTTATCACACTTGTAAACACATGTATAATCATTTGATACTAACAAAATTAATGACAAGGTAACCAAAAGTATTATTATTGATTTACTTTAACATCAAGAGATATTATTGAAAACAGATTATGATAGAGTTATCATTGCTGCAACTATACAGGGCAGGTCTAGCTATCAGTGAATTGATAAACAAATATAATTAAAAAGCTATTTACCTGTACTGTATTGAATAAGGAATATGATTCATTTTTTTGTAATAATAATTCTGATTTATAAATAATGGGCGCAGTCTGATAAATATTGATTAGTTTTTATCATATATTTGAACAAAATAAAACTTACTTATTTTGTTGTTTAGAAATAATGATTTTGAATTGAATTCACTATTCAGCATTGACTTTTAACATTTTATTATGATCATTATTCTTGTAGTAAATTGCATGCAATGATGAAAATGTTAAGCGTAAATAATTGTTTAAGATTTTTGCTTATTAAATTTAAATACAGTAATGACCCCAACCTTTAAGTCGTTGGTCATTAGTTGAACCCAGGAAAGCACACAACTCTTATCCAATAAAAACTTAAATAGTGGAAATATTCTTTTTTTATTACTAATTGTTGTTTACATGACATTTATGCTATTTTAAAAATACACTAACTGATTAGGTACAAATTGTACAAGCAAGACAAAAGCAGAATATTTTTGTAAATCATGCTCCATAAAGTGTTATCAATACTAATTAAACCTCTATAACACATTTCAGGACAACTTCCTGCCACCAGACCAACGCAACAACTATGATTGTGACAAGGGTCCCACGGGGCCCTTAAACCGCAAGAAGCTCATAGAACACATTAACAAACAAGCCCTGGAGACGCCAGACCGGCCTGAGATCAAGCCGTTTGTCGCTGGTGTTGTTCGTGGAAAGAAGGTATGGCATAACATGAAAAGGAATTGGAATTGTTACTGACTTAGTCACTAGGCTCCAGACTTAAGAGTTGTAGGTAGTGCGTTTAAACTCAGGTGGGTACACACTTTCCTTGTGCAGTTTTAGGCGTCACTAGAGATGCAAAACGAATTTTAAACGTTTTAAACCGTTTTGTTTTAAACCGTCGTTTTGGTTTAAAACGATTTAAAACCACACTTAGCGGTTTAATATGGTTTAGAATGTTTTTTTTTGGAATGCACTGAGGCTTTACACGAAGTTATCTAGACCACACCTCCTTCCTGATTTAGAATATATAAAAGGAAAATAAAATAAAAATGTTTTAAAATCAAACTTCATTAACATGACAGACAAACATAAAATCGATCCCTGCCTGCCCCATCTCTCCCCATACCTACGTTGCGATTTTGGTAGCAAAGTGAAAAATAAAAATGCGGCATTGCTGTTTTATTTTAATAAATAGGTACCCAAAACATGATTGTTTTCAGTGTCTAATCCTAAATAGTAGTATAAATATGATATATGACTTCACATATATTAATAAAAATGGTAAATGATTTCAATTAGCTTTTTAAACTATTTTTTTAAGCAATTCGTCATCAATGTACGGCCCACGTGGTCGCGGTTTTAAACCGTTTTAAACAATTTAAAACGGGTTTTAAACCACTGATTTTGGTTTAAAACGGTTTTTTTTACAACTATAGGCGTCACCACTGCTTTAATAAGATTGTAAGAAACCAGGATGTTCTCACAAACTGGCACTAGGCCTATCACATCATATATGGGACATGCGGAACCTATAGTAAAACCTGGACCCGAAACCAGGTTCCGCATACCGTAATCATAAAGTGAGGTAACAAAAACTGTCTCACACAGTGGAAAAATTATAGACTGATTGTATTTAAGTATTACAGATACTTATGCAATAAATTGACAAGTGTAGAGTAACATTTTGTTGATTTCTACGTAAAAGACAGAACCGAAACTTGCAATTAATATTATCTGTTTGAAGTAAATAGTTATATGACATAGTAACCGTCACTTCTTTTGACTGGAAGTTCGGCAAGTAATGTTCTTCATATAATATGAAATAAGTTTATGAACAGGGTTTCCCAATAAAAGTGTTGCGGGATACCCTTTTAGGAAATAATGACTAGCAGTTTTTTAGTTTTGTGATTAACCCTCAAAATGGAGTTCAATATCAAGGCAACATTAAGTAGTGCAAGACTACAAGTTATATTTGAATTAATTACCTATTAATCAGTACTAGACTACACTATGATATACGAGACCGACAGAAGGCACGTCGGCGTAGGTTGAGGTTCTGTAGTTCAAGGTTTATTTAATTATTGATATGTGTAAGTGATTAGTGAATTAATTAGTTATATTTGCTGCACTATATAAATATATTGCTACTTGATTGATTTTACCAACATGCCATGCCTATGTTTCCAGTGGATCCCGCCGCCGGAGACAGAGAAGCAGCGCGATGCGGACGAGCAGATCTCCATCGACCTCGGCGACGAGTACGAGCAGGCGCTCACTGATGCCTCGCAGGAGGAGATCATTGACCTGGCTGGTATGTCACTATACCTCTTGTTTAAGGGGGATGCACCAGGGTAGCCCGCGAAAATCAAATTCAAATCTTTCGCTATTTCCGACAATTTCATGAAAAAGTAATTCAATGGGATTATATGAACTCAGAGGGTTGTATTGATGATTTTAATGATTATAACTCGGTAAAGCCATATTTGTCAGGGCTCGTTCCCACTATGTCGTGACGGCAGATTATCGTGTTGTTTAAAGCGTCGTGGCTTGTTTATTTAAATGGAGGTGTTCACATATAGGACGACACGATTAACTGTCGCCCATGGCTTTTCCATAATATTATCCAACGATAAATAAATCGTCACGACATAGTGGGAACGCGCCCTTACGGTCGCGAATCATGTTTTGTTCAACATACAACCTGACACTGACCTGCAAAGTGCAAAAAACTTTTTGAATTTTGAATGCGACCCTGGCGTTTCCACCTGAAGTCCTTACTAACCTGTCGTAGTACTGCTTATTATTGTATCTGTTCCGTCTATTAAAACAATAATGAATAACAAGGTAAATTACATGTGTACTGGGCTTAAAACAGTAATGTGTGTGTCCATTTAAATACACTTCCCATGAATACTTAAACATGGTTGTATATCGTTTTTGTGGGTCAGAAATAAAAGTCCCCTGGTGTGTACAATAATAGCAAGAAAGTAAATAAACGAAAGAATAATACTAACAGTTAATACTAAAATTGATAAACAGGTTAGTTTATCAATGTTAGTTTTTTGCAACAAGAACTTTTTCATATTCTTATATAAATAAGGCACCTTTTAAAACACCACATCATTGAACTATAAAATAACTATTTTCGAAATGATATCATCATTTCATTATACTAAGCTAAAGAAGCCATAGATATTAGCTTACAAACACGTCCCCGCTACCTAAATTAGTCTAACAAGTTTAGCAACCCAGCTTATTTCACTCCACTGCAAACATTAGGCTTCTTCCAATTTGTGCCATTCCACTAAATCCCTTTGGCACATAATCTATCCCAATCGGCTATAAATTATACTGGATTGCGGCTTACATAAGAACCGTTTACTATCTAAAAATACTTGTCTAAAATAATCTCTATTGCAGTATTGTTTTGAATACTAAACACAAGTAAATATCCATAAATTCAAATATTGACTGAAAATGCATGCGAATGCGAAGTACGCCACAATATTCTGGCAGGCGTCACGAAAACGAAATATTTGCGCGCTAACCTAGTACCACATATTGTAATAATCTCTGTGCCGTCTAAATACCTCGGCTGACACGGTTACCGGCAAACGAGACACTCTTACGACAGATCTACGACACTTCATATTATTTATGATAGCTGAAATCAGGAAATTTTCTTTTGTAATGACAATATGTACCATCGTGATGCTCTGGCGACGGGCCAGCATTGTCTCGAGTTCATTGCAACTCGTAGATGCGAACCAAAGAGTTTTTATGTCATAAGATACATCTATAAAACATTTACAGCTTTTAGTATTAAAAATTACATAATTTATTGAATTGTTGTTGGAATTTGTTGGAAGAATGATGCATTTCATTTTGTGAGAAGCATCAGTTTATTTCTAGATTTCACTGGCGATGTTATCGGATAATTTACGTCTTCATATTAAAAGTAAAATGATCACTTGTGGCACAAAGTGTTGTAGTGTTGTCATAACAATTCTCACTAGAAATACAAGTCTCAGCTGCCATGCGAATGGCTTTAGGAAATGAGGCGCCGTCTTCACTTTTTTACCGTCTCGAATGCAGTATTTTTTTTTTAGTTTTTTTATTCTATTAGAATCCTCTATTCAGAATAGCAATGGGAAACATACAATCATCATAATTAAGATACTTCGTGATCATTGGCAGCCTGGTTCCACGCACTGCTGAGTATAGACGTCCAACCTTTTGTGCTATTATGGTATTTAGGCTATTACAATGCTATACTTAGTTATATAAACATTACTTATCTACTCGTTTGTGTCAAAGTTCATATAATTGCTATATTTAAGTTCCAAAATGTTCTCAAGTAAGTGGAATACTGTAATTTCTTATTGAGAAATAAATTTCCTTAACCTTGTATACAATTGACGTGCCTAGTTTTCAAAGTGTGACCATGAATCTAAATAAAGAATTATAATTTACTGCTGAACATTAATTGATATTTCATTAAAGCCCAATAGGCCTGTTTAACCATACCTAACTAAAGCGTAAATTCAAACATTTTCAAACATCAAAATAAATTATAAATCATGTAAGTAAAGGAATATTTGGCACAACACGTAACCGTGCTAGATTTGACGAGTATAGTTGGCGCCGTCTTCATCTATATATTTTGGCAATGTTTTAACTAATAAATGTCATAGTTCCACTATAAGATCACTGAAGTAATTTTGAAAAGTCTCTTGTTTTTTTTTTAACATTACTGAACTAACCTTGGCCCGCGAACTAAATCCACGTGAAATTATTGTAAAAATATTACGGATATTTGAATGTGATTTTCTTAACAATTTTTTTTGCACAGATCCATAACGTTTTTCCTAAAATAAAATTCAGTTAATCCTTATAATATCAGCCATCTGCCAATAAAAGTGCCGTCAAAATCGGTCCAGCCGTTTCAGAGATTAGTCGGAACAAACAGACGGACAGCCAAAAATTAAAAATAAAAGGTTTTAATGTTCAAATACATTTTGCATTTCAAATTACAAACACTTCAATTTTATTTATTTGTATAGATTGTTTGGATATCATATATAAATTATATATTATATATAAGATACATATTGTTGTATGAATGCTTAAAAAACTGCTACTTATAAATATGTAATCTGGCAGTTTTGTATACCATAATAACCAATAAAAATTATTGTGGTGGTTTACGGGAATCTTAGGACTTATATATTGAATTTCTGTACAAGCATCAAATGATGTAGTTTGGCTGCTTACTAAAGGAGATCGTTATTTTAAAGAAACCTTCTTATTTCCCACGGTTATCCGCGGCTTAGCTCGCGTTTTGTTCGGATATTATCCCACGGGCACGTTGTAAATGTAGCCTATGGGATAATGTAGCTTCCGATTAGTGAAAGAATTTTCAAAATCGGCTCAGTAGATCCAGAGATTACCCCCTACAACCACACAAACTTTACCTCTTTATAATATTAGTATAGATTATTGTAATCTAATCAACATCCCATCCATCCTAGAAATGTTTATAAAAATGTACTCAAGACAAGTTGTGTGTTCTTTCCAGCTATCCTCGGCTTCCACTCGATGATGAATCAGGATCAGTACCACGCGTCGCTGCTCAACAAGGGGCAGCCCGTCGGACTCGGCTGGGACGGCATCACTAAGGCCACCAAATCGAAGGTATACTAATTTCTTCTCAACATAAAAGTGACGACCCAAAATAATCATTAATAGTTAATTTAAAGGCGAAACTGATTCAGCTTTCGTTTTTCTTGCGTGTGAAGCCGTACTTTTCCAAGCTACTAAACGCCATTCAACCATTTTCGAACAAAAAACAAGACTCAATAAATAAATAGTTCCCAAAAACGCGTTCAATGAAACGTGTATTAAAATTATTGTGTTTCTTTCTTCGCCATACAACATGAGCCAATATTGTAAGGTACATCAACACCATGAATTCAGTACATGATTGACCAAGAGCGTTGACATTATTGTCACCTTTTATGACTTACCAAGGAGTATCGTATTACCTAGTACTAACTGGGTTGCGGATGTCAGATAGGCAGTCTCTATCTAACTATTTAGTTGCATATGGTAAGACTGGAAGCCGACCCAACATAGCTGTGAAAAGGCTAGGCAGATGTTGAGTGATATAGTAAGACTGTGTTATTGTGTGTTGCAGGTGTACCCCATGGATCCCCCCAACGACACAGACCCCGACGATACCATCACGCGGGTGCAACAGAATGACCAGCAGCTCACTGATCTCAATTGGAATAATATTAAGGTTAGCATCAAAACTAGGTCAAGAGAATTCTGTATAGACTGGTAGATACAAAACAATTCTTATACTCAGTGTACACTTAACATGTATAAGTTTCTTAGGATTCACTTGCGTGCAATAATTTTTCTGTATTGACAAAATACAGAAAAATTATTGCACGCAAAAGTCTTAAACTTTATAGAATAAAAATAACTTAGCTCGCTGACAAATTAATTGGAACTTATGTTAGGATATTGTTCAAGACTACATACCCTGATGAAGTTCAAAGAGTGGTAGAAATAGTGCAAGAAGGTATGATATAAAAGAACTAGTCTTCTCTCAAAATTGGTTTTGTGCAGGAATTTGTACCGTCACTTCTTCTCCACGGCAAAAACCCTAAGACATAGTTGAAGACCCTCTGAGCCTATCTGAGCGAAGTCGCATCACGTTACAGTCAGCATAGTAATTGTATTAAATTACTTTTAATTTTAATCAAACCTTTCTCTCTTCTCCAGAACATAAGCGACGAGAAATTCGAGAAGCTATTCGTAGCATTAAAGGGCAACACTCACTTGGAAGTGCTGTCGCTCGTGAACGTGGGTCTGACCGACCGCACGGCCGCGCTGCTGGCGGACGCGCTGCGCGGGAACTCTGCGCTGAGGGTCGTCAGCGTGGAGACCAACTTCATCAGCCCCGCCGGGGTGCTGCAGCTTGTGAAGGCGCTGCTCGATACTAATACTGTCGAGGAGTTCCGGGCTTCTAACCAGGTACAATTATTACCAGTTTTATTTAATTAGCTTTCTCTTTACCTCATCGAAAAATGATTTCGTTGGTTTTTGTCCGTGATAATTTTGTCTCGCTATGAGCTACTAAAAAAAAAAACGATTCAAATAATTTTCCTTTGATAGATATTTTTGGCCTGAACGCTGTTTGACAAAGATATTACAAAAAAAGAACATATTTTTCAGCATAGAATACTGGTTCACGCATAGACCAAAGAATTTTAATAGATCATAGCTTATATTTCACTCACCTCGCTTCATACAATGTAGATCGCCTCAATAATATACTACTGTCTGACTGTTATCCGACGCTCAAAAGAATTATTACAAAAATATTAGTTTCGTCGATCTGATCAAGATCGTTGTTCATTAAATTTTGAAGCTTGTATAACTTATTTCTTCATTCCTAACATCATAATCTTGCCCGCAGCGGTCGCAAGTACTAGGCAACAAGATCGAGATGGACATCACGTCCCTGGTGGAACAGAACCCCACGCTGCTGCGGCTCGGCCTGCACCTGGAGTACAGCGACGCGCGACACAGGATCGCCAGCCATCTGCAGAGGAACATCGACAGAAGTGAGTGCCACACGTGTACGGGATTGTGTACTAGACAGATATCTGGGCTATTATTCGTTGGGACATTCACTTATGCAATGCTCGAGAACTTACTGTTCAGTTTATTCCGAATGTGACTTGATGGTTGCTAGACTCCAAGGGCGTTGAGTTTTAATAAATATAGACAAACGCATCGATCGTGCAAAAGTCTACATTTTTGATATATTAAAACAAAGTAAAGTCTTTCCTCACTAATATTACCTCAAAGGTGTTTGGGCGTACGTTTTGAGGTACTCCGCCTTCGGAAGTTGTACATAGATAAAAAAGGCTTGACGTTAGGGTACTCCATTTATAACGAGCTTTGTGTATTTGTGGGGTATGCGACAAAATACCGGTATCTGTTTAGTATGTAATCCATGCGTAACAGGGAAATGGTGCAAAGACGATCTGAGCTATTATTTGGCTTTGGTAAAGGGTTTTCCACTACAGCGAATAGATTTTTCTCTTTAAAATAAAACTTTCTCAGCATGGGACGGGATATAACGCAAAGTTTCGTTTTATAAAAGTAAAAAATACAGCTAAAACTTCAACACGTAATTGCCAATCTTCTTTACACCACTTTGAAGCTATCAATTTACAATGAATATAACTTCTTATTATATAGAAGATAAATATGTCAAACATGCATAGCTTATATTGCGTATAAGCTCACCGCAACAGAGAAGTTATTTATAGATGCACATTTATCAGTTTTATTACAGGTTCTTACGCATACTGTGAGATGATGACGTTGCATACATTTCAAATCGAAATAAATGTTACCATGTTCAAAAACCACCTACTTTATGATCTATAAAAATGTTGCTCACAATGTTATCTTGCATAGAACTTTCACTCTTAACTCTGAACGTTAAAGCTCACTATGGCGTGCAACATGCTCAAGTGTCGAGTAACACGATTCATAAAGAAAGTCACTGTACTATCATTTTGATTGTTATCATCTGTAAACATACTTTCAAAGCTACTTCAGACACATGCAGATGTCTAATAGGCTATTGGCTATTTGTTCATAAGAAATGTAATTTATGAATTGACTTCACAATGCCCAAAATTAATAGTTATATCGTTTCATTGTATTAAACCACAATTTTAAACACCTTAATGTGACAAATTCAAAAGTAAAGTCATTTTAAATTACCAATTCGAATAGATGCTATTTGGTAAACATTTTTAATGTTCTCAAAAACATACCAAATATAAAAACACTGTAGAGTTTCTGCAAGTGAGTGTGTAATTTCTTGATGCCAATAAAATAGTCATTATTAGTAGCTGTGGTGTCTGCTGTAGCCTCTCTGACGTCACATTGTCTAACGCTCGCGTCTGCACAGATGGCGCGGCCCGCACTGCCGCCCGGCGCCGGCACTATATGTCGTAAAGATTCACATTAATTTCGATTATATCCTCAAATGTATAGTTGTGATGTTGGCGTACTACGTGTTGGCTTGTTGAAACATATTACTGACTTTTAAGTAATTGTTTACAGAAAGGGTTACAAAAATACTGATGGCTATGTATATCATAGACCATCGAAGGTACCTAAAAAATCTCTAAAGGTATGACATGATATTGTTGGAACAGAACTAGGGTTTTGTAGCAAAAATTTAAAATACGTATGTATTTTGGTTTTAAAACTGAATTTGGTGTACAAAATTTTTCTCGCGATTATTATACTTCAAGCTATGCGCCTGTGTTCTGGCAGTTGGACCATTTATATCGTATAATATAAAGTAGCATCAAAGTATCCACTAAGATTTTAGACCAAATAATCAACATTATAATCAAAACCAACACGTAGTAGTCAACCCAACACGACTTTAACACACACCCACGCCTACATAAGCACGTATGGCGCATTTTGCGACAACAGCCCATCCTCAGCTTGTATTAACAGTCAGGACTCGGAAACCACTGGAGAATATACATCAGTACATAGAGAGATACTTACTTGCTTGTGTCTAATGCGAGTCAGCGATAAAACGGCTGAAAACTGCAACTGTTATTGTTTTCTAAAATATATCGATAAAGTAGTTTTAAGCGCTTCAAGCCGCTGCATTGTAGAAACTGAGCTTATGTAAAAAAAAGAAAGACTTTAAAATAAAAGGCAGTATTTTATGTAATGCAAGTCTAGAAAGTAATAAATAGAATATTGCCAAAATGCCTATGTTTGTAACTCGAAAATATTTTGGATTGTATTCTTCTTGAAGAAATCATTTTCGTGTTAACTGTCATACAAATCATAAATTGTACATTTGTGCTAAAACTTGGACCATAAACAGTACATTGTATAAAAAGTCTTACCAACCATCGATTCACCCACGAGATATCGATTACCCATTAGACACAAGCAACATCGATAAACAAAATCGATTATCGCAATCAGATTGCCGAGTGCTAAAGAAGGCTAGCGTGTCGCTCAGCCTGCGCAGACCTCGCGGCAGGCCTCCAGCTGTCGGCATCGACAGTAGCTTCTTCAACATGACGCCGCCCAGCGCAGAAGCCGTCACACCAACTAAAGAAGAACCAAAACCGGTTATTTCCAAACCGGTAGATACTGAAACCTCACTCACTGTCAAAGCTAAACCTCAAGCGGACGACAGACCTACCTCAATAACGATAGGCGATGGACCACTGCTACCCGACAAACCTTTGACAAATGGTATTCAAGCACCAGTTGCTACTAACCTAGAAAAGCCTATAACTGATCTTGAAAAACCGGTAACTACCGAAACAGAACAACCGGTGACCACCGAAGCAGAAAAACCGTTGACTACCGAAGCAGAAAAACCGGTGACTACCGAAGCAGAGAAACCGGTAACTACCGAAACAGAAAAACCGGTAACTGCCGAGGAAGTAAAACCGGTGCCTACTGAAGACCGTCTAGCCGGCGAGCCGGTAACACCGGTAACAGAGGAAGGCAAAGTAGAAGAGAGTACAGATAAAGATAAAATATCGCTGCCTACCGGCGAGCAAGTGGACCGGTTTGTGATGGCGGCGCCACCTGATGTTAACCCCAACCCTCACTCGTGAGTAGTGACGAACTGATTGCAACTCACACCACACCGCGTGCCCCCCTATCTCTTGTTTTTTAGATGTTTATACACAGTTCTATGTGAATTCGAACAATATAACAAACAAATTACATGATCAAATATCAATTATGCACTCATGTACAGAAGGGGGGAGTTATACCATGTCTGATGAACACAGATTTGCCTGGCGTACAGGTCTTTAAACGACTGTATTTTTATGACAGCGTACCGATTTCTGTGTATCGTCAGATTGTCCTCGCTTCTGTATTTTTGTAGGGTTTCCTTTGGTTTGAAAGTCACAACTGTCTAAACTCTAATTTAATCAAACATTGCCATGAAAGTTTACGTTTCATACTTGACTAGATGAAGCGGAATTGTCTTTGAAATGTATAATTTCAAATAATAATTTAACGTTTTTTTATAAACCTATTCACTTTATTTTTATATACTTACAGCAATGTTACAGACTACCATACTTTTGTCTACACGTATTTTTTATAGCAAGACTAATGGGGAAGTTTCGATATTTTTTTACTTATTCATTGGTACAAAATTGTTCTAATTCACATGACGATACATAAAACACATGTGTGCAACAGTAGTTGAGAGATATGTTGTTCCATTCCAGTACGGAAAGACCTAACGCTGCGACTTCAGTTCAGATTCTTTAATCAACTGGCCAAGGGGGCGCGTAGCCAATAGGCGAGGAGGTCAGCGCACGGTACATTGTTGGCACGGCATTAACCACACTACGCTTTTGTTACAGCTTATTTATAATGCCGGCTGATTGAGTGAACACTTACACTTCTTATTCACGAACGTGCAGTTTTATTGTAGGGGCTGGATTGTGATTGATATTTTTTAAAAGAAAAATATTAAAAATAATTCTTGCAGCAGTAAATCAGAGAAAGTAATACATAAATAAAGCACCTACATGTAGATTGAAATCAGTTGTATTGGAGTCTAAAATATTAATACACACATAAACCATATCACAAATAGACCAGAGGTTCAATGAATTATCATTTGATTTACATTTACATGTCACAATAGATGTTTTGGAGTTTAGATATTTATTTAATTCACGTCTGAAAACATTTAGTTATCCTTTTTATTATAAAACTGCACAAGTTAAATCTCTAGTCGATATGACATAAATGGCGGCAAGAAACGCCATATTTATAGTATAACAATTTGTTTACTCTTTATAACTCTGAAATACTCTTTACATTAATTCCTTCAATTCTCTTTCCTTTAAAAATCTCAATTTAAAAACGAAACTAATATACTTATTTTGATGTGTTTTCTACTACAAACCTTAACAGTTAACAATTTAATTTCTAGCAGTGAGGGGAACGTAGAACAGACCGATAATATGTAGAAATGGCCGCAAAACATTGGTAAACTGTCATCTGTTTTGGCGCGAATGTAAATGGCCAATTACGATAGTGCCGTGCTATTTTTTCGGGTAATAACGGTTTTTCACAGCGCAAAGCCTTAGCTAATCAAGATTTTACGCTTAGTGAGCCTTCGTCGAAGCTTTGGGGTCCCAGCTGCGACAGGATAGTCATAAAAAACGTTTTTTTAGCATCTATTAACTAGAACCATAAATTTAAAAAAAAGATATATTTTTTTCCTGAACTCTATGACACGCATGGTTGTGACTACTAACTATTGTATGCGGAATGAAGTTCTGATACTAAAATTCATTGAAACAGAGATTATGATGAGCATGGATTTGAATTTCCAACTTTGTATTTGTGTTATGAAACTGATTGATTGTTAATATATGTGTATCCTTTGTCATGATTTATTTCTAAATGAACCTACAACGTTACCGATGTTCGCTATACGAAAATGGCAGCTCAAGTGGGTTAAAAATAAATTTTACTACCGTTTGAGTTGAAGACTTATTGGTCTGGTACCAATTGGATTGCATTTAGATTTGTTATTGCGGATTTTACTGCTTCTAAGATCTAACATTTGCTATTAACTTCTGATAAACGAAACATATTTAGAACATTTATTTAATTTATCCCCAAAGATTGAAATTCTAAGTCATTTAATACAAAGATCAAAATGAGAATAGTCCATCTAAAGTTATGCAATATTATCCCTTTTGGATTTAAGTCAATTGAACATTGAATCGTTTAAAAAAATCCTATCTCCATTTAAAGTCATGCAATATTATCCTCTATATTTTCTGACACAAGTCTCAATTTAGCGAACACCGGTGATGTGTTATAAATGTATATAAATGTGTGACACGTGTCGGTGTGTATGCATTCCAGTACGCCAGCAGCGACGGAGCCAGAACAGCGCTTAGAGCCTTGAACTGTAGCATGTGGTAAGTTTTATACTCTTTTACTATGATTTGACGTCATTACATTTAAATTTGAGGGTCGTTTTCAACAGATATGAAAAGAGGTTGATAGAATATTCCTCCTCGTGAAGTTATTTGCTTTTAGCGTCCCCATTTCTGGATCACCGGCCTCCCCATGAGAGGGATTAGGCTGTAATATACCTTGCAGGTCAAGTACGAGTCGGTAGATGCCACGGAACTTTGTTACAACGTTATTGTTTAACTTTAAGACGTAGGTCCTTGTTCTTGTAATTCATTATTGCACTGCGCAATGGTCTATAAAAGTTTGACAATCTCAATGTCTGTCATTTGTTTTAACGTACCTGTTGAAATCGACTCGTCTATCATGTCATTAGACATGCCATTGGCACTTCAAAATCACTATTGGATAAGTCTTCATTCAAAATTCAAATTAAACTTGAAATTGATGACGCTTTGTTATGCAACACTGCTCTCCCAGCTTGAAATGTTACGGGTGATGTAAAACATTGTGGTAAACTTACCAATATCTTAGCAAAGTTAATTCGATCATTGTTTATACCAAGGTTTACTTTTGACCAAGAGTTGGGACAAAATACTTTTTTAGTCACAAGCTAAACCGACCATAAAACATTATATTTTGTTATACTGAGTTTTTATTTTAAATCACTCAGCCCGTAACTTAAATACCTGGAAGGTCAGTTTTTTACTATTTGAAATCTTTTATGCAAAAGATGCATTTTGTGCATTTGCTAGCACATTTTCCCCGAGTATAGCATGTTTGCACCATTCCATGCACATTTATGTATGCCATTCCCATTTCCTTAAAAAAATATAAAATTCAGGGAATTTAATTAAATTAAAAAAAAAGTATAAATGTAATGAGATAAACCTTAAATATTCCATTTTGTTTACACTTTGATATATTTTATTTAAAACAGTAACATAGAAATGCTTCGCAGTACCTAAACTACACCTTATATATTTTTAATATTTATATATTTTTATTGAAAACTTTGTATTTAGAATTTGACTTCTAATCTATCTCTATTATGTTATTTATTATTTTAGATCTTTACCTCTTATGCTTTGCTTTGTAATCAAATGCGCTGAATTATCTATGTATAGTTTATTGTAGTATAATAATGATATTGTAAAAAATACTAAACTCACTTTTCATTATGCTATTTGCACACACCTACTCGCTTAAGTTAAGGTTTTAAACTATGACATTTTTAAGGTTAATTAGAATAAGAATTGGTTTTGGCGAAGGTAAGTATCAAGAAATAGTAAATGGGTTGGAAATACCAAAAAAAACGTTCAAAGCAAGCATTATTTAATTTGAATCTTCAAACTCTTAATTTACGTATTTGCTTAAGTTAATACATACATAAATATAACTGATGTATATGTACTAGTCGGTCATATACGTCAGTCTATTTAGAAAAACTCATTTTGCAATTTGAGTCAATCAAGACAAAGCTGACTTATGTCGTTCTTTTATTCAGATGCATTATTAATGCTAACAGAACAATTTTTTTATTCTCGAATCAGATTTTCTTACATAAAACTCAAGAGTACGTACCATTTCATGCGTCTACTAGAATCCATTAAGCGACGTGATACAGCCATTATATTCCAATGTCAAAAGGATCCTTTTTCAGGCCCGGTTTTCCACAAAACGGTGACGAGCTGAGCGTGGAGGAGTCGTACAAGATTCGACATATCACAAGAGAGACTAGAGACTCGATATAGATTGCATCCGATATCATTGGTCGATTCCCGCACGTCTCGTCTCCGCTCTACTCGCTTCCGCTTTGAAGAGAGCCGGGTCCGACAATGGAACATTGATGACTTTGACAGTGCAATAACAAATGAAGAAACCTCCAATAACACCTGGTGTGCATATTACAGGCGGTCGCGTCCGACGGCTGACCCAGTTCACGCGCAGCCGCAGCTACGTGGTCGGCTGGATCCCGTGAGCGACACCCCCCCCACACTCGCCCCTCACCGCGCACGCGCTCGCTGGCAACGCACTATGTGCAACACGATACGGACCTTGTGATTGAGTATTTTGAACCGTGTGCTTTTAAAAATGAAATTGTTTGTTTACTCTATGGTTTGTTAGGCTTGTTTGCACTACAAATGATGGAATAGCGACGTCATATCGCTAAACGAATATAAAACATCACCTGTATCTGACGATTGTTTGAAGTCCATAGAGTCAGAAAGATGCATTTAAATTCGTATAGTGAATCGGATAATATTGTTATTTGTAGTGCAAACTTAGTGATTAGAAAATATTTAATACTGAAAATACTCGTGGGATAAACACAACTTGTTTGGAGACTTGGTAACAAGAAAATATCTTCGTATAAAGCGACCTCTACGTTTGGCGAGTTTGTATGGAGCATGTTTTTATGTCCAATTGTTTTATACTGAAAGTTGTTTGTTAAACCAAGTATATTCAATAATAAAGATTTTCTCGGGACAAAAACCGTGGAGTTTAGTCATAGTTGGAAATGTATAAGTAACTTATCTGGGTAATTTTCGTGTATTCAATTCAGAATTTTTCTCAATACTTCGGCTTGTGTTATCATGTCGTAGTTATTGTTGGCCCAATACTTCGCACCTAGCAATTTAATGTTATTCTTTGTTTAGTAAACTAAGCTGGTGCTTCGATGTTAGACTTAATTATGACAATATTTACTTTTAACTTGCTATTTAAGAACCTTTTCTAAGTCATTGCAACATTATAAAGCTTACTTTTTCAGGAAATTGTTAATATATAGAAACGCCTTATAACACAAATTATTATTATTCAAAATACGCAATCACAACGAACACGTACGGACAGAAAAAATGGTACATTTGAAGACGAATGTTGTGTGCAAACAAGAATTGATATTTTATTAAAACTTTAATTCGTGAAAAATAAAAATGATGTAAATCATCTTACATCACTAGTACGGTGGCAGGCCCATCACTAGTTACAAGTAAATATTTCTAATAAAATCACAATTCTTGTATTCAGTGTGAACGATGGACGTTTTACTATTAATTCTTACTATAGTGTGCTAATGAATTCGTATTAATTTTATTATGATATTAAATTGTAATATATTTTATAGATGTGCACATTCCATTAATGCGAAACATGCTTCTCTTATATTGACGCTTTTTAGTGCTTAACAAACTTTTTTATTTAAAACTTGACTAAAGTAGTCGTTAAATTTTAAGAAATAATACAACTTATGATATTATTTGGGGTAGTTAGATCGGTAGATGTAATTTCGGCACGCCAGTTCTGCTGTATTTCTTAACTAATGTACCTACCTCGACAAATGCCGCAGAAGAGATTCCTACGGCATTATAAAGTTCCTTCATGTGTTATATTTGTGACATGATGATTTATTTATTTTCTTGACTAATAAGACACATCAATGGATTAATTTATGACAGCTCAAAGTTAAATAACATTTGAAAATGACTGATTAATTATGACTTGCCAACTGCGTTTGATTTTAAGGATGATAAATGTACAAGTCAAACTGATAAAGAGAAGCTATGTTCTGCGTCAATGGAGGGTAACTTTTAATATTTCAATAAAGCACTAGGTTTTGTTCGCAGTGTCTAGTAGACTTTCGATATACGCCTTAGATGAGATTTTGTAATTTTGGTATTCGATTGTAGCTAAGCGCGACTAGCGATGTACTGAGGCTTTTGATATGAAGAATGGCTTTTATAATGTAACCTTTTGCTTTCTTGAAACAAAAAAAATGCTTAAAAATGTAACTTTATGTATATTTAGTGAATCTACTGGGGAACTAAGTGTCCATAACATTGTGATACAGACATCATATTTTCCATTAAAAATCAGCTTCGATTTTTTTTTCGTCTGTTAGTTTCAATAAGAGAGATTATTTGTATATGATTTTAGATTTTTAAAATGTAATATTCTTTTATTGTGACGATTTATGAAAAAAATTCAATTAATATAAATCATAATTTTATTGTAATGTTAGTTTTATTTATGTTGATATATTACGGTTCAGGAGCATTTTGATCCAACGAAATACCTTGACTAGTAGAGTCGCAGTTCTGTAGTTTGTGACAACTGTAAAAAATATTAATAAAGTACATAAACATTATTCAGTGTTTTATTGAACATGGCGTTACAAAAACACTCAAGCACACACACAAATACAGCTGCGAATTTTATATTTACTTTGTCTTCAAACAACTAACTTATGAATTCTAATCGTGATGAAAATTGAATTAGATTCGGCGGTACATATTTGCAAAAACAGAAAATTCATTTGCCGAATTAACTTACAACACTACTAAACTAGTACGGTTAGCAACAGAAGTAGCTCAACATTTCGGAATTTTAATTATTTGATGTACACGATTCCAGCTATTATTTGTAATGTTTCAAAAGATTATTCTTAGAAATATTCCTTACTCTTCAATACCTTGTTAGTAGCGAGTAATATCTAACAATTTTTTATTAAAAAACCTGCTTTGAAACGTTGAGTAGTGTTAATCTACTTCTGATGCTGACTGTACACAGCCTTCATATAGTATGCAGCAAAAAATTATACAAAGGATACGGTTAATCAAAGGTCAATATGCATTTATTTCTGTCCATCTCTCTGGTGATATGTGCCGCACTACTTGTACAAGAGTGATGATTTCACACAACCATAATCTTGAATTGAACACTGAAAGCGAGATACCTTTGCATCGCCGATCCTTAATTCGGTTGTGGGGTTAGAGCTGTTTGGAAGAATATGTAGGTACCATGATAACTGTACTTTTCTCAACTCATCAGAAAATTGCTTGCATCGCAACAACCGAGTTGGGAAGTACTTTAAAAAAAATGATTCCGATAAACATTCTGGAAAATGAATTCTGTACAGAAATATTTATGATCATGAAATAGTTGATATTGAATATTTCGCGCAACTGCGGCGGGCTATTGGCACATAGCCACTCTAGGTCTCGGCCGGTTCGCTAAAAATAAAACTACACTGTTCATTCACACAAAAGCTTTATTTTTGATCCATTAGATATGTTTCGATGACAGTTTTGCTAAAAGGATCCTCACAATATTCCTAAAATATTAGAAGGAAATCTTTTACAGTAAATTACCGCTTTGGTAAATGGTAGTGTAGTGAAACCTCTGTATTTGAACTTTGTGTAAAAAGTAAGCGGTCATTTCTTGTAGGTAATTCACATTTATTTGCATACAAGATCAAGAGAGGACACCATATTACTCCTCATAGACTCCACACATAACTGGGCATCATTATATGCTTGTATGAGGCAGTCGCTTCATCATAAAGAGACTTGGATCTGAGATATTAGGTCTCATACTTGTGATAAGTACCTGTATAAGTAGATGCTAGCATCATTTAATGGTACACACGGTTACACATCAAGCTATACGTTTCTAGTTTATGCTGATCTCGCATTGTATAGGATTTCCGTACAATGCGAGGTCAGCTTATACTGGAAATGTGTAGCCGTGTGTACCTATGAAATCGAAAAATAGAAAGAAGCTGTATCACAACTATTCCAGTTGTATTCCGGAAAATAAGCATGTCCCCTCTGTCACAACTGTTACTTATGTAAGTAATAGTAACACACGAAAACCAAGGTTTAAGAATTCTTATAAAACTCTAATAAGTTATATAAATAGGTAAGCATAGTTATTTATTGTCACAATTTGGAAGACAAAGCGTGTCAAATTATTATAATGTTTGACTGATTAGAAAGCGACTACAATCTTCGACGCAGAAGCGGTTTGATCCGATCAAGAGGAGCTTTATGTTCGATATAATAGATCCATGCAAAAAATGTGAAAAAGACGTCATTAAACCGTGGTGTCTTGCCGGTTGTTGTCCATATGAAACGACCAACCTAAAAAGTGCACGACAACCAGAACTTTTGTCGACGTTTCTTAAGTGCCCATGGTGGCCTATGTGTAATAAAATATTTTGATTAGGTACTATCGGTGTTGTTGGGACGACGCGACTTGGCGTCACTTTCATCGTATGGTCATAAAACTCGTTCAGACCGGTTCAAGCCGCTTCAATAAATGAAGTGGATATGACAAAATAAATAAAAACCAAAGTCACTCGGAAAAAAGTATATTTATAAAAAAAAAAAAGAACACAATTTCTAACAAAATGATAAATTATAGGCAATAATAACCGACAACATTTTACGTTTCATAAAAATAGTTCATGAAAGTTATATTAATTTTACGTTCCTGTTAATATTATTAATTGCAAAACATTAGTACCTATTATTACTACGGCGCTAGTGTGTAAGATGGCGGATACACAACTGGGCAAACATATTTGACTATATAAATATTGGCTGTATGTTTAATTTTATCATACACCTTCTCTACCAAAAAACGAGATATGTCTGCCCCAAATTGAATTTAATGCCAAAACTATTTATATATGTTAATACAAAAACGTTCTAAAACTTGGTATGAAGCTATTATTGTCATTATTGGCTAGCCTTAATGCCTATTAAGTACATCTTTAGGCCTATGCTATGTTCTAGAATCTCTTAAAATTATCAACCTGATATAAAAAATCTACAAGAGCAAAATTTCAATGTAATGGATGGTTTATAATGGTTTCTAAAAAAATGTCTAATTTTTTGGAATGTGATATGACTAAATTGAAATACTATCTACTACCTATACAGCTAAAACATGATGGCACTTAACTTATTGTCCACCAAAATTAGAAAATATCCAAAAAATAAAAAATATAATGAAATAAAATACATTTCCAATACTATTAAGTCTAAGTACATCATCAATTATACAAAATAAATGGTTTTCAAGGTTCCAAAATATTGCAGGAATTATTATGTGGCTTAGGCTATACGAACACATTCGTAATGATAAAATATTCGTAAATTATGTAAAACACCGTAGCAGACAAAAACTAGCAATGTTAGAGTCTTAATTATTTTCAGCCGAGTTGGGTGAAAACTATTGTACGTAAAGTCAACCTCGTAATTGCATTGTCGCTTTGTCCAATTCTAACCGTAACATCGAGTAATAGATCTTGTTAAGAAAGCAACTATAAGGTCGACTATATCTAACCTTTTCTTCATTTTCTACAAAGCATGATCTACGAGTTTTCTTTTACACAAAAGATATTTGTTACAAATATTAACCTAATTATCTTTTAAGGTGCACAACCTGGCTGCATTTAATTATTATTTAAATATAGAACCATTAAAATACACCAAACTCCTAGAGATCTAGCCAAGCTAAATACCAACAAGCTACTCCTTAAATATTAGTTTAGCTGTTTATAAAATTTTGATCTCGATCGCGACAGCTGACTAGCGAATATGAAGATACATAGAAATAGCGGCAATTATAATTTTAGTTGAAATATTTCATTTTGGTCACTCTTAAAACAGTGGGCAATTATTACAGGCTATTATTATTTTAGGCCGTTTAAAAGGATTGTTAGAAAAAGGTAATTTATGAGTTTTCTTCAAATTACTCCGTATAAACTTCAAATAATGTGTTCTTTCGAAGAAAGCGGAGTTTGAACTCTCTTCAATAAAAGTACCTTGGCGATAGAGATCTGCTCGGGTGAGAGTTTTAAAAACGAATTTTCCCAGATATGAGAACTAGCCAGATAGATTTTTCGTCCCCATAAACACCTATACTGCAAATCTCATTGACATTGTCAGAGTCGTTTTCAAGAACGTGATTTCAAATATTGCTCATTTAATAGTATAGGAAAAACGTCAACCATTTACTATTTACCTACTACTGTAACATCGCTAAATACATATTCGAAAAAGCTAATGAACATTTTAGTTTCTAAATCTATAATTTGCTTAGGTACATTTTGGTCGATTTCATTTATAGGAAAAACATTACTGCTATATATTTATAATCGTGAGGATTTTACCATAGATCATTATATTCAAACAAAATTGTAGTCTGATCAAATTTAGGAATAAATATATAAAACAACACTACGGTTTTGGAGATTCTAACCGCAAATTCTTTAAAAAGTATTAGAAAAAACTTTGATAAAATATTTGAAAAATAAAACCATTGCTACGAATACTTGAATATCCAAATACTAGCTTCGAGTTGGGTGAATTAAATAAAAACAGGACAATCCACAACAACAGTTTTATTTTAATACAAAATTAACAAAGCTCATCTATTTAAGCATTTATTGCGCATAAGTACAAAGCGATTTAAGTAATAAGCATATTATTGCGAATTATTATGTTACAAGGCAAAATTGATATCTACTCGCGACCAGATATGACTATAGATGGCAGTGTGATCGCTTGGCCACAGGGTAGTATGATAGAAGGCCAACTTCACCAATTAAATTCATTTAAACCACGTTCAAGTGTTTTCAGCGCCCATATAATGCAACAATGATGTCTTGGACAGCGCTTGAACACGTTTTATTGGCAAAATTCGGGTCCACAGACTGTTTGGACACCTCGTTTGCTTCAGGCATTGGCCAAATGGTAGTTACACTGTGGCATTATTTTGAAGTCTTCGAAATATTTTTTTTATACCACAAAGTAGTTTTTTTTATTATTAATACTAAATAGTAACCCGATAGCCCTAGTATCAGGAAATAATATCACTTCAAGTGTATTTAGCTTTAGGAAATCATTTTAGCAACCAATTAAACGCCAATAAGATATTTTAATATACAAACATAATGCAGACGTAGGACAAACTGATGCTAGAATAATATAAGACGTTTTATAAAGAGAGTAAAGTAAAAATTGCGTTGAAACATGTCTTTTAACTAAAATGTCTAATCTACTAATACTCCTTCCACCTTCAAATATAACATTCGGAATGTAAAATGCATTATAATGACTGATTAAAAAAATATATTAATATGTACACAATGACAAAAACACATCGCCTTAACATCGTTGTATGAAGTTTAACCAGTGATCTTATTAAAAAAATGGATGCTCACACTATCTACAATCTAATTCAGATATAAAAAAATCAAAAAGATTAACAAAATAATTTAAATAATTGTTAATTTTACTTTTCATTACGGTATTGTGTCATAATTGTCACACTGTTGTTTCTGATTTCTTTGTAACTTGGCGGCTATAATTGGGGCCAATTATGATAACAATTCCGTAATAAAAAGTAAAAGTAAATAAAAATGTCTTTCATACTAAAATTGAACCTACTCTTTTATGAGCTTGTAGGCGTAACTAGGACGAGGGTGTGGCATACAAAGTCAAATGAAATTAGGTATCGAAAAAAATGAAAACAACGACTTGATTTTCTTTTTTGGACTTAATGGGCATTGGTCCAAGCACGCTAAAAAGTTTTTTTTTTTTTTATCGTAGTACTGTTTAATTCATTTGATGAATTATTTATGGTATGGTAATTTTTTTACCCGACTACGCCAAAAGGAAGTGTTTTGATTTTAGCAGACTATGTATGTTTTTATTATTGCATCTTTCCCGATATTATTTCTTTTACAAGTAAGCCACTCTCCTAGTTACGGGTACGAGTGAACATACTGGTGTTTACACGTTGTTCTCCAATTTTTCGAGAGGCATATCTCGTCTCCAGCTCAGCAGGTCATCAAAGAGGGCTTCTAAGTGAGGGTTGCCTCCGAGTCGGGCCACCTGGAAGGGAGATTGAAGATAAAACATTTATGCTTGTTATTACGGGCTGGACTATCCAGTATAAACTAGGCTAGACCTATTAGTTCAACTAGTATATCGTGAATGTTTATATCTAACCTCTCTCCGCGCCTCCTCGTCGAGGCTCTGCAGCGTGTTCCTGGTGTAGGCGAAGCTGCCGATCCGCTCCAGTATCGTGATGCAGTACCGCTTCACCTCCAGGTCGCGCGTCCTTTGACGGAGTATGTCTACAGGCTAGCTTAAGGAAATTTTATGACTTCTGACGTTATTAAATGACACATTCAATGCTATAACTATTAACCCTTGTAGCATTAGTCTATTGATTATTATGGTTTTCCTGTTTTAAAAAGACTACGTACCTGTATTTTTAAAAGTTTTTTGTGATTTTAAGCTTCAAGAATACGATGACAAATTCGGTTAATAATGGTTGTAAATAGACCCTTAACGAAGGCAATTTTTTTGTTCTGTACCGTACCTGGGAACCTTCTAGTTACGCAGTTAATATTGGAGGTCAAAGTTCCTTTTTTTTTAATACAATTTTTTAATGTTGTAACTTTACTACCTTCACAATCCCTGTACTATTCAATGCAACTATCAGCACCATGTTTTGAGTGCGTAACATTGAGTCCTACCGTAAACCGTGATTTTTCACCCGAAAAAAAGTCGTTTCCCAGCAATAATTTTTGCGTTGAGTTACTTAGTTTGATGTACAGAATGCCTGCTTAGTTTAAAGGCTTCCTGAAGGGTCTTTTACACCTTGTAATAACAGTTATGACACCAATGAATAAACTAGGAAGTCATTAATTTGAAACCGTTTTCATTACATTGATTTAATAAGCTCGTTTAGAAAGGTCAACAGGTTTCTCACACTGTCAAGAATGTTTCAATAAAATATAGGTAGTGTTTGTAAAGGATACGAAGCACTTCGTTGTTTCCCTGCCGGATGGCGTGTATGATGGGGAAGCTGAACTTGCCCTCCGTGAGGTCCTCGCAGTAACTCTTGTTCTCCGTGTACTGGGGACATAACATATTATAAGTTACATGTGATTTATTTATTGAATACCGCTAAAACACGCGCGGGTGTGAACGCGTGTCTGTATTGAAAAATAGTACGAGCAGCGCTAACAAACGGGTGCGTGTGGCGGGTTTCCTAAGAATTTTTTTACTTGTACACCTCTGCTGAAACCTTTGTTGAAAACAGGCGTGGCATTATGTAATGTACGGTTTTAAATGAGGACTTGATGAGCGTTCATTTAGCATAGTTAAAAAATTGGCCCTGAACGTGTTTAACATAATTAAACAGTTGACGAAAATGTTAAGAACCATGATGGATCGATCAATCATACGAGCTAGACACTTCTGTATTTATAATGTCTAGTGAATCACGATTTTTTTTCCCTGTTGCGGAGACACTCTGCCTCTACCTCTAGGTATGAAATGCATGGCCACCCACAGCGCTATGTCGGCAAGCGTAACATAACTTGACTCTTGGATTGTAACTGAACAATAAGAGGCCATCAATGGAACTGAAACGTGTTCGCTCACAGTGGGACTCATATGAAGACTAAAAGACACCCATAAGGCAATGGAGTCGTAGGGTGCAGCACTGGAAGGCGACCTATATTAGGTCGACCGTCGCTTGCGGGAAATCTATGTTCAACAGTGGTCGTCTTAAGGGTGATAATTATGATCATGATGATGACTAAGTCATCATAATTTAGAAGTAATCATCCCACATAGAAATGGGAGGATCCTTCGAACAGACGGGTGTTCTGTCTGGTGGACTACTGCCCGATAGTTGTTGGTTTCCTATACCTTCATAACTCGCGGAGAACTCTATTATCGCGATGCAGGATTTTGTTTTTTTTCATATAGGTTGTAGATGTCGCTAGTGTTCTGTTTTGTCGACTTGATTATGTCCGCTGCAATACCTAATAGACGCTTACCTCTGTGAGCCTCAAGTTGCAGTAGTCGTCTCTGATTTGGAAGTAAAGTCCGAGGATGCCGGTTAACTTGCTGAAGTCCGACTTGTTGTCACTGAACAACTGCATCAAACGGATCGCTAACATGAATAGACCGCCCGTCTCTGTAATATAAAGGGGAGATCATTACATGGTACTATCTCACTCAGATCCAGCCGGGGGTCTCTTAGTTTATAACAACAAAGTGTAAACTTCAGATACATATTACAATATTCTCTCTAAAATTAGCAAACATGAAACATTTAAAAAAATCATTCTACCTCCAAGTACTAATAAAAAAGATTCTAAGTTCCTACTTAAAATCTTCAAGTCATAATTAATCAGGAATGGCTCAATCTAGATCACAATAGTAAATATTAATAAAAATACGTGATAAAAAAGCACGCAACTCGCGAACACTATGACATTTCGGTGACCTCGCGCTTCACTAGCGCCTCTAGCGACGAATTCATACCCGATAGCCCCCATTACTTCGACTAAAATAAACTACTATATAACAGACACCATTTATTCGAGCTAAACATTTACAATCACTTTGAAGCCCTTTAATTAAAGCCAGTTTCCATGAACGGCTAAAGTTGAGGCGGGTGATTATTGTGAACAGCTCAGACTTAAACAATAACAATTGAAAATCAACAACTAAAGATAAAGCTAGTAAGCTAAGTATTCAGCATAAAACTGAAAGTAGCGAAACATCGTGAGAAATGCAAGAATAGGCTTATTAGACAATTTTGTAGCAAATATTTTATAAAATAAATAGTAATCAACGTTACACAATATCTCACTTTTGATGGTCATCTCTTTGTATTCCTCCTCGGAGGGGCACTGGAAGTTGTCCCTCCAGTAGATCTCGATGCCTTGCCCTCTGTGCAGCTCTAGTAGCTGCTCTGTGTACACTGTTGTGGCCTGAAACAAAACTTATAACATTGTCTTGTTGTATGTTCTCAAGCTTAGACTTTACGTCGAGACAGTGTACGTAAATCCGAAGCGAAATGTGGAGAATGGATGGAATGGATGTGGAGTGTGGATGTGTGTGTGTCTTTTTCGTTTTTATTGCAAGAAGCTTTTCGGTCCAAGCCGATTTTGCATCGATAATTTGATATTTTATGGTTTGTCCCGTATGATACGTGGTTGAATTATTTGTGACGTATCGTAACATCACAACATCACGTCTGATGCAAGGATGCCCCGAAGGGTTAGGCAGAGATGTACCCATTAGTACATCGTAGTAAAATCGTTAGTATTTCGCCAATTATGTTTAAGTCTTATGTAATTGGGGCCAGGGGGTGAGACTATTGCCAACAACCGGGCGCAAATCTAGACTCCGTGGCTGCTGCTGAGAAATTCCTGATGGAAAAACCCAATAACACTTTGCCTGACCCGGGAATCGAACCCAGGATCTCATGCTCAGCAGTCGCACTTGCGAGCACTAGATGCGAGCACTAGACCAACGAGGGTTTTGGCAAAAACACATAAATGTATAAATGATAAAAAATATGGCATGGCAAAATATACACGATACATGTATCTTTTGCCGCCAGTCTGTACTGAATCAGGGCGACACAAACATACATATATAAGCTCGCTAAACCATTAAGATTCAAGAGCTTTGTAAGGCTTAATGTTTGGAAGGAATTATTCAGTGTGTAGAAAGGAATATTTCAATATAAGTTACCATAGGGTGCCCCAACTCCTGCGTCTTCTCAAGCGCCACGATCATGGTGTAGTTGGCGGCGTTGATGGTGCTGGCCACGCCGTAGATGGAGTGCGCCACGGGTATGCCGCGCCGCAGGATCGAGTTGTCTTGGATGTCGTCGATACTGGATAAAATCACAAATATTTTCAAGAAAGAATTTTATGAAATCTGAGTGGAATGACAAGTATATTGGGGTTGCAGTTGTCTTCTTTTCGAATCCTACTAATATTAAAACGCGAAAGTTTATGAGGATGGATGGATTTTTGTTACTCCTTCACGCAAAAACTACAGAACGGATTTGGATGAAATTTAGCACACACATAGTTTATAACCTGGATTAACACACAGAATAACAACATTTAATTATCGAATTACACGCGGGTGAAGCCGCGGGCATAAGCTAGTCGTTGATACATTCGTCTAATTTACTAGATGGTTTTAATCGCGGAATCAATAGCGATCTTTACGTACTTACTCAATTGGGGCAAT
Source organism: Eugnorisma glareosa (assembly GCA_947578425.1). Lineage (NCBI taxonomy): Eukaryota > Metazoa > Arthropoda > Insecta > Lepidoptera > Noctuidae > Eugnorisma > Eugnorisma glareosa. Next base: position 17,559,081 of record OX387965.1, read on the forward strand.
TATTTAAGTGATCGATTTTCTGTAAAAGCTTTGCTATGTCCAGAAATTGTAAAGTCAAAAACATTTAACTATGAATTATCCTGTAGAACTACACCGATGATTCTTGAGAAATTCTAATTCTAAATTAAAATAAAGTTACTTTATTACAAGAGGCGATAAAACAAGTTGCTCATCGTAAATTCATGCCATGCCATCAAGGAGAAAAAGTAAAAATTATATGGATGGTTTCAGAGATTTTTTTCAAACAAAGAAACAAAGTTTTGATAAAGCAATTTTAACTTACAGTCGCTATCTAACGAGAACGTGGTTAAACATCTTTGTCACTATAGTCTATACTAACATTTTAAGGAGGTAAAAGATTGTAAGTTTTTATGTAGGTAGTAATCTTCGGAACTACTGATCCCATTCTGAGATTCTTTCACTATCGGGAAGATTACGAGTATCCCCAAGTGTCATAGGCTACATTTACAACGTTCCCGTGAGTGCAGTGAGCACAGTGTTAAAATATTTTAACAGACAAGCAATCGTTAGGAATGAAATTGTCTCATCTCACACGTATTCCCCATGAGTCAGAGTGTATTTTTAACTCTCGCAGCTAAATACTTCAATTAACAGATGTGAGATAGTGAATACCATCCCATAATACAAATTGTAGCAGTCACACATTTTCATCGAATGTGTAGCTCAGTATTCCCCATATCTACGTAATTAATATAATGTGTCTTACATGAGAATATCAGCCTTGTGATCTTATCTAGACCTCACCTGAATAACGTTTGCGACTAGTAGCGCGGGAACTTATTCGTCGACCTAGACCTCTGTTACCGTATATGTACCAGTGGCGAAGGTTCCATACAACTCAATTCCTACCGGCTTCCCTTTGAAAAATCGCTGTCAGTATTCTATAGACAAATAATTTACTCACATTAAAGATCACTGCGGCTTACTTCTTACAAAAATTGACCCTTCGCTACTGGTATGTGTAGGTACTAATCTCAACAATTTTAAACTACGAAGTGGCTAGGTTTGAGGAGCTCGTGTTTAAACAATTACAGCCTCACGGGCCAATCTTTAAAGGCTAAGCCACGCTTGCCTACGTCCGTGGATGGGTGAGCATCCTTTACATACTGAGTTTCCTCCAAATCCCGTAAAGTACGTTACAACTGATGGTCCTGGCTGCCATTTGTAGATAGACAGTCGTTACAGGTAGTCAGCTTGGCCTGAAAGTCTGACAATCAGTCTTACCAAGGGGTACCGTTTTACCCAGTATTAACTGGGTCGTGGAGATCGCGGAGGATTCCGCTGCATTCGGTAAGACTGGAAGTAGACTCCCACATAGTTTGGGAAAAACTAAGCAGTTGATAAAGTAGGTGGTACGAAATATCAATATTATACAGAGTGTAACAAGAGAATAACGAGGCTTCGTTAAGAGGGCCCTTCCCGGCGCGTCTATCGTCAAAGAGAGCATGGTGGAAAAGCTTGTTGTTTCATCCAGAGCCACAGCGGCAATTTTCTTTCAATTCTCCCGTCTTACCCCGCCCCGACCCCGCACATCTCGTCTCCCGCGCACCTCATACCGCCTAACGCGATGACATTGAACGAAAAATAGTGTTCGAAAATTTCATAAACTTGTTCCAGGAAATACGTGTTTTTGAATAAGTCTTACAAGTGTGTGAAATAAATATTTGTTCTTAAAAAACTCCATTACATGTGCAAGGTTTCTATCGAGATGTTTTCTTTACTTTTACAGTTTATGAGTACATTAGGAACGGACAAAGTTCAATAAAAATTGGTGCAAAAAAGCAATTTTTGGAGGCTTAACCTTAATTTGTTTCTACAATTTTTTTTATTTTTTGCTACCATAGAAAACTAGATATAGTGCACAAAATACCAATTAGTTCAAAAACATCAAAGATAGATGTGCAACAGCTGCATAATCACGTACGAGCGTTTGTATGAAAAGTATGACGGGTTGGCCGCTCTTAAGGGTCTTGTTGCAACCTTTAAGAGACCCAGTATTGTCTACTCTTTGCTTAGCGTCGACACCTGGGGTGAACCAGCGTAATTCAGTTGGCTATCCTATGTGTTCTTTCGAAGATCACCCAATACCTTTTCCTCTAAGATGCGTCCTGACAGAAGGAAAATTGTAAAATTTTACCATATTCTGAGTTCCTTCTTGCTTTGCTTATGGGGTTAATTTGGCATGAGACTACACCTACATGCAATTAGCAAGACATGAGCAAACACTGTTCACTTGCAATGTTATCGCTCATTTATAATTCCGAAGGGATAAATAATCGATTTTCCGAACATTTTTGTGTACTTACTAACAGTCTTATCAAGGCAATAAATGTCACCTTTATCAAAATGAGTAATTTAGAAAAATGTGTCTACAGTAACGACAGTTAATTGTCATTAATAATTATGATATGACACATACTTATTTCACTCGTGTTCAAACTAACGCATTACGTAACACCCGTCGATATTATGTCAACAATGCATTTGCATTAACATGAATAAATAGAAAAGGCCATGAAAATAGCTTATCTAAATGTGTTGTATATTACGTACAGGACCTGCTATATTTATATTTTTAGCATGAATTATTTGTTATATTATTAACGTAAATAATTATGTTGCAGTAGTAAAAAACGTCTCGATCTATCAATCTTAACAATATTCTTCTAGTCAGGTAAGGTATACTGATGCCTATCTGCTTGTGGACCTTGATTTAATAGGCATTATAATATATGAATAATGATATAATTTTATGAGGCAATCGTTTAAAAATGCTTTAAAGTGAAATGCAAGAGTTAAGTTTGTTCAGTCGCGAAACACTCAAATAAAGTAGTAAAGACTGTCGCCAAAACCAGATTTTAATAATGCTACCAGATTTAAATAAAAATCAAAATAAATTATCCAATCAACGACAATACAGTCCGAAAAACCACACCATCGACTAGCAAGGCCAAAGTGATCAATGACCATACCCGGCAGGACGAAAGTGACCAATGACCATACCCGGCATGAAAAAATGATCAATGAACATACCCGGCAGGACCAAAGTGACCAATGACCATGCCTAGCAGGAAAAAAATATCAATGAACATACCCAGCAGGACCAAAGTGACCAATGACCATATCTAGTAGGACCAGTGACCAATGACTATACCCAGTAGGAAAAACATAATCAATGAACATACCCAGCAGGACCAAAGTTACCAATGACCATACCCAGCACGAAAAAAGGACCAAAGTGACCAATAACCATACCCAGCAGAAAAAAAATATCAACGAGCATACCCAGAGTGATCAATGACCATACCCAGCAGGAAAAATGATCAATGAGCATACCCAGAGTGATCAATGACCATACCCAGCAGGAAAAACTTATCACTGACCATACCCAGCTGGACAAAGTGACCAATCCCCGATAACCGAATTAATAAATATTTTTTACTTACGCGTTAAAGTAAGTAATGTCAATGGTGTCCTGCTGGGTTGATGGTAGCTTGTGTTTGACGCTGCAACATGATCAAGGCATCTGTGAGCCAATGCCAAATGAACGCAAAAACATCGAGAATTGGGAACAGAAAGATAATAGTAAGCAGGGGACAAAATAATTATTGTTATTGTTTCTCTAGTGTGCTCTTAAATATATTTGGGACCGCTTTCGATATGGAAGGTAAAGACCGCGTATCGGCAATAGCGGGTGAGGAAGATAAACTTTGCGTTGTGTCGCAGATTGTAGGAAACCTATAATCTAGGCCCAGTCGAACACTGGCTGCAACAGACCGACTGATTGATTGATTCAAAATCAAAATCAAAGCATTTATTTCAAGTAGGCCAGTTACAGGCACTTTTGAATTGTCGAAACAAAGACAACAATTAAATGTAGCTACAGTCCCAGTCACAAGGCATAAAAACTGTGAAAGTACTGTAGTTGCCCATTCCCTATCGTAGATCTCTATGGAGAAGAACGGGCAAGAAACTCCATGGACACTCTTTTAAATCAGCAAATTGTTACAAAATCTTGGTTACATCATTCATGTTGAGATGGTACACTATGTGAGAACGATGTAGCAAGATGTGCACATTAAAAGTGTCCACAGTAAAAACAAAAAAAAAACAATTCAAAAAATAAAAATAATTATAATTAATTCAAATAAGCCGTGGCAACTAAGAGTTCCAAGTTTTAAGTTCAAGGTTTTAAGTTAGTTTACTAGTTGTTGATTGAGGCATTGGCACAGTCCACGAACCTGCAAAAAATGATGAGGCTAGTTGCAATGGCTAGTGATAATGGCCATCGTGAATATTAAGGTACTAGTCCACTACTAAATCGGGAATCGGGCCAGAATTATACAGTTAAGCTACTTCCTATATTAACTTAATATGGGTGTATGGGAGTAGGCATAATGGATCTCGTAACAATACCTACGCATAATTTGGGTTAGAAGCGTTATGACTACCTCTCGATAAGACTAAATAGCAGATATGACTAGTTCGCTATAGGACTTAATCTCAATATGACTAGATCGCTGTAAAACTAATTAGCTGTTTGACTACATATGCATAAGTCCTGTTATCAAAATGACTCATTATCGATATGACGTACAAGCGTATCTAAAAGTGGCATTAGTATAGGAACTTCATGGAGTACCTACTTAGCTTTACTAAAGTGTGAATACACTCTGAAGTTCCACTTTATCTATGATTACACTATTAAGAATAAATTGAAACATTTGTCATTGTCACTTCGAATATTAATCTTGCATGGCATATTTTATTGTTATTTAAAATGCAGGATAATGAAAAATTTCATTTTATTAAAAATAAAAAGAATAAGGAAGCACTTCTACATGATGGCTACCGATACAGTTTTGTGTCCAACAATTCAAGCGGAACATCGTTCTGGCGTTACTACAAGAGACAAGAGTATAGTGCTTCTCTCTCTCACACTAAATCAAGAAAATACCATTATATTCAGAAAGAGTCTGCACAAGTGTGAGCAAGACCATGACAAAATGCAAGAAGACCTTTTACTGGATACGGCAAAACAGAATGTATGCAAAGATATGTCTTCAGTAAAAAAGGTTTACGAAGAAGTCCTCCAACAACTACCCTCTTCAACCTTTAATGGCAGACCTTATAATTCAGTGAAGGATGTCCTGTACAGACATCGTAAAAGGTTCCTTCAAGTGCAAAAAAACAGAGTTTTCTAAATCCAGTGAAGTGACAGTACCAAATATGATTAAGAAAGACTTTTTGATTGCCGAGTTTGAATTACCAACAGATGATTAAATGCTTGTATTCTCATCACGATTTTCCAAAAGGAATATGAAAATTTATGCAGATCAAGAAAAGGTTTTTTTTGGTTCAAGGAACCTTTTAAAGTGCACCCAGGCCTTTCTATCAATTGTTCTCCATTCACGTAGACATTGATAGCACGGAAGAGATGACAAATACATTTCCCGTCTTCTATGCTCTCTTACCAAATAAACGCGAAACAACTTATTTCGCTTTATTTACAATAATACGTGATGTGCTTAAAGTACATATTAAACATTTTAAATGTGATTACGAATTGGGACTCATCAATGCATTTAGGACTGTGTATCCGAATGCTAAAGTTACAGGATGTTTACCATTACAATAAATCGGTGTGGAAAAAGGCGAACGATATTGGTTTGACGAAATCTCAAGAAGGACGATACATCACTAGAATTACTGCTAATTTGCCGCTCTTGCCTTCATCTTATAAACAAGACGGATGGTCTGCTATTGTGGAATGTTCAACGCAATCACCTGAAATGAATGCATTCGCAAGCTACTTTTGCAGGCAATGGCTAAAGAATCCTTTGCTTATTTCCTGTACAAAACAAAAGCACAGAACCAATAATAGATTAGAGGCATGGCATCGCCGCCTTAATGTGCGCGTGAAAGAGGCACATATTCAAGATAAAAAAAAACTCTGTTTGAACCGAACAACAAAAGAAGAAACACCATATTTTTCAATCGCAAGTATCAAAGAGAATTAAATAAACTTGAGACGCAGGAGATTACGATTCTATCTTTTTTAAAAAACGTTAGCGATTTAAAGCGTAAGTTTAAATAAATAAATAATTATGTTACAATGAAATGCTTTCATTTTAAGTATTTTAGTATAGGTACCAAGGAAAAAAACTTAATGCTATAACTCGATATCTATCTACGATATCTGGCCTTATTGCGATCTAGTCCAAACACGATATAGTCCTAACAAGATCTAGTCATATCGAGATTAAGTCCTATAGCGAACTAGTCATATCTGCTATTTAGTCTTATCGAGAGGTAGTCATAACGCTTCTAACCCCATAATTTTACATATTTTAATCGTTCTCGCCGACGTTATCAGGAGTGCGGGGGAGGAAAACGTCGTTGGATGATCGCTAATACTGTAGCACAAAGCTCATTTTCGATTGATAAATGATAAATGATGTTTATTTTGCAAATAGGTTTTTTAAAAACACTTTTACACGTCTCTTTTTTAAACTAGATGGGGCCGGTGTTTCGTACCTGACTACTCTGAGAAGAAACAGCCGAAACAAACTCAGAGGTCATAGTCTCTTTTAAAGTCCAGACATAATCTTGGTTAACTCACATGAGGACTATGCAGATTAGTGTCTGAGATGGTCTCTTGAAGAAAGAACCACACAGATTTGAGTGGACCTGTCCAGTCAGTGCAAGCATTTGTCAGTTATCGTGTAGCTCGACTAATAACTCAAGGAGCTCAACGACACGACGAACAATACCAAAGAAAGGACATTTGGGTAGGTCGCTTATAGTACTCAAACTGCCAGACAATAGTGGAAAAAGATACACATGGTCCTCACATTCACAATAATCAAATAAAATTAATACAAAATACTCTACAAAATAAATGTCATTAAATGTGACCATTAACAATAAAAAATAAAAATAAAAGGAAAATACTTAGCAAAGTAAGTATTCATGTCAAATCTATACTAATACTAGCTGACCCGCGCAACTTCGTCTGCGTGCGTGTGCACATAAAAGAAAGAGAGGTTAGAGACAGTGTGCGTCATCCTTAAAAGTTAGACATATGGCCATTGCGGATATTTTTTTAGAGCTTTTTAAGAGGGACAATTCCGACATACATGATAATTGCGTAATTTTAACCGTTCACGCACAACGGAAGCTCTCAAAATGAGTAAATCCCTATTATATACTATTACCGATGGATAATCATCAATGACCCCTCCCACTCTGGACGGATCGGAAGGGAGTGTCAGACTTGTACTGACTAAAATCCATCCACGTTTCTTGTATTTCCCTTTGCGTTCCAGGGCCGCGGTATCTCTTTCGAACAGTCCCGCAACCCTGGCAGGCCTCGCTCCTCTCGGATCCCTACCCGTTTGCTGACATCTCTTTGAGACGCGTGTGGAACACGAACACGCCGTCACCACGGCCTGTCGTCATAAGACGGACAGATGGCGAGCTAGCCCATTACTCACCGTCCACAGGCCCGCGACCCTCGACAGACCGACCTTTTTTTTTTTTTTTACCGATGGGATATCATCAAATAAACCCTCCCGCTCTGGGCTGAGCAGGAGGGAGTGTCAGACTTTTACTGACTAAAACCCATTCATGTTCCTTCCTTTGCCCTTTGTGTTCCAGGGCCGCGGTATCACTTTCGAACAGTCCCGCAACCCTGGCAGGCGTCGGTCCTTACGGACCCCTTCCTGTTTGCTGACTCTCTTTGAGACCCTCGACAGGATTAATACTATGTCGGTAAAAATACCTATGCAAATAAAACACTATTTTTGACCAAATTTTAAAATCATGAAAATGGTTATTGTTCGTCAACTTTAAAAGATAGGCATGTGCTCTCGCGGACTTTTTTTTAGACATTTTTAAGAGGAATAATTCCCTCATACATTATTTTTGTGCAACTTTAACCGGTTAACCAGCGCACGCAACGGAAGCACTCAAAGATAATACATTTTCCCCGTTTTTGCAATATTTTTCGTTATTGCTCAGCTCCTATTGATTGTAGCGTGATGATATATAGCCTATAGCCTTCCTCGATATATAAGCTATCTAACACTAAAAGATTTTTTCAATTCGAACCAGTAGTTCCTCAGATTAGCGCGTTCAAACAAACAAACAAACAAACAAACTCTTCAGCTTTATAATATTAGTATAGATTATAAAGCTGAAGAGTTTGTTTGTTTGTTTGAACGCGGTAATCTCAGGAACTACTGGTTCGAATTGAAAAATTCTTTTTGGGTTGGTTAGTCTATTTATCGAGGAAGGCTATAGGCTATATATCATCACGCTACAACCAATAGGAGCGGAGCATCAATGACAAATGTTGCAAAAACGGGGAAAAATTATTCTCTTTGATAGCTTCCGTTGCGTGCGCTGCGTAAACGGTTAAAGTTGCACAAATATAATGTAGCAGGGAATTATTCCTCTTAAAAAGGTCTCAAAAAAAGTCCGCGACGGCACATGCCTATCTTTTAAGGTTGACACACAATAACCATTTTTATGATTTTAAAATTTGGTCAAAATTAATGTTTTATTTGCGAAGGTGTTTTTACCGACATAGTATTAATCCTAATCAAAATAAATATGTTAGTCATCTTTAGCATTCAATTGTGACCAAAATTGCCCTTTACACTATTCAATTTAGATGAATATCTTAGGAGATATCACAGTTTTAAAATAACTCCGCATCAAAATAATGACCCGCGCGCGCTGCGAGGCGGGTGTTCATGTTGTTGGGAAAACCAATGTGATTAGATTCAATGCACAAATATTGTGGGGAACTTAGAGAAGGTTTTAGTTTTTGTTTCATGCTGTAATCAGTGCTCTCTATCAAAAGATTTATAAATTTAAAGTGTTCAAGAAGAACTTACCATCATTGTGTAAGATACATGCAACGACATCTATTGCACCAAAATGGTACTAATTAATAAAAATGTGCTCACAAGATAACTTTTAAATCGGGTCTGAGAGCAAAAAGTACTCTAGATTAGTCTACATGACGCTATAACCCTGTAGAGTGTGTGTTCGATCGCTGTACATGCATTATATTTTAACGGTTAAATTTCGTGCTCGATAGATGGCGCTATTAATTTCACTCCATTTTCTGAGTCGCGGTGTTAAGTTTTCCGTGAAAGAATGACCCTCGCCCGTGTCAAATGTCTGAAGCTTGGTTTATTAACCAACGTAACAAAAAGAGGAGGTTCTCAATTCGACGCGTCTATATTTTTTTATTTTATGTATGACCTGACCACGCATAACTTTTTACAGTGAAGTCCGATATACATGATCTTTTGTTTTTTAAATTGAGAAATCATGTTTGGGCTCATTTCCTGCACCTTGATGAGAACTTTAGATCTAGCTGGAGTATGACGTCATCGAAGGTCTGACGATAGAGACAAATGGCAGTTGCAAGCGGTCCTAAACAGTTTGCAGCAGGTATAATGTTATTGGGCTCATTTCATTCACTTTGATGAAAACTTTAAACCATACTGAGTTGTCAGTATGACTTTCATCGAATGTCTGACGATGGAGAAGGAAAGCAGTTGCAAGTGGTCCTCAAGAGTTTACAGCATCTATATCGTGTCTGGGCTCATTTCATGCACCTTGATGAGAACTTTAGACCTAGCTGGAGTATGACTGTCATCGAAAGTCTGACGATGGAGACGGAAGGCACTTGCAAGAGGTCCTCAAGAGTTTGCAGCAACAATAACGTGTTTGGGCTCAATTCATGCACCTTGATGAGAACTTTAGGCCTTGCTGAAGTATGACTGTCATCGACGGTCAAACGATAGAGACAAATGGCAGTTGCAAGCGGTCCTAAACAGTTTGCAGCAGGTATAATGTTATTGGGCTCATTTCATTCACTTTGATGAAAACTTTAAACCATACTGAGTTGTCAGTATGACTTTCATCGAATGTCTGACGATGGAGAAGGAAAGCAGTTGCAAGTGGTCCTCAAGAGTTTACAGCAACTATATCGTGTCTGGGCTCATTTCATGCACCTTGATGAGAACTTTAGACCTAGCTGGAGTATGACTGTCATCGAAAGTCTGACGATGGAGACGGAAGGTAGTTGCAAGAGGTCCTCAAGAGTTTACAGCATCTATATCGTGTTTCGGCTGATTTCATGCACCTTGATGAGAACTTTAGACCTGCCTGGAGTATGTCTATCATCAAAGGTCTGACGATGGAGACGGAAGGCAGTTGCAAGAGGTCCGCAACAGTTTACGGCAGTTTTATCGTGTCTCGGCCCATTTCAAGAACTTTGATGAGAACTTTCCTTCTAGCTGGTGTATGATTGTCATCGAGTGTCTAAAGATGAAGACGTAAGGCTGTCGAGGGTCGCGGGCCTGTGGACAGTGAATAATGGGCTAGCTCGCCATCCGTCCGTCTTATGACGACAGGCCGTGGTGACGGCGTGTTCGTGTTCCACACGCGCCTCAAAGAGATGTCAGCAAACGGGAAGGGATCCGAGAGGAGCGAGGCCTGCCAGGGTTGCGGGACTGTTCGAAAGAGATACCGCGGCCCTGGAACGCAAAGGGCAACAGAAGAAACGTGGGTGGATTTTAGTCAGTACAAGTCTGACAATCCCTTCCGCTCCGTCCAGAGTGGGAGGGGTCATTTGATGATTATCCATCGGTAATAGTATATAATAGGGATTTACTCCTTTTGAGAGCTTCCGTTGTGCGTGAACGGTTAAAGTTACGCAATTATCATGTATGTCGGAATTGTCCCTCTTAAAAAGCTCTAAAAAAATATCCGCAATGGCCATATGTCTAACTTTTAAGGTTGACGCACACTCTCTCTAACCTCTCTTTCTTTTATGTACGCACGCACGCAGACGAAGTTGCGCGGGTCAGCTAGTCATTAAATATAACAATAAGAAAAATATAAAACAAAATAATAATAAAAAAATAAAATAAAAAAAACTAAAAGTATTCATGTCAAATAAATTAAATGTCACAGTGTATATGAGAAAGGAATTGAAGGATTGGAGGATCTAGTGGTGTAAAAAGCGCCTAATCAGATTTTCGGACCGCGATTGTCATTCATAGTAATTCCATACTTCATTATTCAAACAGAATATCTTTAACGCGGTAAGTACCACAATAAGAATTCTATTTTCTTTTCCTCAAAATGTCTTTGCTACTACTTTTTACCTAGAATAGCAAGGTGTTACATGAATAGCAAATGGAATTCTTCAAAATACCTGGAACAAGTCAATGCTAAACAATAGTAATGAATAGATACGTACACTGCATACAAATCATATTATCATACATCATTTGTAGTGTATTAAATGTTAATCATTTAAATATGTTACAATGTTATCCTTAAATGATTTAAGAGAGATATTATGTGATGTAAAATTATTATTATCGTAGTGTGCACTGTGTGTACGTAATTAGATTGTTATAACTTTATTATAATTGTTTTTAAACAGTAAAAATATTTCAATTTTAGACCATCAGATGTTTTGTACACTATGCTGGGAAACATTTCATACTTTTTCCATAAATTTATCTGTAATTTATGAGCAGCAAATATTCTATTCTATTTTTATATTAATTTTGCCAATGTTGGTAATTCTACTATGTGTGGGCTAAAAAAAAAGAGATTTTATTTGACACTACAAAGGCAGACTTAATGCCTTGGGCATTTAGTACCAGTATACCTTAGGGTGATGCAGAGACAATACACAGAAATAATAGAAAAAAAATTAGTAAATATTTATAACAAGACGTGTAAGAATAAATAAACATAAAACAAAATATCTAAAATTAAGAGAGATATCAAGAAAAACTACTACAGCTTTATTCTGAGTTGCATCTGTCAATTTTTTTTTTATTATCTTTAGTTCGATCAGACACAAGGTTATCAGTATGGCTAAGCCTAATCTTTATTATTTCAGCCCATATTTACATAATTTGAGAATAGGCCTCTGTTTTCTTCTTAGTTTAGATTGTCCTCTGCCCTTTAAACATTTACCAGGTAAGGTATTGTGTCTACTTTTGTTATTTAGTAATGTGGGTATGTGCTAATTTGAATAAACCAGTAAGCTATCTATCTCCATGTTTAATTGATGTTCCACTTACAATACCACATCTGCAATCAATCTGCCAGCTCAGGTTTAGCAGCCACCTCATTATATTTTAAAGAAATCTCCAATAATATTTAAATAATGGATTTATCACTAAAACTTACAGTAAGCTGGAGTTGTGGAGCATCTGTACAATCTCACCCACGGCTCTCATCTTCTCATCTGAGATTTTGAGCCAGTAGTTGAAAGCAGATGCAAGCTTCTGCCGAATCTGCTTGCCTGGTACTTGTTGAATATATGTGAATGGCATCAGGATTTTCTGAAAATAATTTTAGGATGTTTTAGAGAGCAAAGATTAAATAATGTTTATTTTATTTTATTTGACTTAATTTACAATAATTACTTTTGTTCCTTATAGCTATGATAAAATTTACATACGTTATTTCACAATAAGATTGTTGTTGGCATATTTATAGAGTAGGAAATCAATCATTTAAATTCTTCTAAGACATTTTATATGTTCATAATATTGCTAACTTAATTACCAGGCTTACAAATGCACTCGTGTTATGTTAAAATGCAATAGTCTTATTGATATGATTCCTTTGTTCGGGACATACTTTTGAATAAAAAGCAGTTTTAAACATCCCACACATTCAGCTAATAATAAAAATATATGTAGCACAGTCATCACCTCGCAGTTTGGCGCATTGCGTCATTTTAATTATTAATTGAACGCCGTTAACGCCACCACAAACACTTATCGAGTGCTTTTTGATCTAATCGCAAAAGCATGCAAAATAACAAAACCTTTACAACAAAATATAGTTTTGGTCTACGATAGTTAAAGGCGGCAAACATGTGGAAAATCAAAATAGTATACGAAATAAAATGAGATATTTATCTACCTCATCTTGAGTGTTATCACCAGTATTTGAAGCAATTTTAGACATTTTTAGTCTTTGTTTTATTATTTTCTAAATAATATTCCAAACTTCTCACTGAACACCGATCGATTTTGCTATGACAGGATTGAATGACACTGACAGCCGACCAGCTGAAAGCGCGAGCGGAAACGAAATATGTGCGTTCATAAATTGCGTTGATTTTAATAGATATGGTTTTGCGTCATCTTCGTGTGTCTTTGTGCGAAGAAAATGAAATAGCTGAATATCACACACCCAGACAAGCAACCACATTGGGATGAGGCTATGCTTAAAAGTCTCGAATGTCGGTTAATAAAATACAGCAAAATATTAAGATTAACGCTAGAGCACGTCTGACAGGGGAGAATGGAAGAAGAAAACGTGTTGCGCCGACCCCAAATCGAATGGGACAAGGGTAGGAAGGTGATGATGATGTTAATGCACTTTTTCGCATGTATTGTTCCTTTTAAGTATTATTAAAATTTAAATTATGTATCTATACAAGGAGTACATTGTATTTTAATTTTAAGTTTGCATGCTGAAGGAAGTCAGCAGAAACCTTTTAATCGTGTACCATATTTCATGCAATTAAAGAATCTTGAATCTGCAATCATAAAACTAAGGAACGATCTAATGACGCTTCCTTGTATCCAGAGCATTCTAAAAAAGAAAAATAATGAATCTAATAGCGAACTCTCCAAGAAAAAAAACTCATTCAAAAATGGTGATGGTAGGTGGAGTTGAGCTGTCTTGAATAATTACCGAGAGACGGTAAAAAAAGTGTTGGCTGACCCACAGCCAGTGGATGATAATCAGAAGATCGTGTGTAAGACCTGGTTGAGATTTGCGCAGACCAGAGAGAGGGACATGGCACAAAAGGAATTTCTTTATTTAGCAGAGGATATTATAAGGCTTGATTGGTTTCACAACCGTTGTAATTAAATAAATAATAAATAAGGCAGCCAATGCTGATGAAAATAGAAAGGGTATGGTGACTGCGAATACTGCGATTAATTTCCTACTATAAGCAAATAATTAACTAATTATTGCTTAAGCGTTAACGCCACACTAAAATTAGGCCGCATTCCGAATTACGCTGTAATCGATTTGAGCGTCCATAAACCCGTTCCGAATTACCGTGAGCGCGATATTGATGTCCCTTGAATCGTTATAGATGACGTCATGATATGCGCCATCTTGCGATTACACCGACCTTGCCCCCAATAAATATCACCGTGAGCGCTGTCAAAAATGAGATCTGCGTAATGGGCAATGGGACAAGATGCTCGACGACCTGGAACCGACCCATCAGGCCTTCTGGGATCTACAGAGGAAGCTTCGCTCCTCTGAGATCTCCTCCATGCCCCCTCTCATTCGACCCGATAACAGCGTCGCCTTCGACGACGACGACAAAGCGGAATGCCTGGCCGACAGCCTAGAGTCCCAGTGCTCCCCCAGCACTCAGCCAGTAGACCCAGCCCACCTCGCTGAAGTGGATGCGGAACCTCCCTCCCCCCCGTGGAGAACCCTGATGATCCTCTGCCCCCCGTCACCCCTGACGAGGTGGAGGAGATCATCAGGAGACTCAAACCGAGGAAAGCCCCTGGCTCTGACGGAATCACCAATAGTGTGTTTAAACTCTTCCCCCCCATTCTTATTGTGCTAATGACCGCCATCTTCAATGGCGCTCTAGCAAATAACATGTTCCCAATGTCGTGGAAGCAGGCCACCGTCATCGGCATACCCAAGCCGGGTAAGCCGAAGACCTCCCCCAGTAGTTACCGCCCGAGAGGCTTATTTATAAGCGTCTCAAAGACTACGCCGACGCTAAGAGTCTCATTCCGAAAGAGCAGTTTGGCTTTAGAGCAAACCACTCTTGTGTCCAACAGGTGCACCCTATAGTCGAGCATATCAGCGCCCGCTACCAGCGAGGCCTGACTGGTGCCCTGTTCTTCGATATAGCGAAAGCATTCGACAAGGTCTGGCACAACGGGCTGATATACAAGCTGTATCAGCTCGGTGTGCCGGATCGCCTCGTGCTCGTCTTACGAGACTTTCTGTCGAATCGCACCTTCCAGTACCGCATTGAAGGTGCCCTTTCCGCTCCACATCCGATCCGCGCAGGAGTCCCTCAGGGCTCTGTGCTCTCCCCCCTAGCGTTCACGCTATACACCAGTGACATCCCCCTGAGTAGAAAGGCTGAGTTAGCACTTTTTGCTGACGACACTGCCATCTACTACTCAGGTAGGAGCCCCGATAACATTGCCCGCATTCTCCAAACCTCCGCAAACGCACTAGGCGCTTGGTTCCGGAGATGGAGAATCGAAGTCAATCCCGATAAGAGTCAGGCGGTACTTTTCAGTAGGCCCCACAAAACCTTCCCGTCTACCCACAGACCGATCTCCATGTTTGGCAAGCCGATCCCTTGGGAGAAGCAAGGTATATATTTAGGGGTCATTCTGGACCGACGCCTATCTTTCGGTGAGCACATAAAGACGGTTCGCTCGCGTGCCACTTTCGCTCTCGGTAGACTCCACTCCGTGCTGAATGCTCGCAGCAAATTGTCACTTAGGTGCAAATTGCGTATTTACACCGCGTGCATTCGGCCCATTATGACATACGCTTGCCCCGTGTTTGCGCATGCCAAACCCCATCATCTCCATAGGATGCAGACCTTGCAAAATAGATTTCTCCGGCGAGCCGCGTATGCCCCGTGGTTCGTTAGGAACGAACGACTCCATGTCGACTTTAGAATTCCGACCATTAAACAGTGCATGAAACGTCTTACCAAGCGTTTCCTAGACTCTTCCGAGAAACACCCCAACCCGCTGATCTCATCGGCTGCCCGATATGTCCCCTCTAAGATAGGTAGGATTAGGAGACTCCGCCTCACCCTCCTCGAACCCGACGACCCCATCACCCTCCTCCAAGAGAGCTGTAGGGAAACCAGTATGATTTGTAGATACAAAAACAGATACCGACCGTGACTCCGGCCCCGCCGCCGAGGCCCACCGCGACCCCCCCGTAATACTACCGCCCGACGAGCCAGCCCGCGCCGCTGAGCAAGTAGCGTTAAATTCCCCTTTAATTAATCCGACCCAGCCAACCTCTAGTTGCCCTCCCCTCAATGACGCACTCAGCCTAGGCCCGAACCCCGCAGGGGATGCCCTTAGTGACCGTTCATTTAATGTGTAATATCCTTAGTTTGTAAGCCCTGGCTGGGGGCCTTAAAGTAATTTTTGGCCACCACAGGATAGTCCGGTTAAGCAACATCAACCTCCGAGAGTTGTTGCGCTGCGAGTGGTCCCTTCAAAAAACAAAATAACTGTCAAAAATGACAGTTGTGTTCACAGGTTGTGTTGTTTTGATAAGGTGGAAGCGCAAGGGTAGACCGCGAAATTTAAATTTTCTTACAATTTGCAGATCAGTGTCAGGTTGTATCTTTATGAAAATATGAATTGCGCCAGTAACACATGAAGTTACAAAATTATAATCATTCAAATCATCAATATAACCCACCAAGTTCATTTAACCCCATTTAGTGATTTTGTCATGAACTATTTATTGAATGAGGTTAATTGAACTTGCAGTGTTGTATGTGTACCAGAGTCAACCAACATATCGTCCATTTTGAAAAATAGGTTTTGTGAAAGGTTTTAGTTTGGGGTTATGTTCTCTGTAAGCGCGTTCACGAGCGTTGCGAATTGATGACAGCTCGTAGCTGTCATAATCGTGATATCTAAAACGGAACGCAAAATATAGATGAGAGCGCTGCGAGCGATTTTTTTGTAATTCGGAATGCGGCCTTACTCGCCAATCCTTACCAATAATATGGATGGATTGATTTTTTTTTTCAAGGTGACTGGTGACATCCAGTGTCAAACTGTTGCTGTCAAGTTGTTGACATTTCTAGTTTTTCTACTGTTGTGGTGATGAATTTCCAAACAAAATAAATGTTTTCAATAAATTATTCCGTCAATTTACTGAGAGTGAAGCAAATTTGAAATTGTTTACTTAATTACATTGTAGTTAAGAACAATTATGGGCTTAGAACACTTAAACGTTTTGAAGTCGTTTTGATTATGTCTGCACGAAACTATCTATCGGCACGGGAGAAAAATATAAGTAAACTTATCGATTGTTTGCCAAATATTAATCAGCAGAAATTTGGATACCGTTCTGGGCAGGAGCTACCGCCTTTGTCAGCAAACACGAGTAATTTTGTAAATCGGAATTTGAATTATTCATTTGAGGTTCAACCGTACATGGTGAACAGTTTGGAGAGAGCCGGGACGCCTTTTTCGGACTTTTTCTCGGAAAGTGAGACAGGTTGGTAACGGGGTTTTTTAATTTATTACACTTTAAGTCAAACTATGAGGAAACTTAGATCAGGAACGGTACTCTGCTTTTGAGACTACAAACGTTGCTGAAGTAAGTAGGTACCCTACTTCTCTTGGTGTAACAATGTTCCAATTCAAAATTTGGGAATCCAGTAACATAGCTGTGATAATAAAGGAGAAATGCCAGCTTTCAAAGTTATAAGTTGTAAAGGAGTTATGCATTGTCTAATAAAGCCAAGTACCAGTGGTACCAAACAAAGATTTCTCTTAACTTCTCAACATTCTTCAGGTTGAGGGGAACTTGTCATGCATAAAAGACAGACAGTGTTTGAAAATTTGTACATATAAAGGGAAAAAAAATCCCGACTCAAAGTTGCAATTGAGAATTTGATGATGGAATAACACTGGCCGATTTGGGAATTAAGTACAAGACCTTATGCTCGGCAGTAGTGGTTGCAGCCACTAGACCAACATTGCTGTCTTATTAATATTATTTTAATTGAATAAATTCTAACAATTATTTTCAGGAACACCAGACTTGCACAGTGAGGAAAGTGACAGTAGTTCAGGGTCGGCATTGCGCCGGAACACAGCAGAAGCCACTAAGACATTAGCTGCTGAGTGGGAACGGATTGAGAGGACCCTGTACAATGAAGATGGAGAGAAGTGCACTCGGCCAAACATTGTTGAGGAGTGTAAGCAGTGGAGACAGCTGCATCCACAACTCAGGTTAGGGAGATATCTTTTTTTTGCACGACCCAGTCAACGTGGAGCAGTGGTGGCCCATTAGTGCCGGCCCCGACTTACAAGCAGTAAGTCGTGGGGCCAGTGGGTCGTCTTAGGGGCGGAGTTTTAGGCTTACGGAATTTTCGGAAATTTCTCATTTTATTGCAGTATCGGGTTGACCTAAACCATAGAAACCATGTAGGTTCTGAGCCGCATGGTCCTCATGATTAAAAAAAAAATGGTTTAGTTTCCACTAATTTATGTTGGGATGTTCTTGGTGGGGGACTTCACAGGGGGGGAAGGAATATGGTTATTTTTTGCCTAGAACGCACCGTTTTCGAGATAATCGCGAAAACGTCACAAAAAAATGCCCAATTTGTTTTTACTAAGCCCTCGCTTCATAGCGCCCCTTTAGGCTACACTCCAACCGAATATTGTTTAAATACCTATATAAAATAACAAGGTGCCAATGCACAAAAAGGAAAACTGAGGGTTGGTAGATATGTGATATCTACTGCACTGGGCCCGCGTGGTGGATTATAGCCCATTCCCTCTCATAAAGAGGAGGCCATGTGTCCCAGCAGTGGGAACATTATAGGCTTATTATGCTTATGCTTATGCTGTCAACATGGTGCCGCTCGATTACGCGATGTTTCCTCGTCTTCTTTTGGCGCCATCAACTTTGAATAGTTCACCTTGCGAGAGGCAGCTAAGCAGCACTTATAACTCACAAATTTTTGTCAACCAAGACGCGTGTGGAGATGCTTGGAGAGTCATACGTCCAGCAGAGGTCATCTATTATTTTTAAATGATAGAATCGTCAGGGGCCGACAATAAAGGGCCAAGAAACAACCCCTGTATAACCCCACAAGATTGTAGATAATCTCCCTAATGGGCATCACCATTTCGACCTTATTTACCATATAACGAAGTTAAGCTGTTCAATAAATTGTGGGTTCATCTACTTTTGTGGTCGACACAATTGTTGGTTAGCAAAAAAACCATCAGTGAATTTTACAACTTTCCAAAAAAAACATTCAGGCAAACACAAGTTCACATCTTTGTACTACTGAAGCATACATAATTGATAAACCCGCAAAACAAACTATGATCTCGTTTGTTTTGCGAAGTGTGAGATTCATATTTCTCAGATTCATAGTTTCTGCTGTGCTGTAGGTAGCAACAGTTTTTTACGTGTGGTCATTAGGTCAAGGTGCACCTACCATCCTACCTCTTGCGCAAGGCATACTGACCCAAACCCGACTATGTAAATAGCTTAACGTACTTTAACAATAAAAATGTGACGTTCATTCTCGTAATTTACATATTTTCTGAATTATGGGACACAGTTTTTATGAAATAATGTGGCCAAGGCCGTTATTTCGATGAAATTAATTCGGACTTAGCATACATTTTCAGCAATTTATTTCTAAAAACCGACGGTTTGATTATTAATAGTAGTTGTTGTAGCTTTGACCTATTCGGATCAAATTGAACCCTGCTTTCAGAGTATTTTACTTTTTAGGCGGCTTTTTTGTGAATCTTTAACATTAGAAAAGGTATCTTCAAAGTAAATTGCTATTGCAAGATTTGATTTTATATTCCGTGAAAAATATTGTGAAACAGTGTTCATCTATTATTAAAGCTACGACAATCGTAATTCTGTCTTGTCATTCGAATTAAAAGGAATTTTTTGTGACACTTTCACCATGGCACGACATTAAACTAATAACAGGCAACTTGACCTTCAAGATATAAATATTTAAATAGCAATTATTGATTTCCAGAGTCGTGGGTAAAGGTGTACAATTGCCCGAAAAACGTTTGTCGTACAGACAGATGGATCACGACGAGGTCATCGCGATGCATTACAGCGACTACGAAGAGTTCAGCGAGAGCGAGGAGCGACTGTCGCAGAGTAGCACTGACGTCACGCCACAGAACTCACCGCGAGTCTCCGTCGCCGAGGACCTGGGCGAGCACAGGCTGGCCAGAGAAAAGGTATCCTTCTACCCAATGTATAACGATGATGAAACAGACTTACCCGACGCGTTCTGCTCCCTCCTCCAAATCACACCAATACACATCCACAGTCCATATAGAAAAAGACAGAATCCTTCCATTCTAAGATCAGACCTCGCATCCTCTCGGTGGATGAGGAACCCCAGACCAGACTCATCTTTAAATTGTGATAGAAATAGTGCTAAGTCTTTTGTTTCTTTGGATACTAGAAATTACGGGATGGCTTTGAGTGCGTCGGAAAGAAATACGTTGATGAATAATAGAGTTGGCACTGCAAGGTATAGAGATTTGGCAAGATTAGAACCTATATGCACGCCGGAGGTACCGCAGAGTGACGTCACAAGGCTACCCAACGGTATTTCATCTCACTATAGTATTAGAAAGGTTTCCTTGCCACCTCTGCTTCTAGAGGAAGAGAAGAAAAAAGTTTCGATTGGCTCAGCTAGGAAACATAATGTGAGATCTAGAAAGTCGGTTTCCAAAAGTATGTTCCATGTGGACAGGGTGAGGTATAATTGACTCTTTTCATCTCAACTAAAAAATTGACTTCTTTTAGTAGCAAAATTCTTATAATATTTTGTTAATGAGTTGTTAGAATCTCACCAACGCATACCTTTAGCATGGGAATGACTAGATTTCTAAACTAAAGATTGAAAACATTGAGGCTCATTTGTTCCCACCCAAAATTGTGATGTTGAAAGTAGTTCTAGTCCTTGTGATGTGGTTTTTGGAGGAATAGGGATCGCATAATTTCGTCCCTAAGAACTTGTGTTAGGCGCGAATTATACACAAACGGCGTAAGGTGACGGCGCGGTGCAGACATGATGCCTTTTCAAAACGTTTTCATGCAAAATGTACGTAGGCGACGTGTCGTGAATTACACTTGAGTGGCGCGGCGTAAGCACGCCGTTTAATTTTTTTCGTTATACGCCACGCCACACCTGCGCCGCGCCGAAACCTTACGCCGCTTTTGTGTAATTCGCGTCTCAGAGAACAATTTGTCTGTCTTCTATTAGTTCTCAAATTCACTGCTGGTAGTACTGAAATGAACCTTAATATCTCTGTTGCATAAGGTCAACATTTCGATGTGACGGTGAGATGGCAGAACTCTTGGATTGTAATGCTAAATGCACGTTCAATTTATGTTATGCTATACTTACGTCAGTCAGGTATGTCTAATATTAATTTAGAGTTTATTTATGTATGGAATTGTTGATAAAGCCACGTAGGTATTGTCACGAAATATTGTACATACAAATTTCACTATTTTTGTATAATAATCTCACAAGTGGAAGGTAAGTAGGAGGTTGTACTTATGTTATAATTACTTTCTAGTCTTTTTACTAGTCTTTAGATGATAAAAATGTATTTTTTTTTGTGATTAATTCGTGTTTTGTCAAGCACAATGTTTCGAGTGTACATAAACATTTCCGTCGTAGTTACTTGAGATTGAATGCTATGTCACATTATTATGAATATATATTTTCTTTATTAAGTATCTTGTGTTTTGATGTATTGACCTCTTCTCGATTTCTGCGTGCAGCATATTTCGAAACTGTTGGGATCCCCGGGCTTCATGTATCGATTGTTTAAATCAGTAATTTGGCAAGCAAGTTTTTATTGGTATTTTTTTGAGATAGGTGCTTCTGCTAGTCTGTTTGGTAATATCTAAGTAAAATATTGTAAAAAATATAAAAAGACAATTACCAGGGATATCAGTAAAACTAAATATTCAAATACAAATACAGAATTTATTTTGATATTTACATTATTTGCATTTTATTAACAATCAACATCAACAATATTAAATAATTTGTTTTCGTGGTGTGATACATTTCGAACAGTCTGATAATATTACATGGCCCGTGGTGGACGCCATTTTGTTTAGGTAGGTGCACAAAATGTCGCCCGTGTGCATGGGAGATGTAACATCATATGTCATATGGTGGTTTGTAAATGGTTACCTAGAAGCGGTGAAACATGGTTTATTACGCTGAGAGTTTGAGCAACTGCTGAGAAAGCTGTGAGCTTGAATTTTGGGTTGCCATTAGAAAATATAAACCAATCGTTTGATTATAAAAGTTTTATTTAATTATGAATAATACGACAATTTCAAAGACCAAAGTTATTTAGTGACTTTTATTATTATATTCGATTTTAGATGGAAAAGTAGAATCGCTTTCAGAATTTTCTTAATTTGGCAACCCGTTGTATCGAGGCGTATTTTGCGCCAAAATGATGAAAACTTTTGTTTATATTTGGCACTGTTTATGATGCATGTAATAGTTATCATGGACATTTTGTTAGATTGTTGATATCTGTTATGTTTGTCATATTAAGCACATATTATGTTCAATTTAATGATCTAACACAAAAGCAATATGCATACGTACGGATATCGGATTTATACTCACCATAGATTTAAAAATAACGACCTACCATACTATAGATACCTTGCATAGTAACTATATCATGCATGAATGCAGTGCCAAAATCAGGCTCGTTTATCAGGGATCAATAACATTTGGTTCAAATTCAAACCATATGGTTTCAACAAAGGTTCCAATGAAAACCAATCTGATAAAAGGACACAAGAACCCATGGTTTGAGACCAGACTCGTTGCGATAGAGCGTTCAGTTATTTTGCTATTTATATCTTCATTTACATAATATAAATTTAAATTGTTACAATATTTTATCTCACAGCCATCATTAATATATTGATACTACTTTAATTAGAGAAGACTAGTGTAACAACACGTTAGATGGCGTCTGCTTACAAAAAGGGTCTAGCGAACATTCGTTATAGAGCGTAAGATTTATATATACGTATATATAATACATGAAAAATTCACCTTGTCCGTTCTAAAAACGATAACAACCTCAAGCTATTAGCAATAGTCAACAATGTTGTTAATTCTAGAATTTAATGCACACAGAACATGGATTACTAAGTATGCTTAGTAGGCATTTTTTTAGTTAGTGTTTTTTTTTTTTTGTATAATTATCGATCTAGTAAGTGATTTCGTAGATGTAAGATATCGTTGAATCGTAGAGAGAAATTTCAGGGCGGAAATATCTAAATTACCTTCGTCTCGCCTTGTTTTGACGAAGCATGTGCCTTCTGACTTGTGGCGATGGAATACAAGTCAGCCTAATATTAAAAAATAAATAAATATAAATGGCGTTCACGCGAGTTTCATGAAGTGAGCGTTTCAAAGTCTGGTCGCTTTTTGCCTCACATAAAATCTAACTCTAAATCACATTAGATTTAAAGTTAAAAGTTAAAAAAATAAATTGGCTTTATTAAACCTTCAAAACGTGTTGCGCCGACTCCAAATAACATGCGACAATGGCAGGCACGATGATAATGAGCACTTCAAAAGTTTATAGAATGAAACACATATTATTCTACTATTTTTTGAATGTCTAATATAGCCAATTTATTTTTTTCGGACTAGTTATCCATCTAAACTTCAGGACACATGCTTCGCAAAGCTATATTTTAAATACAATTTTTAAGAAACGATGTTTCCGTGCCATTTGTCGAGATCCCATACAAGTTATTCTAATCCGAAGAGCTAAGACGATTCGATCATCACCACTAAAATACTTGCACACGTCAAATTGTCGTATAAATCTGATTTTAAATATAAAATGCGTTATGATATAAGTAGTCAAATATTGCATAAAATAAACTAACAGTGACAATTTGTGTGATAAATAGGTCATACAGAAGCAAATTAAAATATTTTAGAACATCCAACGTCCAATATTTAATTTATTTTCATAAGTTACATGCATCCGCGTACGTTCAATAAATCCTCCTTCGTCAAACAATGCATTTAATATTTTAATTTACTTCTGTTTAAATAATATTCGCATTTAGAATATAACGTCGTGATCACAGGCGAGCGCGCGTTCGTCGGCGCGTTCCGTCATTAAGTCACGAAGTACGGCCTCTAAGTATCACCTAGCAACAAGATTCGTCGAGAACATGCACACGGTACATTCGGTACATACACATTGCATATTAAACAATAATGGTAACATTAGACGTCAAGCAAACACACGCAGAAGGACTCAGCTATATTCTCTCTCGTTAAGGCGATTATACAATTTTAAACACTATTTTTTATTTTTTAAATTGCACACTGACCCACCTCTATAAACTTTTAATTGCGATAAATATATTGTAATGCTGTATAAAAATATTAAAGGAAAAATCGTCATTTAATATTAATACTTAGTTAACATTCATATTTTAATCCCAAATCAATAGCGTGTATTTTACATTTTTACAATGAGACGTCCGAACTCTATACCTACCTAGCATACAGTGACATCGATCGAAGCCTAATTCACAACAAACTACACACGATAGTATTTGAATATAAACTTTTTAATGTAACCGTAGCCTTCTATTTTAATGCAAAGGAGACGTATATTGAAAAATTCTTATGTAACATACAAAATTACATTTGACTATTTACAACATTCTAGCTAAAACTTTAAAAATTGAGTGTCGAATGCAGCTCGCGGCGGTACTCTAAATATTAGGTACCTAGATTGGCTAGGGCTCCATGCATAGGTCACTACTTACCGATATCAAGCTCAAATTACAACTAACCCACTATACTCGGTTGTGTGCGGTGTCAGTAAGTCGCCCCGTCGCCGTGCCCGACTCGCCCCTACCTTGGCAGACTTATTGGCGATGCCAACTCGGCCGAATAAGCCAATATGATCATTTTAATTAAATATTTTGGACAGACCGATTAGTTTAATTACATAAATAATATTCTATCGTGCACAACCATCTCATAAACTTTACAATTTTCTTTACGCCCGGTGGTTTATGTGTAATATTATAATATTGTGTTTTTCGTACCCCTTGCATAAAGGTAGATAATTTTCCTTTGATTAGCACAGATACGAGTGCTACTATAGTACGCTTTGTACTTTGGAATAACGTTATAATTTTAAACATTAATGTCGCAGGAATTTTCATTCATATACAGGGCCTCATTTTTTGTACTTTTTCGTTCGGGTACTTTGCTCTATGGATAATGTGACTTTACAAAAATATGGCAGTATGTTTGCATTCAATTCCTTTATGAACTAGGGTAGCTGTGCTATTTCCGTTATTGGACCGAAATGACCACAAGTTGAATACTCAGGACTTTACACACATGTTTGAATATCCGTAGAGCGCATACTTTAGAATATTCACGAATATTCAGGACAAGAGCACACATTCGAATGTTCGTGAAACTTTACACATTAACCTATGTATTCTGTAATTAAGGCCGGTTTTGCCTATTCTATTTAAATGAATGATATCTATATGAATGTGATAAAGATATCTATGTACAGGATGTTTGATAAAACTTTAAATACTTTCGAATACTTACTATCAGTAAAATTGAGGTATTTATTAATTACTAGGTATAAAATAAAGGAATTTAGTGCTGTTGCGTGCGTGCGACGCATAGCGGGCGCGCGTGTTCTCGTACTTTATATATTCATCAAACATCTTGTATTTAAGTAATAATTATTGCATTACGTTGTATTAGGTACTATTCGAGGTTCTGTAATGATTCTAATTGGTGAGGCAATGTTAACTAATGCCTAATAAATTCTAAAAAAGGAGCTGTAACCAGCTGCATCGGCCAATGCTAGTCTGTCGGTCGGTGAGCGCGAGGTGAGCGCGAGCGCAGCCGGTTACAGCAGCTTGTCTAATACAATCAACATAGTAAACTATGAGAGTCCACAATCGTCAAAGCACCCGGAGTTAACACTAAATACATTGCAGGCTTCAGAAGCCTATCTATTTTAACAACGATTCGAAAATAATATCACACATTTACAGCAAAATTACACTTCGCACTCGGTGTCCTCGCAAACAAAAAACCATCTTCGAATTTTAACTAATCTCGCAATGGCACCGTTTCGTAGTTTATAATTATTTCAGTTCATTGATTTTTCATGTGCAGCGCCATGATTCACGTCCACTTTGACAATCCCCCCGCCAAATATCAGGAATAAATAAAAGAAAACAAAAAGAAAAAAATATAGCATAATATAATTTTATTAAAATAAAAAATAAAACAAAAACGTGGTACTATAAGGTGAGGCTGGAAGTTACTATGTTCTTGTAACAGTTGATGTACTTTTATGCAGATTTGAAGATGTAAAACGCGTCAAGTAAGTTAATTTGATTCTCTCTCAAGTTTCTGGAAAGAGTATTTATTCAATTCTGCATAAAAATATTCAACTAGTAGTCTAACCTTAGTAATATCAAGATTTAATAAAAAAGAAGTTAATAAACAGTGAGCAATGGAACTGTATGCAGACTACTACCATACGTGCAATTTGAATATGGCAGAGTGTCTTAAAACTAAATAATGAATTCAATGTGAATCCATTGAAAAAAAAAATTAAACATCTAAAAACTTAAAAAATAGAGACTAAAATAATAAACTTCGTACAATCACAAAGTATCGATGATGATATGACGTGCTTAACAATCAGTCGATGAATAACATTAAATGCTTATAATATGTCTATATTTCAGCTTTAAAAGTAGCATATAATTACGTGAAACGTGACAGAAAAAAAACTACAGAATAAGGAATGGATATTCTAAGAAAAGCGATAGCCTACACCTATGTCCATTTACTTACACGTGAAACCAACATGCAATTAAAAGTTTAAAAGGTTCCTTTCGTTGAGCATTGCGTACAAATAATCGAAGAGACCTTACGAAACGAATAGAAGAAGATTTAGCTGAAAAAAGACAGCTGTTAGAAGTTGTTGACAGTTTGAAGAAACTGTTAGAAGTTGTTCTACGCGAACATCTGATAGACAATATTACAAGTACAACAGTGGCTCTTTAATTTTTATATTGGAACCTATTATAAATGTTTAGATTCATCCACTCCGATCCAATCTTAGTATCCTGAATAGTTAGGACTCACTGTATGTGATACTTCCTGTGCCAAGATCTACCATTGTAGGAAGACAAAGAGGTGTGTCAGGACTCAGCCGAAAATGTGTATGCATGTGTGTATGTATTCTTCAACTCCTTCATAAACAAAGCCTAAAACTAATCCACCACCGCATAATATATGAGTTAAAATTATTTAAATATTGAAAATCTTTTATGTGATTGTGAATCGAGCGTGCAGTGTGTACCGCTGTACTCAGTACTTTAGAGGTAGTCACAGCTTCATATACCTGACGTCTCTCAGTGTGCGATCTGTTGTAAATCTACCGCTCTCGCGATAGGTCTGCAACAAATTGGGAGCCCATGTTGTTAGTGGAACTACCTAGCAAAGTCCTGTTATCAGCGGTATACTACCCGTATACACAGACAGATACAGCTGGTGTGATGTGCCATAACATTTCAATATCCAACTCTCTACTGTTCCCTTAAATTACATTCGAACCTCTAAAATTTATATACTCGTTAACAACAGCGTTTTACAGAACTCCGTCTAATCTTTATTCCTAGACATCGAAAGCTTTTCTATATTCTTAAAGCGCTTTCTATAAATTCTGTCTTGTTAACAGTTTAAAACTACCCTCTGCTGTGGCTCCTATAGACTGCCGTTCTCGTGACATATAATATCCAGTTATTGTTCTGAACTGATGGAAGTGGTATAGACTGAGAGCCCAGTCACATAGGAGTCTTAATCCATACGTTTATAATTTGAAGCTTTCGTTATATTATTGCTTTAAGTTTTAGTAGATAGATACAGCTAAATAAACGAATGCTAGACTATACAAGAGTGCATTTGAGTAGTGTAGATTGCTGTGCAGGAAGTGTTCAACTTAGAATACTAACATATACTGTTGACAAAATTAAAAACAAAACGGGGCAGTGGAGGTAGCAGCACTCCCATTCACGACTAAATAAGTCAGGACAAAATCTAAGTAATACGTGGACGTTTACCCGAGACTCGAGGTTAAGAATGCGGGAGTGTTGCTGTGGGGTTAGTCAGGGACGGAGGTGTCCCACGCCGCGCCACGCCACGTGACGTCACGCCGGCGCACGAGCGTGGCGCGGCGTGCGCGTCCCGGTCGGGCGGGGTGGGGCAGGATTGTCGGAGTGGGGGCCTACAGCCTACAGCCTAGATGTAGGAGTAGGGCCCGTCCGTGAGGGCGCTGCACAGCAATAGTCAGGAGGCGTCGTCCTTGCCGCCCGAGCCCGCTGCCGCGCGTCTCGACGAGCGGTACTCCACGCCTGGGTCGAACTGCATCAGCACGAACACCTGCGCACACGTATCATAAGATTTACAGCTAGTACGCAGAAACTTCAAACTCAACAGACATTGCAAGTATCTATACTTACTAATATTATAAAGCTGAAGAGTTTGTTTGTTTGAACGCGCTAATCTGAGGAACTACTGGTTCGAATTGAAAAATTCTTTTAGTGTTGGATAGCTTATATATCGAGGAAGGCTATAGGTTATATATCATCACGCTACAATCAATAGGAGCTGAGCATCAATGGAAAATGTTGCAAAAACGGGAAAAAATTATTATCTTTGAGAGCTTCCGTTGCGTGCGCTGGTTAAACGGTTAAAGTTGCACAAAAATAATGTTTAAGGGGAATTATTCCTCTTAAAAATGTCTAAAAAAAAGTCCGCGACAGCACATGCCTATCTTTTAAGGTTGACCAACAATAACCATTTTTATGATTTTAAAATTTGGTAAAAATAATGCTTTATTTGCAAAGGTAATATAATCATAATATTAATATAATCTGATTATATTAATCCTTATCAAAATAAATATATTAGTCATCTTAAGCGTTCAATTGTAACCAAAATTTCCCTTTACACCATTCAATTTAGGTGAATACCTTAGGAGATATCACAGTTTTAAAATAACTCCGCATCAAAATAATTAGCGCGCGCTGCGAGGCGGGCGTTCATGTTGTTGGGAAAGCCAATGTGATTAGATTCAATGCACAAATATTGTGGGGAACTAAGAGAAGGTTTTAGTTTTTGTTTCATTGTAATCAGTGCTCTCTATCAAAAGATTTATGAATTTAAAGTGTTCAAGAAGAACTTACCATCATTGTGTAAGATACATGCAACGACATCTATTGCACCAATATGGCACTAATTAATAAAAATGTGCTCACAAGATAACTTTTAAATCGGTTGACCAGCTTTACAAAAAAGTTGTGATAGCAAAAAATACTCTAGATTAGTCTACATGACGCTATAACCCTGTAGAGTGTGTGTTCGATCGCTTTACATGCATTATATTTTAGCGGCTTAATTTCGTGCTCGATAGATGGCGCTATTAATTTCACTCCATTTTCTGAATCGCGGTGTTAAGTTTTCCGTGAAAGAATGACCCTCGCCCGTGTCAAATGTCTAAAGCTTGGTTTTTTAACCAACGAAACAAAAAGAGGAGGTTCTCAATTCGACGCATCTATATTTTTTTATTTTATGTATGAACTGACGACGCATAACTTTTTACAGAGAAGTCCGTTAAGCATGATCTTTTGTTTTTTAAATTGAGAGATTCGTGTTTGGGCTCATTTCCTGCACTTTGATGAGAACTTTAGATCTAGCTGGAGTATGACGTCATCGAAGGTCTGACGATGGAGACGGAAGGCACTTGCAAGAGGTCCTCAAGAGTTTGCAGCAACAATAACGTGTTTGGGCTCATTTCATGCATCTTGATGAGAACTTTAGGCCTTGCTGAAGTATGACTGTCATCGACGGTCAAACGATAGAGACGAGAGATAGGGTTGCGGGACTGTTCGAAAGAGATACGGCGGCCCTGGAACGCAAAGGGCAAAAGAAGAAACGTGGATGGATTTTAGCCAGTACAAGTCAGACACATCTCCGCTCCGTCCAGAGCGGGAGGGGTCATTTGATGATTATCCATCGGTAATAGTATATAATAGGGATTTACTCCTTTTGAGAGCTTCCGTTGTGCGTGATCGGTTAAACTTACGCAATTATCATGTATGTCGGAATTGTCCCTCTTAAAAAGCTCTAAAAAAATATCCGCAATGGCCATATGTCTAACTTTTAAGGTTGACGCAAACTCTCTCTAACCTCTCTTCTTTTTTTGTACGCACGCACGCAGACGAAGTTGCGCGGGTCAGCTAGTATTAAATATTACCAAAGCCTATAAAGGTGTCCCAAAATGATGTAAAAATAATAAAAGCATAAAATTGGAGTCTTCAACATACATCAATGCGAACTCAATTACCTGGTCGGTAGGCAACAGTGAGAAGTCATCAGGCGGGTTGGTGATGACGTATCGCTTGCTGCTGGCGTCGCAAGAGGAGGAGGTGTCCCGGAACCGGTAGAGGCCGATGCACAGCATCCCGTAGGTGCTGAGCGCGGCTACGAACAGGTCGCCGTACTTGCCGGCCTCGCCGAACTGCGCCAGCGGACCGTCGTACAACGAGATCTGACCCACTCTACACCGGTCCCTGGAAACAACACATTTTTTTGGCACAAATAGGCGGTTGATCTTGACAATGACCTACAAATGCAAACGAACCCAAGCTAGACCACTTTTTGCATTTCTGACTCTGAAGTGTTCAGCAACTCGAGTTCGGCAGCAACTGTGCGCATTTAAACTGCTTTGGATATACCTAGAAACATCACAGAAAATTTTGTGTTTCTGTTACCTATTAGCTAAGCTTTCCGGCGTGGAATACCCGCCCCGCAGGCCGGCTCCCTCAGCCAGGATCAGCTCCAACTCAGGCGTCGCACCGCCCGTGATCAGCGAGCGGATCAGCGTTAAGGCATTTTGGTTGAAATAAGTCTGGAACATAATTGCAGGTATTAATTCCTCAAGAAGCTTCAGAAGAGTAAATTCTGGCGCTGGTTACAGAAAAGCCATCGTAGCCATACAGCACATCAATATTCTATTCACAGTAGAAAAGTATTATACTTATCAGAACAGTTAATAATAGTTGTCGCACTAAAAAATCGGCTGTGCAAATGTGGAAGTCCTCGCTACCCGATTCATGGATCTTTTGAACGGACCTGGTAGAAACAGAAACGTAAAAACAGAGTACTGTTACATACGGTGGACATAAGAGAGTCGAGCACGCTGACGGCGAAGGCGGTGCCGCACGCGAAGGGCTGCGTCAGGTACAGCTCCGTGTCCGGGTCGTCATCGTCGTCTTGGTCCAGGAACTGCACGTTACTGTCGTTCACCAACTCTGTAGGGTGAAAGAGACACAATGTTATGAGAAAGAAGCTTGTGTTTTGAAGAGGCACTAGAATTTGTCATTGTGAAAATGAAAATTATAGTCAAACCGTCCGTTGTATCCAAAATCACAGTATTGGAATTTCTATTTCGTTTATTTCACATTTTTCGAATAGAATAGAATAGAATAGAATAATTTATTTAAAAAAAAGTAGATATTACAAAAGTATATTTAGGTGCTGTAGTGTAATTTCTTAAACAATTTTATAATTAGCGCTTAGTAAACTACACACATCAAAAGTGTCTAGGGATCAACATATATTTTTGCAATAACTTTTCTCCTGATTGATATTAATTAAAATTTTCTTTAAGGATTCATCAAATAAAGTGTTTTCGTTTGTCACAGTAACGATAAACCAAGTCACCTTTGCATTAATAAAGAAATTTGCCATTTTCCTAATAAAGGGATTTTTGACATTTGAACCACTAACACAAAAGTTCGAAAAAAAGACTGAAATAACAGTTTTCTTTAAAATTTTATTGGGTAACTTAAACAATTAATAATCCGTGTTTCTACCGCGAACACTAACAACACAAGAACATCGGTTTGGCATACTCAAAATGAGTTCATCCAAATCACGCTGTGGAATGGCCGCCCATGTTCGTTGCAACAACAAAAAAAGGTCTTCTTGCGACTGGATACCCTCCATATTCGGCAGAGCTCTTCTCTGTAGCATATCCCATGCATGCTCAATCGGATTCAAGTCTGGCGACTGAGCAGGCCAGGGCAGGACATTGATGTTAGCTGCGGCGAGAGTCTGTCTTACAACTCTTGTGGTGTGCGGTCGTGCATTATCATGCATTAACTGAAATAAGGGACCGATTTGCACTTGTAGAGGAACGATGACGTCTGATACAATCGTCTCAGCATAAATTTGAGCGTTGAGGTTGCCTCTGATCCAAATCAACTCAGTTCTTCCGCCGATCCAAATACCCGCCCTTATCACGATGGTTCCACCACTATAAGGATGGACTTCCTGGCAGGATTTTAATCGCTGTTGGCGTCCAGGGGTTCTCCAGTGTCGTATACGTCTTGTATCCGGTCTCATACCAAAACGAGACTCATCAGAAAAGCACACGAAACGCCATTGTTCTTCTGCCCAATTTCTGTGTTCAAGAGCCCATTGATATCGTATCCTACGATTGTGCATTGCTATAGGTGGTACCCGTAGCGGTCTTCGGGAATGAAGGTTCACTTCATGCAAGCGGTTTCTGACTGTTTGGTCGCTAATTAAGTTCCCTGAAGAGTGATGAAGCCTCACGGCTAACATCATGGCGGTTATTGTTGGAGCTCTTCGAGTTAAGATTTGAATGTATCGGTCTTGTCTCCGTGTGGTGCAGCGATACCGTCCTCCATGGCGCTCAGCCACGGTACCAGTGCTTCGGTAACGTGTCCAAAGTCGACTGATAACACTCTGACTTGTATTCAGAGCTAAAGCCACAGTACGTTGCCGGGAACCAGCTTCTATCATTCCCACGGCTCTGAGCATTTCTTCCCTGCTTAAATGACGTCGCCGCTCCATAATAACGTTGGTTTTAATCAGTAGTAGGGAAACAGTAGCACTAATAATGTCTTCAATGCGTTGTATGTTTTTATAGGGAAAATATTGACAGCTGATTTTCATCTTTTACTCGAATTTGATTCACAGTTCCTGATTCAAATTATGAAATGCACCAAAAAGGATCCATATAAATTTATAAAATCATAAATTTATTACAAAGCCACATCTCAATCTCAAGAAATCCACATAAAAATGCTTGATCCCTAGACACTTTTGATGTGTGTATGTAACTAAACTAATAAGAGGAAGATAAACCCACTTAGCATAATCATCACAGAGGAGGCAGTCTTTGTGAGCCCTAAGAGAAGACGAAAGAAGACGCACTCACCAGTAATCATAGGCACATTGGCACCATACACGGAGCCCCGTCTCTGCAGCAGTACGGGCGCCGGCGGCTGTCCAGGCGGCGGCGGCGCCGTACTGCTCCCATTCGTCCCCACTCCTGCACTCAGCACCCCTATCGTGTCGTCGAACGTCATGGCCTTGATGTTCAACGAAGCCAAGATAGCTTCCTTGTCTGCCAGCGTGGGATCATCGTTGGATGGCACCTTCGCTGATAGGATGCAGCACATGTCACACAAGTTCACATTAACTGCACGCAAGTCGGCCCGGCTTAGCGGTGAACCCTGAAGAAGATAAAAGTTGATGTGAAACACACACAGACTGATATGATCGCAGTATTGGTTATATAGAATATATCAGCATTAAAATATGCTTAAATTTCGCAAAACGAACCAGGATAAAGATGAAAAAAAAAAAACTACGCGTAAAGCGTTGCTCACATTCAAAACGGAAATCTTGGGTAGATTCTGCAACATTTTCCATTCTCTTCTAATATAGTCGACGCTTCCCACGATGACCACGTGCTTGAGCTCGTGGTAGTGGAAGTTGGAGGCCCTCAGTGGCATCACCAGGTTCCGCAACCCGATGAGCGGCGAGTCAGGGTCCGCGAACAAACACACTACCACGTGCCCGTTCAGAACTGTCATGGCCGCTTGGTTCCTGTCCTGTAAGCGAGAGACGTGTTTCTTAAGGTTCCATATCGGATCATGTTAGTTTATTTGGTGCAACATATTGTAAATGAAATGATGATGATGGAAATCCTAATTGGAATAAGCTAAATTAAGAACTACTGTACTTACTAATATACAATCTTCCAAGTTCCTTGCGGGGCTCCAATGGAACATCCCAGTGGAGTCGTACTTCATTTCAGTCTTTTCGAAGTCGAAATCTTTCGACTGATCGTCAGCCAAGCCCGCAGGTAGGCTGACGCCATTGCTGTTTTGGTTACCACCACTGCTTCTACTCGTTGGCCTGTACAAAGGTTGGATCTTAGTAAAGGTTTCTATCAAATAGAACTCAAGTGCGTCTGAACAAAATGTGTTTAAGTAGATGGTTTTATAGCTTTTGTTTATTGTTTTCAATTTAATCTAGTAGAGGAAATTGAAAGGTTAGGGGCTAACAGTTAGGTCATTGTTACTAAGTATGGGGAATATGAAGAGATAAGAATAGCCACTACTGAAGATAGCTTCTAATAATTCACTACAGTGGGTTCCCGGACAGTAGAACATTATTGACTGAATTTATTTAAAATTGGGTTCTTGAGTAAAATCAAGTTATTTCTGAGAAACAGTTATTTTAAAAGTGATATAATCTGAGGCTACTGATTATGTTGTAGATACTGAAAACAATAACATCTAAACTACTCTATGTACAGGAATGCGCATCGCAGACATAAATATTGAATGTGTATAAACATAGTGACATAAACATGCTGTAGCTGTGTGTCGTGCGGAATTCAAGTGCAGTACACGGTAAAATATAAAAAATAAACTCCTAAACGTATTCGAACTAAAACATTTGACTAGTGAGGCAAGCACTACTCTACGAACATAATCGAGAAAAGTCTGCGCAGTCGTCTGCAGTGCTAAGTCCAAGGACCGTGCAATACACACCCAATGTAGGCAACATTGACACATTGCTGACTTAACTCGTGTAAAAGAATTCAAGTACTTTGCAAATATCAAAACTACTGATAATAAAATGATCTAGCTGAATAATTTTCAATTACATGAGTTTTTTCACTTCGTAGGCAAGGTGATAGGCCTGGTAATTGGTATCTTGATCCTGGGGATTCCTGTAACACAGGGTCAAAGAGTCGTCTCCGTTTCTTTTTTTAGGAAAATAAATGTGCAAACAGGTAATATATCAATTTAGTGCTTTGTGCACGTCGTGCTAAAATAAAATACTCGAAGAACAAGCCGCGATAGAAAGAGAAATCAAGGATAGAAGAAGAGACTTTATGGAATGTATTTATATTCATTATTTTAATTTTAATATTTATAATTTTGACCATGTTTTGGAATTTAATTCGGCTAGTTTCAATAATTCTGAAGCCGAATGTCGACCAAATTATTATTTTTTGTTTTAAATAAAATTAATACACGGATTGTGTTGCTTGGCTCCAGAGAAAGCTCCAATTATAGCGTTATTTAATTGGGAGTGATGATACATGACTGAAAGAAGATCTGTTTTTTGAAGAGACAGATTTATAGACAGAAAATGATTCTTCAAACACTAATCATCTCATGTGAATGAAAGGAAATAGAAAGTTTCCCAAAGGCAGAAATGTATTTTGAGATTCAACTTCTGATATTCTATCATGAGTTTGTAACACCAACTGATATACTCTAAGCTACTCCATGTACCACCACTCGTTAACATTTAGTAATTAAAACGGTATAAGTATTGTTTCTGTAGTAGACTCACGTATCTGGCGGAGCCCTGTTGACGTTGGGCTTGACCTTGTTGACCTGTCTTGTTGTGGTGGTATTCATCAGCTGGTTCGCCATCGGGGACAACAGCGTTGTCGGCGCTGCGTTCCGGTGATTGCGATTTATTACTAGAGGAAGAAGGTCTTGAGTTAGTCTTGTATTAGCTATCGGTGTTCTTTGTATTCTTCTTTCTGCTTTTGATCTTGACAGGATTTGTTTTTTTTTTGTACTATCGCTAACCTAGATGACTTCAGATATGAAGTTTTCGTTGTTGATTTTGCGTTTTGCGTCGTTTGTTGTAAAATTTACACTTTTCAGACGGCAGCATTTTATGATTTTCTAGATTTTGCTACTGTGGCTTCCGCCCATTTCATCGCTTCCATGATTAACATAAAGATGATAAGCAAATGCCTAATACGTGTCATTAAAATAATCTCATGAATCAAGATTGCACTTTAGAGGAAGGTCATTCAGAATTTCAGTAATTTTCCTGTGTGCACTAAAGTAATTTACTTTACCAGTCAACTGTTTCGGTGATGC
The DNA here is from genome assembly GCA_947578425.1 of Eugnorisma glareosa. Taxonomy (NCBI): domain Eukaryota; kingdom Metazoa; phylum Arthropoda; class Insecta; order Lepidoptera; family Noctuidae; genus Eugnorisma; species Eugnorisma glareosa. Next base: position 17,595,318 of record OX387965.1, read on the forward strand.
TTAACTCTGGTGATGATGATGGAAATTAGCTATATTATTTCGCTCATACTTACAACTAGTATCCTCCCCTCTTTCCCTCGCAATTTCACCTGAAAAGCAATAAGAACAATTTACGCGAAAGTGTTACTCAATGAAGTTGTATAAGCAGCAAAGCTTGTGAATTTTGATTTTAATTTACTTTTAAATATTGCATTTTCTTTAAATAAAGATTCTGAGTTTACAGGAAGGTACTGACTTTAAAAAAAAAAATATTTTTATTTCATTTTGAACTTATCGTTTGAAAATGACTTGGGTTCAATCAAAATATAATTACTTATGTATTCTTAATTAATATTCTACAACAAAAGCATAGATGTAGGTACCCACATAGCATTCACTTCAGCGTTGCCAATTTTGGACAAAATTAACTAAGGTTTGAATAATTATAGATTTTACGGATTCATTCTAATTGTAAATTGACCAGAGCGGTTGGGGCCGTTGTTTTCTTGATCTGTATTACAATCAGGATTTTTGTCAGACCAGTGCATAACGTCATCCATGAATTGGCAACTCTTTTAATTAATATGGTAGGTATTTAATCATTCAGACAAATAAATGCAATGCCATGAATATTTGCAATGCGCGGCAGAGGGGTACAAACCACAAATGATAATACATCCGCTTTAGAGTTTACCAAGAAGCACAGATCGATGGAAATAATTCAATCGTCGTTGACTCATTACTCATTGAAATAGTGAATGCAAAAGTAAAATAAAAACAAAATGATTTTGATTCGTGTTCATTACAATTTGGTTAGTAGGGGAACTTAGTGAGATTTAGTGTGAGGCTGTTAGTTTAGAACCACCGCTCGGCGGAGCGGCAGCGGGTCGTGTCACTACAGGCCAGCCGGGTCCATGCGAGAGAAGCGCATACCCCGAGGCATCTCGCCAGTTGTCAGTGCTCGCTATGAGATAATGCGTGACAAAGCAACTAGGTGCACGGTACCGGAACGGTAACCTAGGACGAAGCATATTGCCGGTCAAATGGTTCGGTGGGCCGATGATAAAAAGAAAAACGAAAAAGAAAAACACTCGGCTCGGAGCCTGAGATGTACCTCGAACATGGACCTTCTTGGGCAACTCTGGCGGCGTGAAGGTGGGGGGAGGATGGTGATCATCTGCAAAACATCAGCACAAGTTCGCATTCCACTCCACTCAGTAAATACAGGTCCTACAGCACATCGCGATATAGTACAGCGTGTGGCCGGTCTGTCCATATTGACTCAGATCACTTCAATAATACAATCATCGGTTTCATCTTTTCAAGAATTTTGAAAGCAATTAGCACTTTAAATATTGGAACGTAAAGATTAATATAATAGGTGGTTTGGATTCTAAAGTGTTAGATAAAAAAAAAGTTAGCACAAAGTTACGGTACGTGTACGTCCAGAGAGAAGCTCCAAAGAAAGCTGAAGATGAAACCGATACACAATCAAATTACTTAGTAAAAATCAAAGTTATAGTCACAACTAATTAATACTACAGTTATCAAAACATACCTACCACCACACATGCAACAAACATAAAGCTACGAATACAAACGACACACAAAACAAAAAGTATCTAACTATTAGACAAGCTCTACGTGCTATAAATTATGTCTCACTTGTTGAATTAAATGAATTTAAAACCCTAGATTTACCATGACTAATGCAAAAGGTATGAGGGTATGAAAACATGGAGTGAATAGAATGGCGTTGAGCGTACTAAGAACTGATGGCTCAAATGAAATTACAGAATCGTAAATATTACAGGGATGTGATAACAGTAAGGCGTGTATACCAAATCGTTCGGCAGATCGGACGCAGCAGCTAACCACTGCTGGTCCTCGCGGTTCTATCGAGGCGGGAGCATCTAAACGTTCCCTATGCAGGGGGTCATTAAATCATCTTTTCAACGTTAAAGCATAAATAAATTATAAATTAACTTCTTGTAAAATCTATTACTTCACAACATCAATATCAGAGGGACTATGTTGATGCAGAAAATCAGGGATCAAAATACTCCTAGAAAAATATTTTGAGATATAATAATATAATAACAACAACACCAAAATAAATAAACGACATCACATAATGTCTCTCGATGTTTTAAATATCGGCTAATAGAGAGGCAAACATCTAACTGCTGTATAAATGCACATATAGAAACGTATAAGACAAGACAATGATAAACAGGACACGTTTGCTATGCGATGGTGGCCGGGAGTCACCCGCCCCACTTGTCGCGTATAACATCACATTGACATGTACATTGAATCTTAACATTGAGGTTACGTACTTGCCCTGCCAACCATCTGGACGGCTCGTACGCCCTTCCTGAATGTGGCCACTGAACCGAGAAACAATACGTTTAGCTCACTTGTTACACAATCCATTTTAACCTGTTTGAAACTGTGGGTGTTACAGAAGATACGCAAATAATAGATCTTAATGCAGACAGAGATGCAAAGCTGAAAGTTGTCTCTGGGTAGGAAGTAGTTGATGACGACGCAGTTATGTTCGACTTCGCATTACTACCGCCCAAACTGAAATTTTTGACAAGGACACGGGAAATTATCACATCGTTAGGGAGAGACTGCTCAGTGTGGGCTAGATAGTAATTGAGGTCAGTTTTCCTATTGGGGTTGCAGACGTGAACAGTGTTTAACTCTGATTTACTGTCTACCTAAATCTTTCGTATATTAAGCGAGCTGTAGTTAATATAGTGTCTTAGCCTAGCTGCACTATACTAGTTGCGTGTGTCGTTTAATCGTGTATTAGCATACATAGGTAAATTGTAGCCCAGTTTCAATTATTCGTCCATAGCAATGGTTAGTTGATGCAAACAAACTATACGTGTGTAAGGTACGGCAATACGGTATATTTGTCATTTCGTTTCCGTACCGTCGAGACAAGCACGGTACGTATTAAGACTCTGTTTCACCATCCCAGTCTGCATCATCATCATTCCGACATCTGTAAAAATCCAAACACTGACAATACGAATGTACGCTCCTAACATGTACGAATGATTAATTTGTTAGATGAGTTTGCTAGAATCAGATTCTGTGCAGTGAAGCTTGATGTCGGAGCGGTAGAATTTGATTCTGTCAAAAGCGTGATAAATGTGATGGATCGTGACTGTATTTAGTTTCCTCCCTGTGTTAGTCACTGTCGCGTTGTTAGCACAGACAAGCCGGAACTGTCGTCATAAGTCTTTGTCCTCCAAAGCTCACTCTCGATGGGCAATTCTATCAGCAGTTTGAGATCTTCACTCCTTTAGTTCTGAGACATGCTTTCGTGGATTTTTTTATATTATTATATCTAAGTGTTCGGGGACATGACGGTGCACTTGCAGTTTGCGATATTTAGTTCTACATATTATTAATGTTTACATGCAAGTACTGTCTGTGCTGCTGGGCTCAGAAGTGCATCATAGCAATGTGTTCAACTGTCGTTGAGTCGCACCGCACTGCGTGTCCGGATATAATTTTGACAAGTGACTGCTGTGTGATACTATGTACAGGTCCTGATTGGTATGTTAATGTTAAGCGGTATTGTATGATGCACTAAATCCTCTCAATTGATAAAGAAACAGAGCGAGTAATATCTCAAAAGGCAGAAAAATGGTGAAGTGTCGGAGTGCTTCTCTTGTGGCGGAATCCATTCACGAGCGAGCGGACATACACAATGATCGCTAAATTATAGGGTGTGAACGAGCACGGGTCAAGATAATGCCTTGCAGCCGATCCAGTCAGTGAGGTACGGACGCAACACCACTAAAGCAACTCAACAAAATTATAGACACGAAAAATAAATATCGGAAAACGTCAAGTTGTGAGGTTAGGTGTGGTGCAAGTTACCTATGTCGGCTCCAACCTTCCGCTGGTGCGCGGTCACTAAAAGTTTAGCCGAACAATATATTCATTAATGTCGCACAAATAGAAAGAAAACAGTGTGAGGACGAGCGAGTCTGTGTCGACGGCGCCTCCGGGGCTCCTGCCTACGCCTACGTGTACGGCGAACATCTTGTGCTCACACTTGTGTAAGTGACACACATATTACGGGACACAGTTCAATACAACATTAAATATTTCCAGAAAGAATGTCACAGAATAGTACAAAGTTAAGAAGTTAGCTTAAAGTATTGTATGTAGAGATTTCTGTACAGATTGTCTCGCTAAGTTAGGTAATGTATTAGTAATGATAGCAATACAGTGATCTTACAGTTTTTGCATTTGCACTTCTTGATGAGCGTTTCGTCTTTGATGTCCTCGTGGCAGGCCTTGCAATAAAACCAAGCTCTGGAATGACAACAGTTGTAGTAAGTACTAAGGAGACGAAACTGCCACTACGACCGGCAACACAATCAAGTTGAAGAAAGTGTTAAACGACTGAAGGATGTTAGCCAGAAGAAGACATTCTTGTGGAAAAATGCTAAGAGGAGCTAATTTCCTTGCGTTTTTAGGCGAAGAAATACCAGACTACCAGCATCTATGAGTTCATGAAGACAATAAAGCGCACAACTAACCTTTTAACCTCATCAGCTGACTGCGCGATAAAGAATCCCTGTGTGTTAGCGTGTATCTTGGCACTGCGCGGGTTGATGGAGATCTTGCTGTCAGCTCCCTCATCGCCCTTGATCTCGATGGCCAGCAGCAGCAGCTTGAGCTTCGTGAAGCACAACCTGGAGGATAGACATGATGTACCGGGTTGATCTGAAGTTGCATCCTTTCATGTTGAGACTTCGTTTTCGATGATACATCGTGATTTCACTTCAGAAAAAGCAGAACAGAATTGAGACACCAAGTGTTTCCTTTAAACGATTGAATATTTTATGATTAATTTTGAAGCGTTTATTTTTTGCTTGTAAACTTACCGATAGGGATAGCTCCAATGCATGTACAAAATTGCATTTTTCAGTTCATAAGCCGGGATTCCGAATGAGAAGATGGTAGGATTATTTTCTAATCTATTCACGTTCAATCTAATTTATTTTGGAAAATATTACTTTTCGTTTTACAGTTTCTACGATACCTTTTGATTTTGTTTACTCTTGGTACCATATTTTCCATCTTCTCTACGAGTCCAACATTAGGATAAATGAATTTAAGTAAGAAAACTATTTACACATAAATAATTTAGGTATTATAACATCTAAGGTTCACTTTCATGCTACAGATGACAAATATGTTGGATTCTACTCTAAATACGCTAATATAGTTTCTACAACAATACTACAGAATTACAAACGATTATACGACGTAAAGTACATAATATAGTAATCATAAAAATATAATACACTGGTAATATATAGTTCATGCATATTCTAATGGGCGTCCCCTTGTTTCGCAGACAGAAATTTCATAGAATTTCGTTTCGCAGAAAATGTTTCATATAATATTTGTTCCTTGTATTTTTACATCGAATATTATTGTTTTAACTACTATTTACTTGAATGAAACATATTTTACGGAAATACAATTAAATGAACGAAGTTTTTTATGAAGTTTAATTCTATTTTTGTTTGTTTTGATCTAATTTATCAAACAGTAGAATTATTTTTTACCGAATATTGTTTGTTCAGTGTATTTTTCCATTTTATTATATTTAAAACAATATAATATTCGAGATGAATTCGAATGCGTCTATCGTACTCCATTATTTTTGTTGTTTTGTACACACGCCACATCAACATAAATAAGGCATTGTGGCAAGGAAAACTAAGGATCCAAGAGCGAGCGAAGCGAGCTTAAGACTTGGGGCACCCTGACTCCGGACAGGTTAGGTTCGAAGAGGATGGCGGGGTCTAGAGAGCGAGCTAAGACCCCGCCATCCTCTTCTTGTTAGGTTACTGCAAACCCTTCAGACAGAAATAGGAGCACAGTTTAGCGGGGCTACGTCGACTACGCCTTATTACAACATTTTGATATTTACCGCGACGTTGAAACGTTCCGTTCACTCCGACCTAATAGGTTAGGTTAGGTTAGAACTGTGACCAACTACGTCGAAATTAATCGCAGTAATAAAATTAGGGCACTGCGACAATTATGAACCCTAAAATAAATACAGTAGGTACGTACGTGCATATGAAATCACTATTAATGAGAATGACAAGATTAGCCGCATTGTTTTGTGAACGCGGTGTTGCAATTTTATAGGAGGGTATGCCATTTGTCAAAGGTATGAATTGAAACATTTAGAAACTCACTAGATAAAATGTTGTTCTTGGTAATAAGATATATGTAAACTAAACAATATGAGTATAAAGAAATATTTGATTTGTTATTCTATGACATGGATATCGAAACAAAAAAAAATTGTGACGAAAATCAATGATTAAAATTATTCGAAGTAAGTATTGATTATTGTATAAAATAATATTATGAGAAAATGTTTATATGAAACGAAATTCTTTAGAACTTTTGTCTATAAAACAGTGTACAACCATATTCTAATGACTATGGTGCATATTCTACATAGAGTGTTGTGTTCAGCGTATAAGGTGTACGACAGAGAAAGCGACAGAAGGAGGAGTACGCCCCGTAAACCAAGAAGTTCCCAAACCTGTGAATAACTCACTTTAAGAAGATGGTAGTTTTAATAAAGTTAATAGAACGTGGTGCAATGAAGCCCAAGACCAAGTGCATGAAGATAATGATTCAGATCAATGACAGAATATTTACAATTTCCTCTTTTACTGCACTGAAGTAATTTCATAAATCGTGAGTTTTACTAATCGTAGTAAAAGGAATCAATTTTATCTTGAGTGATATAAAATGTTAATTTGTGTGTAATTAAAAATTAAAGACAGTTTATAAACTTTAATAACTTGAAAAGGTGCCGTCACTAGATGACGAACACAATTCACAATTAGCTCGGACAGTAGTCTAAAATACATACCACTAATAAACTGACTAATATATTACCCATTCAACATGCACAATCTATTCTGGAAAATCAGAAAGACATTTTAGTTCTAAACATATCCAGCCTACTCGTGTCTACGTTATCGGTTAGGAGTGCACAGTCAGGTAGCTAAGGTTAGCAAGTCGGCACACAGTGTCTACGGTGCGGTGCAGGCGCCCAAGGAACGAGGGGAGTCTTACTCGCTCGCTTGCGGGAAGCTCATCCCCGTGAAGGAAGTCGACAGTGTTTCGGTGTACATCTCGCAGCCAGTACCCTGCAGGTAATCGTTCTGCCAAGCTTGTGTGTCGGGGGACTGCAATCAACCAATAGGAGACGCTAAAGCCCGTGCCATGTTAGTCATAGCCACCTCGGCGGGGCTATCGCGTCCGTGCCTCAGCCACACTCCTCGCTGCTCGCCGGCTATATTACACAACTATTCACAATTAGTATTATCATAACCCTATATTATGTGTGTATATGTAGATGTTACCGGCTAAAACGTTATTCAGTGCAGTACCTATGACAATGAAATCGAATAAAAAAAACACTGATATTTATTCAAAACCACAGACGGTAAGCTGGCAAACAAAATGAAAAAAAAAACACTAAAATGAAAAGCTATGCGTTTCGTAGTGGGTTAGTATTGATTTTCCTGTAATCACGGTATGGAATGCTCAAACACTTGTAAAATATAAAAGGTTTGTGTGTGACGTTTGTCTGGTGGTCACGTTATTAAAGCGTCTCGTTCCTTGCCCACTTACTCTGCGGCCTGTTTGAACGGCATCCCGATAAACGTCGAGCTTAGTGTCTCGGTGTACATCTCCATGCCGGTACCTCGCATGTAGTCATTAGTCCATATAGCCATTTCTTGTGACTGTGGAAATGCCGCATAGTATCGTTAGAACTTGTGGTACGTTCAGAGAGCGACGGTAAGCTTTATACGGCCGAGGGTCGAGGGTCGGTCTCTGAAAGTACTTGAGCATGTTTACAGAAGTGTGGGGTGTAGTAAGAGGAAGGCTGACCGTCTTGAAGCTGCGCATGGCGAAGAGGTTGGCCATCATGGTGGAGAAGCCGGGCGCCAGGCAGCTCTGCGCGATGAAGCCCAGTTTCAGCTCCGCAAGGCAGATCACGTCGTCGCCCTGCTTCCAGTCCCACGATGGAATGTTTAGGAGGTAGGCCTGTAACAAAAAATTTTTACAAAAATGTACTTTCCATATTCTCATCATCTTCAGCAAACAACTCAGTCTAACGCAGTCCAGTGCTGGACGTATAGATAAAATGTACCACATGAGCTGGTTCTCTGCCTTCCGCATTTTTTTTTTCTATGTATCATGTCACACATGTTTATACAAGATAAAGATAAAGATTCATTTATTTGCAAAAACATGTGTAGATAATATACATGGTGTTTACTATAGGTGTTACAGGATATTCTTTGGCCCAACATGTTTGACCAATAGCTGGTGTACAAATTAGATCGGAAGACCATTAGGTTTCAAAAAAATAAAAAATATAAATTATACAAAGTTAAATAATAAAAAATAAAAAAAAAACATAATAACAATTAACATTAATATAAAATAAAAAACAATAGGTAAATATTCATGCGATACAAAATAAATTAATAGATTCAGTCAGTATATCAAATAAATGCATCTTTATCTTTATCTTTAATATTTCCAAGCCTTTTAGTGGTCGGTTTATCTATGCTTGCTTATTTTCTTTTCTCCATTCAAAAATAAGAGAAAAGATCATCATCATTTCAACCTAAAGACGTCCAATGCTGGACATAGGCCTCCCCTAAGTGACGACACATTGACCGGTCCCGTGTGACTCGCATCCAGCGGATCCCCGCAACCTGCACCAGGTTATCGGTCCACCTAGTGGGAGGCCATCCAACGAAGAGTCTTCCGGTTCGCGGTCGCCACTCCAGAACTTTTCGGCCCCATCGGCCATCCGTTCTGCGAGCAATGTTCCCTGCCCACTGCCACTTAAGTTTGGCAATTTTTTGGGCTACGTCGGTAACCTTGGTTCTCTTGCGGATGTCCTCATTCCTGATTTGATCACGCAAGGAAATTTCGAGCATAGCCCTCTCCATTGCCCTTTGGGTGACTAAGCCTTTGGGTGATTACGCCTTCTGAAAAACTTCAATCCCACCTTATTATGGTACTGCATCAGCTGGATGATGACTCGGATGTCGTCGGAGTAGTTCTTGATGGAGATGACCCTCATGATATTGGCGGCGTCTTCCGCGTCAGGGTCCTGGCAGTATTTGTTGGCTAGCACCAGGCACGCATCCGCTTCATGTACCTAGGTTTAGAAATTATTATAGTTTTCTGTCAGAAAGCGCGTGTCATAAAGATGGTGGAGCAGAGGCTCCAAAAGCGATAGCGTTTTTCTTTCTGATCGGGTTTTGTTTTTGTGGATGATGAATGTGTATAGTGGATTTCACTGATGTGAAGACGTACACGATCGCTCTTGGTAGACTCTTTTTGCCAGCTGTATGACACGCTTACTGTTTAGAATCAAGCTGCAGCTCTTGGTATAGTTTCCAAATTGTTTTACAAGAATTTTCTGATAACTAGACACATATCTGGGTATACTTGATTAGAATTTTGGGTTTTATTCGACTCATCCAAGCAAGTTTACTCGTATACAAACGAAAATTTTTGGGACTTTTGATCTGCGGTAAGCTATAAAACACTTATAGGGTCACAACACTTACCAATCATACGTGAACACACAAAGTTAGTTTACACAAATCTATTGTTAGGAGGAAAGACATAGAACAATTTAGTAGACTTTTGTCTAGTATTTACTTAATTTAGTTCTACGTTCTATTCAAGCGGAGGTTTACAAAAGCGTGAAGATTGCGGCATGCAGATTTGGCCGAAAATACAAAAATGAGCACCACGACTCGATTGATAATTTTGAATTTTTTAAGCCTATTTTGCTGGGTTCGAATTTAATGAGTTTCTTGGTGTTCATTTTATAAGAAGCGGGTGGGGTTGAAAGAAGAAGGTAACATGCAGGCAAGCGCTGACGTTCTAAAAGCCATGCCAACTTACCCAACTATATCGAAAATCGATAACTGTACTCGACTACTTATAAAATGTTAAATTTTGAAAATGGTAACTCTTTCTTCGGCAGCCATTAATGCCAATATTGCCATCGGAACGTACAGAAAATCGATATCGAAGTGACAAACGGGCCAGCATTGCAACAACACCCAATCAGACACATGGTGGGCCGGCTGAGCACGGCGGACGCGTCGCCTAGTGAGGCTGGCGGGCTCGCGCCGCCGCGCCGCCACAACACTCAGTAGCGCAGCGAGGCAAGCGGCGCTCAGTAGCGGCCGAGGGCGAAGGGTACCGAGCGCCGCGCCGACAACTCGCGATAGATTAGTACGAGCATTGCTCTACTCTAGACAATATGTTACATCGTCAAACCGACACCACGCCCATTTTGATTATTTCTCGTGTGTGCATTGCTACTTACTTTCACCCTCTGAAGGTCGATTGGATTCATAATGGTGCCTTGAAAGAATTCCACAGTGGTAAAGTGTCTCTTGAACAGGCCTTCGAGCTCCAGGTCGGGCGGTTTCCTGTCATGAACGCTCAGTTAACACGCTGGCCATGGTTACCGGACAGTCCGCCGCCTGGCGTGGCCTTACCATGCAACTCTATGTACCAAAATACGCAGTCGTGTGGTGGTGCGGGGTCGCGCCGCAGATACCCGCGAGCGACCTCGCAGCACCGTGAGAAGCAATGATTGCATCAAAATAATCACAAGATAAACGTTACCAAAGTGATCAATACCTACTGTGACTATGAAACAGCTTCTTTACAGAAGAAAGAGTTCTGTTTTATGCACATATAAATAAATAAAAAAGTACTGATTCACGTAGACGCGTCAATGAGAATTACGGCCGTGCGTTAGTCTAATGCCTGCTCTATGGTTGTATTCTAACCTTGACTCGTTCAAGGTCGACGGCATTCATCATTGTACCCTGAAAAAACTCGACGGTGGTGTAGTGACGCTTGAGGAGACCTTCCAGCTCAAGGTCGGGCTCTTTTCTGAAAGCGTCGTGGACCACACATGACACACCACCACTCGACAAGCCGCAAGCTTCGACACATCGCAGCGTCACACACTGATGCGTGACTTTGCTTCCACAGTACACAGTTATCATTTACCAGCGAGTTTCATAACTAGTTCAGTATTTTTATTTATTTACTTGATGTTATGAATCATCACTATAATATTAATATATATTCTGATGTCAATTATTTTCTCAGACTTATAAATACTTATCAATAACTTCTTAGACTACTTAATTCTGTTATTACACAATATGGTGGGTAGAAACATATTTAAAACTTATTGTAAATTTGAAACCACTGATGGTAACTTTTACTTAAGTTTTAAAGTAATCTCGTATCCCATGTGCGCTGATTTAATTAGCTGCACATAGGATTAGCATAAGAGGTACAGATCAATCGTTCAACATAATTTTGTCATGATCAGAAAAATTCGAAAAATATTCTTGTTGAAACAAATAATACAGAAATAATCAATTTTAATTTGTGACATCGGTTTGATTATTTGTCTCGACATATTTGGCTACGAAATCGTATGCTTAATCTAAGATTAAAACTTATCGTTAAGATACATACCTGTGTAAAAAAACAACTTCGACATCCACATCCTCTCTGTCCTCATGAAGGAAGTCTTTTAAAAAATGGCTCACAGATTCGTATGTTATGTGTCCACAGACTACTATATGCCTGAAAACGTACAAGTTTATTATAACACCGGCCCACTCAGCCACGCTCAAGGTGCATCTACCAAATTAATTTGCATTTTGAAAAACAAAGAAAGAAGCATCAGAAGCGAGTTCTCAGAAAGTTCAGCTTGTTAAGTTGGAAAAAAACTGATTGGAAAGTTGCAAAATTGTCATTTATTTTTAAGCTTCGTGTTGAAAAAACTTTATAGTGGCTTGATTTTTTTTTAAGAAGCAAATTTTCAAAAAGCTCATCTTATAAGTAGGAAAAGATAGAAGTAACAGCAATTTGAAGTCTTATTTAACACCTGGGACCAGATGGAAGTAACTGATAATAAAAATATTGAAAGAAAAAGGTCACGACAGGGTTAAACAAAACAGTAAGTGATAGAAGCATGAAGAGAAGCTACATATATAGCCACGCCATTGTTTCGTTACGCCAATAACTCTTTTATACAAAATGTTTCAGATCTACGTAAGTCGCAGTTAGAAAATTTTAGGTTTTTTTTTTTATAAAACAATGACGTGGTTTGCAAATTAAAACGTTCATTATTACTATACCTACGCTCATTAGTTTGTGGCTTGTGGTCAATTCAAAACTTAAATTTTAATAATATGACTCTGCTTAAAAGCTTCAATAATTAAAATAAAAAAATCCAATATTAAACTAAAGCCACAAATAAATGAACATTGTTCTAGAAAGCTCAGTTTCGTTCAGGATTTGTGTAACAATCTACCACACTATAAAAATAAAATAAAATAAATGAGACGACGACTATTGGACAGGGGTTGTTTAGGTCGCTTGCAGGACATTATATGTAGTGTCTTTAGGGGGGGACATACAACAATTATAGCATACATTGCATGGATTAAATACTTTGAAGTGTGATGATTTGATTCTAAATGTTAATTAATAAAACACTGACTATTTAGTACTCTCACAAACAGTATGTCACTTCCACTTCAACACTGTAAAATCAATTAAAAATCTTCGTATTCAAATTACATTAGTATAAGCTGGGTTAATTTTTTAATGTAGCTTTTAAGTAAGCGCAACTTTTCTTGTATATAAGCCCAGAAACCAGCCAGCCAGCCTAGTGTGTATTCCTTCAGAAATTGATCAGGTATGGACTGAAAAAATTCAGTTCATGATTATTTTTTTCGCAAGCAGATACCGTTCGTGAAACTACGAAACAGTCAGCGTGTGTAATTCTTATCTAGACACAGCAAAATATATATATATTTCATTATTTTCTGTTACATATAAGTTGTGATCTAGTTACTTTGTGGTTTATATAAATAAATACTGTGAAAAGTGTATAAGTACGGCGCGTGTTTTCTCTGTTAATCAATTGTTATAGTACTCTACGCTATTGCAGCTATGGTAATACGCCTTTTGTACTGTGTTTAGATAAAAATGCTATATAAACAGTAAAAGCTTGCGTCTCAGTACAGTTTATGTATTTGGGATAATATATGTAATCACTTAGACAAATATATATGTTCGTTTAAATTTGTATATTGTTTTGGAGCCAGAGTCGCTATTCTTAATAAGTTCACATCGACACTGTTAGGTGGACACTCGTTTGTTGAAATGTGACAGTCGACAGGCCGTATAATGGTGAAGGTTAATGTTGATAAAATAAAAGAAAAGAAGTAGATAATCAGAAAATCATCACAGAGCAGAAAATAAGAAAGTTAAACAAACCAAGGGACGCAAACAGCTCATGTCTACACGATCATGCAACTAGTATTCATCTAAGGTGTGGCAAAGGAACTGATTTCATTTTTATTCATATAAACATTAAATCTGTCTACCTTTGTATCTTTAATACGATCCATAAACATTGCAAACAATTTCCAAAATCAATCCAAAAGTTTCTCATTCAATGATTGGTGTATCGTTGCTAGGATGATGTCAATCATGTCAAATGATATGTTCAATAAAACTAAACTAATTTTGCGTTAAAAATGTCCTCAATGCACACAGCCTTGCCACGCTCTATGAATATATTTACGAAAATACATTACACTAAAATAACCGAGGGGGTCGATTCAAAATTACATTACAGATCAAAAACATTAAAAGAGGGTCAACATTAAGAGTACAAGTACAAGTAACAGTAAGTCGTGCAGGCAGGAGTACAGTCGGAGCGGAGCGGACTGCGGGAGGGGGGCGGGGTAGCGGACGGCGCGGTGGCGGGGGCGAGGGCGGGGGCGGGGGCGGGGGACAGGCAGGGTGGTGCGCGCGCGTCCACAGCGCCCCCCAGGCGGCGCGGGCGCACCCGCCCGCAGGCAGGGGCTGTCGACGCCTCGCTTCGCAACGCACACCAGAACTCCAACAACGCACTACAGTACGGTACCACTCAACATTTAACTCTCCGTAACTAAGCTTTACGTTAACATTCCTTTACTTTACGTACTTTACTAACAGAACATAATCATGATACCTATAATGACGAGCGATAACACTAGCCACTATCTGCTGTTCACTATTCAACTGAACTCAAATCAATTCAAAGGTAATTTACAATCAATATCGACTCATAAAAACAAAGACAACTCGCGGGACTTGCGTCCCGCTAAGATAAGTGAGAACACAGAAGCGTGCTAAGAGAGGAAAAGGAAGAATAGATGTCACAACACGGAACACATTCAACGGAACGGAGTGAAGACAGCGGCTCACCTGCGTCCCCGCTCATTCTTGAGGGTGCCGCCATACTTGGGTCTAGTGCCGATTAAGTCAATTATCTCTGGGATACAACTGGCAAATATCGCCTAAACGCCGACAGACAAAACAAGACGTTCACATTCATTCAATCGAGAGCGGGGGGCGAGTCGCCGGCGCGCGGCCCGGCGCGGACGCGGGCGGCGCGGCGGCGATTCGCCCGGCGCGGCGCGGGGGCGGCGCGGCGCGGCCGGCGCGGCGCGGCACGGGCTGTGTGTCGCGGGACTGTGGCGAGTGCCGGAGCTAGCGCTACAGCGTGGCGACAGGCATCGTGTGCAAGCGAACAAACCAAACACTACTTCATCGACAGCATTACAAAACTTTACATCGGCTCTCTCCAGATCTAGTCTCGTTAGAAAGGATTAAAAAGCTCAACGGTATCTCGAGTAAAATTTACGAAAAAAGGCATGTAGTAGTGCGTCGGTCGACCGCGCGCCTGTCTCTCTAGTTCGGGGAGAGGGGCGCGGCCGCCGGGAGCTAACTCTTCGAGCATGCGCCACGGCACCGAGAGACCGATTCTAGTGAAGGATTAATAAATTTCATTAGCAAACTCCGCATTCAATCAACCAAGATCGAAACCGTGAGAGGTAGGAAGGCAGGAAGCCGCGTGGAGCGGGGGCGTGAGAGCAGGGTACCTGCGGCGGACGTCCTTGTTGTACCGGCCGCCGTATTTGTTCCGCTGCGCCGCCAGCTCCGTGATCTCGGGGATCCAGCTGGCGAACACAGCCTACGATACACAGCAACACCGTAAGGTGAGTGGCCGCGCCCCCGGCCCGCCCCCGCGCGCCCGCCCCGCCCCGCCCCGCCCGCCCGGCCCGCCCCCTCGCGCACGAGGCTGTGTGCGGTGAGTGTCGTCTGTCTGCGTGTGGCTGTGTGTGGGTGTGCGGGACTGGGGTGCCGTGCCGAGCTACGCTAGCCGTGGAGCGGCGGGAGCCGTGACGGGACTCGTGACCGGGTGCATGCAAAGCCTAAGGATACATACGCTAACTAATCGATGATCAGAACTTAAAAAGAAATCGGTTCGACCGGTACCTAAACTAAAACGGTGGGCATTCGGTATAGACGCTTGGTAGACGCGAGCACGGGCGGGTCGGGTCAGCGCGCCGCGCGGTGCCACTCGCCTCGGGGTTACGACACGCGTAGCCCCGGGGCGAAGTGCCACCCGCCGCACGCCGACGGGCCCGCGCGTGCCCACGAGTAGATAACACAATACATCTGACGGCACTGAGCAAGCTTTCTTAAAGGTGATGATTCCACGTGGGCGCCGGAAGCTCGGGCGGTTCATGCCGAGCGTGGCGCGAGATGAGCCACCTTCACTTTCGCCGACCACTTTATATTATCAAACGGATACCTCTTTCCATGTTCGCGCTTCAGCTCGCCACTGTACTTGGACCTACTTCCTACCAGCTCTATAATTTCGGGAATGCTACTAGCGAACATTGCCTGCAACATACCACGGTGTCGACTGAACATTCAGTCCGACCGCGCGCGGACACCAGCGAGTGGTGCACGACAATGTCCACATTGAGGTCGGAACCTCTCTATGGTGACGCGAGTCGTAAAGTGTAGCCGGTAGCGGAGCGAAATAAAAATAAAAGGAAGTAGTGTGTGTCTACCGGTGATGTGAGCAACTGAACACAGCCAGGCGTGGTGCGGCATGCATCGCGAGTGGGAGGGGTGGGACGCGGCTCCGGGTCGCCGAGGCGGCGGGCGCCACTTGACGCGCTACATGACGCGCTATATGAGGCGACATGGCGACATGACGGACGCGCGACATTACGCGCAACACACGCGCTCGCTCGCGCAACGTATCTCGTTCGGACCAGTCCCCAGTACACTCCGTACTCTAAGCGCGGCGAGACAGATCCTCCGGCACGTTCGTGGTGACTATCACGTAACAAAGCAAAAGAAAAAACAAAAGACACCCATGCAGCCGCTCGAAGAAAAGCGTATTAAAATTGAGTAGTCGGCGATAGTCGGAGGGTAGGCCTCCGAAGCCGGGAAGTTAGAAGATGGCACATGAGGGTGAGGATCCGCCCGGGCGGGGCGCCGCTCGGCGTCTCGCGACCTCATCACAACGTCATGCTCTACACATGGTGCACTATAGTCAGGCTTACAATCATTCAACGAGCTGTGCGATAAACCACTTGTCTAGCAAGTCCCATGTGAACTATATTGTAACCGTTACACTGCAAATGTTTGTTATATTTCCTTTTGCTTTGTTATTAATTTAGCCTCGTACAAGGAACCGCAAGCTTGTCGTAACGACTTTGTAGCCGTGAGAAAGTATCAAACTACTTTATGTTACTCGAAAGTTAAAATATGTTGTGTTCCAAATGACTACAGAGGGAAATTAAGAGACTTGCGTCTCCTTGCAAAGATAACTCAGATATTTGACTTTATATTTCATTTCAATTCATTTTAATTAATTAAGTATTTTATTCATAGAAAGATATAGATAGAGCAGTTGAAAGTGAAACTTACCAAGCCGACGAGGAGAAAAAAAACCAAAAATGTTCTTCCAAGTACTGTGTGACAGAACACGTCACCATAACCTACGGTGGACATGGTGACTATCAGGAAGTATACACACGTCCAATACGAGAGCTTCTGGGCATTCTCGAAGTCTAGTGGATCACCAGAGTTTTCCAGCTGAAACACGACAAGTAAGAATGTCAGATATAGTATGACTGTTGTACCGCAAAGTGGTACAGACATCAACTAGCGGACAGATGAAAAGGCTAAAAATAAAGCCTGGGTCCTACCCCCTAGGGGTATGACCCCTGGTTCTAGAGATCCCAAATCAGGGAAACAATGCTATCAAAAATCTAGAACCGCGAGAGAATAGAATTTAATCTTTAACCTTCTTTCTTCATCTTTAAGCTTCTTTTTAGGTCAGATCTTCAGATAAATGATTATAATTGAAGAATTTGCTTGAATTGAAAGTGACGATGGTTTATTCCACTTTGTTCACCTGGGTGAACAAAGTAGATTTTTAGGTGTCCTCATTTCACCTTGGTGATACGAGTATCTTCAAGGTGAAATTATTCGACATAAGCGGAGGCCTTTGTATACCTTGGAATAGATTCACCCAGGTGTACAAAGACGACTATTTTTTATTCATCTTGTGGACTTTTATTACCTAATTAAAGCATATATGCTATTAAAAACTTTCAAATTAACAGACAACTTAATATTGAAATCAGTTTAATGTTTACTACACAATTTGACTGGATGCGACTTGTCGAGCGAGTGTGTGAATCTATTCCAGACATGGAACCAATTTCAATAACACCATTAGATGTAGTATGATGTAGCGGTTCTTCCGTTCCCGAACTGGAAAACACCGGGACCGGACGGACTGCAGAATTTCTGGCTCAAATGGCTTAGTAGTTCACACACTCGCCTGGTATCACAATTCTAGTCATCCTTAGAGACTGGGTCGCCACCGCAGTCTTTAACAATAGGCATTACCCACCTGCTCCATAAGTCAGGTAGTCCCGCGGAACCCAAGAATTATAGACCGATCACGAGTTTGTCGACGGTCTATAGCTTATAGCTTCTTACATCCATTTTGTGAGCGAAAATTAATACACATTCATAAAAACACCATTATGTCTGTCTCTCAAAATGGATGTAGGAATGGGCCCCGCGGTACTAAGGAGCTACTCCTTCGACTTCCTCTATCGACATGGCCATTAGCCAACAGGTTCGTCAATCCCGCAAGATCTGTCGACATGTTGGATAAATTATAAGAAGGCCTACGACCCGGTGCCACATACATGGCTCCTGAGGGAATTGCACCTCTACGCACCTTCCTTGAGTCGCGTTTGGAGCAATGGAGGACGGTCCTTCGATATCCAGGATGTCGATAGATCCAAGGGAACGATGAGCCCGTATGGATTAAACGGGGAATATTTCAGGGCAACAGTCTGAGTTCACTTTGGTTCTGTCTAGCCCTGAATGCTCTAAGCACATTGCTGGAGGATTCAGGTCTGGTGGCCGGGTCATATATCACCGGCTCATATGGATGATCAGAAACTCTGCCGCCAACAAATTGGAACTACGATTGCGATGGAGCTACTGAAAGTAACTGAAACTTATTTCAGGCGGGAACAAGGTGAGCGCATTCAACGGTTGGGTCATGCCGGTTTATATGTAATCTTTAAATGAACTCTAACCGAACTTTATGCCTTGGATAGGAGAGTCCGTAAACTGACCTCAAACCGAATGCATTACCCACGATCATCGATGAGGAGACTGTATATCCCGCGGAAGGGTAGAGGTCGAGGCTTTTTAAACGCGACGACCCTCCACAACCGCGAGGTGTGCAGTCTCAGAGAATATTTTTTGGAAGCCGAGGTGGGTATGCACCGAGATGTGGTCGCAGTGGACAAGGGACTCACCCCGCTGTCCATGTCTAAAGAGAACTGGCGCAAACCTGTAGTACTTACTACCGGTGACCGCAAGGAAGTAGGCAAAGCAGGGAGCTTCAAGGGCGTATTTTGTACCGTCCTGTTGTATTCAAAATGTTGGTTAAATGCGTTGTTTGTTTATAATTTGTTTTTCTTAGTTTGAAAAAGAAAAAATTGTATATGTATATTTTTATAAATGTTTATGTATATTTTTTGTTTTTATGTATGTGTATATTTTTTTCTTTCCACCTTTTTTTTCTTCTATGTGCACAAATTGTGTAGTAAACATTAAACTGATTTAAATATTAAATTGTCTGTTCATTTGAAAGTTTTTATTAGCATGCTTTATGTGGGTGACAAAAGTCCACAAGATGAATAAAAATATTCGCCTTTGTACACCGGGGTGAATCTATTCCAAGGTTAACAAAGGCCTCCGCTTATGTTGAATTATTCCACCTGGAAGATATCATCTAGGTGAAATTCTTCTAAGATGAGGACACAAAAAAATCAAAGTGGAATAAACCGTGACGATACCCTATAATCGTATCGCGTTTGCATTTGTCTGATATCTCCATTTATTCTCTATTCCATGACTCTCTCAGAGATTTGACAGCAAATTGAAAAATAAAACAGTTTAGTATTGACGGAACACATATAGCTGCGCTGATAGCAAGCAGAAGACGAAATATGTATCCTGGGTACATATATACATAGGAAATTTTGATCTCGGGCCGCTGATACTTATAACGACTGTCAAAGATCTTCAAAAGACTGCCGGGAGTAAGACTTAACGTGCTTTCTGAGGCACGGAGGAAGCTCGGTATGTAATGGGTGGTCACCTATCCAGGGACTAACCTAGGCTATACCTGAAGATCGAACTGAGCGGCTGTTCACACTACCACTGTTCTACATACAATAGAATATTTACTGGGCACTGAGTCACCATTTTCAAAAATCAACTAATCCGTCCGTGATTCACAAACACACAGAGCAATATAATTTGACGTATAACACTTACCAAATGAATAATGCCGGCAGCGGTGAGCCATACTGATATAAATATAGAAACTAATTGCGCCAACCGAATTGAGCTCGATGTTTTTAATATATTGAGGTATTGCAAAATATCAGGCACGGTCATTAAGCGTAGGGCTCTGAGGAATCTCAACCCTGCAAAAGAGACAAACAAGTGTGGTTAGTTCTAATATAAAACATACAAACATATGTACTTAAAGTCGCCAGCGCTACTGTCAAATTTTCTCATTCGATTTTGAACTTAAATTTCAACAATTTATGATTTAAAATCATTTTCATTGGAGAAATTTGGCAGTTTGTGGTAATTTGATGTGCGTGCGACTGTACATTTTATTAGATGTAGGTATTTAGATCACGATGAGCGATAAAGAAACATAAAAAGAAATACTGGTTCCACAATGAGATGGTTGCTGTTTCTAGTTGTATTAATAATTGGCTGTTGTCCGCGACCTTCGCCCGCTTGACATTAATATAAAAATATTAGTTCCCTATTTTTGTTGATAATCGGACTTACAATTTCCATGGTTTAATTTTTTTGCACGGAACCCGAATCCTTTTAAAAAATAAAATTATGAGCCTAAGTTACTCTTTATAATATCAGCTATCTGTCAGTAAAAGTCCCGTCAAAATCGGCCCAGCTGTTTCGAAGATTAGACGGAACAAACAGACAGACAGACAGACAGACCGACTCAAACAAAAATAATAAAACATATATAACTACCTACCGTTTATACTTTCATATGTTTTCAGTAAAAAACTACCCTTAAATTTTATTTATTTGTATAGAAATAGTATAGAGATAACTTTTTCCTATTGATCCAGTCTCTATAGAGAATAAGCAAATGAATCCGAAGTACCAAAAATTTGAAGTCCTTAAAAATTTAAATAAGTTACTGCATCTCATCTCTGAAATTGGTCTCATATTTACTGCACCTCCCGAATTCGGAACTTGCCAACGGAGACCGTTCTAAATGCCTAAAAGATATTTAGGTTCTGGCATTTTCATTTTGAACTCTCACAATGTCATGACGGTATCTAATTAATCAATCTATCGGCCGTTCGCCCTTCTTAAACAGCTGACACACAGATTGCGATTAGAGATTTAAATGGATCCAATATAAGGGTGTGCCAATTAGAATGTTAGACTCAGTTCACGGATCGAATTCTGTGTTAGTAGCCGAGTGCAATAGTGCACTAGTGTGTTTATTGATGACTTTTCTAAAGTGTATGAATTATGCAAAAGAAAAAATACGTTTCCAATATTTTTTGATAATCTAACTGACGGACTAAATAGATTTTTTCAGACAAATACCGTATTAGACTTAAATGACTCAATCGGTGTAACGAAGTTTATAGTTGTTGGATTTCCATGGGACTTTTTTATCGAGTTCTTTCTTCTCCACATGTCTAGAAGTGGAGAAGAAAGTTAAAAAAAAAAATCGTTGAAGATTCGACCACTATAAACTTTGTTCCAAGTTTTTGCCTAATTGCACTCGACTGCCGACGCGATTAGCAGATGTGTATAGTAGACCCATATTTCGCAAGTTTCTGCGGAGACATCGGCCAAGTCTATTGTAAATTAAACCGGAACTAATTCAGCCTTCAGATTTCTACTGATAAATTATTCATTGTTCCAACTTGGGAATTGAAACCAGGACCCGATGCTCAGCAATAGGACTTGCGACCACTTCACCAGGCTTTTTTTTTGGCGATTTATCTTGCGATTATCTCATAGCGGGACAAATGCCTGTTTCTTCCTTTTAGTAGTAAAAAAATTAGAGTTACTCACCTATCCACGTTCTATCCAGGTATATTGATACAAAGGATGGGGGTATCGTGAAATAATCTACAAATGAATACATCTCGAGCATGAACCACAGTTTGTCACTAGCTGCTATAAACTGAAACAGAAATAATACACAAGGTATAATATTCGCATTAAAATCACCACTAATTCAAAATAAATAGTATACAACATAACATAACACCACGCCTGTAATCTCAGAAGAGTTAGGCAGAGGTGTACCTGTTAGTACACTCACATTTCGCCAGTTACGTTTACGTCCCATGTAATAAGGGGTGAGCCTATTACCAACCGGGCACAAATCCAGACTTCGCTGTTGACTTGGCTGCTACTGAGAAATTCCTGATGGAAAAACAATTTGCCCGACCCGAGAATCGAAAACCTAGGACCTCATGCTCTGCATTCGCGTTTCCGACCACTGGATCAACGAGGCCGTCATAACATACACCATAATATCGTTATTAAAATAAATATGGGGTAGAAATATAGGACAAGACTTAATTAAAGAGCCAGAGATATATAAAACCATCTCTTCGCTGTTTGTTTCTTCTTCAGAAAGTTTATCTTTAACGAAACCGTACGACTTGAGAAGTGTATCAAACAATTTCACAACTCGTGAGTTTCTTCCATTTAAATGAGTTTCTCGTCATGTCACACGACATATCAAAAGACGTTTAATGAACACAACAAACTCGAACTCTGGGGAACGGTTAATGAAATCGGAGTAAAAAAGATAAGAAAGTTTCACTTACTCGTATAAAAAAGTAGACCATAAAAAATATGTTAAAGGCAAGGTCGATTTGCTGAGTAATATTTTCGCTCCAATTCTGGCATCGCTCAACCTCTTCACTGAAATCAAACACGCTGTGTATAGCACATGCGCCACTTACTACGACCACAACAGTTAGGTACAGGTTCACTGAAAGCTATTTCACTAGTTTATCACAGCTGACAAATAAACATAAGCTACATATAGGACTATATTCAGCAAACAGTTTCGACCACATTTATTATGAGTATGGACTCACGTATTCCTTGAATTCAGCATTATCAAGATTAGTAAGTTATTAATAATGTTAGCGATGCAATTTATTTTAAGTTTATAGGGAATGTTTTTTACCTGGACGCGTCAATGAAGTAGATGATGAGGGATGCTATACTCAGGATGAACACCAACACTACCTGGAATGGAAAACGATTGGGCTTTTAGTACAACGTAACACGGAGAAAGTACGTCAAGTTGAAATAAATAAATGATGTCCTCGTTCAATTCTTTGGTGCGGGGGTAGAAAGCGTAGCGCTACGAAGGCTACGGTGGCGTAGCCCGTAGCACAGCCTACGCTGTAGGGTCTACGCTGTTCACTTTTCTACTAAGTTTCTTCGAAGTTGAGTATTATGATTTTATTTTCTGTTTTATCCATATTAACGGTTTCATCTGTCAGATAGCGATATAAACAACATTTGGAATAGATAGAATAGAGAATTATGAAAATAGTGTGAGCAACCTACGACGTACTGTTTATTTTGCATAATTTGCTTATCTTGTCTTGATTTTTTTTTAAACTTAATTTTGACAATAAGTGCAAACCTATTACTAAACCTAGCACCTAGGTATTTGATCGAATCGAAATCAATTAACGTTATGAAAGACATTGATGGATGAGCCATTAGCAAAGTAGACATTACTGGGTATCAGTTACATAATATAGACTCTTGATTAATCAACTTTTCATTGTCTATACATAACAGGACATCACGCCTGTAATCCACGAAGAGTTAGGCAGAGGTTGCCTGATAGTACACGCACATTTCGCCAGTTACGTTTAAGTCCCATGTAATAGAGGGCGAGCCTATTGCCATCAATCGGGCACGAATTCAGACCCCATGGCTGCTACTGAGAAATTGCTGATAGCAAAACGCAATAACAATTTGTCCGACCCGGGAATCGAACCCAGGACCGCATGCTCAGCAGTCGCGCTTGCGACCACTAGACCACCGAGGCAGTCGTTGTCTTTACATTCGCATCAAATAATCGTAAAATATAAAACTATTGATATTTCCAAACGCCTAGTTGACGCTTATCGGGACCCAAGGGCTGGCTATTACCTCACTTAGAGGCTTAGCGTTGCCATACCATGAGGCAACGGCGCCAGTCTCTTGGGCACATTACCAGCTGACAGCGTCGAGAAGGATATTTTGATGTTCGTTTTATTATATTATACGATTCTTTAGTAGTGATAGTTACAGGTAATTTAGTTAGTTAGTATGTTGTGCTGTTGACTAGCTGCTTTGGTGCAAACTGTAAGTCTGGCAAGTATAAATTTACACAAACAAATAAATAAAATATGTAGTTATTTTTTTTTTTGACTCATTCCAGCCCAGGTATGTCACGTCTTCTGCGGACAAAATCTGAGCAATCGATTCGAGAAGAAGTTGTTTGTTAGTTTAGTCCAGTTATTTTAGTTTATTTAACCTTTTTTAATTGTAAGAATTAAAAGTAATATTTATGAATCCGCATTCCAGAAACTTGATTTTATCATAAGAGAATATTCGAAGCATTTTATTTTTATTTCTATGATTTGGAATCTCCTAAGTTGGTTCATGACGTGGAGTTTTAATGTTTCTGTTCACAAGGCAAGTTGAGTTTATATCATTTAGAAAACGTAGACCTAATAAATATTCCATTAAAGCAATAAAACTTATACTTCCTCCCTTTCAGGGTTTGCGACAATTAATGGCTGTCTCTCCCACAAACGGCCATAAATTGCTAATAAACTTAATTAGTATTCCAAGGCTTAGGTGCAGACATCCTATGTTAGTACCTAAATCATATTGTATAGTTTATGAGTTCATATATGCTCATTAATATGCATGTTATGGCACGATTAGGGATATGAATCAGCTGTAGTGGGCATCCTTGGCACCCTGAGCTCACCTATTAGTAATGTGATGACTAGTATTACTGCATTCGCGATTTATTTTTCAGCCGACTTCATAAAAGGAGGTGGTTCTATTTTTTATTCACATCGCTTGAGCGGTTTATTTGTTATCTTCTATAATAAATATTTATTCTTCTATGCGGATGATCTGTTAATAACTTTAAGTAAAAATAGAAAATGAATAGGTACTCGACAAGAATTAGTTATAGATACCATCATACCACAACAAAAAGTCTGAAAACAAACTTTTATTTTTCGGTTAGGTACTTTTGTTGCAAAAAAGTTTTTTTTAATGATAAGTGTTACTGCTGGGCTCAGTTCGGTCCATCCGGGTTCTCTCATTAGTTGCCCGGAGTCAAAATCTGAGATTGCCATCAACCGTGCACAGATTTGCTCGCCTCTTATTAAAAGGGACGTTAATAAAACTATCGAATGTAGTTGTACTAAATTAATTAATTAAAATAACCTAAAGTAAATAACCTAGCAACAAACTTAAAAAATGGCGTCAAAAAACTCCTCCTCAACGCTGTCAACTGGTAATGTACCCAAGAGACTGGCGGCGTTGCCACGTTGTATGGCAACGCTAAGCCTTTGGCCAAGGTACTAATAGTTCTAATACTTTCTACTATATACTTACTACTATACTATTCTAATACTTCTATCTATCTTACCCTTTGAGCATAACATGCCTCACGTTAAGTTAGGACAAAACTATATAAACGAAAAGAAAATCCTCCTGTCTTTGAAAATGAAACTTGCACAAAGCGCTACTGTTACACAATCCCCTTGAAACTCTGTTACACAAAGCTCTTCACATCATTAAA
Organism: Eugnorisma glareosa; assembly: GCA_947578425.1. Classification (NCBI taxonomy): domain Eukaryota; kingdom Metazoa; phylum Arthropoda; class Insecta; order Lepidoptera; family Noctuidae; genus Eugnorisma; species Eugnorisma glareosa. The sequence continues at coordinate 17,620,774 of OX387965.1, forward strand.
TACATGAAAATATCCGGATATACAAAGCAGTCAGTAAATTCTGTTCATATTTCCATCTTAAACCGGAAAATGCGACGTATATTGTTTAATAAAAGAGAATATTATAATAAAAACAAGTGAACATCGAATGGATATGGATGTAAATTGGATGCTTCCTTGCGACACTTCGATGCATACAAAAGGATGTTCGGGCAAGGCCGTAAGCATCTATAAATGTTGATGATGTAGAAACTGGGTAGTCGGTGTTCTTGTTAAAGTGATGAATATTTGCATTTATAATGACTTAATGAGATACTGCGGAGTGTATTCCTACTGATCTTTTGTGTCGTTCTTTTTCATTACAGGTAATAATTAAGACTGACTGATGCATTTATATAAATTCCCATTAGATCTACCGTAAATGTAATAGAACAGTAGAACTAATGGGACTTTTTGTTCCCACTAGTTCTTCGATTTTGTACTACCTTGAATCGAAGGACTAGTGGGAAAAAAGTCCCATTAGTTCTACCGTAGAATTGTGTAGTAGAACTAGTGGGAATGATCTAAATATTATACCGATTTGATTATAATTATATCAATAAAGTAAACTAAAGGATGTTGCATGTGTTGTTTTACAAGTTGTTTAATTAAATAGTCTTATTATTTATTTTATCGTAGTAACTCATTTTGCCGTAAAGGTTTTCGCAACATTTTTGACATCGCATTTTTTAAAATCTGCTTTAATATGTTTGTTCTATAAGATACCTATCTTAATTCAAAAGTAAGGACATTACAATATTGCACCAGCATAACATTGCTATCTATAGGTAAAAATACATCAAGTATTGGCCTCCTTACATACATTTACATGAGCTTATCCTGCTGGAAATGCCATATTTACATGGGAATAAATTGCGACCATGTTTCATATCGTAAACTTAGTAAAATATGTAAGCAGGAGTCTGTTGCTTACATAAGTAGGACGACAGATATTTCTATCAAGATACCTTTTTTATGAAAGTAACAAACAAGTTTTATCATGCTGTTCTATTACAGTAGCAAATTATTTGACAGAAGGTCCTAGGAGCTCGTGAAGTATGTATGCGTTGTGTAAATTAAAATCATTTTAAAATCGATATTATCTAAAAAAATTACTAGCGACCCGCCCGGCCTCGCACGGGTGCAGTGTTATACATATAAACCTTCTTCTTGAATCACTCTATCTATTAAAAACCGCATCAAAATCCGTTTCGTAGTTTTAAACATCTATAGCATACATCGGGACAGACAGCGGGAAGCGACTTTGTTTCATACTATGTAGTGATTGATGTACACACTAAATACTTAAAAGGACATTACATTAAGAAAAAAGAGCACAAAAGTACTGCTTTTTTCATGGTTTCTTCCAGCAGACCTGCGAGAGGAATGATGTATTTCAAAAGTAGACACAGTGTGTAGAAAAGACAAAACAGGATAATTTTTATGTTATATTGACCTTGATTTGTTTACGAGTAGCAATAAAATTATGTATAATTATTGCAAACTTTTTTTTTAGTTAAAGTTATTCTATTGACTTGCTGCAAGGTTTGGTGTAAACTGTAAGGGCAGCAAGTATCTGTTTTAATAAATAACAGCTACCCTCTAAAATTCTGGTTTGAAATTCTGCATATGATATGCACAATTAGTATCACGATATACGAAGAAAATTTAAAAAGTAAGCTTTTGAATTACTAATCTCGAAGCAAACATTTACGATTCGATAATCGTTCTACGTTTACTCTGAGCGTTCATGTTCGGCTCACAGTCCTTGAAGGTTTATTTATTCCAGTATTAAAAGATGGATATCGTACTGCATCTAATACATGTTTCATGCCGCGACGAGGTTCATCCCGTAAGAGCAAGAAGCGTGACATGATGCGACGTGACGTGACTGCCAACGTCCATTTTTCTGGATAAATCATGCTGTATTAGCATATGAACAGCTTCCGACATATTGTTTTTACGTCGTAAAACTGAGTATGTTTTTGTTTTTCTCATTTTCCCTGATATGTCATGTAGGTTTTATAGGTCAGTTTATAGGAACATAACTATGGTTGAAGGAAATTATTACCTGAAAAACAGTTTTTATCAACCAAGCTAAGATAGATCTTAGCTTGGTTGATAAGGAGTGGTAATCAGGGAATGTTAAAGTTATTTTGAATTCGAATTGTAGGTAAGATAGCACAAATCCACACGGCTCATGGCTAAGCTACAGCAGCCGGTACGACCGGCCGTTCATTTATACATCAAACGGGTCTCGTTGTATAAATGACCGGCCGTGCGGCTTCGCAGAGCTTCGGAAAGCACTTTAAAGCATTGGTCTCGGCTGTCATTTGTAGATTTGTGACAGTTATTATGGGTATTTGGGTAGTCAGAACCCCGAAAGTAAAACCATGATTACCAGTCTTTCCAGGTGATATCATTTACTCAGTAACTTTGTTTGATATAGGTTAGGCAGACGTGGAAATAGACCAATTAAAGCTTTGATGTTTGTTGAAGACAAAGTCCTTATGGTTATACATGCTTCTTAGATCCAAATTAAAATATAAAAATATTTGATTGTAGGCATCGAGACACGTGTGGTGTTAGTATTACATCTTGTTTACAAACTTAATTAGTAACATGCAGGAACACTGAAAAGAAAAACGTAGAGAGAGAAGAGAGAGAAATCTAAGCAAAGTTAATTATATCAGCCCTTCAAGAGAAAGCTCACCTTGTCTATAGGCAAATGCTAAAAAGGAGAAATAAAGTTCAAAATCAACAAGAACTCTCGAAGTTAAGTCAACGAATTTCACTTAACCATCTTTTCGAGTTGAAAAATGTTCTCTTTAAATAATTTCTGCCATTGCATCAAAGCTTTGAAGTCTAAGAGGCCAAGTTTCAAACTGCATCAACTTGTCACTTAAGTGGTCAGACTTGGCAACTTGCCTTAACTTGGCACTTGGAGAAACTGCCGCTCGCGGGGTACACAACCTCATAAAAGGTTTCAAATTGAATTTTATCGGTAAACATTAGGTTTGAGAGCAACGAACTTTTCACATATTTTTTAGTTTTATTATATTAAAATTGGTCACTCTTAGATAAAAAAAATGGTTTATGTACCTCAGTACATTTGTAATTAACATTTCTTTTTTTATAACACTTTACTTAAATAAATATGTGAAAAAGCTCGTGGCCTTGGCTAAACAATCACAAGCAACAGCCGCTCGGATCAATCTTTTGCCTAGGTTGGATGGGTGACCACCCATTTCATACCGAGTTTATTCCGTGCCTCGGAAAGCACGTTAAGCCGTTGGTCGGTGTAGATCTTTGACAGTCGTTAAAGGTACTAAGTGGTCCGAAAGTCCGACAACCAGTCTTACCAAGGGGTATCGTATTATCCAGTACTAACTGGGTTGTGGAGGTCGCTCTATGTAAAATACTGGTGTTCAGCTGCACGGATGCAGTTAGACAGTGAAGCCGACCCCAGAATCGTTGGGCAAAGGCTAAGCAGAGGATGATGTTATGAAAAAGGTGTTGTTATTTTCACAATTTAAAATATACAATCTTATACCTTAAAAGTAATTGACTATTCGTAGCGTGGTCAGCTGTTCAGCACAACCTTTGTGCCTATTCAGATCCCACTGCTGTGCAAAGGCCTCACCATTCCTTTCCAACTTTGTTCTGAGTGAAGAAAATTTTAATAACTAAAAAACGGCTTTGACAACTAAAAAACGGCTGTTGATATTGGTTTATTATTGTGATTTTTATTAATTTAATTTGTGATAGTGATGGTGTATTTTTCTATTATTTTAATTCGAGTTGTTTTTCTTTTTTTGTTTGTTTAACTTTTTTTTTTGTAACACATTCAGACACAATGTAATCGTTATTGAATAAATGAAATGAAATGCTTCTAACCATCTGTGTTTCCTATATAAAACCTGCCAAACACCTTTTTTACAAGTATATTGAAAAAGCATAAGATTCGTGCGTGGTAACTAACCACACACTTAGGTGAAAAAAACATTGTGACAAAAAATGTATGACCATCAACTCTTGTATAACCTCCTTGCTCGAAAAGGGACATTTACCCAGAATTAGGACAGTTACTGATCGATATTTGAATTCCGAGACAAAAAAAGACAAAGTAGCTATTACTGAATAAGGGGGATGTAAGGAAATGTGTCGAGTTATGGATGTTATTAGATTACAAGGGCCTCGGTGCACGCAGCACGCTAATCTCGTTAGTGGTCGATATCCAATTACGGAAACATTGGCGTGCCAGGCAAGGTTGCCGCCTTGACTTGAGGAACTTATTGAGATTTAAACCGAGCTGAAGGGTGGTGTTCAGACCACCTTGTTTCCCTTGAAGGTAACTTTGGGATTATGAAGGTATGCCAAGGAGATAGCAGCTCAACTTAAATCTTCTATTTAATCGTCAAAGGATAATAATTTCAAGATCTTTGAGTTAAGCTGGAAGCGTCAAGCAAGGTAGCCCGCGAAATTCAATTTTTCTTACGTTTTTTGCAATTTGCAGGTCAGTGTCAGGTTGTATGCTGATGAAAAATGATTGGCACCAGTAACACGTATGTAGTTACAGAATTATAGTAATTAAAATCATCAATACAGCCCTCTAAGTTCATTTAACACTATTCTGTAACTATTTCATGAAAAAGTAATTTCATTTGGCATTGCAAAAAACGTGAGAAAATTTGAATTTCGCAGGCTACCCTGTCGCTTTCACCTTCGCCTTCGCTACCGCGCCTTGATGCAAGTCTTGGTAATTTTTTCTTGGGGTCAGCTGCTAATTCAAGTTCAATAAACAAAACACAACTAGAGCTTCGATATTGAACTATTCTCTTTCCAACCAATTCTTCATTCCTATCGCTGGCCGTGACCCGGTTCAGGGCAAGCATGAACAATAACCATTAAATTTATTTGTAAGCACCATTATGCCTCTATAAATTATGCCTATTTAACTCACAAATGTAGGTTTTTGTTTTTTCCTAAAGAAAGGGAAAATTTCTAAGTGGCAATTATTACGACGTATTAATAGGTCGTTGAACCTCGTATACCGCACTGAAGGCTCATGGGGTTTACAGGCAACATTGTTAAACGATGTAACGAGTTTATTAAATGATTTTGTGGTGGGTGTGTTTATTGCTTGGTGTTATAAATGACTTTCAGTTTAGCTCTAATAAATTAGTGAGTCATACAGGGTGTAACAAGACCTTTAACGAAGCCGTCAACCAAGAATTATGTACATCAAACTAAGTAACTTTACGCTAAAATTATTGCTGGGAAAAGACTTTTTTTGGGGTGAAAAATCACGTTTTACGGTAGGACTCAGTGTAACGCACTCAAAACATTGTGCTGATGGATGGATTGACTAGTACGGGAGTCGTGGAGGTATTTAAAGTAAAAATCTTACATTAAAACATTTATTAAAATTTGGAACTTTAATCCTCAATATCTCCGTAACTAGAAGGCTCCCAGGTATGGTCTAGAAAAAAAATAGCAAACACGGGGAGAACAAGTGCCTTTCAGCTTGGTTAAGGGTTACACTCTTCATACATAGGTGCTGATATACAAAAGGCCTACATATTTTTTTTATAACAATATTGCGGTCGTTCCCAAGCCGCATTTTTGTGCAAACGGCAAGTTACATATTCATACAAAAGTTCTCACGTGAGTTGCGATTATCGTGTCAGTTTAGCTATGGATTTTGAGCACGACTCGACAATTATAATTTTCTTTACCACATTTCTTCGAAACGAATACAAAACACTTTTAATTGGTATTGTGTTAACCTACTTACGATTTACCTGCTCTTATTAGACGAAAATGTTAATATTTTTTTCTGCTACCACAAAAATAAGTATTTCTGATATATATTAAATCCAATACAAACCAGCGGAGCATGCGATTTTTACAGGCCACTGAAAATGCTTCCTTTATCTTAGCGTCTAATGGAAATTTCAACCCGTGTAGGTATCAACGAGCTAAGAAATACGGGGGTGAGTCAGCGGGGTGGAAACTGAATGCTTGGCGTAACGTTATTCGGACTTTTCCATTTCCACCAGAAGTAAGGAAGTATTTAGGAGCATTGTGTACTTAAAGCGAGACGGTAAGCCGCAGTAGAAATGGAATTCAGGAGGTTTTCTTTTTTGCTCGACGATATTACAAGGGGGGTGGAAGCCGAGATGTAAGCCCTTTCTTTTACTTATTTTCATTAGGGATAAACAAATGGGGTGACGAAAAGTCGTTATTTTTTTTAATTAAAGGTACCGAATTTTATAAATCGTTAGTAGTTTACGTCTGGTGTCTAGGTAGTGTAGGTTATACATACATACATTTATAAGAGAATATAGTCTGAATGATTTGGCATAGATCTTGAGGATTCAAGCGCAATTGTTAGATTTAAACAACCTTCTAAGTTTCTGTTGTCAGTATTAGGTACGAAAACAGATATAGATAACACAAGAGCACCTACTTCAGGCGCCCCGGCTTAAGCATTTTATGCTTAACGTGGCTACTGTCACAGCAAGCTAATTAGTTTTAAACAACAACGTTACAACTCAAGAACCTAATTCTAGACATTTAAAGAACAAAAACGTAGTCTAATTTGCATGGTAACTAAATAGTGCTTATGACGTCATAGTAGGTAGTAAAAAAATGGCACGCCTAGTTTTCATATATGATATGATACGATACTTAATTGTGATATCTAGGCATATCAATATCTATGGCCACGAAGTAAAAACAGAACTGTAACATCACGTAACGCCACAGCGTAGCACCGATGTCTTTTAGTGAAAAAGTTCTAATATTATAAGGAGGAAAATGTGGTAACCCGGATGCACAAATTGCTTATTTGGCGCTGACAAAAATGTTGAGTGAGAGGCTCACTGGAGGATTAATGAATGTGATAAGAAAAATTATGTAAGGACAGCTTGGGAGGGATGAAAATATTTTCCTCGAGGAAGAAGTTCTTTCTTTATTTTACAGATTTTCAACTTGCAGTGTAAAGAGATGTAGATGTGAAGAATAGTACTCGCTACTGAAGTATACTTCCTTGGTCTAGTGGTCGCAAGCGTGACTGCTGAGCATGATTTCCTGGACTCAATTCCCAAGTCGGGCAAAGAGAGGGTTTTTCCTTCAGGAATTTCTCAGTAGCAGCCACGGAGCCTGGATTTGTGCCCGGTTGACGGCAATAGGCTCGCCTCCTATTACGGAACTTAAACAGAACTACACATAAACGACAACATAAGTGACAACTCACGGGATATCTTCCGTGATTGTCTTTAATTTTGAGCTCCCGATATTTCCCCCGTTTCCCCGTATTATCCCGGATCCCGTAAACCGTGAAAGTTTGAAACAGTGTTTAAACAGAGCAACCGAAATATGGGTGTACTATTAGGTATACCTCTGTCTAACCCTCCGGGATAACAAGCGCAATGTTATGTTACGCTACTGACGGCGGCAAACTCGTAGCCAAGTTCTGGGCTGCCTCAATTTAGATTGCCATGGACACGCTAAGAGGACTACACCACTTTTTTTTTTTTCGGATGTGAAATCGTCAAATAACTCCTCCCGCTCTGGGCTGAGCAGGAGGGAGTGTAGACTTTTACTGACTAAAACCCATCCATATTCCTTCATCGCCCTTTGTGTTCCGGGGCCACGTATCTCTTTCGAACAGTCCCGCAGCCCCGGAGGACTACACCCCTTGAACGTGAAAAAAAAATCACAAAAATTCAACAAGCCAGTATTTATTTTGGCACATAACCCCGCAAGGCGCGTCGTTTACAACATATCTTGGATATTACGGTCAGAAAAAGCAGTAAAACAACCTCGAACTTTGCTAGCATACCGCTATTTATGTGTAAAGTTCCCTCGCTGCGCTCCGGTGCTCGCAATTAGCCACCAGATAGAACTCTCCTAATGTCCCAGTGACACGCCACTAACTTTCACAAATAAAACCATAAAAAAATATACTGACAAAATTGTTGGGAATGGGACGTATTGTGGGGTTGTTTTAAAACGGCAATTTTTTGTCTGTTAATCACCTGCCTGTCTTTATCCAACTAATTTGGGGTCGCTTTCCAGTCTAACTGGATGCAGCTTAATACCAGTATTTTACATGGAGCGACTGCTCATTTGACACCAGTTACTACAAGGTAATACGGTACCCCTTGGTAAGACTGGTTTTCATACTTTCGGGCCACTGACTACATGTAACGATGATCAAAAAAATCAACAAATGGCAGCCGGGACCAACGGCTTAGCGTGCATTCCGAAGCACGGAGGAAAGTCGGTATGTAATGGGTCACTCATCCACGAACCAACCACAAACACAACGAACAATTTGTTTTGTCTGGTAATGCCACAGAATATTACAAATAAACAAAAAAAAAGACCCCTTGATAACCTCCTCCTTTTGGAAGTCGGTTAAAAATAGGATCCATTTCGTATGTATCGTTCAGTCTTTGAGTAAGTACATACAGTCGTGCCAATCGATAGAACAGTATATTCGGGAGTGCGCGGGAGAGTGACGTGTGGTTATAATTTCTTTTACAATATATGTGACGTAAAGTATCCATAGTTTGAATTCAAGACCTAACAGAATTCAGAAGTGGGATACTTTACGTCACATATATTGTAAAAGAAATTTTCTATAAAAGATTTTCCAAAGAAATCCAAATCCCCACGTTATGATACCGAAGATTTACCTACTCTCGGATTCCAGCTCTTATAACCTACTTGCCAACTCATTTTACAGTCCAATTCCTACGAAGTTCTTATTTCAAAGAACCTTGCTACTACCAAGGATTATCTATCTGGAAAATATAAAGTTCCATAAAAGCTTGGACCTAGATATTTGTCTCAAGAAAGTTTGCCGACCATTGTCGGATCAGATCCGACGATTTGACGACGATCACTTTTCCCGATAACTGACCTTTTTCCGGAAGGCGTCTCGGGAGAAATTCTAGCATTACAGCGGATAGCTACTTGTGTAGAATGATATGTGTGTCTGTGTGAGTGGGGTCTTGCATGAATTGGGTCAGTATTTTATGTGAGTACTTTTCGTATTGATCTCGTTTTGCGCAGATCTTTATGCTTTAGGTGCTTTTATGTTGGGTGGGACAAAACTGTTCGAACTAAACCAATGCTCTGAAGTTAATATCCCTTGAACACATTTTGGAACAAATGCTAGATATCTCTCAAATTATTGTTAGAACAAAACATAAAGAAATAGGGTAAAGCCGCGTTCACCGATAAACCAGTTAGATTGCAGTGAAAACCTAGTAATTTGGCCGTCGGACTGTCAAGTCGTTGGTTCGAACCCAAGATGCTATGCTTTTTCGGATTCATGTGCGTATTGTAAAATTATCACTAGCTTCGGTGAAAGAAAATATCGCGAGGAAACCAGCATGCCTGAGAGATTTCTGTCAGAGGCCCATGGGCAGCATAAAACCTCTGACACCATGTTATACACGACAATACCACACGAAAAAAACGAAAAAGACCGATAAACCTAAGATGCTATGTTTGTGGCTTCCAGAGATTATTGAATACAGCACCGTTCCGTTATACACATAAACCCCCTCCCTATGGTAGAAATCATCAACTATTTGTAAAAATTAAACATTTATCTACATGTACCTATTGTGCCTATCAATTAATATGATGTTCCACATCATGATTGTATCCCGTCTCGATTACGAGTTACTCATGAACAATATTATCGAGCAAACAATTATTTTCTATTTAGTCCATTCTACTGATTGAGTTTTCGTTTCGCAAACTGCAGATCAAAGAGAATACTCGAATCAAGAATATGTTGATCAATTTATATTGAGACAGATGGACGAATCTCTTATTTGATGTTACTGTTCAGTTGATTGTAAAGTATCGGTTTTGATTCACTATTTTTTGCTTAATAAACTCATTCACATTTTCAAAGTGAATACTTAACTTAGGTTTTATTGATCCCTATCTATAATTGTATTCTCGACACTTATTTTGATTTAAAAAAAAATGGTTTTGTGCAATTCCTGAAAATGTTTCAGAATTGTATTTTAATTCAAACTATTTTATAAATAACGAGACAACAGTCTCAAATAATCCTAAGATGATTAATGGAAATATAAGAGTCGAGAATTGTTACAAAAGGAAAGTTTCAGAGCTTCAGTAACGGGGAGATTGAGTTGCAGTCAACAAAGTCCCACAAGTAAACAAAACTAATCATCGTAGTTTGTGGTGATTTATACATATAATGGATAGTTATTATGATGTTGTCAACATTTGTAGTTCGTAATAGAGATATCATTCTGATAGACAACTTGTTGCCATCATTTTAGCAATTTATGCATAAACGCCAGACACTAACGATTCATTTTATGAAACGAGAGTAGTAGTAGTTAATGTTCTGCAAAATGGGGCGCATTAGGCGAAAATCAGGCTTATTTACTGTCAACTAATGTTCATACTGTTACGAAAATTGTGGTCTGCGTGATGTGGTTTACGAAAACAGAATAAAAACATCGACAACGTGATCATTTGCCACGAAACTACTCAAAAATCACGCGTTAAACCGTAGACATTGATGAATTGCCGATAAATGTCGAGTAGGCGAAGATATCGCCAAGCTATAAAAGTGTCAAAGTATTCTTACGAATTAAAATCCACTCGAACGCAGCCGGGCCAGAAATACGAGCGTAATGAAACGTGGACTGGAATTGAAGGCCATAAATCAGGCCACGGCATGGCCCCAGTGTAACGAGGTGTCGCACAGGCTTGATTAGGAATGGGATCCGAAGTGCGGATATTTGCAGATTCGGATATGATAACAGAATGAAAGATATTTCGATAAAGCTAGCGTCAAATAGTCTCAACAAAACTAGTGAGATCTATGCTAGAAAATATTGTATTGTATCCATAATTGTTACACAGCTCTTTTGCAATATTCCTAATTCTATAGGGTCCAACGGTGGTCTTATCACTGAAAGCGATATCTTCCAACTTTATACCACGCGGAATGCAGTAGCCGTAAAATTGAATCAAATATTTCATGCGAACATAAATAACATCCGATTGCCTAATACATGCACAGATCAGTGTATCATCGTAACCAAAGGTGCTGCTAGGTCAAACGATGAATTAGAGTGTCACGACATACGTTACATCTGCAACCAGACACTATACTCTCACGGTGTTGACGACTACTCGCACGTGCTCAGATTAAATGGCACCACTAATTGCCCTAACTAGCTCTATTTAGTGTGTATAATCGGTGTCAGATTGCTTGTTAATATTTGCGAGTATTGTTGATGCACGTTTCACTCATGATAAAACGAACATACAGTAAACGAGTACAAACAAACAGATGGCAGCTCAAAATGTGTATCCGGAAAGAGAGACACTTTAATGACAAACTGGTGCGGCTCTGGAGAGCCATGAATCGTCAAAGGTGGCTCGGGAAGATACTGATCAATGTTGATTCACGACCACTTAAGTTAAAGACCAGAGATGTGTTTTCCAGATCTTAAAGACAACGTTCTGACTATAGGCACAATAAATTAATCTTTATACGCTGCCGAAGCGATTCTCCGTGCTCCCATATCCACAATTAAGTGTTCCTATCACAAACTGCAAAACCTCCGGTATCATATTAAGAAGTACATTGCGACACGAAAAAGATGTAGCCCTAAACGAAAAAAAAAAATTTATAATTTCAAAATAAACTTAATTTCGGACTTTAGTTAGTTTAATTGTTTACAATGTTACTTTTGCAAAAAAAGTTCAATTTTATTTTTCCATTTTTAGTTGTGGAACATTGTAACTAGTAGCATCAACAGCATTCAATATAGATGAAGTATATTAAAGACCCAAAAATATCTCATCTGAACTGGACCATTTTATGGAATGACTCAAAAAAAGATTGCCACGAATTGTGTTCACTAACACCACGTGATAAATAAATCAAAGGACCAAAACTATCGTATCGATAACATAAAAAGACGCAACAATGTAATGAGTTTCGATTTGATACGTTTCCTCCGCTCGCAGGTGTATCCGATAGTTGCGGAACTTGCGGATATGCGACGGCTACATCCCTATCAATGATTAGTGGCTGTTTAGACTCTGTGGAGCTACGTAAGGCTCACAGTAATAGATGTTGGGATTAGTAAAGGTATCGGTTGACTTCCGTATAGGGAGGGACGGCAGGCCTTGTTTATAGTGATGGATGGCACTTTCCCTTATATACGTTGGTCGGGCAGATTGCCAAAAGATAGTGTAGAATTTGAACTTTGCCATGGGTGAGTTTGTAAAGGTCACATTTTGTAATTTGCCTAAATTCAGCGAACTTGATTGTAAAAGCATGATCATGGTTTTAATTAATTTCGGGTATAGAAAACCTTATGAATGTCTGGTGTGTTTCATAAAAAACCTGGCTGTATTTTTCATTTTAAAATAATTATAATTGTGCTTGGAAACGGTAATCAACTACGAGGGTTTTAACATGGTTTATCTAATTAAAACTTGCCACTGTTTTATAGCTTACCGCATCCCGAGTTCCCGACCCATGGTAATCAATTTTTTTTTTACGTTTCCTTAGGAAAAAATGAAACTCTTAAATCCGATAAACTCCACTCAAGGCTCACCACAGATCGACGCTAGTGTCCAACAAAAATAGATTTACGAGCTTCACTCAACTATTAAGTCATACTGAACAACATTACACGGCCAGTTTTTATAACGTTTTCACAACCAATTAAACAAAACGCACACTTTCGTTTTATGACGCTAAACTCGGCAATCCGGAATCCCGAATGAGCAGAATACAGGTCAACAGTGACCCCGTCCACACGTGTAATGGGTTCCGTTAAAATATTTATAGGTGTATTTTTGCAAGCTCTGTTTTCCACACTCTGGCTGGTCGGCAGATTTAATCGTTTAATACCCTACACTGTGACGATAAGCCAACAGGGGCACGTGGATATTGACAATCTTTTTGTATTTGGTCACAGATTTCCATTAGCTGAAATAACATCGTTTTTCGCTATGTATTTCGAACTGACGTGGCGTGTACAAAACAGGTCAAGGGCTTCCAAATAAATTATAAAGACAGAAGAATAAGGAATAATGAGCCTTCGTCCATAAATTACTTGAGTGTGTTTATAAAGTTGAATGGCGTCTTCATGTCTAAAGTTTTAACGGCGAATGTTAAAATCTGGCACGATACGGAATAATAAATAAAATACGGATTCATAAAACAACATAAACACGAACATGTGTTTTGATGGAAAACCAATAAAATTCGCATCCATTGATAATATTATCTGTCAAAACATTTTTTTTAATAAACGAAGTTCATTTTATAATATATTTTTTAGTAAACAGAAATCTTGGATGAATATAGCTGGACTAAATTTTTACATGAATATCGCAAAGTTTGTAGCTCTACAGCTTGGTTTCTATCATGAAGAAGGAAGAAGCCACACAGGTCGATTTTCAAGGTCAAGCCAAGCTTGGGTGATCATCATTACATACCTAGTTTCCTCCGTGCCTCGGAAAGCACGGTAAGCCATTAGTCCCGACTGTCATTTGTGGATCTTTGACAGTCGTTATAGTTACAGGTAGTTAGTGGCCCAAAAATCTGACAACCAGTCTTACCAAGGGGTACCGTATTACCCAGTACTAACTTGGTTGTGGAGGTCAGATAGGCAGTCGCTCCATGTAAAATACTGATATTCAGCTGCATCCGGTAAGACTTTCCGGAAAGGCTAGCACATCATGATGCTTGGTATTCTATGAAGTACCAAGAACTACAAACCGTTCTTGGTTCAATAGCCGTTAGGAAAATAAGAAAGGCAATTTATAAATAACCTTAACATTTGTCATTCTGGTGGGGGAAACAGTTTTTGTGTCACTATCAAAATAGACCCGTTTCTCCGCGTGCTCATGAAAATCGTCTATATGGACGATTATTTTTAGTTTGATGGTAATTTTAACGTAAACAAACTTGATAATTCTGGATTGAATTAAAGTTATAGTCATAATATACGTTTATATGGACTTACTGTTAGTGATGCAATGATGAAAGACTGACTAAGTGATGAAAGCAATGAAGTGGGTCAAGACAAGATCGAATGTCCGTGATAAATAAAATCGAGGCGAAGACGTACACATTGAAATGTTAGTATTAAGAGAAAATATATAAAAGCTGTGTACAAATTAAACTTATACTGTCAATTACGGGACATCTTCAGTGATTCTGTATTATGCTGGGCATGCCCCAGAACAACACAATCATAGAAGTGTGTCATCCCGTGAGTGACAGTATGAGTTTATTTTGAAACTATGACAACTTGAAACTGTGCTTAAGTACCTACAAATTGTTCTGGAATTAGAATGTTTCATACATGTAAGATCTTAAAAAAAACTTTCTTCGAAAAAAGAACTTTACTTTCGGAAGTCGGTGGCAAAAAGTCAATGAAACAAATAAAGTCACCGACTTCCGAAAGTAAAGTTATTTTAGACTTTATTAGTGTCTTTTTGGAAGTCGGTTTTTTTTTTTTTCGAAGAAAGTTTTTTATTTTACCTATTTGAGTTGTAGTATACACACAAATTCTTGTCACGAAACAATTTTTTAAATTGTAACACGCAGTTATTAAGGAACCATCATGTCATCTACAATTCTACATAAACAGCAGAAGAAAAAGATACATATTTTAGGGAAAAAAACCAAATGGCTGAACCGATTTTGATGAAATTTCTCTGGGACCAATCGGAAAGCTAAATATACTTACACATAAAAAAAAGATTTTTTCATATCGGTTCATAAATAACGGAGTTATCAGGTAACAAAAAAAACAACAACAAAAACAGCCGAATTGAGGAGAACCTCCTCCTTTTTTGAAGAAAGTCGTTTAAAAAACATTTTTTACACGAACTAACACTGCGGCAAAAACGGGATTACTTTCGTCCACGCTTACCTCTTACGGTCAGCATATTGAATAAAAGTTACACATATTCACTTCCACACGTTTCCCCGTACCGTTGAACGGATTTTTACTTTCATGATTTACAACCGCTGTAGGTGGCTATAAGCCGCGGCCCGTCGGCTTGTTTGCCTTTTTGCTTCAAGTATAAAATATAAAACACAGCGAAAGCTTTTTCGGCTTATTCGCTATGACGTAATATTGACGAGAAATTCCGAAAAATATGCCTTGATGAA
Source organism: Eugnorisma glareosa (assembly GCA_947578425.1). Classification (NCBI taxonomy): domain Eukaryota; kingdom Metazoa; phylum Arthropoda; class Insecta; order Lepidoptera; family Noctuidae; genus Eugnorisma; species Eugnorisma glareosa. The sequence continues at coordinate 17,636,012 of OX387965.1, forward strand.
TCTTCAATTTGTTGCTATTTTGAGAAAAAAATATCCGCAGATTAACGTACAGAGAATGGGCTAGAAGCGCATATTGCCCATTAAATTCCGTTCGGGAATTAAAACATACAATAATATCACGCTTGTATTCCCCGAAGGGTTAGGCAAAGATGTACCTAATAGTACATCCACATTTCGCCAGTTAGTTTAAGTCCCATGTAATTGGGGGCGAGCTTATTGCCATCAACCGGACGCTAGTGAAACTCCGTGGCTGCTACTGAGAAATTCCTGATGGAAAAAACCAATGACACTTTGCCCGATCTGGGAATCGAACCCAGGTCTTCATGCTCAGAAGTCGCGCTTGCGACTACTAGGCCAATGAGGCAGTCTAGGGAATAAAAACACGCGGGTAACTAAACAATTCGGGAACAAAAAAGAAACATTAACAAAAATTCTGAAATTTGTACAAGTCGGAATTGCAATTTTCAGGAAGTGTGGGACGAGTGCCATTGTCCTCACATAATGCAACTGTGTGTCTTTTGTTGGCTGCTTCATATGAATGCTGCTCGCTATTCGTATTATGCTAAATACCTTATTTGGGTGTATCTTTATTGTTGTTTTCAGTTGCTTTTATATTTATAATGTTGCGTTTCGAAAATATTGTATGAAAATCTGTAGAAATAAATAAATCTGAAGTGTCTGGTTGTAATTTTAAAATAACTGTTTTTTACTGAATGCAAAAAAAGTGTATACGGTAATTTAAAAAAAAAACTTATTTTTTTATTTGTTTCTGTCTGTGTATCGGTCTGTCTGTACGTTCCAGCTAATCTGAGAAACGGCTGGACTGAATTTGACGGGACTTTTACTAACAGATAAAAGGCTTATGCTATTGTGATTTTATTTTGACCTAATGGATGTGTTTATTCTATAGATCCGCCGGCAATTTAATATATTGGGTCAAAATAAAATCATCACTTCACTTTGATCAGTGTTTTTTTTGGATATCATTGGTTAGACGTACTGAACGCTGTGTTAAAATTTGTCCACCTATTTTAATGGGACCTTATTTAGCGTTACATACATCGGCACACTTTGGTTTCACTCCTTAGATACTTTAGTATGGTGGCTCACCAATGATGTTAAAGCGACATGTTATATTACTAAAGTGTTCAGATGTTTTTGAAGCTGACTGTACCACTACATCTACAGGGGACAAGAAAACTAATATATTAAGAGGGACAATGACAAGTATGACCACCAATACAAGCGATTCTCACTGGTCATATAAGTACATAGGCCTAGATGGGTACTTATAAAACGTCGACAAAAAGGTGCACGGTTCGGGTTGGTCGTTTTCTATGCAGAAGAACCAGCAAGAAACTCCATGGTTACACTTTTCAAATCATTTGCTGTTACAATATTATCATGTTACCGCATTAGTACTTAAGTATGGGGTGTGTGTTATTTTTATCCTGTTCCCGTTACATCACGGGCATTATCAAACAACAAATATCTTCCATTTACACTCAAAGCTATTATTAAAGCTACATTTGCGACAACATCTCAGCATCGTGTTTGATATTTTCGATCCCAAACACCGAGCGATCCCTGAATCAATTGCATTATTGACAATGCTTTTACCGGGAATTCAATAGCGAAATCGTGGAGTCTGCATCTTCTACACGATTCCTATACGTAAGTACTATATAGAGGTCAGTAATCTTTTGAAATAGGTACATGGATTTCTTTTAGCAACGTTTTCTTCATTCTTTTTAATTATCATTAAGTTTATCCAGGGGCCTTAGTCTGCTATTGCAATAGTGTCAGAATGGTCTATCATTGATTTAATAAGGCCCCGCGCAGACGAATTACCCTTTGTACGCACGTCAAACGAGTTTCGAACGCGCTTCAATACGCCGTGGGCTAGGGGCCTTATTAAATCAATGATAGACCATTCTGACACTATTGCAATAGCAGACTAAGGCCCCTGGACTCTCGTTGGTCGCGGGTGGTCGCAAGCGCGACTGCTGAGCATGAGGTTCTGTGTTCAATTCCCGGGTCGAGCAAAGTGTCACTGGGTTCTTCCACAAGTAATTTATCAGTAGCAGCCACGGATACTGGATTTGTGCCTGGTTGATGGCAATAGGCTCGCCCTCTAAAACATGGGACTTAAACATAATTGGCGAAATGTGGGCGTACTATTAGGTACACCTCTGCCTTACCTTTCGAGGATTAAAGGCGTAATTTTATGTATTTATGTAGGTACGGGTCATAATTTCAACAGTTTTATCTCTAAACTAGCTGTTGCTCGCGGCTCTTCGATTGCGTTTCTGTCGGAAATTATCCCACGGGCACGTAGGAAATATACTCGGGGATAATGTAGCTTCCTATTAGTGAAAGAATTTTCAAAATCGGTTCAGTAGATCCAGAGATTACCCCCTACATACAAACTTACAAATTTTACGTCTTTATAATATTAGAATAGACTACGTATTTTCATGATTCAGCTTATGTAACTCTGACTGAAAGTGAGCTCACCTGGGCATTGCCCACGTAAACTTGTTAATTACATGCTCATCTACACTTGTAGCCAACCAAAAGAAAACAATTATTTCGTTAACAGCTCCAGTAAACATTTTCAGAGCGTTTTGACATTTGCACTACATTTGTTATGGAAGTTTATATTTTAGAACGATGTTAGTAGTTTTGTAATCTAAACAAATACTCTGAAGAAAGGTCTGTTCCCCGCAAATATTTAGAAGAGTTATCCAATTATTATTTAAGATAAAACTATGACATGAAGATTATGATGGTTTTTAGTTACATTGGTTGCATGGGGATTTGTGATTCTTTTATCTTTTGGACAATGATTCAATTATATTTTTTATTCCCCAACATACTTGGGAAATAACCAGGCAAATGATGATCTATATTACTTCACTGCTTTTAAAAACTCAAGATGTTTGTGTTTTCTCTTATCTATTAAAACATATTAGTAGCTAAATTATTAACTGGTATTAAAATTATGCTCACAGTAGATACAGAAACATAAAAACAAGGAAAAATCGGTTTCATTTGACCTGACACAGAAACAAGTGAATAAAACCGTTCCTACCAAAATCGAAGAAAAAACGACATCAAATAGAGTATTTTTTGGGATGTCAATAAAGTCTAAAGTCGCGTATCCAATTATACTGAAGCAATAACGAGGCGATGTCGCGCTCTGTGACACGACGGTTTCAAATATAGCTCGGTAAATATAGAATGTACGTGGTACGGGTTAGCCGACTTTTGGATTTGATGATACGCAGAGTATCTCCTATTGATTTATTAGTCACAATGGCAATCACTGTCGTGAAAATGTTAATGAGGATGGAGCTGGCATTAAATTTGATGGTACAGATGTTAATGATATTAATAAAAGATTAGATATTGAAAACAACAAGAAAAGATGGCCAATATTGAGAATACACTGTCGAATTTAGCATATTACTATTTTGGTGCAGCCGTGAGGCGCATATTTCTGTTTTTCTTTTTCTTTTTTTCCGTGTATCTTCTCTGTGTATCTTTCAGAATACCAATGTAATTATGTAAAGTAATTTATTTAGTGCAGACTCAGACACATCTTAGTATGTACTAAATAAATATATATTTCATTTCTTTCTTGCGACTAAACTTTTTATCAACTAAAACGAAAAATTTAGTTCTACAAAACCATGTGATTTCATTATTGAGTGAACACTATGAATGATCTTTAGTCTAGTCCTAGATATACTTATTCATTGCATTATGTTGCAGTGTATTGCATGCTACAGTTCAGGTCATGTGCATTTAATTTCAGCGATGTGATAAATAGCTTAATATTATGTGAGAGTAGCGGTTGCAGTTAACGAGTTAACACTGTTGTTAATTGGAAGCTTATTTCAATTATAGGTTGTGTTAATATCAGATATGGTGGTCGGATCAGTTGCATGTTACAGTTATTGTTATTGTCATAATTATGTGGTTGCAATTTTGTTGATTATATTGTGGATAACTCATGTCAAGCGAATGGCTGCCATCATTTCAGTCACTGAATAGGCCACTGACCTTCATAAATTGTCTGAAATGACACAGCGGTTGAAATGAGTTCGACAATGTGACAAACTCGTGATGTATGGATGATATGGCTAGAAAGGAGGTGACTACTGAGATGACGAGTAATAGAGAAGTATGGAAGAAGAAGACACTGCTGACACTGCTGCGCCGACCACAATAAATTGGAAGAAGGGCAGGCGAATGATGATAATGAATGTGACAAACTCATGTCAATTGCTATAATTGGCTCATTTTGGTCTTGATTTCCCTTTAAATAACCGCGAGTAGAGAAATGAAACAGCCGGCTTATGCAAAGTTATAAATTCGTCCCCTATTTGACATGAAACTCGTGTTAATATCCACAAAAACAAGCGACAAAATACCATGGTATTTAGTTCTATTAGTAGAACCAACATCATTGCCCTTGAAGACCACTTTATAATAAGCCTATGATTACTTTCTTAGCGAATTCCCTGCGTGTTATCGTAATGGATCTGCGAAAAACAAATGCGGATGAGGAGGAAATAACATCTTGTATTTATTGGGGCTCCATAAGGAAGGTGGGAAACCGAGTATTCTGGCTCAATTTGGAAAATTTAAGCAGTAAATTGCCATAACCCGAAAGTTCTTAGTTGGTGTCTCAAAAGAGTTATTTTTCGGATATTATTCGATTAGATGACGAGTAATAGAGAAGTATGGAAAAAGAAGACATGCTGCACCGACCACAAAAAAATTGGGATAAGGGCAGGAGAATGATGATGATGATGGTGATGATGATGATGATGATTATTAGATTAGATTAGAACTTGGTCAAAAAGTAAAAGAGCTAAGTTTTGAAGAAGTAAAGAACTATGGGCTTTATCTCGCAAATGTTTCAGTGGTGTTACTAAGATTACTAATCTAATGTGCTTTAGACATGCTCAAAAGATCATAAAACCCAAACGTGCTGAAGTGTGACACGTTTCCTGTCATCCTAATTGTTTACCTAGAACATGCAGGGTGACTGACACTAGATCAATATTGGACTTAGTCAGTGTGGTGTGGGTGTGTCACTCACGCCGACAGTGGGAATGACCTTTTATGATTACGTCACCTGTGCCAAACTTTCAACAATGTCGCCAAATCTGAGGTTTGAGCGTACGTTGACGTGATTATACGTATTGTTTGTTTGTCGTTTCAAGATTGTTTAACTAGTTCCTTTGTATTATACAATGTGTATACGAACCATTCACGAAGCCGTCAACCAAGTATTCTGTACATCAAATTAAGTTAGGCAAAAATTGTTTCCGGGAAAAGACTTTTTTCTTGTGGGTTAAAAATCGCGTTTTACGGTAGCACTGAATGTAAGGCACTCAAAAATTTGTGGTGATGGCTGCATTACGGGGGTCAAGGAGGTGTTTAAAATAAAATTATAACATTAAAAACATGTATTAAAAATCCGGCCAAGTGCGAGTCGTACTCACACGCACACAGGGTTCCGTAGCATCAAGCAATATAGGTAATAAAAATATTTTGAAGGCTCATTCGTATGTTGTATTGTTTTAAATTCAACAGCAAACTAAATTTGTTGTTCATAGTATGTTAATGAAAAACAAAGTTACTGCTGCAGTTTGATGAAGAAGTCCCAAAAAGAAACATCAAATCTTATTCAAACCAATTATGGTTGAAATTTTTATTTACGTTCTACAATCCTAAATTTTTTTCAAAATTTTCCACCTCTTACTTTAGAAATTAGGGGGCGACAAACATTTTACCACTTTGTAAGTGTATCATTCAAACGTCGTGGTTTTAGGAACCTCAATGTCATTTTTAAAGACCTATGTATAGGCAGGCTTGATAAACAAAATATTTTTTAGTTTAATCTTTTTTTTTTTGTTTAGAAATCGTAAAGGGGTTCACAGAATACATCTACCTACTAAGTTTCGACTGCGTAGTTCTAGTAGTTTCGGAATAAAGTGGCTGACATGGCGAATCTATAAGGGTTTCGTTTTTTGCCATTAGGCTGCGGAACCCTAAAAAAAGAGAAAGAGTTGGAACTTTGACCCCAAATATCTCCGTAACAAGAAGGGGTGTACGAAGGCCAAGAACAAAAAAAAATATCGCAATGACGACAGGGAGAACAAATGACTTTACACCTATTTATAGTTATTACCTTTTAGTAATCTGAACAGCACAATTGAAGCACCGAAATGACCCGAAGTAACCCAATGTGTAATAAGAAAAATACAATTATGTGTCAAATTCTCCATTTCAACAATGCTGTTTTATGAAAATTGCCTTGTCCAAATCAGTTTCTGCCAATTTGGTTATGGAAACTGTTTTATATCCAGTTACGACGAATTTAATTCACCTGTCCATCAAAATATTTTCACCGAAGCGGAGGTATTTGTAGTAACCAGGCCACGGGATGTGACATTCTGGGAACGACAATAGTTTCCCTAATTTTGCGAGGCAGACAGCGTCGGATAACTCAATAAAAATAGCTCGGAACAGTGGCCTATACATTCTGGTCTAGACAATAAACTGAGTAAGACAACGCAGACGTAATTTGGATTTATTTCCATACGAGGACAGTCTTGTTAGAATTTTTCCCTCCTAAAGTATGGTATATATAAAAATATGGGATGAAAATGGAGAAATGTACCTACTAGTATTATTGTTTATGTGTCTATTTGTCTTTGTAAATGAGACAGAGATGCTGTGGTTTGCTATAAAAATACGTAGTTATGTGGAATGTGGATAAAGTAAACGATTCTTAAGTTGAGTTCAGTTGCAGAAACGACCTCGATTTATTTTGGGGAATAAGTAAGACACTAGAAAATATTTTACAATTCTGCATACATGAACACGGAAGTAGATTTTTAGGTAGAGGTAGAGGTATCTCGTATGTATATAGAGATCAACATCTCTATATACATCACGATCACAACATCTCTATATTCATCAACGAATAGAGTGAATAAAATTGTATGTCGCTTCGTTTTCAATGATAGGCAATAAACCCCTAAGTAATGTGTTGAGCAATAATAACGTTTAGGGGCACACGTTATTGCTCTACGTGACACAAAGTCGTAGCAACACATCCCCCTTATAGGCAGGGAGCATGGCAACTCATAACAAAATATTTGGCAACATCCGATAATACATATTTAGTACCTAAGCGAATATAAACTAGTTATGAATAATACATGCATGCATATTGCTATTACTATTGTTTTCCTAAACGGATTAAAGAGTGCTGATTTCTGAAGGACTTCTTAAGAATACTTAGGTGTTTGTCAATACATGATCGATGGTTTGAAAATTAATTAGTATGTTATGTTGATTTCGTAGCACGATGCTTACTTTCGCACTATGACTACTTTTTTGGATTTTCAGGTAATGGGTAGCACAATGCCAACATTTTGAAACCACCATACACATATAAAGGGTGTAACAAGACCCTTCACGAAGCCGAAAGGCACTTGTTCTCCCCGTCATTGCGATATTTTTTTTGGTCTAGACCATACCTGGGAACCTAATAGTTACGGAGATATTGGGGGTGAAAGTTCGAACTTTTTCACAAGTTTTTTTTTAAATACGTGTTTTTAATGTAAGATTTTTACTTTAAACACCTCCACAACCCCCATACCATTCAATCCATTCATCAGCACAATGCTTTGAGGGCGTTACATTGAGTCCTAACGTAAAACGTGATTTTTCACCCCAAAAAAATAAATCGTTTCTCAGAAATATTTTTTGCGTACATAATGCTTGGTTGACGGCTTCCTGAAGCCTCCTCCTGTTACACCCTGTATACACATTGATTATATTCTATATTTTAACGCCATCATCTTCCACTTATGTTGGGGTCGGTTTTCAGTCTAACCGGATGTAGCTGAATACGAGTAATACATGGAGCGACTACCTATCTGACATCCACAACCCAGTTAGTACTTGGTCACACGATACCCTTTGGTAAGACTGGCTGTCAGACTTTTGGGCCACTGACTACCTGTAAGATCTACAATTGACAGCCAAGACTAACGGCTTAGCGGGCTTTCCGAGGCACGGAGGAAACTCGGTATGTAATGGGTGGTCACCCATCCACGAACCAACCTAGGCAAGCGCGGCTTAACCTGAAGATTGACCTAAGCGACTGTTATTATTTAGCTACGAGCTCCTCAATTGATACAAAGAGTTATTAAATTTCTAATAAAAGTCATAACTTCCACTGTCTAGCTCCTGATCTCAGCTCAATCAGTGCCCCATCCCTCAGCCTGTAGTGTGCGATAATCGCTCACAAGTGACGCCATCTGGCGCCCCCTTTCTGACGTCACGAACAGGTCTAATATCTAATGACGTATAAAGACGTCGCACGCAATGACTTAAGTGGTTTCCGAGCTGTGGAAACTGCCAGTCTTCATGTGTGATTTATAGCAACAGCATAAGTAGGTATGTAAGGATCTTAGTGCGCCTCTCATGCATGAGGTTGTGGGTTCAAATCCGGGCAAGTACCAATGTGAGTTTTTCATTTCATATGTACTTTCTAAGTTTATCTTGAACATCACAGACATCGGTAAAGGAAAACATCGTGAGGAAACCTGGACTTATAAAAAAAACTGAAATCGCCAACCCGTCTTGAGCAAGCGTGGTGATCAATGCTCGTGCCTTCTCTGTTGAGAAGAGGCGTTTGCCCAGCAGTGGGACAGTAATAGGCTGATATTATTAATACAGGGTGGTGACGACAATACGAGTAGAGAAAGACCAAATAAACGATGGATGGACTTTGTGAAGGATATGGCTAGAAAGAAGGCGTCTGATGGGATGACAAGTAATAGAGAAGTATTGGAAGAAGAAAATGTGTTGCGCCGACCCCAAATAAACAGGGCTAAGGGCAGGAGAATACTGATGATGATGTCGGCGCCATCCTGTATATGGTATATGTAAATATGTTACAGATAAATATGAGGGTGAAAATAAACATAACATTAACCGACTAAACTATATCTATACTACTATTATAAAGAGGTAAAGTTTGTAAGTTTGTATGTAGGGGTAATCTCTAGATCTACTGAACCGATTTTGAAAATTCTATAATTTACAATATGCCCGTGGGATAATTTCCGACCAAAACGCGAGCGAAGCCGCGGGCAATAGCTATAAATAAATATTTTCACACCCATCTTCACATGTGTGTTCCTACATTTCCAAAGTATGATAGTTTAGTTATATAAATAAACACAAATTGTTAGTCTGTGTCAAATAACGTAATGGTTAGTAGAGGGAAACTTGATGCTAGTTAGTTGGTATATCCTTCAAGTATGAAGAACGAATAACAAGATAAATCTATTCGCTTCTATCAAATAAAGTAATAAGGTCTAAAATGTTAAGTATACCACTCCGTACTTCAACTTAAGTTATTGGTTATTCATTAAGCACGATTTTTTCCTGCTTCTCATCATTTTTTTTCAATATTTCTCAAGAATGTGTGATGTGTTCTTTTTCTTCAACACAGACTATAAAGGGTGTAACAAGACCCTTAACGAAGCCGAAAGGCACTTGTTCTCCCCGTCATTGCGATCATTTTTTTGTTTTAGACCATATCTGGGAACCTTCTAGTTACGGAGATATTGGGGGTCAAAGTTTCAACTTTTTCACGAGTTTTTTTTTTAAATACATGTTTTTAATGTAAGATTTTTGGAGAGACACCTCCACGATCCCCGTATTATTCAATCCATCCATCAGCACAATGTTTTGAGAGCGTTACATTGAGTACTACGGTAAAACTTGATTATTCACCTAAAAAAAAAGTCGTTTCCCAGCAATAATTTTTGCGTAAAGTTACTTAGTTTGATATACCTAATGCTTGGTTGACGGCTTCGTGAAGGGTCCTGTTACACCCTGTAGATACAACTATACGTAACTAGGATGCAAGTTCCCTAATTCACCTGTAATGACACAATGAGTTTCACAGACATGACATTGTCTTTGATTAGGAGTTTCCTGTGCGCAGTCATGCAATATAGGTACATCCAACTTACATTCAAGATAATAACCCGTATTACCGTGTAGCTATTATCAAGTACCTTAGAAACAGGCATTAGGTTGTTGACAAGTGCTTGATATAAATTGCATGGGTATCTAGAATCTTACATAATATAACATGACGCCTGTAATCCCCGACGGGTACGGCAGAGGTGTCTGATAGTATACCCGCTCCGCACGCAAAATATGCGCTTAGACGTGGAGTTGCGGACACCAGCCCGCTATACAATACAATACAATAGTATACCCGCTTTTCGCTAGTTATGTTAAAGTCCCATGTAATTGCCATCAACCGAGCATAAATCTAGACATTGAGAAATTCCTGATAGAAACCCAATAACACTTCGCTCGACCCGGGAGGGCCCCAGTCCTCATCCTCCCAGAACCCACTCGAACCCAGGACCTTATGCTCAGCAGTTGCGCTTGCCACCACTAGACCAGCGATAATTTTACATTACGAGCTTTGACTATCGTAACGTCATGATTGTAACATTTTGAAAGAAAACGTAGAAACCTACGAAATTATAAAAATACCGGCCAAGTGTGAGTTGAACTCGTGCACGAAGGGTTCTGTAGCATTATCTAAAAAGAATATACCAACTATGTATGTATGGGGACACCCTTTAATTTTGAACTTTTTTATTTTTTGGAATTTTTCCTTTATTTTTGCTTTAAGGCCTTGCTTTTTGCCAAATTTCATAATTCTAGGTCAAAGGGAAGTACCCTATAGGTTTTGATTCCCTTGTGAAATCGCATAAAATGCGACATAAACAGTCATACCTTTTAATCGCGTTGACTTACAAGTTTGATTCATTGCTCCAAGGGGTAGCAGACCTAAACATTTGGTATTAATTTCAGCTTGATACCGCCACGCATTTCTGAGAAAAAGGGTCTTGACAGACAGTCAGACGGACAACAAAGTGATGCTATAAGGGTTCCGTTTTGCCGATTGAGATACGGAACCGTAAAAGAAACATAAAATGACGCCTGTGATTCCGGAAGGGTTAGGCAGGGGTTTACATCCATATTTCACCAGTTGTGTTTATGTCTTAAGTGAAAATAAAATATTAAAATGTTCACTGTAAAAAGTATAACCCTGCATCGTTACAGGAATAACTAATTACAAATTAATATTCACAAAACAAACTATAAGTATGCAATTAATTAGCAGTTAGACCAAAACTTTGCCAAACATTAGGCACGTCCTGTGTTGTGAAAGCCCCAAAATACATGCCCATAGACAGAAGTAATTAGGAGCTTAGTATTCTGAAATAACCAATTGATTTTGAAACCTAACTCATTATATTTCAATGACAAGTATGATCAGTTTTTTAATTAGCACTCTTATTAATTACATTTCATTTGGTATAGCACTTAATGTAGAAAAAATAAGTACCTAGAAGAATAGCATAACTTTTTGGCGCCTAATCCACATCCGAAAATTTAAAGTCTGAAATCGCCAACCCGTCTTGAGCAAGCGTGGTGATCAATGCTCGTGCCTTCTCTGTTGAGAAGAGGCCTTTGCCCAACAGTGGGACAGTAATAGGCTGGTATTATTATTATCCTAAAATCATATCCTGAATATGACTAATTTATGCTTATTTTGATCTTGTCATAGAACGAAAACAGTCCTATTATCACTTTCACTTTTTCCGATAGCAAGTCAAAAAGAAAAGATTTTCAAAACATTATTTATCTATGAAAATTGCTGAATCAAAATGTATGAAAATGACTTAACCCCGCGACCAACCAAAAGCGAAGCGAAATCAACCTTGAACCCAATGTTTTAGCAGTAAAGTTGAAAATCTATTACATAAATTTGACAGATGCTTCTAGGCGTCTATACTTGTGTACATCCGGTACCGGCAGTTAATAATAGAAATTGATGGAAGTCAAAAGTAAGATCAAATAATAACTCGGTAAACTGATAAACACATTATTTTGCGAATAGACAACTGCTTAGTTCCTGACAGTGAGTGATCGTGAGTAATGTACCGCGTTCCATGCTCGACTGTAAACATGTTTTCAACGGGCCCTGTAATTCAGTTTTCGAGTAAATAAAAATATTGATGAAAACTTTAATGAACTGTGAATTTTCTTGTAGGTACTTTTTTCGCCAATTTATTTCCAAAGTTAAAAATAGGAGCGTAAACAGTTCAGTTGTCATTTTCAGTTATCTAAAATGACAGGCTTAAATTCATTAAAAATTGGGGATTATTCCCGAGTACTTTAGAACAAAACATTTCAAAACAATAGACTTTTTCAATGTCGGGTTAACTTGTATAACTCTTTGTTAATAATGGGATCAATGAACACACATTAAATAATTTTAACAGAGGACTTTTATTGATTGGGCTCTTGTGAACTTCATCTTCAAAAATTGAAATGTGTGTTCGTAATTTCAAAATAACTGTTTTTTAATAAATGCATATGGAAGTATAAATTCGATCCTTATAACAACAAAAGAAGACTTTTTTAAATGTTTGTCTGTCTGTCTGTTTGTTCCAGCTAATCTCCGAAAGGGCTGGACCGATTTTGACGGCACTTTTATTGGCAGATAGCTGATGCTATAAGGTTATTTATGGTATTTATATTTTACAAACAGGATAATGATGTCGTGCAAAAAAAACCCTTGCAATTGGAAGTAATATTTTTATAATTATTTCACGCGGACGAAGGTAGCGGCAACAGCTATAGTTTCCATAAAACACCATCTTCCTAAGTCAACCAATTAACACAATAACAAGCATTACAATGCAAGAGGATGTGGGTATCGATTGACTAATTATACACGTTTCTATAAGCCAACGCCTCCGCCAATGATACATCAATATTAAAGCGATAGTTTAGCATGCCTTGGTCGGTATCTGTTAGAAACCTCGATAACTAGGCAAGGAGTATTATCACGCAGTTAATGTTCATTTATGCGAGGAGTCGGGACTCTCGCCCATCGAGAGGATATTGATTTTCCTGCTCGTCTTGAGACGAGAGAAAAATCTATTTGAGTTTTGTAGGCGAGAGCCAGGTAAGTGATTTTCGTATTGAAGTTAGAAACGAAAACTCGTCCACAATTAATTTAATTATATCAAAAACAGGTGATTTTATGGAATTATTAAAGTTTCCATTTTTTAAAGGCAAGAGTATTCTTTTTTCTTTTGTATCAACAACAGCAAAAAGATATTCAACATGCGAATCTATATTTATTATCTTGGTAATGTAATTGAGCCTCTACGCGGTATGCGTCACGTAACTTTAGGCTATGCTTAGTGCTAATAGGAGTTCAGCGTTCTAGGTAATTGATAGGTACACAAACTGATGTCACGGTCGATGATTTTACTAATCATCACGAACGCTTAATTGATACCTAGGTTGTACCAACATAGGTCGGATTTTGGAAATGATTGCACCAGCCAATATATGAATAGATTTTGTATGTAATCATGAGTGTTATTGACTTCTGATTTGTTGATTCAAATAAAATAATATTTGTGCAGTGCTGAATTAATTGCACTATTAAAATGTGATATCGCTTTGTTTATTGTTTGTTTATGGGTAACTCATTTGTTTGAAATGCGTCTACTGTAAATTAATTTAATATAACGTTTTCATCAAAGCTTTTCATGGATGCATGTAAAATGTATTTTCTTTCTTCCTTCGTTACAAAATAACATTATATAATTGTACCTAGTTGTAAATTCATGTAATCTATTCCTAAATATTTAAAAGTTTACATGTTTGTTACTCAGTCACGCAAAAACGGCTGAAGGGATTTGGATGAAATTTGACACACAGATAGTTTATAACCTGGTTTAACCTATAGGATGCTTTGTATCCCGGTAAATGATATTCAGACCTAAGACCCAAGTTAGTATTACATTTAAATAAAATCATGCAATTTTTCACAGAACACCAAATTATGCATCGTTAAAATGGCTTTTCGTGTCTGTCTGTGCAGCTTCGAGAACGTTGTTCTTGCGGTTTTCAAACATCATTTAAAGAATTTATTCTGGAACGTTTAATACCTACTAACCTATATATAATAAATATAATACTAATACCAGCCTATTACTGTCCCACTGCTGGACAAAGGAAACTTCCCAAACAGAGAAAGCACGAGCATTCACCACCACGCTTGCTCAAGACGGGTTGGCGATTTCAGACTTACATACATATTATATTCATTATAAATCCAGGTTTCTTCACGATCTTTAATTCACTGATGTCAGTGATGTCCAAGATAAACTTAGAAAATAAATAGTAATTGAAAAAGATACATTGGTACTTGCCCAGATTTGAACCCACAACCTGATGCATGCAACACTAACTTACATGATTTGATAAAGTGATCGCGATGTATTGCCAACTCGTAAAAACCGGACGAAGGAGAGGCGGGTTGCTAGAATCTACTGAAACCCAACGGCATTACACACAGTTGCAAAAAAAACTGAGCAGATGAAATCATGGTAGAAGCATTACCGAAGCAATAGGCAGGCCTCTCCGCTGAATATTAGATTGGATTGCGGTGCATGACGCGGGCATGAAATGTATGGGGATACAGACTGAGAGCTACAGGCAGCAATACCGTGATGCGTGTGGGTTTTAAAGAGATTGAAAAAGCGAATTAATACTGGAAATTGTTGTTTATTCGGATATCGTAACAAACAAATCTACGAAACCGACTGCTGTTTTTTTTTAAGTAACATAACATAACATCACGCTTGTGATTCCCGAAGGGTTAGGCAGAGTTGTACCTACTAGTACATACACATTTTGCGAGTTATGGTCAAGTCCCATGTAAAAGGGGCAGAGCCTATTGCCATCTACCAGGCTCAAATCTAGACTCCGTAGCTGCTGCTGAGAAATTCCCGATGGAAAACCAAATATCACTTTGCCCGACCCGGGAATCGAACCCAGGATCTAATGCTCAGCAGTCGCGGTTGCGACCACTACACCAAAAAGGCAGTCGTTGTTTTTAAGTGTTGTCAAATATTTTACTTTTTCTGTTTTTTTTTGCCGATTTTTGCTATCAGCAAGCAATCTTTACCAACCTATCTCTTCGCCTAACGACACCACAATAACCTACTTTTCATACTCACTCATAAAACACTAGATGGAGCACCTGACATACTCTATTTTGCGCTCCCAATACCGTCACCCACATTACAAGTTGATGTAGTGGATCCAGTCACGTGAAATCAGATTATGATTCAAAACAAATCCAATTTTATAAATAATATCCTCTGTTAATAACTGTGGGGACATTCAGAGACAGCTGTGGTGGCATACTGCCAGAGAGTGTACTATGCCATTTGCCAACGTACGTCTGTGACGTCAGAGGGTCTTTTGTCTCTCTCTAACACCCTGACACGTCATGTGTGCTTGTCATTAAAGTGGGAGTGTCGACAATCTGAGGTTGTTGTATTTATTTTTTTATATTTTATGTATTAATTTTCAAGTTTGTTCGGGAAATGGAACTTTTCAATGGCGAATGTTTTTATTTACATAAATAAAAATGAGGAGTATTATTATTTATATTCTATAAATTTCCTCCAAGCTTCTATCTAACTGATTTGAAGAAGTCGCCAAGCAAATAAAATTTTCAGATTGAAATTTTCAACAATTTAAAATCTTCATCTGTGGCGCCTTTATTCCGACCTTCCTCACTGTTGAAGTGTCTCACCCAACGTTATTTTTAAAACCACTTTCGTTGGTAATTAAAATTCTAAAGCTAGCTGCATATACACACGTGGTGCCTTGTTCTCTCTGCCAACACCGCGAGGCATTCGGCGTGAATGCACGCATGTACCAACGCCAGAGGGAACGGTTCAGAGCAAGTTGTGGTGTCATTCGAGTGCAATGGCTTACTTAATGGTCTCCTAGGCAATGGGCCAAAACGCCATTATTTAAGTCCCGAAAATATGTAACTCGAAAGTTTCATTTTAAAGTACAACTTGGTTTAAAAGATATGGAACGTTAAGACTGCTCGCTGGTGCAGTGGTCGTAAGCGCGACTGCTGTGCAAGAGTTTGGGTTTGATTCCCGGGTTGGCAAAGTGTTAAGTATTGGGTGTTTGTTTCCATTAGGAATTTCTCAGTACCAGCCACCGAGTCTGGATTTGTGCCCGGTTGATGGCAATAGGCTCTCTCCCTATTACAACGGACTTAAAAATAACTGGCGAATAGTGGGTGTACTATTAGGTACACCTCTGCCTAAGCCATCGTGGGTTACAATCGTGATGTTATGTTTTTGTGTGGAACGTTAAGATTATACTTTCTCAGATCTTTTGAAAGAAAAGTACTTTGATGGATATAGAATAGGCATGTATTATACTCCAAATAAACAGATGAAAGCTTTTAGGCTGAAATTGTGTTTGTCGAGGTGTTGGTTTAGCTACAGTACGGGATTAACAACCTACTAAAACTTAGCATATTCGTAAATGCATCATAAGTCACGCGCCTGCCTTAGTCGAGGATATAAACAAAATTATCCCGTAATAATGCGGAACAAAACCTCGACACACCTATCACGAGGATGTGTTCCAAACTATTGCAATTCAAATTATTTTCTAGAAATATTCTGGCTTCACGTATCGCATGACTATCGTAGAAATGGCCTTCACGAAGCAAGAGAATAAGCCCAGTTACAAAGAACCGAATGCGACCAGTTACGGCTGACGTAATGTTGACTGACAGCATTTACCAAAAAACTGTGCTATTTGAAAATCAAGAACCCAACCACGAAGAGAAAAACAAAAATGTAGGTAGTCCTAAAAATTGCCAACAAAAAAATAAAGCTAATACAGGTACCAGCTGCTGTTAGCACCACACCAAACCCTGCTTTTGCGATAAAGGTAGGTCTACAGCAAGGTATTGATTACCTAAAGTAAACAGCTAGCTGCTAAGGCCACATTTCGGGTAAAAGCTTCGCCCTTTGTCCTTCGGCCATCTATTTTTTGACATCGATATCTGATTGCGAAGGGTGCGTCAAATTCACGCTAAGTGAAACGTGATTCTGCTAGACTGTCACTTTAATAGACTCAATATTGTGAAATTGCAAAGAGTGTGTTTAGTTTGAAGCTCTAATGGGTTCCTTGTATAGGCCATTAAATTGCTGCGATCCTTCAACACCTCTCACCCCATTTGCGAGACGGTTAGTGTTTGTATGAGGTCATTAGTGCCGACTCTCCAGGCGCCACTTGCGATCGTCTGATCGATCCCTATAAATGGATAGATACGAGTAGATGCACTTGTATTTTACACTAAATAACTGATTGACTGTATTTACAGTAGAAGACATCATTTAACAAATTGGCAAACTTCAATTATTTCAACATTGGGAAGGGCGTTCTCTAATTGATTTTATTACGTTACAAATAACGTTTTAGACTTCAGCGTATTCTTAAGGTTGTTTTTAGCGACTGACCGACATGGTTCTAAAATAAAATGCCTATTACCTACAAAAGGGACTCGAACTTAAGGGACTTCGCTCTCCAAAAACATGAAAAATAAATGACGTGTACTAACAAGATCTTAAAGCACTTAGGCCAGCCATGGGATGGCGTCGTCTGATAACATTTCAGTGGCACCGACGAGACAAATGTCTAGCCACTAGATTGATCCATCCTAGCCATGTCTCAGGGGTAGGGGCGCTGACGTCATACATCACTGCTGGAGGCATTCCTACTGATACTGACTCCTAACCAATCTCTCAGGGGTAGGGGCGCTGACGTCATACATCACTGCAGGGGCCTTAGTCTGCTATTGCAATAGTGTCAGAATGGTCTATCATTGATTTAATAAGGCCCCGCGCAGACGAATTACCCTTTGTACGCACGTCAAACGAGTTTCGAACGCGCTTCAATACGCCGTGGGCTAGGGGCCTTATTAAATCAATTATAGACCATTCTGAAACTATTGCAATAGCAGACTAAGGCCCCTGGAGGCATTCCTACTGATACTGACTCCTACTTAATCTCTCAGGGGTAGGGGAGATGACGTTACACATCAGCCACATCATCGTCAGATTCAGCGACAATGTGGCTGATTTGCTGGCTATTTTAAAGTAAAGTGGAACAAATGGAGGAGACAGGTCTATTAACATGGGCACGGTTCTTTGTTGCTAACGTAATTATAAATGGCAATGATTTAGAACTGTCGTTTCTAAACGGTTATTGGCTTGGTCTTCATAAAAGTTACGCGGTCTAGTTAATGTTAGTCATTGTTTGATTGATTGATTGAAAAATGACTTTCTTTTACATTATAGAAGTACTTTAATTTACTTCTCCAATCAGTCTTGGTTTTTACTGCTTCACTGACGTTACCGTTATGTTATTCATTATCAGCCAAACCTCTAATCAATTCATTTTATTTATTTGGTGAATTGTTGATTAAGTTATCGCAATTGGAAATCAAAGTTAACCGTTCACTTAAACCCGCTCAAGTACTCAAGTAAACTCCAACTTCAAGTAGATACAAACACAACAGACGGTACCACTGCAGCATACAAACTACTCCACAATACAGAACTACCAATAAATAATATATAAATAATTCAACATCCCCAGCTAAGGCCGTCTACAAACTTAACGACAAACGAACGTTCCTGCGAACGCACAAGTGCTGGCAATCGATAGGCACCGCCCACTGACCTATATAACCGAGATTAGGAAGCGACCAGCTCGCCCGAGATGTCTTGTTTTTGTCTCGTGTCAAGAAGGCTTTATTTCTCAGATAAGGAATAGACGTTCAGAATTGTATGGGTTTAGTACAATGAATTATTTTGGTTGGTTATCCCTCAGTTGGGGATAAAAACAGACGTCTTATCGAGAAGAAAGGATTACTTCAGATGGGTTTGGATGAAATTCGTTCTCAAAGGCCGTTTTATTGTACGAGTACTCCCTGTATTTAACTGCTACTTATATTAACACAGTTTTAGCGTGTATTGGTGGCAGTGTGTCACGCGACGTAGCTAAGGGTGTCCTAAATGGGGAAACCTCAGAAGCCTTGTAACCGCGGCGAGGGGAATGCGGTATTGTGCGCTTCTACTACTTTACCACAGATAAACATACACCTATATAACCCAAGTATCACGATCTGTATGCAAACCAAGCGTGCAATTTTTCGACTACCTTCTAAAAATATATTAATAGGATACTATACAAAATAGACTACGTTTTGTTCTTTAAATGTCAAGAATTAAGAGTTGTACCTCTGTTTTTTAAACAAATTCGCTTGCAGTGATAGTAGTCACATTAAAGCATAAAATGCTTAAGCTGAAGTAGAGAAGTTTTGCATCCTGGTCAAATTCAAAGAGGTATTTATACTAATGATTCTCGACCCGAATCGATGATAAAAAGGGTAGTTTTTGATTTTTTTTACGGAAATCTTTAAGTGTAAACCACCCGTATTAAAACGCTGCCCATCTGTTCCTAGCCCTATAAACGCGCCGTCATACACACAACCGCAAACGTTTATTCCACAGTATAATTATGTACAGTATGGAAACTAGACACCACCAGTATGGACATCCGTAAAAAAACAAAAAACGTACACTTTTTTGTAGATTCGGATTGAGAATCATTAGTATAGATACCTCCTTGAATTTGACCAGGATGCAAAGCGACAGCCTGTATAGGTATATCCACATCTGTATACCTCACCTACATCTAACTTTGTTTAGCATAAAGCCTCTGTCATATGTAATTACTTGCTGCCCTGAATGGATTTATAAATGCTGACAGGTATTTTGCATTCCATTTCCTTTGGAATTTCTTTTGAAAATTGGCGCTTCTTTAGTTGGAAAAGTTTACCTACGAATTCCAATCAAGCCTTGATTTGACTCCGATATTTGAATCATCCGGTAATTATTTACATTATTCGGTCACGGTGTATCGAATTCAATCGATCACCGACATTACTATCTGGCAAAGCGTACCGTATTTGGAGCATTGGTTTACTGGAAGCCAACTGGAGTGGAAATGGTCAAACAGGTGACCCACAAAGCTGCTGTTCAGTGTACAATTTTCACGATGAGCAAGGTTTTCCCCTCTATGCTATACTTACAGTACCTAGACTAGATACATGTGTGGCTAAAGGTAGATACACTAGGTATGTAGCGTGTGTATAGCAGTGGCGAGGGTTCCATACAACTCGATTCCTGACCGACTCGACTTTCCTGACCTTGATTCCTTCCGGCTTCCCTTTGAAAAATGGCACAGTCAGTATTCTATAGACAAATAATATACAGACAGATAATAATAAAATAAAGGTGGAAGAGCAAGGGTAGCCCGCGAAATTAAATTTTCTTACGTTTATTGCAATTTGCAGGTCAGTGTCAAGTTGTGTGTTGATGAAAATATGAATCGCGCTAGTAACACATAAGGAGTTACAAAATTATAATCTTTTAAATCATCAATATAACCCTCAAAGTTCATTTAACCCCATTCAATAACTATTTCATGAAAAAGTTACTCAATGGGTTGTATTGATGATTTGAATGATTATAATTCTGTAACTCCATAAACGTGTTACTGGCGCGATTCATATTTTAATCAACTGACCCTGACCTGCAAATTGCAATAAACGTATGTAAATTTAAATTTCGCGGGCTACCCTTGCGCTTCCACCTTAAATATATGTACTCCGGCTTACCTCTTACAAAAATTGACCTTTCGCTTCTGGTGTATTAGTCAGGGGTAGTATATCCCAACTAGTGCTCTAAAGTGTTGGTACATTCATATCATCATAGATTCCATACTACATGAATCGTTACAATATCTCATTTTATTTATTGTCTGTTACAAACGATAGGATTATAATAACAGAAACTGCTCTTTTCATCAAACTAGCAGGAATTGTAATAAACTAGCTATTTTAAAATGTTCCTTAATATTTCATATTTAGTGGATCCTAGTACGCACATGGACAGTATGCTTGACAGCAAAATATGTACAAATGTACAGAATCTACTCGTACGGAAAAAAGTGAGTTGAGTGCCAAGCGGTTCGCTGTGTATAAAGCATTATTTTCCACTTCCACATTTCAATAAAAATTTAACCCTTTAATATAAAAGCGGTAAGCAAAAAAAAAAACATTTGCAATAAAGTTACCAACCAAGCATTCCCAACAAAACGCTGACACATTTCTTTGAAGATTAAAAATAGCAAAGATATCGCAACGATCCGGTTCTTACCTCCAAAGGGCACGAATCCACAAAAT
Source organism: Eugnorisma glareosa (assembly GCA_947578425.1). Classification (NCBI taxonomy): domain Eukaryota; kingdom Metazoa; phylum Arthropoda; class Insecta; order Lepidoptera; family Noctuidae; genus Eugnorisma; species Eugnorisma glareosa. The sequence continues at coordinate 17,657,310 of OX387965.1, forward strand.
GAAGACATTAACATAAACCGACTATCTTTCATTTTAAAATACATTTGACCTTTACTCAGGAAATCTTGAAAACAGTGGTTCATTTGAATTTGTATAATAATTTTGTTTAGAAGGTGCTATTGTTACCTGGTTGGGGGAAAGGCGACAGTATTTAAAGTCTTAGGATCTGAAGACAGCTAAAATGCAAATGTCTAGAACAATTACAAGATTGAGTTATGTTTCTACCATTTTCACGTAGAACAGGAGGACTTGCAGAGGTATGCCTAATAGTACACCCCCAAATTTCGCCAGTTATAATAAAATTAAGTCCCATGGGGAGCGTGACTATTGCCATCAACCGGGTATAAATCCAGATTCCGTGGCTGCTACTGAGAAATTCCTGATGGAAAAGCCCATTAACACTTTGCTCGACCCGGAATCGAACCTCATGCTTAGCAGTCGGGATTGCGACCACTAGACTAACGAGGCAGAACAGAAAGCCTTGAAAGTTGATATTCGCTGCCACAACAAAAAGGATCAAACAAAACCCCATGAACAGTTGAACCGTTCAAATACATTGCACACGCAGAAATATGGAGCCATTCCCAAATATTGTCCGACTACGTTTACCGATATTGCAAATTCAGACTTTGGCCAAACTTCGAACGAATTTGCCACCGAAATAAAGGCTTTTATCGCCATTGGAATGCGTAATAGCCCGTTGGGGCGGATCGTTCTCATACGTGGGCTATGCTATGGGCTATGTGGCCTCTTTGTTTAGGGCCTGTGATTTTGGCTCTCTCTTGCAGAATAGCCGAGTGATAGATGGCGGAATTTAGGTTATTGATTGATCGCTGAAAGCCCTGGGTGGGGTGAGTGCTTTTGAATATCCCTAGCTACGGAAAAAATGCTTTTAGTTTGAAAACTAAGCGATGACGATAGGTAGAATAATTGCTTTTTTGGTATGATATGTTTGGACATATATATAAACATATATTATCTAAATAATATATTATTAGTAATATATTATTTGGATAATATATGTTTAATAGTGAATTGTACTTTTTTTTCGGATATTTTATGAAATCATCTAATGACTCCTCCCGCTCTGGGCGAAGCAGGAGGGAGTGTCAGACTTTTACTGACTAAAACCCATCCATGTTCCTTCATCGCCCTTTATGTTCCGAGGCCACGGTATCTCTTTCGAACGGTCCAGCCCCGGATAGTATAGGTATATTGTATTACCTACAGTAACAAGACTATACGTGTTTAATAATAATTGCTATAAACAGACTTTCTTTAAAGGTTAACAAGTTTTATTAATAGTGTGTTATGTAGAATAGTCTAAAAATAGCTTTAAATAAATCGAAAACAACATTTTAAATATGAAAGATACCAACTGCACACAATCTATAATTATTATTGCTATGTTTTAATTTGTTCAATTAAATTTAAAGCAAAGTGATGATAAGTAAGTAAAGCATCGAACTTAAGTCAAATTTAACAAAGTCACTTGTTCAGTAACGTTTCATCTTGTCTTAAAATAAACAAAACTCCGAGACACCTCAATTCTCGCAACCTTCCACTCGAGACAAAATCGATTTCAAACAACTCCAGGAATAAACAATAACTGTCGCTCTCGAAAGGTCAGATCACCGACAGTTGACCAAAAATGGCGGCACAAGCGGATATATTTTTAAATAAATACAGAGACAGATGGAGGGCAGGTCTGACGGGGCTACAACAGGAATAGAAGACCCAGTTTGCGATACGGAGGTCGATATTGTATTCGAGTCCATCTGACTTATGTACCGCTTTCGATGCAAGCGACGGGAAATGGCGCCAAGGCTTCTGAAAATGTTAAGGTCACATCTAAATTGGTTGCAAATCTTGTGCCCTACCCTGCGCGGAAAATGCCTTCACGGGGTTATAAATAACTTGCAACCCACCCCTGCTTCGCACGGATATTACAAACGCCAGTTTAGCCCGCGAAAATTTAATTTTCTTATTTTTTGCAATTTGCGTTTTATTTATTCATACAACCCTCTAAGTCCATTTAAACCTTTTCTGTAACTTTTTCATGAAAAAGTCATTCAGTGGGGTTAAATGAACTTAGAGGGTTGTATTGATGATTTTAATGATTATAATTCTGTAACTATATACGTGTTACTGGCGCGACTCATTTTTCATCAACATACAACCTGACACTGACCTGCAAATTGCAAAATACGTAAGAAAATTTAAATTTCGCGGGCTACCCTGGAAGACATCGAGATTTCTTTATGCCACCACATAAAGTAATGTTGATATTAATGTTAATACTTCGGTACTTTGCTAAATGATGGTAAATACCGAGAAACCACATCGTGGTCACACGGACATACCTACACCTTAAGCAACTAATCATCGGCCTGCCTTTTCCAAATAAATTATTTTCAATCACTTCCTCGAAAACTGGCTATCACAGCAAAGAGGCACATGTTTTTCGGGCGGATCGCTAGTTACATAAATTCAAAACTTACTAACATTTTTATTTACGTAATATTCTCGTACAACCATATTTACGAACACATAACATAGCCGAACTAACCTAACATACTCGTCTGTATATGAGCCTTCCCGAAAATGAAGGGAATGCTGCCGCTGACATAAATTCGAATATGTTTGTTGTTTTTCTGTTTTTCCTAGCAATATCGTCACTTTGTTACCCTTTCTACTCGTTCAAAGGATTCCACTTAGGTGAGGTACCTACAGGGTTTGTTCGTACACCCGGCGACACATCACGCTATACAATCCAGTATCCAATCCTCGGTTTGTATGAACTCCCAGTACTATGAGAGATCAGCGTGTACTGGTTTGTACAACTCGGGTGATTGGTCGGGCGGGCGTACGTAAGCGTGTGTATGAAACATGGTTGCATTCTTGGCTGTTTTTATTAGATTAACTCGCAATAAGTTGCGCCTTTTTCCAAGAATGTTAGACAGAAATATCAGAAAGTAAATACATATACCTACTCTTTTTCCTTCGTTCACGTTTATAGACGCATACAAAATACCTAAACTTTTCATGAAAACGCATAATAAGTAGACTTAAGGTGGATGCGCAAGGGTAGCCCACGAAATTTAAATTTTCCTTCGTTTATTCCAATTTGCAGATCAGTGTCAGGTTGTATGTTGATCAAAATATGAATCGCGCCAGTAACACGTATGGAGTTACAGAATTATAATCATTGAAATCATCAAAACAACCCTCCAAGTTCATATAACCCCATTCATTAGCTATTTCATGAAAAAGTCACTCAATGGGGTTAAATGAACTTGGAGGGTTGTATTGATGATTTGAATGATTATAATTCCGTAACTCCATACATGTTACTGGCGCGATTAATATTTTCATCAACATACAACCTGACACTGACCTGCAAATTGCAATAAACGTAAGAAAATTTAAATTTCGCGGGCTACCCTTGCGCTTCCACCTTAAGTACTTATAGGATACTAAGAAATTAAATGAGAAAACTAAAAATAACGCTTCTATTTATACTGAAGTCTATTTTTACTTAGTGAAGAATAGGAAGAATATATTAATTCTTTCTGCGTGGAGGTACTTGGGTGTTCGCCAGAATTCTCACGAAACGTAACCAGTAAGTTGCGTCTTATCCACTAGAATATAAGACATATTCTAGTGGGTAGACTGGTTAGAACTAGAACGTAGCCGGTATAATACCAAAGATGTCGTTCGAGAATATTTCGCTCCATTTCATTCGAGTAGGTACAGCAAAGGAGCTATGAAATTCGCCTTTATTGCTAGGAGATAGAGGCACTGCCGCGCTGTTCAAGTGAAGTTGACGTGCGGTTGACTGTACACCAGACGCCCAGTTTAAAGTTTAATGGGTCACCGTTGAAGGTATTGTGTGCAGTTCTATTTTAGATGCATTTTTGTTGCATGTGCTTTTCTAGCGATAGCATTCAGTTGTGCTAGTGAATGAATGGTGGCATTTTATAGTGGAAAGCTATTGGTTGTTAGTAAAATAGTTTTTAAAAACACACATATTGTTTGTTCTGTTATAAGTGCTGGGTTTTACGAACGAAAGTACAAATTAGGTCATGTCGAACTCAATTAATAGGTATACAGGGTGTAAGGGATAGCCCTCCGCAAACTGATGGGTTGAATGCACTACCTATATCATACTAAGATGACCGGTACAAGAAATTATTTCAGGAACGTTATGGGAATCCAATAAATTTGATTTGTTTTATTTCCTCATACGCAATGTATCGTTACCGTGGCTAAACCCAGGTAGCGAATGGCAAGCGCGACGACGAGTTCGATGAACTGTGTAGCTAGGCAGGAAGTGAACAGCTGATTGCACGCGTCGTTCGTTAGAGTAATTCAACATCCATTGTTGGATTTAGAAATTTAAAAAAAAAAGATTTTCCGGAGAAAAATTCCGGTGGAATATGATTCAAAATAAGGAGCTGAATGCACCCTGTCAGTTTGTGGAGGGCTGTCTGTTATATAATATAATTAATAACCCATACCAAAGGTAAACCAATCAACCCTTAGCTAACCATCCTTGCCCGGAACGGAAGAAATTATCAGTTACCCGTACCTAGCTACCTACCTACATAATTTATTTCATTTGGCTTCCAATAAAAATCAATACAATACGGTGACGTGGCGAGGTGTAATGTGTAACCTTATTAAATATATAAAAGACTGCAGTGGCGTGTGTTTATCATAAATAAATAGGTATCGTCCACACAAGGACAAGTGTGGGTTGTCACGCGATGTCCCCAGCTCGAGGGTAGTTTTGAATAAGAAAACGAAAGTAAATTGTTTTAGTTTGTGGTCAAGAGGTGTTACGCGAATGGATTACATAAAAGGAAGTGTGAAAGTGGCGCCGGTGACTGAAATGTTGTGTGGTAATCGGTTGTCGTGGTATGGACTTGTGATGCGGAGGAATGAGGAGAATGTATTGAGGAAAATGTTGAGTGTGAATGTAGATGGCTATAAGAGTAGAGGAAGACCAAAGAAACGATGGATGGACTGTGTGAAGGATGATATGGCTAGAAAGGAGGTGACTGCTGAGATGATAAGTAATAGAGAAGTATATGGAAGACTAGCTGTTGCCCGCGACCTTCGTTCGCGTTATTTGAAATTATTTTTATTTATCAATTTCAAGGGTTTTAATATTTTTGCACGGAACCCAAATTATTTTTCTAAAATAAAAGTAGCCTATGTTAGACCTTATGACATCAGCTATCTGCCAGTAAAGTCCCGTCAAAATCGGTCCAGCCGTTTCGGAGATTAGCCGGAAAAGACCGAAAAAAAAGAAGTGTTTTTGTTAAAGTATCGTATATACTTCCACATGCATTCAGTAAAAATAGCTGTTATTTTGATATTATAAACACTCATTTCAATTTTATTTATTTGTATAGAAGACATGCTGCGCCGACTCCACATAAATTTGATGACTATGAAATAACATTGATTTAGACCAATGTCAAAACAAACTCATACATAGTTATTTATGCCAAAAAGGTATTGTGATTCAATGAACCGACGAAAGAAAAAACTAAGCAAAAACAAGTTAGTACGCATGCGCTGTACTTACAAGGATAGACTCTTAATAACTTGGTAACTTAGATTTTTTGTTGTAAGACAATTTCGTGGTCACACTGTAAATGTAAAGATGGACGATAGATTGCTGACTGCTGTATAAAACTCCAAAAATAAATATTAAAAAAAAACCGTATCAACCGAAGCTTAACGATAATCTATCTAGCTATCGTATCATGAAAAACTTGGACTGTCACTTCTAAGTACTTACTACAACGATTTTTTTTTTTTGCGAACCAACATAATTAAATCTAGGTAGAAATGATCTAAAACAAAACTAAAAGTTCTTTAGTTAAAAAGCGAAATAATTTGCCGCAACCGGCAACAGTTAAAAACACTGAACTGAGTTGGTTTTTATGCTTAAGCATATAATCATTTGCATAAGTAAACTTAGAATTTTTGTTCTATCTTCTACCATTTTTTGCTGTTTTCCAAATACGAATTGAATCTTCTTCGTGAGTTTGTCAATTAGAATATTGTTTATAATCCCAGCAGTACGTGAAAGCTATTTACCGACAAGTGACGTCACAAGCCCCCCACTTCGATTATTTGATGCGATACATTTACTTACTTCATTTTTTATTGATTTTATAAAAAAATACGTTTCCAACATTTTTCGATAATCTAACTGACGGACTAAATAGAACCATTTTTTTTTTTTAAACACTATTGGAGTACGATAGACTTTGGGAAGATTTTCACTACATAGTATAAAACAAAGTCGCTTCCTGACTGTCCCTAATTCCCTATGTATGCTTAGACCTTTAAAACTACGCAACGGATTTTGATGCGGTTTTTTTTTAATAGATAGAGTGATTCAAGAAGAAGGTTTCTAAGTACACTGTACCCGTGCGAAGCCGGGGCGGGTCTCTAGTGTTTAATAATGTCAGTCAGCAGTCTGAGCTTTCATGTATATTCTAACTTGAAACAGCCAACAACATGTTAAGATATCTACCTCCTTCCGTTCTAATCACTTTCAATCATCCTCATAACACAACGAGTTCAAAAGTCCGCGTCATTCGAATAATTTAGCCTCAATCTTCACAAAATACCCTACAGTCTTCACATAGACAGATACGACTGGATAAGGAAAACGTTTAAACGACGCCATATCCCCTGCACGCACACCATTACCCCGAAATTCTTTGTGTAGTAATGAGGCATGAGACAAAACGCATCAATGGATAGCGAAAGGGAAAACGTACTTGAACTACAGGGCGGAGCGCATCGATAAAGGAAAGTGGGTCACGGTCTGCCATCGCGTGGTGCCCGGACTCCGGGCCGGGCCGGGTGGAGCTGTACCGGGACCGTAAGGCCCGGTTTGTACGGGCACGAGCGGAACGGAGATGAGTCGTGCGGGAATCGACCAATAACATTGGCTGAAATTCACATCGCGTCTCTCTTACACACTCCGTTCCGCTCCGTTTGTCTCCGCTTCAGTGAAAACCGGGCCTAAAGTAACAGAAGTAATGCTAGAGCGTGTTGGAGTATACTTAGTAGACGCTCGTGTGATTACGCTTTACGATTAGGTTTAATTTGGGGGTTTTCGGGGTTTACTGTTACTTGTGGTTACAGTAACATGTTTCTCGGTTTTATACTCGCCGTCTATCATAATTTTACGCATTGCTAGTTAATTACTTTTAAAAAGAAAAGAAAGGTCGTTTAATTCATAGCCTTGGAATTTAATAATGAACCCAGAAAGGCAAGTAAGGTATACAGGCTGGCTGGGACACCGAAGCGAACGGTTCTGAGCGCCATCGTTCTGAGCGCCCCACATAGATTTAAAAAAAAAAACCCGTTGTTTCCGACAAAAATGCAATACCTATAGGTCAAAATTATGGAACAGCTGTTATTTAAAAAAAAAACCGATGAATAATTTCTATGTGTGGCTTAGAATGATAGACTGAATACGTGGTATCCGTCTTCCCGTCAGTGTCCTTCCACCTCGTATAGTTATATTTTCTGGTACAGTAAGCAACATCAAAAATTTCGTAGCACCAGATTTCTGATCACCAATACATTTATCATCTTATATCCCGCGGGAACTATCTGTTTGTCGTGATCGTGATTCAAGCAGGCTTTTTGTGAAATATTTTCAGTACAAAGATTCATTGTGATCCGTAGTACGTGAGTAAGTTACATGATGACCAATATGACCTAGTTCCACTTACTGGCATTTTCAGTGTTTTTATAAATACAGTAGCTGGTATTTCGGACTGTATTTAAAAACACGGTCGCACTTTTCATCCATACGATATAAACGTGAAAGTATATTAATTTGTGCTTTGTGGATTTCAATAAAAATTATCTATAGTGTTATTAATATTATAGTGTTATTTATTCTAACACAGGTATACCATGACACAGGGCACGCCACTATAGTGGCGGTAAGTTCCCTCTTTGAGGAGTGGCTAGAGAGGCGCCAAGGCGCCCTCACCTTCCGCCTGACGCAGGTCCTCACCGGACATGGTTGTTTCGGGAGGTTCCTGCACCTAATCGGGCGGGAGGAAACGCCCGGGTGTCACCACTGCGAGGATCGACCGGAGGACACGGTGGAGCACACTGTGCAGGTCTGCTCCGCTTGGGCGGAGCACCGCCGTGTCGTCGTAGCGGCAATCGGCGGCGGCGACCTCTCGCGTCCGGCCCTGGTTTAATCCATGGTCCGGAGCGAGAGGGAATGGGACGCCGTCACCTCCTTCTGCGAAGCAGTCATGCTAGCGAAGGAGGTGGCGGAACGTGAGAGGGAGAGAACCTCACGTCCCAGCCGCCGCGGGAGACGCACCGGGCGTCGGCGCCGGCCACCGTAGACGCGGGCCTGTGGACGGTGACCTATGGGCTAGCTCGCCGTCCGTCCGTCTTATGACGACAGGCCGTGTCGACGGCGCGTTCGTGTTCCACGCGCGCCTCAAAGAGAGTCAGCAAACAGGTTGGTCCGTAAGGACCAACGCCTGCCAGGTTTGCGGGACTGTTCGAAAGAGATACCGCGGCCCTGGAACAAAGGGCAAAGGAAGGAACATGGATGGGTTTTAGTCAGTAAAAGTCTGACACTCCCTCCTGCTCAGCCCAGAGCGGGAGGGGGGTTATTTGATGATTTCCCATCGGTAAAAAAAAAAAAGTATAACATGACCTGTGTTAGAATAAATAACACTTTTATTGTAAGAAGTACGTTCCCATGTGATAATTCAAGTAGCTATTCAGTGTGAAATTATTTCACTTACGACCAATTAGTTATGTTTTCTATAGCTTCAGTTTGTCTTTCCATAGTATATAACAAAGTTGCTCCCGTTGTCTGTACGCTTAGATCTTTTAAACTACGTAACGGATTTTAATGAAGTTTTCAGCAACAGATAGAGTGATTCAAGAAGGTATAAAGGGTGTAACAAGACCCTTAACGAAGCCGAAAGGCACTTGCTCTCCCCGTCATTGCGATCATTCTTTTTTTCTAGACCATACCTGGGAACCTTCTAGTTACGGAGATATTGGGGGTCAAAGTTCCAACGTTTTCACAAGTTTTTTTTTGAAATACATGTTTTTAATGCAAGATTTTTGGAGAGACACCTCCACGACCCCCGTACTATTCAATCCATCCATCAGCACAATGTTTTGAGTGCGTTACATTGATTAATACCGTAAAAAGTGATTTTTAACCCCAAAAAAAGTTTCCCAGCAATAATTTTTGCGTAAAGTTACTTAGTTTGATGTACCTAATGCTTGGTTGACGGCTTCGTGAAGGGTCCAGTAACACCCTGTATTATCTACATTTTACCATGCGAAGCCGGGGCGCGTCGCTAGTATTTGAATATTCTATTTATGTTCGTCTCATCTTTATAAAACTCATCGCGTACATACGAGCTAGTATCACAAAGTAATTTATCATCCACTGAATGTTGGAATCGAAGTAAATCTGCCAGGACATCCGCTTGTGTGTGATGCTGTTCAAATACGGTGGGCGTAGTATTGGCGCTTCGTGGATGCATCGGATGCCAAGCGCCGAGGCTGTGAATGACATTCGACTAATATTGTACACACTCTTGGCTACTAATATGTCCCAGTTAGTTTATTTACAGGGAAATAGGAGGACATATTTGCATAGTAAATTGGTCGATGACAATTTTACTCCACTTATAAAATGTACTCAGTTTATTTTTAAATATTGAAACATTGCGTACGTGTTCGATTACTGTATTCTATGCTACTTTATTTGATTAATATAATCGTTTGATTTATTAAAGTAAAAGTAATGTTTAAAGTTAATTTGGGCAAATTAAAAATATGCATAGATAGGCATCTATGCGCAATTTTTACAAGGGACTTTTAACGTAATAGGCAATTAGGTTCGGTACCACCGTGGTGTGCCATAGCTTGGGAAAGACTTAGTTTATTAGTTTTAGTTTATTAACACTAAATACGACGAAATCTAGTTGACGACAACGTAGGTTAAATAATAGAACACTTATGCTTTATCCCTAAGGAAATTACTTAATTAAAATGTGTACAACACTACACTGCTACAAGAAGTAAATTAATAAAGAAATATATAAAAAGAGTTTATTTGTCGTGCACAGGACAAAACAAAATTACAAAAAAGAACATAAAATAAGACTTATCGACATTAAACTAAATTGGTCCTGTACGAGGACAACAGGCCCCGGTATGGTTTATCTCAGCATGGTACTGTACTACTACTATATTTCTATTTTCAACATTTCTAATCTGTATCACTCATATCGATAACATAAGCGTAGGCAGTGATATTATAAATAAAAAGAGGTAGATATTGCAGACAAATTCAGACTTATTGTCGTAATTTAAGTAGGTACTGCACTACAAATAGCTATCTCTTTCTGTATCATACTTTCCGTATTATCTATTGCAGTCGTAACGATATTTGAACGCCGCTCAGTATGAATGTAGCGTATCTTTCTTTATGGCGTGGGTAGTTTTTTTCTATAATACGAGTAGCTATTACTCATTTCCTAAAACATCCAAATCCAATGCTTATGCTAATAGATATAAGAGCGTGAGTAACGTAAACCGCGATACTTCCATAGCAACAGAACGTAGACAGGAGTACAGTGACGACCACTAAAATCTGTCCATTTAGACAAATGCAAAAGCGATTTTCTGAGCGAATAAGGATTGCTACTTTGAAATAAGATCAACTTCCCAATCCAGTCTTACTAAGGGATATCGTGTTATCCAGCACTAACTGGTTTGTGGAGGTCAGATAGGCAGTGTTTTTACGTAAAACTAGCACTTCGCACGCGACTTCGTCCGCAAAAATTGTGATAGCTCGGCTAATATGCATATGATAAAAATATAATTTATAGCCGATAGCACATCGGCTATAAATTCTATTTTTATCATCACACAAATAACTTGTAGCCAGTGAAAGAATTTTTAGAATTGAATCATTCGTTCCGGAGTTTACCCCTACATACAAACTTACAATCCTTCAAAGAAATAACTCTTTATAATATTAGTATAGATACTGGTATTCAGCTGCTCCCGTTGGATTGGAAGCCGACCCTGAATTAGTTGTGTAATTTAGGGTAATAGATGATTAGTTTGAGATAAGATTAATTTTATCATAGTACCTATGAAGCCTTTGCAGGATATGCCCCCTGTCCTACTCATCCTGCGAAAACACCTGCATCTACTAGGAATCAATCGAAGCCAATCTTAGAGCTTTTCAGGTGGCCACATACTGGTCAAACAAAATTTTAGTGTAAGTAATCCGCATGTAAACAAGATGATCATAAAATACTAACTCGTGAGAACAAAAAATATCATTGAGAGAAAATCAATTTTAAAAGTCGGTTCGTGCATAACGTGATACATATTAATGCTCGTGAGTGTACTTAACACTTGTAATTCGTCTACAGTAGGTAGGTACCTACTTTAATCTCATTATGTGAAGTTTTTACGGGTATTAGGTCATTGGTGTGATTCATGTTACGTTAGTGCGGTCATTCTGTAAGATGTTAGATTCGATCTTTGAGTATTTTGAATAGGTTAAGAAATTGGTCAACGAAAAATGAGAAAGGAAAGTTTATTCATTATGAATTAACCTTCCGATTGTCGAGTATATAGACACAATTAAAAACCTACTACGTTCCGGCATAGAAGGGTTAAGTCAGAGCCATTTACGCCTGGCGTCCTCAATTGGGCACACCTTGAAATCTACCCTCAACTATTTTTATTAACATTACATGTCATGTTTAGTTTATCTACGTCATTGTCCAGGTGGCCTACCATGACGTCTTAAAGCAGGAGTAATTCCAGTGTGGGAAACAGATGACGCTAGACGACTTTTATAGCTCTGTCTCTTGCTCTAAGACGTCATAGTAACCCCCCAGGTTATTAGTGCGTCTTAAGGTGGAAACGTCAGGGTAGCCCACGAAACTCAAATTTGCTTACGTTTTTTTGCAATTTGCAGATCAGTGTCAGGTTGTATGTCGATAAAAAATGAGTTGCGCCAGTTACACGTATGTAGTAACAGAATTATAATCATTAAAAACATCAATACAACCCTCCAAGTTTATTTAACCCCATTGAGTGACTCTTTCATGAAATAGTTACAGAACAGTTTTATGTAATAATTAATATATTTTCATAAGAATGTGCCCAGTAAAAAAAAAAACTAAATTAAAAAACTACTCATTGTTTTGTTTTATTTTCAAACTCATGTCGGCAATATTAATAGCAACTCCGAATACAAGTAATTGGGTTGCTTCCGACATGCACAAATACTTGTAGGTTTATGCTGAAGAGAGGGATCTAAGGTGTATAGAATCCGAGAGTTGAGTTCCCACGGATTCCATAATCTCCCCCTCGCCTCACATGCATGACTGCACATTTTTCCCCACCAAATTCCATCATGATGGCGCTACTGAACATTTTTGTTATTTTGTACCAAATAATACAAGTTATTTCATTTTGCTGCGGCTACTTTAGTCTTGGGCGTAAATGGGTTAAGACCCAATTTATGTACTCATTTCTTTGTTTACATGTATAAGCTAGTTGTTACTTGCGATTCTGTCTGAGTATATTTTGTATTCGATATGAAAAGTAAAGTAAGTAGTGGTGAGTCCAAGCTTCCTATTTGTCTTTGAAGAGATTGGTTCAAAGATATCACACAGACAGACACACAGAGTACCGCTTGCGTTAATAGCATTAGGATATTCCCTCTGCCTTGCCTCTAGTTTACAAACGACAACAGTGTAAACACACAATAGTTTATGATCTATGCAGATCTATTTAAAAAGTGTGGTAAAAACCTTACACCTGTCATTACACCTTATCCGTTACGCCAAAATGTTTTTATGAATAAGCTAAAATCAATCAATTGGGTACCTAAGAAATTCGTCAACTTTAATAATGTATTTATTGGTTAAGTACACGTAAGTTAGAAAATTGTTTAATTTGGGTTGTGTGTGACTACTGAGAAGTATTCTTCGAGATGTTGTTACTGTGGTTTTATTAACATCTTGTTAGAAATTTAATAAAATATATAATAATATTATAAGGAGGTAAAATTTGTAAGTTTGTATGTAGGGGGTAATCTCTGGATCTACTGAACCGATTTTGAAAATCCTTTCACTAATAGGAAGCTACATTATCCCTGAGTGCCATAAACTATATTTACAACATGCCCGTGGGATAATTTTCGACCAAAACGCGAACGAAGCCACGGGCAACAGCTAGTTATAAATATTTTATAAACAATTACCTTATTAATACTACTTAAGTGGCTAATTGCGGGTAAAATGAGTTATTTACTACCAACCAAAGAAATAACACTATCCGTTAAGATGAGCGCTAAGATGTCCCTTATAACCGATTCGTGTTCCGTACCAAGGGCCTTTCCTTGCCGTACCCTAAATAAATCATACCTTAGCAGCGACCCTTTTATCCTTCAGAAGCGTTAACAGGTTAACTGGTAACCGTCAGAATCCTTTCAAGGGATCAGTAGGCTTTACGTAACTAAAGGTTCCCATCGATTGGTACACCAAACGATCCGTTTTCAGATAGATGAACACGGTGCAATCAAATTAGCTGCCTAGTCAAAATCCTTTGTTAGTTTTAGTAGGGTAGGGTAGAGATGGTATTATACATGAATGATTTGAAGAGGTTGACTGATAGAAAATGCCTCAGGCATTAAGCCCGCCTTTGTATAGTATTTTTTTTACTTGTGCACCAAGGGGTTTATTTATATTTAACCAGCGACAATGCACATATAATATAAACCTTCCTCTTGAATTGCTCTATCTATTACTGAAAATTGCATTAAATTCCGTTGCGTAGTTTAAAAGATCTAAGCGTATACAGACTGCGGGAGCGACTTTGTTTTATATACTATGTAATAAAGAAGATGACTATTTCACGAAAAAGTCATTCAATGGGATTAAATAAACTAAGAGGGTTGTATTGATGATTTTAATGATTATAAAGTGTGTTTGGATATTATCCATATATGTATCCTACTAAGTTTATTTTAGGATGTTTGAATTTTAATTCCCTTATAGTTAGGCGTGCTGTTGACCAAATAACAACAGCGTTTAAAATTATACATGGTTATACCGACGCCTTGGATTTACATGCGGAGCTGCGTCAATTCTTTGTTCCAAATAATTATAATCGCTCTAGAAAGTATAAATTGTTTAATGTCCCATTTTGTCGCACTGTAGCTCGATCCACCTCCCCTATACCGCGTATGCTTACGATGCTCAACGCGCTCGTGGAGACCAACCCTGGATTGGACCTGTTTGCTGATGAATGGAAGACGATAATGTTAGAATGTTTGTGGTTCTGTGAGAAGACCGAGTAAAAGGATTAATTAATTTAGTATTAATGGCTTATGCTGTACTAAATGTAATAAATAAATAAATAAAAAATAACTCAGTAAAGCCATATTTTTTACGGGCGCGAATTAAATTTTAATCAACATACAACTTGCAACTGACCTACAAATTGCAAAAAACGTCAGAAAATTTGAATTTCGCGGGCCACCCAGGCACTTGCCTCTTAAAAGGCTGGTATTATAATGTGCCTGAAATGAGGTGCTAATCATTGCAACACTTATAAGCTACACCATAGACAGGCTTATTCAAACGTAAAGTCTACCTACCAGCTCGTTACATGATGGTACGTATGTTGTTGTTTAGTTGGTAAATTGTGTCAGCATGTGTTTTTCCCATCCTATATAGTTTTAAAACTAGCAAAACGATTGTAATCTACTTTCAATTGTGTTGGCCTTGAAGACGTTATGAATAAGGTACCTACATATATGTATACCTACGTATGTACAAGTACCCTCTTTTTAATAATTATGCAGTGTTACCTATCTTTAAATAATTCATCACATTACAGCGAATCTATAAATGAGGATTGTTTAGATGAAGTCTCATCAGTAATGCACAAAAGTAAAAGTTTTATTGAAAACTTAATAACTTGGTACAGACGCCAGCACATCAAGCTACTACAATCTGTCAAATTCCTTTAGTATATTTTCAACTTTATCGCTGAAGCGTTAGGTTCAAGGTTGATTGAGAAAGATTGGTTACTTTTAATTTAATATAATTAAGTATATTTAATTATTTACTAAAGTACTGTTTGAAAACTAGAAAGCGCCAATAGTTCAATTGTTAAAGCGTTAGGCTTGTGATTGGAAGGTTGCTTTTTCGAACTGCACCCGTTGAAATTAAAACCTATTTTTTTACGTAAACATAGTTCGTTTGGTTAACATGGTGTGATGCACATTACAAGTGTTTTTTTTTTTTAAACGTTTTAGATCTCTTTTGTTTAAAGTGTTTCAGAATAAACCTTTGTGGGCACGCCTCCTTATATCCAGTTCTATTCCTTAGTAGCTCTCACAATAAATATGAATAGAACTACTTTGCACGAAGTAAACGGGCACTAGATAAAAGATTAATCGAGTAGTAAATATTAAACAGCCAATATTGGTACAAACTAGTGGATAATCTACAAGGTTGGCGATGTGACGTCATGACATTGGTGATCACTGGCCGTAGGGGTGTGGGCCAAGGAACACATTTGGGTTAATGTTCAGCAATAATTTATATCACCTCTTAACGGGGGTGGGCTGAAAAATGTGCCCGCTTCGTCTATCAACAAGAAGTTTTACGATTCAACTAATTTTGGAAATTGATTTGCTGAAATTGAGGTTTATGCTTGGAAATAAAACTGAAATTATTCGACCGTGAATGTACTTAGTGTTAAATAAATATTATCATGAATATAAACTCGAGTGCCTACCTAAATACCATCTACCCGCATAGAATATTGTGAGTAATAGCTCATAGAACATCGTTCCGAATGACTTTAGAACACTTTAACAAGATAAAAGTCTACCTACCTTACTAATAAAAGGCACAACATCAATAAATGTGTAACTATAGTAAAACGATTCGTGTCAAAATACTCGCTTACGTTTAATTGATACAACCACTGGGGCTTCTAATCGTAACGACGAAAGCAATCGATGGGCCCTCGTTAATGATCGGCCATCTCAACTAATTTGTACTAAAGTACCTCGTTATACTCCATCGAAAGTCACAAGGTGGGTATCACACGAATTTAATGTAACCATGCCACGCGAATTAGTAATCACCCACCCTAGCGAACGTTTGTATGAAATATTAAGAGGGACCTTCTGAACTAACTAACTTGCGACATTAAGCGGGACAAGTTGGTGGACTTGAGAAGCAGCACTTACCAGTATTCGTCCGGTGGTGGTTTGACCGGATATGAGTTCGCCGGCCCAGTCTTTCGCTTCGGTCATGAACGTGCCCTCGAACTCTTGTTTGCCCTGCCGTGCCGCCTTCTGCTCCTTCTGCTTGGGGTCGTTCGGCGCCAGCTCCGGCTCCTGGCGGCAGCAGACGAACGCGCACGCGCGCCATAACAGCACCACCAGTAACCCGCATATGAAGGTGAATATCGACGACAGCAGAAAGCACCACCATTTTCGGACACTGAGGCAGTCATCATCTTCAGGATAAGAGTCGGTCGACGCTGTAGTCGCCTCTTCCTCGGACGAAGCCATTCCCCGAGGGCGCGAGGCATCCAGTCAGGCGCGCCATGCACGTGCAGCGATGCGCGCGCCCGCACGCCGTGACCGCGCGCGACTGAACGAGCGCGCCGCGCCCCGCGCGGTCGAATTCGCGCGATCGATCCGCGCCGGCGCGAGCCGCACTGCACTACCGACCCGTCGGAACCATGGCCATCCTTCCACCCCGTTCACCACCTTCTCGCCTGCGATCCTCGACGCCAACTGATTCAGCCTCACTCCTCGTCGCGATCCGTGAGCATCGCCGAAACCGATACGACAGCTTTTATGACTGCAGATGTTTCCGTAAAGATTTTTATTGATGCCATAACAGAACGGCTCCTACATTACGTCCGACGCCACGCGTTGCCGACACACGAGTACTTTTATTTCTCTTCCAACTGTATAACCTAACTAATTGAAACTGAATTTCGGCGATTTTAACAAAGGTCAACGTATTCAGCCTGTGTCCCGATAAGCGTAGTGCTACGCCGCCCTACTGCGTCAGCGGGCGCTACGAAACTCGTAGACGTCTACGAACGCTACGATTGGTCGAGCGAAATGCGACCGAAGATGTGTTCGGTTTCGTTCCAAAAGTACCCATTTGTCTTTTCTTTGTTACACACGGTCTATGTTTTATGTACGTCTCCAGTTAATATAAATGAGGCAATTAGTAGATAATGGTAGTTTTTATGTAACGGAGATGTATTGCATGTTCCGTAAGTGAGCCGTGTGAGAAAGTTTCATAGTGTCACATATTTAAAAATTAAATGTTTTGACACTGAACAGAACACTTACTGAATCGCGGAGGTATTTGCGTCGAATTATTTATTAAGTTGTTTGGTTCCAAATATAGTTGCGGGGACGACTACTAAAATATTTTAATTTATTATAAGTACAGTGATTTCTGAAAATATGCCTTTCAAGACTTGTGAAGACTTGTGCATGTGGGAATTCGCATACCTACTCGGTAATATCTTGTTTATTGTTTTCATTTATATGTATACGTACCTACATACATATTTTTGAGTCGATATGCTTAGATTCTGTGTATTGACTGAGGCGGAAAGTTATATTGGCTCTGAGACTTAAAAAAAAACAATTTGGAATTATCATTAACACTAAAAAACTGGATATTTACCATGTTTACATACTATTTATTTTGAGTTCCCTATATTTCTGGTTGATTTATGATCACGGTTATACTCATGATCATCCAAACCATTCCATTGAATAAAAAACCATGGTAGGTAAGTATCCAGTTTTTAGTGTTAATGATAGTACTAATGACCGTGTTAGTTTAAAAACTTATAATTTTGTTTTTTATCAAATTGTATTAAAGGTTACTGTTTATCAAAGACGACAATAGCAAACATTTAACTGTTACATAAAAAATAACAAACCAAAAATACCAAACTAAAAACAGTTTCAGCCACAATTCACGAGCAAAAAGTGATATTTTAATTTTAATTATGTAAGTACATTATCATAGGGTGAAACACCCACAGTTTGGCACAACGCCAAATAGACAAAAACTTCAAAACTGGTACACAGTACATGCGACCTTTACTATGCTCTGAATATGCACCTACAATAGCAAGTTGGGGCCACATCGTATATTAATGTTCGTTGCCAAATGGGTGGCATAAATATTGCATATGGATTGCCAGTCCTCCATAGAGGAAGAAATATTTGCCAAACGCGTGTTGAACGCGTGTTCTAATGTCATGTTAGTGCACCGCTTTTTCCTACGGTTATAAATTGTATTTACCTACTAGGTATTAGGAAGGCCAAAGAAAAGATTGATTGATTGTGTGAAGACTGATATGAAAGAGAAAGGAGTAAATGATGCCCTGATGTCTGACAGGGGAGAATAGAAGAAGAAAACGTGTTGCGCCGACTCCAAATAGAATGGGACACGGGCTGGAGGATGATGACACGCTGTTATATTATTTTGAAGAATGACTAAGTTCGGTCCGACTGTTATGAACCGATTGTTAGTTAGATGTCTAAGAAATAAGTTACTATACACACGTTAGTATAGATATCTATTGTAATTAAAATATCATGAGAAAGACTTAGGTGGGTACCTATCTATTTCGTAGTTCACAATATATCCTGGAAACCGGCACACGACGAGAAGGTACCTAGGTACAGTCGCCAGTGCATCAAGTTCCCAAAAACAGTCAAATTTTCTCATTCGATTTTGAACGTAACAACTAAATAGATGTGCTGGCGACTGTGCGTATCATACTTATTTTAATTCAGTCAATCAGTTTTATGATGCAAATTAAATCAGTGTCAAATGTGATTTTTGCCGCGTTTTAAAACTTTAAGTTTGACTCTTCGAAGTATATCCTTTGGACGTTAGATAAGTATAGGGACCTACAATAAACCAATTTGTGTTGTGTGTCATTACTGTCAAAGGTACTATCTGATTAAATCAACAATAAGATCAACGGTCACGAGGAACCCGGGCAGCTGTGATCTTGATTGGTCGGCCATGAACCTTTAATGAATAAGCCTCGACTGTTGACCGTCGAATCCCTTCAGAGTTCTTGTTGATGTTTTCCTTGGGGATTACGTACAGGAGTACTTAGGTACCTATTAACTAACCATCAATGAGATCCACTTTGATATCTAAAGTAGATAGTTACTTTACCAAAAGTTGCTACAAGGTACCCTTCCCATATTGCTCTTTGTTTTTCTGTGTAAAAATGTAAATACTCTCCAAGGGTAGCCCGCGAAATTCAAATTTTCTTACGTTTTTTGCAATTTGCAGGTCAGTGTCAGGTTGTATGTTGATGAAAAATGAGTCGCGCCAGTAACAAGTACCTATGTAGTTATAGAATTTCATCAATACAACCCTCTAAGTTCATTTAACCCCATTGAATGAATTTTTAATGAAATATTTACAGAATAGATAGAGTTAGAGGGTTTTATTGATGATTTTAATTATTATAATTCTGTAACTGCTTAAGTTTTACTGGCGCGACTCATCAGCATACAACCTGACACTTCCTGCAAATTGCAAAAAAAACTATTTGCTAGAATGTGGGTAAGTTACCTACATTCTTGCTTGGCTTGTCCTGATAAGTTCTCAAAAACAATTCCTACGTCGTGTAGTACCTAAGTAGCACTGAGATAGTTAGGTACGTACTATTACCGTTAATACTAACTGGATCTTACTTTGTGACGGTAACAGGTAGCTGGCTCATTTCCAACAACCACCACAGGTAACACATTTGCCGCAGCTAAATCTTACTAACACCACCTGAAGATAAATTAATTGAAACGTATTTTAAAACGGGAATTAATCATAACACCGTTTTTGGAAGCATCTGTTCTAACGTTTTGAAATTTTAAAAAACTCACTGACTCACTGGTTGACATGGAATCTCGGAATGGGTGAGAGATGGGTTAGGGGTATGTTTTCGATTATGTGTAACTCCGCCAGGTGAGTAGAGGAAAATTATAGAGGATATACAAATCCAAGATGGCGGCCGGGTCCATTTCCGGCTTCGGTGGGGAAAGTCTTGGAAGGGTTTCAACTCGCAGGTCCGCCCTATAAAAAAGACAGAGTACGATTTAAAAAAAAAGTAAAAAAAAAACAAGATGGCGGCTGCATTAGGACGTTTTGAAGTTTTCGACTTTCGACTCGACGAGTTGTTTTGTTCTACCGATTTTCAAAGTCGCCAACTTTGACTTTGCCAAATTGTAGGTAATCTCGATGGCAATCATAAATTTATAGTATTATTATTGTTCTATACCTTTGTAAGTACCTAGTTACTTCGAGTTACCTTTAGACAAGAAGGGACACTGACCGCGAAAACGGTTCCGTACGGACCACGTATTCAGTAGGACTTACATCATTTGAGCCCCACTTAGAAATTTTCCTACAAAAGTGCAATACATACCTACACGGTCAAAATGTATGGAACAGGTGTTTTTTTTAATTACAGACTAACTGTTGCCCGCAGCTTCGCTCGCGTTTTGGGCGGAAATTATTCCACGGGCACATTGTAAATATAGCCTATAGCACTCGGGGAGAATATAGCTTCCTATTAGTGAAAGAATTTTCAAAATCGGTTCAGTAGATCCAGAGATTACCCCCTACACACAAACTTACAAACAAATTTTACCTCTTTATAATATTAGTATAGATGAAAAATTTCTATGTGGACAGCTCAGAATGATGAACCTACTGAATACGTGGTTACCGTTTTCGCGTCGGTGTCCCTGCACCCTGTTTATCTACGTTTTTACAGAGGCTGAGGAGATTTTAGGCCGCGCCGGGATGCATTCCCTATAGCCATGATTCCTACCTACATTTTACATTGCTGCTGACAGCATTAAACAGACTCATGTTTGTCTCACAATTAAAACTGTTCCTACCCCCACTTTTGCTGTTCCACACATTATGACCGTATAGGTATTGCACTTAAGAAACAGCAGACATTTTGAAAAAAAAAAAAACGAATAGGGGTGTGGGGTGGATCATAATGATGTACTGAATACGTGGTAACGGTTTGTGCGTCGGCATCCTCTTCACCCTGTTTATTAACATAGCAGTACCCGTAGATACATACACATTTGAATCGCCTCTTACACATATATAAAATAGGCGCCATTCTTTCGTAGTAGGTAGGTACTATATACTTAGATCTGTCTAGTCATCTAGTTATTAGGTGCCTAGGTACTTTTTTACTGTACAACTGTACCTCTTCTACGTTTTGAATATGAATGAAAGAGACTATGAGCTGTAGAAATTGTAGAATTATCACTTTTCTTTCAACACGTTCACATGGAGGTAGATATACTTTGTGAAGCCGGACCCGCTACGCATGTTTTACTAAAGGGTGTTACAAGACCCTTAACGAAGCCGAAAGGTACTTGTTCTCCCCTTCATTGCGATATTTTTTTTTTTGTTCTAGACCATACAATTTTTTTTCCCGCTCTGGGCTGAGCAGCAGGGAGTGTCAGACTTTTACTGACTAAAACCCATCCATGTTCCTTCCTTTGCCCTTTGTGTTCCAGGGCCGCGGTATCTCTTTCGAACAGTCCCGCAACCCTGGCAGTCTAGACCATAACTGGGAACCTTATCTTCTAGGAACGGAGATATTGAGGGTCAAAGTTCCGACTTTTTCACAAGTTTTTTTTTAAATACATGTTTTTAATGTTAGATTCTTACTTAAAACACCTTCACGACCCCCGTACTATTCAATGCATCCATCAGCACAGTGGCAGTGGTTTGAGTGCGTTACATTAAGTTTTACTGTAAACCGATATATTTCACCCCAAAAAAAAAGTCGTTTCCCAGAAATAATTTTTGCATAAAGTTACTTAGTTTGATGTACATAATGCTTGGTTGACGGCTTCGTGAAGGGTCCTGTTACACCCTGCATAGTCCAGCCAAGCAAAAAATTGCCACTTTAGATAAGTTTCGATACGTATGTTTTGTAAAAAATACTTGTATGAAAAAAACGAGTGCAATTAGCTTGTCTTCCTCCTTCTCTTCTGTTTCTGCTCAGCAACATCTATTTCGGGTATATTATCAAGTTCAAGTGCGGCTTGGTAATCAACTAGACCCAAAAGACTGGGGTTGGAAGTTAATCAACAATACTTTGGAAGCATTTCAGTCTTTACTCTCACCTGCACCGGAAAAACTCAACACATGTTTTTGCAATTGTAAAAAGGCTAAATGCGGCTGCAAAAAATTTGGATTATTTTGTTCATTAACATGTACCAGTTGTCAAGGCCAGTCATGCTCCAATGTTTATTCGCCATCAGAAAAGGGGTTCATACGACATCAGCGAGGAGACATCTGATTCATCACTGTTACGACAATTTACTTGCACACAGCAAGAAGAAGAACAAGAACTAGAACATGAGGAAGTAGAGTATTAGATGATTACGAAAAATGTTCCCCAATTTCTTAAAATTCACACCGCTTTCGTCATTTAAATGAATTAAACAGGATCACAATTGTATTGTGTTGTATAACGGGCTCGTGTATGCAACTCCACGTCCAAGCGCGTATTTTACGTGCGGAGGATCACAATATATCGTGGAATAAGTAGGCCTACCGGGGAAACAACGTTAAAAAAACGCACCAAATAGGTATACTTCCTCACAGGTGGCGTGGAAACGTGTGCATATTATGAAAAATACAACTTTTTGAATCGTTATAACTCAGAAACGGTTACTCTTAGGAGAAAAGTGTGAAGACATTTTTTATAGATAATTGCATGATCTACAATTTTAGTCTAAGCTATTTTTATGATAGAATTACCGGTTGGCTGAAAAATGCAAAAAACCCATTTCCGCGACCTTTGACTTTTTTTTTTGCCAATGTCGGATCGATGGGGACTTCACATTTCATTTATAATGGTGTTCCGAACATTCGTAAAAATTTTCAGCTCCGCGAATTTTTATATGACTGGGTCACTAACACAAAACATGGTTTGCTAACATAAAGGGGGCGTGGCCTAACATTATATATATATATATTTGATGCGATGAACGGATAACATGTATTCTTAGAAAACGGGCGACCCGGCTTAAAACATAATAAAAGACATATTATTCTGTCTAGTCACATTTTACCAAGTTATGATTAAGTTCGGTGTCCTGTTAGGAGGTCAACCTTTTTTCATAACTGAATTCGGAACTTAAGTTATTCAAATTAAAAACTACTGTTTCGTTTAAATAATTTATTTCTTACACATTAAGAGTAGGTACCTAGCGGAGTAGGTATTTGGCTTAAGAATTTACCTACTTAGATTTCGGTAGTGACTACTTCAATACAAAACAATGGCTAACATACAAATAAGAATTGATAAACAAAACCTAAGTAGTTTTCAAAACAGTAAAGCTGCCTTCAGACGGACTGCATCGCAGCAACCGCGCGAAGCCGATATATTCAACTGGATGAGTTGTACGTTCGACTTCGTTCAGTCATGATTTACCAACTTTAAGCGGTCGGCTGCAGTCGTGTGAAGTCAAATAGGCTTAAGCTTTTAGGTTTCTCATGAGACGACGAACCTAAAAGCCTAAGCTTATTCTAGCGCTCAAGAAATATACCAAATATCGTAGATCTCGTGTCAGCAAAAGAGATACATTTGTTAGACGATCACTGACTGTTCAGTCACACGGCCGGCGAGCACTGTGTCAAACAAAGAAATAACTTGCTTTTATATAGTTGCTACTTATCTCTACTCGTGTCTATAGCTTACCGTATAGCCGGCAATGCCTTAAATATGGACAGTGCTGTAGTTCACAGATTTAATCTGTTCATAAAGCAGCTAGTACCAGCATTGAATTGTTATTTTTTTGTTGCTAACTCTACTATTATGTACAGTTCGATTCAAACTAAATGGCGGCTCGAAAGTTAGCTGCGAGCGTAGTGACAATCGATCGATAATCATTTGAATTTTTATTCAACATAAAATGATTAAATATTATTTTATAGGTCCACAGACTGATTTTATTATTACAGTATAAACTGAGGATAGAAAAATACCCAGATTTCACATGACAATAATTTTGAATATTTGTATCAATAGGCTCCTAATCACATTGTTCTTAATACGTTAATAATTAAGAAAGTGCCTTGTGTACGTAGTAACAGAGACAATGCAATCCGAGGCAACCTTATTTTTTATGACCTCAGGTGTCTTTCTTAGAAATTTCGGCACCTGACAACCTTTTGAATAAATTAATATTTAAGTACTGAAATCTAAATCAGAAATGTTTCAAAACAGTCAATATTTGAAAACAACTCAACGAAACAATAACAAAAAAAATCTAAACAGATATTAACAAAGGCGACAAATTATAATGTGATCGACTGTACGTAGACATGAACGCGCGCGCATGTGCAGTGAATAGACGTAACTCTCACACGAAATACATTGACTTGCGGGTGAAAGGGAGAGAGCGCGGGAATATCCCATTCTGTCCTGTAAATCTGCACCCCGCTGATACCTCAAATTGTGTAACTGCGCAACTATACGTTCGATGTTCGGAGCTGCTTTACAGTTTGAATCTTACTGTAGTACACCTCTGCCTTGCCTTTCGGCGATTTCAAGGCGTTATATTTATATTCTACACTGAGTTCTCAGGCACACTTTCCCCAATCCACTTCAAGTACGGTGGATTTCCATTCTTGATTGGTAGTGAGATCACTTCACATACGGTGTAAGGATGGTTGCTGCGAACAAACTCTGTCAGTCTATCCACTTGGGATGTTCTTGTTTTGATCATCAGCAGTGCCTGGAAATGGAGAGTATCAGAGATTAACTTAGGATAATAATATTAAGTTATCATTATCATTCTGTTGCCCATATTTGAAATTTTGGGTTTGAAACAGCATTTCTTCTTCTTCCGTACTTATTTATTATTCTCAATACATCTTAAGGTCTATCCACACATATCAGGGCCGTGCCTGGGACGTGACAGGGCCGTGGACGAATGTATGTAGGCGCTGAAGCTTCGTCGCCAGCCCGGGCACGGACGTATATGAACGCGTTCATATAAAATGCACACAGCAATATTTTTTTGAGGGCACGGTCCATCCACGTCCTGGGCACGGCCCTGATGTGTGGATAGACCTTTAGTGTCACCTTTTAAAAATCAGTTCAGTTTTGTAATTATGTAAAAACCACTTGATCAGATGAAGTAAGAAGTTCTGCTTTATTTGCTACTTAATGCTTGGAATAACTTAAGGCTTATTTATAAATTGCCAGGGTTGCGGGACTGTTTGAAAGAGATACCGCGGCCCTGGAACACAAAGGGCAAAGGAAGGAACATGGATCGGTTTAGTCAGTAAAAGTCTGACACTCCGTCCTGCACAGCCCAGAGCAGGAGGGGTTATTTGATGATTTCCCATCCGAAAAAAAAGGCTTAATTATAAATAAATAATTTTATTATATTAAATTCATACAATCCATCTTAATAGATTGTGATTGGTTGATGGCAAAAGGCTCTCCACCTATCAAACAAAACTGAAACATAACTGGCAAAATGTGGGTACACTAATTTTACACTCTTATGCTTTCAGGGATATACCTATGTATTTTACTTTTTTTTCTTGTATCAGCCAGTAAATTTAACCTAGCAGCGTCGCTGAGGGAAGCCTAGAAAACGATGTCGTGACGGGTTAGATATGTTTATAGTAGTCGGAGAAAATCTCACAGATAATAAAAGTGGACAGTAATGGCGCCGACCTTTGCCCAGCAGTGAAAAAAAATAGGTTCAAAAAAACAGTTATCTACCTCACTGTCTTCATTGATTTTGCCCTCCCATTCATAAATGGATGTGATTTGTGGTATCACATTGACACAAGCAGCTAGTTTGTTCTTTACTAGACCGTGCCCAATAGTCTTGCCGACGTCTGTGTTAGGAACAGTCACATAAGCCACCGAGTATTTGTCTGAAAAATATTTATTCATATTGTTTGAATAAAAAATATTGTGAAGTCAATAACCTGCAGCTAAACAGTGTGGCATTATACCAGCATGTAGAATAAAACTGATTTAAGTTTAAGTTTAACCTCTGTTCGCACACTGAACTTACATTTTCAATATTATAATTGGTTAAAATTGGTGATTTTGTTATGTAATTTGATAAAATTCAAATAGAATTGTTCATGTTCTTGTAGTACAGTCATCTATACTTTATCCAACGATATAAACTCACCCGCATCCACGATACCAGAAGACATGTTAACTTGTGCAAATACTAAACAAGGCCTAAAAAATGAAAAGTATAATGTTATTAGTGACTTTTTATTTAAAGAAAATAGCATTTTAGGCCCAATACCACGTTTTTGTTTTGATCAGTTTTGTTGACAATAGTTTGACAGATGTTTGGCAGTTTAAACTTGACGTTCCTCATTTGACATTCCTCTTTTTTTTTCTAAACTAGTCACTTGTTACTTGGTCTTTTCAGATTCAAGAGGAAGGTTTGTATGTGTGGTATGTATGTGTTACCGGCCAAACCCGATTTCAGGCCAAACTAGTTTGTCCTAGGCCTAACCGGTTTACTGGTTTACCCCGACTAAATGGGTTAGGTTGGTAACCAACCACGCGTGAGCCGAGCGAGCGTTGCGAGCGGCGCCGCGGCATGCGGCAGCAGCCGGACACCAGTGTGCAACAGTCACGTCAGGCTGTCTTAGAAAGCCTAACCACTGGATTAAAAGGGCCTTCCGGCAAGGGCCGATGACTAGTAGTGTCCCATGTTGGAAGCGAAGAGGAGAATGATGGTCAACTAGAATTCGAAGCGAAAATGAGGCTAGATGATAACCGTAAGGAGATGAATTCCGATCAATACGAAAACTGGTTTAAAAAAATTCACCCAAAATTAAAAGACAACGCAGTTCTTAAAGATAATGTTCCATATCACACCAGGAAACTGAAATCGTTACCTACCTACTTCTAGTTAGTGAAAAGGGCAAATTGAATTTAGAAATACCTTGCTAAAAAAGACGGATACTTTAATTAACATCAATTTCCGACAGTGGAACATCACTAATTAAGAATTGTAAAAAAGTTGCAGCCTATGTAATGTCAGTTTTGTCTCAAAGATAAAAAATCCTGCCCGATTAAGGTGGATGCGCAAGGGTAGCCCGCGAAATTTAAATTTTCTTACGTTTATTGCAATTTTCAGGGCAGTGTCAGGTTGTATGTTGATGAAAATATGAATCGCGCCATATTTTCATCAACATACAACCTGACACTGACCTGCAAATTGCAATAAACTTGAGAAAATTTAAATTACGCGGGCTACACTTGCGCTTCCACTTTAACCATAAAGTTCGGTACGGGTACCTTTGGGGGCGCGACACACAAACCTCCGCTGACTTGGTGCCGGCCCCTAAAGGGGCAAGCGTTTAAGTCGTACGTCATCCTCATTAAATAAGTAAATATTTAATATTCCGATTATCAAATGCTATGAGTGTGCGCTAATTAAGAGAGTTGGATAAAAAGTTCATATGTCCTCGCCATTAAAACTTCTGTCTTTAGCGCGCAAGTTTCTTAATTTACCCTTAAAAAATCCAAGTGCGTAAATACGGTCATCGCCATTTTGACGGCAGTGCTGGCCGAGGCTAAAAATCATGAAAATAGTGGTTTTCGGACATCCAAGCTCAAGTATGTTGAGAATGATTAACTTGTCATTTAATTATGTGACGAATTAATCCAGGGTTCAATTTAAGTAAGCAGTGGTAATGACGAATTTTGATATCAAAAGTCGAAGTTTCGCGCCAAACTTGCGTGTTTACATTTTTATTTTTCACATTACATCACACACACGCGTATTAATTCGATAACAAATATGACAAAATATCATTCCAATTATTCTAAACAACATGAAAATGCCCTGATCTTAGAGTAGTTTACTAATGCGGGACCAATAACTCGTAATATTCATTACCACTCCTCAATTTATATTCGAAATTGACGACCATTTTTTTTTTTTTGTTATCTTGATGTGTGGAAGCGATTATTTCAATCAATTCTTTTTTTGTAAATTTCGATCAAATCGAGAAATTAAATTAAGGAATTTAAAAAATTGATAGATTGAAATTAAAATAAATTTGTTTTAAGCGTAAAATACAATAAATAAACACTAATTATTTTTTTAAGTTTATAATAGTCATTTTAATAGTTTTTCGTACATTGTTGTACTAAAACCGACACAACAAACAGCACAGACTAACTATGGCTAAATTCGCGCCGTTTTTATTCTATACTTATAAAAAATTAAATTATGAATGCATTCGCTGTTCAATTTTATATATTGTATTTAAATTATCTACATAATTTGTTAGTAAGTATTGGCCAAATCTTGAAACTGAATTTCAAACCAGTTCCCCTATACCGATTGAGCTGAAATTTTGCACACACTTTTGGTTCTGGTGACAATACATTCTTATGAGAAACATTACTTAGTCCTGCAGCCAGGATCGTCTCCTCACGAGAGAACTCCTCAACGGTTAATAGCGCGGACACAAAACTCTATCTACGCGTTTGATTTTGATAGATATAGATAATTTCTTTCATGACTTTATCCTGCAAGCAGGATCGTCTTCTCATGACGGAACTCCTTAACAGTTAATAGCACAGATAAGAATTTTTTTATATGCGTTCATATTTGATGAATAAATATGATTTCTATCATGACATCATCCTGCAGCCAGGATATTCTCCTCACGAGGGAACTCCTCAACGGTTAATAGCCCAGAGACGAAACTTTGTATAGATACTCGTTCAATTTGGATGAATAGACATAATTTCAATCGTATTTGATCCTTCAGCCAGGATTATCTTTCAGGATGACACTACTCAACGCTGAATAGCATAACATAATGATGCGGTATACTGATACCGCTGCTACCGCTGTTTAAAATTTTTAGTTTTGCCGTTTCAGTAAACGGCAAAACTAAAAATTTTAAAAAGAGACTTAAGTATTTTTTTGTAGAATTACTTAAAAATAAATATTTTTCTATTGTTTGGTCGATTGGACGAAGTATTATATTATCTGTGGTTGGATATAGAATACCCAGGTCTTGGGCCCTTAGAAAAAAATATATTTGGTTCCCAAGCAAGGCCTCTGTTAAGGCTTGTGGGTTGTAATATTGAGAGAGAGGTTTTGTGGAAATAAAAAACCGTGACTTGTTTCATGGAGACAATCGAGTTGCTATATTTTTGAACTGAACGTTGATCTGACATAAAAATATTGACATTGACAGTTAAAGTGTTGCAAGACAACAAATATAATTTATAAAATGTTGGGGATGCCAACAGCCTCCCCGTGGGTAAATGCAAAAAATTAAAAAAAATGTAAATGTAAATGTAAATGCCAAATCTCACGCTGTTAGTTCAGTCTGTAGGTCAGTCTGTCTACCGGTCTGTCGATCAGTCTGTCTACCGGTAACGTCTGTCGGTCAGTCTGTCTACCAGTCTGTCGATCAGTCCGTCTGTCAATCTGTCTGCCAGTAAGTCTGTCTACCCGTCCGTCTGCCAGTCTGTCGGTCAGTTTGTCTACCGGTCTGTCTACCAGTCTGTCTTTCAATCTGTCTATCAGTCTGCCTGTCTGCAGTCAGTCTGTTGGTCTGTCTGTCAGTCGGTCGATCAGTCTGTCTGTCTCTCCATCTGTCAGACAGTCTGTCTACCAGTCTGTCTGTCAGTCTTTCGGTCATTCTGTCTACCGGTCTGTCAGTCAGTCTGTCTGCCGGTCTGTCAGTCAGTCGGTCTGCCAGTCTGTCGATCAGTCTGTCTATCAATCCGTTTGTCAATCTGTCTGTCAGTCAGTCTGTCGACCCGTCCGTCTATCAGTCTGTCGGTCAGTCTGTCTCTCGATCTGTCAGTCATTCTGTCTGTCGACCCGTCCGTCTGTAAGTCTGTCAGTCAGTCTGTCTACCGGTCTGTCGGTCAGTCTGTGTACCGGTCTGTCGGCCAGTCTGTATACCAGTCTGTCTGTCAGTCTGTCTATCAATCCGTTTGTCAATCTGTCTGTCAGTCAGTCTGTCGACCCGTCCGTCTATCAGTCTGTCGGTCAGTCTGTCTCTCGATCTGTCAGTCATTCTGTCTGTCGACCCGTCCGTCTGTAAGTCTGTCAGTCAGTCTGTCTACCGTTCTGTCGGTCAGTCTGTGTACCGGTCTGTCGGCCAGTCTGTATACCAGTCTGTCTGTCAGTCTGTCGATCAGTCCGTCTGTCAGTCTTTCGGTCAGTCTGTCTACCGGTCTGTCAGTCAGTCTGTCTACCAGTCTGTCTGTCAGTCTGTCGTGTCCGTCTATCAATCATTTTTCGACCGGTCTGTCTGTCAGTCTGTCGACCCGTCCGTCTGTCAGTCTCTCAGTCAGTCTGTCTACCGGTCTGTCGGTCAGTCTGTCTACCGGTCTGTCGGCCAGTCTGTCTGTCAGTCTGTCGATCAGTCTGTGTATCAATCGGTCTGTCAGTCTGTCAGTCTGTCTACCAGTCCGGCGGTCAGTCTGTCTACCGGTCTGTCGGTCAGTCTGTCGGTCAGTCTGTCTACCGGTCTGTCGGCCAGTCTGTCTGTCAGTCTGTCGATCAGTCTGTGTATCAATCGGTCTTTCTGTCTGTCAGTCTGTCTACCAGTCTGTCGGTCAGTCTCTCTACCAGTCTGTCTGTCAGTATTTCGGTCAGTCTGTCTACCAGTCTGTCGGTCAGTCTGTCTACCAGTCTGTCTGTCAGTCTGTCGATCAGTCCGTCTATCAATCCGTTTGTCAACCGGTCTGTCAGTCAGTCTGTCGACCCGTCCGTCTGTCAGTCTGTCAGTCAGTCTGTCTACCGGTCTGTCGGTCAGTATGTCTACCGGTCTGTCGGCCAGTCTGTATACCAGTCTGTCTGTCAGTCTGTCGATCAGTCTGTGTATCAATCGGTCTGTCAATCTGTCAGTCTGTCTGTCAGTCAGTCGATCAATCTGTCTATCAATCTGTCTGTCAATCTGTTTGTCAGTCAGTCTGTCGACCCGTCCGTCTGTCAGTCTGTCGGTCAGCCTGTCTGTCGGTCAGTCTGTCTACCAGTCTGTCTGTCGGTCAGTCTGTCTTTCAACCAGTCTGCCAGTCAATCTGTCTGCCAGTCTGTATGTCAGTCTGTCGACCTGTCTGTCTGTCAGTCTGTCTATCAGTCTGTCTTTCAATCTGTCTATCAGTCTGCCTGTCTGCAGTCAGTCTGTCTATCAGGCTGTTGATCAGTCTGTCTGTGGGCCAGTCTGTCAGTCTGTCTTTTAATCAGTCTGCCAGTCTGTCTATCTGTCTATCTCTCGATCTGTCGGTCAATCTGTCTACCAGTCTGTCGGTCAGTCTGTCTACCAGTTAGAAGTGGGCGCCGACCAAAAATTTGCCGGCGGCGGCGCGCCTGGTGGAACTGGTCGGCGCGGGGGCGCCAAGCCGCGGCGCGGGTGTTTAAAAAAAAAAGAACCATTTCTGGTTTAAGTGTTATATTATAAAGCGATCAAAGGAAGGAAATAAACATTAAAATCAGAAAAATATATATTTTAAAGTTTTTACAATATTTATAATTGTCATGGATGAAAATTATTTTGTTGACGCGTGTAGGGCTCAACCGCGATCTTTTAGTGCTCAAAACCAATCCTGCTATTGAAAAAACACGTTCACTCGGCGTACTTATAGCAGGAATTACAAGAATAGTCCTGGCAAGCGCAGCAAGTCCTGGGATCACATTTTTCTTCTCTCGCCAATAGGCAAGCACATCTCCGTTCAAAATCTCGGGGTAGACCGAAGCTAGGTATCTCCAGCATCTCGAAAAGAAAAATCTGTTCGCGTTACCTCTTCAATGTCGCTGAAACTACTATGCTTCTTATATAATTTTGTCAGCAAAGATTGAGTCGAAGAGGACCTTGGATCTGATAGGATGCTCTGTAAGATCACGGGAAGTATTTACATGTTCATTGATGCAATCTGCCATAAAAGCCACACGATTGGTATTTCTTTCTTCTACATAAGAATCGATTTCTTTCAATTCTGAAAACAGGGATCTAAAAGAGATGCCACTACTACGTTTTTGGTCAAAAGAAATCTGTGATGAAATTTCTTTGGTATTCTATTTTTAAGCGATATCATTGTGACTCTTTCTTTGTCTGAGATCGAATATAAAATCTCTTAATTCAGAGCGAAACACAAGAGCAAGAAATTAACAGAAACAGACTTTTGCGCACATAAAACTTCCGACAGCTTCGCGAAACTTTCGAAGAAATATAATAAGGTCTTCCAGCAGGTTCCATTCTAATTGTATTAGTTTCAAGTCTTCCTGGCCAATCTTTGTGAGTATGATGTTTACTGGATTCCTATTGCAACAATGCACCAAGCTCTCTAATATGCTTAGCACACTATGCCAACGGGTCGGCATTGCAGTTTTGATGCTTTGCAAGTGATTTATATCGCCAAACTGAGTATTGAACGTTTGAAAATTCTGTAAAACGTCATCATCGTCACCAGTTGGTTCATTTTCGAGTCAAAGTCAGTCAGGTTCCAAGTCAAGAGCGTACGTGGCAACTAGCGCGAAAGTGTCGTGACGACTGGCGGTGGCGCGTACCGCGCGGGCGCGGGTTCACAGCGGCCTGGGTCCTCGGCGCCGCCCGCCTCAATCGGCGCCAAATTTCAAATGATCGGCGGCGGCGGCGGCGCCCAAAACGCGGCGCGGCGCCCACCTCTACTAACAGTCTGTCGGTCAGTCTGTCTACCAGTCTGTCTGTCAGTCGGTCCGTCAGTCTGTCAATCTGTCTGTCAGTCAGTCTGTCGATCTGTCCGTCTGTCTATTTACTAGCTGTTGCCTGCGGTTTCGCTAGCGTTTTGGTCGAAAATTATCCCACGGGCACATTGTAAATATAGCCTATGGCACTCGCGGATAATGTAGCTACCTATTAGTGAAAGAATTTTCAAAATCGGTTCAGCAGATCCAGAGTTTAACCCCTACAACCTCACAAACTTTACCTCTTTATAATATTAGTATAGAATAGAGGAGGAGAGGAGATTTATTCTCCTTCTCTTGAAATCAGCCAAAAGCATCGAATAATTACTAAATAAGATTATTCTAAAAGATAGCATAAATGTTAATTTTAAAATGATATAATTATTTGAAATTATACCAAGGAGTTTTTATTCCGTTTCAACTTTTTTTTTCCAAACTTGATTTCATTGCGAGTAATCGATTAGGCTGACTGCAACTTTTTAATCGAATGTTGAATCTTGGGTTTACGGTCAGCACTAAGAGGTTTTAGTAATATTTGTCAAGACTTGGAACGTGTTTTTTTATGAAATTTTGTATGAATAATGGTAAAAATAAGAACGCAGATAGAATGTTACTGTCTTTATTTTGCCCTTTCGAGTTTTTTTAGCAAACGAGAAACTTGTCCATGTACATTATTTCAAGCGCATCTAAGTTACCTATTTTTGGAAGGGTGTAGTGGTATGTAATTTACACATATTTGGCAATAGACTGACGCCATTTTACCGACATCAACACGTTTTTGGAGATATTAACCACAAACTTATCGTATGAAACAGCTGCCGCGACATATTTTTCATTATAAAATCGAATGCTGA
This sequence comes from Eugnorisma glareosa, assembly GCA_947578425.1. Taxonomy (NCBI): domain Eukaryota; kingdom Metazoa; phylum Arthropoda; class Insecta; order Lepidoptera; family Noctuidae; genus Eugnorisma; species Eugnorisma glareosa. The sequence goes on from OX387965.1 coordinate 17,691,069, forward strand.
AAGTTCACGAAAATTCTTGAATTTCTTGACAATGCGCATCACCCCGCCGATTCAGCTGATGTGTCATGTGTCAAAATTCTGTCGTGCATAGTGGTTAAGGCGAAGCAAGGAACAAAAATAGACTAAAAAACACTCACTTTTTTTTTTAAATTATTGCAATTTTATTGTAATATAATGTTATCACAATGTTTTAAGTTGGCAAAAATAGGAAGCTAAGAAGGAATATCTGTCAGTCATCTATCCTACTTCGTAGATATATTAAGAAAGAGAGATGTAAAAATAATTGCAATAAAATGTGGAAGACTTACTTTGACAAAAGATCTGAACTACCAAAGATTCTTTGGTTCTCTGAAGTACACCTAAATAGACGATTGTTAGTAACAAGCATGCGCCTACGATCCGGGCACGTTCCATTGAATGCGTTCGGGCATCTTATGAACGTTGCTGACAACATAAATTGCCTGATTTCCAACATGAGGGAAGACACCTACCACGCTTTGGTGAAGGGTGTTCAGGTTGGAGAAGAATGGAGAGCTGTAAAAATAGAAGCGGGACTCAGTTAATTATAGGAATCCACCATGCCTTGACATGTTGGAATGTTTAATTCTATCTTATCTAAACCTACGTCCAAATTAGCTATTATGTTATACCACTTGATTGATCAGTTCTTGTCGGTGAAGATGGACCTGAGATCCAGAGCAGATTGGAAAAATGTCAACAGAAGCTGGAAAATGTTGCTTGAAAATCAGTAGAAGTAAAATTGAATACAATCATGTTCTGCAATTTCGGCGGTCTCTCCAGTTCTAGAGCCATAGCGCTAGATGGCGCGTTTCTTCCTGTCTGCTCCGACTTTCGGTATCTCAGTTCACTTTTGTAAAGCGATGGCGAAATAGATCGTAGTGTAAACCACAGAATTAACACGGGATGGCTGAAATAGATGTCACTGGGACAATCTGCGACTGCCGCATTCCCCATAAACTTACGGGGAATATTTATAAAACAATGGTTTGACCTGCTGACTGGTATGGATCAGAATGTTGGTCCGCAAAATGAAGGGCATTGCATGTGCCTGAGATGAGAATGCTAAGGGGGATGTGTGGTGTTACGCGAGTGGATAAAATGAGTACCTACATAAGAAGAAGTCTGAAAGTGGCGCCGGTGACTGAAAAGTTGTGTGGTAATCGGTTATCGTAGTATGGGCATGTGATGCGAAGGATTGAGAAGAATATCGCGAGCAAAGTTTTGAGTATTAATGTGGATGGGTAGGTAGTATATGAGTAGAGGAAGATCAAAGAAACGATGGATGTACTGTGTAAAGAATGATATGGTAAGAAAGGTGTCTGAAGATATGACGAGTAACAGGGAAGTAGTGAAGAAGAAGACATGCTGCGCCGACCCCAAAAAAAATCGGATAAAGGCAAGAGAATGATGATATTAAATTTTATTTAGTAAAACTACTAGGCTGGCATGATTGCTTAGCTGATAAAGCCTTTTTCTAAATAAAGATTTAATAAAAACATAATAATACTTTCCGTATAGCAGTTGGGTTACAATATCTTCTTAAGCCGGCTCTACACTCGCACGTGAAGTCGCGCCGTTATTTCACGCCGTGAATATATGCCGCGATCCACGCGTGAACTGTGTCCCTCCACACTCGCAAATCTTCACAGTCTTGTTCGTGATTAGGGACCGACAACGTGATTTCTGCTGCTGCTGTGTTACTGCTTGCTATTGCTTATTACCTTTGTGTTAAAGATAAGAAGTGAATAAAAAAGAGATGGAGAAAAAGACGTTCGTGGATGACACGAATCCATCGCCGCGAGTGTAGAGCCGGCTTTAAAATATTACTGTACGACACGTGACGTTTACGAATAAAAATGAGAGAGAATGTTAGCAACACTTGCTGTTGATAAATTTTTATACAGCAAACGAAAATAAAAAAACATTTCTGACGTGTCCGAGTGACACTTATACGTATATATAAGATTCTCTGTGCACTTATAATATGATGCCCCAGAGCATCTTATAATATACTGGTATGATGCTCGGTGGTGACGTAGAATAATAAAAGATAATAAAAGAAGAAGAAAATAGGTTGCTTGTCATTTACCTTCGCATATAGTTTTCATTGTGTTTTTTAAATGTCGTTTTATTACAGTTAATTAAATCAACTTCAGAGAATTCCGAGTTATAAATTCGAGCAATGCGAGTCAGTACCTACACAGTTCTTGGCATAGTTTGTGGAGTGCATAAGAACGCGCAACATTGGCTTGTGACGGATGCGCCGCGGCCGTAGGGGAGTGTTAAAAGTTATCTGTGCAACCAACTCCGGACAATCAAGGCGTCCTTGGAGTATGTCATAGAGCAAACACATGTCCATCTCTTTAAGCCTTTCTTCGAGTGTTAGCAGACCATAGGTTTGACAGCTATCTTCATAAGACATCGGAGGTTTAGAGAGGCGATAATTGAGATGGTTAATATTTTTTTTTTGATTCCTTTCTAATTGGTTCATATATATTATGTATTGGGGAGACCAGATTTTACAGGCATATTCTAAAACGCTACGTACATAAGCAAAATATACAGATTTAAGAGCTCCAATACTTTTAAATACCTTACATGACCTAAGAACAAATCCTAGGTTCTTATAAGCTTTTGTACTAATAAAATCTATGTGATCTGAGAACATTAATATAATGTCAAAAATAACTCCTAAATCCCTAACCAGAATGGAAGAAAAAACGTGTTGAGGCAACTTCAAGTAACATCAAAAGTAGGAAGACTATGATGAAATGATATTATAAGGTAGATAGGTAAAATGTTTGCTAAATATCTGTACCAAAGTAAGTTTTCAATAACTATAGTCATTATTTTTTACAACAAAATCAGATTATTGCATGTATTTATGTGTAACTGAACTGCGTAATAGAGTCAGCCCCAAAACGATGTAAACACGGACAGGGAACCATTTTATTGTTTACTAGCGGCCCGTGCCGGCTTCGCACGGGTGCCTATGTTGCTCAGGGTGAATGTAGCTTTCAAATGGTGAAAGAATTTTTGAAATCGGAGGCGTAGTTTTTGAGTTTACTCATTACAAACACACACAAAAATACAAATCTTTCCTCTTTATAATATTAGTGTAGACAACCATTCCCAATTGAATATCCAATGTGAGGCTAAAACATAGTTTTTTTACTAAAACCTCGGGCCGGATAACTAACGAAAGGATTAACAATAAAACATTTAATAAACAAAAAATTGGAACTGCTTTTTTTTTCGGAAATCTACCTATTTTATGGGAGTATCGGGTTGACCTTATCTATAGAATTCATTTACGGTCCGAAATGGGCCTTCGATTTTTTTTATTTTCTTGGTAAATGATCTATATTTCCAAAATGTTAGCTCGGAACTAATAATTTCTTTGTTTGTTGCTCTAGTCGAAACCATGTAATGATGTAAAATTCCCAACGAAAAAAAAACATCTAAGCAGGTTCGGTCGTTCAGCTTGCGTATCTATAAAGGCCTGTGTCGTATGTCATTAATTCCCATTTGATCATTATTAGCGACATCATCGAATGGTGTAATACTCGTAATACTGTGTGTTTTTTCCAAAATCGATGGGTTCGATTCCTGGCTAAGAATATAAATTTTTCATAAACCCAAGGACGCCGTTAAAAAAAAACGGGCTGGAGACTCCCCTTGAGGATTTTTCGATAGTTTCGGATTTGGCTATCCACGCCCACTTGAAAAATTTATCCTGTACACGTAAATGGATTAGTTTTAGAAACAAGTTACAATTATTCAAATGAGCATCCGGAGTAACATATAATTCTTGCAATAGGAAGAATATCACTAATAGGATCTTAACTTCATATAAATATCGTAACCAGTGGAGCTGTGTGTAATTATATCATTTAGCATAGATAGGTAAGTCATAAAATGAAGTAATTTAACTGTCAGCGTTAAGCCATAGTAAATAAATGTGAAGGTCGTACGCCACTTAATGTTAACGGTCAAGAAACATTAAAAACCAGTTTAAATTGATATTCGTTTATTATTTTTTAATCTAGACAATGTTTATTCTTAGAAATGACTATCTGTCCTATAGGTAGGTATATTTTGTTTACCTATTTTTACATCGTAAAAATAACAACTTGGTCAGCATATTATAATAGCTATGAAGAATAAGATTAATTTATTGATTGGAATGTCGACAATAATCAATATCTACAAATATGCACAAATTATTTAGAAGGTACCTCTATTTTTTTTTTCAAAGTTAGGTAAATAGAATGACACCTAACACTTTAGCCCTCTTATTAATAAACACGGAATAAAATTACACCAGGAATAACAAAGGAATAACCATACATTTTCAAAGGTTTAAACTTGGAATAACTTTATTCTGTGTTTATTAATAGGAGGGCTAAAGTTTAGACTATCCAAAAAATTGGTTGTTGTAATGTCTAGTTGTTTAAAATATATTTCACAAAGTAATTTTATTGATATCGTTAGACCATCAAAGTACAATCATTTCCAACCCTTGTGGGGGTTTTAAATATTTAGGTACACTTACGTAAAAGTATAATACATTGTAATGACTAATTAAATAGCCTCTTAGCTAAGTTTGAGAATGAAAACGTACCTAAAAATAACAAAAAATTGCGAAAGCTTCATTTTCTTTTATTCAATTACAAAGTATAAAAAAGTTGTAACCGGAGCAGGCGTAGCACCAGTTGAAATTTGCAGGGTTCTCAATCAACCCGTATTCGCTAAATGACCCATCATAACTCGCCAAATTGAAAAAAGCAATAGGTAGGTCTTTGATTATTTATTGTCTAGATAGAGCGTCGCCCTACAAACAAAACAAAGAAAACCAGGCAACAATTTGTGTACCAGGCAAAATGTGCGACAGCGTGCTCGCGGTGCACAGAGACAATAGACGCACTGTGTAAACACTGCGTCTATGTCTCTGTGTGCGAACTTATAGGCCAACAGTTGGCCGACATTTTTTGACAGGTTTTCGCACATTTGATGCTCCATCTAGACATATCATCAAAGTAGGTAGGTATTGCCGACATCATTAAGTTTGATAAATGGGTTAAGTATTACATCCTGCAGCTCTGCTACGAGTTGCTGCGGTTACCATGATTTATTTAATTAAAATGAAGTGTTTTTTGTATCGATAAATACTATTCAGCTATTATTATACACAGGTTCACATCTTATATTAGGACTATTACACTGCAGAAGTCTTACATAAGTAAGACAATAAAATACATTTTACAATAATTCGTAATCGACTAGGCAGAGGATGATGTAGATAATAGTTTACAATAGATTAAACGGTGTTTAAAATGGTTTACATTCTTCGTTTCCGTTGTAATTCTTCCAAAGGTAGAACTGATGAACAAAATCACCAAACCTCTTTCTAATATAAATTAGTCATTAATCACACAACACACATTTCGTGAACTGTTCAATATTAATTTATGATATGTCTGGCAACACACGAGCAACAACTGGGTACTTTTAGTGACTGCACCAAATTGGTACCTTCATGCAGTACGTGCATATTGCGGTACACGTACTTCTGTTTGCAACGGCCTTGGTATCCTTTCATGAATTGAGCGAATCCAGCACACGGGGTTAAGTCTTGCCTGAAACAAATCAAGAAATAATGTTATTAACTCTGAAATGACAGACGCATTTTTGTGTAGACCTAAAGTCAACTCCTTGACGGAGCATTTATTTTGTTTTTGTACAAGCGGTGGTTAGCGTTGTTCAAGCCTGACATGCGGTTTACCTTCCTCATAGTTAGTCTTAATTATGCTATATAGATACGTACAGAATAAGCCAGCACAAAATATATTTCTCTTCGTCTGTCTATATGTCTGTCACAGCTGATTGATTCAGCAAGTAAAAATGCTATCGGCTTAAAATATTGATTGGGATAGAAAAACCAAAATGATGGAGAAATGGTGACTTTTTCTTTTTGGCGGCCAATAATGAAACTATGCAAATTAGGTACAATTTAAAATTAATGACGAAATATTGTATTTCGTTAAAATTTTCCTAACTGAGTCATATTGATTTACACAAGAAAAAAACTTTTTGCATTAGCACATGAGGGTTAAATCCAAAACTGAATGAAAATAGCCATTGTCTCTGATTTGACAGATTATTTTTGTTTGTAGCATTTAATTCTTACCAGCCACTGTATCGGTTTGCAAAAAAAACCTGTTCGATTCCTGACTCGAACAGAAGATTTTCAAAAAAAAACGAGAATAAAGTTTTAGTTTCATGCGAAAAACAGGCCAGTTCCATTAACCACTTTTTTCTACCGAGTACTCATAGTTTCCGATTTCGACCTGGAGTGCCATCGCAAAAATCACACTGTATAAAGTGATCTAACAGTTTTTGTGCTCAACCGCCTTAAAGTTTCGTTTGTATGTTATTTTCTACAAAATGTACCTATAGTTTCTGTTTGTGGTGTTGGTGTACCTAGCCGCCGAAAAGTAATAAGGCACCAATTGGTTCATTGTCTGTTAAAAAGGAGTAATTTGGTAAAGAATTTATCATATCAAATTTTATTTTAAGCCGTAGAGTTTTTATCTTAAATATGTTGAAAAATTTTTGTACAAATACCATTCCCCCTCTGTTATCCTGAATTCCGAAGTTTGCCCATCGATGGTGCTCACATTTCTGTAATAAATCGAGTTGATAGAAGTTAAGGTTAATGTAAGAGAAACAATAAAGCAATGACTATTATACATGATTGAAGGGATTTCTGCTGATTTATAGAAATTGTGCCATCCTTTTTAACGCCAGATCATAAACGCACGCGCGTGCCCTCCACGTCAAGCCACAATTTTCCCTACCATTTTGGCACATATTTGTGTCATTTGGCGTACAGGGCACGCACTTGCTTGTCACGTATATGTGACAATGTCGTTCAAAAGGCTATTCAAGTAGAATTTCTAGAAATCAGCAGAAATCCTTTGCAACTTAAGCGTGCGGTTTTTTTGTTGTAAGCTTGGTACCTAATAGTACACCCACATTATGCTTAAGTGCCGGGCGAGTCTATTGCCATCAACCGGTCAGTAATCCAGGCACCGTGGCTGCTACTGAGAACTTCCTAATGGAAAAACCCATTAATAGTTTGCCCAATCTGGGAATTGAACCCAGGGGGTCTAAATTAGCCGCTTTGAAGAATGAATCACGTTAAAATTCTTAAAATGATTACAGACGCAATTAATGTTATGAATGTTATGACACATTGTGGCCACTTTACGAATTGTAACTTAATTCATATATTATTATCCCATATTGATTTTGCTAAAGATAAAAAAAAAAAATATAATTTTGTGCCATTCAATAATTTGATTGTATTTTGTTAATTATTTTTTTGATCATGACATTAGTTTGAATTTGATGTGAGATAGTAATTATGTTGTTAATTTTTGGTTGTCTTACTTGAATTATGAATGTTTTTTTTGCCTTATTATTTTTGTTATTTCAATCACAATGTAAATTGTTTGTGAATAAAATTGAATTGAATTGAAAGCGGCTATTTTAGACCCCCAGAAATTAATGCTTAGCAGCTGCGCTTGCGACCACTAGACCAACGAGGCGGTTGCTCGCTCTTACTTGAGAAAAATATTTAGAAGAAACTTCACTTACCTGCAAATCTCCACTTTGAATCCCTGTACTGGGTTGTCATCTCGATTCAGCACTAGGTGCCATTGCCCAGCGGCGTCAACTGCTGCTTTTGGATACAACACCTGGACAAAACATAATTTATCTAATTTTACTCTTTGTTCCAAAATATACAAAGAAGCAATACTCTGGGATTATTATGAATTGTTTCCTTCGTGCCTCAGAAAGCACCTTAGGCCATTGGTCCCGACTATCAATGGTAGATTAATTATTTGACAGTCGTTACAGCTATTCAGTGGCAGGCAGGCAACCAGTCTTACAGAAAATAATATACTTCTAAAGTTACCATGACCTGATCCACCTTCAGCCATGTCCTGGCCAGCCGCTCACGAACGGATGGAAAGAACTGGTGGCGGTGTCTGTCCTTGATGAATTATTACATTGCCATTCAGACAAAAATTGATCCCGGCTGTCATTAGTAGATCTTGAACAGTTGTTACAGGTAGTCAGTGACCCGAAAGCTTGACAACCAGTCTTACCAAGGGTATAATTAGATATACCCCTTGGGAAGTCTGGTCTACAACCAGTCTGGTCTGACAACCAGTCTTACTAAGGGTATATAATTAGATATACCCCTTGGTAAGACTGGTTGTCAGGTTGTATTAGCCAGTTTTAACTGGGTTGTGGAAGTGAGAGACGCAGTCGCTCCATGTAAAATACCAGTATTCAGCTGCATCCGGTGAGACTGGAATAATGAATCTGGAATTATTGTTATAAACATACCTTCGGCTCAAATCGGCACAACTCTATATTTTCCTCTTGAGGTCCAACCCTCTGGGTGATGTCTGGTACGTCTGGCATGTCCAATTTGTCGTCTTGGAACATGCCTAAATCGGAGAGCTGCAAGTTATGAAAGAAAATGCTGTTGTAAATAGGTATTACCTAAACAAGTCTAATTTGGACAATGAGACATAGCAAACGTGAATCATTAAACTGTTAGTGCTGCAATCGTGCGGTGGACTGTTTTTAAAAAAGATAGGAAGGAGATAGAAGAGAAAAGAAAGAGAAGAAGAAGATAAAGATATAGAAGAAGAAGATAAAGATAGAAGAAATATGAATGATAGGAGAATATAGGATTAGGATGGGGAAGATAGGAGGAGGAGGTAGATATTTCTTATAACTTAGTATTGCAATTTGTAAAAAAGTACAACATGAGGACCATGAAAAGCCTCACTGCGTCATTGACAAATTGAAAGGGCTATTTAAATTTTATACGTCACTGGGTTAGAAGATGGTGCTATTCATTTACACATCTCTATTAATTTCACAACATACCTACATATCAAAGAAAGTCACAACCTTTATAATCTCACTTTCTTATTACTTGTCCAGGAAATTTTTAAACACATTTAAGGGAAACTATGTACTTGGTTACTAATTTCCTACAATGTCCATCGGATTGTGATAGAGAGGTTTGTTACGCAAATGGGCGGGTATTGTGCAGGTCATCATCATCATTTCAGCCCGTTGTTGTCCACTGCTGAACATAGGCCTCCCCAATCGATTACCAACGTGTCCGGTCCAATGCTACCTGCATCCAGCGACTCCGTGCACCTTTAACAAGGTCGTCGGTCCATCAAGCAGGTGGCCGTCCCGCGCTGCGCTTTCCAATGCGTGGTCTCCACCCCAGTATCCGTTTGCCCCATCGGCCGTCCGATCTTCGCGGTATGTGGCCTGCGCCCATTGCCACTTCAGCTTGCTTATCCGCTGGGCTATGTAGACGACCAAGGTTCCAGGCTATGTACGAACCCAGGGTTCGTCTACGGATTTCCTCATTTCTGATTCTATCACGTAGAGAAACGCCGAGCATAGCCCTCTCCATAGCCCGCTGAGATGTGCAAGTGTTTCGGTGGAATAGTCCAACAGAACTAAATAAGACTATGTATTTAAATTACCTCCGAAATAATTTTTTTGGCCGTTTCTGTCGGGTAGTTTGGAATATCTTCGCAAATCCCAAGTCTCCTGCAATGTTCTGGTATCTCCAGCTTGAATTCTTCAGACGTTGGCCCAGGGAATACAATCTTGTCGTTATTTTGACCTGGAAAGTTAAAGATTGAGTTACTGTGCGTTACTTAAGAAATCAGTTGTTCATTAGGCAAATGGATCAAGGGCTTGATTCAGAAAGCGGTAGGCACTCCTGGTTATGGCTCGTATTGTTAAGAGGTTTCTTCTGGCGCTCTGACCGCGCCGGTCGCTTAGACCATGTTCCCGAAAACAGTCAAAAATGTCAAATGTGTCTTAGATAGATTTTGTATGATAGATGAATAAACTTAAAAAATCACTTAAAAAGTAAAATAGGATTAGGTACAGTTAGTAGCTCCGTGTGAAATACTGAAATTTAGCTGTATTCAGTTACTACAAGCCGACTCCAACATATTTGAGCAAAGGCAAGGCAAATGATGATTACAAATATAAGAAATTGCAAATTTCTACACAGGAGATTAACATCCACAACAATTAGATCTATGTAAGACAATGCAATGTTTACTATGTCAAGGAAAAGTGTGTGGAATCAAAGCAAAGAAAAAAGACAATAATACATCCGTGTTAGAATGGCCGTTTTTATGAACCAAGTACAATTTAACCTTAGAGCCGGAGACAATGTGATTATAACGTAATTTGCAAGCAAGTAATATCGTTTTTTTATATTAAAATTGATGAGTTTGTAGTTTTTTGGGTGTTTAAGTAATACGTGTAGTACTTAGTTACCGGATTTACGTCGTAACATACAGGGTATTTGTACGTAAAAGGTATAAAACAAAACGTTTCTCACACATAACAAATGAATGTTCATCCTAGAAAAAATGAGTGTAAAAAAAATATCTTTCCGTTGATTGGAATTATTCCCAATAGTCCCCTCTAGCCCTGTCCTCCGGGGTGACAGCTGGGAATTGTCTTCCCAGTTGCCACCGGGGTGACAATTTGTGCCGACTGTTCCCTTTGAAAACTGACTAGAGGGGACAAATGGGAAGTCTGTTTCTCAGTTGTCACCGAGAGGGGGATGTTTCACCCGACAGAAATAATAGGCTTTTAAAAAGTATTGCAAAAATATTTGTGTGTACTATTTGTGTCAGTTAAATAGATATTTCTAAAGCCTGCTTCCTGCATCATCAATACATAATCTAAGTAATTTAATTAATAAATCCCCAGTAGTCATTTAATTTAATGTATATGACTATGGTTAATGATTGAGTAAGCTAGCTATTTTCCATAACCTTTGTTTTAAGTGGTTACTTAATTCGAATATTGTGTTATTTATTTTCACATAGACCTACATACATAAACACTTATGAAACATCAACAGCTTGGTTCGTATTGGTCGTTTCCTATGAAGAAGAACATGAAATTCTACGATTTCTATGTTTAGGTAACTTAGTGAAATTTACATCTCGTTGATATTATTATTAACATTCAACTACATGCATTTAAATGTTGCATTGTGGTGTTAGAGGAAAATCATGTTTCAATTAAAATTTACGCCATCGAATTATCGCAATACTAGTTGATAAGCCGGTAGGTTGACCATATACAGTGCGTAAAAGGAGGAAATTACCGATACTGACGCAAGTGCTAAAATAATCTTTGTGTTGCAAGCAATGTAAATGGCCGGCCTTGTGTAGTGCAGTTAGATTTAAATGATATGTACTACCTACCGAAAGGTTAACTTCGGTTTCATACAGAATAAAACGTATTGCTATGTTCTCAATATTCACGGAGGTATGGTATGCATGTACATACGTACATAAACTTGGAGCTTCTGATATTAATATTTTAGGTTGTTGTCTTTTATTACATAGTTTTGAAGTTTCAGATTAAACTTTATTCTGAAAGATCTACGCATTAAATTTGGAGTTGGTGTATCTCAAGACTTGTAGGAATTTGAACATGGCTATTTATTTGTTCCATTATAAACTAATACTAATAAAATTTTTGATGTGTATGTCTGAGAAAAAATGTAGTCTATGTGCTATTCCAGGCTATAATCTATCTCTGCGCAAAATTTCGTCCAGATCCGTTAAGCCGTTCGGGCGTGATTGAATAACAAACATCAATCCAAACTTTCGTTTTTATAATAGTATTAAGATTCAACCTGAACTCACAACTTCTCTGAAGAAGGTATTTCAAGTTAATACAATTGTCTTACCTCGTCTACTTTCTGCATAAGGCTTCCAACTTAAAACTTTAGATTCATTTTCAGACCTCGTCTGCATTGCCTCTCCTTTTCTAAGTTGAGCGGATTTTACATCATCAGGAACATTTGACGTGTAGCTCGGGGGAGAGACGACTGATCGTGTGTTCATCCGTTCAAAGGCACGGTCTGGGATTCCCTCAGAATCCTGGCTTGCATAGTCGTAGTGATGGCGAGAGTCGCTATCTGAACTTGCATACGAAGTGTGCTTGCATTTGTATGCTGATGCTGTCATCTGAAATTGAGAAAGACATTGTTTTAGATAAGATAAGTATATTTAAGGAATTATGTCGATTTGGTTGGTAAGTGTCGTTAGAAACTGAGACTGACTAATTTCAGCCTCTTCCTTTCAATTTTGAAATGTCAAGACAACTTTTTAAGGATTAGTAGGTACCTAGTGGATCAGCATGAAATTTTAATTGAAAATGATTATTATGATAAAGGAGAAGCTAGGGTCTCATGGCTAAGGTCGATCTTCGAGGCTGTCGCTCCATGTAACAACTGGCATTCAACTGCAACCGGTTAGACTGGCCGACCCCAACAAAGTTGGTAAGAGGCTAATCAGATGATGAATCTTATCCTCAAAAATAAAGGATGTAAAAAGACCCTTAACGAAGCTGTCAACCAAGCTTAGTGTACATCAAATTAAGTAACTTTACGCAAAAATTAAACGGAAACGACTTTTTTTTCGGGTTGAAAAATCACGTTTTACGGCAGGACTCAATGTAACGCACTCAAAACAATGTGCTGATGGATTAATTGAATAGTATGGGGGTCGTGGAGGTGTTTACAGTAAAAATCTTACATTAACACCTCAGTGCCGGGAACCCACCTGGAGGGTACACTCGCAATATGTATGGTGGTATGGCTCATGCGCTCTACGAAAAGGGGGTGAACTCGAATGTGATTAAAACAAAAACATGTATTTAAAAAAAAACTTGTGAAAATAGTGTAGCTTTGACTCCCAATATCTCCGTAACTAGTAGACTCTAAGGTATGGTCTAGAAGAAAAAAATATCGCAATGACGGGAAGAACAAGTGCCTTTAAACTTTTTTGGTTAAGGGTGTTATGGCACCCTTTATGAATTATATTAGCACCCAGATCGGGTTATAGTGAAGGCTTTATTCTTCATACATTATTCAACCTTAATCTAAAGGAAACTGACCATGAAAGTAAAAGATTGTAGTCTTAAAAGTAAACAAGTAGGCAGGTGTTTTATTTATTTATGATTTCCACGAACAATAATAATTGTTACAAAAACAAACTTAATTGTAGTTAAGGGTATCTTTCCTATGTTGTAATATACAGGGTGTAACAAGATCCTTAACGAAGCCGTCAACCAAGCATTCTATACATCAAACTAAGTAATTTTACGCAAAAATTATTGCTGGGAAACGACATTTTTTTTGGGGGTGAAAAATCATGTTTCACGGTAGGACTCAATGTAACGCACTCAAAACATTGTGCTGATGGATGGATTGAATAGTACGGGGGTCGTGGAGGTGTTTAAAGTGAAAATATTACATGCAAAACATGTATTTCAAACAAAACTTGTGAAAAATTGGGAATTTTGACCCCCAATATCTCCGTAATTAGAAGGTTCCCAGGTATGGTCAAAAAGATTATCGCAAACAAATTATCACAATGACGGGGAGAACCAGCACCTTTCAGCTTCGTTAAGTGTCTTGTTACACCCTTTATTGTCTACTTATGATAAAGACGTAGGTATGTAATTTATCGTGTTAATGTTAATGACGAATACGACTTAACTAGTTATTTCAAATTTTTGGCGGTGTAGAAATCCAAATCCACTTTAAATGATAATTTGGAAAGAACACTATTTTTGAGCTTTTCCTTCTAAGATATCTAAGTAAAATCGTATGTTAAACTGTCGTATATTTGTTTGCGCTCATTTTTTGTACTGTTTGCAATGTGCAGCGCAAATCGAATTCAAAGAACTCGCCCAAGGTTGATTTTGACAGCGGCAAATCTTTATATGAGCGCAGTAAATAACGAAAGCAGGTAAATATAAATGTAAAATAATACGATTAATTAAAACCGACGTCATTGCTGTATGAGGAGAAATCCGAAACTGGTATTACTTCCGTCTGATTCTTGTTTTGGACAGGACTTCTGTTGTCTTCGACACAGCAGTTTGCAATTAGCTGGCCTTCAATTGTGACTATACTAACTTCATTAGCGAGACGCAACAGTAACTATAGCTGTAGCTCCGTAGCTGAAACGGTACAATTTTGTGGACATAATTTACGGGCCGGCAGGGAAAAGAAGTAAAAGATGTTGGGGGGTGTCCTAGTTGAGCTTGGTTCAGAAAAGATACATTTATTTACGATACTGTGACTGCTACATTGCCTAGATAGCCAAAGGTATGAAAGTACATAATATTTAACTTACGTCTCAGTTCAGTATTATCTGATCTGGAAATCCAAAGAACAAAGACCAAGGATGCGGACTTAAATAATTCTTCGATAGTGGACCGCCTACCGACTACTTATTTACAACTGGTTTGCAAGCAGGAACTTTCTCCTAAACGACTGAACCTTTTAGGCACATAATACCTTTACAAAAGCCCTTTGTAAAGGTATTAAGTGCTGTGTGGTGCCGGACTCAAAGAATATCAGCACCACATCCTAAAAGGATCTAATGATCTTAACGAAGCCGTCGACCAAGCATTATGTACCCACATCAAACTAAGTAACTTTACACAAAAGTTATTACTGGTAAACGACTTATTTGAATGCGGTGAAAAATCACGTTTTACGGTAGGACTCAATGTAACGGACTCAAAACATTGTGCTGATAGATGGATTGAATAGTACGTGGGTCGCGGAGGTGTTTAAAGTGCCTTTTGGCTTCGTTAAGGGTCTTGTTACACCCTTTATGTACAGCTGTACAATACTAAAAATATATGACAACGAACGGATTCCCAAGGAGGGTTGATGTCAGGCAGGCAGCAGATCATTTTTTTTTTGCCAAAACCCAAGCAGTATATTATAAACGTATAAATGGTAGTAACGTTAGGGTTATGCGTACCCGACAGCGCAGCGGCAGCACTCGGCCACTGAGGAAAGTGGACAAGGGTTGTCGCTCCAAAACGGGCGGGGGCCACGTAAGACGCAAGCTCAGAGAATAAGAGAAGTAAGAATGAGGTGTGCGAGCTGGAATGTCGGTACGATGACTGGAAGAACAAGGGAGTTAGCAGATGTTCTAAAAAGAGATAGATAATAATAGCGTGATGTCTGCAAAAGACAAAGTGGAAGGGTAAGAAGGCCAGAGAGATAGGAGAAGGATGTAAGTTTTATACTGTGGCAACGATGGCAAGCGAAATTTTGTGGAAATAGTTTTGGATAATGAGCTGAAAGAATGTGTGGTGGATGTTAAAAGAGCGGGAGAATGATCATGACAGAAGCATTTTCCTTCTCATAGTAAATTATGATAAGTAGTTCTGAAGTTACGAGGGAACAGATGAACTTACATACCCAGTCAAAATCATAACCCTCCTTTTTGATGCCGCAGTCGTAAAAAAATAATTTGCCGTTTTATTTAAAAGGCGTGCCAAATTAAATCGCATTCACAATTCGATATAGAGCTGTGGGTGAACTCGAAGCGAGCAGTTTTTTCTCTGTATTTTGTCTGCTTACGCTTTCGTTGCCGAACGAAAGGGAATTTTTGGCTCATGTTTACCTTTCTTTTAGGGCGAGAAGTGGGTGACTGGGTGGGTACTAGTAGCTCAGTTCTAAATGACATGATGCCGCAAAAACAATTTTTATGGCATCATCAACCATAACAATTTTTATGGTATCAAATATTTTGCTAGAAAAGTACCTACATGTGAATGCTATGGATGGATACAGCTACAATTTTGATAATTTACGACAATAATGTTTCCGGCCATAGTAAGTGTACCACCATCATGGTCCCATACATCTCGACTTTGTTCGATGAGTAACACTAAACATGTTAACAACGGATTTATCAGCTCGTGGCCTCGATCCAACCACAGCAAAACGTACTTGTGAGCGCAAAACTAATTACTTTGATTTGTTTTTGCTTTAAATAATAATGAATGGGATCATTGTGTTTTTATCTTTACGGTCATTAGACTCGCTTTATGTACAAGTAGCTTCTAAGCTCTATTAACGCTATTATTAAACTGAAACAGAAAAAAAAACCTTATGGAATTTTATTAATATCAACTTTGAACATGCTTGCAAGGTCGTTAAGAATTCGGCACTTGAAATGCAAATTAATAATGCATTGGAGGGCAATGTAAAAGAATTTGCCAGCCATGTTTTCTACTTGCGTTTCTTGTGTAAACTGTATTCAGCTGTTTGGACGACATTCTGAAATCAGCTAAAATTCCACACTGCCTGAAGACCCGTCTCCATAATCAGTGTTCTGTCCACCATGACGTACGGTGCTGAGATATGGGACGCTCACAGAGGAGGCTGTGTACAGCCTCAGAGTAGCACAGAGAGCCATGGAGCGTTCCATGCTCGGCATTGAACTAATAGACCGGGTTCCAAACGTCGAAATCCGAAGACGTACAAAGGTCTTTGGTATTGGAAATCGCGTTATGGAACTCAAATGGAGTGAGGCAGGACACCAAGCAAGACGCGGTGATGGCAGGTGGAGTAAAGCTGTAGCCGAGTGGCGTCCAAGGACCAGAAAGAGAAGTGTTGGTCGTCCGGCGGCGAGATGGGCAGACGGCATGGTTGCCATCGCGGGAATATTATGAATGAGGCAGGCAAAAGAACATGGACCGTGGCATAAGCAAAGAGAGACCTATACCCAGCAGTGGGTGAAGTCAGGGTGAGGATGATAATGATTTTCTACTTAATGAGGACAAATTGGACGCGTTGCGGTTAGCGAAACTTAGCGAAACACATACCCAGTTCTTAAGTTCTACAAATTTGTTTTATTATTATGACTATCAATGTAACATCCCTTGTGTGAGTAGGTATAATCTGAGACGTAATCAAACTAAGTATGATTATAATATTTTGGAACTTTGAACACTAAATAATTTAGCACATTTAAATGGGATGGTTTTCCACACAGGCTGGTTTTTCCAATTCATTTTTAATGTATTTTCAAAACACCGTAATATTAGTAATAGACAGGAAAAAAATACCTGTCTGGTTTACATAATAGGAAGGTATCCATATTTTTACACAAATACGTGTTTTGTTAAGCTCTAGACAGCTAGTCCATTATCCTATTATGACGTCAAGATGATTGTCGCCAAACAGAAATACCGCTTGGGAAATTCAAAACAACATTTCATTCAAATTCCTTTTACCTCCAAAGTTGTGAAACAATGAAAGTTCTTTCAAATACCATGGGTAAGTATCCTACACTAAAAATCCCTGCAATCATGATGATTTAATGCAGTAGGTAGGCAGGTATTCTGCGTAAATGAAAATGACGAATTAAGGATATTAAAACGAAAGCACCATGTATGGCTCTTTCAAGAAATCTAGACATTTGAGGCCAATACTAACTTAGACAAATGTGGTGATGACCAAGGTTTTGTCACAATATTCTGATTTAAAAGAGTGTCCATGTAGTTTGTTGCCCGTTCATCTCCATAGAGATCTACGCTTTGGAATGGGCAACTAGTACTTTCAGTTTTCATGCGTTGTGACTGGGACTGTAGCTACATTTCATTGTTGTTTTGTTTCAACAGTTCAAAATTGCGTATAACTGGCGTACTTGAAATAAATGGTTTGATTTTTTTTCAATTTTGGATGAATGAAATGATCATAATTCTGTAAATGCATCCCTTTTGCAATCGTGAATCATCATTGTTTTGTTATCAACACAAGACCAGGGGCCTTAGTCTGCTATTGCAATAGTGTCAGAATGGTCTATCATTGATTTAATAAGGCCCCGCGCAGACGAATTACCCTTTGTACGCACGTCAAACGAGTTCCGAACGCGCTTCAATACGCCATGGGCAAGGGGCCTTATTAAATCAATGACAGACCATTCTGACACTATTGCAATAGCAGACTAAGGCCCCTGAACTTGCCACAATCGTAGGTTGAATATCGCCCGCTACCTTTGCGCAACTCCCCCCTTAAAATAGGCATTTTTTGCAATATTTGTTACCAAAGTTACCCGTAATAGTCTTTTTCTTTATCATGAGTTGAGTTAAAAATTATGAACATAAAGATTAACAACGAAATTTTGTAATAGTAAATCTTAAGATTCACTATTACAAAATAACCAATTCGATCGAACGGCGAACTGGTTTCTTTAGTTGTACAATCATGGATAACACTTACCTTTTACCTACTTGATTGACGTAATAAATTGACGTATGTTCGTATTATAAGAAAATGTTGTACCTGCCTACAATAAATTGTGAAATTTATAATAGATGCGCAAAGTCCGAAACTTTAGTTTCTGGCGGAGGAAGCCGTTTAGAGTGCAACAGAGCCTGCGAAGAATTTGAAAAATAGGTAGTATTTGAAAAAATATTGCCGTCGCGCTGCGTCAAGCCACAGGTCAAGCCTGCATCTGTAGAGTGCGATATGCTTCTCTTTTTTCTCCTCGAAAACTGAGCAGATTTAATTATTTTTAAAATTAAAATTTTAAGAAAGTGTATATCTGTGCTCTTTTACGTTAAAAACTTTCGAATTTGTCTGGTAGTCCTCTAATCACGGACGAAACAAGTGGCATTTTTTGTATTTTTTGGAGGGTCATATTTTCTTTACTTTTTAGTTGCTGAAAATAAGGAAATGACAGGGACGTGTCTACAGCAGACCTTGATTTTATGAAGAAAAAAAAGATTACTCTAGAGGCATTATTCAGGAATAAAAAGGGTAATACATCTGTATGTAGAAACGCAGCCCTGTTCCCTTTTAAGCAGTGTTCAGGGACTTGCAAGGCATACGTAAAATAAGCTAAGCAATTAAAATACATGTTCAAGGGTACAGTGTCCGCTAGGCTATAAATATTAACAATGACTAATTAAACAAAATTGTCAATTCATTGACTTGTAACCTATTTCTAGGTAGTGAAGAGACGTTAGATTAGTAGGCATTGGTGCCGATTCCCTTGGTTACAAACTAAACCAAATTTAAATTCAGTGCATCTTTTTCTTTCTATTTCATTAAGAAAAGGACAGAAGATACATTTTAGTTTAGTCCTGTCAATTTAATCAGCGCTTATTACAAGTTTAGACGCGATTAAAAAGTTTACCACTAAAATTACATCAAATTACGTCAGGTGCCGACTAATTTGACAGGACTAAACTAATATTTATCTTCGGTCCTTTTCATAATGAAATAGAAAGAAAAAGATGCACTCAACTTAAATTTAGTTTAGTTTGTGACCAAGGGAATCGGCACCATTAACAACTCTTTTTAGCGAGTCATTGATTTTTTAATTCATTTACTCACTCTTTATTGCTTGGAATTTTTATCATAAATTCATACGAGTACCATATACTAAGGGTACAAAACTTATGTCTAAAACTAGTCTAGACAGCAGTCTTAAAATTAAATATATCTAGGTCTTAGAAAATAACGTCTAAGATGCATTGGCAAATCTTAACATCTCGATAACAGTTTTAGTAATAAAAGTATTAGTTCAAAGCACTAATGAAATAAAACGTTATTATAATTACGACATCTTTTAAACGAGAAAATAGCAAGCGGACGTCGTTTGTGAAGTCATAATGGCTATAAGGATATAACTTATTATTTTATTAATACATTCATTGGAAATAGCTCTAAATACGGAGACTCTTTTTTAAACTAGCTTTTTGTGATCATATCTGACTCCAAACTTCAAAGACTTGTACTTGTAGCTTCAGAGAGTGATTTAAAATTTCGGGCAAATTGTCCAACAACCGTAAACCATTTGCCAACCGCCACCAAAGATGGAAGTAAACAGACCCAGGAGATGTAGTCCTGCCTCACTTTTGAACTGTTAGGTAGGGCCTACGTGTAGCATACAGTGGTGTCAACAAAACTGTTATATGTACTTGTTTAGTACTAAATAAGGTACGTAGTACGTAATAGATAGAAAGAAAGAAAGAAAGAAAGAAAGAAAAAAAGAAAGAAAACGTATTTAACTGGCACATGCCACAAGTGCACACAACAAAAAATTAAATAAAAAAGAGCATAAATCTAAACAAGAAAAAACAAGAGATAATTGTGTCTCACGGCTGCGCCGAATAATACTAAATAATACTAAATGTGGTACAAAATACTAACCAAAACCTCTTTTATGGGAATGGGATATCACAGTGGTGTTGACGTCACTAAATACTGTAAATATGGACGACAGACGTAGATACTCGGTAAATAGGTAGGAAGGAAATTATTCATATAATTATCTCTACTATTGCATAAAAGGGGGGTAAATAATACATATTTTATGTAGGCAATTCGCGGTTTTATGGTTACTATTATAATTGACAACCAAATACCTACCATAAAATATAATATGGATCTCCTACACAAATTGATATTGGCTAAAAGACAGACAATTCAATAAATAAATAAATAATAAAATCATTTTATTTCAGACAACTAAGTGATCCATAAATTGTTAGTAACAGGTTTGCACTTAAACACTATTGTTAGTAACTTAACTAAAGACGAATTAATGAGAGGACCACCCATAGTACTCATAAATAGCTATATTAACTAGGACAACGAAATGCTAGGGTTATGAGTCTTGGAGGTGGCGGGACGTGAGAGGGAGAGAACCTCACGTCCCAGCCGCCGCGGGAGACGCACCGGGCGTCGGGGGCCACGTGGTGGCCCCCGGCCACCGTAGGCGCGGGCCTGTGGACGGTGAGCTATGGGCTAGCTCGCCGTCCGTCCGTCTTATGACGACAGGCCGTGTCGACGGCGTGTTCGTGTTCCACGCGCGCCTCAAAGAGAGTCAGCAAACAGGAAGGGGTCCGTAAGGACCGACGCCTGCCAGGGTTGCGGGACTGTTCGAAAGAGATACCGCGGCCCTGGAACACAAAGGGCAAAGGAAGGAACATGGATGTGTTTTAGTCAGTAAAAGTCTGACACTCCCTCCTGCTCAGCCCAGAGCGGGAGGGGTTATTTGATGATTTCCCATCGGTAAAAAAAAAAAAAAGGGTATGAGTCTTCTCACCAATTCCTTATTATGGTGGAGGAAGTGTCGGCCGCCACAGCCTCCAGCCTTCAATTGATGAACATTTTACATTAATTGGAACAAAACCTACAATATTTGCAACATACTCGTATTTGTTTGAGTAAACTTCCATATAAGTCATTGTTTATGGCATGATACATGCATATACCTACGCCATTCATGATTATATAGCGGCATACGACTGAGAAAAACGTCACTGGGAAACCCGAATGTTTGAACTAAACAAGAACTAGTGGGACAATTAAGAGTCACGTCATTCTACTCGTTTTTATGCACTACGGGCTCCTTTTGAACCAATTACAGGCCTCAATTCGACAGAAGGAATCATGAAACTTAAATAGCACAATTTCAAAGTAGCAGTCACTGTATACTATAGGCAGATATTCTCAAACCACTGCAAGTCCTGAAAGCCAGAACCAACAGCGGCGACCACCAAACACCGAGACAATGAAGCTGGACAAAGTCTCAGTGAAACAATTTAACTGTCTTGGATACCGCAACGAAATTAATCGGAAAAAATAGCGGAGGAGTAGGAAAGTAGTTATTTTTCCAACATGTGAGGAAAGTTCGTTTTTCCTATGAGTTCAGGATTGAAATTTATAATCACTCGCTGCACTCGTGATTCTATTTTTCAATCCTTCGTTCGCTCAAGACTCAACAAAACGAATAGCAAATTAGCTTGCTCACATGTTGCATACAAAACTTTTCACCACTCACAGCAAGAAAATATTCAGTCATCATAGGTAAATAATTTTTTTAGCTATATTTAAAATAACAAAAAAACTGAGATATGTCTCATTCGTGTCGGGTCTGGGTCACAAATGACCGTTCGTCTTTGACGATGTAATTTTTTCAATATTTTATTAAACTTTTTAATGTTTCTGAACTAATTTGACAATAATTTGACAAATTTTATAAAAAACATTAATTATAACTTATAAATATTTCTATTCTAAGCATAAAATTATTTATTTTTTAAAATATCTTTAAAACTTAACATAAAAAAGCAGACAAGGTTAGTTTCTGAACGGGGGATCATTACTTTCCTCACTGTTCAAACAGTGAGGAAAAACCAACTTTCCTCCCTTTTTTCGTAGAGGAAAGACACTTCTTTCGTGCGGGAGTGGTGAAAACATAATTTCCACTTTCCCCCATAACAGCAGGAGACAGAACAAAACAAGCCCAATATCCAAACACACACAGTTTACAACTGGGATAATCCCATTTGCCTAACACTACGGATACATTCTATCATTAAAATGAATGTGTGTTGCTTAATTTCTCACAGGTCATGGTAACTTTAAGAGTAAATGATTTACTTTCAAGCTTGCTGCCGTGTCTTTTTGTCAATATTTTAGATCTGACTGCGAATATAAACAATCTGCACATCATATTTTATGGGAGCCTTTGGCAGAATCAACGCAATATTATTTTGTTTAGAGTTCAGGTTACATCCGGAGTTATTTTCTATAAGGACGTAGCAGAAACTAGAACAAATTAACGTGCGTTCAAGCGTTTTTGTAATACCTATTAATGGGATCAATTAAAACAGCTCAGTCCGATACATTTTTGTCAACCATCAGGACGAACTGATGAAGGTCATACTTATACTGGGTTATTGGTGACTCGACGTATTCCATGCAGGACGTCATAGCAGGGTTAAAATGAAACAAATTAAGCTACCAAATGTTCCACCGAAATTCTGTAGTTTTTGAGATAGTTTAATTTTTAGTTTTTTTTTAATGAAAAATCCCAGATTAAATCATTTAGAGCCATTTTAAAAATGATTTATGGGGCAACTATACTAAAATTTAAATTATTATCTATCATAGTTGAGACCCCTGTTAACTTGAGTTATCAGGCGATAACGATGCGGATTTAAGGTGGACGCGAGCCGATCGCGAAGCGCTGGTGTCGGCTTCCACCCGAAATACATGCGGATTTAAGGTGGAAGCAGAATATGGAAGCTGTTATGACTTTGCGACCGAATTCGGTTATTTTGCGATCGCTATCTATGTCGAGACTGCAGAGCCTGTAACCCTGTATAAAAAAAAAAAGATTTTTAACCGTAGTCGATAAAATGAAACACGTAGCATGATTAAGTGTTCTCATGGCACCATAATACGATAATTACTATATTAAACGCCTTTGTTTCTACGCCGTCCAGGTTATAAAAACATGTACTACAAGATCGTCAATAACCAAGATTATTATCATAACAACGATGCTAAATATTCTATAGAATACGTTTTCTTGAATACGTTAACTTCGTCATGATGTTAATGTAAGATAAACATAGAAAGCAAATATTGACTAATTAAAATAACGTTTGGCACACCCATAGATCTGTGGCCTACTCGCAGTAGCAAAATATATTATAAGTGAGTTGTGATTCTGTACAAGATTCAGTCTACTGTGGAATAAACAGTACCTACCTAGACGACGAAATTATCATTCATAAACTATCATTTAAAATGCTGTAAAAGTACCCGTTAGTGAACCCGAAAGGTTCGTATATCTCCCCGTCATTCTTCTTCTAGACCATACCTGGGAACCTTCTCTTTACGGAGATATTGCGGGTCAAAGTTCCGACATTTTCACAAGTTTTTTATGATAACACTTACAAGTTTTTATGTTATAAAAACATTACTTTAAATACCACCAGGACTCCCGTACCATTCAATGCATTCATCAGCACAATGTTTTGAGTGCGTTACATTTAGCCCTAAAGTGGTTTCCCAGCAATATTTTTTGCGACTTCGTGAAGGGTCTGTATACACCCTGTATTTTACCTTGCTTTTCCGTTTCACAAGATAAACGTTCGCTAGTCCGATTTCAGTCATCGACCGAAGCAGTCGAAAATTATCTTCAAGACATTTGTTGCTTCATTTTTTAGCATCTTGTAAGGACGCTGTACCAACTGTTACCACTCACGCCTTACTATGTGTTCTATACGTCTATATCTATACGAATATAATAAAGAGGTAAAGTTTGTGAGTTTGTGCGGTTGTAGGGGGTAATCTCTGAAACTACTGAACCGATTTTGAATATTCTTTCACTAACAGTAAGCTACATTAACCCCAAGTGCCATAGGCTATATTTACAACGTGCACGTGGGATAATTACTGACCAAAACGCGAGCGAAGCCGCGGGCAACAGCTAGTCATAAATCATGCTATTTCCTACAAAATAACATAATATCATACACACACGTAATCCTTGAAGGGAGCTGTAGCTTATAGTACACCCAATATGATTAGTCCCATGTAATAGGGGGCGACCCTATTGCCATCATCATCATCATCATCATTCTCCTGCCTTTATCCCAAAGTATTTGGGTTCGGCGCAGCATATCATCTTCGATACTTCTCTATTAATCGTTATCTCAGCAGTCACCTCCTTTCTTGACATATCATCCTTTATACTTGTACACAGTCCATCCATCGTCTCTTTGCTCTTCCTACTCTTATATCCACATTCGTACACAAAATTGAGCCTATTGCCATCAACCAATGGGACAAGTCCAAACAACCATTCATTTATAGTTTTACCAAAGTGTTATTGGGTTTTCCATAATTAATTTGTCAGTAGCAGCCACGGAGTCTGGATTTGTGACCGGTTGATGGCAATAGGCTCGACCCCAATTACAAGGGACTTAAACGTAATTAGCGAAATGTGGGTGTACTATTAGGTACATCTCTGCCTAACCCTGCGGGAATTACAGGCGTGATGTTTATTTATTTATTTAACAGTTCAAGCACAAAGTACAGAGGCGGACTTAGTGCCATAGGCATTTTTTTGATGTTATGTATTACCAAAATTATGTGCAAAAAATCATCGTTACATAAACTTTGAGTGTCTACCTGTACATAAACTTTGATCACAAATAAGATGTTGCCCTTCGCCTACTCTAATACACATGTTTGTTTTTCTTCCCTCAGTTGATTGACTCTCGCAGACGCAGTTCGCGTAGGAGGGTAACCTCGTCGAATTATATGAATATTTACATAATTATGTACATAGGTAAAACAAGTTTCAACTTCCTTTTGACTTTGATCTAGACGAGCAATGATTCAACAAGTCGATAGTGATTAACACCTGGGTATTGCTGCTGTATTTTTCTTGATTTTTAATCTATACTATTATTACAAAGAGGGAAATTTATTTGTTATCTTGGGAACTGCTGATCCGATTCCGAAAATTCACTAACGGTAAGCTACATTATCCCCGAGTGTCATAGGTTAATTTCCGTACATAACGGCAGCGAAGCCGCGAGCAAAAGCAAGTTTCATATATTTTATATTCATCTAATTTGTTAGAATGTTTTTTAAATAACATTTCAGCGAGCTTTGTTTATGGTTGTCAAGTCTATGGTATCAGCCATATGGTTGAGTAAATAAAATAAATTAAACTTTGTTCAAATTGTGAGCAAAACGACTTGTACTAATTAGAATTATTTGATTATAATGTCTAGGTGGAGCATCAAATGTGCGAAAACGAGTCAAAAAATATCAGCCGACTGTTAGCTTATAAGTTCGCACACAGAGACATAGACGCACAGTGTTTACACTGTAAGTCTATTGTCTCTGTGCACCGCGAGCACGCTGCTGCACGCACACATGTTTGAAATTGTTGACTCGTTTTCTTTGTTTTGATTGATAGGGCGTCGCTCCATCAAGTCATTTATAATCAAAGTTAGAATTATAGAATTATTGGTTATTTTCCGTCATATTTTTACCTAAGTTGTGAATATTTATGAGGATATTGTTTCCTCTTGGTTAATAGAGTATTTACCTATAAATAATACTGAAATAAATATTTATCGCCGTTATGTTACACGTGATAAAACCTGATCTGCATGGGGAATACCTCGCATACAGAGATCGGTTCTTAAACAACTTATTTATAGATTGATAAAGTTATTGATACCGATGAGATTGACTAACATTTTTATTTATAGGTTTTTCCAAATATAGTTTTAATGGCGTTTGTATTTTCCATTCAAGTTTCGCAAATTATTTTTATAGCCCACTGATATCGAATTATTTAGATGGTGTACAACAGGTACCCGCTTAAAAAATGGGGTTTTTGGAAATGATAATTAGAACATAACTAAACTAAGACTATTATTATAGAACTAATGACATATTTTGGGAAATTTTATTAATGACAAAACTTCCCAGAGGCTTTAATTCGTTCTTATTTGCATTTTAGCAGGCTATGTTGGTAATTAAAAATACGTAGGTATTTCTGATAATAATTATTTAATATAATTAAGAAAGCTCATAAGTAAGTGCTTTTTAAAGACTTACAATTAACATTTCGACTAGTTTTATACACGGCTACACATCAAGCTATATACATTTCCAGTATAAGCTGACCTCGCATTGTATGGAAATCCTATACAATACGAGATCACCATAAACTGGCATTGTATAGCTTGATGTGCAGTCGTGTGTACTACAGTTATCATCATCTGCCTAGCCTTTTTCTTTTTGGATGTTGGGATCAGCTTCCAGTCTAACCAGATGCAGTTGAGTACTAGTACTTTACATGGAGCGACTCCCTATCTGAATTCCAGTCTTACCAAACAGTATCGTATTAACGATACCCTTTGGCAAGGCTGGATGTCAGACTTTCGGATCACTGACTACCTGTAACGACTGTCAAAAAACTACAAATGACAGCCGGGCCAACGGCTGGTAGTTGGTACTTTAGTCAATAGATACAAATGCCATAAAGAAAATTATTCCATTTTTGAAAAAAATAATTTTCCGCTTACAATGAGGGCTATCGTTTTTGATCTCACCAGATGGCGCCACTGCCACATAAGGTCATGTCAATGATTCTATTTTATACTTTAAAGTGCCAATAATTTCATAAAAAGTTTATTTTATTACGTATAACAACATAATATAAACTTCAGATCATTTATTTACAATATTCTCCCTAAAATTAGCAAACTTGAAACATTTAAAAATCATTACCTCTAAGTACAAAAACATAAGATCCTAAGTTGCTACTTAAAATCTTCAAGTCATAATTAATCAGGAATAGCTCAATCTAGACCACAATTGTGAATATTAGTAAAAATACGTGATAAAAAAACACGCAACGCGTGAACTTTCTATGACATCTGACATTTCGGTGCCCTCGCGCTACACTAGCGCCTCTAGTGGTGAATTCACACGCGATAGCCCCGATTGCAGTTAGCTATTACGACAGGTTTTAATTATAAAGTGAAAAATAATATCTAAGTTAATAAAACAGAGACGTACAGATACGACTAAAACAATGGTAATCTACATTCAAAGGTATTTATTTATAGCGTTTTGTTAGGAAAAGCTTGCATAAAATACGTCAAGTATTTGCATAATAACTGTTTCTATTATATAGATGTCGATGTCGTGCTTGAAATGCCTCTATACGATGCTAAAGTCGTTGTGTTAATAGGTGATAACAAATACTAGTTTATGCGACAACAGGTTGAGTATTAACTTATATTGATACGGTGTCATCTGGCAGTGTTACAAAACCATTATATTACCTACTTTAATTATGGTATTGGTTACTTCATGTATTTATAACCCAGGTGTGTTTGATTTTCCCTATGCAGATAGTTTAGGTCGGGAAGACGTAGGTAAATATTCAACTCGTATGCGGACTGCGTCTGATTTTGTCCTAATATTCCAGTCAAGCCTGCTTCCTTGATGCGCTAATTAATTCTGTGTTTCCGTCATCAACTTAATTATACTATTAATTTGCTAATGATCCATAATTATGTCTTACTGATATGCACTTATTGGCTTAAATTAAAATTCCTGAATGTAGATATCTACGTTTATTTATTAGTATACCATTTTAACCTTAAAAGAGTTCAAGTAAATCAGAAAATACTTAATATTTCTTTCTAGAACCGTTTAAAAAATTACTTCAATGTTCAAAGCATCAAGGGTTGTCTACATAATGATTATAGTTACCCAAGCAAATGCTGTAGTATAGGCGTACCATGAGTAAGCACAAGGGCCCGTTTTTTGGGTTCAAAAGCCGCACATTATCAAGAATCCTGTATACAAAACTATTATTAAAGGAGACATACTATTCCAAACAACGCTAATATCATGTTTATGCAAAGATATTCAAATATTTACGAGCGATAGACGGCACAAGACGAAGAAATCGTAAGCCATTAATACTTAGTAACAAATCGTTTTGTCTAGTGTCATACGCCCATTTGTCGAAAATGTTCGTGATCAAAATTTTCGGGTGAAAATATTCCCAGTGTCCGCTTTGTAAGTCTTTTAAATCTCTTTATGTCTATGTATATCTAAAAAACACTTAGAAACAATAATCAAGTGCTCA
Source organism: Eugnorisma glareosa (assembly GCA_947578425.1). Lineage (NCBI taxonomy): Eukaryota > Metazoa > Arthropoda > Insecta > Lepidoptera > Noctuidae > Eugnorisma > Eugnorisma glareosa. Next base: position 17,719,505 of record OX387965.1, read on the forward strand.
TTATAAAGCAATTAATTCGGATTGCACTCAACATTACCATTCGTGCTCGTCCACAATATACGCGCGGTAAAAGTGACTACACTTTTACTTTCATGACATTGTCGTTATGAACACACTCACTAAAAGTATAAGTGAATTGCTCTGTGTCAATTATGTTGTATCGTTATTTAAATTAAATTGAATATTTATAAAGCTTTCTTTTTAGTTATGCTTAAGTTACCTACATTAGTTATGTCATTAGAATATATCTAGTATCCGTGGTGAGGATTTTCTACTTCGAATGTGATGCTGATGAGTGAGACGCAAGAGGAGTTTTCTTTGATTGGCTGACGTACTTACAACTATGATTTTGTTTTCGTAAAGCGATTCTTACGTTAAAAATCATTCAAGTATAATGGCAAAGGAACCTTCAAGAATAACACAGTTGCAAGCTAATTAGAATACGCAATAACAAATTATAATAACAGTCCTATATTTACTTTAGTTTGTTTACGCAATCACCTTAATAAATAAATAAAAGAAAAAAAACTTACAACTGTTATCCAAACGAGCAAATGTAGTGTCCAGGCCATGGCTATGCACTTGTGGCACTCAAAACATATTTTTATTAAATCCGGCCTCTACGGGTAGTGGTCACTCAATAATTACATATCGAACCGCGACACTATTTATGTGTTGATATGACGTAGGCATGCGGTTTAAGCGAAACACCGATATCGATTAAAGCCGCACACGTACACCTGTTTTCGCGGACAGATGTCAACTGCCGTATACAGTTGAACTGGCCGGCCTGGTTCAAGACGCTTCGTAGCGTTGTCAGTCGGCCACTGTCTTGAGAACCTTCCGTTCACTCTTCAAGTCCCCCCACGATATAAAAATCTGAACATAGCAAGAGGCGGAGAAGACCTTTTTACATTGGTTTTGCGAGTAAGGACATCCTACTGTTCGATTTTAATACACGGTTGACCTATTCACTTTCCGAGTTCAAAGGTTGGTAATCAATGTATAAAACTTATTATTCACTCTTTTATAAAATTCAGGAAATTGAAGACTATATTTTAGGATGTACACTCACGAGCACCAATATGTATGCACTTTCCTAATTTTAAAAGCAATTTTACGAAAAATAACGATTGTAACTTGGAGATATGATCTTTTTCATAAAAATATGAATTCCAGGATACTATGTACGTAACAACATGAAATTTTAATCAGAACAGTAGAAGGAAAACTCTTTTAAAAGTTGTTAAGTAATACACGCAAGTATTGGTGGTCGTGACTTCACCTGCATAAGCATACATATTTCACGCACATAGAATGCAACAATACCTTACTAGTTTTTTTAAGGAAATGCGTATTTACTTCCCTAATTAAAATACTCGATTAATTAACGATAATTGTTTGTTACCATCATCGCACACTGTAGATATAACTTTTTGAAGTTAACTCATCGCCACATGCACTTAGGGTATATTAATTACTAGCTGTTTCCCGCGCCTTCGCTCGCGTTTTGGTCGGAAATTATCCCACGGGCACGTTGTAAATATAGCATAAGGCACTCGGGGATAATGTAGCTTCCTATTAGTGAAATTTCAAATTCGGTTCAGTAGATCCAGAGATTACCCCTACAACATCACTAACTCACAAAGTTTACCTCTTTATAATATTAGTATATATTTATTTGTTTTTATAACATATTAAGTCGTAATATAAGAAATGTTTAGGTTTAATAATCGGGACCGTCCTGATGAAGTAGATGGTCTTACTATAGACGACTAAAATGAAATGATAAAGTTTCAAATCCTTTAAATTTTAAATTCACCAGCTCAACCTTACATTCTGAGTATGACACGTCAAAAAAGTTTAAATGCATTTTTTTTTTTTACCTTTTATTATTAAATCAATACACACTTACAACCATTAACAAAACTTTAACATACTTACCCCACAAACCATCGTGGGTTTAACAGTGGTATGCCAGACACGGCAACTCGGTGCCACAACATTATTATATCAGTAAATCATTGTAAACAGTAAATAACTAGGTATAATATAGGCAAAGATAGAATAGTATAGTATAGGCATCAAAAAGACACTTCCTAGATTGTACCACAATCCAGGGGCCTTAGTCTGCTATTGCAATAGTGTCAGAATGGTCTATCATTGATTTAATAAGGCCCCGCGCAGACGAATTACCCTTTGTACGCACGTCAAACGAGTTTCGAACGCGCTTCAATACGCCGTGGGCTAGGGGCCTTATTAAATCAATGATAGACCATTCTGACACTATTGCAATAGCAGACTAAGGCCCCTGAAAGTATCTCTTTAGTACGATATCGATATTATTATATGTTTCACATCACTATTCCAGGATATTTTCCTTAAATTACTAATATCACAATAATTTAATTAAATAGCATAGCAACATATTAAATATTGGTTATGAGTACATAGTAGGCATTCATTAGTTGCATTTGATACTAAATATAGCATTCTGGATCTAACTAACTTTCGAGCCATAAGGTTTGTACACACGGCTACACATCAAGTTAGACATTTCCAGTTGATGCTGATCTCTCATTGTATAGGATTTCCATACAATGCGAGGTCATCTTATACTGGAAATGTGTGTACAAAAAAATCCTTTACCTTTTGATTATGATGGTGAGCAAAACTAATTATTGGAGCTTATTATCCTACACGGGAACAGGTATACCTTCTCACGTGTACAATTTTTTTTACCATTCCGTTTCTCAGTCGGAAAAAACGGAAACCTTATAGGATCACTTTGCTGACGTCTATCCATCTGTCCGTTTGTCAAGACCCTTTTTCTCAGGAACGCGTGGAGGTATCAAGCTGAAATTAATATCAAATACTCAAGTCTAACTACACCTTCAAGCAGTGAAAAAATGAAACTAGGTAATCAACGTGATCAAAAGATATGACCGCTTATGTCACATATTTTGCGATTTCATAAGGGAATCAAAACCTATAGGGTACTACCCGTTAACCTAAGGATGAAGAAGAAGCAATGTCTTACAGAACATATACAGGAAAAAATCTGAACACCGTAAATATGTAGTTTAATAGCAAAATACCTAGAAGTTTATACGGAACTCTCGGTGCGCGATTCCAACTCGCACTTGTCCATTTTTTAAGAGTATTTGGATTCATTATTATGTCTGGCTGTTATATCATTTAATTAATTAGCATAGCAACATATTAAACACTGTTCATGACTCCATAGCAGGTATTAATTAGTTACACCGGATTGCACCGTGTACCTAATACATTCTGGATCTACCCAACTTTCGAGCGTTAAGGTTTTTATAAAATATTCCTTTACCTGTGCTAAAATAGGTCCCTCGTTACATGGACCTATTTTTAACTAGTTTATGCCCGCGACTTCCCCCGCACCAGTTCGATAATTATCCCACGGGATCGTTGTACCCGGACAAAATCCTAAGTATCTGCCGCTAAATTTCACCCAAATCCGTTCAACCGTTTTTCGTGAAAGACGACTTCGGACGGGTGTAATGTTATACATATTAACCTTCCTCTTGAATCACTCTATCTATTAAAAATAACCGCATCAAAATCCTTTGCGTAGTTTTAAAGATAATACAAAATCTTTATTTTCTCTCTTCAATAATTAATTATATATTTTTTATTTTTTCTAAGCATACTTAGGGACGCGACTTTGTTTTATACTATGTAGTGATAGTAGTGAGATAAGATAAGGCATGTGTCTTTTGATAACCATGGTGAACAAAAATTAATTATTGGAGTTGTTAATACAATTGTTGTTACTTACACGGGGACATGATTTCTCAGGTGTACTTTTATTTCTTTAATATGTTTCATAATGTTGTCTGGACTGTACATCATCATCTACCTAGCCGTTTCCCAACTATGTTCGGGTCGGCTTCCAGTCTAACCTGATGCAGCTGAATACCAATATTTAACATGTGTCTGACTGTACATTATTTACAAACTACAAATAGATCTAAAATAATAATTAAATACAGGGTGTAAACGAAGCCTTTACGAAGCCGTGAACCAAGCATTCTTTACATCAAACTCAGTAACTTTACGCAAAAAATATTGCTGGACGACTTTTTTTTCGAGGTGAAAAATCACGTTTTACGGTAGGACTCAATCTAACGCACTCAAAACATTGCGCTGATGGATGGATTGAAAATAAAAATCTTACATTAAAAACAAGTATTAAAAAAAAGTTGGAACTTTGACCCCCAATGTTTCCGTAACTATAAGGTTCCCAGGTATGGTCTAGAACAAAAAAAATATCGCAATGACGGGGAGAAAAAGTACCTTTCAGCTTCGTTAAGGGACTTGTTACACCCTAAAGTAAGTACAAGTATCAAAATGGAAAAAGAATTACAAGACATCAAAAAATTCGTCCGTCAAAAAATGCCCAGAAGGCTGGCAGCATCGCCACGTTGGATGGCAATGCTGATTCTTTGGCCAAAAGAAAAGGCCAGCCTTCTGGTCACGTGAAGAGTGGACCAACCGCTTGGCGATATCCCGAAATACTAGGAGGATACTCGGACCCCATGGCCCCAGATGTTTCAACCCCAAACGGCTCAAACACAGAACTATCAATTAACTTATTGTAAACGGAGCAATCCGTTTGAAGTTTTCAGCACCTGCAGCAGCCGCTCCAGCGTAGCCCACCGTGCTAGGAAGATGGGATGTCGCAAGGGTGTCGACGCAAGTTGCATCCTACACCAAAGGCCTACCCAACTTCCATGGCATTATGGGCACACCATTTGGTCTCTTCCCATCGACGCGTGCCAAGCCATTAGGTTCTAAGACAGCCGTCACCCTGTGTAGAGCTAATCAGCTCTTATATAAATTAATTAAATACCATAGCAACCTACTACAATTGCAGGCACTACATACAACATACTGGTATTAATTAGTTACAGGATTTAATTGTGTGCCTAATACATTCTGGATCTACCCAACTTTCGAGCGATAAGGTTCTTATAGGATTTTCCTTTACCTGCTTGTAACACGAGACCTATTTTAAATAATGCATGTCGTTTGATAACCATGGTGCACAGAATTAATTAGTGGAGCTGTTACTCTACAAACATTTTTTGCTGGTTCTTAAAAATATAGTTACAGGAAATATTATAGTGTAGTGGAGTGTGTGAGTGTATGTGTGTGTCTGTGTTGTGTGGTGTAGTGTGTCTGTGTAGTATAGTGTGTATCATAGTTTTACGTTTTGTCGATTTTTAATTGGACGTTACAGATATTTTTATTTGTCTGATTAAATAATGAATTGAATTGATTGAATTATCAAGGCTTTTTCGGCTGTTATTGTGTATTATAATAATATCTTCGTCTTTGAAAACAATTTATAGCCTTTTTCGCTGCTCCTCACATACCTGTTCAGTTTTAATTTTTGTCAAACAGAACTTGACAAAAGTAATCTCTTTATGTGACAAAAGGCCCATCATGTTCCCACTGCTGGGACACTACTCCTCTCTATGAGAGGGAATGGGAATGGGAATGGGGATCCACCACGCGGGCCCAGGGCAGGTTGGTAGATGTCACATGTCTTCGATTTTTTTCTAGGACATGCCCGTTTCCTTCACCGTTTTAACAGCAATGGTGATGACATAATTTACACAAAGTAATGTTCCTGCCTGGGTTCGATCCCACGACTTACTGTTCGCAAGTCGGGGCCGCCATCACTGGGCCACCGCTGCTCTCCTGAACTTTGACTAAAGAGCCTAGATGAAAATTATATTCTATCAGCTATCACGACAATAGAGAAGTAAAAAATGTACTAAATTGACATTAATTTTTCTCTGAACGGCTAAGTTCTCTCGTTTGTAAAACTAACTTTCAAAGGGTTTTTCTTCAAACTGCTGCTTTTCTGAATGGTAAAATTCCTTCATTCAATTAGTCTCGGTAGTTTTTTTGAGAAGTTTTGGGATGGAAGTGGAGCCCAAAGTGTATTAATAATTCTGCGCCTGAGTGGGTGAGGTGGGTGATGAGAGAACGTCAAAGCTATGTTTGGAAGGTTTCAGATCTCTGCGGGCAGGACCACATTTTGAATAAAGAAAGGACTTAACATCGTAGGGGAACTAAAACAAAAATTGAAGGTTTCACTACATCAGACAAATTAAATTTTGCTTTTTTTAAAGGATAATTCAGTACGAATAATGTTAGGGCAAGGAAAATTTTCAGGGATTTAATAGAATTTACTTTATTGCACACCAAAATTGAAACGCATCTGTTTTACAATAATATGAGAGAGAGGGATAATAAGATTTATTCTTGCTTAAAACCTTTAAAAAAAATGTAGAGGATATGGAACGTCACTAAACATCACGTTGTTATTTTTTGTCGTTCCGTAACCAATGGGTAAAGACGGAACCGTATTGCTAAGACTCCACTGTCCGTCCGTCTGTCTGTCTGTCTGTCTGTCTATCTATCTGGCTGTCTGTCACCAGGCTGTATCTCATCCGTGATAGCTACACATGCTGGAAATTTTCACAGATGATGTATTTCTGTTGCCGTAACAACAAATAAGTACTAAAATCAGAATAATATAAATATTTAAGGAGGGCTTCCATACAACAAACACGTTTTTTTTTTTGTTAAATTATATTTGCATGCCCTAAGATGGCAAAACATGGTTTGTGCCTAAACCACCAATGTTAAAAACTGGTACTCCTGTATTTTGAGAAAATAAATTATTCTTATTTTTGTTGCAAAGCCCTCTTTTTTTTCTCGGATAGGAATTCATCAAATGACCCTCCTGCTCTGGGCGGAGCGGATGGGAGTATCAGACTTGTACTGACTAAAACCCATCCATTCCCGTTTGCTGAAATCCCTTTGCGGCGCGCGTGGAACACGAACGTGCCGTCAACACGGCCTGTCTTCATTAGACGGACGGACGGGACGGCGAGCTAACCGTTGCAAAGCCCTCTGGGCTCCCCTTCAAACACGCGTTGGCAGGACTGATCAGACAACAGTTATAGGTATGTGTTGAAAAAGCTCATGGCTGAGTATCAGACGCGCTGGTACCATCATTTGCTAAGACTGATCCCAAACAACAAGCTTATGCTGGAGTTCAATCAGATACCTACTCAGTGTCGCTCTTTTATACTAAATAGGCTTGCGTTTTGTCGCAACTCGCCTGATCTGAAGCGATGACACGGCCTAGGTTGGAGCACGCTTACCTAGAAGAAACCGATTCACTAGAACTTTGAAGAGATCCAGATTATAATGATCAAGGAGCATAGAAGCCGGCAGTGAATTCCACAGACTGGCGGCTCGCACAATAGTTGTGACAGCATAGCTCTTTGTTCGGGTCCGTGGAACTTCAACCATATAACGGTGATGCTTCGCTGTATCTCTGCTCATCCGATGATAGAATGGGGATAGATTGGGAATGGTGATGATAAAATGCTGTCAATATGCTACATACGGTTAGATTTAAAATCACCACAACACAGGAAAATGGTATACAGGGTGTAAGGAAGAGCCCTTCACATACTGACAGGGTGCATTCAGTTTATTTTGAATCATATCCCATCGGAATTTTTCTCCGGAAAATGTCCATTTTTGCTATCGTTTTTCGATTACTATTCCTTTATTTTAATGTAAAATTACATTCCCTGTACGCAGCACTCCATTTATGAAAATAATACGGCTCAAATCAAAAATTCAACAATGGATATCGAAATACTCTAAAGAAAGACGCGTGAAATCAGCTGTACACTTCCTGCCTTGCTACAGAATTCATCGAACTCGTCGTCACGCTTGTCGTTCGCTACGTGCATTTTGCCACGGTAACGATACATTGCGTATGAGAAAATAAAACAAATCAAATTTATTGGCTTCCCATAACATTGCTGAAATAATTTCGTGTACCGGTCATCTTAGTATGATATACTGAATTCACCCCATCAGTTTGTGGAGGGGTGTCCCTTACACCCTGTATACTAATGCCAGGGTAGATTCTACTATTGATGTGAGTCATTCAAGTTTCAAATTATGATAATTGACAAAACAACGTTTTAAAAATATTGGAGGACGTGGTAATTAAATTGAAATAAATTTTACATAATCTCAGATTAAATAATTAAAATAATCGGTGAAAAAATTCCACAAGGTCATGTAAGATGCGAAGTTGCTATTTCAAATAGATGTCTTTGTTTTATTGTGAACGATATCATCGACTTGACTACCGTCTAATTGTTTTGTAGGAATCCCAGTATTCGGAACTTTTTGTTTGTCTGCTGTTCAGATAATTTGTCCAAATAATAACCATATAACATTGGTTCCTTGACATGCAATCTAATATTAGTTACCATAGCACATAATGCCTAAGGCGATTCTGTCATTACACTCGCGTGTTCATATCCGGAACTGCTTTGCCGATTTTGATAAAACTTGTATTATTATTGTTGCATAGTAATTCAAAATATCTGGGATTGATATTACTAATTAGTAATGCGTTGTGGCAAAGAACTGGTTTCCTAGGCTTACCAGTTCATCTCTTTGGTACGGAACCCTGCAGACACAGCTAGTTTGTAAATGTCTTATCCGAAATCAGAATGTCGTCAAGATAAGAAGAGAGACTACCCTACTTGCTGCAGTGAAATTGACTTGCAGTGAAATTTTACGACCGGCGTGTATTTATCTTAGCACTTATCAGATCATAAAGTCAATAACGTTGCTCGTTACCGCTTATCGGGGTGAAAGTTTCGCAAATTGCCTTGTGACCAGAACCAGCTCTAAGACAAAGCCGTGGTAAAAGCTTCTTGATCGCGCTCGTGCTTATTTGTGCCATATAGTATGGTGTCATGTAGTAAAAGAACAGGAGTACTTTCTGAATATTAGATACTTACGAGTAGCTTATGCCCACGGCTTCGCCTGCGTGTAGTTCGGTAATTGACCCACAGGATCGTATCACAGGGATAAAAAGTATCTTAGATGATAATCCAAGCTATAGTCAGGCCTCTGGCTTCAGGCACTCGTCACCTAATATAGGTATATGTTAGGCGACACAACCTTCCGGGTTTGCTACATGTTTGCGATTGGGCGCTCCTTGGCTTCACATCGCTATCAATGTGGTGAAGCAGTCGACTGTAGTTTCATGTAGTAAGAGTGCGGGTCGGCTTGCGCGTCACGCTAGCATTAATGATCTCATTCGTCGTGCTCTTGCCACCACCGGGGTGCCAGCTGTTAGAACCGACTGGCTTGGCACGCGTCGATGGGAAGAGACCAAATGGTATGACCATAATGCCATGGAAGTTGGGTAGGCCTTTGGTGTGGGATGCAACTTGAGTCGAAACCCTTGCGCCATCCCATCTTCCTAGCACAGTGGGCTGCGCTGGGGCGGCTGCTGCAGGTGCAGAAAACCTGAAACGGCGCAAATACAATAATTTAATTGGTAGTTATGTGTTTGAGCCGTTTGGGGTTGAAACACAAGGGCCATGGGGTCCGAGTGCCCACCTAGTATTTCGGGAAATCGAAAAGCGGTTGGTCGACTCTTTACGTGACGAGAGGGCGGGCCTATTTTTTGGCCACAGAATCAGCATTGCCATACAACGTGAGAATGCTGCCAGCCTTCTGGGCACTTTTCCTGTTGACAGCGATGTAGACGAATTTTGATACTTTATACAACCCTTTTAGATACAACCCTTTTGATACTTGTAAATATTTTTATTACTAGATAGATTATAGATTTGTAGTTTGTATATAAGTTATAAACTGTTTGTGTGCCAATTTTTATCCAAATCAGCTCAGTAGTTTTTGCGCGAAATGGTAATAACATCCATCCATCCTCACAAACGTACACATTTAAAATATTAGTAGGAAGTAAGATATAGTCTTAGTAATCGATTGGAGTTTCTGATAGTTTCAAGCAGATGACAGACGAACATTTATGCCACAATACAAAAAGGTTTTGTCCTTATTTAGAATGTAACGCTAAAAGTTGTGGTACAGTCACGAGTCACCAATATGTATACACTTTCCTAAATTTAAAAGCAATTTTTGCGAGAAATTACGATTGTAACTTGGAGATAGGATCTTTTTCATAAAAGAATGAGTTCCACTATATCGTAACAATATGAAACTTTAATCAGAACTGTAGTATAAAAATACTTTTAAAAGTTATTAAGTGTTTACATATTGGTGCTCGTGACTGTACTCACCACCATTTTATGTCGAGAGATTAGTCAGCATTCCACAGTCCAACTGTTCTTTTGAAAACTCCCAGTGAGCTGATGTCAACATAGGTGCCTGGGTAAAGGAAAGGTGATTCGGATTTCAGCCGATAATACTTTTTTTGACCTTCGTACGTGCGGGACAGCATATTATAAGTGCCATAAAATCGGCGGTCTGTAAATAATAATTATAGTAGGAATCTTTCCGATCGCAACTCGGTTATAATCACCAATCTCAACAGAGTCAAAGACACAGGGGATTGAGTTAGCATTATACGTTGTCCGATGGAGTCCGATCCAAGATGCATTGGCCGACGAGGCCATAATCGGACTCGATAGAGAAAAGATAAGTCGTTGGACGGTTTTAGGTATACACTCGTTTTGGATTGCTACTTAGAATTTCTGATTGAAGAACGCAATGTCAATCCACTCGACCTGGGTATCAAACTTAAGAGGCCAGAGGGAGATAACATTTTCTTTGAATCTTTTGCTGTAATTACCTATTACTTCTTACATTATAAAGAGGCAAGAGTTACACCACACTCACCACAGCTCGGAAATCGACCAATCACATTGGTTGAAATCTACATCGCATTTTTCGTCTCTCCTGTGAGTGGTCGAATCTTACTCATCTCCTCACCGCTCCGCTCGTCTCCGCTTTCGTGGAGTCCGGGCCTAGTATTTCTTCAGATCGTTCACCAGTGAGTGGATCTCCCTCCCCGACCCTTGCTCGAGCCAGCCGGCGATGCTGAGCCATTAGTTTTAAATCCCCTAAAATGATGATATCTATTCAGATCCAGCCTGGCCCTTTGCTGCCCTCCCCCAGCGACGCCCAAAACCAACGCTCGCACCGCACAGGAGTCGCTTCACTACATAGTACAAAACAAAGTCACTTCCCGCTGTCTGTCCCTATGTATGCTTAGATCTTTAAAAGTACGCAACGGATTTTTATGAGGTTTTTTTAAATAGATAGAGTGATTCAAGAGGAAGGTTTATATGCATAACACTGCACCCGTGCGAAGCCGGGGCGGGTCGCTAGTTAGTAGTTTATACGTTATTTGCCCCTGGCTGGAGCTGGCCTTACACTCAAGGCACCCACAGGATAGTCCGGTTAAGCAGAAGCCATGCTCATAGGTTGACCTGGAAGATGCCATTAAAAAAGAGGGAGTGGGTAAAGCTAAGGTAAATAAATAATGGAACACCTTTTTGTTGACAATAGGTATTTATTTTTTAAATAACCATAATTTGACTAGTAGCAATGAATTTCTTGAATCAGACATAGATAAAGTTTAAACTTAAATCATTACCTAGCATTGTGCCTTAAGTTAACTTATAAAAATAAAGTAGAATAAAAATTAAAAACTAATGTTGTACAAATATAAATAAATAGACTGCAACTTTTAGAATTAATAGTCAATAGTATTATTTTCATTTTAACTGCCTCCTGCGTATTAAATATATAAAATTAATGTTCAACAACAAAAAACAGTACGAACTGGTACTGTTTTTTGTTGTTGAACATTAATTTTAAAACAAAGATTTTAAATAAACTTTTTTTGTCATGCCCTGTTCACATTATGCCAGTAGCATCCCAGTTCAATGATCTAACACTGGATTGCAACTGGAATAATCTGAATCGTCATTGGAATGCACAGGATCCAGCGAGAGATCCAATCCAGATTGGTTGTCTACTTTTTAATCCAGCGGGCCCATTACAGTGCAACTGGAATCCAGTAGACGGCCAATCCAATGCTGGATTAAATGTTAAAACAGTGAACGCGTATTGTTGTTTTTTTTTGTGAATGCGCGTTGTTGTAATTCCTTAAATCCTAATGATTACTGGAATAATGTAGACGATATAATCCAATTCAGTACGGAGTTGGATCACTGGACTGGAATAAGGCGAAACAGGCATAACGAAAAAAATTACGTTCACACTTGGCCAAAATTCTTAAGATAGTTGCCCAGATTGATAAATACAGGCGCAGCCTTAATGCTCGTCTTCGTTTTTTTACAACTCCTGTGTATATTTTCAGCCTTTTTCAAATTTTATAATGCCTTGTTCTTGTAATGGCAGGAACAGCAGACGGGCAAGTCAACGGTAACTTTCTCGGTGCCATCTTTACCGTCGTGAACAAGGAACTCCCAGACGTTGTATTTCTGTTTACAAAACGGCTCCATACCGAACGGCATTTTGAACTCCGTGAAGCAGGGACTTTCAACTTTCCTGTAAAATAGAGAAGGAATATTAATTGGGGTTTCATAACATACCAGCATCACGCCTATAATCCTCGAAGGGTTAGGTAGCAGTGTAGCCAATTATAGTACACCTACATTTCGCCATTATGTTTAATTCATAAAAAAACAAAAAAGATTTCCTTTGTAATAGAGGGCGAGCCTATGCCATCAACCGGCCACAAATCCAAACTTCTGATGGAATAGCCCAATAACACTTTGGACAACCCGGGAATCGAACCCAGGACCTCAAACTCAGCAGTCGCGCTTGCGACTGCTCGACCAACGAGGCATTCTAATAATTGGTTCGTAGTAATTGGGGTTTCATGTTAGACAATAACGTATCATACCAGCGCAGCCCAAGGGTGGGCAGAGGAGAAGGTATAGTGGGAACTACACATTTAGCCTTTAATTATTTATTATTTTGCTCGACACAAGGCATGAAGCTCCTACGCGTGTCACTAGTAACTTTCTCTGAATAGAAAGCTCACCTTTATGCAACTTCAGAGTGCAGTTCGGCTAATTAATAAATAATTAATTGAAAACTTGTACTGGACTAAAGCTAAAAAAAAAGCAACTCTAACACTAGCTATAAAAACTTTGTCCTTGTTGTATAAAAGACTATGAGGTAAAGCATTACACTATAGCTGGTTACGAAAATGACGGGGGTTACTATGACGTTTAAAGCAGGAGTAATGCCAGTGTGGGAAGGAGACAGAGCTGTACAGGTCGTCCAACGCCATCTCTTTCCCCCACAGGAATTACTCCTGCTTTAAGACGTCATGGTAGGCCACCTGGTTTTAATTAAGTATTTTTAATTGTCGAATAATAAAAAGTCTGAATGCAGAAATAGATGCACACATTGAGAATCTCAACTTCATAGGAAGTGGAATTTAAACAAATACCCATGTTTTTGCCCGGGTTGAAGTTCAAGTTCAGATCATCCTGAATGAACTCTCATTCATCTGCTTAATTTTTCTGAAGACACGCCTAAAACGCAAAGCTAGTAAAAACTAGCTTAGCAGAAAAGTGAAAATTCAAAGCAAGCAACCAAAATTCAGTACATAACAACAACAAAAAGTTTGCAGCTTGCACGTCGTGACTGCGACAAGCAGGTTACCGCTCAGCATGATGCACATCATTCTGAACCCGGGGCGAAGAAATTTTGAAGGTTCAGAATGATGTACCTACTGAATATGTGGTAACTATTTGTGTGTCGGCGTCCCCTCCACCCTGTCATCGTCATCTGCAAAGCGTTTCCCATGTATGTTGGGGTCGGCTTCCAGTCTAACCGGATGCAGCTGAACACCAGTATTTGACATGGAGCGACTGCCTATCTGACCTCCACAACCCAATTAGTACTGCGTAATACGATATCTCTTGGTGAGACTGGTTGTCAGACTTTTTGGGCCACTGACTACCTGTAACGACTGTCAAAGATCTACAAATGACAGCCAGGACCAACGGCTTGACGTGGTTTCCGAGGTACGGAGGAAACTCGGTATGTCATTTGGGTGGTCACCCATCCACAGACCAACCTTGGCAAGCACGGCTTAACCTAAAGCTCGACCCCAGCGGCCGTTATCCCCTCAACCCTTTATAGAGTATTAAGGTAGATGTACTCACTTGCATGACTCCAGTCGGACCATTTGCACATAATTCTCTTCAGGGGCTTGCACGACTGTGCGCCAATCACCTTGCGTAGTCTTGACTTTGTAGAGAGGTTCATACTGTAAATTAAAAAAAAATCGTGTGAACTACCCTTGTGCGGAAATCGGTTGTGAAAACATCTACGTTTGGATGAACCGGAATGAGGGGCTTAGGGTGAGAAAATTTATGAGCATGCATTTGGATGACTTAACAACCCTTATGCTATCCATATTCTCTCATTTCTCCTACTAGGAAAGATCAATAACCATGCATGGATTGTGTAAAGCTGATCTGGCTAAAAGGTTGAACAGTTGAGATCACGGATAAATGATAATAGAGATGTTTTGAAAAAGAAGAAAGCACAAAAGGTAAATCTGTTAAATCCGGATGAAGTGGACTGCACATTTGAAACTATCTGTTAAACATCCGAGCTCCTGAACTTATAATGTCACTTACAGAAACAGCACTCCGCTGTGTCATGTTCTATTTCAATAGCGTGATTTCATTTTTGTCAACGATCTTACCTACTTAAGTATTTGAAAAGTCTACGGCATGGTTCACGGTCACATTATGGCACGTGTTGCTAGCCGTTCAATGAATATTAGTTTGCCTCAAGAGATTTGTCAAACATGTTTAACAAAAAATGTCTGAAATCTATAAGACGTGACTAAATATTGTGTATCACCACCGACTGTCGTCGACCTGAATCAGACATCAGTCCATTCTGTTACATCATTATAAAACCGCCGACTGCTGGCTGGGTGAGCAACTGGATGAGAGTATCTGAGAATAGTGTAAAGTGGTGTGCTATTGAAGTGGCCCATGTCCAGCAGTGGAATGTTCTAGGCTGATGATGATTCTAAAACTAAGTCAAATAATAGGAAGTATGATAGAATCGAATCCAAGACTATCATGGTGAGTATAGTCTCCATAGATATGGCACCGTAGTAACCCGTCAATAAACAATACCGTTGAGGAAAACACCTCGATAACCTTGCGTCGCAAGTTCCGTTTGTTCGCAATGTATAATATAATTATTATGCAATGTCAATTATCCGTTGTTTGTTTGTAAAATAAATGTCCAGTTAATCACAGTGTTGGTAGACTGGACTGCTCATTCGTTGAATCAATAATTAATCGTTTGACCTTTTTTTCTATGGTAACTACAGTAGCCAATCATCAGGGCTGTGAATTATTTAGCCTGCCTAACTTTCGCCATTTTGTTTTTCAAAATAGCGGCCACGCATTAAAACTGTATTAATCAATAGCCGGCCTCAAGACCCCATTAGTGCCCAGAGGCTTCATTAGTGCGTTGCGTTGCGTCGTCGCAACGGATCAACGCTGCAACGCATCGTATGCCACACCTGCATTGCGACAACGCACGACGTCGCAACGCAAGAGTGCGATGCACACCATCGCAGCGCAGCATCTCAGTGTGTAGATTTCAGTCTAGATCGACAATGGATCTGAACAAAGATTATATTGTTGCTTTTGTTACGCCACCGCCGAAATAAACGTAGAAAAATTATAAGATTCTGGATATCTCCCTTGATTTCATTAATAAATAATTATGGTCAGGTTTTTATGCGGGAGTTACCATGTTGAACAACATGTCATGTTTGTTGTGAACATGGTAAATATCTCATTTTTTAGTGTTAATGATAGTCTTTATTATTTTATTTAAAAATCATCGTCCATGCCAATAATTACTAACGTCACTTTAGGTGGAAAAACTAATTCGTAAGAAATATTGTTCGTTAGTCTGTAAGTACTAAAATAGAATAATGCTATCGTCAGATTAAATTTTTCATAAAGTTGGCAAACTGCGATGTAACTAGGACAAAAATTAAAAAGTAGGCATCGTGCGATCTAATGTATGGTGGTTTCAAAATGTTGGCATCGTGCTACCGATTGATTGAAAGTACAACAAAATAGTCATAGTGCGAAAGTAGGCATCGTGCTACGAAATCGTTGTTGTTGGATGAAGATAAATTTTACGCTTTTTTAGAATGAGTGTCGCCAGCTTTCAGTATTTGGTGAAAACCTTAGAGCCACATTTGAAGAAGCAGTGTGCCCGTCTAGCAGTGGAACACGTACTGTCGCACCGGAGCTCCGACAGCGCAGCGCATCACCCTCCCCCGCTTATTCTCTCGTTCGTCGATCCGTCGAAAGGTTGCAGTGGCATGTCACTTAAAAATATAATGTAAAACGTCTCAGCGTTGACGCTACGACGACGCACTAATGAAGCCTCACTCTTATGCGTCACGTTTTCAAAACATTAGTTATCAAAGTTATAATTTGTTTGTATTGATACCAGCTAGCTGCTGATAGCTGCCAGCCGCAATTTTGTAGAGGCAGGTCATACTTCATACAAAAACCCTTCCAACCCCCTTTGGTACTTTTAATGCTGGTAAGGAAGTCAAAAGTATTTACCGTGACCGTAGTTTCACAGTTGTCCATATCATCAGGGTCTCCCTGGCGATCGCCTGTCATCACGTAAGTAGGCTGGAATGCCGGTTCCTGGAAACACATGAAAGACTGGTTTAAAAAAAAAATATTAAAAAAAAACGGTTTTGTTTAAAATACTGCATTATCGTCGTGGTTCAGGCTTTCAAATATTATATTTGTCGGGATGTCAGGATTTACTCCGCTAGGCTTCTACAACATCATGTGGGTAGACGATGGGTTTCGTGCTATGAAAAGACACCGAGCGATACACTGTTTCTAGCAAAACTAACGAATTACTTGAGATTACAACTTAGCACAATAACACGGGGCACAATGAATCAGGTAAAGTTCCAAGAGGTCTTAACACCGCGGCGATCAGACACTGACTGACTGTCGTCCTGGTTCAGAGTTTACCATCTGGGCTCTGTAAAAGTACGCTGTGGTGGTAGACTTGCAAGTAGGTCGTGTGATGTCACCACCGCGTACTTGCGATTTGTTTAAAACCGTATCAATGACCGTCTCCGCCATATTCATTGAGTACGAAACGTTTGAATCGGCTTAGTTTTCAAAAGCTTTTATTATTGCCGATTAGTAATATCATCATCATCTGCGTAGCCTTTTACCAACTGTGTTCCGGTCGGCTTCCAGTATCATTGGGTGCGGTAGAATACCAGTGTTTTACAGTAGTACTGGGTAATACGATATCCCTTTGTAAGACTGGTTGTCAGACTTCGGGCTACTGACAACCTGTAACGACTGTCAAAGATCTACAAATGACAGCCGGGACCAACGGCTGAACGTGCTTTCCGAGGCACGGAGGAAACTCGGTATGTAATGGGTGGTCACCCATCCGAGCGGTTGTTATTGTTTAGCTACGAGCTATACAGGGTGTAACAAGACCCTTCACGAAGCCGTCAACCAAGCATTATGTACATCAAACTAAGTAACTTTACGCAAAAAATATTGCTGGGGATCGATTTTTTTTGTGGTGAAAAATCACGTTTTACGGTAGGACTCAATTTAAAGAACTCAAAACATTGTGCTGATGGATGGATGGAATAGTACGGGGATCATGGATAAACATCTCTAAGTAAAAATCTTACATTAAAAACATATATTTAAAAAAAACTTGTGAAAAAGTTGGAACTTTGACCCCCAATATCTCCATAACTAGAAGGTTACCAGGTATGGTCTAAAAGAAAAAAATGATCGCAATGACGGGGAGAACAAGTGTCTTTCGGCTTCGTTAAGGGTCTTGTTACAACCTTTATTATGGACCCAAGATATTTTAGCAGCTCACCTTAAATTTTCCTTTAAAAATCTTATTGAACAGTTGCTGAGGGTAGTCATCAGGTTTGACTGTACAGAAGTTTTTATCCTTGCATGTTTCTGCTACATCTACGGTTCCGTGACGATTGCTTAAGTCTTGTATTGGTCCCGGGAACACGATCGTTGGGTCATCAACTGGAATTGCATACACAATAATTAGAATCTTGGTGTTTCATGAAAAAAGGGTATTGTTTATAGTTAAATAAAAAATTAACGAAATATGTCAAATAAACATTTCATCTTTTGGTAAAAGATTTATATGCAAAAAAATATTGGCAATATAATGAAACAAAAAATAGTCTAATTAAAATAAAAAAGGGCCAGGTGCAAGTCGTACTCACACGCACATAGGGTTCCGTAAACAATATAGTAAAAATATTTTGAAGGCTCATTCATATGTTGTAGGTATTGTATTTTATTCAACAGCAAAACTAAATTTGTTTTGCTAAGTTTGCTGGTTTAAGTTTGTTCAATTGGGGAGGCCTATGTCCAGCAGTGGACTGCCATAGGCTGATGATGAAGTTTGCTGGAAAAGTCCCATATCTCAAAAACTAATCGTCAAATTTTATTCAAACTAATTTTGGTTGAAACTTTTTTTTTACGTTCTACAACCATACATTTTTCCGAATTTTCCGCCTCTTTAGAAATTAGAGGGGACACACACACATTTTTACCACTTTGGAAGTGTCTATCTTTCAAATGTCATTTTTAAACACCGATCTATATACACCCCGCACATATAAGTCTAATGTTTTTTTAGTTTCAGTTCCATGTATGGGGAGCCCCCCTTAAACTTTTATTTTCTTTATGTTTTTTACAGAAAAGGTAAAGCAGTTTACAGAATACATCTACCTACCAAGTTTCAACTGTGTAGTCCTAGTTTCGAAATAAAGTGGCTTTGGCATACACGGACAGGCAGACAGACATCGCGACTATAAATTCCGGGTTCCGTTTTTTTTCCATTTGGCTATGGAACCCTAAAAACACTGAATTCTTCCGAGTTATGTCATTATTGTTACAAACAAACGAAATAGGGCTGTATGTTTTTCACAGTAAGGTTTGAGTTGGTAGGAGTGCTTTGATTTGCCTGTAAGTATCAGGTTTTGCAAGTCAAAGAATAAGTGGAACTGTTCCATTGAAACAGGCCTTGAAACACATAATAAAAGTACTTATATTTATTGTACTTTGTTCCAAATTATGTCATCATTAAGTGATATCATACATACGCTGAAAACAAACCGTATAGTTATAAAATAATTTATGACTTCTGCGATTCGCTGAACGAATACAACTAATTAAATTAAATTACATAGGTTATCGGGGTCGCATCAATGTGCGCTGTAATTGCCTTTTTTGATGACCGAGCCAAGTTGCGACGTACTTCACTATTATATTGCTCAACTAGCTGTTACCTTCGTTCGCGTGAAATTATTATAAGAAAAATATTAGTTCCCTCTTATAACCACCGGATTTTGTTATCAATTTCAAGGGTTTTATTTTTTTGGCATGGATCCCTAATAATTTTTCTAAAATAAAAGTAGCCTGTTAGACCTTATAACATCAGCTATCTGCCTGCAAAAGTCAGCCGTTTCGGAGATTAGCCGGAACAAACAGACAGACAGACCGAAAGGCAGACCAGACTGACAGACAAAAATTGAAAAAAAAAACGTGTTTTTGTTATAAGTGCCGTATATATTTTCATTTACATTCAGTAAAAAGCTGTTATTTTGATATGACGAATATACACATAAATTTTATTTATTTGTGTATATATATAGGAAAAACATTCATGTAAATTTTTATAAATGGTAAGTATACATCCTTAGTAATTATTGTCAAAAATTATACCTATTGCTGATACACTACAGCTTCTAATATATGTACCTACTTAGGTACGACAAAGCGAACGATTATTTTTGTAAATGTCTTATTTACGTATATACTCGTACTCTCTTAGTGCCAGAAAATAGTAGCTCTAGATACAGTAGGTACCTACACCAGTATTTGCGTAGTTTTTTGCATTATACGAGCGAAGGACACCCTCTGGAGAAATCTGTTACTTTTTTGTGCTTGCTTTAATAAATACATAGGAATTACTCACTTTTCTTGGTAGCTGCTCCATTTGTAACCTGCAGACTGCTCAGTGCACACTGAAATCAGAGCGAAGATGATTTTTAGTATTTGTTCTGCCTATAAGTCGTGATTCAGAAGGTACATATGGCTAAATTGATTCAGAAGTGCCATCAATGACAGAGAATCAGAGAATGATAAACATATTTAAGATTAGCTGTTGCCCGCAACCTTCGTTCGCGTGAAATTATTTTTATTGACCAATTTCAAGGGTTTTAATTTTTTGCACGGATCCCTAATTATTTTACTAAAATAAAATTAGCCTATGTTAGACCTTGTAACATCAGCAATCTGCCAGTAAAAGTCCCGTCAAAATCGGTCCAGCCGTTTCGGAGATTAACAGAACCGACGGAACAAACAGAGAGACAGACAGAAAGACAAAAATTTAAAAAATAGAGTGTTTTTTTGTTATAAGTACTGTATATACTTTCATATGCATTCAGTAAAAAGCTGTTATTTTGATATTACAAACATACATTTCAATTGTATTGATTGATTTTACTGCTTACTAACTGAAAGTCGGGACAACAGTCTAACTTCATAGTACTCAGCGTTTGGCTACCTAAACACCAAATTAGCTTGGAACCCGTGTTCTTCAATACCACTCATATCTTCACCACTTGTAGGTCATCATCACCTGCCTTTCCCACCTTAGTATGTTTGGGTCGGCTTCCAGTCTAACTGGTGCCTATCTGACCTCCACAACCCAGTTTACACTGGGTAATACGATACCCTTTGGTAAGCCTGGTTGTCACACTTTCGAGCCACTGACTATCTGTAACGACCATCAAAGATCTACAAACGACAGCCGGGACTAAAGGCTTAACGTGCTTTCCGTGGCACGAAGGAAACTCGGTATGTACTGGGTGATCACCCATCCATGGACCAACCCAAGCAAGCGCGGCTAAACTTGAAGATCGACCCGATCGTCTGCTATTATATAGCCACGAGCTCCTTCATGCACATCATATATATAAGCACATTTTAAATTATATAAAAGATGGAAGCAGGGGGGGCCCTGCTTCCATCTTTTATATAATTTTTGTAATTTTTTATAATTCCATTTTTATAATTTTGAATTCAAATGAGGTCCCATTTGAAAAAAAAAATGCTTCTAACTTTTATTTAATTTAAAAAGTGAATCATCATCAATTCTACTTGCTACTAGGATGATGCGGCAGATTACCTTTACTACAAATACCTACCAAGAAATCACCTTCCTTGGGCTATTCATGCGTAGCATGATAAAATACGAAATACAGAAAACGTAATACATATTAAGTATCTCAGAAACGTGCAATTAAATGGAAACTGAAGACACATGCATGCAAGCGAATATATGAATGCATGTCGAGTTTCTAAAGTGTCAATTGGTTTAGATGACTTGCATGCAAACTAGTAACCAGTGCCTATTGAGTTTCACAAATTAATTATAGGCATTTAATGAACTAGTACATTTCTTAGCCTAATTGAGATTAAACCACTTTCATATTGCTACGAGCATCGCGTTGTCGCGGCCTCTGCGCTGCGCATACGTTCATTGAACGCCTACGCTGGACAAACACTAGTGTGAAGGGGCTCTAAACGTGAGACCTGCGCTGCAAGTATGAGATAAATCATAAATACTACGGAACTTGCAATTTGCCCAAATTAAATATTTTTTGACTGAAACTAATATTTGTAAAGTGACTTTTTGGAGATTTCGACTGTGGAATCAGCCCATCCCATTGATCCCATCACATCTTAATTAAGTTACCTTGACGATGACGTGATGAGTAACTCAGGTATTACCTTTTTACTTACTGACTCACGATTTACGTCACTGTCATTATTTCGTTAAACAAATAAACTTATGAATTATTTATAACGCTACAAAAATACAAAGCAATGAAAACCCAAAACGAGAACAGATTTTATTAGTCTTGTAGCCTTAATGCGACGTTACATGTATACAGTTTCTAAGAATACATTGAAAGACACTGAAAACAGAAAAAAGTTGCAGACTGGTCGTTTGTTTTTATTACACCTAATTAAACACTGTGACTTACGAGGCCAGAACGATACGGTTGGTCCAGAAATTCAAGGTCGCTCAGCGAGCTATGGAACGGACTAGGCTTGGAGTTTCTCCGAGGGATCGCATACAGAACGAGGTAATCCGTCAGAGAACCAGAGTTGTCGACATAGCTTACAGAATATGTTAGCAGAAGTGGCAATGGGCAGGTCATATTAGCTGTAGAACAGATGTCGGTTGGGGTAGACGTGTTCTTGAGTGGAGAAGGTTGGCTCGCCCTCAGACTAGGAGGAGCGAAGATGATCGCAGGGTGGCTGGTAGCAACTGAATGAGAGTTGCCAAGAATCGAGTTAAGTGGTGTTCGATTTATTTATTTTATTTTATCCTCGGAGAGTCTCGGCGAGAGTGTACAGCCATCTTTAGACTTTTCTCAATCTCTTTGTGTTACACAAACAAAAGAACCTTTATATTATTTTAAAAATAACAGAGAGACTTATAATGAACAAGTATTTATATATTATTAGGAGTTACCTACCAAGTACGATGTAAGTACCTACAAATATAACTTAGAATCATTTAAATGCTTGGGAATATTTTAACATATACAAATAAAACGAAATGCGTCGTAAAAAGAGCTTGCATTCTTTGGCTTCGTAAGTAAAATAAAACAGGCAAAGATTAGCAATGAGACAATGTTGTCATATCTTGCTAAAAAAAGGAAACTTGATCACGTACAAAACATGAATGCTCCTTTTATATTGAGTACTAGCACTACTAGCTGTTGCCCGCGACCTCCGTTCGCGTGAAATTATTATAGAAATATTACTATCCTTTTTAATCGAATTTTCTTACCAATTCCAAGGGTTTGTACTTTTATTTTTTTGCACGGAACCCTAATTGTTATTCTTAAATAAAAGTATATTTATTTATTCCCTATAACATCAGCTATCTGCCAGTAAAAGTCCCGTCAAAATCAGTCCAGTGGTTTGGAGATTAGCCGTTTGAAAGGGATTTTGTTAAAATTTCAGGGGTTAATTTTTTTTTGCGCGGAACCTTACTGAACTTTCTAAAACAAAAGTAGCCTATGTTAGACCTTATAACATCAGCTATATGCTATTATAAGTTCCGTCAAAATCGGTTTAGCCGTTTCAGAGATTAGCCGGAACAAACAGACAGCCAATAATTGAAAATAATGTGTTTTTGTTATAAGTACCGTATATTCTTTTATATGCATTCAGTAAAAAGCTGCTATTTTGATATTACAAACAGACAATTCAATTTTATTTATTTGTATAGATGTATACAGGGTGTAAAAAGACCCTTCACGAAGCCGTCAACCAAACATTCTGTAAATCCAACTAATTAACTTTGCGCAAAAATTATTGCTGGGAAACGACTTTGTTTTTTGGGGTAAAATATCACGTTTTACGGTGGGACTCAATGTAACGCACTCAAAACATTGTGCTGATGGATGGATTGTGTAGTACGGGGGTCGTGGAGGTGTTTAAAGATATAAAAATCTTACATTAAAAACAAGTATTTAAAAAAAAAACTTGTGAAAAAGTTGGAACTTTGACCCCATCTCCGTAACTAGAAGGTTCCCAGGTATGATTTAGAACAAAAAAATTATCGCAATGACGGGGAGAACAAGTGCCTTTCGGCTTCGTAAAGGGTCTTGTTACACCCTATAGATAAATATAGAAGATGTATAGATTAGTTATATTCTGTAGACGTAGTAGATGCAAACCTCAGCCTTTTTTTTTTTTTTACCGTTTGGAAATCATCAAATATCAGCCCAGACCGGGAGGGGTCTCCCGGTCTGGGCTGAGTAGGAGGGAGTGTCAGACTTTTACTGACTAAAACCCATCCATGTTCCTTCCTTTGCCCTTTGTGTTCCAGGGCCGCGGTATCTCTTTCGAACAGTCCCGCAACCAAAACCTCACCCTAATACAGAATAAAATGTATATAACAGACTGTACCTCGTTGGTCTAGAATGGTCGCAATCGCGACTGCTGAGCATGAGGTGCTTGGTTCGATTCGCGGGTCGGGCAAATTGTTATTGGGTTTTTCTATCAGGAATGTCTCAGCAGCTTCCATGGAGTCTGGATTTGTGCCCGGTTGATGGCAACCGTTTTGTATAAAATCGTAAAGCGGTTTACAAAATACATCTACGTACTAAGTTTCAACTCTGTAGCCCTAATAGTTTCGGAGTAAAGTGGCTGTGACATACACGGACAGACAGGCTTGGCGTATCTATAGGGGTTCCGTTTTTTGCCATTCGGCTACGGAACCCTAAAAATGGCTCTATAGTTCACTTATTCATTATTTTCCTGAAAAAATTGGCAAAGAGTTATTAACTCCTTGCCAATTTTTTCTATTGGTAAACATGTTACGAATATGTTGATTTATCATAATTCATTATCATGTTGCTCATGAACTGCATGTGTGATGCGGATATGATGGGTGTGCTAGACATTGTATCATCGTAGGATATAAATTAAGTCATTCTGATGCAATACTACGTTACATACGAACAAACATGGATGAAGGCATTCGGTCAAGCGCCTGATGTAAAATGTTCTTAACTGAGCGTGTACTAGTGATCATGTGCACCATGTCCTACTGTGCCTTTGAGAGCCATTTACTCATTGGCATGTCTATTCTCATAGTTTTTTTTTCCGAAGGTGTACCAGAAAATAAAAACTCAAAAGTGCATCACTATTTTACTACATATAGGTAGTTATCTCTACCTGGTCTACCGATACTGTCATGAAGCGATCATGTGTGGATATTCTATGATAAATTAGCAAAATTGGTATACATTTGTTTGTAATCAAGTTCTCGAAAACGGCTCGAACGATTTCGATGAAAGTTGCAATGTAGGGGTTTACGTGGGTGAAAAATCGATCTAGCTAAATCTCATATGTGGGAATAATCGTTTTCTCTATTTTCAGCCGGACAGAGCTCGGTCGCCCAGCTACTTGAAATAAAGGGCGCAAATTTATCATCATCATCATTTCAGCCGAAAGACGTCCACTGCTGGACATATGCCTCCCCCAAGTGTCGCCACACTGACAGGTCCCGTACAAATTTATTTAATAAAAAAATTGCATGCTTTCAAATCTAAAATGGTTTGGAGTTAAAAGCTGCTATCCTTAAGCGAGAATATAAACAGAAACATGATCATATTAGAACAGGTCTTGTCCACAACCAGTCTGTAAGAACAGGCATGGGTACAGAAAGCTAGCACATAGTACCTACATATGAGAGAAAACCAGTCAGTAACTATAATTACAAGCGGCAGGTAATCTGAACGACGCCGGTGGATGACCGTCGTTCAGAAAACTTGTCTTCTATAGTTAGTAAGATCTTGGTAATTTAAATGTAAAGACGGTTTGGATGCGGTAGACCTCACAGCACATGGTGGGACGAGCTGTACAGAACCAACGACCAGTGGTCCATAGCCCTAGGTCGAAAGATTTCGAAATCATGGAGAGAAGAGTCTTTGTCCAGCGGTGGCGGTGGCGGCTTTAATAATATAATATAATAATTTAATTTAATTTAATAATTTAATTTAATAACATAATAATTTAATACAATCTTCAACTAGTTGCTATGGGTGAACTGTTTGTGATTGCATACAATGCCTGAA
Organism: Eugnorisma glareosa; assembly: GCA_947578425.1. Lineage (NCBI taxonomy): Eukaryota > Metazoa > Arthropoda > Insecta > Lepidoptera > Noctuidae > Eugnorisma > Eugnorisma glareosa. Next base: position 17,745,177 of record OX387965.1, read on the forward strand.
ATAAAATGTTTTTTTATTTTATTTTTTTATTTGCTAACACTGGCAGTAGCCGATTTGTTTATTGTACCTAGATATTTTATTTTATCATACTTCTACTACTATGCTTAGCTGATGCCCGCGACCTTCGTCCGCGTGAAATGTTTATACTTCCATAGTTAAATCTGATTTTGTTAACAATATCAAGGGTTTTATTTTTTTTGCACGGAACCCTAATTATTTTTCCAAAATAAAAGTAGCCTATGTTAGAACTTATAATATCACCTATCTGTCAGTAAAAGTCGCGTCAAAATTAATCCAGCCGTTTCAGAGATTAGCCGGAACAAACAGATAGACAGAAATGAAAAAAAAAGTGTTTTTGTTGTAGGTCCCGTATAATAATATATTTCCATAAGCATTTATTGAAAAGCTGTTATTTTGATATTACAAACAGACAAATCAATTTTATTTATTTGTATGTACCTATTGTATCTATAGATCATAGACAGACAGAGTGCTTTTTTTACCTGGGTAAACCTGAATCTATAGAAACCTCTACCGGGACACTGTCTTAGGAGTTATCATATGTAATATTATTGTCCCTCTGCTGTTAAAAGCCTTTTCTCATACATAATTCACGAGCATTGATCACCACGCTTGCTCAAGATGGGTTGGCGATTTCAGATTTCCATTAATCTATACTAATATTATAAACAGGTAAATTTTGTGAGTTTGTGAGGTTGTAGGGGGTAATCTCTGGATCTACTGAACCGATTTTGAAAATTCTTTCACTAAAAGAAGCTACATTATCCCCGAGTGCCATAGGCTATAAGTACACCGTGCCCGTGGGATAATTTCCGACCAGCTAGTTATATTATAAGTCTAGGTGGCCTACCATGACGTAATAAAGCAGCTGTAATTCCAGTGTGGGAAAGAGATGGCGCTAAACGACCTGTATAGCTCTGTCTCTTTCCGACACTGGAATTACAAATGCTTTAAGACGTCATAGTAACCCCCAGGTTTCCTCACGATGTTTTCCTGTGTTGTGAAGTCAAGGGAAACATCGTGAGGAGCTTTTATACCATGAAAAAAATGTTTCCATGTTTTTTTCCAGTCATGTGCGTCTTCATCATCATCATTTCAGCCGAAAGACGTCCACTGCTGGATATAGGCCTCCCCCAAGTGCCGTTACATTGCCCGGTCCCGTGCGACTCATCCAGCGGATCCCCGCAACCTTCACCAGGTCATCCGTCCACCTAGTGGGAGGCCTTCCTACGCAACGCAATATGCGTCTTATCAATAAAACATTATATTAATATATACAAATTGACTGAGTTTTGTTGTTGTGTTATATAATAATAGTTTGTAATAAAGTGTCCGTATATCTCTTAAGAGGGCCCTTCCCAGCCCGTCTATTGTCAACGCGAGCATGCTCAAAAAGCTTGTTGTTTCATCCAGAGCCACAGCGGCGATTTTCTTTCAACTCCCCCGTCTTACCCCCCCCGACCCTGAACAACTCGTCTCCTACGCACCTCATACCGCCTAACGCGATGACATTGAACGAAAAATAGTGTTCGAAAATTTCTTAAACTTGTTCCAGCAAATACGCGTTTTTGAATCAGTCTTACAAGTGTGTGAAAAAAATATTTGTCATTAAGAATCTCCATTACATGTGCAAGGTTTCTATCATGATGTATTCTTTATTTTTACAGTTTATGAGTACATTATGAACGGCCATAGTTCAGGTAAAATTTGTGCAAAACAGCAAATTGTGGAGGCTTATACTGAATTTGTTTCTACCTTTTTTTTATTTTGCTACCATAGAAACCTAGATATAGTGCACAAAATACCTATTAGTTAAAAAAAAATCAAAGATAGATGTGTATTCAAAGGCATAATCACGTACGAGTGTTTGTATGAAAAGTTTGACGGGTTTGTCGCTCTTAAGGACTCAGATTTTCCATACTGTCCCAGCCTCAAAACGCTATGTAATCGAAGAACTAATGCTGATTTTTCGCATAATATTTTCCCCGAACCTTCAAAGTATCTATAGTAATGTTGGTACTTGAGTATAACTTGAAATACTGAAGAAGAAATCTCGATGGGGTTTTCAGGAATTCTTTACATAAGGCGAAAAGCGACTGTCAAAAAATCTATCGTTATTATTTTTATTTTATTAATAAGAAAAATAAAAGTATTTAGGAACATTGTAACCTACCTTTAAACTGTTTTTTTTTTTAAACTTTCAGTGTCATTTGTGTTAGCTATTAAGTACTTCACTATTTTAATGTTCTAACACTTACATTATTTATGTAATTTTATTTTTTTGTTTGTTTCAGTCCAGTACTAACTCAACAAGATCTACAATGTTCAATGTATCGTCAAAGATTTTTATAATTTCCATTTTCATATCATTTTTAGATACACACTTGCTTTTCCAATGCACTTTTGACATAGGCAGAATGGTCGACATCGGCTTTATTTGCCATAAAAAAAAATAGAATAGAATAGAAGGACTTCACTGATACATTCTGCAACAAGAAGATTCCTCGTATAAAACAAATAAAGAACTCAAAATCCGAAACACAGAACGCAATAAATACATGACTCTGGAATTAAATAACGACAATTATTATTATAAATACATATAACATTTAAAACCCGATATAAATATACAGTACTCACAAAAACAAAGCAAATTCCCACGAACATGTTTCAAGATCACTGACCGCGGCGACACAGACGTGCGCTCCCGTCTCTCTCTCGACGGTTACTAAGTAAGTAATGCTGATACGTCTACAACCATACACTCTTTGTATTTATATTTTTTTCGCATAAAGCACCTCGTACACTGGCAGGAAATACTGACGGTACGTAGCGTATAAACGCCGTAGAAAAACGCTACGAAAACTGCCACGAAATAAAATATGCCGAAAATTTAACACTTCAAGCACATAGTACAGAGGCGGACTTAATGCCATAGGCATTTTCTACCAGTCAACCTTTGAGTGATGCAGAGACAAGCATTGGTAGGAGTACCTATATGTAAACTACAAGGATATATAAAATACTATAGAAATATATCAAAATACTATACATATATATCAAAATATATATATATATATATATATATATATATATATAGGGTCTATCTATTCATACACGAAATATTTTAAGGGGTCATTGTACTCATCATTATGAACAACTTTTACGATGGGACAAACCTCGAAATCGCGAAAAAAAAATCAGCTGTTATACAATATGATCGCATTAACTCGTGAAAATGTACTGAACTGCTGATTTTTTTTCGCGATTTCTGGGTTGGGCCCATAGTAAAAGTTGTTCATAATGATGAGTACAATGACCCCTTAAAAGATTTTGTGTATGAATAGATACACTTTATATATGTGTAAATAGACATTTACAAAAATATACTAAAATACTCGTAAAAAGACAAACAATGGAGAAAACATTAACGTTGTGACGAAACTGCCAGCTTTTTCCGAATGTACTCACGAACTACGAACTTTGTGTACGAGTATGTTTAAATAGCCACAAATAAGATCACTGTCCTTTCACTATCCCAATTTATTTTTTACTAGGCGCAGCATGTTTTTTCTTACATACTTATTTTTACTCGTTATATCAGCAGTTGCCTTATTTTTAGTCATATCATATAGTGCACAAATCAAAATCAAAATCAAAGCATTTATTTCAAGTAGGCCAGTTACAGGCACTTTTGAACTGTCGAAACAAAGATAACGATTAAATGTAGCTACAGTCCCAGTCACAAGGCATAAAAATTGTGAAAGTACTGATCTCTATTGAGAAGAACGGGCAAGAAACTCCATGGACACTCTTTTAAATCAGCATATTGTTACAAAACCTTGGTTACATCATTCATATTGAGATGGTACATTATGTGAGAACGATGTAGCAAGATGTGCACGTTAAAAGTGTCCATAGTAAAAACAAAAAAATAATTCAAAAAATAAAATAACATAATTAATTCAAATAAGCCGTGGCAACTAAGAGATGACCAGTCACAACTGACAGCGCCCGTTCACGAACATGACGCATGGATCAGCACCATTCAACTCAACCATTTTGAAGGGAAATAAATGATCCGACACACGCGCCACCATCAGCGAGACATTGAGTTTCCAATTTTCCAATAACACATAATTGGGTACGAAAATAAGTATTGGGTATTTACAATCGCTATATTATTTTAGGTATTCCCATCCCATGTGGGTAAGACTTAAGTCAATTTATGTAAGAAATAAACATAGGTTCAATTACTTCTTTCTTCTATCGTGTGGTTAGTGCCTAACCTGGTGTCTGAGTATTTATTTATTTATAAACTATGTTAGTAACACTTCACTTGCACAATGATTTGTGCGTTCTTGTGGAATTAGTCCGTGGAAGCGACGGAACACCACATCCTGCGGCCAAAAACTTTTCTCCAGCACCAAATGGAGCATACACGTTGGTATACGCACCACAAACGCCTTGAAATTGACGTTTCGGCGCGACTCCAGTAGCTGTACTTTTGTAATGTATGTATTCGTTACCTTACTGTTTCCAAAAGGATTTCTAAATATACTTTCATTCAGTTTAGAACTTATTTGTTCTTTTATAGTGGTTCTGAATTGCTTGTGTTTACCTCAAAGCTGTGAAAAGTTAATATGCGTGAATAACCATAAAGTGTAGGGTTCCAATCAGTATTTACCTAATTCAGCGTGAGATAGAAAATACATGAGAGTAGGTACAGACGCTAGCACATCAAGCTACTACAAGCTGTCAAATTTCTTTAGTCGGTTTTCAATTTTATCGCTAAAGGATTGGGTTCAAGGTTCATTGAGAAAATTTGACAGTTTCGCTTGATGTGCTGGCGTCTCTACATAAGCTTTTGAAAATATTAGTATTATCTATACTAATCTATACTAATATCTATTATAGCTATACTAATATTATAAAGAGGTAAAATTTGTTTGTAGGTTTGTACGCTTTTGCATGCCGTAAAGTAGAGTGTGTTGGAACCTCTTTTATAATGTTTACATCCTATTTTGTACCCACATTCATGGCAAATAAATGATTTCTGATTCTGATTCTATCTAATGGGTCATTTCTGGATCTACTGAACTGATTTTTCCCCGAGGTCTATAGGCTATATTTACAACGTACCCGTGGAATAATTTCCGACCAAAACGCGAGCGAAGCCACGGGCAACAGCTAGTTACATTAAATGGTCATACGCCTACAGGATAATATTTAATGTCACTTGAATTCTGTATTGCACGTCATTTGGGTTTTGACGTCATTTGGTAGACCAGATGTAAAGCTTTTTCCTTTTGTAGTTGTGCGTTTATAAGGAATATTCTCTAGTAACCTTTAGATTACATATTATATACCTAACTGCATAGATTTAACTGTTTTTGTGCTAGTCATGCTAATGCGAATTTGGATTAGCAATATTAAACTAACAGCATTTACATTAAAAATATTTTTTTAAGTTATGGATGTTAAAAATGATTTAGACATAAATCTTCCACACATTAATTTAGGTTGCACTAGTAACGGGCAAAAGGAGCCGGTAGGTACAGTCGCCAGCGCAAGTTGCCACAAATTATCAAATTTTCTCATTCGATTTTGTACTTAACCATCAACATATTAAGGTTTGAAATCATTCGGAGAAATTTGACAGTTTGTGGTAATTTGATGTGCTGGCGACTGTACCTTCTTTATGACGACATCGACTTACTTCGAATGGAATTACAGTAACCACGTAACGGGGATTTCCTGAATTTATTAGGTTTAGGTGAGTGACGGAAAAAAAAGACACTTCCTGTACCTACGCACTAAAAGTAATGACACAGTCACGAATTTCTACGAACTCCGGTAGTAATAAACTTAGGTACAAATATTATATGGAAATTTTTCCTCCGTACCTCGGAAAGCATGTCAAGCCTTTGGTCCCGGCTGTAATTTGTAGATCTTTGACAGTTGTTACTGCTACAGGTAGTCAGTGACCCGAAACTGTAACAACCACTCTTAGCAAAGGGTATCGTGTTACCCATTACTAACTGGGTTGTTGAGATCAGATAGGCAGTCGCTCCATGTAAAGTACTGGTATTCAGCTGCATCCGGCTAGACTGGACACAAGGCAATAAGAACTGCCTTGTGTCCAGTCTAGCCGGATGCCTTATTCTTATTCTTCATTATTATTATTAAATCGTTTATTTCAGGTATCAACCCATAATTATAACTAATTACATAAAATACATTAAAATAATATCACATTGCAATACATTTTTAAAATCAAAATTAAAATATTAAAATCAAAATTTCTATTATTAGAATACAACAAAATTAGAATCCGAATTAAAGTCAAAAATTAAAACTAAAATCAGAATTAAAATCAAAATTAAAAATCAATATACAATCACAATTAAAATTAAGCCAGGAGGAATTGATTGATTACATGAACATACTGCACATTGTTAGTAAATCATACTTATAACTATGTTAGTATATTATTATTACATGTCAACAATACTAATTATAAATTTCTTAAATTTACACTATTTTACATTGAAAAGGACCCCTCCAGACCCGTGAACGGTATTCCAGTGCCTCACAATCGGACAGTCAACCCTTCCCAGTATGGTATTAAGAAGGCTGTTGGTGCTGCCCCGCACGCGGCGCATCAGGGAGGCCACTCTTTTCCGTACTATAGCCCTAAAGCAGTCAGTGTTGGCCTTAGCAAATATACCTGATGCACTGCAAAAGCAAGGCAACCCCAACAGCATCCTAAAACCATTATTGTACAGGACCCGTAGGGCATTGAAAGATCTACGCGTATAGCTGACCCACAGGCTGCAGGTATAAAATGTCTGGCAGTATGCTTTAAAAAGAGCAATCTTAACCTCTAATTATTGCACACAAAATATAAAAGTAGGACACACAAAATTACAATATATAACTTATGTACAACGGCGAGCTTAACCCAGAATTGGGTTTTCTTACAGCAAACCTTACGTTTGATTGTGAGATTTGCGAATGAGGATAAACCTATGTGCACAAACGAACATTTTAAAACTTAAATTTACTTATTTTTACTAAACTAATACATAAAATATAATAAACGTAATATATATATATATATATATATATATATAGATAGATACACAAAATACTATATATATACTATTATCCTGTTGACAGGAAATGTTCCCTTATTCTTTTCTTGAACACATCTAACGAAGGGCTATCCCGCAAGGAGTGATGCAGTTGCAGTTGATGCCTATGTAAATTTTTGGTATAGTAACAAGACACAAAATGGAACGTGGTCCATATTATCTACATGATGTTGTGTTGTATTATCTCATCATAAACTCAAACTCAAAGCGTTTATTTCAATTAGACCTTAGCAGGCACTTTTGAAAGTCAGAAAAACTAAGGCGAAGCTACAGTCACAGACACAAGGCATAATAACTTGTGAAAGTACTGTAGTTGCCCATTCCAAAGCGTAGATCTCTATGGAGAAGAATGGACAAGAAACTCCATGGACTCTTTTCAATCAAAATATTGTTACAAGATCTTGGTTGCATCATTCATGTTGAGATTATACATATATGTGAGAACGATGTAGAAAGACGTGCACATTAAGAGCGTCCAGAGTAAAAGATTATAACTATCAACAATTTAAAAACAAAGTAGTTAAAATAAACCGTGGCAGCTAAGAGATGACCAGTCCCAACTGACAGCGCCCGTTCACGAACATGACGCATGCATCAGCCCCATTCAGCTCAACCATATTGAAGGGAACTACCCCTAAGAATGCATTCAGCTTAGAAAACCTCTAAGTTTAGTATGCTTTTCCTTATGCAGTACGTATACAGGGTGTACGAAGCCGTCAACCAAGCATTATGTACATCAAGCTAAGTAACTTTACGCAAAAATTATTGCTGGGAAACGACTTTTTTTTTTGGGGTGAAAAATCACGTTTTACGGTGGGACTCAATGTAACGAACTCAAAACATTTTGCTGATAGATGGATTGTGTAGTGCCGGGGCCGTGGAGGTGTTTAATGTAAGAATCTTACATTAATAACATGTAGGATTGTAGGTATTTAAAAAAATACTTGTGAAAAAGTTGGAACTTCAACCCCTAATTTCTCCGTAACAAGAAGGTTCCTAGAACAAAAAAAAATCACAATGACGGGGAGAACAAGTGCCTTTCGGCTTCCTTAAGGGTCTTGTTACACCCATAATACGGATACTCTCAAAACACCCTATGTTTTTCCTACCAACAAAATCATAATGTCACGTTTTAAGTTAGAACTTAATTGTTGATCGCAATCTCAATAGCCGAGGCAGATTGCCAAAATGATAGTGATTTATTATTTTGCTGACCAACATTTACGTTAATATAGGTTATCTTATAATAATGTGCAACTTGCATGTATTGCGAAATCTCATTGTTGGACGGTACCATGGCTAATAATTACATAACATCACGCTTTGTAATCCCCAAAGGGCTAGGCAGTGGTGTTCTTATCAGTACTCGTATACACCCACAGTTCGCCAGTTATGTATAAGTGTCATGTAATAGAGGGCGAGACTATTGCCTTATACCGGGTTACTAAGAAATTCCTGACGGTAAAACCCAATAACACTTTGCCTGACCCGGGAATCGAACCCAGGACTTCATGCTCAGCAGTCGCGCTTGGAACCACTAGACCAAAGAGGCAGTCGCTAATAAGCCCATTAAAAATGTCATAAACCCGTTACTATTTAGAAGTTTCCTTAAATTTCCTCCATTATCTTATGATGAGTAAGAAAATCGTACGTCATACAATTAATACAACCAAGTGTTACTAGGTACTAGAAACGGCGTCATTGCGGCCGGCACAGACAACGAGATAGTGAGCTCGACTCTTAGGTATTATTGTAAGTATCTAATAGTTCCGAAAAACCAGTAAACGTAACGTAAACCTGTATCTTTAGTCAAGTTAAAGTAACTACTTATACAAACATTTTGATGCAATAGACAAGAATTAAAACGAAGTAAGAACCGTCAACCGAATTCCAAAAAATTGTAACTTAATGGTACACTAGTCGGTCATAGTTCCATATAAATTAAACAAACGTAGTATAAATCGCCATACTACGATGTATGGAAGTTTGAACGACTAGTTCACCCTTAAATAATGACTTTTACTAAAGTAATCACTTTGACTTGTGCAAATCTAGTTTCAAGTAATGCTTGAGTCTTGCTTGAGATTGGACAAAATAACCTATACTATCCGTAGCGAAGTGCGATTTTGTCCCGCTCTTGCATCCTATGACCTGTTAATTGGTGAGGTTTTCTAGATAGGCGACAAAGTTGAAACCATCTTGTGTGAATGGACCAACAAAAACCTAATTAATCCGTGGTTGAGTTCAAACATTTTTAAACTCACTTTGTGGCTTAAGCTGCACTCCCACAAAATAATTCTGCCACGCCCATGTCAACATCTACAGTATGACACAGAACAATGAAAAGAATGAGATTAAAGAAGAAAAAAACTTAAAAAAAAAGTTGGAACTTTGAGCCCCAATATCTCGGTAACTAGAAGGTTCCCAGGTATGGTCTAGAACAAAAAATGATCGCAATAACGACGGGGAGAACAAGTGCCTTTCGGCTTCGTTAAGAGTCTTGTTACACTCTTTACATATTCTGAAAACGAAGACTTTAATATAAGAACAATAAGGTTAACTTTTTTAGTTTTTCATCAACCCAAATACATCACTATCTTCTTGCCCTTGTCCCATGTCACTTGGGGTCGGCGCAACACGTGTTTTCTTCCATTCTCTGTCAACAGTCACGCTATGATTTACTCCTTTATCTATCAAAAGTTTGTGAGCTTGTGAGGTTGTAGGTGGTAATCTCTGGATCTACTGAACCGATTTTGAAATTTCACTAATAGGAAGCTACATTATCCCCGAGTGCCTTATGCTAAATTTACAACATGCCTGTGGGAAAGTTTCTGAACAAAACGCGAGCGAAGCCGCGGGCAACAGCTAGTCTTTCATATAACATTCCTCATACAATCCATCCATCGTTTCTTTGGTCATTAACCCAAACTCAATAACTAAGCACAGACATATCCTTAAAAGGGTCAAAAATTAAGTGTTTTAGTCTACTTGGACTTCTTACGGTATTCATTAATAGAAACTCACAAAAAGTGAAAATCTGCTGGGGATCGCAAATAACCATGACTGAGTCAGTCATGGTCAGTCAGACTGACCGCCCTGTAAGCCACTATTCATGTTGAAACGGTAGGGTGTTCTTTTAGGTGAAAATAATTTGACGAAAAGCTCCTTGTAGATATTGCATACCTAATGGAATCATTATAGTAAGTAATGTAAGTTTAATATTGATTATTATAGTTTGTTTAAAAACGCCGTCAATGATCAATGACTGATCAATAAAGGGTTATCCACACATATAAGGGCCGTGCCCGGGACGTGTCAGGGCCGTGGCCGAATGTATGTAGGTACTGAAGCTTCGTCGCCGGCCCGGGCACGGACGTGTGTGAACGTGTTCATATAAAATGAACACGCCGATATTTTTTTGAGGGCACGGTCTGTCCACGTCCCGCGGGGCACGGCCCTGATATGTGTTGATAGACCTTAATTAAGAATGATTACTTTATCAGAAATAAATATAATAAAGTTTGACATTACAAGATTTTTCTAAACTACCCCCAAATGCAATTAAAGGGATGTAATGTTTGTATGGAAGAATACTAACGCTCAATCTGATTAATTTGTTGTCGTGTGTTTTCGCCTGCGTAAATCATAGTGAAGACGTGTAGTGTGTTTGTCGCGTTGCCATTCTAAACGACCAGGCGTTAAATTGATTTTTTTATGTACTACTTGGGCGATTAGTCCCCAGGGCTGCATCAAGTTGTGGTAAATGCCATTTGTAAGTTCATGATAATAGCTTTATTTTGTTGTGCCGATTTGATCGCAAGATCAAAGGAAGAAGGAGATGCGTGACGAGTTACGGAGCACCCCGGCCAAAGGTAGTACTAGAACACCAAATAGTTTAGTCAGTACCTAAGAGTCCGACAGTGAGATCCGCATGGGTGCTCTTGGGAAATGAAGATAGCATCCATCCGCGCCAAAATAACCTTTCAAATGACACTTGATACACCACTGGGCATGGTGCCTATACAAAAGCACCCATTGTTTTTCTAAAGGACAATGCCAATAAATGCAGATGCTAATAGGTACAAACTCCGTTCAGATGCCAGCAAATCAAGCTACCCGAAACTGTGTTATTATCCCAATCAACCTTAAACCTAATGTTCAATTCAATTCAATATATTTATTTGTGAACATAGGTATATAATAGATGTTACAGTCCATGCAGTCGATCACTATGCCTACCATTTAGTGGTGTGCAAATGTTAATTAATTCTATTCAAATAATACATCAAAGAAAATAATAAATCAATAACAGGGAAAGAGTCAATATGTATGTCAAGAACAATATGAAATATAAATGAAATATTGTGGTTAAATGTCAATTTTAAAACTTGAAAACATATCATTATTCGTAATGTCATAAAATGAAAACAATGAGAAAACTTTATGTCAATGTCAATTATAAAATTCGTCCCCACAACATCACAACATAATATTATCATTCAAAAATTCCTCAATAGAATAATATGCCTTAACAATTAATAATTTAAATAGCATTTTTTTAAATAAATATATAGTCGCTGCTGCCTTTATACATTTTGGAAGTTTGTTGTACAGTTTAGGACCCATAGTGAAAATGCTTTTCTGAAACATTGCAGTTTTACTTGGAATTAAGTTTAACTTATCAGCTCTACGAAGGCTGCTGACCCGGGAATATTTTGACAGGTTGCGTCGAACGAAAAGAACACTTTCATAAATGTACATACATGGTAGGGTCAATATCTTTAAGTCTTTAAAATGAGGAGCACAGCTGTCAGTTTTTTGAAGATTGCATATAGCACGAACACACCGTTTCTGTGCAATGAATGCAGTTTCTTTTCCAGTCGCATTACCCCAAAACATGATTCCGTATCTTAAGCATGATGCGACTAGACCGTGATATGCAGTAAGTAGTGTCGATTTATTAACAGTATTTCGTAACTTTTTCAAAACATAAGAATATTGGTTCAGCTTATTACACACATTTTCAATTTGTATACCCCAAGCCAATGTATCTTCTATATGTAGCCCAAGAAATTTCGTTGATTTTGTTTCCTTAATAGGCACATTATTATAATTGATGTTTAAATTTAATTTGTCATTTGTCCTTTGTCTAAATTTCATTATTAAGGTTTTATTTAAATTAATTTGCAAATTATTACATTTTAGCCAATTGATTACTGATTGTATATTCTTATTAATGTCAAATTCAAGCGTATTTACATTATCACTGTTGAAAATAATTGTACTGTCATCCGCAAACATTGTCATGGGGTAAGACGTAGCTGTCGGCAAATCGTTTATGTATATAAGAAACAGCAGAGGCCCAAGTACACTCCCTTGGGGACACTCCCATGTTATAGCAATAAAGTTGAAATCTATTAAAGAAATTTGACTTATTTGTAGTAGCCTGATGTGCTTGGGTCTGGACACGATTCCTCGTGTTCCTTATGGTATTGATTCCTTGTCCGAGCAGAGTCTAGGTCCGGTGATGTCGTAGCACGATGCCTACTTTCGCACTATGACCAGTTTTTTTGAGGTAGCACAAGGCCAACAGTTTAAAACCACCATCCATTCATTTAGGTATGCTTACATTATTATTGACTAATAGCATTTTTTTGTTGATATTTTCACCATCTAAATTGCCATTCAATAACTATTTCATGAAAAAATCATTCAATAGGGTTAAAAGAACTTAAAGGGTTGTATTGATTGTTTTTAATGATTATAATTCTGTTACTACAAATGTGTTACGGACGCGAATCATGTTTATTTATTAGTATTTATTTACCACTACGAGATTATAGCAACATTACAGACCAAGTCCAATACGATGCTTTATGAAAGTATGAAGTAAAATTACACCCAGTAAAAATATTAATAGTTAGTATTAGTTATTTAAAGCTTAAATAATAATAGTTAAACGTGACCATGTTTATAGTAATTGCACACCTTTTTAAAATTATTGTTTGTGCCCTTTGAAAAATGTCGGCATGTTTTGCCCAAATATATCTTCCGATACCGTTATAATATTAATAATACGCGCAGCTCGTGACTTAGGGGTAATTTTCATCAACATACAACCTGACACTGTCCTTCAACATGCAAAAAGAAAGTGGGAATTTCGCTGGTTATCCTAGCGTTTCCACCTTAATATGGTGAATCGTATTAAATTGTAAAACAATGATTTATTTTTACTTTCCAGCAGTAATTCAGTGTTTGTGTTCTACGCAACTTGGATTTTATTTATAGGAAGTCTTATAGATTACATAGCATGAACTTAAATAAACTTGCTAAGTTTCGTTTTTAGTACTATGCTATGTTCTAATTTGTTGTACTATCAGTATTTATACATTCAACTGATCACCTCTTTTTCCTGAAGTTTTAGTGTTCCGTCTTCGGATACATGAGTAATGAAAACAAAATCTCAAATCAAAACAACGTTTTATTAAAAAAATGGAACTTAAAAACTAATAATACTGAATTTACATTATTATTTCTACGTAAATAGCTTTAATACTATACATAATTGTGCAGTAACTACGACGCCTTCTAATTTAGGGATCCTATGACAATATTTTTTTCCCTAATTATTGTTTTATTTTGATGAAAGGCGTAGAGGGTGTTCTGGAATCAAAACTGACTTCACTCGTGATTGACGTCATAAATGAAGAAACCGCTTACCAATATCTACCAATGATTAAAAGCGATAATATCTTGTCATACTAATATTAAAGACTCGCATAACTATCTAATAATTAAATTATAATGTTATAAATTAATTGTCATTAGCCATCAAATTCTGTCTGTTTTGTTCAAAGTTACTGTTATATTCGTCACTATCGTGCTCACATCTGCAGCACACAGGGATGCTTGCCCTAGCGACAGTCATCATCGGAGTTTCGGAGACGTAGTTTTCACTCAGCACAAAGAAGTCGAGGTCCATCGTTTTGGTGACACATTTCGTGCCTTTTAAATCGTGTAACGTGCTGCTCGGCCGCTCCTCTCTAAAATTAAATAGTAAGAAATTCTTTAGTGGTTTATGTTTTAGGATGATTTGAGCACTTGTCTGTCAAGTGTCTACTTAATACTACTCTGCTACTGCCCCATAATAATTTATTTTAATTATACAGTGGACCTCATTGTTGTCTAATAAATCTATACTAATATTATAAACAGGTCAATTTTGTAATTTATGAGGTTGTAGGGGGTAATCTCTGGATCTACTTAACCGATTTTGAAATTTCTTTCACTAATAGGAAGCTAAATTATCTCCATGTGCCATAGTTTATATTTACAACGTGCACGTGGGACTATTTCCGACCAAAACGCGAGCGGGCAACAGCTGGTAAATCATAATTAAATTAAAACGCATCAATATAAAACTTTACCATCTGTCTAAGCATGTCATAGCGATAGTCTTCAGCATCAGCCTAGTCTCTTCCCAACTAGTTAAGGTCGGCTTCCAGTCTAACCGGGTGCAACGGAATACCAGTATTGTACAGTCAGCATCAGAAGTAGATTAACACTACTCAAAGTTTCAAAGCAGGTTTTTTAGTAAAAACTTGTTAGATATTACTCGTTACTAACAAGGTATTGAAGAGTTAGGAATATTTTAAAGAATAATCTTCAGAAACATTAAAAATAATAGCTGGAGTCCTGTGCATCAAATAATTAAAATTACTTAATGTTAATAGCTACTTCTGTTGCTGACCGTACATGGAGCGGCTGCCTGTCTGACCTCCACAACACATACTGGGGAATATGAAAGCCTTGGTAAGACTGGTTGTCAGACTTTCGGGCCGCCGCCGCTGAATACCCGTAACAACTGTCAAAGATCTACAAATGACAGCCGGGACCAACGATCCGGGGCACGGAGGAAACTCGATAATTTTGTGGTTGACCATCCAGGGACCAACCTAGGCAAGCGCGGCTTAACCTCAAGGTCGAATCGAGTGGCTGTTTTTATTTAGCTATGAACTCCTCTCAAAGAGATAGATAATAGTTCTCATGATATAGTTATTAAACACAATCAAATGTTTTCGATTTTTAAACTCTCTAAGAGCCTACCGAGAATTTAAATAAGGAATACTTACGAGCACCACGTAAGAGTGTAGTATTGGCGGAAGTGCCTTCCAGCTTGAGACTGCACAACCACTCGCTCTGTATTATTGGTGTCAGTGATGTAGTAGATGAGACTATCCTGAAGAAAAAAAAAAAGTTTTTTTTTGTTGTCAACCAGTACTTCAGTTTGTGATAACTTGAAGAATATTCAAATGGCTTTTGACGAGTAAAACAACTTTTGTCTTTGAAGTAATGGTTTGTATTTTATAGGTTTTATGGGTGTATAAAAGCACCCATAACGAAGCCGAAACGCACTTGTTTTACACAATTACGTATAACGATTAATCGGCCTTACTCTAGTAGCTATCGGTGTTTCAATAAACAAAATTAGCAATGAATTAACAGGAATATTCTAATAATCACTAATCTGTCTCTCGGAGGGTTGACAGTTGATGTTTCTTTAACTGTTTATCTGAGGTATCAACGTTCCGTTAACTGTTAGTAAGTTATTGAAAACGACCGTAAGCCATGGGCTGATACAACTATCGGCACGATGATCGCTGAGTCTACATCCTTCATGTCGACAACCTCGCGAACCAAGTCTAGATACTACTGAGTTCATTGTTATACTTACATTGTAGTTTGTTTTACATTCAAGCTGGCCATCAGTAGAACCAATGCTGATTCGTGCTTCAGGGTCTCCCAACTCCTGTAATAATAGAAATGTTTTTTTTTTTTTTTATGAAAATAATATAACATCACGCCTGTAATTGCGAAGGGTTAGCCAGATGTGTAGCAAATAGTCCACCCACATTTCGCCAGTTATTTTTAATAAAGTCTCATGTTATATGGGCTTAGCCTATTGCCATCAACCGGGCACAAATACAGACTCCACAACTCAATAACACCTGGGAATCGACCCGAGGCAGGACATCATGCTCAGCAGTTGATTTATAAAAAAATATATATTAATATAATTTGTATGTATGTTTTTACAATAAATGAAACCTGCACATTTAGCAACAAAACCAGTTGATAGCCTACATAATAATAGGTTCATAGTTATTTAATTTTTTTGAATTGGCCATGATCGATTTAAAGTAAAAAACCGGCCAAGTCCGACTCGGTCTCACCCGAAGAGTTCTATCGAACAATATTCAACACTACAAATTATTTTATAAAAAGTTTACATGGTGAAAAAATAATCAACTGTCCCACACATTTGGGTCGAGAAGGTACTGAAAATTTATCTACTTGACCCAAATGTATAGAACAGCTGATTCTATTTTTTAGAAACTGGTTCAGTTTGAGTCTTTACCAACATCCCTCAATATAATCACTCTGAATAACGATGTTTTTCTTACCGGCATATCACGCAAGTTTTTGACCAGTTTATCAATCATTTCATAAGGGTAGTCCACACCCTTTTCGAAGCAGAACGGCTTCCCTTTGCAGGAGTTTGGAATTTCAATGACTAAAATAAAAATAAAGTAATTCTTTATTAACACTCAATTTAGGAACTTTTGAAATCATAATACGATTAAATTATGATACGATTCATATTTTGTGTATTCTGTAAAGGTAAAAAACAGGGTTCTTTAAAAAACTAGTCGAGTGTGAAGTCATGGAAATCAGAGAAACACATTAATTGTGTAATTGTGTATCATTATTTGTTTCTCGCTAAAGAGTAAGGAGAAACTGTCTCCAATACATTGATATGCTTGATGGTCAATTCTCCAACTGCAAATGTATAAAGTTTGTAATCGATGAATGTTTGTAAATAAAAAAGTACATAAGGTACTGTCAGTGCGTAAGATACAGAGCTATATTATAAATAACGCGTAAATGGTTTAGGTGTTGTTGTTCACAAGTTTTCGATAGTTTACCATTTATCCCGCGAGATACATTATCATTGTGATATTTATAAATAAAGGTTGCTAATTACTTTTAGAAGAGTCGTAGAATGGTTCGCCATCTCCGTAATCTACATAATTTGCTTCCACTAAATTTGAGCCCACTTGAAGAGCGACCTGAAAATTATAACACATTTTAAAATTCTTGTACTTTTTTTACTGTAGCGACGAAATAAATGTGGAGGTTCTAGATTCGCATTTTTTTTTACGGTGCGATATTACAAAAAAAAACTTTTTTGTTGGAAAGGGTAAACCTTGAAATTTATTTAAAAATAAATTTTAAATTCAATTTTAAAAGTAAATTCCACCCCTAAGGGTAGAAAGTAGCCTGCCAGGGTTGCGGGACTGTTCGAAAGAGATACCGTGGCCCCGGAACACAAAGGGCAAAGGAAGGAACATGGATGGGTTTTAGTCAGTAAAAGTCTGACACTCCCTCCTGCTCAGCCCAGAGCGGGAGGAATTATTTGATAACTTCCCATCCGAAAAAAAAAATGGTAGAAAGTAGGGGTTGATTTTTCAATTGTGAATGGACTCTGTTGGAATTTCGGACTAATGTATGGTTCTGATGACACTACAACATAATAGAGATCTGGAGTGAATAAAACGAAATTCAGAAGTGGAAAATACGTTTTTGTGAAAAAAAAAAACGAAAGCAAAAACTGAAAACCGAAAAACAAAAATCCTTTTAGTCTATATAAATTTTAAAGTAACAAATTTTAAGGCGAATCCAAACAAACAACCAAGGAAGATCAATTTAATCAACCATCAATCGAAGTTATACGTAACTTGAAAGCGAAAAAAAACTTACGCCTCAAAATTTGTTATTTAATTAATTTACATATCTCTTGCTCTGTAAGTACACCCTTACACCCCTGAATGCCGGGGTGTATGACTTTCATTACAGCATAGGTTTTGGAATTTGAAAAAAGAACTGTCATACTCATACTGCACGAAGAATATTTTTAAAAAGTTAATTTTTTTTTTCTCGGTATCGATTAATTACTCGAATCGGAATCTAGACAATTTATTTTATAAAGATTTTATTTTAAATATGGAACTAAGTATTTGTTTCCACATCGTATGTTAGATGGAATCGATTTAAAAATCAAACTGGCCAGCAAGATTTGACGCGCTTGCGTGCGTGAAAAAAAAAGGCAGTCTACTAGTAGGCGCGAAAGCATCGCGAAAATAATTAATTTTCTTGTTTGAGTTCTTTTTCAAAAGTTTTAAACATGTCTAGTGACGAAGACATAGATCTAACGCCCGATTTTATTAAAGAAAGGGCAAAAACAGTTGTCGAAAATATATTACCGCCGAACTCGAAAGAAAGATATGTAAAGGCATACGACGAATTTATGAAATGGCGGTCAGAAAAAAAAGTGAAATCTCTTTCTGAAAGTGTTTTTATATCATATTTTGATGAATTATCTAAGAGGCTACAACCTTCCAGTTTATGGTGCTTTTATTCCATGCTAAAATCTACAATGATGACAAAACATGACGTGAATTTGAAAGATTTTTCTAAACTTACTGCTTTCTTGAAAAGGCAGTCTGACGGCTTTAAAAGCAAGAAATCGAAGGTATTTACTGCAGAAGAAGTACAGAAATTCTTAAATGAAGCTCCGGATGAAATTTATTTAGCAATAAAGGTACCTACGTATTTACTTGCCCTTTTTAATAAGTTACCAAAATATTTCACAAAAATACTATGCGAATTTGGTGCCTTTAATACAACTTATGTCTTTTTTACAGGTTGTTCTAATTTTTGGGATATCGGGAGCCTGCAGAACCGTGGAATTGACAAACTTGACAATAGAAAATGTAGAAAAACATAACAAATTACTACTCATAAAACTGCCTAACACGAAAACTAAAATTGACCGGTCATTTGTTGTGCATGAAGAATTTGCAAATTATGTTGAAAAATATCAAGCTCTTCGGCCTGAAAACGTGGATACAAATCGTTTTTTTCTTAATTACAGTAAAGGAAAATGCCACAGACAAGTAATAGGAAAAAACAAATTTACAGGCATGCCAAAGCAAATAGCCACATATTTAAAACTGAGTAACGTAGAGTTATACACCGGGCATTGCTTTCGCAGAACATCAGCGACTCTATTGGCTGATTCGGGAGCCAACCTCACTCTGTTAAAAAGGCACGGCGGCTGGAAGTCCAGCAAAGTGGCCGAAGGTTATATCGAAGATTCGATGGCAAACAAAAGCAAAATTACTTCTAAAATATCAGAAAATATAAACTTAAAATCACCACGTCAAAGCACATCATCTGAGCCATTTTTTAATGAAGAAAATAGTACCAGTCAACTGCCGCCATTTACGATGCAAGAACCTCAAGTCACTCAAACTCAAGTCTTATCATCACAAACTCATATTCAAACTATAAATATACCTAAAAAGAACGTGACCATATCTCTTACAAATTGTAATAATTTTACTATTAATTTTAATTAAATACACATTTTTTTCTTCTTAATAAATGTTCATTGAAACCTGCTGTCTTGTTGTTTACTTACCTCACAATCGATATGTAAAGCAGAGTATTTATCTCGGGCGTAAGCATCAATTGCATACTCGGGTTAATTAGCGCCTTCGCTTCGCTCAGGCGCCAAAAACCTCGTATGCAATTGATGTCATACAGCCCTTGGTTAATAATCTACTATTAAGTACAAACTTTTGAGACTCAAGGAGGTTTAAGGAGTTTATTAAGACAAAAAGGTTTTTATTTTTTGATTTTCAGTTTGTTTTCATCGGTTTCATGTTTTGAAACGAAGTTTTCAGTTAAGTCAATCAGAATTCTTCTTTCTTGTTTTTTTTCTTCTTAAACTATTAAACTGTAGAATTAGACTTACCAGAAGTACCAACGAGAACTGGAAACACATTTTTATCAAGTAATAACACTGACTATGTAAAATAGTAAAAAGCAAAAAATATCTGATATTAGAATTCCGAAATGTTTCTTGACTACGATGCACTCCGTTCAAAGCTCAGGATATGAATGATTATGAGTTGTGAAATGCTTGTGTTATATAACCATAGATAGGCATACAATTAAGGAAAACAGTTAATTCAATCATAATAATATTGGTTGTTGGGTTTAAAAAACGCCATGGCATTCCTCGTTGATAAGGCAATTTTACGTAAAAACATTACGTCAGAAATGACGATCGATTGTATGACGTAATTAGTTCTTCAAATCGTTACCAACTACAATTAATTCAAGGTTTCAACAGGCCCTTCATCAAGCCATCAACCAAGCATTCTGTACATCAAATTAAGTAACTCTACGCAAAAATGATTAGGTACTGCGAAACAACTTTTTTTTTGCGGTTAGAAATCTCGGCCTACTGTATAGACTCAATGTAACGCACTCAAAATATTGCGCTGATGGATCCATTGAATAGTACGGGGGCATCGACGTATTAAAAGAAACGACTTCAAAATTTGTATTAAAAAAAACTTGTGAATAATTTGGCACTTTGACCCCCAATATCTCCGTAATTAAAAAGGTTCTGAGGTACGGTCAACAAAAAAAACTTTCGTTCTTTTACACCCATTATAAATCTCAAACAAAAAATTAATCTCTTTGTAAGGATAAAAGTTGATTTTCAGTACACGTGTTTTGAATTTGATTTTTTTCAATCAGGAATTTTGAAGTTTTTTTCGATTGAAGTCCTATAAAAGTGTAATGTAACAATTATTTTATTGATTTCATAATATCGATGTTACGTACCGAACTTGCCATTAGTTCCAGTGGGTCATTACGGTCGACCCATTTGCCTAGTGGGAAGATTATTTACGTGGGTACCGTACCTACCATTTCATCTTGAAGGGTTAATTTCTGTCTCTCATCACTTTCCCAAATATGCTGGCTACTACTGGTTTAATTTTAATCTCGGTAAACATACTAGAAAACCTGCTTTCAAATAAAAAACAAACCGTATCCAAATAGGTTTACCCGTTTAAGAGCTACGGTGCCACAGACAGACACACACATAGCGGTGAAACTTATAACACTTCTCTTTTTGCGTCGGGGGTTAAAAATGCTGAACAAAACCGGAGAACCGTAGCTCTTGCCACGACAAAAATATCTAACTCATGTAAGATCGTATTTGCTGTACCTTCGGGGGACCAATCTATGTTACATGTTGCGAGTAATGCTAGAAGAAGCAGTAAACCTTGGTTAGCTTAACGTGATGTTAGATCGAAAAGTAACATAACACCACGCTTGTAATCCCCATAGAGTTCTGGCAGAGGCCTACTTAATAGTACACCATTTTGCCAGTTAGGTTTAAGTCTCATATAATCGAGGGCGAGCCTACCCTTTATAGGGGTGTAAAGAAGAGGCTGAACAGGGTGTAAAGTTCTTCTTCCCTTTAGAAAAGGGAGGATCCTCGGACCAGAAGGGTGTTATGTCTGGTGGGCTACTGCCCGCCAGTTGTTGTCAGGTGTTTCTGTATACTCTTCAGTCTCGGATAACGTTAACTGCGCCATTTAGGATTTTTGATGTTGAGTTCTTCATTTGTAGCTTAGATGGCGCTGTAGTACTTTTTGTACTATGTTGCTGTACTGATTTGTGCAGTAGTGTTACATCATTCCTCCCCGGAGACTGGTAGATGGTGAAAAGAGGCGAGCTTATTGCCGCATTGTTCGCAGTAGTCGGAACTGTCCGCTGCGGTGATGTGAACTCCAGTGAGTGGGGGCCGGCGCTGCGTTTGCTCCAGTGCGTTTGACGTGGTACAGTAGCGCCGCGATGTGGCTAACTGCTGGCGTCACTCGGAAGATTTCAAGCTCTCAGCCGGCTAAAAGTGCAATGTGCTGTGCCAATGTCGCCTTATAAGGCTTACGGTGCTGACCAGCAATGTGCTTCCGCTGAATACTGGTGGTCAGGTATACCCATTTGAAGCTGGCAGGCTATGTGACTCGCTGCTCTAAAGCTTGATGTAGGCCGAGTAGACGTCCATTTCGGGGTCACCAGTAGGTGTATGAAGAACCACAAGTAAAGTTGTTCATCCCGGTACAAAATGGAGGATCCTCCGACCAGACGGGTGGTGTGTCTGATGGGCTACTGCCCGACAGCTGTTTTTGGATTTTTCTATAAGGTTTTAGGTTATAAAACTCATATATGACGTTATTAAAGTTATCCTTGATGTTAGTTCTTCATTTGTGGCATAGATGGCGCTGTAGTACATTATGCACTATGTTGCTTCAGTACTTTTTGTAGGGCCGTTACACACCAGTACCTACACTGTTATTTTATATTATTATCCTAAAGCCGGAAATCATTTGAATGTTTGGATACATTAGCTATTTACCTACTTAACGTAATTCTCACGCCGGTAATCCTCGAAGGGTAAGGCAGAGGCGTACCTTATAGTATAGGTACACACATTTCGTCAATTGTGTTTAAGTTCCATGTAATAGGGGGTGAGCCTTTTTCCATCAACCGGACATTAATCAAGACTTCGTTTCTGCTACTGAAAAATCCTGATTGAAAGACCCAATACTACTTTGACCGTCTTGGGAATCGAACACCGGACCTAATGCTCAGCAGTTGCGGTTGCGATTATAGACCTACTTTTTAATGTATAATACTTCTAGTCTATTTAGCTCGTGTTGTTGTCGACATAGCTCACAGAATAAGTAAGCTGAAGTGGCAATGGAACTCCGAAATGGCCGTAGAACCGATGACCGGTGGGGTAGACGTGTTCTTGAGTGGAGACCGCGAATCGGCAAACGTAAGGATGGACGCCCTCAGGCTTGGTGGAGCGACGAACTTCGCAGGGTGGCTGGTAGCAACTGGATGAGAGTTGCTGAGAATCGAGTTGAATGGCGTGCGACTGAGGAGGCCTATGACCAGCAGTGGACTGCCTTAGGCTGATGATGATGACTTCTAGTCTAGATTACATTATGTAATTAGGAAAACTAATAAAACAAGTTAAACTGTGGCTTTGGGATTTTTGTATTTTATAATTTTTTATTTGCTCGCTGACGGGACTATCCCCAGTTTATTAAAATGTGATATTCCCGGTTGCGATAACTCAGCTGCGTGACTGTGTTGATACCCAATGTACATAATTATTACATAATACCTACGACCACAGCCGACTTTGATTACTTATTTTTATTACAACTAGCCTCTATGTACTGTCCCAAATCTAGGCAAAGGCATCACTCCGTGCGGAGCACCGCCGTGTCCTCGTAGCGGTGATCGGCGGCGGCGACCTCTCGCGTCCGGCCTTGGTTCAATCCATGGTCCGGAGCGAGACGGAATGGAACGCCGTCACCTCCTTCTGCGAAGCAGTCATGCTAGCGAAGGAGGTGGCGGAACGTGAGAGGGAGAGAAACTCACGTCCCAGCCGCCGCGGGAGACGCACCGGGCGTCGGGGGCCACGTGGTGGCCCCCGGCCTCCATAGGCGCGGGCCTGTGGACGGTGAGCTATGGGCTAGCTCGCCGTCCGTCCGTCTTATGACGACAGGCCGTGTCGACGGCTTGTTCGTGTTCCACGCGCGCCTCAAAGAGAGTCAGCAAACAGGGAGGGGTCCGAAAGGACCGATGCCGGCCAGGGCTGCGGGACTGTTCGAAAGAGATAAGGAAGGAACATGGATGGGTTTTAGTCAGTAAAAGTCTGACACTCCCTCCTGCTCAGCCCAGAGCAGGAGGGGGGGTTATTTGATGATTTCCCATCAGAAAAAAAAGGCATCACTCCGTCCTTTCCATCGGTCCCAGTCACTACTTAATATTTCAGGTACCTTTTATGTATGTACAAATACGTGTGACTCCCGTAATACGACAACCGAAAAAAAAAACAATTTTAAGTCTTGTTCACGCATTTTTATTAGTTGCACTTTTCATCGTAGTTGGGTTAGGTTTCTTTTAACGTTGTACTATATTTATAAATTAAAGATTTTCTCCTCTTTCATTTGAAAACCCACTCAAAGAAAAGCAAAAACAAAAACACAGACCCCAGTTCTGACAGCCGTCATATCAACATGGTCCCGATTCTGTAGATACCAAGGTTGGCACAACCTTAATTAAATTATTTTGAATTTTAATTCTAATTTTATTTTTAAATTTCATTATTCTACATTTATTTTATTTTACAAAAAAAAATGTATTTATTTAACTTACATTTTATATTGTGTAAAACTTAGGTAAAATAGTATTGTGTGGTGTGTATTTGTCGCTAATTATTTCATTACCTACTAACATTATTTTTATGTGTAGTTACTACTAAGTTTGGATCGTTGTGTCTGATGCAAATAAATGAATTGAATAAAACTAGACTAAAATTTAGTTTAAGATTCAGAAAACGTTCAAAATGGCAGTAGTGAACTAAATACACTGACCTGCAAAACTAATGACTACACTTTTAAAATAAACTGTAGAAGTTAGAGATTTAAAATAAAAAACGTTTTTTAGCAATTTTTATCAGCTTTCTTTGAAACTATAGTAAATTATACATTAGTAACCATTTTTAAGTCTAAAAAAATATAAAACAATGAAAATAGCAATTTTTACCTTAATTCCATAAAACTCAATTAACATTTACAATTAGTATGTTTTACATGTTATTTATTTTTTAATAACTAGTATTGCCTCCTCGGGATCTGCTTACAGCTTCGAGTCGATTTGGCATACTGAACACGAGGTTTCGGAGCTGATGTTGGGGAATATTCTCTCATTCTTCCTTTCCCTCCGAAGCCTTCCATCAGAAGTGTAAAGTGCGAATCGAGACTCATCTGTAAACAAAATTCTTCTTGATCCCACTGTTTGTGTTCGGGCGTATCGCATTCTTGCTACTCGATGTTCTCTCTCGAGAGTTTGGGGCCACTCGCTGGTCTTCGCGGTTTCAGGTTTGCTTCAGTCAGTCTTCACTCACTGTACTGTCACTAATGTAGTCCCTTCGGGTATGAACAAGCTGTTGAGCTGTTGCTGGACTTCAACTGCATTTAGGTGGCGATTTCTCAATACTGCTGCAGTTCTACGAAAAAGTCCCATTTGTGAAAAAAATAGAAATCAAATCTTATTCAAACTAATTTTCTTTGAAAGTTCTTTTTGCGACAAGTACAATCCCATTTTTTTGTTCAGAATTTTCCTCCTCTTACTTGAGAAATTAGAAGCGGGGGCGGCACAAATTTTACGTCTTTAGAAGCAAATATCTACAACTTAAGAAAATAGTAGGTATTTAAGGAATCTTGACATCATTTTTAAAGAGCTATCGTTAAACACCCACACAGTTATATACGCAGATATATTTTTTCCAACCCTCAGTTATATGTATGTAGAGCCACCCCTATTTTTATTTTTTTTCATTGTACACCATATTTGTTTGGCGGTTCATAGCAGGCACCTACTCTTCAAATTTAAACTGTGTGTGAAAACCAACAGTCTCGGAGTAAAAGGGCTGTGACATACGGACGGACAGACAGACAGACAAACGGACAGGACGAATCTACAAAGGTTCCGATTTTGCTATTTGGCAACGGAACAACATATTTGTATTTAATGGAGAAAACGCATTTTAACTTAAGGGTGAACTGACACCAGTCAAAAGAGCTTTCGACCGATTTCTAGTTTTGACTG
Source organism: Eugnorisma glareosa (assembly GCA_947578425.1). Classification (NCBI taxonomy): domain Eukaryota; kingdom Metazoa; phylum Arthropoda; class Insecta; order Lepidoptera; family Noctuidae; genus Eugnorisma; species Eugnorisma glareosa. The sequence continues at coordinate 17,770,970 of OX387965.1, forward strand.
TAATAATTATATACTCATACTAGCTGTTGCCCGCGGCTTCACTTGCGTTTTTGTCGGAAATTATCACACGGGCACGTTGTAAATACAGCTTATGGCACTTGATAATGTAGCTTCCTATTAATGAAAGAATTTTCAAAATCGGTTCAGTAGATCCAGAGAAACTTACAAACAAATTTTACCTCTTCATAATATTATTAGTATTAGTATAGATAAATCCTTTTGAGGCTGACTGTACCAAATGAAAAAAAAAGGCCAAGTGCGAGTCGGACTCGCACACGAAGGGTTCCGTAGCATTATCTAAAAAAATATATCTTAATTGGCGTCAACTATGTATGTATGGGGACACTCTTTAACATTCAACTGTTTTTTGAATGTTGGAGTGTTTCGTTTATTTGTGTTGTAAGGCCTTGCTTTTTGCCAAATTTCATAATTCTAGGTCAAAAGGAAGTAAGTACCCTATAGGTTTAGATTCCCCTGTGATATCGCATAATATGCGACATAAACAGTCATATCTTTTGATCGCGTTGACTTACAAGTTTAATTTTTTCATTGCTCTAAGGGGTATCAGACTTGAGTATTTGATATTAATTTCAGCTTGATACCGCCACTCAAAAAGGGTCTTGAGAGACAGACAGACGGACAACAAAGTGAACCTATAAGGGTTCCGATTTGCCGATTGAGGTACGGAACCCTAAAAATATACAAAATGTTTATTTTTATTTTTATTAACAACTAGCTGACCCGCGCAACTTCGTCTGCGTGCGTGCGTACATAAAAGAAAGAGAGGGTTAGAGAGAGTGTGCGTCAACCTTAAAAGTTAGACATAATATGCCATTGCGGACATTTTTTTAGAGCTTTTTAAGAGGGACAAGTCCGACATATATGATTATTGCGTATTTTTAACCGTTCACGTACAACGGAAGCTGTACAGATTCAAGTAGTTAACAATTTAATTTCTCGGAAATATTTGCATTAATCGCAAACATATTCTACTTATGTTTTTCCAAGTAAGGCCTACCTTTTTTTTACCGATGGGAAATAATCAAATGACCCCCCCCACTGTGGGCGCAGCGGAAGGCAGTGTCAGACTTGTACTGACTAAAACCCATCCATGTTCCTTCTTTAGCCTTTTGTGTTCTAGGGCCGCAGTATCTCTTTCGAACAGTCCCGCAACCCAGGCATGCCTCGGTCTTCCCGGACCCCTTCCCGTTTGCTGACATCTCTATGAGGCGCGCGTGGAACACGAATGCGCCGTCGACACGGCCTGTCATTATTAGACTGACGGATGGTGAGCTAGCCCATTACTCAATGTCCACAGGCCCGCGACCCTCGACAACCTTAACCGACCATACTCCAGGCAGGTCTAAAGTTCTCATCAATGTGCATGAAATGAACTCAAACACGATATAGATGCTGTAAACTCTTGAGAACCTCTTTTAAGTACCATTCGCCTCCATCGTCAGACATTCGATGAAAGTCATACTGAGTTAGGTTTAAAGTTTTCATAAAAGTGCATGAAATGAGCCCAATAATATTATACCTGCTGGAAACTGTTTAGGACCGCTTGCAACTGCCATTTGTCTCTATCGTTTGACCGTCGATGACAGTCATACTCCAGCAAGGCCTAAAGTTCTCATCAAGGTGCATGAAATGAGCCCAAACACGTTATTGTTACTGCAAACTCTTGAGGACCTCTTGCAACTGCCTTCCGTCTCCATCGTCAGACCTTCGATGACAGTCATATTTCAGTAAGGCCTAAAGTTCTCATCAAGGTGCATGAAATGAGCCCAAACACGTTATTCTTGCTGCAAACTCTTGAGGACCTCTTGCAACTGCCTTCCGTCTCCATCGTTAGACCTTCGATGACGTCATACTCCAGCAAGGCCTAAAGTTCTCATCAAGGTGCAGGAAATGAGCCCAAACACGATTTCTCAATTTAAAAAAAAAAGGATAATGCATATCGGAGTTCTCTGTTAAAAGTTATGCGTGGTCAGGTCATACATAAAATAAAAAAAATATAGACACTGAATTGAGAACCTCCTCTTTTGGTTTCGTCGGTTAAAAAACCAAGCTTCCGACATTTTACACGGGCGAGGGTCATTCTTTCACGAAAAACACCGCGATTCAGAAAATGGAGTGAAATGAACAGCGCCATCTATCGAGCACCAAGTTAGACCGATAGAATATACTGCATGGAAAGTGATCGAACACACACTCTACAGGGTTATAGCGTCATGTAGACTAATCTAGAGTACTTTTTGCCATCAGAACTTTTTTATCAAGCCGGTCAGCTGATTTAAAAGTTATCTTGTGAGCACATTTTTATTAATTAGTACCATTGTGGTGCAATAGATGTCGTTGCATGTATCTTACACAATGATCATAAGTTCTTATTGAATACTTTAAATTCATAAATCTTTTGATAGAGAGCACTGATTACAATGAAACAAAAACTAAAACCTTCTCTAAGTTACGCACAATGTTTGTGCATTGAATCTAATCACATTGGTTTTCCCAACAACATGAACGCCCGCCGCGCAGCGAGCGCGTGTCTTTATTTTGATGCGGAGTTATTTTAAAACTGTGATATCTCCTAAGATATTCATCTAAATTGAATGGTGTAACGGGCAATTTTGGTCACAATTGAACGCTAAAGACGACTAACATATTTATTTCGATAAGGATTAATACTATGTCGGTAAAAATACCTTTGCAAATAAAGCATTATTTTTGACCAAATTTTAAAATCATAATAATGGTTATTGTTAGTCAACCTTAAAAGATAGGCATGTGCTGTCGCGGACTTTTTTTTAGACATTTTTAAGAGCAATAATTCCCTAATACATTATTTTTGTGCAACTTTAACCGTTTAACCAGCGCACGCAAAGGAAGCTCTCAAAAATAATAATTTTTCCCCGTTTTTGCAACAGTTTTCATTGATGCTCTGCTCCTATTGATTGTAGCGTGAAGATGTATAGCCTATAGCCTTCCTCGATAAATGAGCTATCCATCACTAAAAGATTTTTTCAATTCGAAACAGTAGTTCCTGAGATTAGCGCGTTCAAACAAACAAACAAACAAACTCTTCAGCTTTATAATATTAGTATAGATAGATAAGTATTTATTCCTAGGAGGAGCTCGGCTAATTATTAACAGGCGCTCGATTCAATCTTTAGGTTAAGCCGCGTGTGCCTAGGTTAAACTTATCAACTATCAACAAAATACAGTGTCATGTTAGAGAGAGTCCAAAATAAGTTCACAAGCTATTTGTATTTTAAACTATATGGGGTATATCCATTCTATCCATTAATGTACCCTACATTGTTTGTACTTGGTATGGTGGGGTATAATGAGCTCAGGGTGCGCCGGGAATTTGGTCTCGCTGCATATGTAGTTAAAGTATTGCGTGGTGCAGCTCATAACCCGGGAATACTGCGGCACCTGAGACTGTGCGTGCCTGATCAATGCGTAGGGAGGCGGCGGCGCCCACCACTGCTAGCCGTGCCGGTAGCTAGAACCAATCTCCTGGTTAAGACCCCACTCACCCGAACGATCCGCGTAGTGAACGAGGTTCACGAGCGAATCGATATTTTTTCGTGCACTTTGAGTGAATTCGCAAAAGTTTTGTTAAACGTAGTTTCTTATATACAGGTATCACTTTAAAAGTAGGTCAATAAGGTGGCCCATGCCTACAATTAAAAAGAGTCAGTCAAAAGAGTCGCATAACCCAGTACTAACTGGGTTGTGGAGGTTAGATAATCAATAAAATCTTTATTACACAAGTGGTTACAAAATTGTGTGAAGTCCCTGAATCCTGTGCCAGGTGATGGATCTGTGTTACAAAAGTCAGAGCCCTCTCCAATGATAGGCAATCGCTCCATGTATAATACTGACTGGTATTCAGCTGCATCCGGTTAGACAGGAAGCCGAAGCCGACCCCAACGTAGTTGGCAAAGGAAAAGGCTATGCAGATGATCAGGTATACCGAAAGTTGAAGTGAGTAAGTGCCAAGTAAGTGCCATGTCTAATTACAGGGGGGTTACTATGACGTCTTAAAGCAGGAGTAATTCATGTGTGGGAAAGAGATGCCGCTGGACGATTTATATAGCTCTGTCTCTTTCCCACACATTAATTACTCCTGCTTTTGCTTAAGAGGACCCTTCCCGGCCCGTCTATCGGCAACGCGAGCATGGTCGAAAAGCTTGTTGTTTCATCCAGAGCCACAGCGGCGATTTTCTTTCAACTCCCCCGTCTTACCCTGCCCTGACCCCGCACAACTCGTCTCCCACGCACCTCATACTGCCTAATGCGATGACATTGAACGAAAAATAGTGTTCGAAAATTTCCTCGAAATACGTGTTTTTGAATAAGTCTTACAAGTGTGTGAAATAAATATTTATCATTGAGAATTTCCATATATGTCCGAGGTTTCTATCAAGATGTTTTCTTTACTTTTACAGTTTATGAGTACATTATGAACGGCCAAAGTTCAGGTAAAATTTGTGCAAAACAGCAATTTTTGGAGGGTTATACTGAATTTGTTACTACAATTTTTAATTTTTTGCTCTCATAGACACCTAGATATAGTGCATAAGATACCTATTACTTCAAAAAATTCAAAGATACTTGTGTAATAACTGCATAATCACGTTCGAGCGTTTGTATGAAAAGTATGACGGGTTGGCCGCTCTTCAGAGGTCATGGTAGGCCACCAGGTAGGTAATAAAATTGCTTATTTAAGGTATTTTATTTTATTAGATAATAAATGAGAATATCAAATCCATCAGTCGATTCCAGCTTATCTAAAGCACGATGATATAAGTAAAAATTTTATTAACTAAAGTCACAAAGTGTATAGTAAGATCACAAAAAAGAATAAACTATAATATGCAAAAATAATTCTACAAATATTTTACAACAATGACAAAGGCAGATAATAGGTGCTTACATAGTATTTTCTTCAATTGGTATGTTATAAAATTTTCAGTTTAATTAAAACAAACAAGACGGTAACACATGAGAGATTCATGATTTGATAGAAACTAAGATTGGTCGAAACCGAAGCATTTTTAAGGTTCCGTAGCCGAATGGCAAAAAACGGTACCCTTATAGATTCGTCATGTCTGTCTGTCTGTCCGTGTATGTCACTGCTACTTTATTCCGAAACCATACACAGTTGAAACTTAATAGGTATATGTACTCTATAAACCGCTTTACGATTTTTATACAAAAAAAAACTCCCTGTACATGGAACTTAAACTAAAACATATTTTTTTCATCAAACCTATACATGCGGGTGTCTATAGATAGGTCTTTAAAAATGACATCGAGGTTTTTAGAACCATTTTTTCTCAAAGTCAATCGTTTGAAAGATAGACACTTCCAAAGTGGTAAAATGAGTGTCCCCCCCTCTAATTTCTAAAGTAAGAGGAAGAAAATTCTGAAACAAAAAAGCATTGTAGAGCGTAAAAAAACTTTCAACCTAAATGGTTTGAATAAGATTTGATGTTTCGTTTTTGGGATATGGGACTTTTTCATCAAACTGCAGCAGTAACTTTGCATTTCATTAACATATTTAGTTAGCATTTATTTCCGTATATCTGCATCTGCAGCATACTGGAATACCACCCTTAGCCCTGGCGAGTTCAATCTTGCGATCATAGTATTCGTCCGTTAATACAAAGAAATCTAAATCCATGTACGTGTTGACACACTCCACCTTGAACCGCGCTAGTGTTCGGGATCCCTTCAAGAAATGGGGCGTGTCGTCAGTTATTTGTCCCGGTCGTCTGAAATTAGAATAGAATACTCTTTAATATGTACACCACACAAGTAAAATTCATAAAAGAAAACATTTCACACATGGGTGACACAATGAGCGGTCTTATCGCAAAAAAAAAAACAAAAAAAAAAATATTTAAAAATTTAAATTAAAATAAGAACATTATTGAAATTGTTTCCCAGAAAACATGTCCAGATTTAAAACTGATTTATTAAATTATATTTTACCTTACGCGAAGAAAGACCACTCGTGAATATGTTTTAGTCTGTGGTTTTACCTAGTATTTAATAATTGCCCCGTTGGTCTAGTGGTCGCAAGCGCGACTGCTGAGCATGAGGTTGTGGGTTTTTCCACCAGGAATTTCTCAGTTAGCAGCTACAGAGTCTAGATTTGTTCATGGTTGATGGCAATAGGCTCGCCCATATTTCATGGGACTTAATCACAACTGGCGAAATTTTGGTTTACTATTAGGTACACCTCTGCCTAACACTTCTGGGATTACAGTATTAATATTTATTTAAGATTAGCAGTTGCCCGCGGCTTCGCTCGCGTTTTGGTCGGAAATTATCGGGCAAGTTTTCAATATAACCTATGGCACTCGGGGATAGTGTCGCTTCCTATTAGTGAAAGAATTTTCAAAATCGGTTCAGTAGATCCAGAGATTACCCCCTACAACCTCACAAACTCACAAGCGTCACCTCTTCGTAATATTAGTATACATTTTGTTAGCTGGATGAAAATGAATTTAGGTAATTTACCCAAAATTCCGGCTATGCCAATGTCTAGTTCTGTTTCAGGCTTTCAGAGTCGAAAAAATCTCATGATCGGCGTTGCTTCATAATGATACTAAACCTAATAATGATACTAACCCTTCGAAACTAATCAGATTCAGTACAAGTCATATGAACACATTTTTTTCTCTAAATTAATGAAATACTCACAGGCACCATTTAGCATTGTATATCTGCTGTAACTTCCCAGGAGACTGCACCACCACTCGGAGTTCATCGTTTTCATCTACGATGTAGTATATGGGTTTGTCCTGAAAAACGAAAACAATATTATCTATCTGTCACTGTTTTCTTTTTAAATCTTGATAATGGGTGTAAAAATACCCTTAACGAAGCCGAGGTAGGCACTCGTTTTCCCCGGCATTGCGATTTTATTTTGTTCCAGAGAATACCTGGAAAACTTCTAGTTACGGAGATTTTGGGGGTCAAAAGTTTTTTTGTAAACACAACTTTTTAATGTTGTAACTTTACTATAATTAACAACACGACCCCCGTACTATTCAATGTATCAATCAGCACAATGTTTTGAGTACGTTACATTCAAACGTGATATTTCAGCCCCAAAAATAAAGTTGTTTCCCAGCTATAAGTTTTGCGTAAAGTTACTTGTTTTGATGAACAGAATGCTTGGTCGACGACTTCGTGAAGGGTCGGTCCGTTTATACTTTGTATGACCGATAAATCTGTTGCTTTTGGAGATAGTAATGTTAAAATTTTAATAATACCTTAATCAAAACGTTTATATACTTACAATAAAACTGGTGTTGGTTGGACAGTCAGGATTGTCAATTCCGCCGCGAGAAGTCAAGCCATTTCCCATATTATTCAACGGCTGGAACATGTAAATTATTTGTTAAAACAAAAACACATAGTGAACTGCTTCTGCTTATTAAAACAAGACAACAAATCGGAATCGATGGAAAGACTTATAAAACTGCCGACGTACGGGCCCTCAGACATAGTCAAACTAAAAGGGTTCCATTTTAAGGAACCCGGTATGGAGCACTAAAAAGGTATTTCAATTAAGTTTATTGGTGTCAAACTGATAGTTGTGCTTACCAGAGGCATTTGATCTAATATCTCGTTAATCCTGTGATCAGGGTACTTATCACCCTTATCAAAACAGAAATTTTCTCCTGCACATGATGCCGGCATCTCAACTGTAAATTAAAAGTCAAACATTAAAAATATTGAAGGGACTTATGCTCATTTTCACCAACCCTAAGTGGCACCTAAATCAATGCCTAACCGCCGTTTTCACCAACCCTAAGTGGCACCTAATTCAATGCCTAACTGCCCGTTTTCGTGTCACTTAATGTTGGTAAAAACGGGCAGTTAGGCATTGAATTAGGTGACACTTATTTCGCTAATGCAAGAATTTAGTCATCATTTTTACTTCTTCCAAAAAGTAAAATGAACTCAGATTGGCCCAGTTGTTTCCGCAGATATAGTAAGGGATTATTATAATACTGAACAACTCGCTTTTGGTACATATACTATTGAGCATAATTATACGGGGTGGGATCCCACCGACGTGACGCGAAAATGGTTACCGTAGGTATTCAGTCATCATTCTGGGCCCTCCCCCCCGCATAAAATGTTTCATCATCTGTTCAATTTTTATCGGTTATTAAAAAAAAACACGGCTGCAATGTAAATGGCCGATGAAAGAGATCTCTGTATAATGTTATACTGAATACGTGGTAATCGTTCTCAAGTCGGTGTCCCTTCAACCCTGTATTATTGTAATAGATGTACGATATGTGACATCAGGTGATCCAGGTTCATTATTTTTTTTTCTTCTACACCATACCTGGGAACCTTCTAGTTACGGAGATATTGCGGGTCAAAATTCCAACATTTTCAAAAGTTTTTTTTTAATACGTGTTTTTAATGTAAGTTTTTTACTTAAAACATCTCCATGACTTCCGTACTATTCAATCCATCCATCAGCACAATGTTTTGAGTGTGTTACATTGAGTTCTACCGTAAAACGTGATTTTTCACCCCAAAAAAGTCGTTTCCCAGCAATAATTTTTGCGTAAAGTTACTTAATTTGATGTACAGAATGCTTGGTCGACGGCTTCGTTAAGGGTCATGTTACACCCTGTATATTCATGTGAAAAATGATACTTACCATCAAGTAGATCGTTAAAGTCGAACAATGCGTCCCCATCCATCGGATAATCTACTGCTGACGCTTCCACTGAATTTGAGACCATGTGGAGAGCGACCTGAAAATTGATATGAGAAATCTCTGTAAATTATGTACCTATAATAAATGTATCGAGATCATTTTATTATTCTGGGTTATTTAGTTTCTATATTATTATTGTATAAGACTATATTGTCCCACTGCAGGGCAAAAGCCTCCCCTCCCCTCCATCCATTTTTATATGTAGGCAAGTTTATATATATAGTTATATATAGTTTATATATATAGTTTAATTTTATTTAATAAAAATAAACCGACGAAAAAAGAAACTGAAAATCCCAGATTATAAAAAAAAAAAATACGAACTAAACAAAAATTACCTAATGTAAGACTTAGTAATTTTGGCTCCTATTTAAAAATTTATAAGTCACAAACGAGCAAATCTTACTACTATTCAAAATGCAAAAATTTGGATGTGATAGATAGAGATATGATAGATGTTTGTTACTGAATTACGCCAGAACAGCTGAACGAATCTGAATCAAATTTGGAACAGAGTTATATTAATCTCTGGAATAGCACATTTTTAGTCTAATTTTTATCCCGGTAGTACGACTCCGTGAGACAATGCAGCCATGCAACGTGAAGCCATGTGCATAAGCAATAGATATACACCTACCACTGTTTGTCTCTGCATTACCCAAAGGTTGACTGGTAGAAAATGCTTATGGCATTAAGTCCACCTCTGTACTTTGTGCTTTAAGTGGTAAATAAACAAATAAGCTTGTTAATAAAGCGTAAAATAATAGTTGCTTGATTGTTTTGCAGTTTAAGATATTAATTAATATAAAATATATAAAAGCAGCTGCGGACCCCAAAAAGTTAAATTTGAACGCGACCATTAAAATCAAAATTAAAAGAAAAACTTACCACACACAGATTAAACAAAATACGATACATTTTGTTTCGATTAATTTTTCGAATAAATTTAAGACACCCGTTAAATATTACGTTGTAGAAGCAAATACTATTATTATTAATCACAACGTTCCACACGTTAGGCGAATGATTGATTATGTGTGTAAACGGTCTAACACAGACACTTTATATGTATTTATGACAGCTGAAGGGAAAACCACAATCATGTAAGTACTTGTAAAATATGTAGGTACCTATACAGATTTTAGTTTAGAGGGAAGCAGTCCACTATTAAGCCAGTCACCGTAGAAACAAAATCGCCGAACTCAGCTGTAGCGGAACTCCTGCGAATCCACCCGTGATGAGGGCTATGGCGCCTATGTTGAGTAAGGTCCTGTCATTAATTCTATTTTATACTTAAAAGTACCAAAAAATTCGTAAAAAGTTTATTCGTCTAAAAACATTGTGTAAACTTCGGATACATATTTACAATAATAATATTGTCCCTAAAATCTCGAAGCCATACGACTGAATAATTTGTTTAAGGTATTTTAGAAATGTACAGTTGAACAAAATACACTGTGGAAATTTTCGATCAAAAGTGTCTTCTAGGGATCATGTACGTTTTAGAGTATTGCTGCGATTGAGGTGCATATCAACTTTTTTGTTATCTTTATTCTATTTAGCGAGTTTCGATTTAAAGTTAGAGTTACATTTCAATTATAAACAGAAAATCAACTGTCTGTCAGTTAGAATTTCTATCAAAATGCATTGCGCAGCTGTACCGCTATTTTGGTAACTAAAAACTGACACGAAGGGCGGTTTGCAAAAGTAGGTAATTCTTTTATTCTATTTTTCATTATTTTTTTATTTTTACTTGTGATAATCAACATGGCAAACATAAGAGGAGAGAGAAGAGATAATTCTTCAGGTCAACCCGCGCATGCCTAGCTTGCTTTGAGGATGGGACCGCCCATTTCATACCGAGTTTCCTCCGTGTCTCGGAAAGCACGTTCTATGAAAAAAACAAACTTTTAGTTCTTCGTTTTAACTTTTGCACCCGAATGTACTTGTTGTAAGTTCAAGACGTTGAATTTGTGTACAATTTTTTATCACCGGTCCTTGGGAACATAGTTTTTTTTTTTTTTAAAAACATTGTTGGTCCCGGCTGTCATTTGTAGATCTTTGACATTCGATACAGGTAGTCAGTGGCTCGAAAGTCTCACAACCAGTCTTACCAAGGGTATCGTATTACCCAGTACTAGCTGGGTTGTGGAGGTCAGATAGGCAATCGCTTCATGTAAAATACTGGTATTCAGCTGCATCTGCTTTGACTGAAAGCCGTCTCCAACATACTTGGTAAAAGGCCAGGCAAATGATGACATGGCAAACATAGCTGGAGAACTGTCACAAAATTTGAAATCAGTTGATTTTTCTTCTTATTGAATAGTCGCAAAGGAATCCTATTGTTTGTCCTAGTTTTGTTGGTTGAATCGCTTTAATTGATTACTAGCTGTTGCCCGCGGCTTGGATCGCGTTTTGGTCGGAAATTATTACACGAGCACGTTGTAAATGTAGCCTATGGCACTCGGGGATAATGTAGCTTCCTATTAGTGAAAGAATTTTCAAAATCGGTTCAGAAGATCCAGAGATTACCCTATACTAACTCATACTCTCTCTTCCTCGACCGAAAGTCACAAACTTGACCTCTTTATAATATTAGTATAGATTTATTAGACAACAGTGAGGTCCAGAGATTACCCCCTGCAACCTCACAAGCTCACAAACTTTACATCTTTATAATATTAGTATAAAAGTATAGATAGATTATGTAGGTAGGCGTTTCTCAAAATTCCATTTGCGGCCCAAGAATAAGTTACGGTGCGTTTTTGGATCCTCTCTTTTTGCATAATCTCGATAAAAATCTGTATAATGTGGCGTAGGACATCCATTACATTACAGCCTCGTGATGTCATTCAGTCGTGCCGAACAATCGTATCTAGCCTAATAGCATTACGCAAGAGGATAATAGATGATAAAAAGATGTTTATCATGCATCATTCCTATCACGTCATCAACTCATCATGTTATTCAGGATAACTGCGTACTCACATCTAACATCACGCCTGTGAACCCCAAAGGGTTAGGCAGAGGTGTACTAATAGTGCACCCACATGTCGCTTGTTATGTTAAAGTCCCATGTAATAAGGGGCGAGCCTATTGCCATCAATCGGGTACAAATCCAGACTCTCCGTGGCTGCTGCTGAGAAATTCCGGATGAAAAATCCCAAAAACACTTTGCCCGACCTGTGAATCGAACCCAGGACCTCATGCTCAGCAGTCGCGCTTGCGACCACTAACCTAAGAGGCAGTCCTAGAATTTAATTTTCCCAAAAATAATGAACTATTTGACTTCATTTTGAATTTGTTGCTATGAGTATGGCACAGGTGCAGGGATTTTATCCATGCTGCTTTGTAGGCATGGTGGGTGCAGTGGCTGAACGATTGCCTGCTGCGCTGCGTGTCGCGGGTTCGATTCCCTCACGGAACAAATATTTGTATGGTCTACAGGTAGTTGTTCCGGGTCTGGCTGTTGTGTATGTGAGTTTAAATGTTTGTAAACGCACCCACGATACTGGAGAAATTCCTAGTGGGTTAATGTTATAAAATATATAAATATATATATATATATATACTTATATAAAAGGAGGAAAAGGTAAGCTAAAATGATCCCTATATAAATAAATGGGCCTAATGCATCAACGTTGCAATTGTTGTTATTTAAGGTATTCCCAACATTCGAACATGTTCCAACTGGAGTTCCCGATTTCCAAAGTGGAGAAGCATGACATACATTATATTCCGGTTATTAGTACATAATATATAAATAATGTATCGCCGTGACAATAAGAATCTAATTAGGCTTAAGCCTAAAACACAGGTAATAAACCAAGTTACTTAAAAAAACTTTACTCTTAAGTGAGGATATACTTACATAACTATAGTGTATATCCTATACACTATAGTTTTTATGAAGTTAATTTGAAAAACTACCATATCATTAATATCTACTGAGCTACCTGTACACTTTTTTGTAAACTTAGTATTTTAATACGTTTGTTCCCAACGAGTCACACTGTGTTATTTTATTTTCTTATACCACCCGAATATGAAGTACTAGCCAGCGGCTTCGCCCGCGTGGACGTCAGTAATTGTCCCACGGGATCGTATTACGGAGATAAAAAGTATCCTTTGTGTTAATCCAGGTTATAAGAAGTGTTTGCGTGAAAGAGTAACAAACATTAATCCATCCTCACAAACTATCGCATTTATATAGGACTAGCTGTTGCCCGCGGCATCGCTCGCGTTTTTGTCGGAAATTATCCCACGGGCACGTTGTTAATATAACTTATGGCACTCGGGGATAATGTAGCTTCCTATTAGTGAAAGAGTTTTCAAAATCGGTTCAGTAGATCCAGTGATTACCCCCTACATACAAACTTATAAATTTTACCTCTTTATAATATTAGTATAGAATAGACTAGCGACCCACCCCGGCTTCGCACGGGTGCAATGTTTTACATGTAAACCTTCATCTTGAATCACTATATCTATTAAAAAAAACAGCATCAAAATCTCGTGCGGAGTTTTAAAGATCTAAGCATACATAGGTACAGACAGCGGGAAGCGACTTTGTTTTATACTATGTAGTGATTTCTAGCATTTGTAAGCATCTGTTGTATGGTACAATACAGGAGAAGCGGTAAATGACTTATATTATGTTATCATCCTACTACGGATTCATTTTATTCGTCATTTCTTGTTTTTCCCTGAAAACTATGAATGGAACTCTCATACCAAGAATACCATGAGTGCGAGTTTATTTATAAAAAAATTCAATCAGTTATGTCAAAAATATGCTTGGTTTTCCGGCCATTGTGAATGAAATACTTTCGTGACAATCAGTTATGTCAAAAATATGCTTGGTTTTCCAGCCATTGTGAATGAAATACTTACGTGTAACAGCTAAATACAAAGAGTGGTTAATCCATCATCCTAACGAACTAGCTCGCCAACTCACCATGGACCAGACACCCTAGAACAAGAAGACCGGCAGTAGCTGTGGGCCGCAGATGAGTAGACGCTTCCAATGAGAAGGCACCCCGCATGTCAGCAGCATCACAGAACAGGTTTGTTCATAGGTAGTCTTAGGGCTGATTGCAAACACACGCAGAGAGTAAAAAAAAAAGATAACATCACGCCTGTCACGCCATCCCAGAGGTCTACCTAATAGTACACCCACATCTAGCCAGTTATGTTTAAGTCCTATGTAATAGGGGGCGAGCCTATAGTCATCAACCGGGCTCAAATCAATACTCCGTGACTGCTACTGAGAAATTCCTGATGGAAAAACCCAATAAAACTTTGCCCGACCCAGGAATCGAACCCAGGACCTCATGCTCAGCAGTCATGCTTGCGACCACTAGACTAACGAGGAAGCGGCTTTAGTTTAATGTGATTATATAAAAAGCAATAGCCCAGCTAGGCTGGCACGTGAGTTCGATACTTTAAACGTAGCCAGTTTGCATTACCTACGGCGGCCCATCTCATCAAGGTTCATAAATATTTACACGCATTAGCAGGATTTTAGTGTTAATAGTAAATATCATGAGACGTTTGCTGTCTTGTAAAGTATTACAAGTGAAGCCATTTTTAACGCTGCGATAGCATCAGTTTTGTCCCATCACATCTGAGCCATTTTGGGTAAACTCTTCCTGTCATTGGAAACACAAGAGAGCTTTGGAGTCAGCCTCACCTTGGATTTGCAACAAATGTTTTATGATAATAAATGAATAAATAAGAATTAGTGAGTCCTGCTATCAAAAACATAAAGTACGTACATCACGTTTTTTATTTATGACAACCAACAAAGCATACACCAAAAATACGTGTTAGAGTACTCGTATTATTTTTACATTTTATAGTGTTGCCTTAATTAAAGGCTGCCGCGCATGCACGCTGGCATGCATTTAACATAGGAGTAGGATATGCAGTTACTAAACAGTTACAAAACAGAATTTACAAATTCATATTGTGTGGTTTCGTTGTGAATAGTTGTGCATTTTATTTGTTTACTGGCCTTATTTGTTTCGAGGCAAATTATAGAACAAGGGAAATGTACTCAATTAAGGTTTGCAGAGTGATCGAGGGTAAAGCAATGATCACATTTGCTGCTAGCATCTGTGAGAATTATTTGGTGAATATAGTAATGCCAAAAATGCAGCGTGGAAAGTCTCTTAGTCACAATGGGCTCAGTATCGAGCATTTATAATATGCGGGGGCTCACTTGCCGAGAGTACTGCATGTCTATGTGTTTTCAGCCTGTGTTTGGGTAACTCGTACTTACCGGAGCGGACAATAGTCGTTCATCATCATCATCATTTCAGCCGAAAGACGTCCACTGCTGGACATAGGCCTCCCCCAAGTGTCGCCACATTGACCGATCCCGTGGGACTCACAACCAGTGGAAAAAAATAGTCGTTCCTATATTAAAAAATAAGACTGGTGATACGTCCGATATAAGTAATTATCGGCTCATCTCACTCGTTACCACAAGTACCACAACAGCCAAGGTCCTTGACAATCTGCTGAATAGTCGCCTCACACTTGCACAGGTTGAGTTGCACGATGCACGGTTCGGGTTCAAAGCAGGAGTCTCAACAGATAGCGCTATTCTGAGTCTCAAGCGAACTACACAGCGAGGAGGACGCCGGTGTACGCGTGTTTCCTCGACTTGTCAAAAGCTTTGATCTAGTTACGTATGATATTCTGTGGGATAAGATGGGGGATGCGGGTGGGAGGCGGAGTACACCTCTCTTCTGAAATAATTGTACTCTAAACATTAAAACCAGGTGAGGTGGGTAGTTACTCTGTCGGACGAGTATACGCTGGAATGAGGAGTTAGACAGGGTAGGTTAAGCTC
Source organism: Eugnorisma glareosa (assembly GCA_947578425.1). Taxonomy (NCBI): domain Eukaryota; kingdom Metazoa; phylum Arthropoda; class Insecta; order Lepidoptera; family Noctuidae; genus Eugnorisma; species Eugnorisma glareosa. The sequence goes on from OX387965.1 coordinate 17,786,599, forward strand.
ACCTCCGCTATTTAATTTGTACATCACCCGGCTTATCGAGCGACTGAGTAGTACACATGTCGGCTTCCAAATAGATGGAATATGCGTCGATAATATAAGCTATGGAGACTACATGATGCTGCTCAGTTAATCGATAGGTGTGTTGAAGAAGTTGCTATCGACCTGTGAGGCCTGTGCGGAGGACTCAAATACAACTCTAAGAAGAGCGAGTTTCTTGTTTTTAAAGCCGCTTATCAGCAGTCACGCTGTGTTCCACCCATAAGTCTCACCGGCGAAGCACTAAAAGTTGTCAGTCGTCTTAAGTATCACGGCCACATTGTCACGAGTGACCTAAGGGACAACGGAGATATTGAAATGGAGCGCGGCGTTGTCTGTGAGGAGTAATATGCTGGCCCGCAGGTTCGCTCGTTGTACTACAGACGTCAAGAGTTAAGAGTTCTGCCAACCTTTATACTCAAGCGGCCTGTAGGTGTGATACACGCGATGAGCGTACAATGTTCTGCGCGTCTAATTTATTAATGCTTTCAGGATGCTGTTGGGACTGCTATGGCGTTGCAGCGCGTCAGGAATGTTCGCGAAGGCTCGCACAGGTGGCTCCCACGCTATCATGCGAAAGTAAGCGGCGTCCTTACTACAGCGCCTGCATGGTAGAGACAACAGAATTTTGAAGATGATTTCTACCAGACCGGACTGGTAGAAATCATCCCCCGGTCTGGGTGGGGACTGATAGGTAGTTCTGATTCTATACAAGTAAAGAAAACCAGTTCATCTATTATGTTCGTATTTGCCGCGTTAACGACAAAGCTCACTAAACTGACAGCGGTGACGTATAGAAACCTATGAAGATTATGGATGCCAATTGTAGTGTGAAAGAAATCTCCGTTACAGTTATTAATTTCTTTATTTGTTAAGATATAAAAAGACCTGAAATAAAGGGTTTCAATGTTGTTTCTTTTGTTGTTACAGGTGAGTAAATCTTTTGTTAACAGAAACATAATGTAATTAGTTAAATATTGTAAGTACTTATGGTAAATAAACCTTTTATTGTTACAGAGAAACGCAATTATGTCTTTGTTTCATTGTTCCCAATTAATGAAGAGTATATTACCATTATATACAGATAAATAAAATTGAAGTTTCTGTTTATAGTACCACAATAACAGCTTTTTACTAAATGCATATGAAAATATTTATATTTATACTTATAACAAAAACACCTTATTTTCAATTTGTCTGTCTGTCTGTTTGTTCCGGCTAATCTCGGAAACGGCTGAACCGATTTTGTCGGGACTTTTATTGGCAGATAGCTGATATCATAAGGAGTAACTACTAAGAATTAGGGTTCCGTGCAAAAAAAATATAAAACCCTTGAAATCGGTAACAAAATTCGATTAAAAAGGGAAAGCATTTTTTTTTCAATAATTTCACGCAAACGAAGGTCGCGGGCAACAGATAGTAAACAATAAATTTGTAAACACTGACACTACTAACCTACCAATTTATTTAAGCATCATTGTTAGTACAGTATATAGGGTGACTGGCAATTAGTGTACGATACTTAAACACGTGATTGTGCTCATGATAACAAACAATTTTTATTATGGGAGCAAAGCCGAAATCGCGAAAAAAATATCAGCTGTTCAGTACATTAGGCAAACATAAATGTACTGAACAGCTGATTTTTTTTCCGCGATTTCAGGTTTGTTCCCATAGTAAAAGTTGTTGGTTATCATGAGTACAATCACGTGTTTAAGTATCGTACACTAATTACCAGCCACCCTGTATATAAGATGCTCTGTGTTAGTAACATTAAAACCTTAACAAAATTATGGACTGTTACATAACATAACATCACGGCTATAAACCCCCAACGGTTAGGCAGAGATGTACTTAATAGTAGGTACACCCACATTTCACCTGTTAAGTTTAAGTCCCATGTAATGGAGGGCGAGTCTATTGCCATCAACAGAACACACAAATCCAGACTCCGTGGAGAAATTCCTGATGAAGAAACCCAATAACACTTTGCCCGACCCGGGAATCGAACCCAGGACCTCATGCTCAGCAGTCGCGACTGCGACCACTAGACCAACGAGGCTATGGAAGTATCGAGGCGAGGTTTATATTACCTACTTGTTGAAATAATTTCATCGACTATAGAATCGTAAATGTCATCAATAAAAGATTGAATTAATGCGCATTCTTTTTTAATAGTTTTAATATAGAGATTTACATACTTTTAAATAAACTAACATATTTATTTAATACTACATACAATTAAACTTATACTTATAATACTTAAAAAATGGCAGTTTACAGAAAACTTAGAATTTATGTACAATTTGTAACGTGTAACGTGTAAGTGGACTGCTTCAAGACGAAAGCTTCGACAAAAAGATTTTTTCTTGAGTTTGCTTTTGTTGCACTTTGATTTAATCGTAATTTTGGCGTGATTGTTTTTTTTTTCATGATTTCCAGATTTGGCATGAGCAGCAGACCGGAATTGTGTAATTCTTAATCTTAAGGCGATTCTCATCAGGATCATACACCAGCAGAGTCCTCGTCGCGGTAGATTCCCGGCACCTGGTCTTTAAGTTGAGGTCGCCGAGTCCTAAATTCCTGAAGCATTGCTGATCATCTCCGAGATTTCTATTTTCTCCGTAGCTATACCTGTTGAACGGGTAAATAAAACATTATTTTACATGAATTTGATAATTCCTAATTTCTTTGTACGAAAAGATTTTGCTTCCCATGTGTTAACTTAGAAGAGTACTTGATAAAAAGTCAAAATCACATCTAATGTTGAAAACATTAGATGGGATTGCTGCCGTTATGTTCGATGGTATTTTTCAGTGTCACATTTTTTTAATGAAAATGTTGAAAATGAATGAAAATGTCTCTTCTGTATCGTGGGTGCGTTTACAAACATTTAAACTCACACAAACAGCCAGACCCGGAACATCTGTTCCGTGCGGGAATCGAACCCGCGACACGAAGCGCATCAGTCAATTGTTCAGCCACTGCGCCCACCGTGCCGTCAAAATCGATTGATTTGTTATTTGACTAAACAAACATTTTATGGGAAATTATAAATACTTAAATAATTACTTACTTGCACTTCACTTTAGTGTACGTTTGGGGGAACAGCTTAGTTTGCACGATGATGTCCACAGCTGTCCCTGTGGGATGCTCGTATGCGTAAACTGACTCCGACTGAAACACAAAGTAGAAATCTTAGACTTTATAAATATCATTTTATTATGATGAAAATTACATTTAAAAAAGTTAATTATTCTTCGTGTTTGTGGCATTTTTGCAAAAGAAAAAAAGCATCTTCTCCTTCTTCTTATCGTATCGATTTTTCTTCCATATTACACGGTTTAGGCCCCGTAGCTGGCCACGTTTATTGCAGTGGCAGAGTTGCTATTCATCGTCGTCGGTCGTCAAGAGGGCAGGTAAACAGACACCTGGGACACTCCAGCAGGTGGGGCATAGTTATTTCTGGAGCTTCGTACTCGTACTCGGTGTTGGAGGAACCAATAATGCCCCATTTTGCCAGATTATATTTGCAGTGACCTGCTTTGACACTGTACTGTTATCGTGCACTAGATAATATCTAAGGCTGCCGACTGTGACTGAGCGTTGTACAGTAAAGTTTTTAAGAAAAATTCAACTTAAACTATTACCATGAAGTTCTAATACTTACCTACGGCCCTACGCTATTACTAGTAATAAGCCTGCTCATAATCAATGGCTCATTATACGTTAAGTGTGTACGTAGCCTAAAAGTGTTAAGAAAAACTAAAAATCTTACCGTAATTACGCTCGGACAGTTATCGTCATCTTCAGTATGCTGCTCAATGGAACCGCCGCCGCCGGACCTGCTGTCCATACCCTGTACAGACAACATAAAGACGTCAGCGACATTGATTTAAGAAGTGGGCGAAAATTTATAAGTTAGGGATGCAGCTAAAATGAAAAGCACATGAAAAAAATTAACAATTAGATTAGGTAGGGAGGACTAATGCAGGGTCCTAATAGGCTGAATAAAATGGTACCTAACTAAAATAAGATAATTACAAGCAGTGATAGCCTAGTGGTGTGACCGTTGGACTTTCAAGTCATAGGTCTCGAGTTTGAGCCCAAGACACGCACCTCTGAATTTTCTCATTGTATTATAACTATTACTTGCTTTGGTGAAGGAAAAAATCGTGAGGAAATCAAACCAGCCTGCACTACATATTTCTCGACGGCATGTAAAGCTAAGTCAGGCTTAAAAATTCAGATACCAGGTTAGGCACTAACCACACTAAAAAGAAAGAAAATGAGATAATTAAATGAATATCTTACAATCATGTATGGCGGAAGGAGTTCGTTGATCTTGTTCTCGATTTGGTCGTAACCATCAGGTCTAATGCTGCAGAAACCTTTTCCCTTACACTCCTCAGGAATTTTAATGCCGAGCTGGGCATCTGTGGAAATAAATTAAAACAAAATTGAAAAAGGAGCTTTCGCGCTATGTTTGTACGTCTTAAAATAAAGTAACATGTATTTAGATATAGTTTGAATTTAAATGCTTCGTAAGAGTTAGTATCAACACTGAGAACTTACTTTGGGGAGCAGCTGTGCTGGTTACCACAAGAAGTGACGCCTGTAAAATAAAAAAAAATGCCGTGAGTATTTTTGCTTTGATGCACAAACAAAGATGAAGAATAATTTTTTCAAAGAAGAAGAAAGATTTTTTTAACGTAAACGAAAAACCGCTTACGTTAAAAAAAATTGTAGAAAGTAGCATTTATACATGTACTTGACTTATTTTTTTTTAGGTTAGGTTCGATTATGAAAATGTTTTTTTTTAACTTACTGTATGACATAACATGAAATTAAAAAAAAAAATTGTAAGCTTAAAATATTTACCGCTAATAGAAAAATTAAAGACGCCATGTTAATCGCAACTGAACTTCTTTTTCGAATAAACCGAAAAGTGTGTGGCACACTGACGTAGTCAACAAATATTTGAAATAAATTGTAAAGTGCAAATATTCACTACACGATATTGCACAACAAATGGCAACTTGCAACTGTGTTAATTTAAACACAACTGGGCTTATATACATTTACTACACGGGAATTATTTTTTTCCTTATGTTAAAGGATGATAATTTTGTGAAAAAACAACGGTGCACGCCGCATCTATGGGTCGTATACACCATTGACTAGATGAAATAAATTCATTTTAACATAAAATCTATAAATTTTAAGTAATCTGCACTAAAAATTGCGCGTACTATGCCATCCATCACAAACAGATTTTGTATTATAATACTTTAGTAGAACCAGAACACGTCAGTATTTACTGACGCGGTAGTCATACCAATTGTACGCTATAAGATGTTTTATTTTATTTTATTACCTGACAATCTCTAAAGAATATTAGATAGAGCACTTATGTACTTTAATTAATACTTTTTTAGAAAAATACAATATTTGGTGTAAAATGCAATAGCTGGTGTAAAATACAATGTCTGGTGTAAAATACAATATCCAGTGTAAAATTAAAAAAATGATGGAACAAAATCCAATCAAGGTTTTCCTAAAATCACACTTTTTTTAATAAAAACCACTAATAATAAAAATAACAACAGTTCTATGGATTTACCTTGTTCTCTCGACTAAGCTGATTGTGGCAACTGGTTGATTCCTGTTCTAACAAAGTAAAAAACATAATTATGTTTACTAATAAACTGTAGATGTTCAAAAGTGGTTTAAAACGAATAAATCGTTTCATGTTAAACTATCGACGAGATGTAATGTGATTAATTTAAATTAATCACATTATCATTTAAAATTATAAATAAATGAAAAAAAAAAACAAGAAATTTGTAATAGCAATTGGTTCTAAATACTTGAGAGGTTTTAATAACAAAAAAAAAAATAATAATAACCGACTTCCAAAAAAAAAAAAACAAAAAATTATGGTGGTTTCATTGACTCTTTTGCCTTCAAATTCCGAAAGTACAGTTCTCTTTCACTTTGTGTTTTTTTTTAGCTGTCGGATATTTTTTCTGTATTTTTTTACCCTTTTGTTTTTTTGTTTTACCGTTGTGATATCCCCCACTCTAACTCTTTAAAGTTAAGTTAAAAAAATATGCCGGTCGGATTCATAACATTCCTGTTTTAGAAGTCGGTTAGTAACTGTCAGTGACAATAGAGTAGTAAAATGAAATGAAATGAAATAAAAAAAAGTAGTAAAAAGTATTAGGTTATTGTTTTTTTTTTCAAACACATCAAAACAAATCTACACCTTGTTTGGACTAAGTGAAGACTTGTACTTTTCTGGCGACTAAACTCGTAAATGAACTTGTCTGCATGAAAGCAAATGAAATCCCGGTTTTTGTATAATCTGTAGTCTCATACAATGATCTTGGAATATATTTTGCACTAAAAGAATATTTAACAGTTATTTGATAGCCTAGTGGTGTGACCGTCGGACTACCTGGTCTCGAGTTCGAACCCAAGACTCGCACCTCAGATTTTCAGATTCATGTGCGCATTGTATAATTATCAATTGGTTCGATGAAGGAAAACATCGTGAGGCAACCAGTATGCACGAGAGATATTTCTCGACGGCATAGACATCAGGTAAGGCACTAACCACATGATAAAGAAAGAAAGAAAGATTAAGATTAAAAGATGCAACCACAGGAAGGACGCCGTCGCCCAAGCTTGAACCTATCTACATAAAATAATAAATAAAAAAAATAGTTGAAAAAACTTAAAAAACCCAACTGAAAAACTGAAAATAAAAAAACAAGCACATTTTAGATTAAATAAAAGTCAGGCGGGGCACATTTGAATATTAAATTATGTTTTTCAGTCGGGTTTTTTAGTTTTTTAACTACTGTTTTTATTTCCATCTTTTTAGTTTACTAACGTTAAACGCAGACGATTTAACTTTTTTTATTATTGTTAATTTTTCTGTTTTTTTATTCATATACGATTTTTCCCATTTCTCATACGATTTGTCACTTCGAATCACTTGTCAACATATACGTTGTGTTGTTGTTTATTTTATGTAAAATAAATTGTTTATTTCAGACTAGGTAATGTCCATATTTGTTGGTAACAAATCAAAACAATGACTAAATAAAAAATAATGAATCAGTGTTTTAAAACCCTTTATTTTGATACGACACTCGACGGAACTCACTCCACTCGAGACTCTTCACTCGATGGTATTGGAAGAAAAAAAGATTTGGAACTCCACAATATGGCACCCTAAACTAGCCAATTTTCTGTAATAGTCACGCTACCAAGACGAATCTAACGACGTATAATTTATCCAAATCCGGTCATCCGTTTAGGAGTTACGTAGGGAATAAAGAACCGGACATACATACAGGTCAAACACATAACCCTCCTTTGCCGTAGTCGGGTAAAGAGAGTGACTGACTAGATCTAGGCTAATTTTAAATTTTCTTTTGGGGTAAATTTTCTTCATGGCTGTTTTTTTTTTTAATAAAGTCAGAAGAATAATTGGTTTTTAAAATTTAAGGCGGAGCCGGTAACCCGCGAAATTCAAGTTTTCTTAAGTCTTTTGCAATTTGCAGGTCAGTGTCAGGTTGTATATTGATTAAAATATGATTCGTGAGCGTAACAAATATGGCTTTACTGAGTTATAATTATTGAAATCACTAATAAGCCCCTTTAGTTCATTTAATCCCATGGAATGACTATTTCATGGAAATTCTATGAATAAACTTTAACATCCATGAATTTAGTAACTTTACAAAGGATGTCAAATAAAAAAAAAAACAGCAAATCCCTTATCATTAATAGTTCGATTATTCAATAACAACACCATTGAATATATATTAATTATCTGGATATTTAATAGTTTTCTCTGTTGCAATATTATTGCCTGCCTTACTGAAACACTACAATTTGCGGTTTTATATTACAGAAAGAAAATGCTTCATTTAAAGCTTTGCTACATCGGGACACCTATCTAACAAATACGTTAAACTATAAAGGCAATTTATTTTTATAATGAAGGTTCTTTGGTAGCGACCGCAGACTGAATGTAAGACATTATTGCAAACTAAAAGTTCATTTCAAGTCATGCATAAAGATGAAGCAGTGATAGCCTAGTGGCGTGACCGTTGGACTGCCAAGTCATAGGTCTCGAGTTCGAGCCCAAGAAATGTACCTCTGATTTTTCGGATTCATGTGCGTTTTGTATAATAATCACTCGATTCGGTGAAGGAAAACATCGTGAGGGAACCAGCATGCTACGGCATGTAAAGCCAAGTCAGAAGCCCATTTGCGGACTAAAAACTGACCCCAGGCACTAACCACACGATAAAGAAGAAGAAGAAAGCCGTGCACTGTTTTTCTGAAAAGCGTAAGCACCCATAACAATTTTAATTCCTTTTTATGTATAAAAAAAGCTCTTGTGAGAAGTGAGAGAGTGACATGACACATATTATGCGTCCATACTAACTTTCCTAAATCTAGATAATACATAAACAAACATAAAACCACATTTTAAAATTAAATGTTAACATCGGTACATTCTGTTTGATCACATGATGGTGTAGGTGTCTGCCATTTCACATATTTTGTTCTTAAATTAGCTCGATTGTTTCATTGTTCCATTATAATAGTATCTAAGTGAACTACGGGCTTGAATCATAGTTACCTAAGTCATTATTCTGAAAATCAGCATGAACATTGGTAAGGTTGATTCAGAATTATATTCAGCTTCAAATGGTACCGACCGCGGCCTCATCACCGACCAATCGTCCTTAGGTACCTACAACACTTTCATGTATAATAACTGTTCATTGTTTGTCTAACGTCTCCATAATAATTATGTGTGAACATAGCATCACGCTTGTAATTCCCAAAGGGTTAGGCAGAGGTGTACCCAATGACAGTACACCCACATTTCGCCAGTTATGTTTAAGTCCCATGTAATAGGGGGCAGCCTATTGCCATCAACCGGGCACAAATCCAGACTCCGTGGCTGCTACTGAGAAAATTCCTGATGGATTATCCAATAACCCTTTGACTTACCCAAGAATCGAACCCGGGACCTCATGCTCTGCTGTCACGCTTTTTTTTTTTTTTTTTTACCGATGGGAAATCATCAAATAACCCCTCCCGCTCTGGGCTGAGCAGGAGGGAGTGTCAGACTTCTACTGACTAAAACCCATCCATGTTCCTTCCTTTGCCCTTTGTGTTCCAGGGCCGCGGTATCTCTTTCGAACAGTCCCGCAACCCTGGCAGATGCTGTCACGCTTGCGACATCTCGACCATCGAGGCAATCATGTGTCATGTGTTAACGTCTGCAAAAAATAATGTATCTACTTTTTCCGAACACTCCTTGTTATGCAAATCTATGTCTAGAAATATTATAAATTTAAATCTTTTCGTATCCGTCTGTGTGACCGCGTTGCTCTTGCAAACTTCGCAACTTGATCCGGTCGACTACGCCATTATTTTTTTTTATTTCGGACGATATAAGATCAAGAATACTTATAGTATTTCTCATTCTTCGTGTTTTATCGTGAATAAGCCATCATCTGGGTAGCCTTTTCCCAACTTTTTTTAAGGTCGGCTTCCAGTCTAAAAAATGCAGCTGCCTATCTGACCTCCAGATCTAAGATTGGTTGTCAGAGTTCGGGCCCATGACTACCTGTCACGACTGAAAAAGATCTACAAATGACAGCCGGGACCAATGCCTTAACGTGCTTTCCGATGCACGGAGGAAATTCGGTATGTAATGGGTGGTCATCCACGAACTAACCCAGACAAGTGCGGCTTAACCTGAAGATCGATCCGAGCAGCTGTTATTAAGTAGCCACGAGCTTCTCGTCAGCTGCAATTTTATAACAATTGCGTCCAAAGCGCGGTGGTGGTCATTTTATCTATGAATTAATAAAAAAACATGGTGGTCATTGGGAGCTTCATGTTCAAAATTCGAAATTTAAGTGAAGACATTTAGTTATTTCTCCAAAGAAACGATGGGTGGACTGATTTTACTTTTTTTTTTTCCGATGTGAAATCATCTAATATCCCGCTCTGGGCTGAGCAGGAGGGAGTGTCAGACTTTTACTGACTAAAACCCATCCATGTTCCTTCCTTTGCCCTTTGTGTTCCAGGGCCGCGGTATCTCTTTCGAACAGTCCCGCAACCCTGGCAGGCGTCGGTCCTTACGGACCCCTTCCTGTTTGCTGACTCTCTTTGAGGTGCGCGTGGAACACGAACGCGCCGTCGACACGGCTTGTCGTCAGACTGTTTTTACTTTAATTCATTATTTTTTCTTCTAGTTTAATTTTGTTATTAATCACCGTATACGACTTTTCTAGATGATAACGAAAATGTACAACTCTGATCCCCAAGATACAGACTAACGTCTAGTTTGGGGATCACTGTTCAAATTGCTTTGTTTAATGTAGGTACTTGATTATCAATAAATAATTTTATTTTTTAATTAATTTTTTACTGTGTGAAGATTGATATGGCTAGGAAGGAGGTGACTACTGAGATGACGAGTAATAGAGAAGTATGGAATAAGAAGACATGCTGCGCCGACCACAAATAAGTTATGGTAAGGGCAGGACAATGATGATGATGATTAATGACAATGATTTAGATATTTCACCATAAACCTGATACGACGTAATGTATGAATTTTGTCATACACAGATTATGATATCATCTACATATTGCGTTCAGCAAATAATGCTTGTTTGCTACGAGAACAACAATATTATCTATTACGTCATGTCAACGTTAGGTACCTACTTGTGCTGTAACTAGATTATCAGTTGCATTAATTTAATTAGATATGTTAATATATTATGCCTCGTTGGTCTAGTGGTCTCAAGTGCGACTGTTGAGCATGAGTTCCTGGGTTCAATTCCCAGGTCGGGCAGTGTTATTTGGTTTTTGCATTAGGAATTTTCTCAGAAGCAGCTCCGGAGTCTGGATTTGTGCCTGATGATGGCAATAGGGTTGCTCCCTATTATAACTGGCGAAATGTGGGTGTACTATTAGGTACACCACTGCCTAACCCATCGGGGATTACAGCCGTGATGTTGTATTATATCATTGTTTATGTTCAGAAAATGTTGGTTATTTTCTACAGTACATATAAAGTACAATCATGTTAATATTATAGTTTGGCATTCACATTATGACATTGGCAAGTAAATGTTGAAATTAATGTTTTCAAGAAAAAACTGGAATTAATGAGGATATTGTTGCCTCGGCAGAAAGTAAGACCTTTTTGTAACTGTCGCTCTGGTGCCAGTTTGTAACAATCGTCAACTATCCCAACTCTGTTGAAGTATAAAGGGTGTAACAGCACCCTAAACGAAGCCGAAAGGCACTTATTCTCTCCGTCATTGCGATCATTTTTTTTGTTCTAGACCATGCCTGGGAACCTCTTAAAAATCTAGATTGGGAGTCAAACAACTTTTTCACGAGTTTTTTTTTGAACACGTGTTTGGGTGTAAGAGTTTTACTTTAAACACCTCCTCGATCCCCGTACTATTCATCAGCACAATTTGTTGAGTGAGTTACATCGAGTTCTACCGTGAAACGTCATTTTTCACCCCAAAAAAAAAGTCGTTTCCCAGCAATAATTTTTGCGTAAAGTTACTTAGTTTAATGTACATATGCTTGCTTCGTGAAGGGTCTTGTAACACCCTGTATGTATTGCATGTGAAAATTGCTAGCGCATGCCATGGACATTGTACTACACAGCAGTGACGAAAATTCCTTAAAGTTTAATTATATGTAATGAAACGGATTTCATGTTAAACTGCCACGTTATGTCATTAAAATGTGAAAATAGACGCTGTTCTAAGACCACGTCTTGGAAAAACATTTTTGCAACCCTACCACTGTCTTATTAGCTTTTGACTCTAAATCAAACGAGTAAGGTATATTTTTCTTTAATAAAAGGCTAGGTGTATGCGTTGCGCCCTGTTTACTATCTAAATTGTCAACATAACAATTGGATATGTAATGTTTAAACACATTCCTTGGTCTGCAATATGTGAACGACTTTATAAGTTGTGTGTTACACAATATTATTCAATTTACCTGTTTATGTCACTGTACCAAAATGCGCGTACATTGTTAGGTTTGTTATTTGGGTAACTTCAGTGTCCACACATAATTCGGAAGGATGCTTGGTGTTATACAGCTCTACTGGATAAAAAAAAACTGAAAATTCTTGAAGGTCTCTCTCTCCGTGACTATACCAGATACTTATTTTCAACGGAGATGTTTGATTTTGGGCCACCACTATGTACACTTTATAGATAAATAGGAAAAAAATAGGGGAATTTCATAAAAATACTAAACAAATAATTTGAAGAAGGATACAAGCGTACAAAAATGACCATATTTTGAAAAGTTTTTTAATAAGATAACTCTACTTTTAGGGCAGCCATGACAGTTGTGTTTGACATGACGTTGGACGACTTTAACAGTTTTAAGAAGTGCCGTTTTTAAGTCTTTCCTTGCTTTGAGTTTGGATTGGACGTGTTTCAGAGTTTTAGTGATTGTTTCTGTTTTGCGACGCAGTTTACTACTGCGTCCCGCACCCCGGTTTTGTTATATGGTTTCTGATTCGCCTGTGATTTGGATTCCGTCGTGTGTTATTTTAACCAATCTCTAAATGCTCGAATTGGTGATAGAAGATATGCTGCCGCAGTCGAGAAGAATACCCTGTAGTCTTATTTTATCGAAACCGAAACCCAAGATTTTCGAAATTCTTGTTCCATTTACCTAATATCTACTAATGCCTACTGTACAATTAGCAACATAATTACCATCGACATGCCTTTCTAGTATCATAGTGCTATGGTAGGAATTATTCCGAAATTCGAATGAATGACGATCAAAGTAACCTCGAGTTACATATTTTGAAAGCGTGACATCATAGCTACGTCATTTGCCTAAAGTTCGCAACTGATGGTGTAACACCGGATGCTGCGGTGGCGCGTCCCGGATCGGGGACTCGGGCTTTGGATTTACCAACTAGTGAATAGGATCTTGGTTATTATGTAATTGGCTGTTGCATTTACATTTCATTGCGTTGCTCTTTAGTAAGAATTAGCTTTTTCCCGCGGCTTCGCTCCCGTTACAGTTCCAAATTATCATTCGGGAGCGTCTTAATCTTCTTTATCGTGTGGTTAGTGTGTCTATCGTGTGGTGTCAGAGTTTTTATGCCACCCATGGGGCTCTGTCGACCACGACCAGTAGACCAACGGAGCAATCAGTGTTTTCCATTGTTATCCGTTTTTTTAAATAGGACATACAAGTGAAAGCTGTTGTTTAAAAGATATCACTTTGAATCGGCAAATCTTTGGATTTTATTACTTTGACCAATCATTTTCTATATACTTTTCGATTCGCACCACTACATCTTGGGTGCTCCTATCTTCTTTATTTTGCGTGTGGTTAGTGTCTAACCTGGTTTCAGAGTTTTTATGCCGCCCATGGGCCTCTGACTTAGCTTAACATGCCGTCAAGAAATATCTGTCAGGCATCCTGGTTTCCTCATATTTTCATTCACTGAGCAAGTGATAATTATACAATACGCACATGAATCATCATCAAAATCAGAGGTGCGTGTCTTGGGTTCGAACTCGAGACCTATGACTTGACCTTGAATTGATTGACCTTTTGTTGATTGTTCAATATTTATATAACAATTTTCGGAATCAGATCAATAGTGCCGAAAATTACCTCTTTATAATATTAGTAAGAATATACAGAATGATCGGTTAAACGTGGGCAATATATTTTAAGAGAGTGAAGTATTTACAAATGAGCAACTTTTAGAGCAGCTGGTATTTTTTTTGCAATAGCGTCTTGGCAGGTCTCTCTTTTGCCTCGTTTAAATTCTAAAAGGCGCAGGTGGATTTTTGATTGACATACTTTCAATCCGTTTGAAATTATTGCTAAAAATTTACTACTATTATTAAATTAGTCGGACGGTTTTTTTTTGTAATTCTAATTATTTAACATTTACATGTACATTCGGTATCAATACAATTTTATATAATTTCTCTTGAATTTTGGAATTAAATATTATTTGCATCCCCATGAGACTGTAGAATACGGAGGACCATATTATATAAGAAATCGTCTATGTACCAATTATCCACGTTTGCAAAGAAATAAATGATTTGATTTGTTATAGGAACTCCAACAAAATATAGACACAAGTTATGACATACTCCAGTGTTGGGTGTCCTAACTAAAAGGTATTACGAAGAGAATAATCCTTCACTTATAGGAGCCACAGCATTGCCCGTCCTGCACCTGGTTTTATGGGAAATATCCTGTAAAGTGGCTCCGACTCCTCAGATTTTGTTTGAGATCGGTCGATGGTAAATATCCGATTGGACAAATCGTTTCTGCGGCAAACCTAAAAGCCATTCCTGAGGTTATGATTAATATTGCCCAACTGGTTTCGGTCGCGTAAAGCAGGTGCCCTAATATGCATTACGCATGCCGCCAAACTTGGAAATACAGTTCAAAAAGTAAAATCATTACTGCGAAAGGGGACTAAAACACATGCTCAATATTTAAAAAATTCGGCAGAAAATACGACACAAAAATCAGGAGAATAACAAAAGCCATGGAGGCACTTAGTTCGGGCCTGTGGACGGTGAGCTATGGGCTAGCTCGCCGTCCGTCCGTCTTTTGACGACAGGCCGAGTCGACGGTGCGTTCGTGTTCCACGCGCGCCTCAAAGAGATGTCAGCAACAGGAAGGGGTCCGCAAGGGCCGATGCCTGCCGGGGCTGCGGGACTGTTCGAAAGATATACAGTGGCCCTGGAACACAAAATGCGATGAAGGAACATGGATGGGATTTAGTCAGTAAAAGTCTGACACTCCCTCCTGCTCAGCCCAGAGCGGGAGGAGTTATTTGATGATTTCCTAGACGAAAAAAAAAATGACGCACTTAGTTATGCTCAAAAGCAAAAATGGAAATGGGCAGGGCACGTGGCTCGACTCCAGGACGAAAGATGGAGCAGAAGAGTAACATCGTAGAAGGGTTCAAAAGGTAAACGTCTTAAACAAAGAGCCTACATGAAGTGAGATGATGACGTTATAAAAACGGCTCGCTCTCACTGGCTACAAGGAACCCAAAATAGAGAGAGATGGGCTTCTTTGGCGGAGGCCTTCACCTACGGAAGGGTTCTTGCAGATTAGCGGTAACTTAACGGTAATTTGATTTAATTTGCATATAAAATACAAGGCTTTTTTTTTTGTTTGGTATGGACTATGGTAGATGAGGTCATGCTCTTTAGCTGATGATTTCGTGAGTAAAACTCACGTACCTACACAAGCGTAATAATTTGTTGTGAATGAATTTCAAGACCGCAACATTTTGGTCGACTAGGTAGAAGGATAAACGTCCACTTTATTGGGACCAAATTACTATTACGGAAAACGAATAGTGTTTTCCGAAAACACAGACTTGCATGATAATAAAATGCCGCAATAAACGAGCAACGAGCTAACACATTAACATGGTTATTGCTTTTTCAAACCTCTTAAATTATATTGGCCATAATCACAGTCTATCAATGATCATTTTGCTTAAAATGAAAACCCATTGCACATAGTCGTTTAAGTTTTACAATGAAATTCACACTCGGTCCACTCTTGCGCAGGCCGACGGACGCACACTAGGATGTCGGGTTAGATAACGATGAATGTGGGCCGTTGTGCAATGGCGGTAAGCACCCTGCGTCCGTGCACCCGAACCAACTGTATCAGGTTTTACTGAAATATGATCTCACGTTGGTCATCATAACATTACGCCTGTAATAGCCGGGTTAAGCAGAGGTGTACTTAATAGTACACCCCATTTCGCCAGTTATGTTTACGTCCCATGTAATTGGGGGCGAGCCTATTGCCATCAACCGTGCACAAATCTAGACTCCGTGGCTGCTAATGAGAAATTCCTGATGGAAAAACCAAATAACACTTTGCCCGACCCAAGATTCAAACCCAGAACTTCAAGTTCAGCTGTCACGCTTGCGATCACTACACTAACGTAATCTGAATGTCACGTTGGTAAGTTCATAAAATCGTAAAGATGGTACATTTTCCTTAAAGTTTAAACAACCTGAACAAGTTTGGTGAAAACATTACCATTAATTCAAAATAAACTTTGAACGTACCCACTGACTCCAACATGGTATAAACACGTCACTCCACTCTTTTTAATTATGACCATACCCAAATACAGGAAAAGGACTGTTTATAAAATAACGAGAAGCTACCTACCAAAATGACATAGCCATTGAGTATTCAGTGAATATTGGTGATTTATTTGTCATGATTTCAAAATAGGTAGCAATAGGAAGTGCCAGTTTTGTGTAACAAGTCTATTGAGAACCTGTCATTTATATCTTCGACAGTCGTTACAGGTAGTCAGTGGCCCGAAAGTCTGACAACTAGTCTTACCAAGGGGTACCGTATTACCCAGTACTAACTGGGTTGTGGAGGTCATATAGGCAGTCGCTCCATGTAAAATACTGGTATTCAGCTGCATCCAGTAAAACTGGAAGCCAACCTCAGCATAGTTGGAAAAAGGAGGCTAGGATCGAACCCAGCAGTGGGTGAAGTCTGGCTGTAGATGATGATGATGAGTCTATTGAGAAGTATACCTAAGGTATTGATGTAAGGACTTTGTATCAGTCTTGAGTGGACTGGACAATTATCTATTCCGAAAAGAGGTTCAATTGGTTGAGCTAGTATTTTTATTATTACAGCCTTTTTTTTTTTTTTCTTATGGGATATCATCAAATAACTCCTCCCGCTCTGGGCTGAGCAGGAGGGAGTGTCAGACTTTTACTGACCAAAACCCATCCATGTTCCTTCTTTTGCCCTTTGTGTTCCAGGGCCGCGGTATCTCTTTCGAACAGTCCCGCAACCCTGGAAGGCATCGGTCCTTTCGGACCCCCTCCTGTTTGCTGACATCTCTTTAAGGCGCGCGTGGAACACGAACGCGCCGTCGACACGGCTTGTCGTCATAAGACGGACGGACGGCGAGCTAGCCCATAGCTCGCCGTCTACAGGCCCGCGCCTACGGTGGCCGGGGGCCACTACGTGGCCCCCAACGCCCGGTGCGTCTCTCGCGGCAGCTGGGACGTGAGGTTTTCTCCCTCTCTCGTTCCGCCACCTCCTTCGCTAGCATGACAGCTTCGCAGAAGGAGGTGTCGGCGTCCCAGTCCGTCTCGCTCCGGACCATGGATTGAACCAAGGCCGGACGCGAGAGGTCACCGCCGCCGATCGCCGCTACGAGGACACGGCGGTGCTCTGCCCACGCTTGGCAGATCTCCACCGTGTGCTCCACCGTGTCCTCCGGTCGATCCTCATAATGGTAGCACCCGGGCGTTTCCTCCCGCCCGATTTGGTGCAGGAACCTCCCGAAACAATTACTATAGCCCTGAATTTGTGTCTGCTGAGTTTAACTTCCAAAATAAATAGCATCGTCTCCAGTAATTTGATTTGGTGTTGTCTTTGGCTCAGCCATCCACCACCAGAGAAACCAGGGTATACTGAGTCGAAACTGGTTGATGGTCGCGACGAAACTGGTCGACGCTAAAGATTCTGACTGCTTTTCGTAGCAATTCAATGCGTGGAGAAGCAGCCATTTAAGGTTTACATGTTGTGCGACTTAACCCAAACAGTTTACTCAGTGTATAACGCTTGTGAGCACCACTTCATGATTGGATATCGGTTACCACATCCACATAACCATTTCTGACGTAATGTATGAACAGAAAAACATAAAATTAACCTACATACTTCCAAGTATGTAGGTTAATTTTATGTTTTTCTATTCTTAAAAAAAGCGCTACATATGTGCTGGCTCATGGCATCTGTAATAACAGTCTAGTCTCAGATGTTCATCGATGATGTAACTAGATATAAAAAAAATGATTTTAATTCGTATTGTGAGCAAAAAATTGAGTGTTATGAGTATTACGTGATGCTTGTTTTTCTAAAGTGATAGTAAGCTTAAGCAGTATAAAAAAAAAGGATACATAATACTTTAAATATTCATCTATGTTAGAAGCAAGAGCTATGACATAAAGCAAAAGATCATATTTTTTTTTGGTTTCCGACAAAAAGTCCACATCGACTCATACTGGCTTTCGAACCCTTCAAGCAATCATATCATCATTAATTTATAAATATGATTTGGGCAGGAAGTTGATGGTATTGATTAAATAGAAGAAAAGGAAATACCATACTTTTGCAAAACAATAACAACATAACTATTTTATAAAAAAAAAAAAAAATTCAACACTCTGCATAGTTATATTAAATAACATAACATAACATAACATAACGCCTGTAATCCAGAAGGGTTAGGCAGAGGTGTACCCATTAGTTCACCCACATTTCGCCAGTTATGTTTAAGTCCTATGTTATAGGGAGCGAGCCAATTGCCATCAACCGGGCATAAATCCAGACTCCGGGAGAAATCCCTGAGAAATCCCTGATGGAAAAACCCAATAAAAGTTTGCCCGACCCGGGAAACGAACCCAGGACCTCATGCTCA
This sequence comes from Eugnorisma glareosa, assembly GCA_947578425.1. Classification (NCBI taxonomy): domain Eukaryota; kingdom Metazoa; phylum Arthropoda; class Insecta; order Lepidoptera; family Noctuidae; genus Eugnorisma; species Eugnorisma glareosa. The sequence continues at coordinate 17,805,215 of OX387965.1, forward strand.
GCAATCGCGATTGCGACCACTAGATCAACGAGGCAGTCATAGTAATATTATGATATTACCATCATAAATTTATACTATTCCGCAATAGTTCACCAGATAAAAATTGTGCTTCCTAAATAGTCTATAAACTTGCTCAGTGGAAAAATACAAAGTATTATCTAATACTCTATAAACATAAAATGTTGAAACAAACCAAGTATCTTAGCGCATATATTGTAACATCAAGCAGCATCCCTTCACTGCATGTTGCAAGTAGCTGACCGACAATCGCCAATCACACGCAATGATTAGTAAACAACCTATAAGAAAAGTAATAAATGTGATTGGGGTCATTAAGTGCATACATCTAAGAGCTTCCTGCATCGTTTTTTGACTGATATACATAATATTGTGTGTAGCACAATAAATCATTCATGGCACTGTCGATTATCATGATTCGCAGTCGCAACTCTCTCAAACGACATTATCGAGCAGTCTTTTCAACTTGGTACAATATAAAAGTATATAAATATATAAAATATAAATAATAACAATAATATATACACTATATCAATTTGGTAATCTCACTACTAATAAAAATGCGAAAGTTTGTGAGGATGTATGGATATTTGTGCAAAAGCAGCTGAACGGATTTGAATGTTTGGCACACAGATACTCGTACTTTAGAACCTGGATTAACATATCGGATATTTTTTATCCCAGTAGTACGATCCCGTGTGATAATTACCGAATTCGGCACGGTAGAAGCTGCGGGCCCAAGCTAGTACTTAAATAAATTGGTTTTATAAACTTTTCTGTATATTTATGAAAAAAACGTTCTTAAGGAAAAATGTACAAAAAGGAATGTCCTGCTTGCTGTGCATGTTTTCAATTGTATCTATGGTTATTTCCAAATGGGGAATTACATTTTTATTAAAAATATAACCGCATTTTATTATGTAAATCACCATCAACTGCCTAAACTTTTCCCTCATGTTGAGATCGGCTTCCAGTGGAAATGGATCCAGCTTATCCAAATGGAGCAAATGCCTATGTGACCTCCATAGCCTAGCTCAGTCGCTGGGTAACATGAAACCCCATGTTATTTTATAAAAAAAAATAAAAATAAATAAATATCGCTGGACATTACACACAGCGCCATCTAGGTGCCACACTAAGCAACGAGGCTTGTGTCGTGGACACCAGATAGTTGATACTACTACATAGATACTTTTTTGTTTGTAAATACATACTTATTATACATATAAACATCCATGACTCGGAAACAAATGTCCATGCTCATCACACAAACATTTGCTCCTACCGGGATTCGAACCCGGAACCCTAAGAACGTAAGGCAGCCTCACAACCGCTGCGCTATTCGGGTCGTCGTCGTCGGGATAAAAAAAACAATAACATCCCAAGTGTAGTTTCAGCAATTTTTTCAAATAACCCGCTGTGGAAATCAAAGATTAGCCACATTGTTTCAGCAATATGTTTTTGAGTTGTAGTAAACATAGATTGTTTAGCAGCAATCAACAATCCTGAGGAAGTACAAAAATAGTTTGTTAAAACGTTTAAAGACAAATTCACTTCATTTATTTTTTTTAAATAAAATCCAGTCCATTCCATTTCAAATTCAGTCCAAGGTTAATTAAATTGATGGATAATAATTTACAATAAATAAAAAAAAAAACATTCACAATCATTCATCATCATCATCATTTCATTTTTAAATTTTTTTTTTTAATAAATGTTTTTTGTTTATTTTTTTTTTTTTTTAAGCTTCCGGAAAGGTCTCCTTTGAACAGACTCAAATGAAAAGGGGACACCCCCTTTTAATACGAACAATGCTTAATGGTTACACCATCCTAAAATTTAATTAAACATTCCATCCGACCTATCTTTGATAGTCGATCGGTCTCCACCCTCAAACAAAATAAAAATGTTACTCGAGTGATTCGAAAGTTTTATTTATTTAATTTAAATGCAAAAAAAAAATCATACAACTCGCGCAGGAGCTCGCGCGTTGAAGTCTTTTCTTGAAAACTAGGTCAAATTTTCCCTTCTTACAAAAGTCGGCCTGTGCTTCTCTGACCTATTTCATTTGTTAATTTATTTGTTACTTGCTTATAAAGGCAATTATTTTATTATATTATATTTATTTATTTATTTATAAAGCTCCCGAATTGTAATACATAGTGGTACTAGGATAGAATCCATAAAAAAATCTTCCTCTTAAGAATTGTAAGACAGGAACTAATCGACACTGCATTACGTAAATTATATAGCTCTTAGATGCACTAATGAATGTAACTAGATCCTTAAACGAGAGGCGTCAGTCCGTCCCGAATAACGTATTGATAACAAGATATTATGCGATTCACAATCGCTAGAGGGGATTGCAAGTTTAAATAAAAAGAAAACCCAGCGCCGTGGCCAGTGAGAGTGAGACGTCTTAGCGAACGCGCGCGAAAGTTGCATTAGAAGTCGCGCCATTATAAACGTCATCCCGTCTGCCATTTTTTTTTTGGAACGGGATACCATAATCGTGACAGCCTGATAATTATTTGTGGAATTTTTAATTTTTTTATTAAGTGATCGTTGGTTTGCTTGTGGTGACAGTGCCAGTGCTAAGTGACTTTCGCCGTCTGTTAGTGCAGGATGATGAACACACGTAATATAAAGGTAAGTTAATACCGTCGTTATTTGTTATTTAAAGAGGCATTATTAATACATAAATGTGTCACGACTGCGGTACTTTTTGAAGCGAAGGGAAAGTAACTTCCCTAACGGTGTAACAATGCTTAATTAAGTATTTTGTTTTCCTACAGCAATTTAATGAACTCATTAATATTAAAATATATAAAAAACAACGGGTTTTCCTAACTAAATAAATTAATATTTTTAAGTTATAGTCTTAAATATCTTAGTCGTACCAATTATAAAAAATAAGTTACAAAATCAAATATTTGGTGAAGTTATAACTAAAATTACAATTTAATAGTATTATGGTATTGGTTATTTAAGTTGATTAATACCGATGCTAGTCTTGCGCATTGAAAAGGCTTTTCAACCATTGACAAGTTTCACCTTTTCACACAAAACCAGTAAACAAAACGGTGTGAATTTGTCATTGTTGTACTACGAAGAAAAGACATAAAAATGTAATTGATAAAAGGTAAAAATATTCTCACCGTATAATTGAGTAAATATGTATACAACTGTGTTTGAAAAATAAATAAATAACTGAATGGCACGCATTGTACGTTGCGTGTCACTTTGGTACTTACGCTTATTTGCGTGTTGGTCGCTAGTGTTAGTTTTTAGCTGCAGAGTTGAAGGTGGATGTTATTTATCTGTACGGAAAATATGTAACAAGAAACAATTCTAATGGGTTCAAGCAAGCAACAAGCTAGTTTAGCCACGCCCTTTAATATAATAATGACTAAAAATACGACAAATTTGTCAAAAAGTGATAAAATTATCACATTTTCACGACGCTGATGTTTAATAACGCTGAAGATGTATGAAAAAAAATTAAAACTGTCAGATTGTCACTTATCACTTCAGTTATCACCTGTCCATCGCCTGTTGGTATTACTAAAAAGGTCTCTTTCTATCAACTTAAATTCAATTCTTGCCAAACTCATCGTAAAACATGGACATTAAGTTTAATTTGTTTTAAAACGAAAGGAAAATCGTAAAATTTTCAAACCTTGAAAATAAAGATTTTTATCATTACACAATGGGGATTTTCGGTGGAACGATTTCTGATTAGTCTTATTAAGTTATTGCACCTTTGCTTACAAATCCATGTAACCGGTTGTACAAAAGCTATAAAGCCATAATTATGTTTTAGTATATGAGTTCACGAAACCCCATTTATAGTTCGTTTTCACAATCGAAGTAATTTAATATATTCCTTCGTAATGATTAACTATTTAACCCACTTTTATGTGAGGTTAGGTATAACTAGGTATCTGCAGGCACAGATGTAAACCCAATGGACTTAAGTGGATATCGTTTTTCATAAATGCTACATTCATATAAAGAAGATTGCCCGTTGTATTTCCTGTGCCCAAATCTATAAAAATCTATGTGAGGTTAGGTATAACTAGGTATCCGCAGGCACAGATGTAAACCCAATGGACTTAAGTGGATATCGTTTTTCATAAATGCTACATTCATATAAAGAAGATTGCCCGTTGTATTTCCTGTGCCCAAATCTATAAAAATCTATGTGAGGTTAGGTATAACTAGGTATCCGCAGGCACAGATGTAAACCCAATGGACTTAAGTGGATATCGTTTTTCATAAATGCTACATCCATATCAAGAAGATTGCCCGTTGTATTTCCTGTGCCAAAATCTATAAAAATCCTTGCAAGGATTGTAATCACAAGTCATCGAACGATCTGCACTGATTTTAGTTCCCTTATACTACTGACGAACTGCAAGCATGCCATTATGCAGACATACTTAACATGGGCCAAATTAGGAAAATTCTATTTAAATTTCACAGCAGTTTTGCAAATATTTGCCATACACGGTATGAAAAACATTAGACTACATATTTATTTAAATACAATTTGAAAGATTCCAAGTAAGGTGTTAAGAATGCTGTAAAACTATTGAGAATCTACACTTATAGACTAGTCTTTGAAAATTGACATCAATACCGTTTAGGAAAGATCAGATATTGAGTGTTCCAACTGCTTGAAACAGAAGTGGTAGAGTCCGTTCTAAAATAATATTCTGCTCAATTATAGTTTCACAAAACACTCGAGGTTTAATAGCAATCTAACTACGAGATCGAGATCGAGAGAGATTGATAAAATATTTATAGTTTAGTTTTTACGTTTGATTTTAAATATAAAGTACTTTCTAGGTAGAAGATCAAAAATCAGCTTTTCCATATATTTTAACAGCAGATTTATTTTTTAAATTGCTCTTGGCAAAATTTCTATGTGGCCCCTTCGGAATGACGTACCAAATAGTTGGTATTGATTTGTGCGTCGAAGTCTGTTTGACGAAGACAGAACAAAATTACTCTAGAATAGCAACAATAGATTTTGACACCAAAACTGTTAATAAAACTACACCAGAAACTGATGCGCTTGCAGATGCATTTATTGATTTCACGATAAGATAAAACAATTCTTGAAAAGAGTACAGTAAGATAAACGAGTGTCGATCTTAACACACTTTTCACGGTTGCAACTTAATTAATTACGACAAGTTGCTCTAAAAAGTGCAAAACGACTGTAACCTTGGCTGTACTGGATGGGCTTAATGCCCATCGAGTACAGCCAAGGTTACAGTCGTTCAAAAATAGACTTTTCACATAGATTTTTTTAAAGCGGTTCTCATACTATTTTCAAGAAGCAATAACTCGAAAAGTATCAAGAATCGCGGAACATACAGGGATATATTTTCGGATACCCCTGAGCGTCAGGAATCTAATATATTTTATATGACGTCACTATTTGGATCACTCTGTATAAGTTCTTCCGGCGGACGAGACGGAAAGGTTATGCAAGCTATGAGTATAAATATTTGACTAAATAATTACTCAATGTTTACTTTTACTTTTAAACTTTTTTATATATGGTTCATACGTGCTTTAGAGACTCGCACGTACTCCATAATAATTTATCACTATGTTATCATTTCTGGATTTACTAAGTATGCATTTTGTCAACGTCAAGACACAATGTTCTCTGCCATAGTGAAATTGCCATTATAATTAGGGTTCTGCTCCTCAAAACGAAAAAGGAACCCTTATAGGATCATTTTCTTGTCCGTCTGACTGACAGTCAAGACCATTTTTCTCAGTAACGCGTAAAGGTATTAAGTTGAAATTTATATCAAATACTCGAGTCTTTAGTTTTTTTCAGCTGTGAAAAAAACAAACTTGTAAGTTAACGCGAACAAAAGATATGACCGTTTATGTCGCATACTTTCACATATTTGGCGATTTCACAAGGGAATCAAAGGAAAAGGCAAGAAACAATGTCTTAATAATGTAAAGGTTGACTTTTGTCTTGTTCTGAAAATACCACAAATATAGGACAAATTGTTTGTAAACATAAGTTCTTAACGACCACTATAAAATGCCTGGGTACGTGGACAGGCATAAGAAAATGCTCATAATGGCGTGTGATATTATTTAATCATGCCATATTTTGTGCCAAGGCTTGAAGTTCAGATCTCAGGTCTCATACATATTCTCACAACTTTTATTGTTACTTAGTCTCAAAGTATAGGATACAGTAATTAGGTTCCAGCGAGATACCCATCTGAAGTTAAATTAATCATAATGTAACGTATGTTTAATGAATACCAAATTCAATGGAAAACTAAGATACTACACACGCGAAATTTTACATATTAAGGTAATTATTGGTAATGAAGAAGTCAATTTGTTTGTTATTGTAAGAGGTGAGGTTTGAGGCTGTGACCCCAATTTAAAAGTAAGAGGGAGATTTTTTTTGCGAATACACATTAAAAATAACTTGGCTCGAAACCAGCTAGATATTGCTTTTTTAGTAGTTTCTCTATTTTTTTTAGAATATCTATGTTTTACTTATGTTTTTTTTTGTTGTGATTATCGATTGTAGTAGGTAGATGGTTTAGAAGTATATACTTATTTGGTACCTGCAAGAAAGTTTATCTTACGGAACCAAGTACCTTTCAGTCGCGGTCATGTTTACGTAATAGCGGTGAATGTATCGTAAAAGTTTTTTAGAAGTACATAACACGCTTCCTCACTGATGTTTACTTACCTACTATACCTACCTATTCTAAGTAATGTTTTGAACCAGTTTTTAGTTATTGGTGATGACTGGTACTTATTTCGCAAAATTGAACATTTATTTTGGAATAAGAACCGCAAAGATTACCTCGATTCATATTCGAATAATAAATTAAACTTAACAATACAATTATTAATTTGCAGAAGCTACTAGGTAGTCAGCTACGTACTAAGAAATTTAAAGTTAGGCTTGGGTGCCTTAATGAAAACAGACTACAAAAATAAAATTGTTAAACGATTTTAAAAACCAACCATATTTAAGACGAAGTATTAATAAGAGGAAATATTATATTGAATTCAGTCACTATCTACTCATTTTGCAGTTTATTGGTGACCAAAATAACCACATAATTCAACAACTGATAAAACGATTGATTATGAAAACAGGACACCATTTAATTAAGTCCATAACTATTTAATGGTCTCTTCATATTTGCTCTATAGTGCCATTATTCTCCTTCAAACGCTCTTCTGAAGAAGCAGTTTCCGTTATTTAAGCACTTTATAAACCACATATAATTATTGTAATTAGTCAGTCTAGTTGCGCCACATTTTTTGTCTCTTTGACGTAATCAAGATGGGTTGAATAAACTTCCGTAATATATCCGTTTTTACGGTTCCGAGGGTGCCAATGAGGTTGCATTACTAATCATTGTCTGTCAATAAAGCCGTTAACTGGTAGAAATTTTCAAAGAATCTGTAAACAACACAAGTTTCATGACCAGCGATTGGAATAGTAGTTTAAAATTCAAGGCAGTTAGTAACATGTGGATTACCTCCCCATAAAATCCCGGAAAGATGTTTAAATTCCGAAATAAAACTCTTTTTTGTTTTTTGAGGTTGAGGGGGAGTTTTTCACGCCATTTTTTAAGTTTGATGTTAAGCTAATTCAACCACAATAACCTTAAATAAAACTGTTACTGTTGTCTTACAGGCACGATTTTTTTATAAACATAAAAAATAAATAAAACATGTCACTGACTTCTTTGAAAATTAAGCAAATAAACTTACCCTAATCTGATCTCTGTTCATGACATAGAACCGTTACAGCTCAAGTCCGACTTTGCCACTTCATTATATTTTGGGACAAACCAGCGGAACCGAAAAGTAAATAAGTTTCCCTTTCTTTAAATGCTGCGACACACTTGTATACGTGTCTCCGGCTTTTTCTCTCTATGTTACACAATGGGTTGAACAACCTTCTTTTCGTGCCATTGCGACTACAACCTCAACTCGTGTGGCATTCTGTAATTGCAATAATTATTGTGGGTTAACATGCCCTTATGTTTTTCTCAATTAGCTAAATGTCAAAAATACACTTATGGAGAGTGCTTATTATAATTGCGTACATTTAAAAATAATATACATATTGGTTTAGTTTTTGAATTATAATGACCTTTACACAAGAAACTGGGAAAAGTTACCTCACACTGAACACACATTAAATTACTAATACATTATAAGGCAAAACTACATTTACCCATATATAATCTGTTGGCTAATTTAATAACGATTCCAAATATAGAACTGGTAGCGAACTAACTAACGTAATTTCGGGTATATCGTCGTTTACGTCAGACGCGCCGAATTAACATAAACAAAAGAAGATGGATGACACTACTGCTGTCATTTTCGGAAAATGGCCATCTCAGATGAAGGGATATAAGGAAAGTAATGGAGCACTTGAGTACGTCATCATCTGCCTAGCCTTTTCCCAATTATGTTGGAGTCGGCTCAATACCAGTACTTTACATAGAGCGACTGCCTATCTCACCTCCACAACCCAGTTAGTACAGCCCTTACCCTTTGGTAAGACTGGTTTGTCAGACTTTCATGCCACTGGCTGCCTGTTACGACTGTCAAAGATCTACAAATGACAGTCGAGACCAACGGCTTCACGAGCTTTCCGAGGAAATTCGGTATGTAATGGGTGGTCAGTTGGTCATCCATACACGGACCAACCTTGGCAAGCGCGGTTTAACCTAGATATCGATCCAAGCGGCTGTTATTTTCAAGTACCAATTTAATATTATTTATTATCAGCCATTTGTGTCCCACTGCAGGGTAAATGTCTCTCTATTGTCCTTGGTCCTTCCATTAAACCTATTCCATGCTGTTCGTAGCTAAGCATTGCGGTAAATTATTCACACGCAAAGGCAATTCGTATTTGCACTTGGGTACAAACTTTTTTTTATGGATGGGAAACGATCAAATGACCCCTTCCACTCGGGAGCGGAGCGGCAGGGAGTGTCACATGTACTGACTAAAACCCATCCATGTTCCTTCTTTTGCCCTTTGTGTTCCAGGACCGCGGTATCTCTTTCGAACAGTCACGCAACCCTGGACTTGGGTACTACCTTGATTAAAATACTCTACTTCAATACTTGCTCCAAATAGTATTATTCAAGTAGTTACGGAATAATAAGTATTCTGGCTCTACGTTCTAACTTTTTAGTCTACTGCTTACCAATATAAAGTAGGTCATAGAAGTCGCGAGAAAACACAGTCAAATCAGTATAATGAGTTTCAAAATGTCTACTATCTTAGAAGTGCTAAGTAATATATTCAAAGAATTAACTTTCTCGAATTCGTTGGTTTAAAAGACGCATATATGATGCATCTTCGGAAGTCGTATTAATTTCGACGTTTATTTTTATAACAAATCACAGGAATGATAGTCAAAATATTTTAATTATTATTTTGCTCAATTCATTGTATATTATTAATATATACTAATATTATAAAGAGGTATTTGTTAGTAAGTTTGTCTGTAAGGGGTAATCTCCGGAACTTATGATCCGAAACTAAAAAAAAATCACTGGCAGAAAGCTACGTTATGCGTGGATGCCATAGGGTTTTTATTCGGATGGGATATCATCAAACGATGTCTCTTGTAATGACTAAAACAAATCCATTTTCCTTCTTTTGGCCCTTTGTGTTTAAATTATATTAAAATAATGCATATTAGCTGAGCTATCACAATTCTTGCGGACGAAGTAGCAGGCGAAGTGCTAGTGAATTAAACTAGTTTTAAAAGAAAAATAAATGTAATAAGCAATACTCCAGCAGTTTCACAGAACATTTAGACAAATTAGTTCAAGAGGCATTAAGTATCCAAAACGAATAAGTATAATATAGAGCTTACAAAAATCGGTGACATAAGTGCGTTGTTCACTGCGCCAATCAGATCGTCAAAATAACCTGGTGGCGTACCATGACGTCTTAGTGCAGGAGCAATTCCAGTGTGGGAAAGAGATGGCGCTAGACGACCTGTATAGCTCTGTATCTTTCCCACACTGGAATTACTCCTGCTATATGACGTCATAGGAACCCCCCTGAATCTAGAAGTGTTTTTATATAAAAGAGTTACAGCCGATATCGCTATGACCAACCTGCGCAAAGGCCACCTATAATCTCGACCACGTTCGGACATTGACATGTAACGTAACACCACATTGAAAGTGAAGCCGTTTTGCTTTCTGACTGCCACCGTCCGGTGTCGGCCAAATTATAAACATTACTATATGAAGCTGGAACTGAGTTATCGATAGAAAGTGTTGGCCATGTATTTGAGTGACAATGATTTGATTTTGTATTGTTCTTCAATGTATTATGATCGCAACTCACCTTCCTGTATGATTATGTCAGTATTACTGCTTCGTTTATCTAGTGGTCGCAAGCGCGCCTGCTGAGCTTGAGGTCCTGGGTTCGAATCCCGGGTCGGTTTGTGTTATTGGGTTTTTCTATTAGGAATTTCTGACGGATTTGTGCCCGGTTGATGGCAATAAGCTCGCTCCCTATTACATGGGACTTGAACATAACTGGCGAAATGTAGGCGTACTGATAGGTACACCTCTGCCTAGCCTAACCAATTTTAGGCGTGATATTATGTTGAATTACCAAATAAGAGTGGTTACAAACAAATTCTAAACTGGCACATTATACCATTGCCCAAACTGACCAGTCAAAATAAGAGAGTCGAAAAGTCACATATTTACTTTGTTTATAAGCACAATGTGACGAATTTACATATACTATTGTAAAACGAACGAGACATTATGCAAGTGTACTGTAAACATTGTATTTTGAATTTTTCTCGGTTATTTTCTATGTAACAGTAGCAAATTGGTTGACCCACAAACTAATGGTCCCATATTAAGATATGTGTAAGATTGAAGGCCGTCCTCCCCGCTGGCCTGAATTTAATGAAGTACAGTGCGGACCGTGTTGGGAACATTTTGTTCCGGCCATGGAAAAGTGTGTCAATCAGTCATTGTCTTCTCAAATATGCTATAATAAAGCTGTAACTGTCTTGATCATCGATTAAACCCTAGGTCGACAATAAAGCTTTCGTAATATACAATAAAATTGCGTAACAACTCCTTTACTTGCTGATAATAAAAGTAAAAACAATGGCTCCTGCGCACTGCTATTAAAGGCTCTATTACTGTGTAAAACAATAAGGGAGAGCCATCTGTAAATTACAAAAGCGACTGACTACAAGATAATGCGGAAAATTCTGCCAAATAATTTACTAAGCCCCGATTTAGTGGCTAGTCCTTTTTTTTTAAACTAAAACGCTTCATTCACACAAGAACATTTTATTCTTTATATGATTGAAACAAAAGAGTAGTTTGTTATGCGCCTTTCATACCTCACTAATTTCTTTTCCCGCACAAAGTTATACGCGTATGTGTTACTTAATTTTGAATTAAGTAATCACATGACTCGGTAGTCTACTAGATTGTTTCGTCTACCGGATCTCTGTTTGGTCCACGACGCGCGACTAAAAGCCAATATAGCTTTTGACACGGTTTTCGCGAGACAGAGACATAACGACTGTGACTAAAGGAAGTTTACACTTACAAAATCAATGAATACACAATATTCTTGTCTATCTAAAAAGGCAACAGAGGAAGAAATGTACCATAGGATTACACCAGCAGAATCCACACAAAATTTTACTAAAGTACCTTACGCCATACACAAATCTAGTCTTTTTAATTGCGAATTGCGGAACACGGCAACTGACCGTTCAAATAAAAAAAAACTACTTATGAAACTGGTTACAACGTTTAAACAAACATAGTCCTTTCTAGAGGTAATGACACTTAGTGCTGCTTGACCTACAAGGAAACAAGCGTGAACATAAACAAATACGTTCACATGTTCTCAAGTTATTATCACAATGGAGGCAGCAGTACACTGCACCTATGTATGTTTAACTTGCACTCTAACTTTCACCGCAAAGAACTTAAATTCAGACAGACACTCCTGCGCAGAGGGAACGCATCGAGGAAGTGCAATTTTAATTTCTAATGTATATTATTATTTCCTTTATTTATCTGTTTACAAATTATTAACATTTTTAAATATTCCTTAGAAAAAAGCAATATAAAAACATTTAAAAATATAAAAATTGCCTGACCGGTAGTTTGGACCCTGTTTCCAATACCGGTGTATCGGGAACAGGGTCAGGGCTCCAGAGAGAGCAATCCCCTAACAATACGAGCCGTGTCCAGGAGTATTGGTAGTTATTGATTAAAAATATAATTGATTTATTGCAACGGTAAAATAATTGCAGATTAATGTTATCACTGTAAATTATACCTTAATCTTAATGAGTTTAGGTTAGGTTAGGAGTTAAAGCCAATTTTATGAAGTTGAAAAGTCACGTGGGCTTTTAATATCTCCACCAATATCCTTCCCATTTATAACTCGTTCACTGCTGAAAATACGCGTTAGCTAAACGAGTTAGTATTTCAGTAAGCACACCCTTGCAGTGTCTTTGTTGATACTCACCTACTGTCATATTTCTAAAAAAAGTTCACAAACAAAAGTACACGCGAGATCTAAATTATGAAAGAGTTCACATTCACTTATAATAAATTGATTCAAAGCACAGATTATAGCTTTTGTAATGCATTCGGTAATATCCGATTGTGAGATTTAAATCACTGACGTTCACTATTGCGACTTGAATGAAATGGCTCTTCACTCACATGGCGTTGCGTATTTGTGAGTTATTACGTATGTATTTGGGTGTAAACAATTTAATTGAGTTCATCGTCTACATAATGGTGCCATGTATGGGGGTTCTGCAATCTGCATGTCCCTTTTTTATTGTTGCATAGTATCATCATGCTGGAGTTGAGATAATTTCAGATAGTCCTGTAATCTAAACTGTATATACAGGTTAACATTAATTATTATGGAGGAACTTTTGGCTAAATAATAACAGCAACTCGGATTGATATTCGTGTTAAGCCGCGCTTGCCTGGGTTATCACCCATTATATACCAAGTTTCCTCCGCGCCTCGGAAAGCACGTTAAGCTGTTGGTCCCGGCTGTCATTTGTAGATCTTTGACAGTCGTTACAGGTCAGTGGCTCGAAAGTCTGACAATCAGTCATATCAAGGGGTATTATATTCTCTTCTTAAGTGGTTGCCCATACGTCAGCGTAGGGAGCAAAGGGCGCTAACCACCTTGTTTTCTTTTCTTGTTTCTCCCTCTTCCCTTAGTTACCTTGCTCCCCACTTTCAATACATTTGTGCCAACCATAACAGGAGTCTGCGCTCATCGCATAACCGGGTTCTGCAATGTCCCTCTCACCGCACTGACTTCATTCATCGATCATTCTTCGTTCAGTCTATTTCTCTGTGGAATGCACTTCCCCATGAAATCAGGATGGCAACCAATCGTCTATGTTTTAAAATTAAAGTTCGTGAGTACATTCGGAAAAAGCTGGCAGTTTCGTCACAACGTTAATGTTTTCTCCATTGTTTGTCTTTTTATTTTAGTTTATTTGTGTAAATGTCTATTTACACATATATATATATTTTGATATATATGTATAGTATTTTGATATATTTTATAGTATTTTATATATCCTTGTAGTTTATTCATAGTTACACCTACCAATGTTTGTCTCTGCATCACCCAAAGGTTGACTGGTAGAAAATGCCTATGGCATTAAGTCCGCCTCTGTACTATGTGCTTGAAGTGTTAAATAAATAAATAAATATATTAAACAGTACTAACTGGGTTGTGGAGGTCAGATAGGCAGTCGCTCCATGTAAAATACTGGTATTCAGCTGAATCCGGTAAGACTGGAAGCTGACCGCAATCTAGCTGGGGAAAAGCTAAGCAGAGGTTTTAACATTCATCTACGATAAACTAAAAAGTCGATGTGTACAGGGATGCTACTGGAGCTAGCTTTTCTTAGCTCACTTATGCTGCCTAGCAACATGAACGAATGATAATTATAATAATCGCAATGTCAATGTCGTCATCCGTAGTATACTTACATAGTCTTACTAAAGCAATGTAACAATTGATTACATCATTTAAAATCATTTTAGTGTGCTGGTTTATGAAGACCCCAGTGAGTCATAGTATCAAAACAAATAATACAATATTTTGTTATAAGTATTATTGTGCAAAACAATAGTGGGCAGATTCGGCTGACAGATAGCCTGCAGATCCGGCTGGGTTTTTGAGTATGGTTTTTGACTTAAAAATAAAATGTAAAAACTAACGTAAAATAGGACCGCACGATTTCCTCCGTCTAATAATTTATTTTTATTCAGATTTTCCCAGCATGAAGGTTTATCCGTCACTATTATAAACTGCCTCGTTGGTCTTGTGGTCGCAGGCGCAACTGCTGAGCATGAGGTCCTGGGTTCGATTGCCGTGATATTGGGTTTTTCATCAGGAATTTCCCAGTAGCAGCCCCGAAGTCTAGATTTGTGCCCGGTTGGTAATAGGCTCGTCCCTATTACATAGGACTTAAACATAACTGGTGAAATGTGGGTGTTCTATTGGGTACACCTCTGTCTAACCCTACGGGGATTACAGGACTATATTACTGAACTTCGAAGTTTAAAATACCGATGTACCGTATACATCAAGTTTGAAAGTACGACTAACGTGAGTCACTTGAGAATGTTCATCATAGCGATTTACGGAATTCCGAAAACTTGCTATGGCGTATACTTCATTGAGTATGTTCGTCATCGAGATTCTGAGAGAGTATTTCGCTTTTATGTATATAGATGTAATGATAAATGAACTATATGTAGCTACAGAAATGAAATATATAGTATATATATAAATTAATAGTAGTTTAATAAAATCAAAATGCGCGAGTTGTTTTTTTCCTTTTTTAATTTTATATTAATTAAGTTCCATTGCCATTCCTATATGGAAAAACATGTAGCTACTATATTTTAATTATAAGACCTCTAGAGTGTATACATACCATAATCATATTTTACAAAATAAATATATCTTTATCTTTATCTTAGCTTTAAAAAAAAAATGTTTAAGTACCTTCAAGGCGTGATATATGTATGTATTCATTTTGATAGGCCTTAGAATCAATAAATAAGTGATTAATCTCATAAGCAGATAACCATTCTAGAAACTATAAAGTTAAGTCTGTCATCATTGACGAGGAAAAGTTTAAAATAAATATTAATATCACATGTGTGCAAACCGGACTCGAAGAGGAAAGAAAGTAGTCTACGGTTCTGCTGACAGAAAATCCGGTTTACGACACACACCCGTTAATGACAGTAGTGTTGCCGGCGCCGTCGAAAGGTGCTTCCTTGAGATCGTGAATGTGAGCGTTGTTGGAGCATTTTTGCTAGCAATGTAATCCTTAACTAGAACCAACTGTATCAGGTTTTACTGAAATATGATCTTACGTTGGTCATCATAACATTACGCCTGTAATCTCCGAAGAGTTAGGCAGAGGCGTACTTAATAGCACACCCACATTTCGTCAGTTATGTTTAAGTCCCATGTAATTAGAGGCGAGCCTATTGCTTCAACCGGGCGCAAATCCAGACTCCGTAGCTGCTACTGAGAAATCCCTGAAGGAAAAACCCAAAAACATTTTGCCAGACCTGGGTATCGAACCCAGGACCTCAAGCTCAGCAGTCGTGCTTACGACCACTACACCAACGGGGTAGTCAATGTGTACGAATTTAATTCGTTTAACTAGGATACAAGCGAAAGCTGTTGTTATAACGATAATACTTTGAATCGGCAAATCTTTCGAATTTATTTATCTGACCAATCAACTTCTGCCTTTCGATTCTCACCACTACACCTGGGGTGCTCCTTACTTCTTTGTTATTTTACGTGCGGTAGCACCTAACCTAAGTTTTTATGGTTTATTGGACATTCGCCACAAAATAAATTCGCCACGAAAAAAAGTATATTGTAAACTCGCCACAGCTCTATTTTCATGAAGAAAAATCGCCACATTGTTTATTTCCGTACAGACAGCAGAAAAATCAAGCAATAAGTAGAATAAAACGTTATTTCTTTTTTTTTTCACTATCACTTTGCACGCGACTTCGTTCGCGAAACTTTGTGATACTCCGCTAATTTGCATGATATAATTATAATTTATTTGACTCGCGCAGAACCCTGGGCCTCTTACTTGGCATTACATGCCGTCGAGTAATATCTCTTAGGCATGCTGGTTTCCTCACGATGTTTTCCTTCACTTGTTTCTTTCACCGAAGCAAGTGATAATTATACAATACGCACATGACTCCAAAAAATCAGAGTAGTGTGTCTTGGATTCGAACTCGAGACCTATGATTTGGCAGTCCAACGGTCACACCACTAGGCTATCACTGCTTCAGCTGGCAAATACTTGATCCTCCATTGACTATGAATTTACGTTTGATTTCGTGCTCTCATTATGATTACACAACTACATGGAATTTCCACACATAGCGGTGCGTCAACTGTAACTTCTGGTAAATGGCAACTGTAAATTACAAATGTACAAGATGTGATGTTCGCAGATTGTAATGTAACAATCCTTTAAATACGTAACATAGTTAATTACACTGTTTAAACCAGTTACTGTTACGTTAATTACTTAACAACGAACAAGTTATTAGTGCTAACGGATTCGACAGTCCTACTTGCGTCACCTCATAAGGAAATGAGTGTCAAATTCGTGAAGATGGATAAAAAATGCGTGTTGTGTAAGTGTAGCCTTATTTTTTTATCAGAATTCTCATCTGTATTAGTTTATTCGGGGTCATTACATTCGCGGATATCCGACTGGCAATTAATTAAGATTACATCTGAGGATCACTCAATATTTACTTATGTAATAAGAATATCGCGTTTTGTTTGTTATGTAATTAACTGGAAAAGTTTATACAAATATAAAAAGAAAATAACGTTTTAGCTTTGGTATTTTTTTTTAAAAACGTTGCCCCACTCTGGTAATTTTTCCTGTATCGTGGGCGCGTTTACAAACATTTTAAACTCACATATACAAACAGCCAGATCCGGAACAATTACCTGTAGGCCATACAAATATTTGTTCCGTGTAGCAATTGAACCCCCGATCGCTCAGCCACTGCGCCAACCGTGCAGTCAACATGACTGAACGGCTATATGATCAATTGGTCATATAGCATCTTTCTATACAATGAAACACAATTGAGTCACTCATACCTATGCGGGACTTATCATTATCTGCCTAGCCTTTTCCCAATTGTATTAGGGTCGGCTTCCAGTCTAACCGGGTGCAACAGAAATCCATTATTTTACATGGGACGACTGCCAATACCTAGGCGTGACTATCTTATAATAATAATTACCGAACACGGACTTATAGCTTCTTTATTCATTACTGTCATTAGTTAAATCCGCTTTGAGCAACAAAAGAACCTTTTCAATGCAGATGTTAAACATATACTTTCAGCGGCTATAATTATGATTCGAAAATTAAATCTTTTGCATAGGCATCTTTCTGTTACGCGGTCGTGACTTTATTTTACGAGTTCGATCATTACTTTTGCAGTTATTCGTTAGTTATTTTCCACAAAAATATTGAAAAACGTCGTGTGATACACGGGTGTGTTGGTTATTGCAAAACTCACCAACACCTCGTTTGCAATAACCTACTTTCCACCCTTGTATCACAAAGTACTATTATTAGTCATCCTGAATTTTCAAAAGAGGCATCATCTCTTGTGTCTGTCTTGGATAACAGAACACTGTCGAACATCCGCGTGTGCATTGAACCTTTTCTGCAACCGAGTATAAAGGAAATAGGTTTTCTATTCAAATGAAACTAAAGTTGAGAGTCACGTGACAAATGTACACTATGAATGTAGACTCAAATAAAATAAATAGCTGTGCGCGTGCAGTCTACTTTATTATGTATATTTTACAAGCTTTTGCTCGCGGCTTCGCCCCCGTTGTAAGTGTAGCTGGGGATAATATGACTTCCCGGTTAGTGAAAGAATTTTGGGAATCGGATCAGTTTTTCTGAAGACTGTCCTCTACATTCAAACTAACGAAAAATGTTTACCTCGTTATAATATTAGTAGTACAGATAAAATAACTGTTTGATATAAAGCAGCGTCATAGAGGATCATCCTTCAGTTTGTTTTCATTCTCAATATAAACCAGGAATATAGCATCTGTGATCGGCTGTATTAATATGATCGGTTGGCTCATAGATAAAGACATCATCTATTCAACATTAGTAACTTACCAATATCACATGGTGAGCAAGTCGTCACTATCTTTGTATTCATCTCATTCATACTCGTAGCAGAAGATCAAAGATCAAACATTGACATCACCACAAACTTTCTACACCTACGTTCGCTGTCGTTTATCACCACAAGACTTTACCTACGCGCAAACTGTGACCGCATTTCTAGATATTTTGTTTTTTCTTTCCAAATCCCTGAAATCATAAACGTTTTATGTAAGCGCCGCGACATTACGACATAATATCATATATGTATGTTAGTCTGTAAGGTATATATATCTATGGGCCAAAGTAGCCTTAAAATAAATTGATGTTGTTCTTGAAGTTGTTGTATTACGACATAATAATCATTCTTGTCCGCCCCTTGTTTGAAATAAAAAATGTCTTAAAAGGAAATGGTTGGTACCGATATGCTATTACGACGCTCCACTGAAGACAAATTGCCGTCGTGTATGGCACTTTTATAGGCACTCTGTGCCCTGTAATCGAACAGTTTCCTTTAAAGTCGCTAATTCTTTAAGTATGTACGCCACGAATTGGTTTTTTGCCCTAATTAGCAGATGGATATTATTGGCATAGCTTTTACTATTTATTAAGATCGAGACATTTTGTTTACTGCAATCCAAACAGTGGTTTAAAAAACAAATTCGTTGAAAGAAATTTCATAAGATCGTTTTAACTCATACCTCTTTTTGTGTTTTGTTTTTCGGATGGGAAATCATCAAATGACTGCTCCCGCTGTGAGTGGAGCAGGAGGGAGTGTCAGACTTTTACTGACTAAAACCCATCCATGTTCCTTCATCGCCCTCTGTGTTCCGGGGCCAAGGTATCTCTTTCGACCAGTCCCGCAGCCCCGGCAAACTGATACCTCTGGCGATTTGAATGTCAACTTTTATATTTAATTAACATAAGAGATTTAGCTATATGGCATTAGGTTTTTAGAAATTTAGATACCATCAGCCTACTTGCAGCTTCGGCGTCTTAACTAATATTTTTTGTTTAATTCAACTCATGAGTCAAGCATGAGTTGCAGCTTCGGCTTTTTAACTAAAATTGTTTGTTTAATTCAACTCATGAGTCAAGCATGAGTTGCAGCTTCGGCTTCTTAACTAAAATTGTTTGTTTAATTCAACTCATGAGTCAAGCATGAGTTGCATCTTCGGCGCCTTAAATAAAATTGTTTGTATAAAACTCATGGGTCAAGCATGAGTTGCATCTTCGGCGTCTTAACTAAAATTGTTTATTTAATTCAACTCATGGGTCAAGCGTGAGTCACAGCTTCGGCTTCTTAACTAAAATTGTTTGTTTAATTCAACTCATGAGTCAAGCATGAGTTGTATCTTCGGCTTCTTAACTAAAATTGTTTGTTTAATTCAACTCATGGGTCAAGTTCTATAAACCTAACGCCATATAGCTAAATCTCAAAAGTTATATGTTTTTAAACTGTCGTGGTAACTAACATTATCAATAACACTAGAAACGAGATATTTACCATGTTTACTGTTAGTTTTGAGTTCCCGATATTTCGGCGCTGTTGCGAGCAACATGATCACGGCTAACAGTTAACATGGTAAATATCCTGCTTCTAGTGTTAATGATAATCATAAGTGTTGTCACCTTATGGAAGAAATTAACTTTCTTCGTTATGGTCTAATATATAAGACCTACATACTAAGATTTCTCTAAGTGTCTTGAAAAAGTAGACAGGAAATGAAATGTCGGTAATTATCGCTATTAATTCTTTGTATTGTTACACACATAGTAAAGTAACCCGTGTTCTTTTTATTTATTTTTAACTAGCTTTTGCCCGCGGCTTCGGTCGCGTTTATTTAGAATTTGACAATTAAACTCTTAATACACTACTAAAGTTTTTATAATAATATAATGCAATCATGATTCGAAAGACACGTAATTGTTGTTTTCCTCGGAAACAGTGCTTTTTTTCGGGATTAAAGGTACCCTATGCCCGTTTCTGTATACCTGACAACGAATATGCAAAATTTCAGAATAATCGGTTCATTGGTTTATGCGTGAAAAGGTAAGAAACAAACAAAAAAACTTACTTTCGCATTATTATAATATTTGTTAGATTAGGAAGTTAGGATAGTTAGAATTAGGATTATTATCGTAAACTTACTCTTTATTGAACGCTCGTGAAATTGACATGTCGTAGTAATATTGTTTTACTCTAGTACTTCTCAAGACGGCGGGTATCCCTGGGGATTTCCTCACAGCAAAAAGGGGGTTAGACTAGAAAGTGACAGCTGCATTATTTTAACGTTTCTGTACTCAAATGTGGACCATCAGCACAAGTCAGTTATCCATCAATAAGAGATGAAGAGGCGCATCCCTGTCACAAATATTTAACTATAGTCAACAGTAAAATAGTGGGGCTAATTGCCCAATGTTCGCTGGACGTACAATTATGTATGGAGAATTTGACACTCGTAGAGGCTATTTCATTGCCCTTTACTGTTGTATTAAAATGTCGATCTCCATGAAAGAGTATGTTTCAACACCCATAACGTAGACCATTTGTATGTTTCGGTTGGCGTAGCAGTAGTACCAATTTTCCACATCGACGCCGACACCGCCACTTTAAAAAACAAACTTCCGTTCCGTGATTTTTTTTTTGCTGCTTAGCAGCAACTAATGAGACAGCTTTTCTTATATGCTAGGCAGAAGTAAAGATAACTATAAAGGACGATCGTTGATATGCCAAGGAGCCTTGGACAGAATGGGTTTCTAAAGTATACGAGTCTATTGAAATATGATTAAAGTCGCAATTGTTTTTGTGCACTCTGCAAATTGTTAATTATGTCTATGATTGTAAATCTGTCTTAACTGCTCAATTATCTAGTGTTTGATGAGGTGCAATTCAGGTTTTGGAAAGTAACCTAGTTTCAATCAGCAAATCAAAGATAAAGTTTTCTGAAGCCACCAGTATTAGTAATTCAAATTATTTGCCAAATGCAATCTATTAATGAATAGAAAACAGAGAAATTTTTATTTAACTACAACATACATAGTGAATTTTCTTTTCGCCTTGACACAAGATTTTGAGAATTTATATATTATGCCAATAACCTCGAGGCAACCAAATAAGCGATTTAGAAATCGCGTAGTCAACACTGAATTGGGTGAATGTCAAGGTGGCTTTTCAGAGTAGTTTCTCTGTGTTGTGTGTATCTTTTGTTTATCGCACGTAGAACAACTGCTCTACGTACAACAGAGTCGATATGATTAAATAAATCCTGCGTTAAATATGTTTACTAAACGGTATTGTATTAGGTAAAGCAGAAATAAGATCAAACTTATATTTAATTAAAGACAAAAAACAAGTAAAAGCAATCAATTACTTAACAAAAATGCGTCTCCAGCTGATCGCTTCCGCCGCGAGCAACGTCGTGGCCCCACCAAGCGGAACCATGCAGGATGACGTCAGAGCGGCGCGCGCGCATAAAAAACTTTCACTTTTCTTTCACTGCCAAGGCTCGGCCCGCGGCCGCGCACTGTCGTCACAATCATATGATGTTTATAACAATATAACTATTGTTTCAAATTATCTATTACTTAAATTGTATGGGAAATGTAG
This sequence comes from Eugnorisma glareosa, assembly GCA_947578425.1. Lineage (NCBI taxonomy): Eukaryota > Metazoa > Arthropoda > Insecta > Lepidoptera > Noctuidae > Eugnorisma > Eugnorisma glareosa. The sequence continues at coordinate 17,827,147 of OX387965.1, forward strand.
AAACGATAACGACCCGTGTGTAGTAAAATAATGTAATGTTACTGTTTCCTACGTAATTTATTGTTAAGAATTGTTATGTCGCAAAGAACGGTTATTATTAAATGTGTTGCCGAGCACAATTATTTAAAGTAGCTTTACATGTTGTTGACAATGGTTTTAGTAAGTGCTTTGTTCTTCAAGTCATCTGTCTTCTTTGCAACGAACCGTGATGAAACATTAGGACTTCGCAAAGTTTTTATTCTTAGCATTTTTCTCTTGAAAATACAAAAACAAAAGCCGAACTGCTGACCTGCTGAGTGCCAATGACGTGTTTAATTATGAAACACGTCATTGCATTTCTTAGGATGTACGATACATCCTAAGGAATCCATTTAGTGCTAATGTGCATTTGAAAATATTCAGCATATCCCATGACAAAAGGCATAAGAGCGTTAACGCTTTACGGCATTACATACAAACTTTGAACTTATTTGTTTTCGAAATGACTGAACAGATTTTAATGGAACTTCATACGCATAAGCAGGATACATACGAATATGTCTAAAAAGTTGAAAGAGAACATTTTCAATTGGAAATTTCTGTTTCTATGCAAAATCTCATTTTTTCGAAAATGTTCTCTGTCAACGGAATCATTATTTAGAATATATTTTTGATATGGAATTCCTGAAGAATTTTGCTAGGAAATCTATGCTTTGGAATTGCGAACGATATGATATTGTTAGTTTTAGCCGGCAAAGTTTGCAAACACAAATTATTTTTGAAGCCCTTTAAATAAACTCTTTGCTAACCATAGACTTTCTTCCACAGTTATGGATCTGCGTGGCGTGCCTGGCGTCCTCGCTGGCCGCTCCAGCACCAGCACAGGGTCCTCAGCTATACCTAGACATCATCGACATGGCCGCCATAAGCAGGATGTCACCGCAGCAGCTAGAATCCCTTGCTGAAGGTCTAGCAGCTGAAGAGATCATGAGGTATGGCATTTTCATGGACAATACCAACGTTGTCTTCCATAGGATATTAAAAAGGATCCTTAAAGGAAGGGGACTGGAGGCATCTACGAGTAATTAAGCAATGATATCAGATATGCAATTTCAGTACCTATTTCTATCTGTATGCAGCCGGATTGAAAATAATACTGGATTGCAACCCCTAATAGGAGAAAATGTTAATGTTAGATTAACATTTTCTCCTATGTATTTTTTTAAAGGTCATTAAATCAGATCCAGCCTGGCCCCTTGTTGCCCTCCCCAGCGACGCCCTAAACGAGTGTTCGCTTAGTATTTAAGTTTTATGCCCCTGGCTGGACTCCTTAAATTCAAGGCATGCACAGGCTTAGTCTGGTTAAGCAGTAGCTAGCCACATAGGCTGAACTACGAGATGCCATTATAAAAAATAAAAACGTTAACAGTCGTGGATGTTCGTTTTCAGTACTGATGTTAATTGTAAGAGGGTTCCAATCCTGAGACGCAGATTCGCAGATTTTTGTTGAAACTCAATTTTATATTATCGCCACCAGGACAAAGCGATCGTCAGCTCAAGAAGCGCTAACGTCAGTGGTGTCCAAAGCGTCATCAGGGCTACAAAGCAAGGTCGGGCTGCTGGGACAAGCGTCCGCCTTCATCTCCTCAGCCTCCAGCAAGAACGGTGGACATGGGGAAGAAGGCCACGGTTATAACTATGAACCGGTAAGATATGGAAAAATATACCGGTTTATGATTTTAGAAGCAGTCGAAATCTTATGTATGTTGCTTTTTGAAAATAAGATTTTAATATCGTTTTTTATTTCAGAAAAGCTCCATTAGACCCCAAATTAGTTCTTAAACTACTTGGTACCGAGTCAGAAATTAATCAGTGTTCTTTTTCGTCGATTTTTCCACCAGTAGCATCATTTTTCTTAAACACTCTTTTAATCTTTCAAGGTTTACAACTAAACTTACGAGTATACTGTCACCTAGGGCATAGCTTCCGTGACTTTTCCACAATATTTTTTCTAGTGGCCTACCATGACGTCTTAAAGCAGGAGTAATTCCAGTGTGGGCGCTAGACGACCTGTATAGCTCTGTCTCTTTCCTACACTGGAATTACTCCTGCTTTAAGACGTCATAGTAACCCCCTGTTCAATCACGGAAGATATCCCGTAAGTGACAGTATAAATTAATCTCTCTTAACTTTTTTTAACTTCCGATTTATAGACGTAGCTTACAGCCAGAACAAAAATTAACTCAAATTACTAGAAAACTTTAACCAAACATTGCTTTTCAGCATCAGCAAGAAGAGAAGTACGATTACTGGGGCTTGAAGAAGTCAATTCTCTTCACACTGTTCCAAGCCGTGAAGGCCATCACCGGTGGAGTGACGATCCTGAAAGGGCAGCTGATCAAGGGAGGCGGAGCACTGGCCGCCACGCTCGGCAAGGTCATCTCAGGGAAAGGTGACGCCGTCAGCAACCTCGGCAAGAAGATTGTCAGCTCCGCTGCTCTTAGTAACAAGAAACCACACTGTGAGTACTGTCGTTAATTTTAGTTTTTCTGCGTCGATGCTGCTGTTTTATCATGTGTCTAAATTACGATATGACGATGTCGCATGGAATGATTTTTTGAAGATTTTCATGGTTTTCCCATTTAGTTTAGCCTCATCTTTTGTTTCACGTTAGAGATCAAGCTATATATAAGGTCCCATTAAAATAGGTGGACAAATTTCAACACAGCGTTCAATACGTCTAACCAAAGATATCCAAGCAAAATAAACACTGATTAAAGTGATTTTATTTTCACATATTGGATGTGTTCAGCTAAAATAATAGGTTCTAGAGTGCCGCTGGAAATTTATTATTTTAGCTGAAAATAAAATCACTTCAATCAGAGTTTTTTTTTGGGTTAAAATTTGTCCACTAATTTTAATGGGACCTTATACTAAAGTTTGTAATTACTTTCCGAGTTATCTTACACGAAATGAAAATTCATTCATAAACACATTTATTTAAAGATTTGTCCATGCTTTTTTCTACACGGTAATTAAGCTTCCTAAGCCTGTTTTCAATAACATAAGAAAAGCGCACTTTTGGCTATTACCTACGTTTCATAGTCGCGTGGTGTTACTGAAAATGGACATGAGAGCTAGACAGCAAAACTGCAAGCGATTAATTTAAAGTGATGGTTAAATTTATTGATGGTGCTTCAAGATGCAGCAAAAATCAGAAGTGACTTGAAGAGAAGGCTTTTAGCATAAAATAATAATTGTAATTTAACACTTGTTTAATCTATTAATAAAGGTTTTTGTGCGACAATCTCCAAGCTACTCAGCGGGACTTATGAAGGGGCTCAACATAAAAGTACAAATTAATATTTAGTCATCCATAATTAGAGCTATTAATAATCTTACATAATAATGTATTCTTTGAGTGTTATATCATGTATATGTAACAGTAAATTAAACTTCCCAAATAGGTAGCAATTATCTTTATTTACATATATAATTTACGTAACAATTGTGTTAGTAGGTTATAAAGTACTTAGTTAATCAATAACATGTTACTACATTCGTAATTACCTATCTCATAATTAAGTCAAATATTGCTACAGATGCATAAATGTCTGTTCCGATAACACAAAATCTTTGCCATAAAAACGCATGTTAGTAATAAATGAATAACTTCGAAGGTGATAAATATATAATATTATATTTAAAATATAATATAAATATATATATATATTTCCGCACGCAAAATACGCGCTTAGACGTGGAGTTGCGGACACCAGCCCGCTAAACAATATATATATATAAACATTTTTATGTGGTGGTACACCTTCTATGTGGAGTGTAAGGCATGTGATCGTCTATATATCGTCAAGTTCATAGAGTATATTACATTTAAAATATAATATCCATATATATATATGGTGGCTGTGAACCACGAAAAGTGAAACTTGAGAAATTAAGAATTTAATTTCAATGCAGTACTTTAGAGGTTTATTTTATGTAGAATTGTAATCATCAACTGTTCATACACAGAGAGTTTTCAATAGCTAAACCTAATAAAAGGAAGATGTGTCAATATAATAAGTCAGTGAAACTTAGTTAAAATTGTAAAATGGCAGTATTTTTTATATTTAACGCTGCAGAATTAAGTCTGCATAAATTATACAAATCATATAAAAAGATTATATGAACAATATAGATGTAATTAGGTAATTCATAATAACTAATATGAAACCAATTTTGTAAATATAAATGTTTGCATAATAAATATTATTGTTAATAATTTGAGTAGTTTTTCCTTTGTTTATTATATATGACGATGTTTTCTATAATTTACATTAACAATTATTTTGTAAATACCCAATAATGCAAAGGTTAATTTATATTGTGAGCAATTGCTCACATTTTCATTTGAAGCTATACAATAAAATTAATTAAGTAATCAGTCTAAATTTCGATTTATTTTACTATTTGTTATTACGTAGTACACACGGCGGTTATATTGGAAACTAGTTGTTGCCCGCGGCGCGCGGCGTCGCTCGCGTTTTGTTCGGAAAGCACTCGGGGATAATGTAGCTTCCTATTCATCATCATCATCATTTCAGCCGAAAGACTGACACTGCTGGACATAGGCCTCCCCAAGTGTCGCCACACTGACCGGTCCCGTGCAACTCGCATCCAGCGGATCCCCGCAACCTTCACCAGGTCATCGGTCCACCTAGTGTGAGGCCTTCCAACGCTACGTCTTCCGGTTCGCGGTCGCCACTCCAGAACTTTTCGGCCCCATCGGCCATCCGTTCTGCGAGCAATGTGCCCTGCCCACTGCCACTTCAGTTCCTTCCTATTAGTGAAAGAATTTTCAAAATCGATTCAGTAGATCCAGAGATTACCCCCTACATACAAACAAATTTTACCTCTTTATAATATAAGTATAGATGTACAGCTTTATGTACATGAAGCTGTACATTTCCAATATAACTTGGCATCGCTTTGTATAGATTTCCTATACAATGAGAGATCCGCATAATCGGGTTTTCTATAGCTTGATTGGCCGTCGTGCGTACCTCCGTCATAAACTGAATTTAGGTACCTATTATGCACTAGTTACAATACCCATCAATAACTCTTCTAACTAAACACACAGTGACGTAATTTATTTTGACGCCATGTTATAAATCAACGGGAAAAATTAACCGTTACCCAATCTACACTGCAATTTTCAAAGTAATCCCCATAACCGCATTACTATGTTAATAACCTACATATTAAAACGTCATCTTATTTGTCAAATATTTCATCCTGTAATCCTCTACGCAATATGTGGTAACGCTCCTTAGGGAAAATGGTATGGTATCTAGGCGCTGTTATCTTGATGAGGTAATGGCTATTGGCCATGAGGTCACATACATGAGGTAATCTACCTTCATGCAATTGTTATGGAATAATAGTATTACCTACGTCATGTTATTGCCCGGGCACACGGTATCAATAATTTGCTTCACATAGATGCTAATCTATACATTAAAATTGAATTGTCTGAATGCAATATCAAAATAACAGCTTTTTACTGAATGCATATTATCAAAGTATATAAAGGGAGACCCTTAACGGAGCCGAAAGGTACTTGTTCTCCCCGTCATTGCGATATTTTTTTTGTTCTAGACCATACCTGGGAACCTTAATGTTACGGAGATATTGGGGGTCAAAGTTCCAACTTTCTCATAAGTTTTTTTTTTTAATACATGTTTTTAATGTAAGATTTTAACTTTAAACACCTCCACGACCCCCGAACTATTCAATCCATCCATCAGCACAAGGTATTCAGTCCGTTGCATTGAGTAAAACTTTTGATTTTTTACCCCCAAAAAAAGTCGTTTCCCAGCAATAATTTAAAGATACTTATTTTGATGTACATAATGCTCGGTTGGCGGCTTCGTTAAGTGTCTTGTTACTTACTATATAGTACTGATAGTTATATTTTATCTGCCTGTCTGTTTGTTCCGGCTAATCTCTGAAACGGCCGGACTAATATTGACGGGACTTTTGCTGGCAGATATCTGATGCCGGGTCATAAGCAGTAACTTAGACTTTTACTTCAGAAAAATGATTAGGGTTCCTTGCAAAACGTTAAAAATCCTTGAGATTGTTAAAAAAATCCGATTTAAATAGGGAAGTCATAATTAGTTCTATAATAATTTCGCGCAGACGAAAGTCGCGTGCAATAGCTAGTTTCTAAATAAAATCATTACATAGGTTTTATTATGCTTTCAAAGCAGGCGTCTTTTTGACACCTATCGCATTAAAAGCCGAAGCTTACCTATTTTAATACAAACACGGACTGGTGAAGCCACAACCCTTCCTTTTTGGGTTTGCCTTAATTGTTTAGAAAATACAGTAAATCCACACTACACGGTGTAAGTAACGGACATTTCGCGAAGTCGTCAACCAAGCATCTGTACATCAAACCGAGTAACTACTCGTATAAGCAAAAAATATTGCTGGGAAACGGAATTTTTTTTTGGGGTGAAAAATCACGTTTTATGATCAATGTCATGCACTCAAAACACTGAAAGCGTTAAATAGACGAGGGTCGTGGAGGTACTTAAAGTAAAGTCATAACATTGAAAACTTGTATTTAAAAAAAAACTTCTGAAAATGTTGTAACTTTGACCCCCAATATCTCCGTAACTAGAAGGTTCCCAGGTATGGTCTAGAACAAAAAAAAATATCGCAATAAGGAGAACAAGTACCTTTCGGCTTCGTTAAGGGTATTTATACACCCATTATAATACTAAACACCAAGTAGGTAAGTGTAAGGTAGGCACTTAGTAACATTGGCGCAAATAATTGATTTATTAATAGCCGTTATTCTATTATGTGATTATATTTTCCTAAAATTGTTTTATAAATTACAAAAATAAATTGACATGAAACTATATTTAAATCATATTATATTGACATAATACCGATACCTAGCAGAGCGAATATCATTGCTGGGTACACCTACCTAGCAATAATATTCGTCCAGCGTTTATTTATTATAAACCTGATTTATAATTTAAAAAAAAAACCTATGTAAAAACACGTTATTTTTTAAGTACAGTTTTATCTTGCTAGACATACATATAAAATTCTAGACACAAACAATCACAAGCATAAACATCGTACACTTACACAAAGTTCAAAAGCTAATTTTCTTGTGGAATAATTATTGCGACTTTAAAAAGACCTATTTCGTAAAAGTACGATTCCAGGAAAAGTACCTTTATTTGTGACATTAAACCACTTACCTAACAATACTTTGGAAAGTAAAGTCGCTTTTGAATCTTGCGTAAGTGTGAGGTATTTATGCTTTTTAATGTACCTAAGACGAATGCCCTTAGATTTCCTTCCGAATTCTCTATGTTGTTGAGAAAAGCAGAGTATTGGACCAGTGTCAGGAAGATATCACCGGCCGTACCGACCGCCGCCGTTGTTCCCATAGAATTTGCAATATTGTAAAATCTTCTATCTGTTTACCCACGACTAAAAGTTTTCCCCTTAATTTTCCAGCGACAGCGGTATACGGCCCTCCTCAAACCTCGCACCTGGAGTACGGGCCCCCCACCTCATACGGCGCGCCCACTGCGCCCGCGCACTTCTCCGGACCATCCTTGCCCACGGGATACGCCGCCGCCGCACACAAGTACCCGTCGCAGCTAGACGGTAAGGAGGAACACACTTAGTTGCAACGAATTGTAGTACCTTGACAGACGGGATAAGTTTTAATTTTGAATGGTCGTTGATGCTGAATAGGTCGTGAATTTAATCTTTTAAAGGTTCACAGTAAACTTGATGAGCTTTCAACACTTTTAAAGACAAAATGTTTAAAATAATTAATATTAGCTATATTCGCCGATGACTTTATAAAGCTTTATGAGATTACTCCTTCAAGAAATGAATGAATAGCACTTTATCCGAGACAGCTCTTATAAGTATTAAGAGCAAGCAATTATAAAATATGATTGACATAAAAAGGCCAATGAACTAAAAAAATGCAGTTAGATAACGAGTTTAATCTTTTGACAATCATGCTGTAATACAAAAAATATGTAACTTACTACAAAATAAACCTGTTATATTTATGAAGAAAAAAAACTAGAATGTCAACAAAAACAACAGGTTTTTTACAAGTGCCCCTTAAATTATGTAAGCTAATAGTCAAGGAGCTTGTACGCATTATATGTAGTAAAAGTTGTTACGTAATCATTCGTTATACTTATTTGGAAAAACACTGTGTATGATTGTCAGGAAATGATTTAATTAGGCGCTGTCACAATTGTGTGTGCATCTCAGTTAGATAAGAATTTGAGAAGGAAGTGTGGATATCATTGATTAGTGGAATTCAGTAGACTCTAATAAGTACTGCTTAATGCTTATGCGATCTACGTAATGAAATTCTAGATCCTCAATTATATGCTAATCGTTAAGTGACATAACTTAATAGATCTCATCATATTATTATTCATAAAGATCGTTTTTACATAAAACCAAGCAAATAAGGAAGACTCTTCCATCTAATACATAATCAAATAGCAAACTAAGCTATCCTAGCGCCTACAAAATCAGCAAACAATATTACCTAACACGATCAAGACATCATCGTTACAAATCGATAAACATAATCTCATAAATAAAAATACGCAAAGTAGAACATATCTATTATGTTTAATCTATTGCGCAATGTGGCCGGTCAGAGGTCCCGATCCACCGGAACTGTGGGGTTACATAAGATTCACATAAAACACATCATGCTTACACAACTCGACCGGTAATAATAATGAATACTATCGTGGGAGCAATATGCTGTAGTTGTAATCTTTTTTATGCAGTCTGGGATTAAATAGAGAGTAGTCTAGTGATCGCAAGCGCGACTGCTGAGCATGAGGTCCTGGGTTCGATTCTAGGTTCTGGGTTCAGAATTTCTCAGTAGCAGCCACGGTCTGGTTTTGTGCTTGGTTGATTTCAGATTTTAAACCATTAAGTGATAGCTAATGGAGCGTTACAATGGCCGTAAAGGCAAGATGGGTGACCGCCCATTACATACCATGTTTCTTCGTTTCCTCGGAAAGCACGTAAAACCGTTGGTCCCGGCTGTCATCTGTAGATCTTTGACAGTCGTTACAGATACTCAGTGGCCCAAAAAGTCTGACAACCAGTCTTACCAAGGGGTATCGTAATACCCAGTGCTAACTAGGTTGTGGAGGTCAGATAGGTAGTCGCTCCGTGTAAAATACTGGTATTCAGCTACATCCAGTTAGACTGGAAACCGACCCCACCACACTTGGGAAAAAGCTAGGCAGGTAATGTTTATGAATAGTTTACAATTACTATACGTCAAATAAAGAAGATAGGTGCCCAGTCATGAACGTTGAACCTACAAGAAATCTTAATTTAAGCGCTGACTATTATAACTAATCGTAAAACAGTTATAATAACTTTAATGGCTATTAATGATGACATATTTTCAAACACGAACGATTTGACGATAAATGTGTTTTCCTTGTGGGCAAAAGTTTAATATGTCAAGGACTCGTTAGCATACAAGTTATAACTACTTAGGCTTCAGGTACAGAAGTATACCTACCTAAGAGGAGTGAATACGTGTGATTAAGTGACTTGCTGTTTTACTAACTGACGCAATAAAGTTTAAACTACACCGTCACAGAAAAGTGACAGTTCTTATTTCAATTGTTTACATACTTTTTTTCCTGTGGCTTTTAACCACAAAGAAACAGTAACAATTTGAAATTAGAACACAATGTTGTGAAGATGACTGTGCTGCGAGTGTCATAAATCAAGGACATGTCATTTAAAATATGAATCAGTTTGTTTTTTTTTTTTTCAAAATCATCTGGTTTGATTCCTAGCTATTACGAGTAACATTGATTTTTAGAAAATCGAATGATGCAGTTTTAGTTTTCATCAAAATTGCTATTATACAACGTGTAACAGAAAGGGTATAATCATATGGAATACTGCGATAGGGACCATCAAACTGAACAACTTTCTCTATGGGACCACCATCGAAATCGTAAAAAATAATCAGCTGTTCCATAGAAAATTTCAATACCTACTCGACCCAAATGTATGGGACAGCTGATTATTTTTTTACGATTTCGATGGTGGTCCCATAGAGAAAGTTGTTCAGTTTGATGATCCGTACCACAGTATTCCATATGATTATACCCTTTCTGTTACACGTTGTATATACTCCATGGTTTCGGATTTGGCCATCCATGTCCACTTGAAAAATTCACCCTATTTAAGTATAATAATTTCTAAGAGAATCGATACGGCTAAATAAAGATGAATTGATTAAAATGTTCATGTGTTAATTACGAAAAGCAAAATAATATCGTCTCAATGGTTAAAAACTGCGATTGTTTCTAATTCTGGCTTAAAAGAAAATGTATGTAGTTATAAGCTTTTCGGAGTTCCTGGCCAATTGTATAAAAAACATACTGAAGATTCCTTTGTTAGACACTTATAAGAATAAAAAAGAAATATTAAAGCGGGTAGAGTAAGTAAGCTTATAAAAGATCGCAAGCTTTTTACGTCATTCATTATCAGGTTTCAGTTGTGGTATTCTTGGCAATACTCGAACCCTATTGACTTGAAGACTCGAAGACTGAAGTCACGATCTCCCAGTTACGAGCCTCTTACTACCTAGTTCTTATCAACTGTTATATCAACGTTTAGTGTTCCATCTAGGCCATTATTACATAAAGTCTATTTCCTAGCCTTGTTGCGTAAATCTTGACATTTATCTTCTAGATCATCCAGCATCCTACATTTCGATTTTATTGGTTTAATTCATGACCAATCTAACATTTCCATTTATGGTTTTAATTTTAATATGAACTGTCTCTTCATATGTAAATTCAGCCAAGACTTTGTTATATCTAACTACTTCACTACATAGTATAAAACAAAGTCGCTTCCCGCTGTCTGTCCCTATGTATGCTTAGATCTTTAAAACTACGCAACGGATTTTGATGCGGTTTTTTTAATAGCTAGAGTTATTTATGAAGAAGGTTTATATGTATAACATTGCACCCGTGCGAAGCCGGGACGGGTCGCTAGTATTATAAATACGAAAGTTGGTGAGGATATATGTATGTTTGTTCCTCTAGTCTCTAGTATCTAATAAATGTTTTCTCTTCCGGGAATATCAAATTAATTCTGTTGAATAAGGATATAATTTATTAAACAAGTTAAAAATGTGTACGACTGGTAATTACAATAACTTTTAAATTTAAATGATTCCCATTTCAATATTAGTTTCCGTTTTAGGTAATTTATTATGGACGTTGTCGTCTCTGTGCCAGATAAGGCTATCACTTATTCGCTTTTGAATAACATCCTTAGTATTTCCTCATACAAAATCTACATGAGGTTAAAAATAACTCTGACGGAGATTGGGACTTTCTATAACAAAATACCTAGCTGGTCATTTAGATATTTTACTTTATTTCACACTGGCCTCATCATAATAATTCATGATAGACACATGTGGCTTATATATCTGGTTAAATTAATACACGAAGCACAAGTACGTATTAATTAGATAGGTACATGGAGTATCTAAGCAATAAATTACAATTTGTCGATACCTTACATAACTGTTTATCACCCGCAGTCGGCTAAACAGCCAAGGAGGTCGCACTCATCCACTCACCCATTGTTTATTGAGGAGACTTTTACTTTTGGCAACAATTTGTACTTGAATATATTTAAATTTAAATTTTAAATATACCATAACACTTGTGCTGAATACGAAACTACTAGGTTGGTTTTGTAAAACAGTGCTAAAATTGCAGTTATTTAGGTAGGATTATGTATTATTGTTATTCGTCTTGAGCCCAAAATCTTATGGAATAAGAATAACCTATAAATTTGGGGTCTTGGGGTTTAAGATCTTCATCATTCTCTTGCCTTTATCGCAATTCATTTGGAGTTGGCGCAGCATAAAGCTTGAGCATTCTCCCGGCACTCGGCAGCAACGTTCCTTTTCTGTCTTCATATTTAATGTTTTCACTTCTTCAAACAAATTCTGCACAAGGATTCTGATTCTAATTCTTCTGTAATTTTAAAAATCTTCTTCGCTCTCTTTCTTCTAATTTTCCGTCTTCACAAAGTTCTGTCAGTAAAATCTTCATGATTTTTCATTTCTTCAACTACAGACATCTTCGCTAAAATTTTAATTGCTAGCTAAGGGTCACCATGTATTAGAATGATGTAGGCAAAAAAAAAAATTGTGTGCAGTTAGATAAGGTTAGGCGAGCTGCACACTACTTCTACCATACTTCTCTATTACTCGTTATCTCATTAGACACCTCTTTTCTGGCCATATCATCATTTACACAGTCCATCCATCGTTTCTTTGGTCTTCCTCTACTCTTATACCCTATACTATAAATTAACAATTAACGTAAAACACTGAAAATACCAAATACTGAGTCCTAATGTTTTCAACACTACTTTCTCATTTTATTATTTTAATAAATATTGCAAAAGGTTTGACAAACAGTGTTACCAAGGGGTACCATATAACCCAGTACTGTCTAGGTTGTAGAGGTATATATAGGATAGGCAATCGCTCCATGGAAAATACGGTATTCAGCTGCATCCGATAAGACTGGAAGCCAACCCCAATTAAGTTGGGAAAAGGCTAGGCCGATGATGTTGAAATATTTTAAAAGGTTCATGAAGTATTCAATTCCTTGTGTAGAACTGAATATGATAATTAAGATAATACCGAGAAGAAACGCGTTAGGAAACAGATTTCTCATGATTAAAATAATGACCTATTGGTAAATGTGAACGGTTGAGCATGACAAAGACCGAAACCGACACTATTAGCCAAATAAACTACTATGCTAAGAGCAAAATTTACGAAAATGTTCGAAGATCTAGATACTGCATGAGAGACAGATACTGGATTCTGATAACGAGTTAATAACATAGACATAATACCACAGATATCTATACACAAGACACTGTCATTAGTATTATTTATTAGTTATTTATTCATAGAGAAAGTATAACAGAATATTTCATTTGCAGACTCATGTGGCGGTTTTTTTTTATAGATATATGAGAAATAACGTTATTAAAAGTCTCTTCAGTAATTTCCAGTGCAATGGTTTGTAATTTTAGTTTCTCTTAATCTCGCACTTGATGACTAACTTTGTCGAAACAATAAAAAGTCTTATTATACTAACAACTAGTTCATAATTACTGTTTTGTTTTGATGCCTTGATTCTTCAAAGAACAGAGTTATCATTCAAAATGGGTCAAGCTTAATTATTTTGTTTATTTGTTTGTTTACATGCAATGCAATACGTGTTTATACTTACGAACTGAACATAGTTCCACAAAATGCTCAAGCAGTCTGTCTGTGGAATTACTCTATTGATGTTTTTTTTTATATATTGGTCTGTTTTGACCGAAGTTGATGAGGGGTCAGTGATTCAATTGTGACATAGCCAGGAATCTGTTTTTTGATGACTAAATTTCTTTTTTCAGAAATGATAGTGATGTCGTCAGTAGTAGATGCCGTTAGAGAGGAACCGATGCCAATGCCCTCAGCGGAGCTATTGTATCGTTATTATGACCTAGTCAGTGAACTGTGGTAAGAGTAAGTTCAAGTCTTCTTGCAGTGGTCACTGTGTTTCTCTACTGCTTCATTCCGCTTTGTTCTTGAAGACATTTTAGCAGGCGTTTTGCCGGTTTCTTTTGAAACTTGTTTTTAAGTATTATCTGTTGGTATCGTTAATTTTCGTTTTATAAATTAAAGCACTATACAGTGATCAATTATGATTCTTCTTTTGGCTATGTATTATAATAGCAATTCTTCTCTTGTTTTCTATCTTAATATCATCGTCTTCTAGCAGTCTCGCACACAATTTCTCTTTTAGCACTCTAAAGCAGAACAGATTTCCTGACATTGTCTCAAAGTGTTCTGCAATTATTGTAAAACTGTATTATAGATTGTGAAGAGCATCCTGAGTCTCGCCGACCAAGTGGTGTTTAAACAGGACTCGAAGGTGTCTACCTCATCAGTATTGGAAAGTAAGCAATGAAACTTTAATCTGCACTTGAGAGAAACGAATGATCGTGATAACTCTTTTGCAATTACCTTTTACCTACCTACTTTCATTTATCTTTGTGTATCAATGGACTCGGCAATCGAAAAAATCCTCTCAAACGACGGTATTTTAAAGCATTTTCGCAAACAAAATGTTGTCGTAACCTTGAGCATGATTTTCAACCTTAATAGTGTACTTATTACGACACGTTTGACATTCATTGGTCCGTTTCCACGTCCAAAAACCGCAGCAACGTCCTCACCTCATTTACGTAAGACTTTCCCTTTCAAACGGAAATAGACGTTTTACATGACGAAATTACTCAACACTTGACAGACAAATAACTGTGTATATGATTTTGTAATTCCCCTAATAATGTTCAGTTTGATGGCTATTGCAATATCACTTCGAAGACAATATAAGAAAGATTGCAACCATTCTCAATTTTGTATTTTCCCATACTTTGAGGAAACAATCTTCTTTCATTGTTTGGTTGTCTCAAATTATTTGGATCTCAAATTTGTTCCGGGTTACGAGAGGTTAAGATGTATCTCTATGTGTATCATCTAGTTACATCAATGTTGCACTAACAAGGAACAATAAATTGTTACATACTCTATTTTCCAAAGTTAAATTACCTACAATACCAAGCTTTATAACTTCAAAGCACCTCTTCAATTTAGAATGTACAGATGCCACAGCACATCAATCTACCCAAACCTGTCAAATTTTCCCCATTAGCCTTGAACTTAATGCTTTAGCGATAAAGTTGAAAATCTACTAAAGAAATTTGACAGTAGCTTGATGTGCAGGCGTCTGTACTTCAAGCGTGACTTCCCAACCTTTTTTGCTTGTGATAACAGTATATTTGCAACAGAAGTCTTCAAATCCATTGACCTGAATAAATCAATACTAATATTATAAACTTTGTGAGTTTGTGAGGTTGTAGGGGGTAATCTCTGGATCTACTGAACCGATTTTGAAAATTCTTTCACTAAAAGGAAGCTACATTATCCCCGAGTATCGTAGGCTATTTAAACGTGCCCGTGGGATAATTTCCGACCAAAACGCGACCGAAGCCGCGGGCAACAGCTAGTTCATAATAAATGACAACAAAAGACCTATTTAGAAACTATCTCTTCAAAGATCAGGGAAGTGCAAGATATAATATTCCGTAACATTTAAGGAAGGCATACAATACCTGTAACAGTTGCTGAGATTAAAGGCGCGGCTCTGGGTGCCTTTCAGTGAAAGTGTATTATGTCACGGATCCAGCCGGACCGGTTGCAAATGTAACTTTTGGTACGATCTTTTATGACACATGAGCACCACGTGAATTCTCTCGAGTTATCGGATCCTTTACATTACACTACGTTTAAGCAATAGTTGTTGCAACTTCGGAAAATGATACATTATACTGCCTGCAATATTATGGTGCAACATAATAATTTCACAGTGAGACATGATCGTTGCACAATGTTACTCATTGTGCACTTGTGCAGTGTGAATATTATGTCTATTAATAATCTGGGAATTAAATATCATAATGGTCCCAGAAGTTAAAATCTTAATTGAAATCAAGTTAACATGATTAATTAAGCTTTTGTTGTAACGTTTTCTAAGCACTGCTGAGAATTTGATAAGGTGTTTTACGAAATTAATAAACATTGTTTGTTGACCTAATAACTAGTGTAAAACTATGCCTACGGCCGAGTTATCAAGGCTGATGTCACCATAAGTTAATCCAATTAATATTTATTATTGCGTAACGGTATTTTATGATTAAATATTATTTCATTACCTACATCATTATTTGTACCTACGGAATTGTACAGATTTTATTTTCAAAAAAAAAATTTAAAAAAAATAATTTAAAAAATAATTTAAAAAATAGGTACCTAAATATTATTTAATTTCGCTTTTCTACTAATAAAATTTTATTTCCGACATTTTTAAATGTATACTAACTCTAATAGATAGTGCTTATTAATTACCGTAAAATTAAATTAAATAATCAATCATCAACTCATTTAGCCGAAATAAATTAAGTGTCAGGCTGACTTCTATCATTTATGTTAAACGTTTTCTGTATCTTCAAAGAATGCAACATTAAACGTTTACCGTTCTTACGTTATATGACAAATTATACAGAAAACGTGGAAAATTAATACCTCAGTCTAATGTTTTCGTTGCTGTATTGAAATAGCTTACCTAATATCAGTTTTAATGAAACTTATCGCATGAGCAGATTAGTGGTACAAATTCATATGTATAGAGCATTTAACTTGTAACACTTATAAGTGTGCAATGATTAGGTACCTTTGCATAGTTACGGTACGCGTCCTTTTCTTTTATTATTTGTTAATTTCTATAAAGATGGATGAACCTGATGTCTTTGAAACAAACTACCTTTTTTAGACTATAGCAATTCGTATGTATTACTTCAATTATCTCCCTACATTCAAACCACGACCTCGCTATTGACATTATATTACGCAGACAACAAACACATGCACAGCTATAAATGAGTAAAGTCAGCGACCTGCCGTGGTCACGGGCGTAGGTGCATGAATCGAGACCGATCGAGAACTAGACCTGCCGCATTCTGTGCAACTTTCAACCCATGTAGGGCTTGACATTTTACAATAATCGAGTATTGACGCAAATCACTCATCACTTTCACGCATCGCGTATGAAAGTAGCTGCAGTATGAGTGGGGAGCATCACGCGCTGTTTGGATGTGATCATGTGTGACATTATTGAGTACTAATTTGGAATTGGCGATTTGATGAAAAGTGTTAGTTAGAGAATAACACTTTTCATCAAATCGCCAATTTCAAAATCACCTTTTGAAAATATGTAGTGAATGGCACTTCAAGCTGAATCGTATTGTTTATCTTCCAAATCAAACATAATTTATATTAATAATTTTCTATTAATTTTTGGTTATCAAACCACATAGTTTCAGTTATTATTTCTTAATATTAATTTAATACCAGAAAAACAGTCAAGTAATAACTATTTTGTACCAGATTGTCATGTTTATTGACTAATGTTGTTATGATGACTATAATGGTAATATTATAAATTGATAATTTATTTATTTATTTATTGAAATCTCCCTTCGGTGCGGTCTTCCAATTAACAAAAAAAAACATCAAAAGGTGAATATAATCTTAAAAGGTTAGCTCGTATATTATCTTGATTCTTGAGTGAACTAAATGTTTCCGGTCATTCATTTTGTTTAAAAATATTTATTCAGGCAATCTTTCTGGCTATTTATAATATTTTAATTACCCATTTCAGTGAGAGTTAATTTGCAATTATGCATATATTATTATTAATTATATTTTTGAAGTAAACACGAGCCATAAATTATGACGTAGTGAGTATGATGTAATTAAATCATATCCCATTATATCATTCTTATGTTACCTAGTTGTTATTTAATTATTATCGTAGGTTAAAAACCTCCACAGGAAAACAATAGCCTTTAAACAACAATATAACATTATCTAATTAACACAAAAACAAATTTTCCTATTTGTTAACTAATATGGGTTTTTACCTAAAGAATAAAGATCATGGTATATTATTTTGTAAACGCTTGCTAAAAAAGATTGTTACAACCCGTTGGCTTCCTAATGATAATGGAAGGATAATACGATTGATAATAATGGTTTGATAATACGATTACAGATGAAGAATTGAGCCATTGCACTTTACAGCACAAGCGTTTAAAAAATATTGCAATTTGACATATGTATAACACACACATTACAGTTGTCCTATAGAAATCTCCTTCAAAAACCTTTCATGGATGACTCGTTAATGTCAAAGAATTTCCGAATGCGTTACTATTGTATTCTTGCCTCGATATTGCATAACTCTTACTTACCCAAGTGCAATTGGTGTTGCAATGTCAGATAAAAATGTCGTTATTTGTCCAACTTTATTAGGATTGTTAGTGAACTCATCCGATGTAAGATGTTGCGTAATTTACGTGCTATATAAATTTTGAGTTACGAATTTAAATTGGTCATCATTATTTGGTGCATATTTTATTATTTGGTGCACCTTATAAGAAAATAAATTGAGCGTTATTACTCATTTTTATTGCAAAACAGCGCGTTGAACGGCTTTTCTTTGTTTTCATGAAAAAAACTGTTACAAAAACAGTCATATCAGCCTGTAATAGGCAGCTATTGTCAAACATCCACACCTACAATCTATGCAAATAAATTATACTTTCCCTTACAAAATACGAGTCAAAAGTCTCCTCTCAAACAAAGTATAATATCGTCCATGTCCAACACAAACCTTGCTCTTACAAAATCTCTATAATCAATCTAATCTATATGTTATAATTGTCTTTTCTTTTCTATTTTTACATTGTGCTCACTTATATAGAAGCAAACATATTGTACCCAGCGCTATGTAATATGTTACTTGATTTGAAAAGAGTGTCCATGGAATTTCTTGCCCAATCTTCTCCATGAGATCTACGATTTTCGAATGGGCAACTACAGTCCATTCACACTTACTATGCCTGTGGCTGGACTGTAGGTAGCTTATTTTTGACTATGCAAAAGTGCCTGTCACGGGACTATTTGAAATAAATGCTTTGAATTTGAATGTCCATATTTCCTTTCGATAAATTTTGTTAATTTTCAAATTGAGAGCACATGGTCATTACGTTCCAATTCAACAAATTATCAGGACATTTAGTTAACCAGTTACTTAACTTTAGATGTCCATTCACAAGCAAGTCATTTCTTACGATTACGCCATCCTTAGGAAGAGATACGACTGTCATGTCTTGACTTAAGAATTAAATCTTTCCTGAAGCTTACTTACAATGTTATAAATACAGTACACTTGCGTAATTGCACTCATGGAGTAGGAAACTTACTTTGATGCAAGATCTTTTGAACTAAAACTAGCGAACATTATGCAAATTGCTATATTATAGAAAATTTTCTCTTGTAACTATATTTTATGTTGTAATTAGGTTTTTAAAATTTGACCTACCTAACCTGCATCTGAAAGCTTTTTCAAGGTTCCTCATACTATTATAACATTGGCTGTTTGCAAAAACACGTGACAGTGTATCATATTATTATGGGCTTAGTAGGCGTTTCGGCCGCTGAGTTTCGTCCGATCCTTGCAAAAACATGTGACAGTGTTTCATTACATTACAATTTGTCTGTTATAAGACGGATGAGAACTAATGGTTAAACTCAAAATGATTAACAGAGGTTAACGCACAAAGAGGATGTTTTGACAATTCGGAAATAAACATCATACCTACCTCCATCTGACCTTCACGCGCAAGTCATCACGTGTGCCAATGTTAAATAGATCTTTCTTCTATTATCTATCTATTTATATAAAAATCAATGTCTGTTCGCCTTTTCATACCCCCGTAAAGTCCTAAACTGCTGAACTGATTATGAAATTTTGCACAGTTGTTCTACTTAAGCCAGGAAACGTTTCTGAAGGTAGGGTAGGTAGGTAGTTAGTAGGTAGGTGGGTCGAGTAGTAAAAATACACGGAGGTCGTAGGTAGGAAAAAGCTAGTTATTTATTAAATATAGTGTCTATCAATCAGTTCCACATTGTTTCATTTTCAAGTGGATGTCATGTCTCATATTCATCTAATTTTAGGAGTTACTTTTACCCATTTTTCCAATACGTAGTAGGTAGGTGAGTAAGGTACCTACCAACATATGAAGCGCCTAAATAGCTTCCATATACAGGGCGTAACAGGGCCCTTCACGAAGCCGTCAACCAAGCATTATGTACATCAAACTAGGTAACTTTACGTAAAAATTATTGCTGGGAAACGACTTTTTTTTGAGGTGAAAAATCAAGTTTTTAGGATGGAACTCAATGTAACGCACTTAAAACATTGTGCTGATGGATGGATTAAATAGTACGGGGGTCGTGGAGGTAAGGTTAAAATCTTGCATAAAAAGACGTATTTAACATAAAACAAAAACTTGTGAAAATTTTGGAACTTTGACCCCCAATATCTCCGTAACTAAAAGGTTCCCAGGTATGGTCTGCAACACAAAAATGGTCGCGATGACGGGGAGAACAAGTGCCTTTCGGCTTCGTTAAGGGTCTTGTTACACCCTTTAGGTACCTCTTGGTAAAGTTCAAACGTTGCGAGAAACACCTTACTGTTGGTCTATTTCCGAGTTCCCGAGGTAGTTTAATACCTACCTAAAATTGTAGATATCATCCAAATGAAGACAGACAAAAAAACTTTCTGCGAAAACATTAAATTTAAAAACAGTAAATTAATTCATGACAAGAATTTGTGTGGTATACTACAACTAAAAAGTGTAAAATAAAAAAACGTTCTGCGAAAACAAAACCGACATCCAAAAAAAATACTAAAAAACGTCTAAAATAACTTGACTTTCGGAAGTCGGTGGCAAAAAAGATACAAACAAAGACACCGACTTCTCGTTTTATAACGGAGTTTCTATGGCCACCGTCCAGCTCCATCATCATACACTGGATACCATTTAGGACCAAAGTAATCGTCAAGACGAATCAAACGAGCCCAAACTCGATGGGATTGTGTCATTTTATTACGGACTACCTGTGACCACCTTCCAGCTCCATCACCAGACCCTGGGTACTATCTAGAGACAGAGTACTCGACAAGATGAATTATACGAACCCAAACTCGACGGGGTTATGTCGTTTTAGAACGGAGTTCCTATGGCCACCTTCCAGGTCCATCATCAGATCAGCTCCATGTCATCATAATATTGCATTGTCTCGCGATATACATATGCGTGCAAAATATCAGCTCAATCAGTAATCGGGAATTGCGTCAAATTTAACTAGCAAGTATCACGCGACGTCGCGTGATGTACATCAAAGCGCCTGCACGCGACGTCGCGTGATGTGACAATTAACGTGAGGTAAACAACCAAATTCCTAAACCGATTTTGATTAAATTTCTATGGGACCGACTGGTCCCATAGAAATTTAATCAAAATCGGTATCGGAATCGGTATCGGTATCGTAATCGGGAAGCATATCCTTTCAGATGAAAAAAGAATTTTTCAGATCGGTTTACAAATGATGGAGTTATGAGGTAAGCAACCTAAAACAAAAAAGAAAAACATCATCCGAATTGAGAACCTCCTCCTTTTTGAAGAAAGTCGGTTAAAAAGAGATTCGCGTCCAATTGAGATGTCCATAAGCCAGTCGACGAAACGGCACTTAATTTTAAAAACCGACGCACTGTACCGTTACACATTGTCCTAGTAAATAACGAAGATACAAAAATAAGTTGGACTTAGTGGCTTAGGTAGCATTTGTTGGCAAAACTATGTAAACAAATTCTTTGACTATCTTTCTTCGTATCGCTTAGACAATGAAACTTAGAAACGAAGACTATGTTCTATGCAAAGACAATCAAATATTTACGAGGTTATACGGGACAAGATGAAGAAAATCATAATCCAATACTTGTTATTCTAATTACTTAGTAACAAATCGTTCTGTCTAGTGTCATCGCTCGGCGCCCCTACAATTTTTTTGTATGAAAATATTCCCAATTAGCTGTTGCCCGCGGCTTCGCTCGCGTTTTTGTCGGAAACTATCCCACGGGCACGTTATAAATATAGCCAATGACACTCGGGGATAATGTAGCTTCCTATTAGTAAATTAATTTTCAAAATCGGTTCCGTAGATCCAGAGATTACCTACATACAAACTTACAAACAAATTTGACCTCTTTATAATATTAGTATAGAAATCCGCTCCAAAAGCTTTATGCTCTATTCTTGAATTTTGGCGAAAACGGTCGATCTTTCTACACAATCGAGCAAGTATACAAGTATTAACACGCTGATCTTTTGAAGCACTGGATCTGTCAGGGGTGGTCAGCAGCATACATATTTTCTCAATTAAAATAGTGGCGTTAATTTCTGGTTTTCCATTTGCAATACATAGTTACGTAAAATTTATTGCTAATTAAATTGTGCGCACCATCCAATTCTTCGTAGGGCACAACAGAGAAAGCCCCTTATAATGTACTTCTCCTAAGAATTTTAGGTACAATATAATTATAGTGAAAGTAAATTTTATTTCTGTGCTTTCATTTTCACTTGCAGCATTGGATATAAAGATTCTCTCTCTCTATCTGATTTAGATGAGCAAATAAATGGAATGAACTTATAAAATTCGGCAAAAGTGACTACTCAATGCTAACGACGATCCCAGTAAAGCAGAATTTCCCGTAATGCTTAAACTCTCTATGAACAAGACATTACCATCTTTCATTAAGTCAAGTCCAATTTATTGATCTTAATAAAGTCAGTATTTTAAAGTAACACGCAGTGGTTATATCATAAATTAACCCCATTTGCATAATATTACAATCAATTAAACGTTTTAGGATAATGATTTAATTAATTACCAGATCGACATCAGATGATTAAATTATCGTAATCAATTATCTCATGTTGTTATTTTCCCTAATGATAGTAATCATTGCTGCTGAAGAGGAAAATACAGGTGGTGCAAAATTGGTATGAATACGTAATTGATACAGAAACTGCCATGGTTCGGTTACTAATAGCGTCATCGGCGAATAAAACAAAACAAATCCTGAAATCCTTGTCAGTGGAAAAACTATAGAAGAATTTTCTAGCATCAATATCGATTTAGGTACCTTCCATTTCAGCATCAATGAAATCCAGACCAACAAGTATCTAATTAAATTGCGTTAATTATAGGATACCACGAACGGCCACAGCCTCATCGAGATGTACCACAGTTTTACAACCGTTTAGGTACAAGATGGCTTATAGGTTCTGTATACCTACCTACACTTGACGATACAAAGTCAATTTGTAGTTTAGTTTGGAAAAATTCTGCGAGTAGTCATGTAGCGTAGGACCATTAGTATGGCCGTAAAAGTAGCTTATAAGTAGATAAATAGGCACATTTTAGAAATAGACACTGTTTAGATATTACTTTTAATAATTACTGAATATAGTCTATAGAAGCTTCAGCAGTTGCTTTTTATGAGTTAGCAACGCTATGAAATACAAGATGTGGGGTTGGTATCTAACTCATAAAAGTGATGCATCATTTTCAATACTAAATCAGATATAAATAATTCAGCGAAATCTGTTGGCAATGCTGAAGCTTCGTAAGGGTTAGAATTTGTAATCATTTCATATTTAAGTATAATTTATTTATTTACTTTGAATAGCACATCATATACTAATATCATTATGACACTGCCATCAACACTAACAACATATCACCTAAGACCAACACATTTTTGAGACAGGCCGGAATAAACTGAACGGCGTCCACGCCGGCCTCGTCATACTGACACCGCTGGGCGAAGTAGCGCCGAGCGAGACCCTGGACACCGCGCACTCCGAGTACACCGGACACACGCCCCTCGACCCACCCCCTTCCATCCTCCACACTGTCTACAGCGCCATCAAAAACGCATTGTCTTCCACGGTCCCCTCTCTTACTGAACCTTCTCACGATGCTCCTTCGTACGCCGCTCCTTCATACGCTGCTCCTTCGTACGCCGCTCCTTCGTACGCCGCCCCGTCGTACCCGGCCCCCGCCTACCCCCCGACCTCCTACGCCGAAGAGCCGAGCGCTCCCGCAGCTCCAGTCTCCTACCAACCTCCCCCTCTACCGCAACCCTTCCCTACATTCAAGCCCGCGACGTGGGGAGCAGTCAACTCATATGGCCAGCCTGCCGCGGCAGATTATTATTCTGATTACGAGCCTAGAGTGCCCGCTGCCCAGAGCTACAACTACGCGACACCCAAACGCTCAGTCGCCCCCACAATTAAATCAACAGGCTTAACGCCAGAAAAGATACAGAAAATCAACAATAACTTAAAAAAAGTCACAGCACAGCTCAACAAGCAACAAAGATCCTCTGAATCTTTCAAGTTAGCTGATCTAGATGCCTACCGGGAAATGTTAGTCAAAGGCGAAATTCCCTTCCTGCCTACCCCTGTAGTGTCTGATAATGAGCTGGGCGTGCTCCCCGCGGAACTCCTCGATACCCTGCCTTCCTCCACAAGCACCACAACCACATCAACCACAACTACGACCACAGAAAAGCCACAGACTACAACAGAACAGAATAGAAGACAAGACGTGAAATACTATCTTCGAGGCAACAAGATTGTTCAAGTGCGATAACTCTGACTGTTGACTGACTGAAGGTATGTGACGATGACTGACTCCTCCACTCTATAGACTGCGACTATCTCCTCTTGACCATGAGTGGCTAGTCTTCTGTACTATAACAACACTTACTACAGGACTAACTTTCTCGTTACATCATTTCATATGCATGTAGTAATATTTGTTAGTACAATCACTTACATAATTATGTCAATATCTGTCAAAAAAAATTTTTTTCTTTGATTCAGAAAGATTTTCATGGCATGAATATGCTAGCATTATATAAAGTATGAATTTACGATATAGTGGACAAGTGTTCAAGAAAGTCGCCGGACGACCGATTCAAGCTCGAAGGAGCCTAATAAATCATCTTAATGCCTTCTTTGCGTTTTGACAGATATTGACAAAGTAATCTACGTAGAAAGTATATTTAACACAACCTCTTTTCTTGTGTACTATGTATAACAGACAGTGTAGTTGTAATTACAAATGCAAGTAGAATGAAAAGTTCATCTAGATGTCAGCAAGTGTAATCATTATTTCTATTTCTGCTTTCCAGATTTCCCTGTCCAGCATACACTGCTCAATGCTGAGGAGCTGCAGCACTACTACCATTAATAATTATTATTCATAGTAATTGTATGGTGGTAACAACTTTAGTTCTTATCCTGATTTTCTTTTAATAACTCATATTTAATAAGCCAAAAAGATTATTGAAGAAGTTGCAATTGGTCTTGAAGCCTTATTTCATAACTTGGTTTTGAAATCCAGGTTTTTTTTAATAAAACCTGTAAGCTTGGTACATTATTTTATGTAATAGGTAATTCAGTGAAAGGATTATTCAGTGATGAAATGTTAGTGACAATAAGAATATTATACCGAGGAATACCAAAAATATGTATAAACAAACTTAAAAGACACCGAGTGAAATATCCCAATTCGAAACACAATATTACTAAAACTTTTAAATTTTAATTTCAGAGTGTGAAAGTAAATTAATATGCTAAGTAAATAAATAGAACGCACTATGCAGCTGGTCTGGTTACGCAAATTGAGTGACACAGCTGGGCTGTGTTCCATTTTTGGATTTGTCTGTACCGGTCATGTTCACTGTGAGGCTAGGCTGGCGGCTCAGTGCGGCGCACTATCTACTAGGTCTTAGAGAGTTGAAACAGGAGACAGCTTAAATAACTTTATGATAGACTTTAAGATGTTCGTGCGAAATCGAGATTAGCTAATGTCGATCGAAAGTCGACATTTCATTAATAACGATAATATCATTATCGACAGCTCGATATTGTATTGTATAAATAATTGTACGAACCTGCACTTAATTTGTGGATATTTTGCGAAGTTATTCATACGTCCTGTGCGTGTGTTTCTACTTCAAAATTCCATATTTGAAGAAGCCATAAAGTGAATTCGTTGCCTCCTGGTTGATGAGCTGTAAGATATTAATAATTGTAAATTAATGCAGCATTACACTAGGCAATTTGAAAGTACACATTCGTGTACTAGTACCACTTTTGTACCTAATTTATTAAGCCACTTATTTGAAATATTGGTGTTACCTAGGACGTAGAAGATTGAAATTCAATTTTGTAAATAATGCTCAAATAAGTAATATTTAGATACTATTTATATTTTATGTAATATAATAAATGTAATTTACTATTTTTGTAAATAAATGATGAAGGGTGTGTGATATTATAATTGGTGTTTTAACTATTTTGTGACCCTACTTACAATTAATGTTACAATTATGAAATAGTTGTGAATCGTAAACTTTTGTTTTTCGATGACGAGTTGGAACAGTGACTAGTCGGGCATAAGCCAACCATTCGTCCCTCTTATAAAATAAGTCCCTACTGACAAAGAAATAAGTACTACGTTTGCTCAAATTTGCAAAGACAAGATTCGAAAAGATACAATATTTCCAGTGCAAGAGCCAATAGGAAGGAAAATGTATTCTACTATAAGAGAGCCTCTTAAAACGAACAAAGATCTGTTTCCAAAAAAAGCGAGCACCATGGTCAATTGATGTCAACTCTTCGTGATGAAAATAAAAAATAGACCGATTGACGGCACGGTTGGCGCAGTAGCTGAGCGATTGGGTGCTGCGCTGTGTGTCGCGGGTTCGATCCCCGCACGGATCAAATAGGTATTTGTAGGACCTACGGGTTATTGTTCCGAGTCTGGCTGTTTGTGTATGTGAGTTTAAATCTTTGTAAACGCATCCACAATACCGGATAAACTTCTAGTGAGGGACAAAAACCCCTTAAAAAAAACTGTCAGTTAAATGGGCTGACTAGACACAGGAACTCGTATGTGTAAGTCAGCGCCTATTACCTACATATCTGCCTAGCCTTTTCAAAACTGTAGGGCTTTCAGTCTAACCAGATGCAGCTGAATACCAGTATTTTACATGGAGCGGCTGCCTATCTGACCTCCACAATCCAGGTAGTAGTTACCTACTGGGTAATAAGATACCCCTTGGTAAGACTGGTTGCTGGACTTTCGAACCACTGACTACCTGTAACGACTGTCAAAGATCTACAAGTGACAGCCGGGACCAACAGTTTAACATGCTTTCCGAGGTACGGGGAAAACTCGGTATGTAACGGGACACCCATCCACAGACCAACCTAGGCAAGCGCAGCTTAACCTGAAGATTGATTCGAGCGTCTGTTATTATTTAGCCACAAGCGCCTATTACCTAGACTCTACTCTAACATAGCAGCTATCTATCAATCGCGATCTTTACGCTCATGTTCTGATTCTTTCTAATATTATTTATTAATAACTAGGTAGCTATCAATACCTTCCAGGAACTACAACTAATCGCTCGCGTGCTGACACCGCGATCGCTGCTCAGATAGAACCTAGTCATCCGGTTTAATGGAGGAAATTAACCATGATCACGAATTAATTCAGCGGCGCCGCGGCATACTTACTTACTTCCTTTTTGTAGCAGATTGAATTCATGATAAACTCTTTGAGACGTGACTTCGGTAGGTACCTAATGACATTAAATGTCTCTTTACTGTTGGCTCGAAAGCTACCTTATACATCGACAGCAATGAGACAAACAGGAAATCAAAAGCTCGCATATAGGTCTCAGTATCGTGAAAATAACTACGGTGTTCCCCAAGGGACCATTCTAGGGCCGCCTTTATTCTACCTATATGTTAACGACTTGCCTAGTGTAACTTCCTACAACGGCATACTATACGCTGACGATACAACCCTCAGTATTATAAACGAAAATGACGACATTATTGAGTACCAAAATTAAATCAACATGACATTAAATAAAATTATTACATGACTGGAACACAATAATCTTCATAATAATATTAGCAAAACAAAAATGATACAATTTCAGACATTTATCAGTACGCGTCCACGGCTTAAAATACAATTTATGGAAAAGACAATAGAAGAGGTGGATTATGCAAAATTCTTGGGGATAATAATTGACAAAAACTGTAACTGGAAATCTCATATGGATGACCTATTTACGAAGATAGATAGATTCGTATTCGTTTTATATAGACTAACACGTGTGGCTAATGTTAATGCGGCACTAAGTGCATACTATGGCTATGTCTCATAATTTTTGCGCGATGGTATTATAATATGGAGTAATTCGGTTGAAGTTAAAATAGTGTATAGACAGTGTCTACCGAATTTAATGATTCTGAAGCATCGCTCGTTCATTGTAAAAGTTAACGATTTGACAACCAATAGGCAAGAACTACAAATGTAGTACATTTTTAATGTAGTGACAAAGTTTCTTATAAATCAAATGTAGCAAAACAACAGTAACACACTTTTGCTTGACATCGGCTTGAAGGCGCTAGCTACAGACTGACTATAAACGCCTACTCACAAAGTACGTATAGCAATACCAATGGTTATTGACATTAAGTTAGTGAGAATTTTCTTCTTAGTGTGCTGTTTTGTTGTGGCAATCTTAACTGAATCGGCCCAAAATGTGACCAGTTTAGCATTTTTCAGTAGCGCTTAAAATGGCCGCTTTTGCAGAATCGTAATAGGTGATAATATGAATCACGTTACTATTCGTAAAATGGTCAATTGACAATTCGTAGGTAGGTAATGTGTGTACGTACATCTAATCGCGATTCGATCCAACCGAAACAATAGTAGTATCACCTGGAAAACCTGGATTTCACCCAAACAAAGTTGCTACTCTTGGTCTCAAAATGTTGCCAGATACCATTAAAATGACGTTAAAAATATTATAAATTGAAGAAGTAACGAAGTTGAACACTTCTCACTCTGAGCTACATATTTTGCTGTCCTGGAAAGCATTTAATAAAATGTAGTATCCTTTCACTGCGTTGAAACAATCACTAAATCATACAAGAAAATAATGATCAAGCCTCCTTTAGTTAGGTCTCTCGCTCTTTTCCGTCCACATTCTACACCTTCACAATATACTAATGACGGAAGACGAGCACCATGAAACGAAATTAAACACCATAAGTTACATAAGACTGAGCTCTTCCCTTCCTTGTGCGTCGAGCTTCATTACGCTCACTTTCAGAATGATTGAGGTGCTGGAGCAGCAATTAAAGTACCCAGGTTGGTGACCTTAAGGTCGATTGATAGTTTGCGGAAAAAAGAGAAAACAAAGGCAGAACTAAATTGTGAGTTTAATCTGAGAAGTAGAACTGCACCTCGTAAAAATATGTGTAGTCCTACTTAATATTTTATATACGAAAGTTTGTGAGGATGGATGGAGCGTACGCTTTAGCGTGCGGTTAGTGCCTAACCTAGTGTCAGAGTTTGTATGCCGCCCATGGGCCTCTGACTTGGCTTTACATGCCGTCCAGAAATATCTCTAAGGCATGCTGGTTTCCTCACGATGTTCTGTTGATTTTATGATTCTGCATCATGAATAAAAGAATCTATTTTTCTATTGTGATAGTAATTTACTCATAGAAATTATGATATTTGAATTTCATTACCTTTTCAACAGAATGCGCAAATAGGCAGCAATAGATTCTACCTAAGTAATAGTGTCAAATTGCTAGTTATTAAGGAAATGTCGGCAGCCATACCTTAGAGCAATAAATCATTTAAAGTTATGCGACAAATAACCACAAATGACTGCTCTTGCAAACTTTAATCAACGCCTTTTTGACATAAACATGGTTCGCCAGCCGTAGACAGGTTGCCACTCCGAACACTGCCACGAATCATTACCATCAAATAACTTTTCCAGCTGCGCGGAAGTTGTAAAAGTCGTCTGGCGAAAGGAAGCATTTAATACACTCGTGGTTTATATCATTTCCTTGTACAACTAGTGCCAATATGTGGGTTTACGATTCTTCACACACTTTTGATAAGAAGAAAGAATCAAAATTTGATATTTTTGGAAGAAATGGGATTCTGTAACGCGGTCAGCGTATTTAAAATCAATTAATAAAAAATAATTTAGCTTTTTAGTTGTGGTATCTCACTCAAATCTTAGGTCAGTATCAATTTTACATTGTAACTAGAAGTTATTACCACCTAATCCACATAAAAGAAGAAGAAAACATGCATATTAAGTATAGGTACGTAAACTATAGAAAGATAACTATTAAAGTACCGGAGCTAAGTTTTATTTATATTGGGATCACCGCGCGAACTTCTTCTACCAAATGAAAAAAAAAGATGTAGGTGGATAACACCGCCACTAAATGTACACGGGCCAAAAGAGAAAAGTAACCAGGCACGCACACGACAAAACTATATTGTTACTGTACGCACTGTTCACAATGACAGTCGCATTCGTGGAGTGATTACATGATTTCGCGACTTATGTATGATGATGCTCTCGTGGCGCAACAGGTAAATATTCAACCTACAGACCCTACAGTGACGAATGATTTAAGTTCGAGCCACGATTTTGTAATTTAGAGTTAATATACTAATAGAATAAAGCGATATTCTGACCGGTTTGAGAATCTACCACAAGTTTCTCGACTACTTACAATTATTTGCCAGTTTAGTAGCTAACTTCCCGCTTTAAAAATTATATTCCTGGCATAATTGTGAACTTATGTAGGAGTCAGTTTGCATTAGCAACTATACTCCTTCTTTTGCACTGTACAATTTTTGTGATTGTGATAAATTTACTAACTTAGCATAAGCATCATTTAACAATGTTCTAAAAAGTCAGATAATAATCTGAGCTTTTAAGAAATCTGTTAGAGTTTAGATTTCTGTTAGTGAAATCGCAAGGCGCCTAATGATATCGGTGAGTAAAATTCTTATTAAAAATAATGTATTCATTTATCATGTCACCGTGACCCAGGAATTTCAACAAGGTTGGCTGTTGTGTCTCATTTATCGAATTATGGATATGAATAGTTGAAAATAATAGGAAATGACACCAGATTATTTTTTATTAACTGCATAGCCACTCACTATCTCGTTTTTTTACACAGTAATAGATGATGGTTTTTATCTGTATTTTGAATGAAATATTCAAAAATATAATGAATATGTTTGTAAATAATTAGGAGATAATAATAAAATAACAATTTTGAAATGTCTTTTTCCCTAAAAAATGTAAATTTAACTATGGAAATTAAACAAAGGATATTCTAATGTTTATTAATATTATCTAATACTTTTATGGAAGAAAATAAAAACAAAATTTTATATGTGCAATTTTTTATTTTTACATTAATATTTAAAAATGAAATTCATATGTGTGTTTATCTGACTATACGAATTACTTGATACTATTATCTCTTCAAAACTTTCACAGCATATTTAACTATATTAAAATAAGTCGGCGGTGCTGGAGTGCGAGTGATGTTATCGTTACTGGATCAGATTATATTTTTAAATCTATGTAACATGTTTACTCACGCTGCTCATTGTTTATTCTATAATTGTAAAAAGATTAAATCGTATGTTCTGACTATTACATTGTTGCATTTGTAATAAAACATTATTTTTTAAATAAAGATATTTATTAAAAATGGCTTTATGTAGTTCAGCTCTTTTAAATAAATAAAACCATTTATTAACAAAAAATATTCTTATTGCTTTAAATTAAAATTTTAAATCGCGAAATGAATCACCAGTTCAGAGATTTGCACTCACACGGTGGTGTTCAGAACTATATGGCTTATGCGTTGGGCTACGATCGCTTTAGTTTTAATGCGAAATTATGTATTAGTATCATTTAGAAGACGTTAGCGCACTCACTCAACGAATGCAATGTGTACGTGGCTGTCATTGTGAGCAGTACAACGTACGTAATGAATCGTTTTAACGTTGTAGTGTGCGTGCTGGTTACTTATCTCTTTTGGCCCGTGTACATAACCTCCTCTTTTTTTAGAAGTCTGTTAAAAAACGTCCCTCCACTCTCACTCTATACGAGGGTGGTTTTAAGTAGAGGAATAGATCTGTCTCGTCATTACTCGTGTGTGACTGGAATTCGTGGCTAAATAAGAAAGCCGCACGTGTGGATCTCCAAGGTTAAACAGTGTTTTCCCAGGTCTGTCCGTGGCTGAATGACCATCATAAGTAATCATAACATACCGAGTTTCCTTCGTGCTCGGGAAGCACTTTAAGCCTTGGTCCCGGCTGTCATTTGTAGATCTCTGATAGTCGTCAGTGGCCCGAAAGTCTGACAACCATGTCTTCAGTCTTACCAAGGTAAAACGTATTACCCAGTTACTCGATCCTGGACGTCAGAAGCAGTCGCTCCATGTAAAATACAGCTGAATCCGGTTAGACTGGAAGACTACTCCAACATAATTGGGAAAAGGTTTGGCAGATGATGATGATGCCAGCACGTGACATAGTAATGTAGAAACGATATTCAAAACAAGGGTACCGTCAAACGAAATTAAAAGGATGTGAAGAGCAACCTAATGAATTAAAGTTTGTACGTGTAAAGTACCCAGGTATTGAGTTAGATCTTAGTGAGATTAGATTATAACTATAAAAAAATACGGCCAAGTGCGAGTCGGACACGCGCGTGAAGGGTTCCGTACCATCGTAGTAGGGGGTGCCCCCATAAATTTTTAATTTGTTTTTATTTTTTGTTGTTGTAGCGGCAACAGAATGACACATTGTGAGAAAATTTCAACTGTTTACCAATTACGGATCATGAGATACAGCCCGCTGATAGACAGACGGACGGACGGACGGACAGACAGCGGAGGCTTAGTAATATAGTCCCGTTGATTACCCTTCGGGTACGGAACCTTATAAACAACAACATACTGAATGTACTTATTTTTTAGAGATTGTCAAAATATTTTCTGTTCACAATCTATACAACGGCTTTTTTATCCATTACGGAGTCGATACATCAGCTGTTTATCCATACAGGATGAGTTTTTGAACTAAAAAAACATTTTGCTCTTACAGACAGTTAAAACATCTTTACTCCACCGTCATGGGTTACATACTTGCACCTCTGTTCACCCTTCTATAAGAGTTGTACCTAAACCTGAACCACCTATTCGCAACAAAAGTAAAAACTAGTGTGAAAATACTGCGTCGCTGTCACCGGTCATCAGCGACGATTTCCAGTTGGCGTGCGCAAGAGTCGCTGACTCGCGCGCCGATGAAAAACGCGCTCTCTAATACATGGATGATATAATTTGCTAATACTTGGCCAATGTTCTTCTATTTTATTGTACATCATTAATATCTGTGTAGATTTTTTTTATTATAGAATGTAATCACAAAATCTTAATAAAGCGTCGAGTGTCGCGTTATCGTAATATCGCCTGCTGATAATAATTTTGTTTAATTTGACACAAAGTGTTTATAACACACGAAGTTTAACTGCACGACTGGAAACTGATATGTCATTCTTAAAAATTACTTACCGGGGAACGATTATACAGTGTGATTCTTCATAATGTGCACATATCGAAATGAGAGAAACTATACTTAATTTTATATACGGAAAAAATATTAAAAAACATAATCTAAAATGTTTTTTGTTTTAATTTTTATTTGTAATATTGTACGTAGCCGTATGCAATGGCTTTGTTTAACAGTTGATACGAAATGTGATTGAGTTATAAACATTCCATATTTACTATTAAGTAGCTAATACCATGTATAATAACTTAAAGTAATAAAAAATGTAGGCAATGGGCGTCTTATTGAGAAATTTTACGATTAAGTATAGTAAAAATTGATGAAAAAAAATACAGATTTCCTAAAAAAACATGTTTATTTTCAATTGAGGGTAGTTTTTTTTACAATTTTAATTTTATGAGGACGCCTAAATTATTTCCAATCATTATGGAGTTTGTTTCATAGCGATAGATCATTAAGTTCAAAAGTTACACCGTTTTGTTTACACTGTGGTCAAAGCAGCGAACATATTTTTAAAAATTCCTTATAATATATAAAAAAAATATTTAGATTTTTTTTTATATTTTTTCCGTCGATAAAATTAAGCATAGATTCCCTTATTTCGATATGTGCACATTATGAAGAATCACACTGTATCTAATTATTTATCGGAGTTTTTTTCAATTAATATAACATAACATAACATCACGCCTTTACAGGCGTGATGTACGGCGGATGTGAGGCGTGCTTTATCCTTCGGGGATTGCTCCCCGAAGGATAAAGCAGTTATGTTAAAGTCCAATGTAATAGGGGCGGGCCTATTGCTAGCAACTGGGTACAGGTCCAGATCAACTTTGCCCGACTCCCTAATCGAAAGCAGGATCTCTTGCTCAGCAGTAGCGCTTGCGACCATTAGACCACCGAGTTTTTAGAGTTCCGTAGCCGAATGGCGAAAAACGGAACCCTTATAGATTCGACATGCTGTCTGTCTTTCTGTTTGTCCGTGTATGTCACAGCCACTTTATTACGAAACTATTAGGACTACACAGTTAAAACTTAGTAGAATACATCGAAAAAAGAAAAACACATCAAAAGAAGTATAGCGGTTCACAGAATTGTGAACCGCTATACTTCTTTTATAAAAAATAAAAAAACTGAAATTAAAAAAAAAAAAAAAAAACATCAAATCTGCGGGATGTCTATAGAAAGGTCTTTAAAAATTACATTGAGGTTCCTAAAACTATTTTGTTCACAAATTCAATCGTGGAAGATAGACTTCACTTCCAAAGTGGTAAAATGTGTCCCACCCTCTAATATCTAAAGTAATTGCAAAAAAAAAAAAAAGGCATTGTAGAACGTAAATAAAACTTTCAACCAAGATTATTTTGAATAAAATTTGACGTTTAGTTTTTGAGTTAAGGGACTTTGTCATCAAACTGCAGCAGTAACTTTGTTTTAAATTAAAATACTATGAAAAACAAATTTAGTTTTGTTGTTGAATGTAAAACAATACAACATAATATGAATGAGCCTTCAAAATATTTTTATTATATTGTTTGTTGCTACGGAACCCTGTGTGCGTGTGAGTACGACTCGCCCTTGGCCGGTTTTTTTTTTCAATTTTTCGGAAAATGCATGTCTGTCTTTTTAAATTAAGTAACTACCTACTTAAGACTGTAATAGATCTACATCGCCAAATTGATCTTAATATACAGTTAAGCTCTATATACTCTATAAATCCTGCTTTTGCCCAGAAATTACCAGAAAATCGAATTAAATTACACTATAATTTTACAAGGCCAGCCCCTGCTTTGCATGGCTTTTACGACTTTATTTATTTTTATATACTAGTAAATTATGAATGTGTAGAACATAATTTTTCGGGATAAGTTCTCGAAGAAGTGGTGGAAATCGCATCAAAATTTGTTGCGGCGTTTAGAGAAAAACGCGGTCACCTTTGTGACTGCGCAAAGTCGCTTGTCTTTACAGGCTACTTCATGGTAAAGTCTGCTCAGTAAATAAATTAGATAAGGAAATATGATGAAAATTGTAAATTGTGAACGAACCGTTTCGGGGGGGATGCGCTGCGACAATAAAGTAATAAACGTCAGTTACAATGTTGATGTTTCTTTAACTGTTTATCTGAGATAGCAACGTTCCGTTAACTGTTAGTAAGTTATTGAAGACGGCCGTAGTTAATTGTTATTCTGTAGAATTCATTATCATTTTCTGTACCTTGGAATTTTTCAACCTTTTGATTGTCAAAGAACCCTTTCGATTCACGAAAAGACTTTCGCGAAGTTTAATAATTATACCAACTAAACATTCCATAAAAGCCCTCAAAACCCCCTGAATACCTGATAAAGGAAGTATATAGTAACTAGTAATTTACCACGACTATGTTTAACTAGCTGTTCAAGATAGCAAGCCGAAGTAATCGCTAGTGGGGGATGGTATAAAGACCAGCGGTGACCTATTTCGCGTTCCACAACCAACTCACAGCAGTCCAGCGCTGTCGTTACTGTTATACCAATTAACTCCAGTGTTGCTAGTGGAAAAATCGTGTTTTCGTATTAGTGAAACCGATATTGTGACTGTAATTGCATCGGTTTGTGCTTGGACGAAGTGTTTTGTGTGACTTTGTGTGAATCTTCGATAATATGAAGGTTTGTTTTTAATGCTAAAATAGGTTTAGTTTTCTAGATTATAAAAATTTTAGGTGTATTCATTACCTATTTTAGTTTTTAAAATACGTTCCCATGTTTATTAAGATGCACCATAATGTAAACGTTTTACCGCTACATTTTACTTTAGCTGTACAAATTAAGTTTTATTAGATTTCTCCAGTACTGAATCGTTTTTGGTAACAATACTATGTACCCAATAACCAATGATTTCAAATATTAACATTTCCAACAAAACTTTGAAATATTGAATTTAAAAGATTAAAGAAAATCCCCGATCCTATCGGTAACCCACTCAATAGAGCTGCTGAAAAAAAAATGAAAAGTCAAACAGAAATTGTTGGGTACTATACCAAGGAAAATGCCAATCTATTTAACACCAATCAAGGTCACAATTTCCCCAACAACAGGATTTCAGACAAGAATCTGCTTACAAGTGCAGCATTTTGTTCTGTCAATTACCTACAACGCAATGTATATCTGATTAGGAGAAATTGTATTAGCATATATCTCGGATAGCTGGATCGACAAGTTCATTACCAAGGCCGGCTTGTGGCCTTGAAGTGCGTGCCTAGTATGTTTATCGTGATACGAGTCCGCGCAGGCGCTTAGTTTTCGCGCGAACTTACCGTAATCGACTAGTTACAATCTGAAAACTAGGTACCCACCTACTACAAGCTTTTACGCGCGGCTGCGTCCGCGTAAACTCCTGAAATTATCCAGGAATGTAGTACCGGAATAAATAGTAAACTATGTTCTAGTTCAGGTCAGTCTAGTCTAGGTCAGCTCGTGGCAAAATAATAACAGCCACTCAGGTCGATCTTTAGGTTAAGCCGCGCTTGCCTAGGTTGGTCTGTGGATGGGTGACCGCCCATAACACACCGAGTTTCCTCCGTGGCTCGGAAAGCACGTTAAGCCGTTGGTCCCGGCTGTCATCATCTTTGACAATCGTTACAGGTAGTCAGTGGCCCAAAAAGGTTGACAACTAGTCTTACCAAAGGGGTATCGTAGTACCCAGTACTAACTGGGTTTTGGAGGTCAGATAGGCAGTCGCTCCATGTAAAATACTGGTATTCAGCTGCACCCGGTTAGACTGGAAGCCAACCCTAACGTAGTTGGCAAAAGGCTAGACTGATCATGTTCTAGTTCAGGTCATGGTCTACCTGTCTGCTATTTTTTTTCAAAATCCGTTCAAATTTTAAGGTGTGTAAGAGTTACAATAAATAGGCAGTCACTTTAGTTAGTAACGCACCGACCTTACTAACACTCAACTGTTCTTAATTGAAATAACATCAGTAAGCAACTAAAGGACATCAGTCATTTCATAGGTACCCCATTATTTATAGGGCTGGCCAAAAAAATAGATATAAATTAGATATATGTATATTTTTTATGAAGTATAACACCCTCAACATTTTTACTGTCCAACAAGATTGACATGAAGCTCTTCGGTACCTAGCTTATTTATAAAAAAGCAATCAAGTACATTTTGGAGATTTCCACCACCGTCAGAGCTCATAGAATCGCTTTTTCTACGGCCTCTGGACTGTATCCTAGTGCGTTGCTATACTGTGACAAAGTTTTAAATTATCACCGACTAGCTGTTGCCCGCGGCTTAGGTCGCGTTTGGTCGGAAATTATTCCACGGACACGCTGTAAATATAGCCTAAAGCACTCGGGGATAATGTAGTCTTATTAGTGAAAGGATTTTCAAATTCGGTTCAGTAGGTCCAGAGATTACCCCCTACATACCAACTTACAAACATACAAACAAATTTTACCTCTTTATAATATTAGTATAGAAGTATATATAGATTATGGCAGACATACTGATTTTTTTCACTAATGCATCTTAAGCCATCACCTCTCTACCATTACGCGATGTTTCTCTTCAGTTAGTTACTAGTAAGTATATGATAGTAGTAATCTGCTCTTACCCCTTACAATTTAACACATAAGTACAAACATAAGTAGCGTTAGAAAGAAGTAGTACTACGAGCAGGCTAACCGGTCTAGATTTCACATCGGCCGGTAATGACAGTCGTCAATGGTTGTCGGGTGTCATCCGTGCATTAAAACTGAACATTACTGCTTCTTTGTCGCTTTTACTTTTGTTATTTAAAGGTATACCTAATGGCATGCATTGTTATAATAGGTCCTGCTGTGGTACTTTAAATGTTATGTGAGAATTTACTTGTGTGAGAATAACCCTTGTAGTAGTACGTTTATATAATTAGGAATATTAGCCAATCAGAACAGGGGGGTGTTTTGGGAGTAACTGAACAATGACAATGAGAGCTTAAATTTATGCTAATCCAACCCTGTTTAATACGGAATCTACGATGTAAAATCCATTTTAAATTAAAGTATCCGGGCGACCGAGCTCTTGTCGGGTGAATATAGAGAAAACGAATTTTCCCATATATATGAGACATAGCTAGATCGATTATTCGCCACCGTAAACTTAATATTGCAGTTGTCGTTGTCAACGAAATCGTTAGAGCCGTTTTCGAGAACGTGATTCAAAATAAAATAATACTTATAAAAATATTGCTCGTAGGATCTAGAAAATCGAATAATAATGTTGAATTTTAGTTTAATGAAAAAACTTATCTAAAAGCTTTCTTCCTAAGTCCAAAAACCAAAAGCTGTAAGATAAGAAACTAGGCAGGTAAGGAATCCGCAAGCAGATATCGCTGACCTAGAGGATATACGATAATCACATAATCGCACAAGAGCTTAAAAACTTAATTGAGGGAAAGGTAAGATAAATTATGTTATCGCTCCCACAGGTAATGGTGACATAAATTGCCTGCATCGCGGTAAATTAATTTAATAACCTATTAGTAGTAATAGCCATTAGAATACTGACTTTACTAAAGTCTCGCAAGTTTTGTAGTCAGTTTTACTGATTAATGAGCTTCTTTCAAACTAATTATCTGTACTTATATTATAAAAAGGTAAAAATTGTGAGTTTGTGATCTTGTGATTTTGTGAGGTTATTGGGATAGCCTCTGGATCTACTGAACCGATTTTGAAAATTTTTTCACTAGGAAGCTACACTATCCCCGAGTGCCATAGGCTATATTTACAACGTGCCTGTGGAATAATTTCCGACCAAAACGCGAGCGAAGCTGCGGAAAACGTAGCTGTTGCCCGCGACTTCGCTCGCGTATTGGTCTACACTTCTTAGTTACACTTTATTTGTTTAAAAACTAGCGTGTTTAAATAAATATGCAGACATTAATTGCATTAATTTTTTAGGAAGTAATGTCTTTCCTTATCTGTTGTGTTGTTTGTTTTTATCAGTGCTTACTAACATAGTCGTTAGTTTTACCAACAGTTTTTTGAGTCATCGATACTCGAATTAATTATTAATAAATTCTATTCTATTGATTCTATTCTTTCGCTGTGGACATTCGCACGATAGTCGTAGGAAATATCTAGCCATAATTATTCTAAAAATAGTCTTGCCACGGTAGCAGTTGTTCTAATTTAATTTTGCAATTTATTCGGCAAACCTATCCTGGCTGATTCGAAATTGATTTTAGATAGATTATTTTCAGGACCTCCTGTATCGTCATAAGTAGGTACTAGTAGTACTAGTAGGTAGGCCTGCACATCACGCTACTATAATCTGTCAAATTTATTTAATAGAATTCAACTTTATTACTAAAGCATTAGGTTCAAAGTTGATTGGGAAAATTTGATAGTTTCGTGTAGCTTGATGTGCTGGCGTCTATAGAATGTGCTTATGTCAAGAATGTTTAATGCTAAACTTACAAAAGAATGTTAATAATTGTTCTACAGTATCAGATAATGCTTCGTAATGAAATTGCTAAAAGCTGCATTCATAATTTCTAGAACCCCTCCTATATTATTCTTATTACCATCCATCCTCCCATATTCCAACTAACTCTTAGGCCAGCCGCACACACAAAATAATATTGTTTTTTTTTTTTTTTTGAAGCGACCTCTCGCAGCGCAACAACTCTCGGAGCATGCTCATGCTGCTTAACCGGACTATAAAATAATATTGTCAATATTGTCAATAAAGTACGTATTGTCAATAATATTGCGTGTGTGCCGCCGGTATTGTTCAATATTATTGTGGATATCTAGAAATTTTGATTTTGTCACGCCAATATCGGGGGGAGGCAGGGGTATTGTCAATAATATCGTCGTGTGCAAAAAGTGTGAAAGATTTCAATTCAAGGCAGGCGGACGTTAGTGTTTTTTGTTCAAAATGGAGGACGAAAACAGTATCCAAACCGAAAATAGTGCTAATACCAATTGATTTGAATAAAATTTGATGATTCGTTTTTGAGCATGGACTTTTTCATCAAACTGCAGCAGTAACTTTGTTTTTCATTAACATACTATGAAAAATTTAGTTTTGCTGTTGAATGTAATACAATATCTAAGACATATATGAGCCTTCAAAATATTTTTATTATATGTATTGTTTGCTGCTACGGAACCCTATGTGAGTGTGAGTACGACTTGCACTTAACTGGTTTTTTTAGTTAGTAAAATGAATGCAATGACTTTTCTCTTTCTATGTGCGTACACGAATCTAGCTGCGGAGCGACTGAGTCAGATTGTACCATAAAAAGTTGCCAATAATATTGCGCAGTGTGCGGGACCATATATTTGTTGAAAATTTTTGACAATATTGCATTGACAATATTATTTTGTGTGTGCGGCTAGCCTTAAGCAACATAATGATAACATTCGCGGCTACTTTTCTCCATGTATAGCGGCCGCGTGGCTATTAGAGTGTAGACATCAGCATACTGCACACCGTTATCGTTCTGCTTTATTTACTGCACGTCACTGCACTTCACTGCAGGAGCTCTGTAATTGTTTTAGTACCTACTTATTGCAGTAAAATGCAGAATTATTCTCAGACTTAAGTACTTTTATGAGGACTTTTATACTTACTACCCTTTGAAAAAATCCTACATTTACTTTACAATGAAGTCAAAAGCCTATAATTTTGCAACCGACGAATCTCATGTTTTGAAAAATGGGCGCTAGGCTTTTTCACATTACCAGATTGGTTTGGAGGTTGGCTGTAGTTATTTCTGTCGGCCAACCACGGCAACCGCAGCAGTTAACACAATCATAAGTTTGACCGTCCGATTAGCTAATTTGTATGTTGATTTCCTGTAACCAGGTATTAGAATCAAAGTACAAATGACTTTTTTTTTTTTACTCTTTGTCCCACGCTAGGAATTTCTCCTGTATCGTGTAACTCACATAAACAAACAGCCAGACCCGGAACAACTACTATTAGATCATACAAATATTTATTCCAAAAAATATTAATATTATTATTGGGGATCGAACCCGCGCGTTCAGCCAACCGTGCCGTCGAGTTCATAGTATGAAGATGCAATTATACTTGTAAAAGTATGTCTCGTGTTTCTGTTACATTTCAATATTTTGTCTTTCTTTCTGTAGTGTACTAGAATCGCCACTATAATATTAGTATTGAGATAAGATTAGTATTGTTAGGTGTAAGGCCCGCCTTTTGCGGTGAATGTCACATTCAGAAACTATATAATTATTTCCAGTCATCTAAAATAAATTCTTCCGGTGGCAATGGTAGAGCTGGCGTCAAAGCAATTAACCGTGGAACACCTAGGTGAGCCAGGGGTACAGAAAGTTAACCATGGAACACTTAGGTGAACCAGTTTGGTGTTCCACGGGTCAGAAAGGAAAACCTCCTGCAAACTGTTCCAGCTGACTCTGTCTTTTGGCAGTCTGGGCCATAAGTACCGTTTATCTGTTTGTACGATGTCGTCACCCCATCGTGCATCGTTTAAATGTTCTACCTTTCCTTATTTTTTTTCTCATTTGATACCAATTTGTAATCATTTCTGACCATCTTGCTTCCGTATCTCTCTGAATATGGCCTGACCATTTCCATTTCAGTGTCAGGACCAGTTTGACCACAAGTAGGTACCTATAAGGTAATGTAAAGGTAAACAATATTAAGACATGAGCCCTACGCGCGCGGTGTAAACGTAACGTAAAACATATTTCACATTTCATAATTTAAGGAAATTAATCATATTTTATGGTCGATGATACCGATTGTGCTTGTTGCAAACAATTTAAGTAGAATGCTATAGGATATTTGTATTTTCGATTAAAAAATCGACGTATTTACGTTACGTTTAAGCCGCGCGCTTTTGATAAGGCCTTTTAGATCGCAAAAATTTCAAGATAAGAAACTTTCATAAACCTATACGCCGTCCTATTAATAAACACAGAATAAAGTTATTCCAAGTTTAAACCTTTGAAAATGTATGGTTATTCCTTTGTTATTCCTGGTATAATTTTATTCCGTGTTTATTAACAAGAGGGATAGGGTTTATCAGGAGCCTACGGGATAGTTGGCCTTCATTAATTTCCCTTAAATTGACACACATTGAAATTAACTCTAATAAAGTTTAGTAAGGAAAATCTGTGCGATAGTGGTCCTAATCCTAACACGCCAAGACTTAAATCTCGTTGATTTACCCCAGAAACGTGCAATTTGCCCATTATCGAGAAAGTATCGGAACAAAATGATAGATTAGGAAAGTCACAACCTTGCATTATGTTAAGATAATGATAGGAAGCTGGTAAAACGAGCATTTCCTTGAGATCTTGGCATTTCAGACATGATTGATGTGTATCGTCTGATAAGATACGAAGAAAACTATCGTGAGGGAAGCGGCAAGACCAAAAACGAAAACACCGAAGACACGTTATACCTACCAACCCGTGGTAGTTGACGGCCTAATCCCTCTTACAGAATGGAGCCTGTGTACTAGGAAGGCAGATATCGACCATGACCCAGTAGTCACGTCTTCGATCTTGGGAGAGTGTGAAGTTTTTTGCGGGTTTCAACCCCTTCTTAGACATTTGTTCACCTGACATCACAACCTAACCTAATGTTCTTCTAATAGAATGGACTCCTTCTTACACATTTGTTCACCTGACATCACAACCTAAGTACTAACCTGATGTTCTTCTAATAGAATGGACTCCTTACACATTTGTTCACCTGACATCACAACCTAAGTACTAACCTGATGTTCTTCTAATAGAATGGACTCCTTCTTACACATTTGTTCACCTGACATCACAACCTAAGTACTAACCTAATGTTCTTCTAATAGAATGGACTCCTTCTTACACATTTGTTCACCTGACATCACAACCTAAGTACTAACCTGATGGTCTTCTAATAGAATGGACTCCTTACACATTTGTTCATCTGACATCACAACCTAAGTACTAACCTGATGTTCTTCTAATAGAATGGACTCCTTCTTACACATTTGTTCACCTGACATCAGAACCTAAGTACTAACCTGATGTTCTTCTAATAGAATGGACTCCTTCTTACACATTTGTTCACCTGACATCACAACCTAAGTACTAACCTGATGTACTTCTAATAGAATGGACTTCAATTTAAAAAATGGGAGAATTGCGTCATCAATAAGAAAATTAACAACAGAAATCTCAAGCTAAGCTCAAAGTTATACCAAGAAAAGAGGATGCCGAAAAAATCTGTTTTAGTAAACGACAATAACCAAAGTATCAATAACAATTAGATCAAACTAAATGTTGAAAGGAAAAACAAAAGTCTCTTTATTTTCAAAAGGCTGTCCTGTTTTCTCTGGGATTGTGTTGTATGGTGTATTGTCATTTGCGTCGTGTTTTCATAATGAATGCTGTTACAAAATATATCTAGCGGCTAGACCAGCCACCTTTATGCCCTTCCCGGTACCTATATTTATAGACTATAGTGTTCTAACATTGCAACAATGTAGCTATGACCGGTCTTCTAACAGGGTACCTCATTTCCTGGACAACTCTAACGGTTAGCAAGAAAGAGGGCCGTATTTCGTGGTGGACTTTTGTAGAATGCGATTGCATTTAGTTTCGATTTAATGTTGTTTGCTTTGTAGTGGTATTTATACCAGACATTTTTCACGGAGGTTAGGTAAACGGCAATGATCCATCTTATATCATATCATATCAGCCCGGAATCACCCACTGCTGGGTATAGACCTCCCCTTTTTTCTGCCACACTTCCCGGTTCTGATTAATAATTCAATGATCACGTTTGTGTTAAATGAAACACCCATGAAAGTCAAGAGACACGTCATTACGATCATTTTTCT
This sequence comes from Eugnorisma glareosa, assembly GCA_947578425.1. Lineage (NCBI taxonomy): Eukaryota > Metazoa > Arthropoda > Insecta > Lepidoptera > Noctuidae > Eugnorisma > Eugnorisma glareosa. The sequence continues at coordinate 17,871,180 of OX387965.1, forward strand.
GCTGTAAGTCCTCATACCTGAGAACCTGCTATAGTTACGGAGATATTGAAGATCAAAATTCCAACTTTTTCAGACATTTGTATTTAAAAATGTTTTAACTTTCATTACCTCCATGACCCCTGTAACCCCTGTTAGTACTGTTCAATGCATCCATCAACACAATGTTTTGAGCGCTACCGTAATCCGTACAGCAATAATTATTGCTCAGTGTTACTTGTGTGATGTGCTAGGTTGACTGCTAAGTGATGTCTTTTTACATCATGTGTAAAGTATAAACCCAGACAAAAGATTTGTTTTTACGCACAACTCTAGTAAAGTGTACATACCTAATTTATCAATGCAAATTATCTACGTAAGTAGTTCGATACTTACGGAAATCCCATACACAAAAATGACGACTCAGTTCCTAGAGCAATCAAATAAATGTGTCTTCAACGTAACGGTTCGCGAATTTTTACTTCAATAACAACAATGATTTAGTAACTAGGAAAATTAGACACACAAAACGCTAATGATGCAATAACTAATAAAATTATATTAACATGTCCAGACGATCACATGTTGCGTGATGTTACGCTTGAGGAGGACTGTTTCACGCGAAATTTCCTAAGAGAATAATGATATTTTTTTTTCACTTCACACGTTTGCCGGATTCCTAAATGTCACCATTAGTTATATTTTATGTCGTAATTAAAGATGTTAATGCTCTGTTCTGTTAAATGGATGCTAACTTCAGGTTATGCAACAAGTGTTGCAAAAAAAAAAGTGCACGCCAATTTTATATTCGCTGATTATTCTATTAATGAAGACAGGAACACCAAAGAAAAGATAGATGGATTGTGTGAGGAATGACATGAAGAAAAAACTGAGTAAAAGATAGCGAGTCGATTGACAGGGGAGAATAGATGAACAAAACGTGTTTCGCCGACCCCGGATAACATGGGACAAGGGCAGGGAGATGATGCTTTGTTGACTATTCCAGCTAAAGAGGCTCGATGATTGAATTAGCAGTAAACACGCCACGCTATTCCCTAACCACTGCAACTCCTGAAAGCCAGAATGAACAGTGGCGACCAGAAAAAAAGCGCCGAGGCAATGAAGCTCCCAGAAAAAAAAAATAACTGTCTTAGGTCCCGTAACGAAATTAACCAGAAAAGAATAGCGGAGGAGTAGGAAAAACATACTTTTCACTTCCCTTCATATTAGCAGGAGACAGAACAAAACAAGGCTAATTAGCAGTAAAGTACCGTGGAACTATTTGAGAATACTTTGTATCACCAATTTAGTTTCGAGTTCCTATGCATTCTCTTAAAGCCGATATCATTTCTATCCTATACCTCTCCATGGCTCATGGAAAATAAAAAGGAGTAGTAGAAAAATACCTACCATCAAAGCAATCAACTTAAACTTGTTGTTTCATATGACTTGGTAAAAAGTTACAATATTTAGGTACACTAGGAATAAGAAAACTGCGTGGCCGCGCTGCAACCCGTTTCGACTGCGTGGCCATGTTTAAACCTTTACAACTTTCTGAACATTGGATCTACGAATTTGCGACTTTCATTGTTAGTGTTTTACAAATTCCTTCGTAATGTTGACGTAGTCGTTTTTCTTCTACGACACTGTGTCCGAGCAGTCGAAACAGACACCCACAGAATCCCTTATCGTGTGTGGATTGTAACTAGTCGTTAGGGAGTCAGAATAAAGATGTGCAAATTGAGAAGAAAACACACACACATGAATCAAACACTACGAGTCACTAGCTAGGTCTTATATTATACCTACATTCCCCACAACAATGGTGAGCAAAGTGCCTTTTTTTTTTTTGAAGGGACCACTCGCAGCGCAACAACTCTCTGAGGTTGATGCTGCTTAACCGGACTATGTGAGCAAAGTGCCATTGTTGTGGAGAATTTTCATAGAACAGGTTACTACAATAGCTACTGCTAAAATTAGCTACTTTGTAAGATAAGTAGGTCTACGTAAACATTCACCTTATTCAGGTACACCAATTTTTTCAATGACAAGAGTCACCGCTCTATATGATTCAACTGTCAACACCATTGTACAGTGAGTTATAACAATTAGCTGACACAACTTTGCATAACTGGTTTTTTAGGGTTCCGTAGCCGAATATCTTATAGATTCGCCATGTCTGTCTGTCTGTCCATGTATGTCACAGCCACTATATTCCGAAACTATTAGGACTACACAGTTGAAAGTTAGTAGATAGATGTATTCTGTGAACCGCTTTATGATTTCTTTATAAAAACGAAAAAAATAAAAGGTTAAGGGCTCCATGGAAATGACTTTAAAAAAAAAAATCGTCGTACCTATACGTGCGGGGTGTCTATAGATAGGTATTTTAAAATGAAATTGATGTTCCTAAAACCAATTTTGCTCAAAGTCAATCGTTTAAAAGATAGACACTTCCAAAGTGGTAAAATGAGTGCCCCCCTTCTAATTTCTAAAGTAAGAGGAGGAAAATTCTGAAAAAAATATAGGATTGTAGAGCGTACAAAAAACTTTCAACCAAAATTGGTTTGAATAAGATTTGATGTTTAGTTTTTGAGATATGGGACTTTTTCATCAATCTGCAGCAGTAACTTTGTTTTTCGTTAACATACTGTGAAAAGCAAATTTAGTTTTGCTGTTGAATGTAAAACAATACAACATTATGAATGAGCTTTCAAAATATTATTATTATATTGTTAGGTGATACGGAACCCTGTGTGCGTGTGAGTACGACTCGCACTTGGCCGGTTTCTTTAATATTTTATTTATTTTGCTCAAAGAAAAAATATAAAAGAATTATAAAATTCTATCGATTCGTATTCTAAAAACTCTTAACTATTTATGCAAAGGTGGGTCAGCTAATTGTTATAACTCACTGTTCACTAAATGCGGGGTTCAACCACATTGCGATCACCCGTCCAATCGACGCCGACTGACGCTTCAAAATGTTTTAAAATGTTTCTTTACTAACGTAGTGGCATTAATAACTATTTCATCAGAATGATTTCAACTTATAGGTATGCATAGCCCAGAATCTTTCAGTTTCATGTTAAAATATAAATATAGCTCGTTTTCGAGCGCACCCAACCGTAGCAGTTTCACTGCAAACATTTGTGCACGTAGCGAAGATATGCGCGCGCGTTGATAAACTCGGGTGAAGTGATTGCATATATTAAGCTTGAGTATTTTGGGAAAATCTTTTGTCTTGATGTAGTAGTTAAGGAAGTATAGTAGTAACTAAGTCTCTACCGCTCGCTATAGGTAGGTAAGTAAATACCGGTACCTATCTACTGATGATTGTAAAATTGTAATTTTCCTAACACAATCCGTGATGCTAGGCAACTGGGCATATCCCAGTTGTAACCGTCCCTTTGCCTATTGGCCTTGTTTTGTTCTGTCTCATTCTGTAAAACACAATAATTTCCCTATGTAGCGAAGTGGATAGTGTTTTCCTGCTACTGCGCTACTCTTTTCCAATTAAGTACCGTACCACTACCTACCTAATTTCGTTGCGGGATCCAAGACAGGTAAATTGTTTCTCTGGGCCTTCGTCGAGCTTCATTGTCTCGGCGCTTTTGTGGAGGACGCCACTGTTGATTCTGGCTTTCAGGAGTTGCAGTGGTTTGGGAATAGTGTGGCACGCTTTTCCCAATTAAAAAAAGAAGTCATTGTGCCTAAAGCTAAATAGAAGAGTTGTTTCAGCAAAGTCCTCTTGTCTCGTGTCGTATTTATTGGAGTTTTCAAACAAAGAGTTGCTCCCTAGGAACAACAACCCTCCTCCAACAGCAAAACAATTATATCGGTGGTCTGGCATATAGGTATATAAACAGTCTCGCATGTGACTGTTTTGAAAATTAGTACCTGGGCGACCGACCTCTGCATGGGTGAAAAGAGAAAACCGTTTTTTCCAGGTTATACCTAGCTAGGTTGATTTTTTGCCCCCGTAAACGCCTTCCATCGAAATCGTTAGAGCCGTTTTCGGGAACGTGATTATAAATACATGTATGTTCATACCTACAAATATTGGTCATTCTTCTTTATCGTGTAGTTAGTGCCTTACCTGGTGTCAAAGTTTTGAGGGCCTCTGACTTGGCTTTACATGCCGTCAAGAAATATCTCTCAGGCATGCTGGTTTCCTCACGATGTTTCCTTTCACCGGAGCATGAATCCGAAAATTCAGAGGTGCGTGCCTTGTGTTCGAACTCGAGACCTATGACTAATTGCTCATTTAATAGTATAGGAAGGCATCTCTTTTATCGCCCTTTTTACACAGTTCAACAAGTTTTAGGTACTTCTGCTCATCTATCTACACAATATCTTTTTGTATCTGTGTAACCTTAGTTGCTACTAGTAACTAGTATTTACTCTCGTCATTTCTTTTATTTTGCCGCCGTATCGAGTAAACGTTTACTGGGAACAATTTTCACGTCTTGCAAATAACCAGGCCGGTCCGGGCCGGTCGCCCGACATCTTTCCCCGGTGCCTTACATATACGGAATGTCGCCTTGTTGCTTGTAACAGAGTAATTGCGTATATTTATATACTTACGTGTGTGGCACCGTGTTGTGGGCGTGTTTTTCTAACAGCTACCGAACAAAACGTTAAGATTAAATTGTCTCGAAGAAAATTTAATTTCTTGACGGCCATGTCAGGTGAAAGTGTATTTCATTACACTTTCCAAAAGACTAAAGGCTGATTATGCGGTCTATTCCTTTTCCAAAAGAGCAAACGAACTATTACATAAGTACTTACAGGTATTTGTATTGACCGGAGTCTGGAATTGTGCCCGGTTGATGACAATAGGCTCGCCCCCTATTAAATGGGACTTATGTAAATATAACGTACACATGTACACGTGATGTTCCTGAATAAGTCGCAAAACTAAAACCTTTTTTACAAATAAATGTCATTTACTGAGAAGCTCCATGGTCTATCTCCGAAGGTCTTCATCAGATCTTCAAAAAACTTAAATGGGACTACCTCGAAACAATCCTACACGAATTCTTAAAAGTTATGGGATTATTGTACATAAACAAGTAATGGTATCATATAATCATTAACATAGGCGTAGTAGATTAAATACGTGTTATAAAATATACCTCAAAAACTACTAATCAGAACTTGACCAAACTTGACTACTCCTGAGATACCCCTTTATCAATAAAAAAAATCAATCTTCAAAATAGGCCGACGTGGTTCAGAATTATCGCTGAACATAAACAAAAATAAAAACATTTCAGACGAATTGATAGCCTCCTCCTTTTGGAAGTTGGTTGAAAAGGAAAGTGGTTTACCTATTTAAACTTAGACAAGTTTCTCCTGACTGAGTTTTTACTGATTGATTTGACGACTCTGCTAACCTCTGGATCTCTTAGCACCAGCAGCAACTAAAATGTTTATGTACAAGTTTTGCTAGTTAATTACATTGTTACAAATTGTACATTGTTACATTGTTACCCGTTCGCGTACATTCAGCATAACTACCACGTTTCGGGCGTCCCTCTGGAGCGTGTTAACGAGATCAAAGATCTAGGACTGACCTTACATGCGAACCTGACATTCAATCAGCACATCATTAATATCTGTGGCAAGGCTTTCCAATCTCTTGGTTTTGTTATGAGGCAGGCAAACAAATTCAGGGATAGGAATGCTATAATTACGCTGTACTATTCTTTTGTACGTAGCAAACTGGAGTACAATGCGCTGGTATGGGGTCACATGAGCAAAACTATAAGCTCATGATAGAACGGGTCCAACGGCTCGGTACCTATATAAAAAAAATATAATGGATACTACCCCTATTTATATCCGTCTCTGTTTGTCGCGGGAATGGTGGGCATCAACACGTTAGAACTAAGACGTAAGTGTGCGCTGCTGATGCACTACTATTTACTACTAAATAATAGAATTGACGACGAGACTACTTTAGCTCGTTGTTCATTGTTTGCTCCGGACCGACTGCGACGGTCGCGGGCCTGTGCCTCGCGAGGCCTGTTCGCGGCTCCCTCTGTGCGTACCCAAACTGCTCGATATGCGCCCACAACCCAGGCGATGAATCTGCTAAACGCCCTGATTGCTCAGGAGCCGGATTTAGAAATGTTCATGAGTAGTTATAAAGCTATGCTTAATTATTCCATTAAGTTTAGTAGTTAGTTTAGTCTTATGTTATTAGTAATAGTTATTATGTTGTGATGTTGGCTTGCTGCACGCTTTGGTGTAAACTGTAAGTGCAGCAAGTATCTATTTAAACAAATAAATAAATAAATCCATAACTGTATTATTTTCAGGTCTACATAATCTACCTGGCTCTCTGCAGCCTGTCACAAGCGGTGTACATCAGCCGGATGTCTTCAGTCAACAGACTCCGATCCCCCACGCCGTTCAGACCGGGGGTTAACATGCAGAGGCCGTGGACTCACACAAGACTTGTCCAAGCTGCCTCACACCGAGCACCTTATGTGCTGTATAGAAAACCCCCGCAAAGGTAAGTGAATGAAAAGAAAACTAAAAATCAAGAAATCTTGAAGCAATATTAATAATCGAAGACCCAAATCTTCCGAAACATTAACGTAATAAACTACAGCAATGCAGCACCATTGTCGGGTAAGTACCTATTTACATTCTTCATCTCGGAACTTCAAGCTTTGTAGAGTGGGTACAAGTCCATTAAAAAGTTGAGCACATAAGGCACATGACGTGTCTTTTTGGCTTTAGAAAACAAGTTTATTGAAAGTGAAGACCCACTTTTCCGAATAGGCAAACGGGGACTACTATGGAGAGCTAATTGTTGATAGACCGTGTAATTGACAACAGTTTCCTCCTTTAAATGGTCAGGCTAGTGGGTAGGAGGAAATTATGCACACCTGTATGGACAAAGACGGAGCTGCGTAGTGTATATCTTCATAACTTTTCGACATGAGTTTAAAGCGTCCTCCAAAATCTGCAGAAACCTCGTCATTTTCCAGGTACGCAGTGAAGCACTACGCTCCAACAGCAACACGCAACATGTTCGCGGGTGGGCCGTGGAAGACCACTGGCCGACTACCCTTGTCCTCTGTTACCCCGGAGTATGAGTTTGTGAAGGCAGCTTCGGCCGCGCCCGTGGTGCACACTGACGGTGGTACAGGTTGACTGGCTATGTGCACTGCACTTCTATTTTTATACTATTTTACTTTGGATGAAGGTACTTTTGACTAATTTGAGCGCGGCGATAGTCCCGAACTGCCATCAAGTTCAATAGAAACTATATGAATCAATATCAATCGCCGCCGCGATTCTCTCGCCCGTGGCGCCTGACGCCTAAACGCTCTCACTCACCAGTAGACCAGGATCATTCGCCTGTAATGCGATAATCCAAGAATCGTTATTGTACGGAAATAAGTGAATCTGAACTGTCACTAAAGGCTCCCGCTGTGGAAGCGCCGTAAAACCGATTTGGAATAAAAATCTTGATCGTTCTGTCATTCTCATAGTGCATGCATGATACGACAGCATGAGGTTTGCTTGGCTTTTTTATACCAACTAGATGTTATTACAAGGGATGCACCACATCTAGATAGAGCCAAATGCATCCAGTTAGCAATCACTCTGTTATCTGTTTTAAATAAATTGATAGCGTAATGGCTTCTTAGATAAATTGTTTTAGGTACCTATTGTACTGGACAGTTTGCTATAAATTTAACTTTTACATGGAGTAAGATGTGGTGATGGAAGCGGAAGGTTCTTTGCCATGGATTTATTATTTTCGAGTGTAAATATTTTTCTTCCTTAGCTTACTCAAACAATTTGCTTTTGTATTTCTTATTGTGTCAAGATTGGTTTTGTATTTCTACTTCGTGCACTAAGCGCACAAAAATAATTTAAAATTCGTCCATGGCAATAAATTGCGTCACAAGATTCCATAATACCAAATTATGTACCTAAGTTATTTCAATCTTCTTCGTCCTTGCCTATAACAAATCCCGGATCGACCATTATAACGGTAATTCGTTGACTTATCACATGATCATTTGATGTGTTATTAATTTCCCCATTTTATGCATATTTTGTGACGTAACCATCGCTGTGGCCGAAAGCATTTTGGTTCAGGCATGTGTGACCATCAGGTGCCATTCACACGATACCAGCACCCAACCTCAGCCTGTCGGAGAAGCCAATTGTAGTCATCGAGTCCTCCGACAATCCTGTCTCGGAACTGGTGAGTTCCTACCTACGAATGTGATTAAAATAGTACTAATAGCGTGACTGACGTATCATATTAGTAGTTACTAAAACAAGGCTACAAGCTGCGTACACAACCTATTTGTTGTTATTGCTGTTTGAGGACCTAGGTCCTCAAACAGCAATCCCTGGGGCCCTGGCCCCTGGCTGACATAACTAAATCGGATTGTGATACCATTTTCACTTTCAAAGCTACCCCCCAAATTAGGGCATGATTAGAAGTTTTTGATCCATGACGAGCCGATAGGCCTGAGGGCCTCCAAATTGAAACGTTCTGTTATACTTATTCACAGTTCATTAGACAGTAATTTTTGGCCAATTATGGGGTAGGCCTAAAATAAGTTAAATAATTTGGAACCAATACAAAAATTACTTTCAAGTGTGGTTTCCAACACCAATATCAGATGACAGACTAAAATTTTTATCCAGTATGGAGACAACGATAATTCTTATCGACCTATATTTCAGCCAAGACCGTCATACGAGGTTACAGAAAAATATCCAGACAGTGAATACAGCGTGGCTAAAATAGAGTCGCCCATAGGATTTTCAAAAGCTACAGTAAGTTCCGGAAATGCTTGATAAAACCTTATAATCTGAAAGGCATTTAACTATACACTTATTATACTTTTTGCAGTCCTTTACAACGCCGGAGCTGCAAACGCTGATCAGAAACGGAGCGGCTTTGCAGCTGGCATCAGAGTACTCTCTGCCAGCTATCATTTCCAATCAACATCAAGGCTTACAACCACATGCTTTACAGCATCAAGCCGTGCAGCATCAATATCCATTGCAGGTATTTTTCTAAATCTCACATGTGAAATAAACTATTATTTGAGTGTGACCAGGCGAGCAATATTAGCGTCGCCCAAAATGACCTGTTCATTTTCTAAGATTGATATGCCCTGTAAGTTGATCAATCTTAATATTTTTGCAGGGTTTACAGAGCATCTTACCGACACAACAGGACTTAATAAACACAGGAGCCGACGGCTTATTTATACCACCGAATGCTTTATACCAAAATGATCCAATGTTCTTGCAAAAACTTCAAAACCAGCTTCTACAGCGTTTCCCATCAGTGGAGTTTATTCCATATGCAGCTGAAGCTCCAAATCAACTCCATTTACAACCTGAAGCCTCGCAGCTTCATGCCCAAATGGTTCATCCGCAGATGATGCATCCTCAAATTCTACACACGCAAATCATGCATCCACAAGAACTTCATCATCAAATGATACTTCTTGAAAATGAACAGTTAGACAAACCGTTACTTCCACAACACAATGAACCGAAGACAGTAGTGCAAAGAGAAACACAAGAAAATACTATTGTGACGTTAGTACCTCAACCTTTTGTAGTAGCAAATACAACAGAGAAACAGTTGGAAGATACTCCACCTCCTCAACCGGAAAACATAACAGTAGAATTAGTAGCAGCTGAAACAGAGCCCCCGACAACGACAGTTAAATATATACTTGAAGGTAACACAGAACAAAACACAACCCCAATTTACTATGCACAGATCGGTCAAAGCGTGGGTAGCGTTATCGCCAATGGGTTTTACTCTGCCATAAATGACGTCAGAGCAGCAGCAGCTTTGGCCCAAGTCGATGACTCACCAGTCTATAAACCACCTGAAAATGTGAGTACTACGACCAGCAGCTCAGATATGAAAGCTTACTTTGTGCAAAACGAAGAAACACCTGAGAATAAAACAGGAACTGAACTGAAGCCGCTGCGAGGAGTTCCGTTTACAAAATCAAAGGATTCTGTAAATGTAGCTTATACGTTAGTAAGGGCGGATGATAAACAAGCCAAAATGAATCAAGAAGGGGCTGTGTATGCAGGACAAATTGTAGAAGCAACCATTACGGAAGATCAAGATTTCAATAAAGAAAAAGCTACCTTGATATCTCGAAGGGCTCCAATTAGACTATTTGCCGTAGCAGACACTAAAAATATTGTCAGTTCATCGAACATATTGCCTCAGGTGGCCGTGGTGAAGGCAAAGATTCCTCCAAAAAGCAAGTTAACATTTGATGACAAAACTGGGGAACCTATTCTAAGGATATACGCTAGTTATGTGGACAGTCCGAAGCAGGTTAGTGATTAGTATTTCACATTATTACTTCATTATAAAAAGCTAACAGAAACGAATCTTGAAATCATATTCGCAGATTATTTTTTTGACAAATCGCTGATTTTTCATACACATTTATCTAACGCCAGATATCCGAGTATAATTTTGTGTTAGTTTTAATACACACATCAAAAGTGTCTAGGGATCAAGCATTTTTATGTGGATTTCTTGAGATTGAGATGTGGCTTTGTAATAAATTTATGATTTTATAAATTTATATGGATCCTTTTTGGTGCATTTCATAATTTGAATCAGGAACTGTGAATCAAATTCGAGTAAAAGATGAAAATCAGCTGTCAATATTTTCCCTATAAAAACATACAACGCATTGAAGACATTATTAGTGCTACTGTTTCCCTACTACTGATTAAAACCAACGTTATTATGGAGCGGCGACGTCATTTAAGCAGGGAAGAAATGCTCAGAGCCGTGGGAATGATAGAAGCTGGTTCCCGGCAACGTACTGTGGCTTTAGCTCTGAATACAAGTCAGAGTGTTATCAGTCGACTTTGGACACGTTACCGAAGCACTGGTACCGTGGCTGAGCGCCATGGAGGACGGTATCGCTGCACCACACGGAGACAAGACCGATACATTCAAATCTTAACTCGAAGAGCTCCAACAATAACCGCCATGATGTTAGCCGTGAGGCTTCATCACTCTTCAGGGAACTTAATTAGCGACCAAACAGTCAGAAACCGCTTGCATGAAGTGAACCTTCATTCCCGAAGACCGCTACGGGTACCACCTATAGCAATGCACAATCGTAGGATACGATATCAATGGGCTCTTGAACACAGAAATTGGGCAGAAGAACAATGGCGTTTCGTGTGCTTTTCTGATGAGTCTCGTTTTGGTATGAGACCGGATACAAGACGTATACGACACTGGAGAACCCCTGGACGCCAACAGCGATTAAAATCCTGCCAGGAAGTCCATCCTTATAGTGGTGGAACCATCATGGTATGGGCGGGTATTTGGATCGGCGGAAGAACTGAGTTGATTTGGATCAGAGGCAACCTCAACGCTCAAATTTATGCTGAGACGATTGTATCAGACGTCATCGTTCCTCTACAAGTGCAAATCGGTCCCTTATTTCAGTTAATGCATGATAATGCACGACCGCACACCGCAAGAGTTGTAAGACAGACTCTCGCCGCAGCTAACATCAATGTCCTGCCCTGGCCTGCTCAGTCGCCAGACTTGAATCCGATTGAGCATGCATGGGATATGCTACAGAGAAGAGCTCTGCCGAATATGGAGGGTATCCAGTCGCAAGAAGACCTTTTTTTTGTTGTTGCAACGAACATGGGCGGCCATTCCACAGCGTGATTTGGATGAACTCATTTTGAGTATGCCAAACCGATGTTCTTGTGTTGTTAGTGTTCGCGGTAGAAACACGGATTATTAATTGTTTAAGTTACCCAATAAAATTTTAAAGAAAACTGTTATTTCAGTCTTTTTTTCGAACTTTTGTGTTAGTGGTTCAAATGTCAAAAATCCCTTTATTAGGAAAATGGCAAATTTCTTTATTAATGCAAAGGTGACTTGGTTGATCGTTACTGTGACAAACGAAAACACTTTATTTGATGAATCCTTAAAGAAAATTTTAATTAATATCAATCAGGAGAAAAGTTATTGCAAAAATATATGTTGATCCCTAGACACTTTTGATGTGTGTATTTCCACACAGAACTGACAGACATACAAATATAGGTAGGTATGTTATTCTACTCCGAATATTTCTTTTTGTGTACTTGGCCAGACGTAGGCAAACTCAGGGAGGACAGGATTTAAAAAAATCCGCACCATAAATACAGAAGCACTGTTTTTAAAGAGATTCATTTAGCGACCACACTCGCAATCAAAAAACCTACAAGCTTTAAATTACTTCCAGAAAGATGCAATAGTATCAAAACTGTCGAGCCTGAAGCAAGTGAAAGACGCTGCTACCAGAAAAGAAGCAGTGGACAATTGGAAGGCTGCGACCATCAAATCAGCTGACAAAACTCAGGGCGTTGACACTAATCAGGTCACACAGTTCGGACTCAAGCTGAAAGAAAAGAATGACTACTACAGTGAACTTATTTTCGAAGATTATGAAGACTTGTAATTAAGCTCATGCTACAGAACCATCTTTTGTATACTTTGGAATACTTGAGATCTGTTTTCTCTGCTTGAGATGCTTTTGTTTGACATCTATTTTAACAACGTCCATGTGACCATTCCCTTAAGTTATTTTACACCTCTCATTTCCGTTACGATTGCTGTCGGAGGAGCTGCCAGTGACAAAATGTCGAATTCAGTGGTTTTTAGTGATGTTAGGTGGTTGCCGCCGTAACAGGTAAAATAACTGGTAGGAACTGTAGTTCAAGTGTGTAAAAACGATTTACATAGTCGTTCTAAATGGTAGGACGGACTAACATTGCGGCGGTCAAGAGATAAAGCTTGGTATTTTTAGAGCCGCCGATATGCCGCCGAAATGACGTTTGAAAAGAAGTATGTTTTGACGTGTGAAATATTGGAGATTAATTCAGAGATGATTCTTATCTTTAAAGTGTTGTCTATTTGCTAACTAATTAATTACATTTTGGTGATTTTTAACTGTGAAGAAAATCGTAGGTGTTGACTGAAGCTAGTAATAAATATACTGGATATAATTATAACTAACTTCTGCCAATAAAATATGTGTATTAATACAATAGATTTTGTAAGCATAATAAAAGAATGTGATTAGCAATAACAGCAGACATATTTTCATAAATTATTGTAATGTATCATTTGTATTCATAATTCGTGTAAATATTCATTTTTTTCTCCTCAAATAAGTAGTTATTAGTTGATATCGTTAGATTTAGTAACAAGGAGTATTTCATCACTTCTTTTGGTAATTTTTAGTAGTTCAGACGACGAGAGAATGTTGGTGTTATTGTTAAAGCCTCATTTTGTTTTTGTGTATTTGAGTTGCGCATATTAAAATATGTTTTATCATATTTGGTGCCTAAATGAAATGAAACAACTTCATAGTAGTTAAAGTTGTTCTCAACTCAGATTATGAACAAAAAATATAATAGATTTTTTGTTCTCATCTCAGATTATGTTCATAATCTGAGATGAGAACTAAGGACACGACAGGACTGTTTATAATAAGTTATAGATAGTTCTACCCTAATAGCTGATTTTATTGTTGAAGTGATGAAATAAGCTCAAATGTTAAACTTAGTTGCATTTAGGATAGTTGTTGTTTATTGATATAAATACCAAATTGTTATTAAAAAAAAAAACAATATAACTTTACTTTCCTTATTTATTTTCAATCGCTATTACAATTTACAAAATTCTATTTATCAATAATTTTATTGTATTTAGGTTTAACGACATTCCTCGTCTAGTATTGATCTTAAACATTTTAATTATGATCAGATACATAATTATGCAAATAATAATGCAAAACGTTGAGAACTTTAAAACAATAATATATTGTAATGAAGGAACCTAAAAACAGTTTCAAGGACAATTTTAAAACCAACTGGTAATTTTAAATTTGGAAAAATCGAGCCGTTTTGAACCAAGAAGAATAATCCCTAACCAAAGCGATCATCGCGTTCATACTTATGTCATTATGTTTCTCAACATCTCAACTTCTCGCGTTCTGGATCGCCGAAAAAAATTAACGCAACAGAAGTGTGTCGCGCGGCGCTCGCTTTCTTTAGGACCCGACCTTAGTGTCCAATAGCCTCCCAAATTGAATTAAAGGTTTATTTACATGATGCTAGTTTCTCAACAGGAGTAAGTATATTTCCACTGAGCATGAAATAAATTATGGTTTTTAATTTATAACCAATTGCAAAAATAGGTGGGTAGGTATGTTTTTGAACAACAATGAAAACTATATTGAAAAAATAAATTCTACCAAAAAAGAAAAGACGTTTAGAGCTAGAGAAACTACCTTCAAGTAAATTATGGTATTGTTTAATCTATAATTAATCATAGTTGTCATTTACATTCTCATTTTAGGCATTGTCGGCGTAGCTAGGCAACAATCACTATCACTGCAACATAGTATAAAACAAAGTCGCTTCCCGCTGTCTGTCCCTATGTATACTTAGATCTTTAAAACTACGCAACGGAATTTGATGCGGTTTTTTTAATAGATAGTGGTTAGGAAGGTTTATATGTATAACATTGCACCCGTGTGAAGCCGGGGCGGTCGCTAGTATCATATAAATCAAATGTTTGTAACAAAAAGCAAAATAATAATTAAATCTTTTTACACAGTCTAGGTAGGCAAATACCAACCATACTCAACCAATCTTAGCGAGTTAAAATAAAATATGAATCACTTACAAACAAAACAAAGGATATTCTCGAAAAAATGTCCAATGACTACAAATAACTTATGGAAAAACTATGGTCAGTTTTAGCATTTGAGACACCTTATTACTAGTTGTGCTATATTTCTGAGACCAATTCGTTAAAAAAGGCCCTAGGCTGCTGTACAATAAGTGCACTTTGCGATTTAGTCCTAGGTCAGTTCAGGAAGGACAACAACAAACTCCGGGTAGGTCCTACTAAAGGCGTACTCTTTTTTTTCAATTCGAGCGAATATCTGGACGCCCTAGGACACATGACCTAATTGGTGAGGTTCTTCAAAAAGGTCAGGTGCGTAGTACTCGCAACCGGCGTGCGTGTATGACCAGATGTACGAACGTGGACGAGGCAAAAGGAGTATGTAAGCATCGTAGCAGGTGGCGTTCTGTGGATTCTGCCTACCCCAATGGGAAGAAGGCGTGTTTATATATGTATCAGGCATCGTAAGAAGTGTCGGGAGTCTCCACATTGGGGTCCTTCATGCTTCATGTAGTCTATGATGTTGGCAAGTATCTGCATGTAGTTAACTTATGTTGGCACTCTCGTCAACGACTCCAGACCATGGTCTAGATACAGCCTTGTTTCACGACATATGCATAGCCTACGGGGATTTGCCCTGGGTTTACGATCTCAGGGTAACAATTGTTAAAGCCACATCTCAAGTTGAAGCAGGGCACAGTGCTATCAGCAACCAGATGGTTGTTTGATGCCTTGCAGTAACAGTTCAAATCTGTGACACAGAGGTCTTCTTCATAGATACTTTTCTTAAAGGCCTTTGTCTTCACCATGTTGTTAATATCTTTAATGTTATATTCATTTACTTCCTCTACATTTTTGCTGCTGTTCGGTGACACTCAATGGGATCCCAGTTGATAAGAACTTTTGAATAGTGATATTGTGCTTTTACATTAGAATCAGACTGCAAAGTCAGAAACTGGGTTACCATATATGCACCAACTGGCAGGTTTAATATACGTCCATCTTCCTGCCCCTACCCGATTCAACTTGGGGTCGGTGCAACACGTTTTCTTCCATTCTGCCCTGTCAGACGTTCTCTTTTTCATATCATTCCTCACAAAAAAAAACCATCTATTCTTTGGCCCTCCTCTCCCTCTCCATCCAATTTAATATAACATTCCTAAAGCTAGGATCCGCTTTTATAGATCTTCTCTTTTGAACATCACCCCCACCCCTTCACCCTATTGTGCTTATGGACAAAATGGTTGTTACCTACCCACCTACCCAAAATACTACTGTAATTTTGCTTATGTTAATCTTACGTCTCAAATTCCAAAACAAGTTCATAAACAACCATAATATTATACAGTTCCACATAAAGTCGTTTTAATTCATATTTTTATTATACTATAATATGCTTCCACTGAGGTGGAATTCTTGTATATTGCACAACATTATATGTATAGAGTAATAAAGAACCCTCTTTAGGTTGTCCTGGCTCATTTCACCTTCAACGCCAGCGTTGTTTCACTTTGGCACGCGCATATTGTGTTAACTGTTTATATTAATTAAATATGGTGTATTCAAGATTGAAACACCGTACCTACTGAATTTAAGTTGCCTTGTATCGCTTGTACATACGGTTTTTACACATTTACATGGAGAAAAATATGTACTAGCATAGGCAAATAAAGCCCTCCTGATCAGAAGGTCTAAGTAGCAAAATGTCCAATTGTGCGAAACGTCTAATGAGCAGTAAGTCTAATTAGCAAAATGTCCATGTAGCAAAACGGCCAACTATCAGATGGTCTGTATAGCAGAATGTCTATTTAGCAAATCGACATTTATAAAATGTGTACACTCATGATAAAAAGTAATTTGTAAAATACTTTAAATTTTTTGATTACAAAAATGTCATTGTCTTATAAAGTAATTTAAAAAATCCCTTCGGCTAGCCGCAGGAGGAGATAAATTTCGAAGAAGGTTCCACCGTTATTTTTTTCGAAAACGCCCTCAATTTTTCAATTATAATTTTTTGTTTCGAAAACTAAGTTTTATCGCTAAACTTTAAAAGTAAAAAATTGTACAGTAAACAAATGCTTTCAAAAAAAAAAAAAATGTGATGTAAATATAATTATTTTATCCAAACATTTTGAAAATTTTACCCCCTTCCCAAATTAGGGGTTATATGGCCAAAAACTGATTTTCGGAAAACCTACCCCTGCTGCCTCCCATGAACGAATTCCGCCCATTCACGAACTTAACCTAAGTTTTGACCCTTTCGATTTTTTGGCCAAGTTTGAAAGCAATTGGTGCATAATAGCGACCTGTAGAGCGTGGCTAAATTTTGCTTGCCACCCCATATATATACATACGTATACATATATAATCATTTATTGTCAGATCATTCAATCCAATATGTTAGTAATACACACACATCTTAAACACTAGTGTTAGTATATAATATTTGGTACATAAAATTTTGGTAATAATTTAGGTATTAATAATGTCAAAATAATTAATAATAATAATGTCAAAATCATTAAAAATATGTCAAAATCACCATTAATCATGTCAAAATCATTAATAATTATACAATATTCAGGAAATACAAGGAAATAAATAATAAATAAAGGGCAATTATGATCAACTAGGCAAGAATTCAAAGAAACACTATTTATTTCAAGGCACGATTTAAAGGTAGTACCAGTGTTGTGGTCCAGTGTCTGAGAATGAGACCTTCCGCCCTATCGGCCACAGTGACCAAGAGGCTGTTGGCGCTGCCCCGCACCCTCCGCATCAAGGAGGCAACACGCTTTCGCATGATTGCGTAAAAGTCGTCTATACGTGCCTCTGCGAACATCCCTGATGCGCTACAGTGTCGTGGCAACCCCAGCAACGCCCTGTACGCGTTATTGTACTGGACGCGTAAGGCGCTGTAAGCCTTTTGCGTGTAGTCGACCCATAGACTGCTGGTGTAAAAAGATTGGCAGTATGCCCTAAACAGAGTAGTTTTCACTCCCCTCGAGCACTTTGCGAACCTACGGATCAACATATTGCTCCTGACTGACAGCGCCCTACGCTCCCTCTCCATGTCAACATCATCCGTCTGCGTTGCAGTGACCCAGTGCCCCAGATATTTAAAAGTTTGCACCCATTGCAACTCAATCCCACCGAGTGTGACAGGTGGCACTTCGCGATAGTCTTTAGTGCCTGCCTTGAACAACAGACACTCGCTCTTTTTCGAATTATATCTGAGACCTTGGGCCTCCGCATATCGCTCACAGACAGATAAGAGTTTCCTGAGGTGGGTGAGGTGGGTTTCCATATATATATACACATAAACTTTTTTACCGGCGGTTGATTTGGGCTCTAGTCATAACTAGACCCCCTAGATGGTGAAATTTTCGGAAAACTTGACTTTAAGTGCAAGACCTTTTTTCTGAAATCTATCTAAAAGCAACCATTTCTTCGCTTTTCGTTGCCTTTTCAACCATGCTAGTCTGACAAAGAGTCTGTATGTACATATTATAATGCCGTGTCCGTTTCCCTCACTTTGCAATAATTGTGTTGAATATTGTGCCTGAGTATCCAGACATTTTGAGAATCAGACGATTTGCTAAATAGACATTCTGCTATACAGACCATCTGATAGTTGGACGTTTTGCCACATGGACATTTTGCTAATTAGGCTTACTGCTCATTAGACGTTTCGCACATTTGGACATTTTGCTACTTAGACCTTCTGATCAGGAGGGAAATAAATTCGTTATTGGATTTTGGACAATATGAAATATATTCTAACATCTACAAATGAAGGTCTTCTTCATGTGAAATGGCAGCTATACAAATGTATGAAAATAACTAGTTTTTATTTTCTGAAACTTTTGTAATAATAATTTGACTTTCTTGGACACTTTAGAAATGCAATATTTCCCTTAAAAAACGAATCAATGAAGTTCGTCATTCCATATTAAAGCTTGTGTTTTAGCACTAGTAATCTTTAAGAAAAAAAAATCTTGTTAGCAATCCACATTCGAAATGTTCATTTATTTATAAAAGAGCCTCCCTGAGGTTTACGAATTGCAATGTATTTTTAATATGTTTACGTTCACCTCAGTGGATGAGCAGTGTGCTGTTTCTAAGCCAGTGAGTCGAGTTTCTCCAATTGGTCCATAAACCACGGTCGTCCCGCGGCGCGTTTTGTGAGTATATCGCATCCAGTCTCCGTAACCAGCAGTGTTTGTTCAAACTGGAAAATAAAAACACACCTTATTAATATTCAAGAGTCGTAAAATTTAAAATTAATAATAAGGACAAATTGTAATAAGGACTCCATTTATCCTAGCAAAACTGTGTGTTTTGCCGTAACTTTGTGCCGAGTTCCAGTAGTGCGCTTAGCAAAAGACTTAGAGAGTAGACAGGTTTGACTACACCTAATAATTTATTAGCCAACCACCCGCATTCTCCAGTCAACCCGCGATCAAGGCGCGTGCAACAGCGTCGAAATATCAGGAGCTTAGAATAATGGATAATTAAGGAAGTTTATGTTTCAATTTAAAAAATGTTAACAAAAATTCCTATATTACAGCCAAAATACACTAGGATAAATTTAATTTTCTAGAGAAACTTCGCAAACGTGGTACGATTTGATAATTAATTGTTGGGGTCAACAACCGCAATTATTATTACTAGAAATATAATGCCAGCTGTTAAAAGATAAATTTTTCAACTTTCTTCTTAAGCTAAGTGAAATATTTATATCAGTGAAATATTATATTTATATCATACTAGCTGTTGCCCGAAATTTAGATGTGTGTGAGAAAAAAAGTGCGAATTGAACTCGTATGGAGAGGGTTTCGTACAATTTGAGATCCTCAAAACGAGTTCTTTCATTTGATATATGACACAGTAAGGTTTGCAAAACATTTTTTTTTTTATTTCCTAATTTGTCCCCCGAAAATAACATTATTTTCAACTAGCTGTTGCCCGCAGCTTCGCTCGCGTTTTGTTCAAAAATTATCCCACGGGCACGTTGTAAATATAGCCTATGGCACTCGGGGATAATGTAGCTTAATATTAGTGAAAGAATTTTCAAAATCGGTTTAGTAGATCCAGAGATTACCCCCTACATACAAACATACAAATTTACAAACAAATCTTACCTTTTATAATATTAGTATAAATTGATAGAATTCTTATCGGTTTTCCTGTAATCTACAAGCAACGAACTATACTGTGTATGTTTTTAAAAATTTTAGGAGATCAGGGGGCGAAGCTCAATTTTCGTCTTCTTTCATGAATACACTTAAAACTATTTATTTTAAAATAGTAACAAAAATATATTTGACATCCTCATAACCAGCCCATTCATTTAAATATGAATAACACAGTAAGGTTTGCTAATTTTTTTTTTAATTTCCTAATTAGTCCCCCGAAAATGACCCTTATTTAAAAATAAATATTTACTTTGCACATCTGTGTTTGGGTCATAGGTAGAGATGCAAAAGGAATGTTAAACGTTTTAAACCATTTTGTTTTAAACCGTCTTTTTGGTTTAAAACGATTTAAAACCACACTTAGCGGTTTAATATGGTTTAGAATGTATTTTTTTTTGGAATGCACTGAGGCTTTACACGAAGTTATCTAGACCACACCTTCCTGATTTACAGTATATAAAAGGAAAATAAAATAAAAATGTTTTAAAATCAACCTTCATTAACATGACAGACAAACATAAAATTGATCCCTATCTGCCCCATCTCTCCCCGTTGCGATTTTGGTAGCAAAGTCAAAAATAAAAATGCGGCATTGCCGTTTTATTTTAATAAATACCCAAAACATGATTGTTTTCAGTGTCTAATCCTAAATAGTAGTATAAATATGATATATGACTTCACATATATTAATAAAAATGGTAAATGATTTCAATTAGCCTTTTAAACTATTTTTTTAAGTAATTCGTAATCAAGATACGGCCCACGTGGTCGTGGTTTTAAACCGTTTTAAACAAATTTAAAACGGGTTTCAAACCACTGATTTTGGTTTAAAACGGTTTATTTACAACTATAGTCATAGGATTACACCATCCTACCAAATTTCACCTGATCATCCAAATCAGTCAGCCGTTCTGGCGGGATTGGAGTAACAAACATCCATCCATCCAAACTTCCGCATTTACGATATTAGTATAGATTCTAGGTGAAAATTCATAGTTCAGGTAGTACTTTGAAAAATATTTCTTCGAAAATTCATCATTTCAGCCGAAAGACGTCCACTACTGGACACAGGCCTCTCCCTGGTGTCGCCACCACCACCAGGTCCTCGGTTCACCTAGTGGGAGTCCTTCCAACCCAACGTTGTCCAGTTCGCGGCTGCCACTACAGAACTTTTCGGCCCCATCGGGCGAATAGGAATTTTTCTTTCTTCTTTCATATTTAATACTGTTTTTATACAAATAATTTATCATTAAAGTAAAAGGTGCGAACCTGAGCAGAGCGAGAACCATCAGCAGTGACGGCAGTCCAGTGATCCGGCCACTGTTCGTCGCGCCACCCTCCTTCATTGATCATTGGCTCGATCGTGAAGCAATGGCCTGGCTTCATCACACCAATTGCTTTGTTTTCTGAAAGCATATGCAAAGAATTGTACTCTATGTGCCTGAAATAAAGTGCTGGAACCTCAGATATTGTTCTTTAACTACCCACTTTCTGAACTCTTTTTAAAGAAGCATCTCACACAAATAAAAATTCATCAACCAAGTAGCAGGAAATGACTCTGGTCATTTCCTGCTACTTGGTTGATGAATTTTTAGAGCCCACACATTTTATTGAACAAAGCCACAACTACAATGCTTGTGGCTACAATACTTACTGGCATAATGAGGCACATTAGGTGTAGTATGGAACAGCCTATGTATTCCATGTCCACAATAGGACCGTACAACACTAAATCCATTCGCCTGAGCATGCTTCTGAATAACATTCCCGATTTCTCGGTACTTCTCACCAGGCTTCACTATTGCAATGGCTTGCGATAAGCATTCATACGTCACTTGGACAAGCTTCCGAGTAGATTCTGGTACATTTCCAACAAAGAATGTCTCATTGAGATCACCATGAAACCCTCGGTGGTAGACTGTTACATCCACATTGCAAATATCACCATCCTGTAAATAAAGTCAGCTTTAATTGGCATTTCAACTTTTAAGATTCCAAAAATAACCTAACTTTATTTACAATTAATAATGTTATTGTAACATGACATGGTTTCTTTTAATATTTAGGAGATAGAATACAGCCTTTTGAGTGTATCCTATCACGCTATAACAGATTATTGACCCCAAGATTTAACTAATTTAATGAAGTCATTTTCTGATCTTGTCATGGGTCACAATTGCAAGTCATAAATCAAAGCTAGTTTTCCATAAACAACATGTAACAGAGTAAACGCAAAACCTCATAAGGGGTCATGGTTTTGTTTGTACTCATCAATATGGACAACTTTTACAATGGGACCAACACTGAAATCACAAAAAAAAAACTGCCCCTTACATTTCTGTACTTACACATAACTCGACTCGCTGGTTTCCTCACGATGTTTCCTTTCACGGAAGCAAGATAATTATACTATACGCACATGAATCCAAAAAGTCAGAGGTGCGTGCCTTGGTTTCAAACTTAAGAGCTTGGCAGTCCGACGGTCACACCACAAGGCTATCACTGCTACGTTATGTATATAAAAATGCACAAACCTCCAAAGGACGTAAATCAGGAATTCCATGGCAGATCACCTCATTGACTGAGGTGCAGCAGCTGTTAGGAAAGTTGTGATAGTTGAGGGGGCTCGGGTAGCACTCCCGCTCAAGACACGCCTCGTGGACAACACGGTCAATCTCCTCCGTTGTCACTCCCACGCCACATGCTCTAGAAACCAAGTCATTATTTTAAGTACCAATCATTTCATACATCAAATTTTTAGCATGTTCCAGTAACTAAGTTTGTGGCTAGTTTAAGCATTTGTGTTTTCTTCTTTTCACAAGATCAGTCGTTGTTTCATTATCATGGTGACAAAACTTTAACTTTGTTTATTATGATATTGTGTAGGTCGAGAAATAAATTGTTATGCATTTCTTTGGACCACAGAACTTTGAACACAACATATAACGTTAAATTGTTTTAGAATAACATGGAACGAAAAATACTAATGTAACATTCTTTATAGAAGCATTAAATCGTGAACTCACTTGGCAGCCTCATCCAACACTTCTCTCCCGAGGCGACACGCCACGCGCATGCCTTCGATCTCTTCATCATCAAGCACTTTGATCTGCCCTGAGCCCTTCGCAGCATGTTCCGACGCTGGGAAACCGGTCGGGTGATCAGCATAGTCAGGACGACCAATATGTGGCGGCACCGTTCGCTTAGGCCCCGCCGGGAACGGTCTCAGCTTCCCAGTGAAACTGAACGACGGCCACGGGTTGTACTTCACATTAGACACATCTGTACTCTCACCCTCTAAAACAAAATTTACATTGTCATAACGACTTGTAACCTAACACCGTAACATAACCTACAACGCACTTACTCGCTAACGAATGAATTATTTTGTGATTCTTCCAAGATTTCTTGAAGCAGTCCTGATTACAGAAATATGAGCCCTGAATTCCGAGTTTTATACAAGTTGGGCATTGTAATTGTGCAATGGATTTGCAGCCGGGTGTTTCACACATTCCAATCGCCGCCATTTTTTTGAGATAACTGTCAAAGTGTCAAATCTGTCTTATTTGTAATGACATTTGCTAGTGAGTGTTACCAGCCTGTTTTTAATTATAAATAAGAAACATTCCAACAAAACATAGCTCTTGCTTATAATGGTCTTCAATATAGTGTTAAAATAAATACATAATAATTATTATTTTTGTTTCTTTATTGCCAGAAAACGGGCGTCGTAGCCGAGGAAGACCTAGACCTAGCTGGTGTGATGACTTACAGGCGTTTGTGAAAGTTTGGCCGGAGATACCCGCACGGAGAGAAGAATGGAAGGCTATGGGGGAGGGCTATGCACAGCAGTGGGACAAATAGTCTAAGGGAAAAAAATAATTATGTGCATCCAATGAAATTACCGTTAATATCCGGTTCATTCAAATGTAGAACCTCAGTAACAGGTAACTCCACCTCAGCATTCATTGTACTTTTAGTAAGATTCTGTAAGACGGAGCTAAACGGTTACATTATAACATATAATTGTTATTTTCTTAATAACTAACTACAGAAAAATAGTTTAGTTTAATGAGATTAGAGAGATACATGTGTGAAAAGAGAGAGAGAGCGGCCTTTTCTCAGTTGTGTGACATTAAGTAGAGGCATAATACATAAATGGTTAGAATATGGAAAGAGATTTTTTTAGATACTGATTACCAGCAGGGCTATTGCGTATTTCTGTTTTACAGTTCATAGTGATCATCACTTGACGAATTTTGATATACCTACAATGACCGTTCTTGTTGGTTTCAACTGACGCTACCTGTGCAGAACTGTCATTGTATATCAATACTCGTAACTATGAACTGTCAACACAGATACCTACGCAATAGCCCTGCTGAGGTACTTACTGAATGGTTTACGAATATTATGCAACCATCCGTTTGGAAGGTCCCAGGAACGAATTAAAACGTTTCTATAGTGACAATAGAAAAAATTCAATCCAGTAACAAGGAACTCGTAATCACTGTCAAAACTGTCCAGCAACTCCTGCATTGCACAATAACACAGCAGTAAAAACTTGCAAATAGATTGTTTGACACCAAAAAGTAGACTTATTACATGTTTTATAAAAGTAGTATCAACTATTTTAGTTTCAATAACGAATTACTGAAATGCGCCATTCGCGCTGCGATCACGTTGAGATTGACATACGTATTTGCTTTTAAAACTACGTGCTCTATTTTTAAATTATTTATTTTCTTCCAGCGCTGTCCAGAGCGTATACCAGTAATTCCAGTCGGACTGGCAATATTTTTATTGGCGTTCGACGTTCCTCGCTTGATTGAAAGAGATCGCCGCCGCCGCAAAAAGTTCTCATCTGAAAAAAAGTACCGTTCTAACGTGCTCGTAAAAATATTAAGGACGAGGGTTTTTAGTGTCGTGATTTATCCCAAGTTACAGTGTTATGATAACAAAAGGTAGTCTTTGAAAGTTTAACGAACTCTAAAGAGGGTGAGCGAAGCTTAGCTACGCTTCATAATTAGGCCAATGTTCACCGTAATGCGGTTTGCCTAATGGGTCTAAAACACGGTTGTTTACGTCTTTTAAGATACAGCAAAACTAGGTCTTGTGCCTACTGATGAAGTTTGAAAGTCTTACAACAGTTACCTAATGAAATAAGGGTACCTACCTAAATGAAACGGCCGTGGAAACAAAAGTCTGAAAAATTCTTGATCACGCAAACTTGATGGATAAGGAATGAGTGCTTTTATTTACGAAAAAAAAACAGCCAAGTGCGTGTCGAAGGGTCCCGTAGTCGCATTCAATATTTTATCCCAAGAACAAACTTTTTTTTTGTAGGTAGGTACGCACAATATTGAGATAATTAAAGCATTTCAACTTAATACCTCCACGCGTTCCTGACAAACGGACAGACAGAACGGACAACGAAGTAGTCCTTTATGGGTTCCGTTTTTAGGGTTCCGTAGCCGAATAGCAAAAAACGGAACCTTATAGTTTCGCCAAGTCTGTCTGTCTGTCAGTGTATGTCACAGCTACTTTACTCCGAAACTACACACTATTCTGTGAACCGCTATAAGGTATATACATATACAAAAATAAAATAAATATAAGATTAAGGGGGTCTCCTCATACATGGAACTGAAACTATTTTTTTTTTCATCAAACCTATACGTGCGGGGTGTCTATAGATAGGTCTTTAAAAATGACTTATGGGACTTTTCATCAAACTGCAGCAACAACTTTGTTTTTCATTAACATACTATGAAAAACTAATTTAGTTTTGTTGATGAATGTAAAACAATACAACGGAACGAATTCCTTCAAAATATTTTTATTATTTTGTTTGGTGCTACGGAACCCTGTGTGCGTGTGAGTACGACTCGCACTTGGCCGGTTTTTTTCTTTATTTATGTGGTACGGAACCCTAAGAATAACAAAATAATCAGCATTTAACGCAATTAGGGAAAAACTAAATAACTAGTGCTACCTAGTGTAGAGCAGGTACGATAGCCAGTAGGTAAGTAATAAGGCTTACCTATTACGCACCATGCTAGAAAACATTACAAGTCAATAGAATTACAGTGTCTAACTCCGTGGAGTACGTACTTTAAGTGATTCAATGGCATACTTGCATCACCTACTGGAATCAGTATTGAGGTGCTACTAGGTATCTCAAAAATAAAACCTTATCCTAATAAACTACATAGCTTACAAATGAGGATGAGGCTAAATATAAGACAAAAATTAAAAAAAAAAATTGTACGAAAATGAATGTATGCACAATTTTTTTTTTCGGACACAAAGAATCCTTAATAATGAGGGTAAAAGCTTACTTGCATTATGTTGGCACTAGTGATGTAGACTAGTCGGGAAAGTGCTCTGTGGTCGACGATAAGTCGGCAACAAGCACTGTCTCTAGAATTGTATCCTTTATAGTAATAATGTATTAGTACTAATCACCTTCACAAGTTGTTACATAATCTAGGAATCGGAACATTTCGTCTTTAATTAATTGAATTTAAAGCAAGAAAAAATAATTTAAAATTTCTGTGACCACAGTGGGTGCGAAAGACAATGTTGCTTAATGTTCTCAATATGACTGACTCTGCTGCAGTACTCGAAGTGCCACGAACGGACATTGCCGATACCACACTGAACTTTATCGAAAGCAACGGTCGGCTTGGGCAACTGAAAGGCCATTTTTCAAACGGTTAAGTAGTAGATCAAAGTCATAGTTGGCTCATCTATAATTCTCACGCTAGCGTCAAAATTTAGCTATGTGAAACCCGGCATTAAGTATAATGGCTCAGTAACTACCTACTAAAAGTCTATTTTACAAAAAAAAACATGTTTTGTAGATGGTGATGTAAGACTTCGTTAAAACAAAATTAATACAGTAATCGCCCTTGAGGTTTTCAGTAGGGTTGTCGACCAAGTTTCATTTAAACCCTGAAATTACGCATAAAGTCGATAAATTGTTAAAAGGCGAGGCAAATGAACTGAAATTAATTTAATTTTCGCAGAAAACATCGATACAATGTAGTCGTTAGAATTGGGCGAGGTATTAAATAAATTGCGCTGTCCGTTTTAGTTTTAAATGGTCTGTCTGGACAAGTTATGGGTGATTTATTTTAGATGTTAGTCTAGGTGAGATTTTTGTATGTGTGACCAACACTGGTTTCAAATGAATAAAAGATAGGTAATGTTTTTATAAATCTTTGCTTAGTTTATTAGTAAGTTATTTGCCCCTGACTTGACTGGACTGGCCTTAGTCTCAAGGCACCCACACGATAGTCCGATTAAGCAGAAGTCAGCCTCATAGGGGGGTGGGAGATGCCATTAAAAAAAAAAGACGTATTTTTTTTTTGAGCCTCTTCCTTTGTGAACCTAGAACCAGGTCTGGCACGACTGCCAAACTAAATAGGGGACAAACAAAAACATCATGCTTTTTTACAAGAGTAGAAATTTTGATCCTGTTCGATTAGATGAATAAACACACAGTACCGAAACCATCTTTATTTTTATAACTCTGCTGCTAAAAAAATAAAATAAAAAAATACATACACACGAACATATAAACTCCTCCTTTGTTGAAGTCGGTTAAAAATAAGAATCGAGCCATCAACGCATTATTCATGCAAATCTAAATGTATATTCAGGAGAATTTACTCAAAGCTCGGGAACAGAAATAAACACTATTATCCATACAAATCGAGAAGATTACAATACAAATGTACTTAGGTATAATCTAGGGGGATTAGGAATATTTATTGTCCGCTTTCTTCTTTTGCTAATCCCCGGACATTTTCGGGGGCAGTAAAGGGATTCGTAGTGCGTTGCCCGCTTGAGTTCGTTAATTACGAGGATTAACTTAAATGCATCAGAAGGTCGGCCAAGCGGGGTTTGGAGGCAGCGAGGGGTTGTCATGATATTTTTATCATTTTCACACAGAAAAATATGTTGTCCTGTTTCTGGAGATATTTTTTTTAAGCAGGGAGTGTACCGACTAACTAGACTTTTTCTGAATTGGTTCAATTTACGCGCTTGTATTGATTTGCAAGTTTCATTTTGTTTAAAACCAGCCAAGTGCGAGTCGGACTCGCGCACGAAGGGTTCCGTACAATTATCTAAAAAAATTTGTATGGGAGCCTGCTTTTTTTTTTTTTTTTTTCTGATGGGCAGTCGTCAAATAACTCCTTCCGCGCTGGGCTGAGCAGGAGGGAATGTCAGACTTTTACTGAGTAAAACCCATCCATGTTCCTTCTTTTGCCCTTTGTGTTCCACGGCTGCGGTATCTCTTTCCACCGTGTGCTCCACCGGGTCCTCCGGTCGGTCCTCACATGGGAGCCTCCCTTAAATATTTTTTTCTTACTGTTTTTAGATTTTGTTGTTATAGCGGCAACGGAAATACATCATCTGTGAAATTTTCAACTGTCTAGCTATCACAGTTCATGAGATACGGCCTGGTGACAGACAGACACACAGTCAGACGGACAGTGGAGTCTTAGCAATAGGGTTTGCCCCTTGGGTACGGAACCAAACTAAAAACCACCAACCACCATGAAT
Source organism: Eugnorisma glareosa (assembly GCA_947578425.1). Lineage (NCBI taxonomy): Eukaryota > Metazoa > Arthropoda > Insecta > Lepidoptera > Noctuidae > Eugnorisma > Eugnorisma glareosa. The sequence continues at coordinate 17,899,680 of OX387965.1, forward strand.
GTTGTATGAAAACTATTATTTGTTTTCATTGTTTTGAATAATATATAATAAAATTATATATAATAATATATTTAGCCAATAATTTATCTACTTCTGTTTAGCGAACTTAAATCGAAGAACCCGCTGACTTCCACCAAGCCACGCGTTATAAATCTTAAGACAAAGACGAAATTTTGAGCACAAATTTGATCGTCTTTTTCTCGGATTTTCTTTTGTTTTCGTATTATACAACTAATTGACATCAGAGCGTAGGATTAGGTAAGTACATTAAGGAATATGTCATATTTTATGAAATGAGTACTTTGAATTTTCATTCTATAGATGTAGATGGTCATTTTGATTTTTTCAAAACTACCACACTTAATTATAACGAATAGACCTATACTGAATGCGGTTACAAAAACTTGACTGAAAATGGTAGGTATATTTCTGAGTATTTCAGGCGTTAAAATGAGCATCGTGCAATTAGTTGGTAGTTCATTCTGCAGGGAAAATGCTATACATGGCGGCGCATTAATCTTAGTAAATAATCAGCTTAAATTTAAAGACCGCAAGGATATTGTAAGCCTATCTGTTGAGCGAACAGTTGAAATAGCCTGTATAGAATTGGAGCAGTTTATCATATTAAGTGTATATAGACCTCCTTCAGGGTTGTATGATAGTTTTGAAAAGGTAATGGATGAAGTGTTGCATAAAATCTGTAATTCTAAGAAGTCCATAATCACTTGTGGTGATTTTAATATTAATTTGTTAGAAAAATCTGGGCTAAGTACTAAAATTATAAGCCTGTTTCAGTCATACAATCTTGAAAACAAATTTCTGGAGCCCACTAGAATAACCCCCACTAGTGCTACTTGCCTCGATAATATTTACACAGATGTCATACCTACCCACACAGTAATTATTAACTTAATGGATTCAGATCATTGTGGGCAATTGATCACAATTCCTAATGTAAACAAGAAAGTCACTAAGAAGGATATCATTGTTAATCCAAAAACTAAAAATCGCCTGGAAACTTTTAAAACTAAACTTTTGTCTAAATTACCACCTTTGTCAAATAACGGTGATCCCAACCAACAATATAACGATTTTTTTAGTATGTATTACACACAATTTAAAACCACGTTTGTTCCTAAGACAATCTCGGTTAATAGTAACGCTTCTTTCAACGACTGGGCCACCATTGGTATTCATAAGAGTCGAAAACGACTTTATGAGCTGTATGAAGAACGGACGTATATAAACACTGTAGAATTTAAGTTATATGTTAAGAATTATTCTAAGGTATTTAAAAAAGTTTGTTTTATAGCAAAGTCACGTTATTTGAGTTCAAAAATTAAAAACAGTAGTAATGTAATTAAAATGACATGGAACATTATTAATAGCGAAACGGGAAAGTCTTGCAATCGAGATAGTGACTACAGCCTTGCTATTGGCGATAATATTTTGAATTCAGACACTCAAGTTGCCACAGCATTTGAAAATTTCTTTGCGGATATTCCCGTATCGACTACTAAATCGCTAAACTCGTCACCAGCTGCTGCCGAGTCTTTATTAAGGGAAAACGTTTCAGTCGGTGATTCCGAATTTAATTTTCAATATGTCACCTGTAAAGATATAATTAAAACTTTTCACACGTTAAATGTTAAGAAGACCGCCGATCTATGGGATCATTCTGTGGACGTTGCTAAGTCCATTATAACCATTGTAGCTCCTTCTTTAGCTGTAATATTTAACGATTGTATTGACCGTGGTGTGTTTCCTGATCTAATGAAAAATAGTAAAATAATACCATTGTTTAAATCGGGTAGTAAATCAGACCCCCACTAATTATAGACCCATTTCTGTACTACCCACCTTCAGTAAAATTTTTGAAAAACTAATTTTAGAACAAATGCAAAGATTTTTCAATAAACATAAGTTATTGCATAAGAAACAGTTCGGTTTTACAAGGGGTCGTTCAACTACTGATGTGGCTGGGTGTTGAACTTTTAGGGCACATTTATAATGCATGGGAAGTTAAATGCGATGCTTTGGGCATTTTTTGCGATTTGTCTAAGGCTTTCGATTGCGTTCTTCATGAAACATTAATCAGGAAACTACACCACTACGGAATCCGGAACGCCTCTCTGGATCTTCTTGCGTCATATTTGAGCGATAGGATTCAGAGAGTTGATGTTAACGGGAAAAGGTCCCCCGGATCCGTAGTAAGAATGGGGGTACCCCAGGGCTCAATTCTTGGCCCATTTTGTTTCTTATTTATATAAATGACTTGCCTTACCTCCTAAAGGATAATCATGACATAGTGTTGTTTGCAGACGATACCTCTCTTTTATTTAAACTCAAACGTCAGCAGCTAGTTACGGACGATGTTAATAGCGCCCTGGCAAAAGTTGTTAATTGGTTTAATGTTAACAATCTACTCCTAAATGAGAAAAAAACTAAATGTATTAAGTTTACGATACCCCATGTAAGACAAGTGGAAACTAGTGTACTAATCAAGAATGAAGAGTTGAAACCGGAAGATAACACAGTGTTCTTAGGCATAACTTTGGATGCCAAGCTTCAGTGGGGCCCCCATATAGACAAATTGTCAAAAAAGCTTAGCTCTGCAGCATACGCCGTTAGAAAAATTCGTGATTTAACTGATTTAGAGACAGCCCGTTTAGTTTACTTTAGTTATTTCCACAGTGTGATGTCGTACGGTATTCTATTGTGGGGCAATGCCGCCGATATTCAGACAATATTTGTTTTGCAAAAAAGGGCAATTCGTTCAATTTATAAATTAAGTCCTAAACACACTCAGAGAAAAATTTAAAGAGATTAATATACTTACTGTCCCCTCTCAATTTATTTATGAAAACCTTTTGTACGCACATAAAAATATTAATTTGTTTAAAAAATACAGTAAATACGAGGAATAAACACAAATATGTTGTTCCTGCAACGAGGCTAAAAAAAATAGGGGGTACGTTCAGATGCCAATGTATACGTTTTTACAATAAACTTCCGAGTCATATTCAATTACTAAGCCTAAATAAATTCAAATCTATACTAATATTATAAAGCTGAAGAATTTGTTTGTTTGTTTGTTTGTTTGTTTGTTTGAACGCGGTAATCTCAGGAACTACTGGTTCGAATTGAAAAATTATTTTTGTGTTGGTTAGCCTATTTATCAAGGAAGGCTATAGGCTATATATCATCACGCTACAACCAATAGGAGCGGAGCATCAATGACAAATGTTGCAAAATCGGGGAAAAATTATTCTCTTTGATAGCTTTCGTTGCGTGCGCTGCGTAAACGGTTAAAGTTGCACAAATATAATGTAGCAGGGAATTATTCCTCTTAAAAAGGTCTCAAAAAAAGTCCGCGACGGCACATGCCTATCTTTTAAGGTTGACTCACAATAACCATTTTTATGATTTTAAAATTTGGTCAAAATTAATGTTTTATTTGCGAAGGTGTTTTTACCGACATAGTATTAATCCTTATCAAAATAAATATGTTAGTCATCTTTAGCATTCAATTGTGACCAAAATTGCCCTTTACACTATTCAATTTAGATGAATATCTTAGGAGATATCACAGTTTTAAAATAACTCCGCATCAAAATAATGACCCGCGCGCGCTGCGAGGCGGGTGTTCATGTTGTTGGGAAAACCAATGTGATTAGATTCAATGCACAAATATTGTGGGGAACTTAGAGAAGGTTTTAGTTTTTGTTTCATGCTGTAATCAGTGCTCTCTATCAAAAGATTTATAAATTTAAAGTGTTCAAGAAGAACTTACCATCATTGTGTAAGATACATGCAACGACATCTATTGCACCAAAATGGTACTAATTAATAAAAATGTGCTCACAAGATAACTTTTAAATCGGGTCTGAGAGCAAAAAGTACTCTAGATTAGTCTACATGACGCTATAACCCTGTAGAGTGTGTGTTCGATCGCTTTACATGCATTATATTTTAACGGTTAAATTTCGTGCTCGATAGATGGCGCTATTAATTTCACTCCATTTTCTGAGTCGCGGTGTTGAATGACCCTCGCCCGTGTCAAATGTCTGAAGCTTGGTTTATTAACCAACGAAACAAAAAGAGGAGGTTCTCAATTCGACGCGTCTATATTTTTTTATTTTATGTATGACCTGACCACGCATAACTTTTTACAGAGAAGTCCGATATACATGATCTTTTGTTTTTTAAATTGAGAAATCATGTTTGGGCTCATTTCCTGCACCTTGATGAGAACTTTAGATCTAGCTGGAGTATGACGTCATCGAAGGTCTGACGATGGAGACGGAAGGCACTTGCAAGAGGTCCTCAAGAGTTTGCAGCAACAATAACGTGTTTGGGCTCAATTCATGCACCTTGATGAGAACTTTAGGCCTTGCTGAAGTATGACTGTCATCGACGGTCAAACGATAGAGACAAATGGCAGTTGCAAGCGGTCCTAAACAGTTTGCAGCAGGTATAATGTTATTGGGCTCATTTCATTCACTTTGATGAAAACTTTAAACCATACTGAGTTGTCAGTATGACTTTCATCGAATGTCTGACGATGGAGAAGGAAAGCAGTTGCAAGTGGTCCTCAAGAGTTTACAGCATCTATATCGTGTCTGGGCTCATTTCATGCACCTTGATGAGAACTGTAGACCTAGCTGGAGTATGACTGTCATCGAAGGTCTGACGATGGAGACGGAAGGTAGTTGCAAGAGGTCCTCAAGAGTTTACAGCATCTATATCGTGTTTCTTATTGTTATATTTAATGACTAGCTGACCCGCGCAACTTCGTCTGCGTGCGTGCGTACATAAAAGAAAGAGAGGTTAGAGAGAGTGTGCGTCAACCTTAAAAGTTAGACATATGGCTATTGTAGATATTTTTTTAGAGCTTTTTAAGAGGGACAATTCCGACATACATGATAATTGCGTAACTTTAACCGTTCACGCACAACGGAAGCTCTCAAAAGGAGTAAATCCCTATTATATACTATTACCGATGGATAATCATCAAATGACCCCTCCCACTCTGGACGGAGCGGAAGGGATTGTCAGACTTGTACTGACTAAAATCCACCCACGTTTCTTCTGTTGCCCTTTGCGTTCCAGGGCCGCGGTATCTCTTTCGAACAGTCCCGCAACCCTGGCAGGCCTGGCTCCTCTCGGATCCCTTCCCGTTTGCTGACATCTCTTTGAGGCGCGTGTGGAACACGAACACGCCGTCACCACGGCCTGTCGTCATAAGACGGACGGATGGCGAGCTAGCCCATTACTCACTGTCCACAGGCCCGCGACCCTCGACAGCCTTACGTCTTCATCTTTAGACACTCGATGACAATCATACACCAGCTAGAACGAAAGTTCTCATCAAAGTTCTTGAAATGGGCCGAGACACGATAAAACTGCTGTAAACTGTTGCGGACCTCTTGCAACTGCCTTCCGTCTCCATCGTCAGACCTTTGATGATAGACATACTCCAGGCAGGTCTAAAGTTCTCATCAAGGTGCATGAAATCAGCCGAAACACGATATAGATGCTGTAAACTCTTGAGGACCTCTTGCAACTACCTTCCGTCTCCATCGTCAGACCTTCGATGACAGTCATACTCCAGCTAGGTCTACAGTTCTCATCAAGGTGCATGAAATGAGCCCAATAACATTATACCTGCTGCAAACTGTTTAGGACCGCTTGCAACTGCCATTTGTCTCTATCGTTTGACCGTCGATGACAGTCATACTTCAGCAAGGCCTAAAGTTCTCATCAAGGTGCATGAATTGAGCCCAAACACGTTATTGTTGCTGCAAACTCTTGAGGACCTCTTGCAAGTGCCTTCCGTCTCCATCGTCAGACCTTCGATGACGTCATACTCCAGCTAGATCTAAAGTTCTCATCAAGGTGCAGGAAATGAGCCCAAACATGATTTCTCAATTTAAAAAACAAAAGATCATGTATATCGGACTTCTCTGTAAAAAGTTATGCGTGGTCAGGTCATACATAAAATAAAAAAATATAGACGCGTCGAATTGAGAACCTCCTCTTTTTGTTTCGTTGGTTAATAAACCAAGCTTCAGACATTTGACACGGGCGAGGGTCATTCAACACCGCGACTCAGAAAATGGAGTGAAATTAATAGCGCCATCTATCGAGCACGAAATTTAACCGTTAAAATATAATGCATGTAAAGCGATCGAACACACACTCTACAGGGTTATAGCGTCATGTAGACTAATCTAGAGTACTTTTTGCTCTCAGACCCGATTTAAAAGTTATCTTGTGAGCACATTTTTATTAATTAGTACCATTTTGGTGCAATAGATGTCGTTGCATGTATCTTACACAATGATGGTAAGTTCTTCTTGAACACTTTAAATTTATAAATCTTTTGATAGAGAGCACTGATTACAGCATGATACAAAAACTAAAACCTTCTCTAAGTTCCCCACAATATTTGTGCATTGAATCTAATCACATTGGTTTTCCCAACAACATGAACACCCGCCTCGCAGCGCGCGCGGGTCATTATTTTGATGCGGAGTTATTTTAAAACTGTGATATCTCCTAAGATATTCATCTAAATTGAATAGTGTAAAGGGCAATTTTGGTCACAATTGAATGCTAAAGATGACTAACATATTTATTTTGATAAGGATTAATACTATGTCGGTAAAAACACCTTCGCAAATAAAACATTAATTTTGACCAAATTTTAAAATCATAAAAATGGTTATTGTGAGTCAACCTTAAAAGATAGGCATGTGCCGTCGCGGACTTTTTTTGAGACCTTTTTAAGAGGAATAATTCCCTGCTACATTATATTTGTGCAACTTTAACCGTTTACGCAGCGCACGCAACGGAAGCTATCAAAGAGAATAATTTTCCCCCGTTTTTGCAACATTTGTCATTGATGCTCCGCTCCTATTGGTTGTAGCGTGATGATATATAGCCTATAGCCTTCCTTGATAAATAGGCTAACCAACACAAAAATAATTTTTCAATTCGAACCAGTAGTTCCTGAGATTACCGCGTTCAAACAAACAAACAAACAAACAAACAAACAAATTCCCCCATCTAGTTTAAAAAAGAGACGTGTAAAAGTGTTTTTAAAAAACCTATTTGCAAAATAAACATCATTTATTATCATTTATCATTTATCATTAATATTGAGCTAACAACCGCTGTATCAATTCAATCCGAGTTTCCGTAAATTTAAACAAAATAATATTTGCATTCCACTAAGTATCAAGCTCACATTATAATATTTCTATTACGGCAAAAAATAATTCCCCACAAAAAAAATGTCGTCAGCATAAAAGTTTCAATAGACTTGGAGGTGATAAAAATATATAATATTTTCACCTCCGCGATGGCTGTTGTGAATGGAGGGACCAAATAAAGGCTCTTTTTCTAAGGCGCCATGAAACTGCTGTTTATTTATTCAAAAGCCTTAATATTTTGGCTGCTGATTGCGATGATAAGTTAAAATGTCCGAGGGGAAGAGAGAGACATTCTTTTTTGCTGAGACATTAAATTTTTTTTTCTTCTAGATGCATATTGTTGGTTGGTGGTAGTGGTGGTGGTAGTATTATAACCATGGTTCTATTGGGTTTTTCTGTTAAGAATATCGGAGTAGCAGTCCCGTGCCGAGGGAGCTGTTGCTGTAGCTGATCTCTCTCTGGTTAAGTCAGATTGCCGTCTGATCAAACTATGAAAGTGAGGGTAGTAGAGAGATTGATTTTGATCTTGATCACACACTTGTGCCACATGACACTACAACTACTATAAGGTGAGAACCAAAAAAGGATAAATAAATACTCTTTGTTGTACCACCATTTATTGAATGAACACTTTAACGCCATACAAAACACGTTTTTTTTTTTTTTACCGATGGGAAATCATCAAATAACCCCTCCCGCTCTGGGCTGAGCAGGAGGGAGTGTCAGACTTTTACTGACTAAAACCCATCCATGTTCCTTTCTTTGCCCTTTGTGTTCCAGGGCCGCGGTATCTCTTTCGAACAGTCCCGCAACCCTGGCAGGCGTCGGTCCTTTCGGACCGCTTCCTGTTTGCTGACTCTTTGAGGCGCGCGTGGAACACGAACGCGCCGTCGACACGGCCTGTCGTCATAAGATGGACGGACGGCGAGCTAGCCCATAGCTCACCGTCCACAGGCCCGCGACACAAAACACGAAACAAAAAAAAAAAAACCTTACATTTCTTGCAAATTAAATTAAATTACAGTTCTTAACTGTAATTTAATTTAATTATTTTAATTTAATGGATCTTTCCCTACTGTAGAGTCTGTATGAACCCTTCCGGAGGTGAAGGCCTCCTCCAAAGAAGCCCATCTCTCTCTATCTTGGGCTACTTGTAGCCAGTGAGGGCCAGCCGTATTGGTAACGTCATCATCCCACGTCATGTGGGGTCTTCTTTTAAGACGTTTACCTTTCAAACACACAACACACTTCCACCACATGCACACTTACACACATACACCCATCAACTCACACACTTTCATAAACAGACATAAAAACACACATAACCCTTTAACATTATAACTTTGTTTTTATTTTTACTGTAATTTCCTATATTTAATTTTTACCTATATGTGTTACTAAATGGCAATTACTTTGGCTGTCAACTTTGTAACGACACTCTCAATGCTGTTAGATTGAAATAGATCCCATGGCTGAACGCTGACCCCTAAAATATAGGTCCAGGCCTAGTTTGGGGGTTAGGATCAGATGTGTGGCAAAACAATCATGTGCTTTCTTATTGTGACTGGCTTGTAATATGTGTTTTTAAGAGTCCATTTTTTTGGTTTGGTTCCTTCCACGATGTTACTTTGCTGGTCCATCTTTCGAAAAACAAAACACATTTGAGTATCTCTGAAAGTTACACGGGATGCCAAGAGAACTCAGAAGCATGGTTTTATAGAGCCTTGGTCGGCTGCTAAGAAGACAATGCCAACTGCCGAAGAAGACCGGCGGACCATTTTTTTATTTTTTGATCCTCACCCCTCACTAGGAATTTCTTTTTTATCGTAGGTGCGTTTGCAAACTTGTAACTCACATAAATAAACAGCCAGACCCGGAACCTGTAGATCATACAAATATTTGTTCCGTGCGGGGATCGAACCCGCGACACGCAGCTCAGCAGTCAATCGCTCAGCCACCGCCAACCGTATCGTGAATTTATAATGCGGATCGTCCTGTTTGCGGCAGTTTAAGCCTAAGGCATTTTAAGATATTTTTTTTACTTTTAAGATAACCAATTAATCATGTAACATACTCGTAATAACATCAAATTTTAATTATTATTTTCCTTTATTTATCTTTACGTAATATTTTTTACATGTTTATAAATGAGGTCCCATTAAAATAAATGGGCACTTTTTGACACAGCGTTCAGTACGTCTAACCAAAGATATCCAAGCAAAAAAAAAACACTGATTAAAGTGATTTTATTTTGACCTAAAATAATAAATTGCTAGCGGCTTTCTAGAATAAACACATCCATTAGGTGAAAATAAAATCAGTTTAATCGGTGTTTTACGTACCTTATGCTGTGTTAAAATTTGTCCATCTATTTTAATGGAACCTTATATTTCAAATAAAAAACATAAATAAAATAGTAGACCATCGGCATCAGGAACAAAGTCCAGGTTGCCGGTGGTCTGGGCTGCAGAGAGCGGAACCAATTACTATTACTAATTGTTACACTCCCTCGCTCCCTATTGTTACGTAATGTAAGTATATCACAGACGACATATCAAGAAGGCGTTAAATCAGTGTTTCAGGCACATACTTTTATATTGCTAACCCAATCTAATCTGAACCAACTGGGATTGAATGTTGGTAGCACACTCATTAATATAAGTAAAAAAGTTATGTATCAGTTGCTTTTGTGTGAATAAAAAGCTCAAGCGCAATAAAACCAAATTTCTAGTCTGCCTCTCTTTTTTCCGCACTGTTCTGTGTTTCGTCAGTCAATAAACAGAATTTATCTTTACTAAATAAATACTACGTACCTAGACCATTTATTACTGGAAAGTATTCATTTAGCAATAGTTATCTTATCATCCCACATTAGATAATTTTAACAAAGGTCAATCTTGTCATGTTCACGAAATCAAAAACAGTTAGTCCTTTCGTTTCAAAGAATTTCTACCTTGACCTTAAGCAAGCAAGAGATAAAAAATAACAACACATTAATTACAGAAAAGTAACAAATAAAAAATTGCTTCAGTAAAAGTGCCAAAATGCCTACGCTCGTAGCTCCACCGTAGCGTCGTAGCAGTCTCGTAGCGGGGCGGGTGGCCAGTCGTAGCGCGTCGCCGGGTAGGAGCGCTTGTCCGTGGGGCGCTCAACTCGCGAACTAAGTTGTATCGTGCTTTGTGCTTTTGTATGGTAAGTAGTTTTGTATTAAATATTGTATTGTTCTTGTTATTTTATGAATAGAAGGTTTGTTTGGAAAAGGTGTTTATGTATTTTTTTCTTCATTTAACAGATGTTTTGGTGGACACAATTAACTAATTTAATCATCAGCTGTCTATAATTTTCCCAGCATTGTTTGGGTTGGTTTACAGACTAGACAATGAACATTGATAATATTTGAATAGCTAACATTTTTATTTGTCGTTAATATCTTAGACCTTAGTAATGAGTGTAATTATTGAAGAAAAGCTGTAATACTCTGGACTGCATTGAGTACTCTGGCCTGCATTGAGTTTCTTGTTTATAAGCAATCTAGAGGCAGAAGAATTGAAATTTTACAATGACAGAAAGTGCCCACTAAAATGTACAATACGTGGTATTTTGTTAATTTAAATATCGTTAATAATGGCTTTACTTTTTAAATCGTAAGACTTAAGAGCGGCCAACCCGTTATACTTTTCATACAAACGCTCGTACGTGATTATGCCGTTGTTACACATCTATCTTTGAATTTTTTGAACTACTAGGTATTTTGTGCACTATATTAGGTTTCTATGGTAGCAAAAAATAAAAAAGTATAAACAAATTTAGTTTAAGCCTCCAAAAATTGCTGTTTGCACCAATTTTACCTGATCTTTGGCCGTCCATAATGTACTCATAAACTGTAAAAATAAAGAAAGCATCTCGATAAAAACCTTGCACATGTAATGGAGATTCTTAATGACAAATATTTATTTCACACACTTGTAAGAATTATTTTAAAACACGTATTTCCTGGAACAAGTTTAAGAAATTTTCGAACACTATTTTGCATTCATTGTCATCGCGTTAGGCGGTATGAGGTGCGTGGGAGACGAGTTGTGCGGGGTCGAGGCGGGGTAAGACGGGGGAGTTGAAAGAAAATCGCCGCTGTGGCTCTGGATGAAACAACAAGTTTTTTGACCATGCTCGCGTTGACGATAGACGGGCCGGGAAGGGCCCTCTTAAAGAAACGAACAAGATGAAGTTTTCGGTTAGTTAGCATAACATTACATCACACCTGTAATAGGTATCCAAAGCGTTAGGTAGAGGAGTATCTATATAATTTAGGTTTATTACTAGTAATTAACGGCTAACCCACTATAAAAATTACCTTCCAAAACGAATTTACCGTATAAGGGTCATGAGTTATGCGTTTCGTTTTCTTTCCCACATTACATCATGAGAGTGTAATGGGGTAAAATGCCTCCTTCGCCACCGGCAGTGAGCCAAGAGGTCGTTACTAGGCAGTTGGGCACCCTGCTGACCTTTATGGAAAACTAGCTTATTTCCGCGGCACCGCCCGCGTGGAATTCGATAATTGTTCCACAGATCGTACTACCGGAGCAAAAAGTACCTTATGTTTTAATCTAGGTTATAAACCACATATGTGCCAAATTTCCTCCAAATCCGTTAAATAGTTTTTGCGTGAAAGAGTAACAAACAAACATCCATCCTTCCATCCATCCATCCTCACAAAATTTTGCATTTATAATATTATAGCAGAATATTATAGCGTGATGTGTGCAGTACTAATATTTGGACATGGAATAATGATCGTGGGATATGAAACTACTCATGAACTCGGGAAATACAGATGGGTCAAAATGTATCTGCATTCTGTGTTGTTGAATAACATTTATGTATAAACATCAATTATGGTAACCTAAAAAAAATTTTTAGAATTTTTCAAAATGATAAAAACCGACAAAGTGCGAGTCAGAAGGGTTTTTTTTTTCTTTTATGTCATAAACAATTTTTACATTGTATCGAAGTTCACTAAAAACTAAAAACACAACACGGCATAAAAGGTTTATAGTTCTAAAAAAATTAATATCTGATAATACACTTAAAATTCGGTACATTAGCAAAGAAAATAAATATTAATAAAAAAATAATCATTACAAAAATAATCAAAGAAAGAATAATAATATAGATAATGTCAAAAAATGGTTAATTATCATGAATGTTATCTAGAAATTCACGTCACTGAGAAACTCATCAAGTGTATAATAGCATTTTTCTTTCAGAAATGACTTCAGCTGGTGTTTAAACTGATTTATATTATAAATTGACTTTAATTCTACAGGTAGTTTATTTTCCGTGCCATGATGATTCCGTGCCATCGTAGTAGGGAATCCTCCTTTAATATTATTAATTGTTATAGCGGCAACACAAATACACATTCACAATGAACGTGACCTTCTGTGAAAATTGAACTATTTACCTATTATACATAGATCATGAGATACAGCCCGCTAACAGACAGGCAGACGGACGGATAGCGGAGGCTTGGTAATAGGTTGGTAACCCTTCGGGTACGGAACCCTAAAAATACAGGGGTATTTGGGAGACGGCTTATATTCTTCTTGTAAATAAAATAGGAATTTAAAACTCTTGCTTAAAAATTAACCTTAATCTAAATACCTCAAGATTTAAACTCAATTTGCTTTCCAAATTCGAAATCCGCAACCCCAAAAACCCGTGGTTACCTCCGCAAAAAATTAATTCACCCATTAAATTAATATACCCTATTAAATTCTAATCTCCCTCGATCGAGGTGAATCCCGTCCACTTTGTGATGGAAAAAAGTGATCTTATCTGCACTGATTCAATTATCCAAGACTTGTAGATTGCTCACAAAAAAAAATTAATATCGTTCGGTAATCCTGATTCTGAAGCAAATAGCCTTTGTTGAGCACTCCTTTATTGGTATACTACTGCTTTGTACTGTGTTTGCTTTCTGTCTTATGAAAATGTGCGCCATTTTGTTTTGGAACTACTTAAGGTGAAGATGATGTTGATGGTGCCCTTTAACCAATTTTAGCCACAGCAACGCATTCGTTTACGTTTTATGGTTATTGAGAGCATAGATCTAAAAGATCAACCTTTATTTTTTTTTAATTCCTTTGTACTAGAATTTTCAAAACATGCATAATATGGAGAAACTATGCAATAGAATTATAAATTATGCGAAAACGTTAGCCTCCAATCAGATCTAGATCTAATAGAATAACTTTCACATACGGAAATTGTATTAGAGAGATACTTTGCAAATTAGGTTTTACTGCATGATTCTCGTGTACCTACTATAACAAAAGTGCTTCTGTCAAACTAAGCAAAATTCACGTACTTTGTAGGTATTTGTTTATTTTTTTAATATGATTAAACAAACAAAACATTGTTTGAAACATCCAAAGAATTAAATTAAGACGTCCAGAATCCGCTTTTAAATAACGAAAGTTCCTTTACACTTCGAATTAAGGCGGTAGATTGGGGCAATAAAAAAGTGCTTGATCTCAAATTGAGTGTTTTGTTCAGCCGAATGGTCCAGAGAAATTCAATCTCGCAAGCCTGTACTTTTGGGGGACCTCACATTCGTGTACCATTTTAGACTTTATTGATTTAGGATTTTATACGTAGGGGACGAACGGGGAATGCTAATTTCTGAACGGATTTTGAGCAAATACGTTCCGTACGATGCTTTATATGTCGTTACGATTTCTGGAGGTAGGGAGAATTCCAAGTGGGTGTATTGATTGATATCGTTTCAGTGAAATGTCTCGGTGACGTGCTTATGGTTTGATCGAATTTCATTACGATTCCAATGGAATGCCAGACGTTATCATTATTATAGGGAGTCAATCAAGTGGATTGGTGACAAAAGACTTCAGAAAATAAATCGAGTGAACATCACCGAGCATGACTGCTTCTGAAAACTTTCTTTATAATTAAATATGATAATATTGCCACTTTTGGTTTAGTGGTCGCAAGCGCGACTGCTGACCATGACGTCCTGGGTTCGATTCCCGGGTCGGGTCTTGTTATTGGGTATTTCCATTAGGAATTTCTCAGTAGCCGCCACAGAGTTTGGATTTGTGACCGGTTGATGGAAATAGGCTCGCCCCCTATTACATGGGACTTGTACGTATAACTAGCGAAATGTGGGTGTATTTGTTAGGTACACCTGCCTAACCCTTCAAAACTACAAGGCATCATGTTTTGTGAATAATTTTGGTTGACATGGAAAAAAATACTTTTTATATACAACTAATTCCAAGTGTCGCAGATTGCAGCTGCGAATCAGCAGCATATTGGCCCCAATCAATTGCAAACTACTTGTTTTGGTCAGCGTTCATCTCAAACTTTAAAGTTCGGAAGTCGTAACAACTGTATAGAATTGGCAAACATTAATCGCGAATCCAAAAGCCGGTGGGCGGAAGTTGCACAAATTAATGGGACGTCAAAGCCAGCCAGATTTCCGAATGCAAAGGTCCACTGTTTGATAGTCCGCGCTGCCCTAATGCTGAGGTGTAAGTGAAAGGATTAAGCGTTTGCATTTATAAGATTTTAATAGCTAGCCTTTATTTTATCCATAGAACTAGTTTTAGAATCGAGTTGGAGGAACTACCTATTCCTTATCAAATACCAAGAGTCCAAGGCAGGAAATGTTGCAAGTTAGTAATGATATTGATGAATTCAATTGTTTGGCAGCGATCTGCCCGATCTAGGTTTATTTAAACCTGTGTTTCAGGCCATCACTTTACATAGCCCAATTTTAATTAGGACAGTAAAATTATGAAATAATATTAATCAATAGCCAATTGGTACAAAAAAAACACAAAATCTAGTCTAAGTAAATACGTAGTACAATTAGATACGAGGGGATAACAAAATCAAACCACAACTACTAGAAGTTTTTCTTTGTGTCTGTGTAATTTTTTTACCGGATTACTTAGCGATACTTATATCGTTAAGTAATCCGATATTACAAAACTATTTTTTTTATAATTCAAACTCTATAAGTTTAGTATCTTATTGAGTCTATACAAAAAAAGGTCCTGAAAACACATAGAATCCATTTGCAAACGCATGTCTAGTTTGCAGCTTTGTGCTAACCAGGTCCTTCCTTCTCTTATCGGAAGGAACTGGGTCATGGGAATGTGTGCTGGTGTAGTATTATGTGAAGGGTAAATAATTGCCGTACTGTGAGTACATTAAATACACATATAGCTGGTGTGGAAATCTAAAAAAACAAAAGGACCATTAAAATTGCTCTTTGAACACGTTCTAGAGGGAGAAGAATTGAATTTCCCGCGCCACCCCAGGATGATATGCTATATGGATAGAATTTTTTTTATTTTGGCAGACTCACGTCGCTAAATAAATAAACCTGTTTTGTTTTTAAATTTATATTTGGCTATATTACGTAAATTCTTAAAAAGATATATTAGTTTGCGCGATATGTTTACGGAAATTTAGATTGGACTCAATAGTGACAATTAAACATTTCAAATGGTCAGCTTTATCTAAAGTAGAGCGAGAGCATGCAGTGTCAGCGTACGTGGCACACACAGATTATGAGCGTAAATGTTTAGGTTAGTAAGCTGTGTGTTAGTATTTCTATGTAAATAGAATTTATTTCGTTTTATCAGCATTTAGTGTTAGAAGATTATTCTGGAGCCAATTAGACACAATGTTGAAGCCATTCTGATCATGTTCATTATCGTTCTTATGCTCTTGATTTCACTGCAAACAACAGCTGTATCATCCGCATAAGACATTATGACACCAATTTGGAGGGGCACGCTGCACAGGTCATTAATAAAGGGTGTAGCAAGACCCTTAACGAAGCCAAAAGGTACTTATTCTCCCAGTCATAGCAATAATTTTTTGTTCTAGACCATACCTGGGAACCTTCTAGTTACGAGAGAGATATTGGGGGTCAAAGTTCCAACTTTTTCACAAGTTTTTTCTTAAATATTCATGTTTTTAACGTAAGATTTTTACTTTAAACACCTCCACGACCCTTGTACTATTCAATCCATCAATCAGTATAATGTTTTGAGTGCGTTAAATGGAGTCCTACCGTAAAACTTGATATAGGTACATTAGGTACACACAATATTTTTTTTTTCAAAATTTATTTACAGAATGCTCAGTTGACGGCTTCGTGAAGGGTTCTGTAACATCCTGTATTTTCTAGGTATTATCTCAGTGAAAGTGTTTTTACATAATGCGTATTGTAGATAATGTATGAAATATTGTAACGAAATATTTGCTTCAACAGAATCATAAATAGGGTTAAAAATAATGCTGCGTATGTCTCTTTCAAAATTTGTCATATTGACTTTAGTGTAGCTACGCTCGCAGTTCTTTTTAGGTTAACTTATTTGCATTGCTTAATGATCGGTAAGCGCAGAGTTAGTAACCAATGTTTTGGATGGATTTTTTGTTTTAGAATGATATGCCTAAGCAAGACCCGCTTTGATGTGTGGGGTAATAGTGAGCTGGTAAAAATCCATGAAAACCTGATGAATGAAGTATTTACGGTGTCCAATTCGTAAAAACTGCGACACACATTTATGTGCAAGAGTCATTTCAAGTACAAAGTTTTTAAAAGCTGAGTATTATTAAGACACGTTATTGATTGATTTCTAGTCCCCGTTAACTTGCACCACATTTCGCCCCGCAGTGGGCGGTTAGTGAAATATTATTGGAATTCCTATATCCAAGATAATCCAGGATCGGTTCTCGCGCGTCGGCGGCGGCGTCACCCGGCGTCACTCGGCGACCTTTTCCGACACTGCCTTGTAATAACGGAATCTGGTTGCTGTTTTATTTGTCTGTTTGTCAATCGTTCAGTATGTGTAAAATCCTTGCTCTCTTTTGTTGCTTTAATAAACGTTTCGGAGGAATGGAGCAGTATTTTGTTTTTTGATGGGGATGTTTTTGAACCTGCTTCCTTTTTGTAAGATTGTTGTTGAAATAAAAAAATCTTTTATACAAAACGTGAGATCGAACGTAGTTTTACAAAATCATCATCATCATCATCACCTGCCTAGCCTTTTCCTAACTACGTTGGGGTCGGCTTCCAGTCTAACCGGATGCAGCTGAATACCAGTATTTTGCATGGAGCGACTGCCTATCTGACCTCCACAACCCTGCTAGTACTGGATAATACGATACCCTTTGGTAAGACTGGTTGTCAGACTTTTTGGGCCACTGTCTACCTGTAACGACTGTCAAAGATCTACAATTGACAGCCGGGACCAACGGCTTCCGAGGCACGGAGGAAACAAGGTATGAAAAAATATAAAAATAAAAAACAAAATCTACACATATTCTTCTTAATCTTGTAAGTTTAGAGGGAAATAGCAGTTAAATTCCAAAAAAAAAAAAGCAAAATCATAACCACAGATTACACAACAAAACATAAACAAGACTAGGTTTTAGTATCAGTCCAGACGACCTCAACCGAATTTGAACGGGTCCTGGTTCAAAATCGCAGGCCATTGTTACACTGTATCAATAATGGCACAGCTAACCAGTCTTCTTGACTAAGTTGAATATATTTGAGTTTCAATACCCATACACTTTACTTTGCAAAAATTTTGTAAAGTAACTGGCATGTCCTGAACCGAAAAATTTGAACATGAACATTTTTTAAATTTTGCAAAGGGCTCACAATGAAAGCTATCGCGTATGAATATGCCGCGTGAGGCGCTAGTGTAGCGCGAGGTCACCGAAATATCAGAAGTCATAAAGTGTTCGCAAGTTGCGTGCTTTTTAACCGACTTTCTTCAAAAAGGAGGCGGTTCTCAATTCGGTTGTATTTTTTTTTTATGTTTGTTACCTCAGATCTCCGTCATTTGTAAACCGATTTGAAAAATTATTTTTTCATCTGAAAGGATATGCTTCCCGATTGGTCCCATAGAAATTTCATCAAAATCGGTTTAGGAATTTGGTTGTTTGCCTCACGTTAATTGTCACATCACGCGACGTCGCGTGATACTTGCTAGCTAAATTTGACACACTTCCCGATTTCTGATTGAGCTAAAATTTTGCAAGCATGTATATATCGCGTGACAATGCAATATTATGATGACATGGAGCTGATCTGATAATGGAGCTGGCCTTACGAACTCTGTAATAAAACGACGCAACGCCGTCGAGTTTGGACTCGTTTGATTTTCGAGAAGTACTGTAGTCCTAAATGGTAACCAGGGTCCGATGATGGAGCTGGAAGGTGGCCATAGGAACTCCATTAAAACGACATAACCCCATCTAGTTTGGGTTCGTGTAATTCATCTTGTCGAGTACTTTGTCTCTAGATGGTACCCAGGGTCTGGTGATGGAGCTGGAAGGTGGTCACAGGTAGTCCGTAATAAAATGACACAATCCCATCGAGTTTGGGCTCGTATGATTCATCTTGACGAGTACTTTGGTCCTAAATGGTATCCAGTGTCAGATCATGGAGCTGGACGGTGGCCATAGGAACACCGTTCTAAAACGACAAAACCTCATCGAGTTTGGGCTCGTATGATTCGTCTTGGCGAGTACTTTAACTAACTTCTGGTTACAATGTAAAAATTAATTCATAACAAGAATTTGTGTGGTATACTACAACTAAAAAGGATAAAATAAATAAACTTTCTGCGAAAACAAAACCGACTTCTAAAAAAACACAAAAAAAAAGTCTAAAATAACTTTACTTTCGGAAGTCGGTGGCTAAAAATATACAAACAAAGACACCGATTTTTTTAGAAGTCGGTTTTGTTTTTTATCACCTGTTTTTACTAATATTCACGATTGCGGTCTAGATTTAGCCATTCCTGATTAATTATGACTTGAAGATTGTAAGTAGCAACTTCTGATCTTATTTGTTAGCACTTGGAGGTAAAATGATTTTAAATGTTTCATGCTTGCTAATTTTAGGGAGAATATTGTAAATATATATCTGAAATTAACACTATGTAGTTATACGTAATAAAATAAACTTTATCCCTCATTACTACTCATTTCGTAAGACTAATGTAGTTCTCTACTAAGGGAATATGAAAGGCTGATTATGTTTACGGTTATGTGGCTAAGGTTAGACTAACATCTACAAAATCTACATCACATCTACACATCGACAAAAGAAAAAGAGAAAGGTTTGTGCTTGTGGCAAACCCATTCTAGCTCTTAGCTAAATAAAAAATCGTCAAAGCGGGGTGTGAACCGGTCCGAGTGAGCCGTATTTCGATACATTTCTTTTTTTAAACTGTTTTTTTTTTCTACCGCAATTTCGGCCAGTGGCTGGATTTACTTTTTTAAACCTTCTTTGCTACGTTCCATTTTGAGCTTCCTTATTGGTCAGAGGCTGTGGGTTCTTTGATGGTTACTAAGTATTTTAGTAATACTAGTGTTAATAATAATATGTACAAAATTTGGGCTAGAGAAAATGTCATTCTGTCAACGGTTAAGAAGATGATTATCAACGGCAAAAACGAAAAGCTAAAAGCAGTTATGTTGGCGTTCAGTTTATGTTTTTTTTAGGTCTCATGAAATAGTGGGCGAGCCTATTGCCATCAACCGGGCACACATTACACTTTGCCCGACGCGGGAATCACACCCAAGACCTCATGCTTAGCAGTTGCGCTAGCGGCCACTCGACCAACGAGGCTGCCAATTAAGATAATTCTAGGGTCGTTGCAAAAATAAGAAAAGCTTTGAAAACAATTGCTATTTGTCTTGGTCTGCTTGTCTGTTTAATGTAATGTATGTTTGTTTACAAAATCTAGGGTAAAAGCATTTGTGTTCTAGTGCTGTGAAAGGAACCCTAAAAGCATTTGTTTTATGTCCACTTCGGTCTAGGTTGCGGATTTCTCATAAAAGAGCCTTTTATTTCTAGAGTCCGAGCATGACGTAAACAGTACATAAGTACATACCAACATAATACTCGTAAGAGATAAGTATTTATGTTGAAGTATTCTTGGACATTCTACTGAGCATTTTTTTGAAGCACCCTTTTCATTTGGTGTGGTAAGAAAACCAGTACAAGCTGGCTTTTCATTCTATTACAACTCCATACTACGCTAGGCCAGCTCATGGCCAAAGTATTACCTGTACCTAGACGTGTGTTTGCTGTACACAGACTTCAAGATAATTTGCATCATAATGGGTGCAAAATTGCCCTTAATTAGGCTGAAAGGCATTTGTTTTCCCCGTTATTGCGATCATATTTTTGTTCTAGACCATACCTGGAAATCTTCTAGTTACGGGTACATTGGCCGTCAAAGTTCCAACTTATTCCCAAGTTTTTTTAGAATACAAGTTTTTAATGATGTTACTTTCCTTCAAATACCTCTACGACGCGTGTACTATTCAATGCATCCATCAGCACAATGTTTTGAGTGTGTTACATTGAGTCCAACCGTAAAACGTCACGTCCCAAAAAAAAAGTCACTTCAAAAAAATGTAGAGAATGCTTGGTTGACGGCTTCGTGAAGGGTTTATTTACACCTTGTCATACAGTAAGTTGTTCAAAAATATTTAATGGAAACGTACGTACTTGTAGGTATCGTATTCATATCCGAGCATCAGCTATGACTGAATCCCAAAAACCCTGAAACTGCAAAGAATATCCGCAAAAAAGTACCTATTATATCTTGTAAATCGTTATACAAAACAGAGCCCAATAACATAATAAAATTCACATATCATCCATTAAAACATTATGCTAACGTCTATTAACTTTCGGCCCATCTTTGGATCGTCCTAATAGCCCCACATTACCGTCACTAATGTCAGCTAATAGTTTGACCGGAGCCTTTATATTAGTTTACTTTCGCTGAAAAGGATGCTCTTCGTATATTATGTTAGCCTGGTACATGAATCGTGGGGAGTTTGCTTATTGTGGTTATGTTACGTGGAATATGAAGTTAACTATCTTTGTTTGAGAATGTAGGGTTAATAATCTTCAGAAGTGTGTGTGTCTTTGCAGATTTTCAGAATATTGAAAGACATTTCACTAAAAGAATGATGAACGCGAATGTTCATATTTCTTTAATTATTCATTTATTAACAGGTGAACCAAAAGATGGATAACACCTCGATTGGTACGAATGTAACACAGTCAATCACAAAAATATGCAAAATTAAAGAAGTACAATGAAAACACGGATGGATTTTGTTAGAAATGCTTGAAAAGTGATATTTTGAAAGAAAAGAATAACACTGTTGTTAACGTGACGGTTGACAGAAGGGAAGAATAAATATTATAGGTAAAAGAAACAAAAAACTATAAAACACGAGTTAGTTAGAGTGACGACATTTTATTTCTCTTATTCTTTTCAGCAAACCGTTTCATTTGATACCCATATTCGTATCATGAAAATGCATACAAAATAACTAAGTAGTCCGCCATCTTTGGGTGTCCACTATATTGATTTTAGAATGACGTCACTTAACTTACCATGCATTGTCATTGAAAGATATCATGTATGCAAAATTTCAAGCTGAATCGGAAACTGCGTAGCGGCTTTATGAAATTGCCAGAAATTTCATAAAGCCGTTTTTATACGCTTAAAATATACATCAAAAATATATAATAATTTACTGCAAAAACGACGCGGTAAACTAGATTTTATTGATCAATAAAACAATAACAAATAAGAAAAATGTATTGAAGCCCTGATCTATGAATTCTTTGGAGTACGGACTTAATTCAAGACAAAGGCAGAAATATGACAGTTGCTTTTGAAATCGAAACTTTTTACGGTTCTCAATAATCAACCTAATCTTAAACCTTGCTCACTGACGAATCCATTTATCACACTTTGCTATAGCTGTACTATTCATGCATACTTCTTTCGGACACCAACAGAAGAACTGAAAGCTTAGAATGCCTTGAAGGCTTTTCCGAACTTTAACTTGGATTTTTACTATTCAGCTTTCTCACATGAGATAAAGTTTTTATATTGTCTTACTTAGGATAAAGTGTATCTATATCTAGATACAGAGTGATAAGATATTTGTACGGAGAAGCTATCAGAGGAAATTTAAAAAAACCATGATCCCGTGGTTTAATGAGCCCTTATAGCAAAATTACATAGGTAGACTTCAACCAACTTATCTGTGCAGGTTGGAACAGAGAACTAAAATCACAGAGCATCTTATATATACTACTAAAATAAATTTACTAAGTTTGACATTTCGATGCAATTTTTTTTGACAAGCAGCGCCCCCTTGTACTGCAGACATAAAAAGTGGTCATACTATAGTGGATAAGTCTAACAATAAGGATCAATCTGACCAATAAGGTCAAATAATTTTGAAATTAAACAGACACGATCAGATTTTCAACCGGTGGTGTTTGGAACTAGCTATAGTAGCGCCATTAGTTTCACAGTTGGCTCATAAGATTGAGTTTATTTCTTCCCGTCTAACGTATGTTTAACAACTTACCTAGGAAAGGATTTTATTTTTAAAGTTCAAAACATCTCTCATATATGATGTTCATGTTGTTACGATGTTTTTCAAGCAAATGGATCGAAACAATTCATAATTTTAAACGTATCGACCTTGTTTACGGATAGTTTTCCTCTTAGGTCGCGCGACCTTGACCCCGACCTTATCAATCATGAACTTGAAGCGACATGGGTTCATAAATAACATGGCCATTAGTTAACTGTTCTATCTTGGATAACAATAGGAAATGTTTTCCAGCTGTTGTTTGTGAGATTCCTATAAATATGAATCCGACAAACTACAGTTGTTTGATCGTCGGTATTAACTGAGTGACTTTTAGACGTTGGCAATTCTTTGAGGAAGGAGAAAACAATATCAGTTGGTCTATACATTTTTGGTCGCGTAACTCGAAAAAATGTAGGCAGTAACTGATATTTTTTTCGCGATTTCAAGGTCGGTCCCATAGTAAAAGTTTTTCATTTTCATGAGTTCTAGACACTAAAAAAACACTTTAAAGTATTGCCAACGTTTAAAATATCATCCTTTAAAGTTGTGATAAAATACTGGTTACGTTTTTTTAGTACGATTATGGATATCATATAAAATATGAATACTATTTATTTCACTGAAATATAATAATCACACTTGTTTCCCACGGGGTTAGGTAGAAACTGCATGCATGAAGCAAGTTGACGCAACGATTCTAAAATACTACTTTTACTGCGTTCATACATACTTATAAATAATCAGAAAGTTCTGTACGTAAGTGTCAGTAAATAATCCAGGCCTCCAGACATCACTTTTATAAGAATTATTTTCGCTAGAAAGCTCCAAAAAGGACTAAAAATAAAAACAACTAATTGAGTGACAATCGTAATGTAAGAAATCTTAGGGCCGTTACAGATAAAAGTCTTCTTTTCTCGAAATGTTTGCGAATTTCGGACATTGAGTCCGATCCAGTCGTATTAATTGAGTTCAGTATACGAAAAGCTGTCTCTTTGAAACCTTTCTGAATTTATTATCGAAGCTAAACGAACTATTAACTCGGAGAGATAATTGGACCAGTTTCGTACATTTTTGGGATCTTTTTGCGATGCGTAAGAAATGGTTCTGCCCGCTATGGGCCGGTTGTTTAAATCTTTTGGTGAAATGAAAATTGAGTAAATTGAATTTTTAATAGAAATGTAAGTAACGATGATTATAAACTGGAGATAACACTTACTTCTTTATTTAATAAACTAACTATAAACATTAAAACAATAAACAAAATCTCTTGGGTACATTACCAGTTGATAGCATTGAGGTGGAGGTTTTTAAGCTTATTCTTTAGTTAGTTACTTAAGGTTATTTTAATTTATAAAATTTACGTATGTAATAATTAGCTAATAAATCTGTACAAATAAATAAATGGCTAACAACTATCTATAAAAGGCATAAAAAAAATCTCCTCAACGCTGCCTGCTGGTAATGGACTGGCGACTGTCGGTGTTGCCACGTTGTATGGCGTGTTGCCATACATAAGCACTGGAAGCAACTAAAACTACTATTCAACTAGGCGTTTAGGAATTTCGGCACTTTTCGACACATTTGAGACAGTAAAAATATAGTTTCCACATAGAAATTAAGTGATCTACAAAACTTTGTTATATTACAGAGTATTTTCGAAGCAGACTTAAAAAAAAAGTAACTTAATGGAAACAAGTAATTGCAGTGGAGATTCTTAATCCAAGCTCTTACTCGCAATTATTTTATTACGTTTGCTACGGACACGCTAAGAAAAAGTTGAAACGTTATTTTCGAGAAACATTACCACTGGCAATAAGCCAGACAAACTAAAGCCTGAAGCAAAAATGCGGTTTTTAAAAACCTACCAGCGACTGCAGGTCGACTGAGAAAAATTATTCATAAATCAGTTTCACAAAAAGGAAAAATAAATTACAATCTTTCACGGACAGATATAAAAACTGAATAAGTAATTAGTGCAATTAGTGAAGTGACTTAAGTTAACATTTTCATTCCTTTTACCGAGTGCATAAAGAACGGTTTTATAGAATTTAGGTAAGTATATAAAGTAGACGTAGGTGTTATAAAAGAGAACTAGCTTTTGCCCGCGGCTTTGCTCGCATTAATTTTATAATTTGACAATTCATTCGGGTTGTACTCTGCTGGTAATAATATAATTAATTAGTTTTTATTATTAATTATTCAGGCCTATGCCTCGCGAGGCTTGTTCGCGGCAACCTCTGTGCGTATCCAAACTGCTCGATATGCGCCCACAACCCAGGCGATGAATCTGCTAAACGCCCTGAGTGCTCAGGAGCCGGATTTAGATATGTTTATGAGTAAAGCTATGCTTAATTATTGCATTAAGTTTAGTAGTTAGTTTAGTTGTAAATTATTAGTACATAATAGTTATTAGTTTGTGCTGTTGGCTTGCTGCACGCTTTGTTGGAAACTGTAAGTGCAGCAAGTATCTATAAAAACAAATAAAGAATAAATTCAATCATGATTCGAAAGGCACGTTGCGCCATCTATGTATTATCATAAGAACTTTATTGTTGTTTTCCTCGGGAACAGTAGGTACTTTTTTTCGGCATGAAAGGTATGTCCGTTTCTGTACACCTGACAGCGTATATGCTAAATTTCGGGATTATTGGTTCAGTGGTTTAGGCATGTAAAGGTAACAAACAAACTTACTTACGCATTTATAATATGTTGTTATGTATGTTATGTAACTTAACACTATTGTCTAATAGTACATTACGATATTAGTGCGTTAAGATGGTTACAACATGCGAGGCGTAATTGAGCCGAGCATGTTATAGGAGACGTTGCTTTATTTTATAGTTTGTTTTTTCCTAGATAAGGTATTGGTATCACTCCTTGGGAAGATGATGGGTGTTGTTTCGACAAAATGCTGCATCGTTAAGTAACGCAACTGCAACAATGTAACGAAGTAATTTGCAGCGTGGCCTCCAATGCAAATTGGCGGGAAATCGCTTTAGTTTCAACATCGATGCGTTGCTCTGACCTTAGTTGTAGGGCCCTGGCCTTTAAAGCTTTGTAGAAATAATTGAAATTGCAGATAGACTTGGAAAAATCGATAAAAAGAACGCAGACACTAAAAAGGGAGGGAAGAAAAAAGATAAAAGCCTGCAGATGCAATGACATAGTCAGCCCCGTAGGCACCTAATTCAAGTTTATATGAGGTTAACTGGAATCACCTACGTGGCCGAGTAATTATTATTTTACCATGGAAAATTTCAGTTCAAAAGCTGCCTTTAAGAGCGGCCAACCCGTCATACTTTTCATACAAATGCTCGTACGTGATTGCTGCATTGATGCAGTTGTTACACATCTTTGATTTTTTGAACTCATTGGTATTTTGTGCACTATATCTAGGTTTCTATGGCAGCAAAAAATAAAAAAAATTGTAGAAACAAATTCAGTATAAGCCTCCAAAAATGGCTGTTTTGCACAAATTTTAACTGAACTTTGGCCGTTCATAATGTACTCATAAACTGTAAAAGTCAAGAAAACATCTCTATAGAAACCTTGCATATGTCATGGAGATTTTTAATGACAAATATTTATTTCACACACTTGTAAGTGTTATTCCAAAACACGTATTTCCTGGAACAAGTTGAAGAAATTTTCGAACACTATTTTTCGTTCAATGTCATCGCGTTAGGCGGTATGAGGTGCGCGGGAGATGAGATGTGCGGGGTCGGGGCGGGGTAAGACCGGGGATTTGAAAGAAAATCGTCGCTGAGGCTCTGGATGAAACAACAAGCTTTTCGACCATGCTCGCATTGAAGATAGACGGACCGGGAAGGCTTAAACGTCGTAGCCGCCGCGACAAAACAAAAAACAATAAATTACTTCACAATGATATTAGAATCACACTGAAACACTGAAGTTCATACATAACCTTTAGCAAAACTGAAGCACGTCATATCATTACCTCTTCTAATCTAGGGCTTAATTAAAAATTTCCAGTTTGTTAACACAGTGCGTGAGAGCACCGAACTTGCGAACAACTGTACCTACACTACAGTACACAGTGCACGTAAATATGTACCTACATTAACTGTACATTTTTTTTTGATACAGACGCCAGCACACCAAGCTACTACAATCGGTCAAATTTCTTTAATAGACTTTCAACTTTATCGCTAAAGCATTAGGGTCAAGGTTGTTTGGGTAAATTTGACAGTTGCGGGTAGCATGATGTGCTAGTGTCTGTACTTTCGCCACTTGCAATAATGTGGTATTCATAGAACGGAAAATGCCGTATAACTGAGTTTTTATTTATCACAGGCAGGCCTTTTAGGCTTTCTTCTTGTTCTCCATAGGTATTTTATGACATGTATAATCAGAGTTACCTATGCTATCATTTACGGCATATCTTCCGTGATTATTAATTATTTTGAGCTCCCAAATCCTCCTTAATAATCACATAAGATAGCCCGTAAAGTGACTTATTAACTTTATTTTTAAACCGTGAAAGCTTTAAGCAGTATGTGTAATCAGAATTTAAACAATGTAGACAGTTAAAACAATTATGGATACCGTACACGTACCGCAAACCCACAGAGATTTTATAATTCCTTCCATGCGAAGATTAAGCCATCCACTCATCCAAACAAAATATAACACAGCCCATCATCCACAAAACAGGGTTAACCTTGTATGTAACAACACAAAGCCTGAAATATCGTATTCAACTGAATGTGAAACCCCTAACCCGCCTGCCGCTGGCAGACCATTAATTTATATCAAATAGGTATATCAATATATCGATGTTACATCGATTTTCGACCGTTCAATCTGAGAATGTTCGTGGCAGGTTGATATTTTGTTGTTTAACTGCTTAGACGCTACGTTAGTTCGCTACCGAGTTCGCTTTTAGCCTCGATTGCGGGATAATGCTACCAGTTATAGAAGGTCAGGCTAGATTGCGTGTTTATTTTGTTTCGTTAGCTTTCTGAACTAGAAATGGCGATCTAAAAGTGTTAGTGTTTCTGACGTCAGACGTAGAAATGGGTTAGTTACCTAGACAGTTAATAAGTCCCTTTAGAATTATTGTTGGTATTAGTAGGTATCATTAAATAAGTGATTAGCGTGTGGTGTATGGAAACTAAAATTTTATTAAGCAAGTTAGGTATTGCTAATTCAGTGGAAATTTATTCTATAATAATGTAGGTAGGTTACGAATTATGTCAAGATCTGAGGTACTCCATCAAGAGCATACAGAATAAGAGCACGCTTAGAGAGAGACATTAACTTTGATTGGAAATATTGATAATTTGAAAAAGTTAAAGATGGCGCAGGGGAAGAGTACCTGGAAGGATATAAGGGGAGGCGTTTGCCTAGCAGTTGCAGCTGCAGGGCAAATGCCTCGCCTTTTATTCTTCGTGCCCTTAAAAGTGTGCTCTGGATGGAATACCTACTCTATAATTGAGGTTCACCGAAAACTTTGTATTAACCTACTAAACTTAATGAAGCATCATGATTATTGTTCTTAGTTGAGCAGCCTAATTCCTAAAGCACTCAAAAAACCTGGATAAAACTTTCTTAAACCCGAAAAAATCCTTAATTGAATTTGAAAAACAAGAACTCGAAAACGCTATTTAGCGAGAATTCTCAAAGAAACTTATAACGAGAAACTGCGGAAATTCCTCAATAAAAGTTATTTGATATGCGCTAAGCCAACTTAAACCGTTCTTAACAGAGCTATGTTTAATAAATAACTGATTTATTTTGCTCTTAATTTTTGCCTGAGCCGCTGAAGGGTTATTAAGGTAATTATATCGGGCTGACGCGTCTGGAAGTTCGTCAGGAGTAATTAATTGTAATCTACGTAGACGTGGCATGACAGGAGCGAACGATGAAAGAATTAAGTTTACTTTGAAGCGAGATTGTGGTGAGATCGTGTGGTTGCGTTTGTTACTGGCTGTATTTTGTTTGTTTTGTTTTTAAATACCATGTATATTCTTTTTGAATAATTCATTTAAAGGGTTTTACTGTCACATTACAGGGATATTCAGGTGCCAGTGTTTTCTTTTATGTGGGGCAAAGGAGAGTTTTATTAGGTCAACAGTTTTTTTTTTACATGTTTTGTGGCCATTCACCAATTTGTTATTTGACTGTATCTTCGTGCATTTGCAGATGCTATAATGGAATCGGGGAAGTGACAAAAGAGACAGAAAAATCCAATTCACGTAAGCTTTGTCTTGAAAACCTTTTCCTTGTCAATTGTCATTCTATATATGTATACATGCAAATAGGAACACAGCTGTGTCTACTTACCCCAAATACGTATAGAGTCATAATTTTTCACTTACCCTGAGCTAGGGCTGTAACGTCACCATCAAATACACCTGATTGTTTGAAACGAGTAATGGGTAAGCAGGGGTGTCGCGTTGCCCGGTGACACCCCTTAAAAATTGGCAATTTTACTTCTATCCGAGGTAGAGAAAGTATGCTTGAGACAGTGACAAATTAATTTGAATTTATGTACGAAACAGTTTCAATATAGGAGCTGTGTAAGGTCGGTTTGTTTTTAATTAAAGGGCTTGTTGGGGTGTTAATGCTGATTAAATCTTTGAAGTCCCACCTTTGAGATGTTTTCCTAAACTTGTGTACTTAATTATTTTAGGCAAAACAATTGCATAATTACAAAATAATACGACGTAAGGGTAATACAACCCCTCTCACAGAAAGGCGAGCTGAGTAATAATAATGTAACCGTATACATAATCTGATTAAGCATAGGCAACGTAATCAAAATTTATTTGCTCTAAATGTGGTGTGGAGGTGCAAAAGTTGGTACCCACAGAATTTGTTAATGCAAAGACACATTTATATGATATTGTTAAGCAAATATTTAAAAAAAAGACGATAATTTCAATAAATAAAATTCTACTTACAAATGTAGGTACAACACGGTAATGAAGGCAGCAATAGATATTTTGTTTCTGCCTAGCCCTAAAAAGGCGTGAGTCTAGCTATGTATGTACGTACTTTAGGCATGTGCGTTATTTCACGTCACTAGATACAATAACTACACACATCAAAAGTGTCTAGGGATCAACATATATTTTTGCAATAACTTTTCTCCTGATTGATATTAATTAAAATTTTCTTTAAGGATTCATCAAATAAAGTGTTTTCGTTTGTCACAGTAACGATAAACCAAGTCACCTTTGCATTAATAAAGAAATTTGCCATTTTCCTAATAAAGGGATTTTTGACATTTGAACCACTAACACAAAAGTTCGAAAAAAAGACTGAAATAACAGTTTTCTTTAAAATTTTATTGGGTAACTTAAATAATTAATAATCCGTGTTTCTACCGCGAACACTAACAACACAAGAACATCGGTTTGGCATACTCAAAATGAGTTCATCCAAATCACGCTGTGGAATGGCCGCCCATGTTCGTTGCAACAACAAAAAAAGGTCTTCTTGCGACTGGATACCCTCCATATTCGGCAGAGCTCTTCTCTGTAGCATATCCCATGCATGCTCAATCGGATTCAAGTCTGGCGACTGAGCAGGCCAGGGCAGGACATTGATGTTAGCTGCGGCGAGAGTCTGTCTTACAACTCTTGCGGTGTGCGGTCGTGCATTATCATGCATTAACTGAAATAAGGGACCGATTTGCACTTGTAGAGGAACGATGACGTCTGATACAATCGTCTCAGCATAAATTTGAGCGTTGAGGTTGCCTCTGATCCAAATCAACTCAGTTCTTCCGCCGATCCAAATACCCGCCCATACCATGATGGTTCCACCACTATAAGGATGAACTTCCTGGCAGGATTTTAATCGCTGTTGGCGTCCAGGGGTTCTCCAGTGTCGTATACGTCTTGTATCCGGTCTCATACCAAAACGAGACTCATCAGAAAAGCACACGAAACGCCATTGTTCTTCTGCCCAATTTCTGTGTTCAAGAGCCCATTGATATCGTATCCTACGATTGTGCATTGCTATAGGTGGTACCCGTAGCGGTCTTCGGGAATGAAGGTTCACTTCATGCAAGCGGTTTCTGACTGTTTGGTCGCTAATTAAGTTCCCTGAAGAGTGATGAAGCCTCACGGCTAACATCATGGCGGTTATTGTTGGAGCTCTTCGAGTTAAGATTTGAATGTATCGGTCTTGTCTCCGTGTGGTGCAGCGATACCGTCCTCCATGGCGCTCAGCCACGGTACCAGTGCTTCGGTAACGTGTCCAAAGTCGACTGATAACACTCTGACTTGTATTCAGAGCTAAAGCCACAGTACGTTGCCGGGAACCAGCTTCTATCATTCCCACGGCTCTGAGCATTTCTTCCCTGCTTAAATGACGTCGCCGCTCCATAATAACGTTGGTTTTAATCAGTAGTAGGGAAACAGTAGCACTAATAATGTCTTCAATGCGTTGTATGTTTTTATAGGGAAAATATTGACAGCTGATTTTCATCTTTTACTCGAATTTGATTCACAGTTCCTGATTCAAATTATGAAATGCACCAAAAAGGATCCATATAAATTTATAAAATCATAAATTTATTACAAAGCCACATCTCAATCTCAAGAAATCCACATAAAAATGCTTGATCCCTAGACACTTTTGATGTGTGTAGTTACGCGGCATGTAACCGAATCACTAGTTTCGAATCTAGTTATAAGTAGTGATTTTTGTAATTGCGTTATTACAGTTATCTGTGATTGTTGGGTGTGAGTAGCTTGAGTAGCTGAGTAGTCGTTACGTTATTCGAGCGATCGAGAATAGAGTAGGCTGTCGGTAGTGTCAGTTGGTCGACTGGTTGATCATAGGTTCATAGTAAACACTAATAATTATTAGTCATAAATACATTTAATGCAGTCAGCCCTAAGCCTGAGTAAAGTATGAAGGGAAGTTAATTTATTGATTTAACAGTATAGCTACATACACTTAAGTAGATAGTGATTTAATTTATTTTCGTTTCATGTGTAACTGTATAGTTGGTGGAGGTATTTATACTAACAATCACAGTAGCTGAATAAAAATAACTAGTTACAAAAATCACTAGTTTTGAAACAGGTGACGCCGACCAAGTAACTGGTTTCCTTACGTTTTTTGAAAATGACGTAACGAACCACCTCTAACGTACGTACGTATGTTATGAAGAACAGGATTAAAGTTCTGCATCCCCCATGGAAAAGGGATGATCCTGCCCAACCATTGATTACGGGTTTTTCTATAAAAATAGTCTTGTCAAGTTAGTTCTTCATTTGTGTCATAGATAGCGCTGTAGTTCTTTTTGTATTATGTTGCTTTAGTACTTTTTGTAGTGCCACTCCATATGTTTATATGTTAAAGTCCCTCTTCTATTATGATGTTCGTGACATAAATATCCATTAACATAGGCAGAATATTTTTATAAGCAGCCATCTTATTTTTAACGAAGACAAGTTTGTAAGTGTCCGCTTTGACTCACATTTTATGCTCCGTTCAATATCTTAATGGCTTAACTTGGAATTTTATTACACAGAAGAAGACTCTTTAAAATGTATTTTGTTATTTATCATTATTTAGAGGTTTTACAAACATTTTAAAATTTTCAGGAAATTTAATGTCTTTGTCGGTTCTTCTTGGTTCTTGCATAGATACTCACATACTGTTTATGTGCGTCTCCAAGATAAATACGCGTTTTCAGACATGGGACAGGTGCATTACAGACTGGCAGCCTTGAATCTAAAGCTTTAGTGATAAAGTTGAAAGTCTATTAAATAAATTTGACAGATTGTAATTGCTGGCAAGTAGCTTGATGTGCTGGCGTTTGGATAAGGATCTCGTGGCACGTGTAGAATTAGAACGATCAAAAATCAGAAACAAGATTTGTATGTAATAATATTTACCAACGAGTTATACCTACCTATCGTAGTACTTAACTATAGCAACGAGTATTTATAATTTTTTTAAACGCTCTTTTTTATTTTTTTATTTGTCATATTCGCAATCCAGTTTTCAAACAAACATGGAGGCAATTAGCATAATCTTTTAAAACGCAAATCAATCCAAACTACGCTAATGGCGCTGTCAGCATCATGTCCAATTAATACGGATTGCAATCGGGATCAAAGCGATCTATCTCGTGATACGACACGTAGCGCTTTGCACTGCACTTTCATATGGGGTATGCGTTTTGTGTCTGTGTTGCAAATATATTTCGCTGTTATGCATAATAGTGGTGAATCCGTGTTTATCACTATACGATGTCAATTTCAAACCGTGGGTAAAATATAAACCATTTTTTTGCCCAAGGTTTACGCAGCATGTTTTCTTCTTCTGTGCTCCTCTATTTCTCGGCATCTCATCGGACACCTCCTTTCTAGACATGTCATCCTTCACACAGTCTCACGTTGTGAGGACATAGAAACGTAATTACTCCTTAAACGATTTTCTCATTATTGGCGACATCTTAAGGCACGACCTACGTACCTACATAGTCTTTAATGTTGTTGTCCTTCGTCACCCTCATTTTACTTTTACCGAAAGTAATCTCCGAGAAGGAATGCTATGAATTTTGAGAGTTTCCAATTTTTGGAGACTTTGATCTTCGTGTAGGTATGTTTACATAGAGTTTGCGAAAGGTAAATTGAGAGTATGATGTAATCTTTATAACATAAATGTTTACAAACATGTACCTACATACAAGGATACCTACTCACACCTTTTTTCCACGGCTTAGCAGAATTTACAAAACGCGACCTGTCTATGATCATTTCTGCATGTGACTAAAAGAGAGGGCATGAATGTTGATGGATGGAGAAGGAGAGGAAGGCCAAAGAAAAGATGGATGGATTGTGTGAGGAAGTACCTATATGAAAGAGAAAGGAGTAAACGATACGTGACGTCTGACAGGGGAGAATTGAAGAATAAAACGTGTTGCGCCGACTCCAGGGGCCTTAGTCTGCTATTGCAATAGTGTCAGAATGGTCTATCATTGATTTAATAAGGCCCCGCGCAGACGAATTACGCTTTGTACGCACGTCAAACGAGTTTCGAACGCGCTTCAATACGCCGTGGGCTAGGGGCCTTATTAAATCAATGATAGACCATTCTGATACTATAGCAGACTAAGGCCCCAGGTAGAATGGGACAAGGGCAGCAAGATGATGATGACCTGTCTATGATCTTACCTTTTGAGTCGTTCACGTTCATTATTTCAGCTATTTTTTTGGGAAGAAAATTATCATTTGCCCACAATATAACAATTTTAGCATAACAACTTTACGTAGTATAGCACTACTTTTATAAATTAGCCTTGAAACGTACTTAAACAAAGTAGGTAAGTATAACGCAATGTTGAATTAAAACTGGACACGAAAATAGCTAGAACTAGGTCGACACCATAAGTTAGGCACGAAAGCCGTACCGATCCTACAATTACTCCGCATAATTAAATTCGTTTGCCAAAAAAGAACAATATAGTCAAAGCTTAAAAAGGATTTGGGTAACACTTGACAAATGTTGAGATTAAGTGCTAAAGAGGGGATGGTACTATGAACAAGGACTTTTTTTAAATTTAATACAGTTAAAAGCTTTCAAACAATAAATGTAGATAACTAGATACGTGTGAAGTGAATTAGTATAAATCTTAAAACATTCGAAAATATTTCAGCTGGTATTCAGCTGTACCTGGTTAGACTGAAAGCCGACTCCAGCATAGTTGAGAAATGGCTAGGCAGATGCTGATGATGATTTCAATTTGAAGTTTGAATGGAAAACCAAAGACAGTATTATGATTTATTTTTCTTTGTATTCCTTGTGATTTTTATTGCGATTATACGTACGACAACCTTTTTTTTAATATATAACAAATTGGTGTGTTCCAACCATATAATATCAAAAGCATATATGCAATGCCAACCTAAATGTGAAACATTGCCATAATTAAATTAACAGTTACCAATTTAAATTACAATTTAAGATTAAACAACAAACAGAAGAAAATATTTCAATTTCCCCTCTAAATACGCAAAGTTCCTAAATAACTTTCAAAAATGCTTCTTCTCCACTTATAATCGAATCGACAGACGTCGACAGGAAACTAACAAGAATAATTCAGCGGAATCCCCCGTCGCTCCACAAAAAACAGAAATGTATCTTTTAACAAGAAATGAAATCACTTCGCAAATAGTCCGGAAATAAAAAGGCAGGGGTTCTGCAAGGGGTGACTTATCATTTGGGAAAGAAAGAACGGCAGACGTCTAAACACGATCGTCTCGGCTGGATTTGCATTTTTATTAAGATACCCCTCGTAACAAAATTCAGGTTGAAAAAATGTTTACCTAAGTTCGCTGTTCTTCAATTTTGTGTTGATCTGAAAATAAAAATAGATTTTCTTTATAAAAATCTTGGAATTTTTAAATTACGTAATTTCCGTACTAAGCCTGTTAACCTTCTTGTTCTTGATGCTATTTTTATCGGCCGCTTTGGAAAGGTCTCCTTGTAAGAACATTGTTAACTACACCCTGAATTATTTTCTCCTCACTGGTCAAGTACCTACTCGTACAAAAGAGATTTTGACTATTTGTTTTGTATATGGTACCTCCTTGTAAGAAAAACAGTTTCTTTGTATAAAAGATACATCTTTTTCAGGGATATTAAAAGAAAGATAAGTATCTAAGAAAACTAGGTTATAAAATACTTTAATGTATAAATTATAAAAGGTACATGAAGTGCCTAACTACTCATCACATTTTTTACCGGTATACTTAATTCCTTTGAAGATGTTTTCCTTTTGAGTAGATGCCTATTATAAAGTGGTTTCTGAACCATTGTAAATTGTTTTTCTAAATGTTTACAAAGTCTTTTAAAACTTATAATTCTTATTATGTAGGTAGGTAGTCCATCTTCGTCATTTTAGTGAGTAGTTTTTTTGCTTTAAAATTCATAGAAAGCTCAAATTTAGACGAGTCTTTATTTTTTTAAATTTATTTATTTATGTACACACAAAATACTTAATAGGACATTACATTAAGTTAGAAGAGCACAAAGGTACTGTTTATTTCATAAGAAATAAGCAGAGAGCTCAAATGTCTCGCTGATAGTGGCGGGTGTGTTGGGTCGTTTAGTTCCCTTCAATATGGTTGAGCTGAATGGAGCTGATGCATGCGTCATGTTCGTGAACGGGCGCTGTCAGTTGGGACTGGTCATCTCTTAGCTGCCACGCTTTATTTTAACTACTTTGTTTTTAAATTGTTGATAGTTATAATCTTTTACTCAGGACGCTCTTAATGTGCACGTCTTTCTACATCGTTCTCACATATATGTATAATCTCAACATGAATGAGGTAACCAAGATCTTGTAACAATATTTTGATTGAAAAGAGTGTCCATGGAGTTTTCATGCCCATTCTTCTCCATAGAGATCTACGCTTTGGAATGGGCAACTACAGTACTTTCACAAGTTATTATGCCTTGTGTCTGTGACTGTAGCTTCGCCTTTGTTTTTCTGACTTTCAAAAGTGCCTGCGAAGGTCTAATTGAAATAAACGCTTTGAGTTTGAGTTTGCAGTACCTTAGTAGCAGTCTTATCTTATTATACGAAGACAAGTTTTATAAATTTCCATGAGGTTTTTGTTATGTTAGCTAAATCGCTGATTTAAAAGTAAAATATCGTAATGAGTTTATTTATCCAGTACCCTATTAATATAAGCGAAGTAAGCGCTGCAAGCGAAAATATCGTTTAAAGCTGATAACAATCGCTTGCATTTAAATGGGTGCCTGGCAATTTGTTGCGTCTGCTTTAAATGGGTCGAAGTTATTGTGCGGCCTGAACAGTTTTATCCGACAGAGACTAAGTAAATAAAGTATTTAACAATTTACTTAGTTATTTAGTTTTTGCAATGTACTTGAACGGAAATGAAACCATTGTACAACATTTATAATATACTAGGACCGGTGTGGAATAATTTAAGTAGGTAAATATTTTAACATTCAAAAATTAATTGCATGAAAATTGACTCATTCATTTTGAAGCTGCCCAGCTGTGTCAACATACATAATTAACTTTCACTTTCTGATGGATGACCGAAATTACGGAAACATGAACTTAAATTTTGTGTAAGCACTTAGAGAACTTTTTTATTTCATAGAGAATTTCGTGACGTCACTTAGTCAGCTGATGATGTCATTTATCAGCACTGAAATTGCTAGTCGAGTGAATTATGAGTGACTGAGTTGAGTAATGTGAGAGGAGGGAATCAGGAATTAATTTATTCATCCAATTTTGATATTAGTACCTGTGTTTGACATATGTATAAAGATGGAGAGGGAGAGGAAGGCCAAAGAAACGATGGATGGATTGTGTGAGGAATGATATGGAAGAGAAAGGAGTAAACGATACGTGACGTTTGACAGGGGAGAATTGAAGAAGAAAATGTGTTGCGCCGACCCTAAGTAGAATGAGACCAGGGCAGGACGATTTGATGTATAAATGCGACCGTTGATACGAATTTGAAATCTTTCTCCACACATAAGTTAAGCTCAAATGACGTTGACAAGTAGCTATTGATGAACATTTTGTTTTGTGAAATGTATTGAAAAAACCAGCTAAGTGCGAGTCGGAATCGCGCATGCAGGGTTCCGTACCACCGTAGTAGCCTCCTTTAATTTTTATTATTTGTTGTTATAGCGCCATCAAAAATACACATTCTTTGAAAACTTCCAACTGTCTACTTATTAGGGATCATGAGATACAGCCCGCTAACAGATAGGTTGACGGACGGACGGACAGCGGAGGCTTCGTGATAGGGTCCTGTTGGTAACCCTTCGGGTAAGGAACCCTTTTTTTTATCGGTGGGAAATCATCAAATAACCCCTCCCGCTCTGGGCTGAGCAGGAGGGAGTGTCAGACTTTTACTGACTAAAACCCATCCATGTTCCTTCTTTTGCCCTTTGTGTTCCAGAGCCGCGGTATCTCTTTCGAACAGTCCCGCAACCCTGGCAGGCATCGGTCCTTTCGGACCCCTTCCTGTTTGCTGACTCTCTTTGAGGCGCGCGTGGAACACGAACGCGCCGTCGACACGGCCTGTCGTCACAAGACGGACGGACGGCGAGCTAGCCCATAACTCACCGTCCACAGGCCCGCGCCTACGGTTGCCCCCGACGCCCGGTGCGTCTCCCGCGGGGGTAAGGAACCCTAAAAGCATGTTGCTGCCGTTGGTTCCGATTAGGAGCACGTGCCAAAAGATTCTTGTACCCTTTGATTGTGAAAAGATTTGTCTGAGATTTTAAAAGTTGAAAAACAATAGTTATTTTAAGTCTAAAAGCTCTTCAAAAAATCCTAACCACCATTAAAGCTTATCAACTGAACAGCTCAAACTATTTAAAACAATGGAACCGTCACCGTTATCACCAATTACTCCGTTCACGTTCATTTGAACAATCACAACAGCGTGTACATTACTGAAACTGAAAACAGCACTTATTTCATCATGAAACTGTTTTATCTTTCACTCTCTTTATTTTCACTCAATTTAAGCCACCAATCCAGTGTAAGTTGAGATATTTCTGCTATTCATTTTATGTTTGTCCCCGTCTCGGGTTTATAGGCATCGTTAGACTTGGTTCCATGGCTTGGTATTGAAAGATATGGGATTAGCTTTGCTACGTTTCTAGGCATAGAAATAGAAATAATAGGTCGGCTATAATTCTGACTGGTTGGACTTATCGCTCGCTCTGTCAGTATGATTTAAAAAACGGGCAAGTGCGAGTCGTACTCACACGCACATAGGGTTCCGTAGCACAAACCATATAATAAAAATATTTTGAAGGCATTCGTTCATATGTTGTATTGTTTTACATACATCAACAAAACTAAATTTGTTTTTCATATTAGGTTAATGAAAAACAAAGTTGTTGCTGCAGTTTGATGAAAAAGTCCCATATATCAAAAAATAAACATCAAATCTTATTCAAATTAATTTTGGTTGAAAGTTTTTTTTACGTTCTATAATCCTATATTTTTTTCAGAATTTTTCTCCTCTTACTTTAGAAATTAGAGGGGGGGGACACACATTTTACCATTTTGGAAGTGTTTATCCTTCAAACGATTGACTTTGAGAGAAAATGGTTTTAGGAACTTCAATGTCATTTTTAAAGACCTACCTATAAACAACTCGCACGTATAGGTTTGATGAAAAAAATGTTTTTTAGTTTCAGTTCCATGTATGGGGCGACCCCCTTTAATCTTTTTTTAAATTATTTTTGTATAAAAATCTTAAAGCGGTTTACAGAATACATCTACCTACTAAGTTTCAACTGTGTAGTTCTAACAGTTTCGGAGTAAAGTGGCTGTGACATATACGGACAGACAGACAGACAGACTTGGCGAATCTATAAGGGTTCCGTTTTTTTGCCATTCGGCTACGGAACCCTAAAAACGGGCAAGTGCGAGTAGGACTCGCGCACGAAGGGTTCCGTACCATCAACCTAAAAAGAAAACACTTTTTTTTCTGTTTTTAGTATTTGTTGTTATAGCGGCAACAGAAATACATCATACATCTTTACTTTGTTATTTTGTTTATTTTAATTGTATGTATAACTCTTTTAGTTCTTTTTTAGTTACTATAATTGGTTTAACAGCCGTTGTAATTAAACAATTAAATTAAATTAAAATTAAATCATCTGTGAAAATTTCCACGGTCTAGCTATCACGGTTCATGAGACACAGCCTGGTGACAGACTGCCAGACAGACAGACGGACAGTGGCGTCTTAGTAATAGGGTTTCAGTTTTACCCCTTTGGGTACGGAACCCATGCTATCATGCTATCCACGACCTCAGGAAATACGACTGGCGTCAATCGACACGCGCATGCGTGTGTACTTTTTTCCTTCCAGGAGTCCAATAATTTATTTTTAATGGGTAGCAAGTCGCGTCGCGTTAGCTCGTACTCTAAACAATTGCTTTCATTTGTTTTCTCTGCAGTCACTATCGCAACGCGCGTGGCGCTTGAGCTAGAAGGTTGTGGCCAAGTGGTTAGTTTGCAGCTACGGGCGTACGATACGCCTGGGGCCTTATTCTGCTATTGCAATAGTGTCAGAATGGTCTATAATTGATTTAATAAGGCCCCAAGCCCACGGCGTATTGAAGCGCGTTCGAAACTCGTTTGACGTGCGTACAAAGGGTAATTCGTCTGCGCGGGGCCTTATTAAATCAATGATAGACCATTCTGACACTATTGCAATAGCAGACTAAGGCCCCTGGTTTTTTACTAGCTTTTATTTAACTTGCAATGTTTGTTTGTTTAAGTCAAATCTTGCAACTGAATTTTAAAACAGTTATTCCCAACCGATTGAGCTGAAATTTTGCATGACACGTTTAGTTTGGATGACAATGCACGGTTAGCTAAGTGACGTCATTTTAAATCCAATATGGCGGATTCCCAAAGATTGCAGTGCAATTAAAAGGGTTTGCTGAGAACAATACGAAAAAATGACGTCACACCAAAATTTTAAAGCTGGTTTTTTAAAATGAGTTTTCACTATGAGCTTGTCTTCCGTACGCATAACTATTTTGTTTCTGTTACAGAGGGAAATGGTGTGTATTGCTTTGTTGTCCAATGAAATTCTAGTTATTTTGTTTGAGTGCATTACTGAATTGGTTTCGGAGAGCGCTTTCATGCAGCCATTGCGTAGACCGCCTGGATCCAACTGTTTTGTATCTCTGGTATTGTCAGAATATGGTTAGCTCTGACAATAGAGTGTGCACTAAAAGCACTTAGTCCCCTGAGAGGACAAGCTTACAGTTACCGGTGTTGTCTAAAGCTGCTTTGTGTATTAGGTTGGTCTTGTTCTTGGCCTCCGATACATAATTTCAATTGCTGTTTTATACTTTTGGCATACATCTTAATCTTTTGAGACACCACAATCATGTTGTGAACAGTGAATAATGGCAACGCTTTCCCTTGACTCTTATTATTAGAATTTAATATTTATTTAGCAGCAATAGCCATAACATCTCCGGCCAGGGTTGCGGGACTGTTCGAAAGAGATACCGCGGCCCTGGAACACAAAGAGCAAAGGAAGGAACATGGATGGGTTTTAGTCAGTAAAAGTCTGACACTCCCTCCTGCTCGGCCCAGAGCGGGAGGGGTTATTTGATGATTTTCCATCGGTAAAAAAAAAAAAAAAAAAGCCATGACATCTGCTTAGCCGTTTCCGCACTATGTTGGGGTCGGCTTCCAGTCAAACCTGATGCAGCTGAATACCAGTTTTAGGCTGTTAATATTTAGCATCAGTAACCATAATGATCTACTTTACCTTTTCCCTTTTCCCCTATGTTGAGTCGGCTTCCAGTC
The DNA here is from genome assembly GCA_947578425.1 of Eugnorisma glareosa. NCBI lineage: Eukaryota > Metazoa > Arthropoda > Insecta > Lepidoptera > Noctuidae > Eugnorisma > Eugnorisma glareosa. The sequence continues at coordinate 17,940,707 of OX387965.1, forward strand.
TAACCAGATCCAGCTGAATACCAGTTTTTCACAGGAAGTGACTGCTTATCTGACCTTCACAACCCTGTTACTGCGCATACCCCTTGGTAAGACTGGCTGTCGGATTTTCGGGCTTCTAACTACCTCTAACAATTTTCAAAGATCTACGGATGACAACCGAGACCAACGGCTTAACATGCTTTTTGGGGCACGGCGGGAAAAAAGAAAAGAACAAAAGAAGAAAAAGAAAAAAGATGGAAAATAAAGCAAAAGAAGAAAAAAAAAATATGAAAAATAAAAAAAGGAAAGAAGAAGAGAAGTCAGTTTGTAGGTGATGGTCACCCATCCACCGACCAACGTCGGCAAAGCTGCTTAACCTTGAAGATCGACTCGTTAGCTGTTATAATAATATTTATAGAAACACACACACACACACACACACACATCACACGTACACACACGTCACGTTGTGTTCACATTTATTTTTTCCTTATAATTCTTTTTTTATTTAAATTATTACTTTACATACTTACATTGTGCTTACTTCCGAACGTTTTTTTTTCCGAATGTTGTATTGTTGCCAAATGAATGGAATGCTTCTTTAATTTAAGTTTTGTTTTCTAAATGTACCTATTATGTTAAATAATTTTGCATGCCGTAAGGCAAAATGTATCGGGACGCTCATCAAAATAACCACCTTAATTATCTGTATACCTACATTATTGGCAAATAAATGATTTCTATTTCTATTTCACTCGACTGCCTCGTTGGTCTAGTAGTCGCAAGCTGAGACATGAGGTCCTGGGTTCGATTTTCAGGTCGTGCCAAGTGTTATTGGGTTTTTCCAATACGAATTTCTCAGAAGCAGCCATAGGGTCTGGCTTTGTGCCCGGTTGATGACAATAGGCTGGCTCCTCATTACAATATAACTGGCGAAATGTGGGTGTACTTGTTGGGTACACCTGCCTAACCCATCGGGGACTACAAGCGTGATGTTATGTTCATCAATCATTCATAGTTATCTACCCACAACATAGCTTCAAGTGATCCACCGTCCTAAGCACACTATTCACTTTAACGATTATTTTTGGAGCGAGCAGGAGATCTACGAAATGGGCTTAATTAAAAATACCCGCGCAAATGACTTCAGGATGGGCTGTCAGTTTTATAGCGCCGGCGCCGAAATGACGAGATGCGGACCGAGGTGGAAATACGGCCTAGGAAAATGTTTATTCACCTGGTACGGTCAGCAACAGAAGTAGCTTAACATTTCGGAATTTTAATTATTTGGTATACAGGACTCCAGCTATTATTTTTAATGTTTCAGTGGATGTGGCTTTCATAGTTCAAAAAAAATGTATTAGAGCCATATGTGGAGCTGATTATTTAGACCATTGTAAACCGTTATTTAAAGAATTAAAGATACTTCCATTACCATGTCTGTACATATATGAAATTTGCTTATTTGTAAAAAGATATTCTTATCTATTCCCTATCACTGAACACGTTTCCAAAAGAATCGAAGAAAGAAACCCAAAACAACTACTAGTACCGGCCCAAAGACTTCGTTTGTATAGTCGAAATGCCTACTGCAAGGCGATAAAGATTTTCAATAAGCTGCCATCACGTATCCGACAGCTACCTATAAATAAATTTAAACGTGCAATATTTCCTTGGCTTCTGGACATGTGTTTCTACTCTGTTAGCGAATTCATTGATCATAAGTTTTAATAATTCATTTATAATTCCATGAATAGTCTAAATTACGTAAAGTACTGTAAATGTTTTTTTTTTTGTTTTTTTTTTATTATTTCGCTATATAAATTAACATTGGTGTATTAAAGTCACATTAAAATTATAATATTTCTACACCGGCAACGGTTGTATATGTGAACTAATATAAATTGTAAGACCTTTATGTACATACCATATACTCAGAAATAAATGATATTCTATTGTATTCTATTCTATTCTTTAACACATTCCTTAAGCGCAGGCCACACCGCTAGCTGGCGGGCGGGCGAGCGACGCGAACGACACCCTGTTCATACTTTGTTCGTATCTTTCGATAGTTCGCGGTGTGAACGAAAGTATGAAAAGAGGTGAAACGACGCGTCGTTCGCATCGTTCGCCCGCCCGCCATCTGGTGGTGTGGCCTGCGCTTTACTCTTCAATACCTTGTTAGTAAAGAGTAATATCTAACAAGTTCTAATTAAAAATCTGCTTTCAAACTTTGAGTAGTGTTAATCTACTTCTGATGATAAACTACTTCTGATCATTCAATTTCATTTTTAGGGTTCAGTACCCAAGGGGTAAAAACAGGACCATAATACAAAGACTCCACTGTCCGTCTGTCTGTTTGTAACCAGGCTGTATCTCATGAACTGCGATAGCTCGACAGTCGAAATTTTCATAGCTGAAGAATTTCTGTTGCCGCTATAACAAAAAATACGAAAACAGAAAAAAAAAATGTTAGATAGTTTCACGGAACCCTTCGTGCGCGAGTGCGATTCACACTTGGCCGGTTTTTATTTAGACTACAGACTTTATGAATTCGTTTTGATATGTTGGTAGTAAAGTTCAAGTTCCAAATGAATTAATAAACATCATATTTACTTATTAAATCTTTATACATGTGTAAAAAATTCTGCACAAAAGACTTCTCTTAGGTATTTTGTACATTTGTGACCATAAGGTTATTTTTATTAAAAACGGTTGATCAATAGTATGCCTACCTACTTAGTTTTTTGTCTCAGATTTCAGTTTTCATTTTAATGGATTTCTACCACTTGTGTGTCTGTTATGGCTTCGATGGCTTCAAAATCTACGTGTGACTATAGAGTCATACGAGAGTCATAGAGAATAATCGATTCAGTCATAGGACTGAATCGATTATTCTCTGAACCGAATGTTACTTATTATAGGTACTTGTTTAGACCTTGGTGTAGGGTTTGTCTGTTCAGATTGATCTTTTCAATACAATCAGGTAATCCTTACAGCTAAGGATTAGTCGTAGACAGATGAATTTATTGGTTTTTCCTTTGATGGGGGTCAGAAAAACCAATAAATTCATCTGTCCGTTATAGACAGACATCAAACCTTAATCGGCCGTCTCGCGAACTACAAAACTCCCTGTAAGTAATATAAAAGGTACGAAATTCGTGTTACTTCCGAGTTTCGACTCCTCATGTCCGCCTTATGACGAGGGTCGCCTATTATTCAGTATTTATATAGAAATAAATCTCCGTGTTATCGAGATATGTAGCCGTTTAGATATCATTTTGTATTAATGGGCGACAGTTTTAACAGCGACTGTTTTGGTGTATCGACGATATATTAGGAGCCTTAAAAGTCGGCAGGAGATTTACCAACGCGTACCTATAGTAAACTATGCAATTAACAGAATAGCCAGTGAGCAAGGTTTGCTTTTTCAGAAATCGTGCCATAAGTTTTAAATTATGCAGGGTGTAACAAGACCCTTAACGAAGCCGTCAACCAAGCATTATGTACATCAAACTAAGTAACTTTACGTAAAAACTATTGCTGGGAAACGACTTTTTTTTGGGGTGAGAAATCATGTTTTACCATAGGACTCAATGTTACGCACTCAAAACATTGTGCTTATGGATGGATTGAATAGTACGGGGGTCGCTTAGGTGTTTACATTAAAAATCCTACGTTATAAAAATGTATTAAAAAAAAAGACTTGTCAAAAAGTTGGCACTTTGACCCCCAATATATCCGTAACTAGAAGGTTCCCAGGAATGGTCTGCCACAAAAAAATGATTACAATGACGTGACAGAGAGAACAAGTACCTTACGGCTTCGAGAAGAGTCTTGTTACCTACGCAGAAAACTAGAATCGTGAAACAGTTGTTTGCATGAAAAACAGCTTAACCTCCAGATCTAATAACTAATGATGCTAGTAAATCATGTTTATATGTATTTCGTAGTTACTGCGTGAGACATACCTAGCATCAATATCAAAACGTTTTTACTTAAAAACATAAGTGGCATATCTAAGTGCCGTCTTTAAATTGTATTCAAACAAATATTTAAGTGGAAAAACAATGGATGAAATGCGTCGTCTGTCCGTCAAGTAGAATTTATTCCGCGTTGAGTGACGGCTGCGAAATAAATCCCGCTGAAATGTGGCGGTATTCAGTCGCGGAGAAACCGCCTCACATTTTATGTGGCACTTTTTATATTCAAGAGTTTTTGTAACGAGTAAATAAAAACTGAGGATTTCGGGTGATGCATTAGTGATGGCTTCGAAAATCTACGCAGCTTTTAGTGAGTATTACTCCTAGTAAGTTGGTAAATAAAATCTGTATCTCCATGCTAGCGTTTCTGTTCCCTACCGTCTATAATGAACTCACCATTAAGCTGAACTTTTGAGGACGTAATGAACTCCACTGATGCTGCCGAACTTACTCTGCCTAAATAATTAAAAGGAATACCTTCGACCGATGACCTGGTGAAGGTTGCGGGGATCCGCTGGATGCGAGTCGCACGGGACCGGTCAATGTGGCGACACTTGGGGGAGGCCTATGTCCAGCAGTGGACGTCTTTCGGCTGAAATGATGATGATGATGACTACCTTCTACACAAAAAAAAGAAAAATAGACCACATATAACCCAGCAACAGGCAAATTTGTTTCAAAGCAGACCTCATTCAATGCTTTCCAGCAGTCAGGATTAAGGCCTAGCCTTTTCCCAATTATGCTGGGGTCGGCTTCCAGTCTAACCGGATGCAGCTGAATACCAGTATTTTACATAGAGCGACTGCCTATCTGACCTCTGCAACCCGGTTAGTGACGGGTAATACGACTACCTTGGTAAGACTAGTTGTCAGACTTTCGGGCCACTGACTACCTGTAACGACTGTCGAAGATCTACATTGACAGCCGGGTCCAATGGCTTAGAATAGGTCCATTTATTAGAAAAAAAAGGAAGAAATACCCAATAGCTTGATTACTTTGATAGACCATAATTAATTAATTCGTAAGTTTTGTATTAAAACTAGCTAGTTAAGTTAAATAAGTAATTAATTTCAGTAATTTCCATTAGAGTTTGTTACTAATGGCATTAACATTAATCAAAATTGTATGGAAGCTGCGCTAGGTACAAGTTTATACATATTAGGTTAAATTACTAAGTGCCTATCCAAATAATCATTGTAAGTACAAAGTTTTTGCTAAAGGGCTGTATAAATCTTTTAACCAGTTACATAAGTAAGTAATCAATTTTCATGAAGTTACACTTTCAAACTCTCTTGAGATTCAAACAAAAAAAAAATTCTTTGTCAATGTGCGGTCAAATCGAGCTGACCGGACAGTGGACTGATAGTGTACTGGACTCTGACAGATATTACAGTACAGTTTTGTAAAAAGTCGGTGACTTGTTTGTTTCATGCTCTCAAAACGGTGAAGGAAAACATCGTGAGGAAACTTGCATGTCCTAGAACCATAAATTCGACGACATGTGACATCTACTAACACGCACTGGGTCCGCGTGGTGTATTATAGCCCATTCCCTCTCATAGAGAGGAGGCCGAGTGTCCCAGCAGTGGGAACATTAAAGGCTGATTATGCTACACATCATTCACATAGACGAAGAAGAAAAAAATGCATATTATAGAGCACAACTCATAAACTACTGAAGCAAAATTAATAAAATTTATATGGGACCACCGCGCGAGCTTCTTCTACAAAATGAAAAAAAAAAGAATCACTAAGAAATGTCGGACCAGTAATCACGGTGAAATCGGTGTACATACATGCAAATTAAGAAAAGGTCCTGTGGAATACAAAACCCCCTGTTTTCTTTAGAAGTCTGTTACAAATACGCATTACGAGTATCAATTCAAATCAATTGCGGTCCAACCGAGCGAACCGGACAGTCAAGTGGACTGACTGCGGGTACCAGACTCTGACAGATAATTCAGTACATTATCTCTGAAGGTACGTTGTCCGCAGTCCAGTCCTCTCTCTCCAGTCCATTCGGTTCGAACCGCACCACGCGAACCACTGACTAGTGTCGCTACAGTTGCACTTAGCAGTCTGTGGTCACCTTCGGACAATAATAGTAATTAATTGTAATACTACTCAATTCATCATAGTATTAGAAATATTGTAGACCACTTAACTGTCTCCTTTTCAACAAGACAATTTACTTTGTCGGTAAATTAATGATGGTTTCATTACTAATAATTACTTAACTAGTTAGCAGTTAAATGAAAACGATGTTTACAAATACTAGATAAACTTTAACACAGGAATGAGTCGACTGTTGTGAGCGCTTTTGACAGATGGTTAAATAAAGGACAACTAATGTAGGTACAGTCGGTGACAGAATCACAGAAGTCAAATTTAAAATGATACTTGTAGTGTAATTTTCTTAGAATGTTATGTACTGTTGTTTAGTTCGGTTGTATATTCGTCTACTACAACTGTAAAATATTGAAGTGAGTGTTTTAATTTTCGTGGTAGTTACTACAGAGATAAATGAGATTTTGGAACTTAAAATATGTCTCCGAATCGTGAAAACATTTGGTTTTCCAATGGTTAAATATTATTTAAAATTTTAGTAGATCAAAAAAAAAAAAAAACAGAAAAAAAAACAATTTATTAACAGTTTGAATTTCAAAAGTATGCATACCGCTTCTGTTATCAAGAGTACCGTCTCCCGAGTGTGACGCTCTCAGTCGCCTTCGGGAGCCCGTCGTGACCGAGTGTCTGTCCGTCAGTGATAACTGTGATAAGTGATAACCGCGAGTGCACTGTGCTAACTGCTAGTGGACTGTGTTTTATGTGAAGGTGGGTATTTTGAGTTTTATTTTTTATTTCTTAGTTTTTTTTTGTTGGCGAGAGGGTAGATACGAAAAAATAAATTGTTCTCTTGTCAACAATATGATATTAATTAAAGATCTTCTTACTTCTTCTTCTTTTGAGAAAAAACTAATTTCTTGAAAACAAAAGTAGTTATAAGATAAGGCACTTTTAGTAAAAAAGTATGTCGATGAATGAACAAAAACGTAGTACAAGCGCGTAGTAGTTAAAACATACTAGAACAGAATGAACAATTTTTGAAAAGTACGTTTAGTAGTAACATTTAAATAAACTGCCGCCTACCCACATATTAATTCCGGTTTCCAAAGACAAATAATCCCCCAGCTGTTTACAGTGTCGTGTAAATTAGAACTCGACTAGTACAAGTATGTTACTACTACAATCCTGACCTCAAGCCAAAAAGCGGTAACTCAAAAAATGTAAAATACAGTTTTTTTTTAGCATCTGACAACAGCATAAAACATTTGCACCAGACCATAATAAATACATGGTTAAAAAAAGTAGTAAGAAAGCACATTTCATTTTTAATTATGTTTGATACATTTTCATATAAAAATATATATTTTTTTTTTTATATTTTTAAATGTTTTTTATATTGTTTTTTCTAAGGAATATTTAAAAATGTAATTAGTTTGTAAAAATATGAATAAAGGAGATAATAATAATAAACAATTTATTTCAGGTAACAAAGACCCATAGATAAATACCTTAATCCCTTACCCCCCCCCCCCTAACCCCCCCTCCCCCTCGTCGTCGTCCCCTCGTCCCTTTCTTTTACCTTAACATGTGGCAGCCTCATTGGCTTATTGGTAGCAAGCGACTGCTAAGCATGAAGTCCTGCGTTCGATACCCAAGTCTGGCAAAGTGATATTGGTTTTTTCCACTAGGAATTTCTCAGTTCTGCAGCGCCCAGATGATGACAAAAGCCTAGTCCCGTACTACATGAGACTTAACCATGACTAGCGAAGTGTGGGTTACTATCGTACACCTCTGCCTAACCTAACCCTTCTGGCGAATACAGGTGTGTTTCGCTATCTTATTTTTCACAAAATATTCCCTTTTATTTTTTTCAAACATATGTTTTTTGAGTTACCGCTCTTTGCTTATGGGAGCAAAATCTACTACAATGAGTAACGTGTGTCACAACACTAACAACCAACAGTGTAGTGTTACATAAGGCACATGTTTTATGAAGCGACGTCAATTTTCTCATTCATGGCGCGGTGACGGAGAAATGAGTCGGGAAGGCGGTTATTAGATTGTTGATTCATCTCAGCGGGTTTTCTTGTTTTTTGGCTGAATTCAGTAGTCTAGTATATTAGTCATAGTTTCTAGAGAGACTTCTTATACAAAATTTGACTGAAATGACCTTCCTTTCTTTTCCTTTTCCTGTGATTATGTGGTCGTGAGTTTGATCCCCAGCTAATGTACTAACGATCGACGCAACATCAAATTATGCCTATATTCCTTGCTGCGGTTTGACTTTGTCTCGTACACTCATAATTATTTCGCTAGTGAGTTGTGTAAGACTCTAAACTGAAAAAAAAAACAAATGAATAACCCCCAGGAAGTAGGTGCTGTTGCGTTATCTAGGTATATGGTTATCTGTGTGTCACGTCCAATTAAAACAGAAAGAAAGTAAATGTATTTATTATACTCACACAATACAATACAAAACCAAAAAATGGTTGAAATAACATTATAATAAAATTATATAAAAAGTAAACATTGGAAAAGAAAAAACAAGTGAAATAGGTCCTGTGCGAGGCCAAAAGATCCCTATCTCAGCATGTTGCTTTAACTTAAAAAAAAGTCACAGCGCTGGTATTCTGATAGGGCCCAAAGTGATGCCACCGTCAGAATCGAATAAAAATTTAATTAAAAAATAAAGTGTACATAGAATATACAAATATAAATATTTAATTTATAATTGGTAAACAGACTGGCGATCCCAATACATGACCATTAAAATCACAACACAAAGGGTTCTGTCTACCCTCTCGAAAGCCCACAAAACAATTAGTTCCGTACCCTATTAATAGCCACAAAAGCTTATAAATAGTTAGTTAACATAATAGGAAGGTAAACAAATGACTGCAGTAATTAATGGCGCGGTCTCAGGTGTCAAAACATGTATTATGTTGTGTTAAACATGTGTGATGTTGTTTTGAACATGTATTATGTTGTTTTGAACATGTATTACATTTTGTTAAATGTTTGGAATGTAAGCTTATTTACTTTGGTGGTCGATTGGCTATTGTTTTTTGGTAGATAAGGACTTTTTTGGTATTAATGAGATGTAAGGTAAGTTGTTAATTTATTTGATGGGAAGCGCCAAGTTCTAGCAAGAGTGACAGAGTAGTTGAGTCACTGGTCTAGCGGCCACAGGCATTGCTGCCGAGGATCTCTTAGATCTGGGCTCGATTCCCATGACGAAGTGTTATTGGGGTTTTCCATGTGGATTTTCTTAGTTTTTACCTGGAGCCAGAATTAGTGCCAGTTTGATGGCAATATGTTCGGCCCCTATTTCATGGCAATTTTACATTATAACATAAACATCATCCCTATAATCCCCGAAGGGTAAGGCATAGGTACACCCACATTTTTCCATAGGGGGCGAGCCTATTGCCATCAATATTCCTGATGAAACAACCCAATAAAAATTTGCCCGACCCAGTAATCGAGCCCAGGACCTCATGCTCAGTAGTCGCGATTGCGACCGCTAAACCAACGAGGCAGTCAGACATTAATACAAACACAATTCGAGTAAACAGACGTGCCAGGCTTGATGTTATGTTAAATGCCTACAATATACATTGATTTGTCAATGCTGAAACATTGCTGTAACATCTGGGTTAAAATGAATTCTACAATCTACAACAAAGATAACTTAACTTTTGCGTGTAAACCGTGCGAATAAACTTTTACGAGCTTAAAGATTGAAATTATAGTAGAAGTAGCTCCAGAAAAGTTTAATCCTCTATCAGACCGTAATACCTACTGGCGATAGTTTACTATGCACTTTTTACTATAAATTAAAGCCTATTCCTGAAACTAACTTTATTTACGTTGGGCAAAGTAACGTTTTCCTTTACGCAATATATATGATTCTCAAGAAGAGTAATATCAAGCACAGAATTGTTAACGTCTTCCTTAATTATGAATAAACAAAATGTAGAATGGGGGATAAATTGTGTCGTATCTTATTTTCTACACGACTATAGGAGTATTTGTATAATGTATTAATTACGTAATAATTTAATACTGAGAAATTAGTTGATTTGGTACTAATTGGGTTACGGTTCCGTTGTTTTTGTACAAAAGTACATAAAAACTTATGATGATCATCGCTAACGTGATTTTGTCATCATTGAACAAAGTTCTTAGATACAAAAAAAAAGTGAAACAAGTGCGTCTCGGACTCGCGCATGAAGGGTTCCGTAACGTCGTAGTAGGAGAGCCCTCTTTAATTTTTAATTTGTTGTTATAGCGGCAACAGAAATACACATTCTGTGAAAATTTAAACTGTCTACCTATTACGGATCATGAGATACAGCCCGGTGACAGACCTACTTACACGAAATTGTATCTACATTAAAAAAACAAATACATACCATTATTATTAGATGCCTACTGTGTTTTAACTAGAATAAAATCATATTCCTGCAACACGTTTCAGCGTCACAACAGAAAACCATAACGGTTTATTAATATTCATACACAGCACTGTAATTAAGTTTTATACACGGATATGTTTGGGCCCGAAACTATGTTACATTTAGAATTAAATACTACTTTGAACGGTACTAGGTACAATATTTGTATTTCGTAGTCCTGTAGTGAAATAACAGTTTTTCCGCTGTGTTTAGTTTCCCTGATCAAACTGAAAATTGGCAAACACTCCTTTGAACACGAAAACTAAACGTTTCAGAAAGCTTTTCATGTTTTTTTCTGTTCATGCTGAAATAGTTTACTATGCAAGCAGTTTTTTAACGAGCTTAAAACGTAAAAGTTTGACCACGTATACTTTCAGGATTTACTGTTGACAGAACAAACACAAAGTTTAATTTCGGATAATTTTTTGAAATACATGAGCAATTAAAAAAAAAATGTTTGTGGGTTATGGCTATGTGATAGAGCAGGATTCTGCAATTTAAAAATGTACAGGTTGTGAAACATTCATTACCCATAACATAGCCGTCATCTACGCATTTTGTTGATCTAACTATTTACGTAACATTGAGTAAAAAAATAATGATTTAATAATTATGGCTGAGAAACGAGTTTAATTTCTAAAGCAAGCAAAATGTTGTGCTAATACGTTTATGTATCAACGGTATACAGGGGTCGTGGGGGTAATAAATGACGTAGTTCCCTTACAATTTAACATACTTAAAAGTTGTCTGGGTTTCAACCACACAAAGTGCCTGGCAGTAGAGGACGTGAATCAGTATGCTATACCCTTTTAATTTAAAAAAAATCACGCTTTATAGCAAGACGAAAATTGGTAGCTATTCAGTACATGTTTGTTACCTGATACCTGCCAAAGCCACCACGTCTGACTTTTCATTTATTTAGCCAAGAATTCTTACCTATAGTTAGGTACTTTTATAAAATGACGTAAGTATGTCGGTCACGGAATCTTCCTCTATAAGTGTTAAAAACCTTTTATCCTAAAAAATTGGAATTAAATGTCTACGTAAACAGAAGGTTTCCGGATATGATCAATGATGGGAAGAATAAGTACGTTTTACACCCCTAATAATATTGGTTCATCACCAAGATACAGAAAAACAACCCTCCAAGCGATTGAAATAACACTTGCCAACCATTTCATAGCTGTTTTATTATTAACTTAACGTACAGTCACGCACAAATTACACTTAAGCTCATAACTTGACAGTTTAATTTACGTTTTGTCAGAATTAGTACAAATATCTGCGGCTTGTGACATCACGGCGTAAAGGCTTAGCTTTGAGTACCTACGTCATGATTAGATGTGATGTGTTGGCTCACGAGCGTGGTTACACTGTGTATGTTAATGAACGAGAGTAATTGGCTTATTGAATACTAGCGGTACGTCCTGGGTTCGTACGAGTTTCTATGTTACTCAGGAATAATGTAGCATTCTAATGGTGAAAGAATTTTTTAAATCGGTCTAGTAGTTTTTGAGTTTATTCGTTACAAACATACAAAAATACATATCTTTCCTCTTTACAATATTATTAGTATAGCTAGCTTTTGCTCACGACTTCGCTTCCGTTTGGTACCGAAATGACTGAATATTTTAAATGTGGCCTATGACACTTAGGAATAATGTAGCTTCCCGTTACTGAAAAAGGAGTCAGAATCGGATCAGTAGTTCCGAAGATTACCACTCTACATGATACAAATTTACAAAAACAAAATGACCTCTGGTATAAATGTGTTTAGATATATTAAGTATAGAAGATTAAGGCCATAGAGGTATGAGGAACAGCGTGGAAAGTTCCTCATTCTCCATTGAGAAGGCAGGATCTTCAGGTCTGGTGGGCTACTGACCGATGGTTGTTGTCGAGCTGTTATAATATACATACCTACCTATTAATAGCATGGATAGTTCTGCTTCCCCGACACAATATTTTGCGTAGAGTTTGTGGTGTTGGAGATGCTGCCACCAAGTTATACTAAAACTAACTTTTTCCCGCGGCTGTACTACCGTTATGTACGGAAATTAACCCACGGGGTCGTTTTATATCTAACCTATGGCACTCGAGGATAATGTAGCTTCCCGATAGTGAAAGAATTTTCGGAGTCGGATCTGAAGTTCCGAAGATTACCCCCTACATATTAACTCAAACATACCTTTTTATAATATTAGTGTTAATGTTAGAAAGAAAAAAAAAAAATATTTTTCGCAGGGACATGACGTGCAAACAAGACAAATAAGTTCCTTTCGTACCGAAGTATCTGGTCCTTTGATCTCCTTTCCATGTCCTGAACATCAGACTCTAGATTCAACCACTGATGGGTTTTAGCCTAGCGTTGCTATTGCCAATTTCCACAATACAATAAAATTAGAAAAACTTTAATTATTTTTATTTTTTCTTGATTAGCTAATGCTTTCCCACTGCTGGGCAGAGGCCTTCCGCATTCCTTTCCCGTTTTCTCTCGGTGTTTTCCCGTCGAAACGGGAACGGGAACGAATCTAATTCGTCACGCCAGCGTTTCTCGGGTTTGCCTCGGTAACGACCGACCGTCTTCAGGCACCCACTGTGGCGATTCTGGCCTATCTGTCCTGATCCATCCTGGAAATGAGACCCGCCCGTCCCATTTTAACACTTTTAATGCCAAAACCATATTTGGCCGCTAAAAGCATAATTTTATTCATATTACTACAAATCATGTTAATATACAACATGAAAACAAAGTAAGCTTCTTTAATTCCCTTTTGTTTTCCCTGTTAATGTCAGCTAAGTCGTCATGAGTAATTATCTCAGTCCAAACATGTTTACGAGTGTCGGTATTTCGTAGAAATTAACACAGGTAAACAAAGAAACTTTATGTTATTTTTGAGGAAAATGAGTTTTTCCTTTACCTTCAGAAACATTTGGATTTTTTAGAGGCGCTAGCAGAAAGTTTTTTTTTAATGAAACTGTAAAACAACCATCATCATCATCTATGAACTACGCCTAAGGCAAATTCTCGCGGGGTTGCGATAGTCGCGGAGAGGATCCGGCAATTGGGTCTCGAGGTGGCATTGCACAAGTCCGAGGCCATGTGCTTTCATGGGCCTCGGAATGCGCCACCGTCGGGATCCATGCTCACGGTGGGAGGGGTTCCCATCGGCGTCGAGCCGACGTTGAAGTACCTAGGTCTCGTCCTCGACAGCCGGTGGAACTTCGTGGAGCATTTCCGACGTTTGGCCCCCAAACTGGAACGGGCCGGGGCTGCCTTCAAGCGGCTCTTGCCCAACCTGGGGGGTCCAAACGCCTCCTGCCGGAGGCTCTACGCGGGGGTCGTGCGGTCCATGGCCCTTTACGGGGCCCCGGTGTGGGCGCGTTCTTTGAGGTGGCGAGCCGCCCATTATCTGAACGCGCCCCAAAGGGTGGTAGCCGTAAGGCTAATCCGGGGGTACCGCACGATCTCCGGCGAGGCGGCGAGCCTCCTTGCCGGATTGCCGCCATGGGATCTGGAGGCGATAGTACTCGCGCGCCTGCACGAGTGGCGCGTGGAGACACTACGCCGGGGGGAAACTCCGCTGCCGCGGCAAATTGTCGCTCAGCGGACAGACTTCCGGCGTGATCTCATGGCGACATGGAGAGAGCGACTGTCGCAACCCCGTGCAGGGCACGCCACTATAGTGGCGGTAAGTCCCCTCTTTGAGGAGTGGCTGGAGAGGCGCCACGGCGCCCTCACCTTCCACCTGACGCAGGTCCTCACCGGACATGGTTGTTTCGGGAGGTTCCTGCACCTAATCGGGCGGGAGGAAACGCCCGGGTGTCACTACTGCGAGGATCGACCGGAGGACACGGTGGAGCACACTGTGCAGGTCTGCTCCGCTTGGGCGGAACAACGCCGTGTCCTCGTAGCGGCAATCGGCGGCGGCGACCTCTCGCGTCCGGCCCTGGTTCAATCCATGGTCCGGAGCGAGACGAAATGGGACGCCGTCACCTCCTTCTGCGAAGCAGTCATGCTAGCGAAGGAGGTGGCGGGACGTGAGAGGGAGAGAACCTCACGTCCCAGCCGCCGCGGGAGACGCACCGGGCGTCGGGGGCCACGTGGTGGCCCCCGGCCACCGTAGACGCGGGCCTGTGGACGGTGAGCTATGGGCTAGCTCGCCGTCCGTCCGTCTTATGACGACAGGCCGTGTCGACGGCGCGTTCGTGTTCCACGCGCGCCTCAAAGAGAGTCAGCAAACAGGAAGGGGTCCGTAAGGGCCGACGCCTGCCAGGGTTGCGGGACTGTTCGAAAGAGATACCGCGGCCCTGGAACACAAAGGGCAAAGGAAGGAACATGGATGGGTTTTAGTCAGTAGAAGTCTGACACTCCCTCCTGCTCAGCCCAGAGCGGGAGGGGTTATCTGATGATTTCCCATCGGTAAAAAAAAAAAAAAAAAAAAGCAAATTTCATCAAGGAAACTGAAGCGACCAGTTCATTTAAACACCGTTCAAGAGCCGTCACCATCAAATTACTGTTGAATATTGGCATAGGTTAGGTCTTTATCGCCGTGTAGATGTGTTGATCGCTTCAGTTTCCTTGGTCAAATCAGTTCTTAATTTTTAACGAACGAAACTTTAATATTTACAAAAAAAAATAGAGCCAAGAGCAAATTAATGTTTCTTTTTCAAATTAAAATACTAATATTGTCATGACTTGTGATTGACATAGACGAAGCAGTCTATAAATTATAATAACTCAAAAATATAATGTCATGCATAGATACTATTAAGTATCAATACTTTTTAAAATTAAAATCAACTACAAAAACGTAAACTACGACAGATTTGATTATTAATTTTAATAGCGGCAGTATACTTCAACTGTAAAAATAAAAATCGTCAGATAATTGAAATAAAAAACCTTTTTTCCGAGCTGATACTATTTTGCTCCTCAAAATAACAGTACAAAACAGTTTCCAATTTCACTAACTGCCATAATACAAAGAAAGCATCCATTTTATTATTGGAATGTATCATTCTTATCACCGTCAGATAGCAGTGACCAATGCTCCACAAACGTTACGCGTCATTACGTCGTATGTCCACTGAAACACAAGTACAACTCAACTTTATCAACATGACATAAGGTAGAGTTTCCAATGCGGTGTGGCCAGGAGATGTTTGGATGAATACAAGCTTAGAGGTCAAAGAACATTGGCTGATTAGGCATGCCGATTGCTTGGTACTTAGAATAAATGTGCTGTTTTCATGTTAATGTATTTATGAGACTGTTTCAATACTTTTACGGTAGTTTGTGGTAGTTTGATTATATTATGAGGTTGGGACTTGGGACTCACGTGGACAAAAAAACTACGTTTTATGAATTATTTTGAGAGCCTCTGCTTCCGCCTGCATCAGAGAGAGGGTCATTTGAAATAATTACCTCGAATCACCATTTGATGGACGTATGTGGCGTTCATTTAAGAATCATCACTAACACTACATAGTATATAAAAAAGTCGCTTCCCGCTGCCTGTCCCTTTGTACGCTTCAATCTTTAAAACTACGCAACGGATTTCGTCGCTAGTTACTTTTAAATGCATGGATGAGAAAGGAGTATTGTATAAGGATGCTAGTTGGTGGCGTTCTGTTTTTTCTGCTTACCCCTTTGGGAAAAAAGGCGTGATTTTACGTATGTATTCTGAAAAATGTACGTTACCTAGGTACGTTCGACGCAGAATCAGGACACAGTCATGTTTCTTCCTCATGGAGTGAGCGGTAATATATTTACTTTCGCAAAGACGACACTCCAAAAAAAAAAACCTATTTTAATAAGAATATCTACAAAAAAAATGTTTTCCGTAACTTCATTGCGTTTTGCCTTAAAATACAATTAATGAAACCCGTAGCCGTCGGAAATCTGTTATCAATTTCCGAGTTAGCAGTGATTGGTTGACGGAAATACCACCGCCAATCAATTCAATTGACATAAGATTTATCGAATAAATTGAATAGGCTTCCAGAAACCGAATGTTAGTGTTCCGTAATCCGTGCTCAATAGAGTTATATGTACATAAAGCTATCGTCATAATTATCTCAATCACATCTGAAACCGTATATGTTACCCTATCTCTTCTTCAATAATTTTGAATTTGTTGTTTACGACTGCTTCAATTTATCACCACTGTTTTTAAAAAGGCGAAGTTAAACATCACTTGGAAAACGACGTATACTAGGGTCTAACTGACCATGTCACGCGTTAACCTAGCAACAACCAACATAAATTATTATTGTTAGGCATTTGGGAACAAAGGGCCTTTAATCTTCATATTGAATGCCAAAAATGCCCAGCAAACAACCTATCACTGAACAGTCATTAGTCTCATCCATAACGGCCATATAAGCAAACATTTCTGGCCGACAACAAAGCTAAAATAAAAAAATCCGTCCATCAGCCGAACGGCCGGACCTCCATATCTTCCGGCCGTGACCCCCGGCTTATCGCCGAAGTTCATAACACTCTTCATCCTGTATCGTGGATGAACAAATTTTTTGTACGTCAAACTTTTCGATAAACCGACCTTCGAGTTGGTGTTGAGGAAAGAGGGGAGAACGGGTCATTTCCTTTTCTTGATTTGAAGGAGCTGTAACTGGTACCTAATTTATTTGTGATGTTCGTAACGTTTGGATGGATTATTTTGTATTTTTGAAAAGAGAAAAGAAGAATAGAATTTTTCGACGATGCACTCTAGCTCATCGTCGTAGAGTGCATCGTCGAAAAATTCTATCCTTCGAAAATACCAATGAGCATTATGAAAATTGCCGAAAAAGATACTAGATTAAAATAGCGCCCCAAGCAACCTCCTTTTTTTTCTTTAATCCTTTTGGATTACAAATTCTTCCTCAATTATAACGTTACTCATCTAATTAGGCCGACAACAAATATGCCTGGGAGGCAACAAAGTATTGGATCTCTGAGTCTGCCGACGAAAACGCCTATTTTCCTTGAGACGAATTTTAAAAACGTCGTTCGCTTAGCCTAAAAACTCGTTAGCGTACAGCCTAAGGCAGAAGATATTGACGTAAACTTATATTCAAATATTATGATGAGTAAGTTAGGGTCAGCCTTGTAAAAGAACTCTTTAATATTTCGATTTTAATGATATATTCTATTTACCTTTACAACTTGTTACCGTTGTAGCACCATCCTCACTTCTCTTCAACACGTAGTCTCGAATAAAGGCCTGGTCAGACCAGATGCGTGGCGTGACGTACACGTGTACACGCGCGTGGTGACGCGCGTGAACCTCTGACACACTGTGTTACGCATACGTGAACGCTTACGCTTACGCATACGTGGTACGCACGCAACGCACCGGTCCTTTGCGTACCCAGCAATTCTTATGCACGATGTCTGAAGAAGATTGGGTAAATGGACCAAGTAGTTCATCTGATGAAGAAGAAGCAATATTACTGTTACTGTGACAGAATATTCCTGGGTGTGCCAAAAAACAATGGGTTCAAGTTTTATATGACATATTTTTTACTCTTTGTTTTTTGTGTCGTACAAACAATTAGTTTTTCTTTAATTTCATTATTCATCATTAAAACCGAAACAAAACATCACTTACTATCGGTAAAACTTGAAAACAAATACAACTGAATGCGTAAGTCACGCGCGTAGTCACGCGCAGCAAAGATACGTGCGTGTTCAAACTTGTTCGGTGTGACGTCCAATACGGAATGCCATTGACTACAACGTCATTACTGCACGCATCAATGTGACGTTGCTGTTCCGCTCTGCGTAGGTACGCAGCAAGTTTGACACATGGGAGCTGCAATGCGTAGCGTTACGCATGTAGTCTACGCGCACGTGTACGTCACGCAAGCGGTGTGCCATGTCTCTATAAAGTTCCATATATTACAACGTCATGGTACGTGCACGTGCACGTGCACGTCTACGTGTACGCATCCGGTGTGTTTCGGCCTTAAACCGTTCATAATTGATCTGGTAGCATCAGCCAGCAATAACACACCTTACATAAACATCATTTGTACACCCTCATCACTAAACCATAATCACTTAACCACCATACATATACCCATAGGGAACTCCCTCTAAAGAGGCCTCCATGCTTCGCCGTTAATAGTCAATTCTAAAACCACTCGAGTTAAGGCATGATAAAGTTGTACAAAGGCATATACCCAGCCTTAACTCCTTAGAGTAGAACAATAAACACGTAGTAAACAATACGTTGGGAAACTTCAGACCCTCGGTAATCGCTGGGGTATTGTTTCCCTATTAAAAAACATTGGCAGCGTCGCGGCTACAAAGCAGCAAACTATCTTGAGAGAAACTTCACAAACTTACGAGACTACATGGCGAGTTCGTTCGCTAGTTTGCAACCGCTAATTATTACTACAAAGGGATATTTTGTGGTGCATTGATTTTGTTTGTGGATGTAAGCTATGTCTTTTTGGACACTTCTCGTATCTATAATTCAATGTGCCTGTTTTTGCAACTAAAAAAAAAATGAAGTTCAAATTTTTCAAACAAACATTTGCTAATATGGAACGTCGAAAAATTTCGCACGGTTCGGATTAGTCGTTTCATAATGAGAAAAACTAGCAGGACTCTCCATGGTTACTCTTGAAGATGATTGTCCCTCGTTGTTAGGGTTCCGTGCCTCAAAAGGAAAAAAAGGAACCCCTCATAGGATCATGTGCGTGTATGTCTGTCTGTCCGTCTGTCACAGCCAATTTACTCTGAAACTACTGGACAGATTGAGTTGAAATTTGGTGCACATATGTAAATCAGTGACCCAAAGACGGTCGTGCAACGTAAGTTAATGAATTTTAAATATGGGGGCCACTTTTAGGGGGTTAATTATAAAATGAAAAAAAAAATTGCAAACGATGTCGTGTTACATAATATCAAATGAAAGGGCTCATTGTGAGCATCACAAATATATCTTCTTGCTTAATAATTTTAAGATAAATAATTTTGAAGTTATGAAAACAGGCGAAAATTTACCGTTCCAAATTTCGGCCGAAAATTATGAAAAAAATACAAATGATAGTCCTTTGCCTTTAAATTACAGGAAAATCTATAAACGTACGGAAACTTCACCACGCGAGTCGAACTCGTACTTGTCCGGTTTTTTTAGTCTAGCCTTTATTATTATGACAGAAAACTGCAAATCATAAGACAGATAAGTAAATATTTAGGAACCACAAATAAAATACAAAAACAAAACGCACTACAGGTTGAAAAAAAAAGGAATTCCTACCTCCAAAACTGTCGTAAAATCTCAACAACCGACCTTTCACGTTCAGACATTATCCCCGTACCTTCCCATTGCTCTTATTTACGACCACTACATTACCGGGGTAGGATACTCCCTCAATTCCGTCCATGCTGTGTCTAGGCTCAACAGACATTTAGAATTAACATAAATAACTCAACTAGGAACAATTGGTAAGAATCGGCTTACACACACATGCAAAGTATAAGCAGTATACATTGTTCCTACTGCTGGGACACTCGGGTTTCCTCATGCAAATCTAGCCTAGGCATGCTTCATGTTTTCGTGTTGACTGCCTCGTTGGTCGAGTAGTAGTAGGGTTTGATTCACGAGTCAGGCCTAGTGTTATTGGGTTTTCAATTTGGAAATTTCTCAGTAGCAGCCACGTAGTCTGGATTTGTGCTCGGTTGACGGCAATATGCTTGGGTGTACTATATTTGGGTACACCAGCCTAACCCTTCAGGGATTACAGGCGTAATGTTATTTTATGTTACTCGTGAGTAAGTCAGAGTCGTATCAAGACAAGTTATTACGTTTCATGTGTGTAGTGCAACACAGTAAAATTTTAGTTCACAAGCACAGACCAACACCCGCATTTGGTTTCACAAAAAGGGTCCAGTTGGGTAACTGGTTGTCTTTATACTGTGGTAAAGAGGTCGCTCTATTCCGTCCACGCTGCATCTAGGCATTGCCTTGACACGACGCTATAAAAAATGTAAATTTAGCTACTTTAATGTGATTGCTCTTACATTACTTAGCAAGATGGCCGCGGTGAAAAATTTATTTGCTTGCTAGAAATTGCAATTTTTGTGTTTTTTTGTAGCCTTGTTGATGTAATTTGGTGTTTTTAGTGAAGGAAATGTGCTGTGTTCTTTAATTAAAATCATTGATTTATAAGTTTTCATCCTTAATTTTTAGGAATTAGTTATATTTATGCACAATTGTACAGGAATTGTTTATTTCTAGTAAAGAAATAATGTAGGAATAATTAAACTTAAGATGTTTTCCAAAAGATAATGCATTAATCAATACTAATATGTGTATTTAATAATATAACAAAGAGGTAAAATTTATTTGTATGTCGACCTTAGGAACTATACTGATCCGATTCCGAAAATTCTTTCTCCAACGGGTAGCTACATTAACCCCAAATGTCATAGGCTACATCTTTTCCGTGTCGTAATTTCCGTACATAACGGGAGTGAAGCCGCGAGCAAAAGCTAGTAATTAAGAGCGGCCAACCCGTCATACTTTTCATACAAACGCTCGTAGGTACGTGATTATGCAGTTGTTACACATCTATCTTTGATATTTTGAACTAATAGGTATTTTGTGCACTATATCTAGGTTTCTGTGGGAGCAAAAAATAAAAAATTGTATTAACAAATTCAGTATAAACCTCCAAAAATGGCTGTTTTGCACAAATTTTACCTCAACTTTGGCCGTTCATAATGTACTCATAAACTCTAAAAGTAAAGAAAACATCATTATAGAAACCTAGCACATGTAATGGAAATTCTTAATGACAAATATTTATTTCACACACTTGTAAGACTTATTCAAAAACACGTATTTCCTAGAACAAGTTTAAGAAATTTTCGAACAATATTTTTCGTTCAATGTCATCGCGTTAGGCAGTATGAGATTCGTGGGAGATAAGATGTGCGGGGCCGGGGTGAGGTGAGATGGGGGAGTTGAAAGAAAATCGCCGCGGTGGCTCTGGATGAAACAACAAGCTTTTCGACCATGCTCGCTTTGTCGATAGACGCGCCGGGAAGGGCCCTCTTAATGCAAATAGTAGGTATTTACCCGTATTTATGAAGACGTTTCACTTGTTGGTTTCAATGTGAATTTTACAGTCGGTTTTGGTTTGAAATTCCTACCTTATAACTCATCATCATCATCTGCCTAGCCTTTTCCCAACTTTGTTGGGTCGGCTTCCAGTCTAACCGGTTGCAGCTAAATACCAGTATTTTATATGGAGCGACTGCCTATCTGACCTCCACAACCCAGTAAGTACTGGGTAATACGATACCCCTTGGTAGGACTGGTTGTCCTACCTTTAAATAAAGCACTGAATACATTTAGGCTACTTTATACATGAAATCTAGAGACTGGACTAGGTACCTACTATATATTTTCCAAATAATTACTTTGCTAGGCAATTACAAGAAACACGACGGAGACAATTGCTAGGCATTGTTTACGTCAACTCTCTTGTGGGCCTAGCATTAGCACCATTTAATCGATTTAAAATTCAAACTTCTAGATTAGCACATAATGTTTACTTGGTTAGTTGGTTACAATATTGTATTCATGTGACTGTCTTGTGGGTGTTACTCAAATTGTGCTTATCCTAAACATTTTGGCCAAAAATGCTAAAGTTTAGTTGTATTTTCGATAAAAAGTCGTTCGAATTTTAGGATTTTCTAAATACCGCAGAAGTCCACAGAACTAAAATTTTGTTCATGGAATATCCTTTCAATCAATCATGTCCGATAAGGGAACAACAGCAAAACCTAACCCTAGGCTTATCAATTGAGGTCTGGCGTCAATCACTGGAGAACTAGACGTAGGTAATGCTTTTTGTTGGTGTGTGCTACTGCCCTGAATGAGACCGACGGAATTATGAACAATCTTCTAGATGACTATAGGTACAATGGTATAATCTATCTTGTATCTACACATTAGGTAGATTTGTTGCTGGTTTTTAACCTACACAGTTTAAACCAACCTAAAAACAATTTTATAAATCAATTTTAGAAGGCAGTAAGTTGCGGCTTTTTCAGCGTTAAAACTAACATAGCGTGCTAGAAACCAAAAAGCTAAATAGAATCTTAGAAAACTTTACTTTTTTTTCCGGTTGGGAAATCATCAAATAACTCCTCCCGCTCTGGGCGGAGCAAGAAGGAGTGTCAGACTTTTACTGACTAAAACCCATCCATGTTACTTCATCGCCCTTTGTGTTCCGGACACACGGTATCTCTTTCGAACAGTCTCGCAGCCCCGGCAGGCATCGGTCCTTGCGGACCCCTTCCTTTTGCTGACATCTCTTTGGTGGCCACCAAGTGGCCCCCGACGCCCAGTGCTTCTCCCGCGGCGGCTGGGACGTGAGGTTCTCTTCCTCTCACGTTCCGCCACCTCCTTCGCTAGCATGACTGCTTCGCAGAAGGATGTGACGGCGTGTCATTCCGTGTCGCTCCAGACCATGGATTGACCTAAGGCCGGACGCGAGAAGTCACCGCCGAGAAAGCTTTACTTCAAAACAGCAAGAGTTTACGGTAATTTTAAGAGAAAATCAGCAGTCCAATGTAATGTGTTAAACTTGGAAGGAGAAAAATAATATGAATAAACTTACTTTAAGATTTGTGACTGCTGAACAAGAGGTCCTGGGTTCGATTCTCGGGTCGGGCAAATTGTTCATGGGTTTTTCCATCAGGAAATTCTCAGTAGAAGCCACATAGTCTGGATTTGTGCCCGATTGATGGCTCTATTATAGGCTCGCCCCCATTACATGAGACTTAAACATAACTGACGAAATGTGGATGTACCTACTATAAGGTACATCTCTGCCTAACCCTTCGGAGATTACAGGCGTTTTGCTACTTTAAGACAAGTTAAATACGTTGCTAACAAATCTTATTCGGATCCAACCTAGATCGGAATGACAGTAATGTGTTACTACCTACCTCAAACATTACTACTAAATCACTCAATATGTCTGAACCACCTAATTAATTCCACGTTAATTGGGATTGATTCGCCAAACAATCGATCGGATGGCAACATCATGAAATTTCGACCCTCCAAAACAAAAAGTAGGCAAAATTCGTCATGTCCAATTTAAAGGCCGTATCTACTGAGTTCAACTTTATCGAAGCAATTTGTTTTACAGGAATGAAAACATTAGGTGGTCTGGTTTTTCGTCCTTTTCCCTTATCGAGCTGTGATGGCCAGGGTCTACATTAGTTATATGTTGGTATAAAATTATTCAAATAATACAGGCTGTAACAAGACCCTTCACGAAGCCGTCAACCAAGCATTATGTACTTACATCAATCTAAGTAACTTTACGCAAAAATTATTGCTGGGAAGCGACTTTTTTTTTTGGGGTGTGATATCGCCTTTTACGGTAAGACTCAATGTAACGCACTCAAAACATTGTGCTGATGGTTGGATTGAATAGTACGGGGGTTGTGGGGGTGTTTAAAGTAAATATCTTACATTAAAAACATGTATTAAAAAAAAAAACTTGGGAAAAAATTGGAACTTGGACCCCCAATATCTCCGTAATTAGAAGGTTCCCAGTTATGGTCTAAAACAATAAACATGTAATGACGGGCAGAACAAGTGCCTTTCGGCTTCGCTAAGGGTTTTATTACACCCATCCTCTAAGACAGTAAAGATCAAAGTTTTTTGAAACCATTCTTTTATTAAACTAGATTATCAAAGGCTCTTTTTGCACTGCTTCACTTCAGAAAGAACGGGCAAATGTGGCCTACCTAGGGGCCAACAATAGGACAAACAGACTGTTCAGAAACCCAAACATTATGAAAGAGTAGTCCTATCTATACTAATATTATAAAGAGGTAAAGTTTGTGAGGTTGTAGAGGCTAATCTCTAGAACTATCGAACCGATTTAGAAAATTCTTTCACTAATAGGAAGCTACATTATCCTCGAGTGCCATAGGCTATATTTACAACGTGTCTTTTAATTTCCAACCAAAAAGCGAGCGAAGCCGCGGGCAACATATAGTAAGTTTTAAGGGAAACGCCAAGATTTTTAGTATGTACGAAAGTGCTGCCACTGAGTCAAACATTGTAAAAAATCAAAGAAACCTCATCAAGTACCTACTTTAGAATGAGGTCAGAATCAAAACTGGCAAAAATCAGCAAACCAGAAAATCCCCCTACTTTTCCCTTCTCAACCGACTTTCCTGTATTAAATTTATAAAGTAACCGTTTTTATAACTTCAAGAGGGGCATGTCGTGATGATAAGTACGGCGGGGGAGGCCTCTTCAACCACGTGGATAGGTTAGGGGCGGCCCTGCTTTGAGCCGGGCCCCTGGGCCCCTTGACCCCGTAAGAGATAAAAGCATCATGATGGACTTATATACGTTACATATAGGTATGTACAAACGTCTTGAGTGGACCTCAATGTTATTTATTAAGGTTTGTTTCCTTTTAAGGGGTCAGCGACTTATGAAATCGCCATTAGGGACAGAAATTGTGGGGGAATTGGTGAATTATGCGTCCTAAGTTATTTTAAAAACATCAGTCAACCTTAATTTAAAGATTATGTAAAACTATTCAAATGGTATGGGTATGATCTTACTATCTGTAATATTCAAAATAGGTCGGTTGTAAATCTGTAGGTACTAGATTTCCCAATGGTACCTAAGTTCCAGTAAGTCCATCGATTTCTGAAGCAACTTAGATTACCTGTTGTTTCAATAGTTACTACAAAGAGATACCAGAATTTTACTTTTGAAAACCATTTCGTCACTATTTAATTATGGATGCAATATGGTCGTAGTGCTTAAAAATAAAAATGACGAATTGTTTAAATTTTTGTTCTCAACCAAACAACACTTTGATAACTTATTGGCTTCTGTACTTAATGAGTAATTTAAGTATGACTAATGTGTTCATTGTTATGTTCTAAGATAAGGTGTGAATGTTGCGCTAAAAATATGCGTAGGTACGGACAGATAGATACGGTGTAATAAAACTTTAAAGCGTTCTCAAACATTTAGACTCACATACACACACAGCCAGACCCGAAACGACTAGGCTAACTGTAGGCTGTACTAATTTGTTCCATACGGGAATCGAACCCGCAACAAGCAGCGCAGCAGCCAATCGCTTAGCCACTGCGCCAACCGTGCCGTAACTTAGTCTTTAGTATTCTCAAAAATTTGCCGGTTGTTAGAAAGAGGGTGTAGGTCTTTTAAATACGCCACTGCTGAATCCCCCGAGGATTATAGGCGTGAACATCAAGGCTGTTGCTGGGACAGGTGTCTTCTTGATTGTAGACCGAAAATAGTATTATAGGACTCTATCAGCCTGGGTTAAACGACAACTTTAGTAAGTTCTGGCTGTCAAAATAAAGCTCAGTTGTGTGATTACTCTCTGTTTATTTTTCAGTAGTTTATAACCATAATATCACGCCTGTCATCCCCGAAAGATAAGGCAGAGGTGTACTTAATAGTACACCTACATTTCACCAGTTATTTTGAAGTACAAAATATAATAAACTAGGCCCAAATCCAGACTCTGTGGCTTCTACTAAGAAATTCCTGATTGAAAAACCCGTTATCACTTTGCCCGACCCGGGAATCGAACCCAAGACCTGATGCATAGCAGTTGCGCTTGCGACCACTAGACCAACGTGGCAATTTATATCCATAGGCAATTCATATTTTGATTAAACATTTGGTAGATTTATTGTGCATAAGAATTAGAATAGGTAGTCTCATCTAGCAATACTTTAAATGCCACTGCCGCTACTATGATTTCTGATCTTCTACCTTACATTTCTACAATGACAGAATGAGAGTTCTCCTACTCGTTCATGCTGAGACGAAAGAAAAAGATATTGATTATTATTTTCTGAACGAGGCTGAACTTTCACGAAATTACCTACATTTCTATTCCATTTGCCAAGCAAGCGAAGTTTGTGTGTCTACATCTAAAGGTACAAATTAAATTAAATTCCACGTCTCGATTTATTTGCTCGTGTAGGTGATTGAACCACGATTGATCGAGGTTTTAAATAGGCAACGTTGCTGTTATTAGGTATCTCTCACTCTTTAATTAAAAAATAATGTAGGTATTACCTTCCACGCATTTGATAATGAGCTTATTACGTAGCAGCAATGTAAGCGCCTATCGTCGGCGTAATTAATTATTCAGAAAAAGAAAATGGTACCGAGTAAATTTATGTTTGATTTTGATATAATAAAAAAATACAACCATACATACAATATACCATATTATGTCAAAAAAAAACCATAGGTTGAAAATGATAATTATTGAGTAAATATCTTTTAATTTCCCTCTAAAATGTTAATATAATTATTCGTGTTTTTTCTGGTTTTTGAATAATGAATGGTCTTCATGTCATCGATACTTTTCCCAAATGCTTTTTCCTAAAAGAGTTATGATTATTTTTCTATAAATTAATTATTTGACTAAAATTGTTCTTTAGGGGAGAGGTGTGTCAATTGTAACAGGGAGGCAATTGTAACATATGTTGTTTCACGACACCTATTGACGAGTAGCGGTAGCTCTTGGTGGCAATCGAAGCTTTATTTGATGCTGTTTTACCGACCGAACTTACAGCTAAAACAGTTCGCGCATGTGCTCTCAATACATGACAGTTTGACAAAGAGCAAGTTGAGTAAAATTTTTGTTCAGCACAGTTTCGGTTATTAAAATTAAATTATACAGTTGTACAATATTACAGTGGTGATTTTCGGATAAGTCAACATCTAATCTATACGTGCAGGTATGTGGGTTGTTCAAATTTACCATAGATTTTTGTTATTTTTTTTTTTTTTGCAAAATGGCGGCAGTTGTGCAAAAGTAACAAAACAAAGAGAGGCAATTGTAACATGTTACATTTGACACCCTGTATTTTTCACATTAGTTAATTATTTAATAGTACCATTTTATTTCCAGAATTCATACAAAATGGTTTATAAACGTCCTCGAAAGACACTGCGTGGCACCGTGCCACCAGAAAAATATACTGAAGCTTGTGAAATTGTAATTAAGCAAGGGAAGAGCGTCAGAAGTGTAGCTTTGCCTGCAGAACTAATCAACAATTTATCCCCTTCAGCACCTTCAACATCATATCAGATTTTGCCCCAGACGTCAGCTCAACCAACACCCAGTCTCTCTAATCATACATCGCCACGTAGGACTTCACTAGTAGATTTGGTTCCGCTTCCAAAAGCACCACCTCGAGTCAAATCTAAGACTGGGAGATCTAAAGGGAAAAGTGCAATATACACTGATACGCCAGAAAAGGAAGCGTTAGAGGCAAAGCAAAGAAAGATTAATGAGAAAAAGATGCCAAAATTAAGAAATTTTGAATCCAGAACTGAAAATACTGAGACAGAGGAAGATATAAATGAAGACACAGATGATGCAGACGAAGACGATAATTACTGTATAGTCTGTTTTGAGCATTATAAAACGAGTAGAGAAGATTGGTTGCAATGCAGAGACTGTCATAAATGGGCACACTCCAGCTGTGCAAACCATGATCCATATTTTGTGTGTTTAAACTGTTTGTCGGAATGACTGTTATTGATTTTATTATTTTTTATAAGTATTTTAAGTTTTGTTAAGTGTTAAGATTGTACTACTGACAAGATTTTATTAGATTTATGTTATTATAGTTGACGATTTCTGTATGTTACAATTGCCTCTCATTGCTGTTACAGTTGACTCTCTCGGTGCAGCAATTGTAACACTATTCGCTGATCTCATTAAGTGCCATTTCTTAGAATTTTATCGTATTTTTTGTTATTTTCTGTATTTGATTTTATAATTAGATAACTCAACTATATTGTGACCAAAAATGATTGCGCTGTGATTTTTAATTAAAATAATATGAAGGATTGATTTTTTTTTGTTACTATTGAGACACCTCTCCCCTACTAAAACATCTATTCCAAGAAATTCATATTAAAGAGACATTTTGTCAAGTGAACAAGCACCTGAATCATTAAAATTAATTGATATAGAAGTGAAAAAAGCACGAGTTCAATTAGAGAATACCTACTTATGTACATATTTAAATAGATACATTATACTTAAGTTTAAAATTAAATGAGACGACAAAACGGTAACAAAACAGAGAATTACCATACCAGTTCTATTTCTATTTAGTTCGGTATCACTGGAACTAGTCCAGAGCAAATGCAAACTAGAAAAACAAATATTTGTTAGCGAGTATCTGTGGTTAGTTCGTCTAATGGTGGACGCTGGCTGTCTTGTGGTTCCGTAACACTTTATTTGTTTACTACGGTTTAAATGTACGAACATTTACTTTAGTGAAGTGTAGGCAAAAGGGATTTGCGTACCTACTTAAATGTACTTAGATTCAAAGGCAAATTGACAAAAACGGCAAAGACAAAATTAGCCTCTGCATGAGGACAGGTGGTTTAAATAGGCTCGTGACTAAATAATAACAGCCGCCGGGGTCGATCTACAGGTTAAGCCGCAATTGCCTGGGTTGCTCCGTGGATGGGTGAACACCCATTACATACCGAGTTTCCTCCGTGCCTCGGAAAGCACGTTAAGCCGTTGCAGCGTTGGTTCCGACCGTCAATTGTAGATCTTTGACAGTCGTTACAGGTAGTAAGTGAACCGAAAGTCTGACAGCCAGTCTTACCAAGGGGTATCGTATTACCTAATACTAACGAGTTTTTTATGGTGAGATAGGCAGTCGCTTTTAGTAAAAATCATGGGTTTCAGCTGCATCTGGTTAGCCATGAAGCTCATCAAAACATAGGTGGGTAAAGGCTAGGCAGATAATAATAATAAATCATTTATTGACAGATCATTCAATCCAATATGTTAGTAATACATACACATCTTAAACACTAGTGTTAGTATATAATATTTGGTACATACCATTTTGGTAATAATTTAGGTATTAATAATGTCAAAATCATTAATAATAATACAATAAAATCATAAATAATAATACAATAAAATCATAATGATAATGACAGGATGCACAAAAAAGGTCATACAAGATTAAATTAAAGCCAAAAAATTAGCATCACATAGATTTTCAACGAGTGATTTCCATTTCAAGGGAGAATATGTATGATTCAGAAAATAATAGTACGTTATGTTACAATTAAATTAGATCTACAAAGTATATTCCAGCCATCCCCTTAGAGATAGGGATAGGTTAGATTTATAGCAAAAAGTTAGTGTTTCTTTTTTGTAGTCTATCTTTTGGGGTGAACAAATATGTCTGGGGCCAGACAGTAATTAAGAAAAACTGTTGTGTAGTGCTATTCTGTACAAAAACTCTAATTGTATTTGTTGTATCATTATTTCGAATACCTGCCTACTTACTCCTTTTAAATACAATTAAAGATATATTTATGTTGTAAAACATGAGTATGAACAGGTCTTATATACAGCGTGTAACAGAAAGGGTATAGTCATATGGAAGACTGTGGTACGGACCATCAAACTAAACAACTTTCTGTATGGGACCATCATCGAAATCGTAAAAAAATAATCAGATGTCCCATACATTTGGATCGAGTAGGTATTGAAATTTTGTATGGGGCAATGGATTTTTTTTTGTGATTACGATGGTGGTCCCATAGAGAAAGTTGTTTAGTTTGATGGTCCGTACCACAGTCTTCCATATCCATATAACTATACGCTTTCTGTTATACGCTGTATAAATGAAAAGTAGTCATGCAACCTGAACCTCAACGCAAAATTCACCGTTGCAGTTTAAAGTGGCCCCTCTAGACCGTTCGATGCATTTTTGGCAAATTAGCAGTATTATTTTACAGAATAAATTATAGCATGCGTTTTTGTTCACACATATCTCTACTCTTTTATTGAATACTAGCTGTTTCCCACGACCTTCGTACGCGTGAAATTATTATAAAAAAATATTACTTCCCGTTTTTAATCGTATTTTGTTTCCAATTTCAAGGGTTTTAATTTTTTTGCACGGAACCTAAATCCTTTTTCTAAGGATTCTTTTTAAAGTCAGCTATCTGCCAGTACAAATCCTACAGACAAAAAATTTAAATAATGTTTTTTTTGTTTTAAGTGCCGTGTATAATTTATGTACTTTCATATGCATTCAGTAATTACAAACAAACACTTCCATTTTATTTATATAATAGATAACGCTCCCAAACACATGACTAAGTAGCTACACGTTTTTCCATTAGACCCAAACAACTTTGATAAACAAATTCTATGGTTCAAAGATTACATGTTTAGGCAATGTATTGATTCATTAGCCTTTGCTTTACATCAGCAACGTTTTCATTTTCTTCAGAGCGTATTTGCTTCAATTTGAAAGTTTTATAAATTAGGCCCCGTTGCATGTATTTGAGCTGCCTTTGAATGTGTTTATGTACTTTCGTATTAATTAAAGTGTTATTTATGCTCCTGAGAATTGAAGCGTTATTTTATCCATTGAACGGAATCTGATTAATTTATTTACTTCATTTCTTAATCGGGTTTGTCGATTAAACTGTCAAGTGTGAGTAGTTAGATTGATGAAAACTGTATTTTTGAACTCAAATGGAAGTGTCAAAATTTAAAATGTTTTCTTTCTTTGTTTCAGATAATTCCACAAATTAACAGTAACATGCCATAGTGTTCAACAAAGTGTAATTAAGATGTTTCACATAATGACTTTTCGGCATAATCGTGCATCCGCCGCGGCGGTCAGCGCGTTGCTGACGATATTAGTGTGTGCGGCCTTTGAAGTTGGCTCGGTGGAGGGGAGGGAGGAACCACATAAATATACGATAGATGAATTATTGTCTATGAATTTCGAACACAAAGATTCTGGAGACCTTGGAATGGACCCTTGTAAAGCTGGTAAGTCATCACTTTTTGTAATTTATGTTGTACAGTGATATTCCTATAAAGTAAATCATCTAATATACTTGAACATAAACAGAAAGTGGCGCCGGTGACTGAAAAATTGTGTGGTAATCGGTTATCGTGGTATGGACATGTGATGCGGAGGAATGAGGAGAATGTATTGAGGAACATGTTGAGTATGAATGTAGATGGCTATAAGAGTAGAGGAAGACCAAAGAAACGATGGACGGACTGTGTGAAGGATGATATGGCTAGACAGGAAGTGACTGCTGAGATGACGAGTAATAGAGAAGTATGGAAGAAGAAGACATGCTGCGCCGACCCCAAATAAGTTGGGATAAGGGCTGGAGAATGATGATGATACTTGAACATAAACCGTTCTACAATTTCGTTAATACTTGAATAGTTGACCAAACAGTTTTGCTAAGAAACTAAACATAGACTATAATGTTACTGACATCAAAACTGACAAATCACAAAGAGATAAACTCGTTAAAGGTCGTCCCTTTGACGAGTAACAAAGATCTCTTTTTCAATAAAAATCAGTAGGTGTTGAACTTTTTATGCTTGTCTCGTAAAATGACAGTTTCAGTCCCTCAGTTTTCCTTTGTCGCTCATATAAATCCGTAGTTTGGGCACGAGACAGATATCAAATCAAATGTAGACAAATTCCTAGCTGACGTTTTATGAAGAAAAAAGGTGAGGAAATTCTGTAATTGAAACCTTATCGCTTCAGTGGAGGGGTTATGCTTTCTGAACTGAGTGTAGCCCATTCGGTTGTCGTGTTTGGGCACACATTTGTCGCACATTTTGTCAATCAAATCACCAGTTAATTGCTAACCACAATATGTTGACATAACGAGGACATAGCGAGTTTTATAAGTAACAGATTTGTGTGTAAAGAAAAAGTGATATAAAGATTTAAAAACATGAGTGCACTTTACATTCTTTGTTCGTTTCGAATTTTCGTGATTAATAAAAAACTTTCATTGAAGACGAAACTTTTTTTATAAAAAATGAGAAACTACTTCAACACATCTTAAACTTTTTTACTTAACATTAAAAGCTTTTAAAGAAATTGTAAGGTATTTTGTTAAAATACACAATAGCTAAACATTTTACGAAACATTCGGCGTAACTTTATTCTTACCAGCCAATCCGTTTCGCCGTTTATATAGAAGATCCTGTTAAACTCTGCCTCCCTAACAATATTGCCATCGCGGGCATCGGGCAATATCGGGCAACGTCGGGCAATTGGAACAAACAAACCGTGACAGGACCGTCGGCAGATAGGTCGGATTTACGTCATGGACAGCTTATAATTCTCGCTGATTACCTCCGCACGGAATTTGACACAATTCCCACCGCGGTGTGGTGCATGGGTTGAATTGCAGCGACATACCTCCAACTGTGTCTGAAGTGCCATCTGATGTTAGCTCTCTGACATTGGTATTTGCAATATCGTGTATGTTTATTTTTTAACGAAGTAAATAAGTCAATGTAAATGGTGTAACAAGACCCTTAACGAAGGCGAAAGCCACTTGTTCTCTCCGTCATTGCAATTTTTTTTTGTCCTGGAGCGTACCTGGGAACCTTCTAGTTACGGAGATATTGGGGTCAAAGTTCCAACTTTTTCACAAGTTTTTTCTTACTTCTTTTTTACATGTTTTAAATACAAGATTTTTACTTTAAATAACTCCACGACCCCCGTACTATTCAATTCATCTATAAGCACAATGTTTTGAGTGCGTTACATTTTTAGTCCTACAGTAAAACGTGATTTTTCACCCCAAAAAAAAAGTCGTTTCCCAGCAATAATTTTTGCGTAAATTTACTTAGTTTTATGTACAGAATGCTTGGTTGACGGCTTCGTGAAGGGTCCTGTTACACCCTGTGTAGGTTATATTAGTACAGAATAGTAGATTTTTTTTTAAACAGTCACCACACTACCAATTTCTCCTGTATTGTGGATGCGTTTACCTGCAAACATTTAAACTCACATACACAAACAGCCAGACCCAGAACAACTACCGGTCATACAAATATGATGTTGGCTTTGCGTACCACATTAATACCAACCTTTTGCTCTTCCATTGCTGGCCTCTTTTACAGAGGAAGCATGAGTATTGATTACCACGTTTGCTCAAGATGGATTTGTTTCGCTTGTCATATAAAAATTAATAGAAGGCGAGATTGGTTCAAAGTTCAGGTACTTGCCACGCTGCCTCTTATGACTTGAGCATTCTTCCTGAAGCGAGCGGAGAGGGTCTGTTTTTATCGTCCACCGTTGATTTCTGTTTTAGCACTTTTTAATGGTACCTCTCTGGCCGAGATTTAAATACCCTACATTGTCCGCCTTTAGTCGCAAGAATAGTTTCAACAGCCTTTTTGAAACAGTTTAAAAGTTTTAAATTTCGCTTTTGTGTGTTTAAAAATGTGGCATTAATAGGAGGTTTTTAAATTTTCTGTTGAAGCACGTTTTGTGGAGTTTTAGGATAATAAGAACACGTTTTATTTTATACTAGCTGTTGCCCGCAAACCTCGCCCGTGTGAAATTATTATAAAAATATTTATTTCCCTTTTTGAATAGGATTTTGTTAATAATTCTAAATATTTTGCGGAACCCTAATCTTTTTTTCTAAAATAAAATTAGCCTACGTTACTCCTTATAACATAATGTATCCTGTCAAATTCGGTCCAGCTGTTTAGGAGATAAGCCGGAACAAACCGATAGACAGACAGACATAAATTTTGTCAAAAATTCAAAAGGTATTGTTTTTTGTTATAATTACCCTAAAATACTTTCATATGCATTTAATAAAAAAAAACTGATAATTGAAATTACAAACATACACTACAATTTTAATTATCTGTGCATACAAATAAATAAGTCATAGACTCTTTTATTGATTGATACTAATCTAGTAATATAATAATAGATGGCGGGACGAACTGGATGTCTTCCTTGAGAATTGGAAAGTAGCAGCACAGAATTGTGACCGTTGGAAGGAATGGACGGAGGCGTTTGCCCAGCTGTGGGACAATAATTATGGGTTAGCTATAATAATAATATAATAACTAATCTCATCTTATTTTGATCGATTTGCGGACTTATGACAAGTAGGTAAAGTACATTTGTGCTTAGCATAAATGCAAACTTACTACGTTTCTCCGTTAGGTACCTATGTATTCATATACAGATTTGTGTTTGGGCTGCGGGAATGTAACCCGTAACCTTGCTGTTGGGGCAGCACATACCTCCACGTATTGTGGGACTCCGCATTGCAATGTTATGTTGTTACTTGCAAAACATAGTGATGTGATGGTGTCTGAAATAAACCGAATAGAAAGGCTTGGTTGGGGTAACCAAGTTCTACCTAATTTGATGTTCATAAAACGAAAATCATATTATTTGCGTCACAAAAAGCAACCATTGGAATTTTACGGAGTCAATTCAGCCAGTGCCAAAAATAAACATTTAAATTTTTTAAACCCGCCCGCCCCATCTGGCGACCAAATAAAAAGGCTGCCTGTTGGCATGTTAAAATAAAATAAACAATTAACGCATCCCGACCCGACGGATGATGGAAACCGTCAAAGTTTATCGGTACGAAACGGTCGCGCGGCACTAAATTGGAATCTGGCACTCTATAAACCTTTAATGTCAATAAAGCGGTCCCTCATCAAGTGAACCGTAAAAATGGGTGGAATTCCGGTTTTTACACCCGTCACCACGACTGACGATGAAATTGTTTTTTTTTTTGGTAGTTTTTTCAATGTTTTTTTATTGTTGTCGCCTGCAGCGCTGCGGCAGGATGTGTGGAAAATATATTCAATACTTTTTTTTTAAAGTGTTCTGAAATTCAATAGGAATGTCGACATATTCATTAGGGTTTTTTCCCTGAATAATGAATACTAGCTTGCGCCTGCGGCTTCACCTGCGTATTTTTTTATATTTCACAATATCTTCATAAATTATAGCTCATGTGTTATTCTGATGAATGTTCTATATTACTGAAAATTTTATAAACACCTGTTCAGTAGTTTTTGCGTGAAAGAGTAAGAAACTTCCATCCATCCATCCTCACAAACTTTTGCGTTTATAATGTAAGTAACACCAACGAAAGAACACCAAAATAATTAAGACGAAATGAACCGCCGCGCTGTTGATAATGATTTTTACACGGTTTTTAGCCCTCGGGTAGTTAAAAATGAAATTACAAAATTAAATGAGTATTTTACATAAAATTGATGGAGCGTAAAATGTGAGTCAAAGAATCTTTCGTATTTCGTAGATGTCGGCGCTACGCTACGCTTGAACAGATACGTTTCAACTGCTACGCGATTAAAACTCGTAGCACGTCGTAGCGTACCGCGTAGCTAACTTTCATCAATTTCTGTGACATTAAACTTGTCATTAAAACATGATTTTTTAATCTGAATATAATTTTAATTCGAGAGATGGTGAGTAACTGTACTGTGATAAAATATGTTTATGAGAAAAACTTACTACAAAAAACACTAAAAAAGTCTAAAATAACTTGACTTTCGGAAGTCGGTGTCTTTGTTTGTATCTTTTTTGCCACCGACTACCGAAAGTCAAGTTATTTTAGACTTTTTTAGTGTTTTTTTGTAAGTCGGTTTTGTTTTCTTTTATTTTTTTATTTAACTAGCAAGTATCACGCGATGAACATCAAAGCGCCTTCACGCGACGTCGCGTGATGTAATAATTAACGTGGGGAAAACAACCAAATTCCTAAACCGATTTTGATGAAATTTCTATGAGACCAATCGGGAAGCATATCCTTTCAGATGAAAATATAATTTTTCAGATCGGTTTACAAATGGCGGAGTTATTAGGTAACAAACATAAAAAAATACAACCGAATTGAGAACCTCCTCCTTTTTGAAGAAAGTCGGTTAAAAATACAAGGTGTAACCTTCACGAAGCCGTCATCCAAGCATACTGTACAACCAGCTAAGTACCCTACTCAAAAATTATTGCTGGGAAATAACTTTTTTTTTGGGGGTGAATAATCACGTTTTACGGAAAACTCAATGTAACGCACTCAATGTAGGCTAATGGATGGATTGAATAGTATGGGGGTCGTGGAGGTGTTTTAAAAATATTACATTCAAAACATGTTTTTTTATATAGAAATTGTAAAAAGTTGGACAGGGATAACAAGTATCTTTCGACTTCGTTAAGGGTCTTGTTACACCCTTTATTATGGTAAAAAATGTGAAAAATTTGGAACTTTGACCCCCAATATCTCCCTAACTAAAAGCTTAATATAATAATATATGTATAATTTAAATAAATATTAATGTTTAAATCCAATATATGAGTAGTAAAAATTATATGTACACAATTAGTTATCAGCCTACCTACCTACACAAAACGAAAGAGTAGATTAATATATTAAAATTGTTAACAAATATCTATAATTGCCCTCCTAATTTGTATGTTGTTATGCCCGACAGGGCCCACAATGCTCCAAAACGAATGTATGTCTTTATGTAAAAGAAAAAGAAAGAAAGAAAAATGTTTATTCGACGTCAGTACACGACGTATGTACCTACCACCTAAGTTCACATTGTGGAATGCAATAAACGTATTGAGTATTGAGTATTGTGCTTCCCAGAGAACAAAAATAATGCAATGACGGGGAGAACAAGTGCCTTTCGGCTTCCTCAAAGGTCTATTTACTTACACCTTTTATTAAATAGATAGTAGTTCAACCCCGTTGGTGTAGTGGTCGCGTGGTCTAGAGTTTGATTCCCTGATCAGGCACAGTCTAAATGGGGTTTTTCACCAGGAATTTCTCTGTAACATCCCTGCCCGGTTGATGGCAATAGGCTCATCTTCTATTATAAAGAAACACTAAGGAATTATAGGAGTAACGTTATGTGGCTATATACTTATTTAATTTGCCCACGATCCTAATTTGTGGGCGTTTCATAAAACCATTCACTACAATATTGAATGGTTTCGTTCGCGAGCAGACTCCGGTACAATTAATTGCTACTGGATTTACCACTCAAGCTCCGTATTGTTAAAGTTAGAGTTCCATTGGAGCGAAGTTTTCAACAAGCATTTAGTTTTCGTAGGTAGAGAGGAAGTTGTATTTTTATATTTAGCGATCTTGTAGGATTTGAAGGTCACCCTCAAAGTCGAACTTTAAAGCCTAGGCAGAAAAGTGTATTGTACAGTGACAGCACGGTTGTCTCAGTGGTTGATGAGCGACTGGCTGCTGTGCTGCCCGTTGCGAGATCGATCCCCGCACGGAACAAATATTTGTCCTATAAGTAGTTCTTC
Source organism: Eugnorisma glareosa (assembly GCA_947578425.1). Classification (NCBI taxonomy): domain Eukaryota; kingdom Metazoa; phylum Arthropoda; class Insecta; order Lepidoptera; family Noctuidae; genus Eugnorisma; species Eugnorisma glareosa. The sequence continues at coordinate 17,978,419 of OX387965.1, forward strand.
TATCCTGGCTGTTTGTGTATGTTAATTTAAATGTTTGTAGCACCTACGATACAGGAGAAATTACTAGTGTGGGGCAAAGTTAAAAAATAAAATTTACAGGCACATGCATATAAGCTCATGTCTTATGTATGCAGAAATTTTAGAAAACCACCTGCTGTAGGGTCCCTTAGGCTCTTCCTCCTCCTTTGTCTTTAATTTCATCTTCCTGGACTTACATTCTGATCAACCAGTATCTACGTAGGGACCTCGACAGCTCTGTTGTTTTCCGTATTTCCTTCCTTATGTATTCCTTTACATTATTCTATTTATCGGAAACTTTGACGAATATTTACAATCTTAAATCTTGTGGAAATCATGTGGAAACTTCTTTAGGATGTTTTTCGTACGTCAAAATAAAAACACGTTAAACCAAACGGAGAGAAGAGAGAAAAGGCTATGGCATGTGCCCAGCAGTGGGACAGCATAGGCACCAGAAAAAAAAAAACATCAAATAATAAAAAAAATACATAAGAGTATCACTTATACAAACAAATATCGTTTACCAATCGTATGGCCATGCGTATATTTGCGGGCAAATAAAAACCGTGCCTCGAGCACGTTGCTCGTTACATTTGCAATCCCGCGCCGTGACGCTCATACTGAAAGATATCCGTCACGCCTGATATGAATGGTGGTGTGCCTACGTATGGTGTGGTTGGTATCTACGAAGGAATGCAGTGATTACACTACATGGTAGTTCTACTGCTTACTACTGGTGGAGAAATTAAAGTGTCTTCTTAACGATGCAAAAAAGTCTTGTGTTCCTTTTTTAAATGCTTTATGGATAAGTTTGAAATAGTTACGGGATGTCCCTATACATAAAATAGACACAATCCCGTATTTTTTGTTTCAGAACTTAATTAATACATAATACTGAGCTCCATGCAGAATTTTTTGAAGCGTATGTAGCTCTTGCATTCGATAATTATAGGTTAATCATGAGATCTTATTTTCAGTTGTTTAAGAAGCTTTTTTGTTTGCTTAAATGTGACCAAATCAAAAACAACGCTGCTCATTGAAAGATTCAGTAGACATTATGCAGTCTAAAAAGAAGGAAAATATCACAGTTGCTTTAACCACTAAATTAAAAATTAAACAATGAAATAAAACCCACAGTAGAATAGAATAGAATACTCTTTATTATGTACACCATAAAAATTACAAATACAAATGTAAACATTATAAAAGGGGTGACACAGTAATAAAACATTTAAAAACCACAGGCACGTATTGTAAGCAATAAAAATAACACAAACATTTTACCGCTTGTAATATATGAGACCAAATTAATCTTCGTCGTTTACGACTAACTTTTTATGCTCCTAAGTACAAGGGCATACAATATTTAGGGGTTAGAAATTGTCCCTGCTCGAAACATTACTCGGTTTTCGGAATATGTATTGCGGGCATTTCAAGCTTCGGCGTAGGAATGTTTCTTTGGCCACAATGCGAGTTGTATTTTTACGTAAATCCACTGTTGGCGGTATTGCCAAAAGCGATTTTGTGATATTACTTTAATGTATTCTGATTAGGGTTGATTTTTCAACAGCGAGATAACATTTATCCGAGGAATTAATAGGTTAAGTTAGGTAGGGTTTGTCAGTTTTTGTATGGGAAGTCAAAAAAATCATAATAATTTGACAAAATTATTATGATTTTTTTGAATCTTCAGTTAAGAAAGCCTTAAGTGGAATGATCAATTAATTTCCATGTAAAATTATTAAAATCCTAATATTATAATTAGTCATCGCTAATAGCGTCAACGCATAGGCAGAGGTGTGTCCCTGCCTAACCTCCGGGGATAAGAGGAGTGATGTTAAGTTATGTCACTTAGCTAACCATGCATTGACATCCAAATTAAAAATGTATGCAAAATTTCAGCTCAATCGGAAACCGGGAAATGGGTGAAGTTTAACTTCTAAGATTTATTTACATAGTTACAGGTGAAGCTAATAAAAGCCAGTTAAAAAACCTACTTTCTTCTATTTAAGGTCCCAACCTAGGTCATAGTCAATCCGAGTGCCTTTCATTCAAATCCATTCAGCCGTTAAAACCTGAAACGGTAACAGACTGACAGACTTATTTACGCTTTCATAATTTTAGTATTATGGATTTTATCTGGAACAGCGTTTTCCCTGCCTTCTTCATAAATATTCAAAGTCAAACTCAAAGCATTTATTTCAATTAGACCATAACCACTTTTGAATGTCAGAAAAACAAAGGTGAAGCTACAGTCACAGACACGAGGCATAATAACTTGTGAAAGTACTTTAGTTGCCCATTCCAAAGCGTAGATCTCTATGGAGAAGAATGGGCAAGAAACTCCATGAACTTCAATCAAAATATTGTAACAAGATTTTGGTTACATCATTCATGTTAAGATTTCAGTTCAAAGATTCAGTTTCAAACCTCAAGGCCTTTAATTTTCAATTCATCGGAACTCCGTTTATTAATCAAAATGTCAACATATAAAAGTTTATAGGTATTGTGTAATATATTGAGGCATGTTCTATCTTTTATCTGAAAACGTTTGAGTTTAGGCATCGCGTGTTTTGATATAGGTTAGGGCCTGCCTGTAAAATTTAAGGTGACGGTACAATTTCATGCTAACAGTAACATAAAATCACGCCTGTGATTCCCAAAGGGTTAGGCAAAGGTGTACCCATTAGTACACCCACATTTCGCCAGTTATATTTAAGTCCGATGTAATAGGGGGCGAGCTTATTGCCATCAACCGGGCACAAGGCCAGACACCGTGGCTGCTACTGAGAAATTTCTGATGGACAAACCCAATAATCGTTTGCCCGATCTAGGAATCGAACCCAGGACCTCATGCTCAGCAGTCACGCTTACGACCACTAGACCAACGAGGCTGTTAACTCACACACACAGTCACAGTCAGTTGGTTTAGAGTAGTGAAGCTAATTTGATTTTGGCGTACATAAAGGTAATCACCAAACCAACCCGCACTGGGCCCGCGTGGTGGATTACAGCCCATTCCTTCTCATAGAGAGGAGGCCGAGTGTCCCAGCAGTGGGAACATTAAAGGCTGATTATGCTATAAAGGTAATCAGATTTAAATAGTTTAGACAGCATGCCATCTACCAGGAAAATGCCCTGTGCCATTGAAGAATTAAAATACAGAAAGGGCTAATTAAAACAGTATTCAGTAATTTATTCATTTATACAGTAATAAAAATACTACAAAATCAAATACGAAATATACCTACTGTTGAATTAAAACTGCAATGATACTGTTCAATGCTGCAATGTGTGAAGTCCGAAGAGAAGTTGCCTGTTCTTCCGAAAAATATAAACAAGAGACAGACTAACCGAAGAGTTGGAACAGCTTCCTTAGATCGATTATTCCACCAATCGACCAGAATAGGGTTAGTGAAACTCGCAAAAAGTTGTGGCTCCTCAGGCATCGCCCTCCGGTTCACTATGTTGAGCCTGCAGAAAAGCAACCAGTGGGTCACCAACAGCCATGGCCCACCTGGAAGACTCTAAACCGACTTCGAAGCCAGGTGGGCCGCTGCAGGTACAACTTGGTCCGGTGGGGTTATTCCGATAAAGCTGAGTGCGACTGCGGAGTCTCATCCCAAACCATGGCCCACCTCCTGATCCGCTCTTTGTGCAACTCCACCTGCACTTTAAGGGACCTGTCCTAAGCCACCACCAATGCCATCGATGTGGTTTAGTTCTGGTCGAAACAAATATGATTAAATAACCCTAGGAATCATCGAAACGACGAAGAAGAATGTGTGGAAAAAAACATGCTACAAATCTAGCGACACCATTTAAACTATACAATGTGTAACAGAATAAATGCACAACCTCTTACGGGGTCATTGTACTCATCATTATGAATAACTTTCACTATGGGACCAACACTGAAATCGCGAAAAAAAAGTCGACTGCCCTATACATTTCTGTGCGCATAATTCGACAAAATGTACTGAACAGCTGTTTTTTTTTTTCGCGATTTCGGGATTGGTCCCATAGTAAAAGTTGTTCATAATGATGAGTACAATGACCCCTTAAGAGGTTGTGCGTTTATTCTGTTACACATTGTATAAGTGTTCGCTAAATAAAAATAATCTTCAAGAATCACCTAAGCATTTCTTGTACAGTGAAGTTTCCCAAGGCACACATAGTTAGATACACGCAACTTAACAATTATAAACTTGTCAGAAGTTTAATTAAAACCGGGTCAGTAGTTCCTAAGATTATCGCGCACAAATATGCTAACTTTGTTAAATAGTTTCCATTAAGTCCGCGCCAGTTGTATTTGAGGGAATTTATGAGAAAATTGAGTTTTCCACGAGGAATTAAGGTTTTACATGACGGTAACGGCCCGCGGGCCGTTCGGTTTGGGCCGTTCAGACTAAATACCCAAAATTCTTTGCAAGTTCGCCGTTGGCAGTTGTCTTGTCAAAGTTCAAATTTCCTTAATATTATTTATTTTATGTTATCTTTTTTGGTGTGTTTGCAGTATTCCATATTTGATCAATATGGTTAACATTTGTTGTAAACATTTAGTTTTTAATGAATGTTTTTGAAAAAATAATGTAATCCAGTTACGTAGATAGTTGGAAAATTCGTATTGAAGCTGGTTACTTACGTAAGTTCTACTAACAACGAGCCAGCCTACTGCCTATCCTACCTGCAACTGTGCATGTCGTGATGGATGGCGTTGTCTGTCATCGATTCAAAGTTCGCGTGAACGAAAAACTTTTGTTATGAAACCTTCGGCACGCTTTTGTTCACAACTCGGTGTTCAATTTACAAATTGATAAGTTTTGAATATGTTTCAGAGGAGAATTAGTTTATAGGTTACTCTCTATTATTATAAAAAATACTTGTCGCTCAAGAAAAACAGGTACATTTTATAATTATCATCATCATATCAATTAACCAATTATGGTTGCAAAAAAGCCAAGTTTATTTCGAGAAGGTGATATCTGGAAATTAAATCCTAATAACAGAAGGTAGGTGAAAGTGAGGCTGCCATGATCACCCTTTTGTACCTAAAAGGTGCGCTATATTTTTCCTAAATATCAGTGCGATAGTACCTACGTATTAACTTTTTAAAGACAATATTTCTTCCCATGATGTCCCTGCAGTACTAAATGGCAGCAAGCAGGTAAGGGCAGGGACCTATGTTGATGTAAGTAGTATGCCCAGTTTTGGTCAGTTAGGCAAAAGCTGATTGGACCTTTGTGTTCTTACTACAAAACCAAACAGAAACAGTTGCTGGTAATCAACATCAGTCAAATTGTGAACAGAGACGCCTTGAATTTTGCTCGTTAATTCTTTAGTATTTGGTTCAGTTGTCCACATGCACAAATGAGTGTTACAAAAATGTACAAAATGCTAAATTCTGGCTATGTTTTGCTTCTAACTTTGCTGATCTTTCACACAAATTCACAAGGTGGTAGAAAACTACGTATGGCTAGGTGTGGCTTGCTCACATAACTGATGATACAAACTTATATCTAAACTATCTATTGCCCGCGGCTTTGCTCGCGTTTTGGACCAAAATTATCCCACGGGCACGTTGTAAATATAGCCTATGGCACTCGGGGATAATGTAGCTTCCTATTAGTGAAAGAATTTTCAAAATCAGTTCAGTAGATCCAGAGATTACAATACAAACAATCTACAATCTCACAAACTTTATAATATTAGTATAGATATAGTGTAGATAACACAAACCGATTCAGTGTAAGTAGACTGTAATGCTCCCAAAACTGAAACCTTCTCCCTGAGAAAGAGATTCATAATTCACCCCGCAGGCCAGCAGTATCTCATGAACAGCGACCATTACATAACATCCCCGACAGGTTAGTCAGAGGTGTAACTAATAGTACACCCAGATTTCGCCAGTTCTATTTTTAAGGCCCATGTAATTGGGGGCGAGCCTATTGCCATCAACCGGGCACAAATCCAGACTCCGTAGCTGCTACTGAGTAATTCCTAATGGAAAAACCCAACAACACCTTGCCCGACCTGGGAATCGAACCCAGGACCTTATGCTCAGCAGTTGCGCTTGCGACCACTAGACTAACGAGGCAGCGACCATTACATACCTCATATTACCTGGACATGGAGAAAAACAGGTCTTTATCCTCCGCACCCGATCCTCCGTCCAATACCTACTCATAACGGTGGACCGTTTAAAAGTAATAACATCTCTTATCACCGTATCATTTCAGTGCGAATGACACGCAGGCACGCCGCTCAGGATATGAGCTCTTTCGAATGTCAGATAAATGTCTGACACACTGCTGGGCTGATTGGCGAATGAATAAATACTCTGAAGATAATATCCAATGATTGGCGGTCAAAAACCTAGTGTTCAGTCCTAATTCACGGAATCTGGATAGAGTAATTATCTGCGAAATATGTTTTTAAGAAGATTATCGAGAGGAAGAGGTAGAGGAATTAGAGTTGTGGGCTTTGGTATATAGTCCAGATCATAGTAGCCAGGTGAGCCTTAGGACCTTGGCTGGGGCGCATGCACATAGTTCGTATTTTTTGCCTTAGTTATTTGAGAAGGAAAAGAAAAAAAGGTGGCGAGATGACCTGAAGGCGCTCTGCTATGACTCGTTTGAGGTGGTGCACGAAAAGAGTACCTACCTGGAAAGATATGGGAGAGGCCCTTGCCCAGCAGTGGGACATTAACGGCCAACAAAAAAAAACATTGCATTATTTTGCCAAGATCTTTTCACCTAATTGTTTTTGATTATTTTATGTCAGTCGGGACCTGTTAATGTGGCGACACTTTGGGGAGATCATGAAATGATGATGATCATGGCAGTCTTGGCATATCAAATTAAGAACTGGATACGGCAGTTTGACAGTCTAAATATAATTATCCTATAATATTCCCAGCGGACACTGGCTATTTCTCTGTGAGAGGGAATGGTTCAATCTACCGTCTGAGTTCGAACCTACGACCTACACTTGTACACTTGTAAGTGACCACTGTTTAACACATCATACACTGCTCAGTTTAACATAACATCACGCTTGTATTCCCCGACGGGTTAGGCATTAGTTTCATGTGTAAGTGTTGTGTGTAACAGGAGGCGAGCCTATTGCCATCAACCTGGCACAAATCCAGACTCCATGGCTACTAGTGAGAAATTCCTGATGGAAAAATCCAAAAACACTTTACCCGACCCGGGAATCAAACCCAGGACCTTACGCTCAGCAGTTGCGCTTGAGACCACTAGACCCAATGAGGCAGTCAACTGCTTAGTTTAAAAGCAAGATAAGAACACCCCATCATAACATAGTTTACATTCACTGTGTATAGTTATATACCCATTTCGTTTCATTGTTATTATATGCTTTTATTTTATGTTTCGTGTACCAGAAATGATTAATATGAGGATCTTTATTGTTATATTATGTAATGTAACATTTATGTACACACCATCCATCTATTAGGCGAATAAATCAAGTATTTGATTTGATTTAACAAAGTCATTTTAGCCTAACTAAAAGAATACTGTTCTCACATACCTACTCCAAACACGTACCGACGTTGTTGTATACTCGTAAACTGGCGCGAACGCACAGTAATTTGATATGCGAGGACGCGCGTCTCGGCGACACGCAGTCTGCGAAGTATAATCAAATTAATCGGGAGACACACCGAGTCATGGGTCTGGGACGTTGGAAGTCAATTTCTAAAGGATTCACACTTGTGTTAGTAGAGTTACTTGTCAGCTGTTTGAATTTATTTGGCCTGCGTCACTTCCGCCATTTTTTTTTAATTTTCAAAATAGCTGGCATCAATGACAATATCTCGTAAAGAGTCACGAGCCACTATGATTCTCACTTTGATAGCTGCCAGGCTTTATACATATAAAATATATCCCTAACCCGTTTTTTTCGTTTTGGAAATCATCGAATGACACCCCTCTGGGCGAAGCGAAAGGGAGTGTCAGACTTGTACTGACTAAAACCCATTCATGTTCCTTCTTTTGCCATTTGTGTTCCGGGGCCGCGGTATCTCTTTCGAACAGTCCCGCAACCCTGGCAGGCATCGATCCTTTCGGACCCCTTCCCGTTTGCTGACATCTCTTTGAAGCGCGCGTGGAACCCGAACGCGCCGTCGACACGGTCTGTTGTCATAAGACGGACGGACGGCGAGCTAGCTCATTACTCACCGTCCACAGGCATCCCAACCCCTTTGACGTATTTGAGGTTATGAGTAACAATTGGGTTCGGTCCAAGATTGAGTTAGTGTTCTATCTTTTTTTGGGCATAATCAAAACGAGCGAGATAGACAGATTTCCCGAATCGGAATCACGGACCGAGCGGTTGTCAATACGGGCACTGGTCTCGCGCCACCTCGAACCAGCTCTCGGTGTAAGCCTCCGTCTCACCACCTCTTTCTGGCCCTTAATTTTAATTTCTCAGTCATAGGCACTTAGTAGAAAATCAAACATTTATTAATCATAAAGCAGGTGTTTGGAAGGAGAAAGGAAAGACCATGGCGCAGCAGTGAGACACTAAATGGCGCAGCAGTGAGGCAAAAAAAAACATGCGGACGATGCTATTTTCATTCAGGAATGAATGAAAATAACATTGCTGTAAAAGCGTTGGTTAGTCGCTACTGTGTCATTTCGATGTTCACACACATAGTCAAATCAGCATAAATATTGTTATTTTCAGTTATAACACAGTACGTACTGCTTTCTCTCAATGCTTTCTCTAATTTTAATTTTAGATTGGCCCACTTAAAAGTTTCAAGTGCCAATCGAATCTACATTGATTTCATCTTGACTTTCAAACTTCCTAATTGGTTTAAGAGTTGGTATTTCTATAATTTATTTCTACATCACGTTTTTATTGGCATGAAATACTTTGAAGCGTAAAAATCTGTCTTTAATTACTTCTAGAAAAGAAAACACGTTTCAGTTTTTTCTCGTTACGATTTTTATTTAGTTACACAATCAATTAAAAAGCTAGAAAATTATGTGTGCGAAAATTTGCCGCGGCAGCGGAGTTTCCCCCCGGCGTAGAGCCTCCGCGCGCCATTGGCGCAGGCGCGCGAGGACTATTGCCTCTAGATCCCCTAGTGAAATATGCGTGTACACCTCTGCTTAGGCTCGCCTATAGTTACAATTACATGGGACTTAAAACATAACTAGTGAAATATGCGTGTACACCTCTGCTTAAATCTTCGGGGTGATGTTATGTCATGATAAATCTCTTTGACAAAATCTGGCTAGCTATTCGTTGTGACTGTATGTATTTTCCCTTATTTCCAAGAAAAAATGCTAAACAGACATCTTGACAAGCATAGACGGCGACGGGTGACAGTTAGACCGCGCGTATTTTGCTGGCAGTCCCAGTCGAGATGTGTGTCGTGATTTACTGCTTATAACGTTTATATATGAGCGTGAATATATTAAGGAAAAGGTGATGACGTTATGTGTAGCCTTGATTTGATGTTTTATTTATTCCTTGTATAATTTTCCTTTTATGAGAGCAAAACGTATACAATATAGGTGTTTCGTTTATAGAATTGCCCAAAAATTACAAAACCAATGTTATGTCCACCAGCACATGTATAAATTGGTTTCATTCACGGTTGGTCATAATCATAGCTAGTGTATTAATAATAACAGCCGGCCAGATCAGCCTTTAGGTTCAGCTGCCCTTGCCTAGGTCTGTGGATGGGTGACCTCCCCTTTCATATCGAGTTTTCTCGAGTGTCTCGGAAAGTACATTAAGCCGTTGGTTCCGGCTGTCATTTGTAGATATTTGACAGTCGTTTGTCTCGTAAGTCTGACAACCAGTCCTACCAAGGGGTATTGTTTACCCAGTACGAATTGGGTTGAGGAGGTCAAATAAGCAGTCCCTCCATGTAAAATACTGGTATTCAGCTGCATCCGGGTAGACTGACAGCCTACCCCTATATAGTTGGGAAAAGGCTAGGCAGGTGATGACGGTAATTAGTCTAAACTCACATTAATAGCGTTAAAGATATAGAAGACAGTATCACTATAATTTACTAAAACATACATAGATAGGGTAAGCAGTAGTTACTAACTTTTGAGCTATACTTAAGTAGTAGATTTAGTTGAGGACTCGAGAAGGTAACTTTCTCCGAGTATTACCAAAAATCACTTTAAAAAAGTTTCCCAAGCACTCCATATCTAGGGTTAAAAGCCGGGTTCTCTTAAGCCTGATTGGTGTGGGTCATTTGTTAACCCTTCCTACGTCTGACTTCGGCCGGAGTGCATGATAAATGGCCGAACTTAACAGTCCATTTAATTTTAACTGCCGTTTGTCTGGTGACGGGCTAATATTTTAATTGACAGCTGTGTGGGTACTTTGGTTTGTTTAAAGTTTAGTGGTTTCGTTTATAAAGCAGTTGTGTATATCTATTATTAAAATAAATAATATGGGAGAAAAAGTTGTCATTTCCGTCGACACCTTTCATGACAGCTTGTCTGATTGCAAAGGCAGACAAATACTTGACTATTGGCGACTAAATCCTATAGCACACTGATAAACACTTCACAAGGTCGGTATCCCGTGATCCGTAATCCTGATCCGAGGTGAGTGCGTTGCGGTATGCAGTTTCATGGAAAGAATGGTGAACGGTTCGAATTGAGGCGATTCTGTTTCGGTGAGCTTTACATTTTGTTTAGAGACACTGAACAAGTATCTCTGTATCTTAAGTGGATAGCTAAAAACATTTCATGCAGATACAGATACCTACAGGGTTTAACACGTCCTGCAAAGCAAATTGCTAAAGTTGTTTGATGTTGCTTAATTATTCGCAAATATTATTTAGATATGCCAAGCTTTTAAGCTTAAATTCTCTCCTGAGTAATTTGGCATTTAATTACTTCATCATAAGCAAGAAAATACAAAATAACTTAAAAATTACGTCAAATACTGCAACTGTTCAACACTCGTATCTCGGGACTGCCATTTTTAATGTAAAACAATTTATTTATAAAACGCTATCTTTTAGATATTGTTAATTAACTTGTTTGTGTCGTTGATAAGTTAGTTTACTTGATATTAATGTCGTTGCATCAATGTTATGTCTAAGATTCTCGCTGGTATACGTAACAATTTTGTTTTTTTCTTCTGGAAATAATCAAGAATACTAAAGATAGTTGGGTTAATTTAGCCTGAAATATTTTTTTATCAAGTTTTTTTTATATGCTTCTACTTCCTGGTATTCTTCATATCGCTCATCGGGTGAGTGTTGTCATGAGCAAATGCATGACTGATTTAAATTTACTACAATTTTGGCAATTGTTGATAGTTGCTAAAAAGAGCAACATCATTTTAATTTTTACCATGTCGTTGACTACAACACAGAAAAAAAAACACAATTTTCCTCACATAACTTGCACATACTGCATCATACTCAGAAACATACTGCTACGTTTCTCTTCCTTATATTTACAAGCAAAGCAGCTCGTCAGAACAACCATTCACATGCTGCAAGTGTACTTGACGTTAGCGTCCTGGCATAGTCCACATCCAGGCTACAGCGTAAACGGGTCACTACTCAAACGAACGCCGGCAATTCATTACTGCACCGCCAACCAATTAGAGCTAAGCAAAAATTATTGCAACACCGCCCTCATATTTCATTGCCAGAGCAAAAAATTCAAAGGGACAGCGCAAACCAGAACGCTTGTTCAGTCATTGTGTTCCGAAAAAAATATGAACGAAATATTTCGAGATAGAAACCCTTTTTTAATGAAATTACAGAGCTTTGTTCGAGTGCGTATGTTGTTTTTTTTATTTATTTCGATTTATTCTTGTTCGCTATTTAATCTGTGTGACACTTGATGAGGGTAGGGTGGTATAAGGCTGTGTTTTCGCGTTTGTTTGGTTATTGGCCTCGCGAGATATTCGGTTCTATATATGTCTCTTTTAATAAATGCTAATGTCGATTTATTGGATGCTGAGACTCAGATCTGCCCCACATCATCATTGCAAATAAGTGCCTACTCACAATTTATTTGTTTGCTTTACTAAGTAAGTGTAAATGTATCCATCGGCAAGATAAATAGTGAGTGAAGATGTAGTACGTTTTGGGACCATTCTCACGCCTTTCTCCCTGGGGATAGACTGAAATCACATAACGCCTCGAGCTACACAGATCCTACGTATAATGTAAACCAAATAAAAGTTTCCTGAAAAATTCATGCCTACTTCCGTCATAAAATGTGGAAGTAACTTTGTCTATAGGTACAAACGAATTTGGATGAAATTCAGCATACCCGTAGACCACTTTAAAAAAGGACGGGTTTTATCCCACTACGTTTCCGTGGGATAATTTTTGACCTCCACCCAGGCGAAGCTTGGACAAAAGCTAGTAAGGAAATAGATGTGCACGTTCCCTTAATAAAATCACTTGAAACATTCACATGACCAAGCTCGTTAACCTCCACGCTATATTGATAAAGAAAAGCAAATGTTTACTTCAGATAATGACTGTTAGCTCGAATTAATTAAATAATTTCACATTTATTTGGTGTTCAATGTTGATCGCCACGCATCATTTGTGTTGGGCCTGACTAAATATTTTGGAATGAAATTGCATTGTGTTTTTAATCAACTGTTTTGATAGTTTGTATTTAGATTGGATATTAAGTTTATTTAGTTGAACAGCCGCTGACAAAACGAAATTTTATATAATTTTACTATCTTTGAACTGTTTTAAACATTCCAATTCCATTCTGTGTTCCAAAAATGGGTGAAGACATTGGCTTCTGTAACACAGGTCTCACCCAGTTTCAAATGGAGGTTTCCATTTGAAACCCTGGCTTCTGAGCCTTACCTACCTTTACTCCCCTACCTTTTTATTTTTGTCAATGATATTTTATTTCTATTAAAAAAAAAACCTGCGACATCGGCCGAATGAAGGTCAGAAACTCCTCTCTCCTTCCCCGGGGCTAGTCTGGTTCATCATTAATCTCCTGCCCTTATCTTAATGTATTTGGGGTCAGCGCTGCATGTTACATAGACTGGTTATTTTTACCACATTACATCGAAATCTTTTAAGCTGTTAAGGCGTAACAGCCAATTAAGATGGAAGCGACAGGGTAGCCGACGACATTCAAATTTTCTTACGTTTTCTTGCAATTTGCCGGTCAGTGTCAAGCTGTAAACAACAAAATATGATTCGCGACCCTGGCGCTTCCCCCATAAGGACAGACACGCAGTTAATCGCATTTAAAATTAATATCAGCATGGTTGGTAGCCGTATGGGTTGCTTGGTTTTTTCAACTAGTTTAGGGGCTTGTCTAGAACGTTTTAAATGGGCGTTAAAGTTTTTTATTTTCAACTAAATAAAGAATTTACTTTAAAAAGGTTTTTCTGAATAACTTGTAATCACTACATAGCGTAAAACAAAGTCGCTTCCCGCTGTCTGTCCCTATGTATGCTTAGATCTTTAAAACTACGCAACGGATTTTGATGCGGTTTTTTTTTTAATAGATAGATTGATTCAAGAGGACGGTTTATAACATTGCACCCGTGCGGAGCCGGGGCGGGTCGCTAGTAGTATAAATGACGTTCGCACAAAAACGTCAACAATTCCTTGAACCAATTTCTCCATTCGCTCTAGGGTCAGCTATTACTTTGATCGCAGTTCAGATATCGCCAACCTTTCTCCCCTATCCATTGAGAGGCACTTCGAGACTAAATTATTAGTTGCCAGTTTTCGACCTGCCTTGAATCTTAAGTTTGATTGTAGTTTGCTTTCTTGGCGGGTGATTCAGTCTGGAGGATAGAAAGTTCTGAATTCGAATAACAAGTTTTGTTTAACAGAATATAATAACATTGGCAGGATTTAGAAGAGGCATTTGCCCACCAGTGGGACATACAAGGCTATAAAAAAACAATGTAATATAAGGTTTTGTTATTCAAGAAATATTGCCTGCCTTGCCAAACATTAACTTGAACCTTCCTTATAAATGTAACACTTATCGAGTTGATTATGATGTTAAATCATTTTTTTATGAGAAAAGTACGTACCTAATTAAACTCTATGATGTTTTAATCTGAATGTTTATAAATTAACAATTTTTGAACTGTCACGTTACTTTGAATTTCAAAATCTCACTAACAAAGCAACCTAATAAGCCGAACAGCAAAATCGTGCATGGAATTTCACCCGTCAAATATCACTCTACCAAAAGCACAAACGACACTTTTATTTAAACTATTATCAAACATTTATGACCGGCCTTGTGTTCAACACCTCTGCCAAATCGTTTGAGGATTACACACGTGATCGTTATACAAAAATGTTATCCAAACTGTCACAAATTCACAACATTTATATGTTGTGAATTTGTGCTAGGTTATCCTAGCTAAACAAATACGGGATTAAATACGTGTTTTTAGAAATCTGCATATAAAGCTGCAGAGGGTGACCAACATGGCTTAACCTTTTGTTAGTCTGTGTCCATCTGTTTGTACGTCCTTATGTCTATGCGTCCATCTGTCTATTCATCTATATGATTCAGGTAGCTTATACATTTGAAATTCTCACAGATTTCAACTGGCTAGGCAAATCCTATTCTGTCTTATACCTCCCTCTCGTAGCAAATAATAAAAAAAAGAAATGTTTATTGCTTCAACATAAATAACCTAATCTAGTTACAATGGGGAGAATCCTTTTAAGCAAATAATTTGCTTGTTTTAGTTCTTATGTTCCGCCCTTCCCCAGATTACGTAATTGTTATTAAGTTATCGAGCCTGATCAAGAAATTATATAAGACTATACAAATAAAATAAAAAAAAAACAATGATAAAACGCTCTGGGATGTGTGTATGTGTGTAGGAGATGGTGTGAATGTGTATGTGAGTAGTGGGCGGGAGTAAGTGCGGAAGTGAGGGTTCTACCCACACATTATACAGGTGGAGATTAATTCTTATCTTCTGCAATTTGAGGTAAAATGCGCAGATATAAATGTTGTGTATGTATATATATAACTATATTACTTTTTTTTTTGCTTGCTAACCCTATGGGATCGGAAATAATGTAGGACATTATCTTCCATTAGCGGCAGAAATAGCATGGCGTAAAATTTTATGTGTTTATTACAGTCTCATCGATTGCACCATATTTTCTACTTCGTCATAGGTTTTTAAATTAATCCATTTAGACAGAGCGTTTTTGCATTCGCGGTAGGTTAGTGGGTATATGTCATTTTATAATAAAAGAATTAAGAAAGTAAAGTGTAATCGTTTTGGTGGTTTTACCGAATTCCATTTACCCATTCTCCCATTTTACGATTTTTATTTTATTCTAAACTGTCGAACTACCAATTTAATCCCAAAGGAAACGCTAAAATTGCGTACAGTGAATATTTTTGTCATGAACTGCCCATTACGGTGCTTATCATATCAAATGTCAAAGGTTTTAAAACGGTAGCAAGTAACAAAGGACATTCGATCCATGTTGGTTGGTGATGTTGGTCCCGTTCTTCAAAAAGGTTGCGGTCGCTGATCAAATAGGTAGAATTTTCAATTTTGTACTAAAATTAGAGAGTCCGCATTTTTATAAGGAATCACCTTTCAACTTGCTTTGATGTGGTTGTTATGAAGCTAAGGGCTTTTCGTTTATTTTGATACATTTTTCCTAGAACCATTATTTCTCTTTAAGATCTGAAAAAGTAGGTACCTAAATAAACGTTGTAAAAATTTGATTACCTATAAAAGCGAACGTTTCTAGCAGATATTTTCCTGCAGAAAGTATCGAAAAATAAACGTCAGACACACACCTAGACAGAAAACAAAGCTATTCTGTAATACGTCAGAAATAGATACGCGACCAAAGATCTTGAAGTAAACCCCACCAAAATCTGTTGACACACTCGAAATGCAGAAGCCGACTGAAGCTGACAGGGAGACGCCTTATACATGACGAACAATCGAAACACAACCTTAAGAAAAAGAAATAAAGTCTACACCATCCGCAATATAAAAATTGCTCTACAGTCCAACAAACCAAAAGCAAATCGAACTGATGTGGGCAATATTGCACTTTATTCCGTACCAAAAAATATGATGTCGACTGCATTATAAAAGTTGTGTAGAGACACAATAGCATCAAATGTGGACATGGCCACGCAAAGCTGTACCTCATTTATCGATATTGTATCTACCTTAGCATGGGCGATCATGTCGCTCAGTGCGCTACGAAGCGGAATAGTGATGGAAAAGTATCGATATTATGACTTGTAGATCTTTTATGGTGGATATGTAAATGTAATGGATTCTTGATAGGCTGTCATTGTAGATCTTTGACAGTCGTTACAGGTAGTTGGTCGCCCGATAGTCGGACAACCAGTCTTACCAAAAGGGTATCGTATTACCCAGCACTTATTGGGTGGTGTCAGATAGGCAGTCGCTCCATGTAAAATACTGATACTCAGCAGCATTGTTAAAAAAAAAAAACAATCTATTTATTTCCAAATGCATTCATAAATCTTTTTGAGGCAAGATTAAGTGCGCTATAGATTAAGATTTAAGTCACTAACTCACATGTCTTTGTCTGGTAGTGGACCCACACGTATGCCCCTCAGAGTTTTCAAGGATGAAACAGATTTTTAAGATGTTTTTTTATTTGTCGAGGTTTTTTAGATTTTGGTTTTCCAATTTTTTGGCTATACCCTTAGGCAATTTATTCAAAATGCTCGGAAGAGCATAGGTCCAGAACCTTCTACCATATTCATTATTTACTTTCGGCAGTTTATACAGAGGCAAGTTCGACGTGTTATGAGCAAAATTTCGTCTACTTATTTTCTGTAGCTGATTACTGTGATTTATAGAATGGATTTTTTCAACGCCACCTGGAGGGAAAGTACTCTTAATACTGGAGATAGAAAATTTTACTCAAAGACAACATTGCTTTATTTTTTTAAAGAAATAAATCTGCATTCACAGATTTTCGAAAATTCGCTGGCCACACTCGGAAATCGAACCGATTAAATTCCAAAAAGTAACATCCTGTACTTTAATGGTATCAATTATAGATAGGGTCAATCCTTCCCCTCCAGGTGGCGTTGAAAAATTCCACCCTGTATTTACACAATATATTGTGTTCACAGTGATCTGAGGCAACAGCTAATTAAACTTTATCACTTACACACATTTTCTACTTTACAATATTGGAATATCATTCAATCATATCATTTAATCATTTAGATATGAGTTTTTCGATTGAGCATATTAAATTGACAATATCAGTCACATTCTCAATTGTCGAGGGAAAATGTGTTTCCCATAATTATTACATTAATCTTTATCAAATTATGTGAAAAATAGACAGGAAAACCGCAGGACTTTGGGTTTTGTGGAAAGCTAGCACCTGTGATAATGATCATGGTACTCACCGATAACTTCTTATTCTTCATAACGTATGTCCCATCGTTCGTGAACGTATATCGATCTGGGCTGGATATCGTAGTTGCTATAAAGTGGCTATAAAGTTGCTATACAGTTGCTATGCGGTCTTCTTTCTTTATCGTATGGTTAGTGCCTAACTTGGAGTCAGAGTTTTTATGCCTCACGTGGGTCTCTGACTTGGCCGTCAAGAAATATTTCTCAGGCATACTGGTTTCCTCACGATGTTGTCCTTCACCGAAGCAAGTTTAATTATAATTGCAATACGCACATGAATCCGAAAAATTAGAGGGGCGGGTCTTGGGTTCGAACTCGAGACCTTTTTCTTGACAGTCCGACTATCATATCTCTTTGCTTTCACTGCTTTTTTAGCCATTCGGTAAAATAGATACAGTTTGATCTCCATGGCTTTTTTTTTCAATTCGTTTTCAGACATAAAAACCATATCGATGAAATAACAACACTATGGGAGCCGGAAGCAACTGACAATTTACGATCAGTGCAACTGTCTGCTAATGTACAGTCAACTTTACGCCCATGGTCCAGTAGTCTGACTTTGAAAGAACCGTAAGCGAGGCAGTAAAGGTGGTTTTCATAGTTCAAGTTTGACCACCGACCGTACGCGACTGTTCCTTGAACAGTACGCTGCCACCGCTGTGGGAACACGGCGCGCGGCGGCTTGTCTTCGTGTCAAAATGGAGTACTGTCGCGCGCTACTTCTTTTGTGATGGCATTACTGAAATAACGCCAGAATCTTGTATCAGAATGTAATTGGTACTTGTTTGTGGGCAGTCGTGTACTAAAGTGTTTTAGAATCAATGGAACTTCTTGACGAAGTCCGTAAAACTATCTAAAAAAAACACGTTTGTTATATGGGAGCCCCTTTAAATATCAATTTTAATTTGTTTTTAGTATTTGTTGTTATAGCGGCACAGAAATACACCATCTGTGAAAATTTCAAGTGTCTAGCTATCACGGTTCATGTGATACAGCCTGGTGACAGACAGACGGACAGTGGAGTCTTAGTAATAGGGTTTCGTTTTTACCCCGTGGGTACGGAACCCTAAATAGACTCCAGTAATTGGAACTCTGTTCAACTTCATACTCACACTAAAAAGAAAGAAAAGAAAAGAAAAAGTATTTATTAGCCCGCACAGGACAAAACATCAAACAAAAACAAGGTTACATTTACAGTAGGTACTACAAAATTATAAAAGTAATAATAAAACTAAATTAAAATTTAAAAAAAAAAAAAAACAACGAAACTACACTACACACGTACACCGTTTCACTACATACTTCATACTGGAACAGTTAATCGCTAATGTCTACTTGATGATTGGGCGCTGCTCCCAAAATGCTGCTCATTCAATTCATTTCAGTCTTCTGCAGGAGACAAGCTTTTTGTTCCCGTGTAGCAAAATATATGTATTTTATGTCGATCTAATTGAAAAATGCGATTTAGTCTTGTTTGCGGGGCGAACATGGTCAGATATTGCA
This sequence comes from Eugnorisma glareosa, assembly GCA_947578425.1. Lineage (NCBI taxonomy): Eukaryota > Metazoa > Arthropoda > Insecta > Lepidoptera > Noctuidae > Eugnorisma > Eugnorisma glareosa. The sequence goes on from OX387965.1 coordinate 17,997,373, forward strand.
CAGGATAATGAGGTATGGAAGGAAAAAGTTGAGGTCTTTGCCCAGCAGTGGGACATACAAATAGGGAAACAAAAAAAATTGCAAGTTAAATTACCCACTTTTAAAAATAAATTATCACTATTCATAAAGTCATAAATGAAAGTCAATTCTTAATAACAATATGCTATTAGGGTACCTACGTAAACTGCAGTGATAGATTAGTCCCCTTAATATGCCCCCTATTTAATATCCACTACTCACATAGGTCACCGTAGTTACGATGGACGACAGTGTCAATGTAACTACAGCAATTTCACGGACAGGAGACTTTCCTTTTGTCCATTGTGGTAATACACTTGTGAGGCTTCGTGCACCGAAACGTGCTGGTGGTGTAAGCCGCCCGGTCACGTGGAACATGCTTTGTCTAGGGGTGGTTTAGTAAGCAGTTAAGGCGGTACATGTCACAGGGTATAATCTGTGTCAGCGTGTAGGTAAGTCGTGACGTCATCTGCTGAGAAACGTTACCATATGACCCTTAATCTAACTAAGCTGATAATAACATAGCATACTTATATAAATATAATTAGGTTTTTTAAAGATGTGGTCAAATTACTCTTGCTTTTTGCTATGTATTATGTAAACTTTCATTTTATAAGTTTGACGCAATAAACCTTAAATTTAAGATTACTAAAATACAATCATTTCTTAAATAATATAATTTACGTGTAGCGACTGCATATCTGACCTCCACAACCCAGGTAAGACTGGGACATCTTTCGGGCCTGTAACGACTGACAAAGATCAATTGACAGCCGGGACCAACGGCTTAACGTGCTTTCCAAGGCACGGAAGAAACTTTTTATGTAATGAATGGTCACCCATGCACGGACCAACCCAGGCAAGCGCGGCTTGACCTGCAGATCGACACGAGCGGCTGTTAATATTTTGCCATGAGCCTATTGAAACTAAAACTATATTCCATATCCGCAGATTAATAAAACACAATAAATGCCAGACACAGTCGTTAACTAATTCAGTAAGCACTAACACACCTAATGTTTAACGGCATTAAGCAGGAACGCCGACTCGGATTGCAAAACAATTCAGGAATTTGGAATCTCAATGTCAAACGCTCCAGCCTGGCTGTGTTTACGTACAGATATTCAGGTATAATTTACATACATTAGTCTACGTAGATACTACGTCTTTGGTGTATGTTAGGGATGACTGTGTGTGATATTTCATGATCTATCTAATCGGTAAGGTACGAGAATCGCTTCTCATTGAGTTTTAATTTCAGTATGAATTATGTCCGACAGAATTCACAAAAAAATAAAAAGATAAAATCAAATTGCAAATTCACTTAAGTTGTCGTTTTAATTTCAGTAATCATAACTGTGCGCACCTGTACCTTGCAACAATCAATCGAATGTGCGACTCCATTCATCAATTCAAAGTGTTGATGCAGTGCGGTTGTACACTCGCGTACAGCTTGCATACAAATTGGTCTAATTAATAAACCCAGTTTTATTAATTGGTGATTATGAACTGGGGATCAGATGACTTCAAAAAAAGATCAAAACAGTATCATAAGTGTTTACACTTATCACCAATTAATTTATCTTATGGGCTGCTTTGTATTAAGGCATAATTATACATATTACACATAACTCATGTCACATGACATCACGACTGTAAGCCCCGAAGGGTTAGGTAGAGATGTACCTAATAGTACACCCACATTTCGCCAGTTATGTGTCAAGCCCCAGGAAATAGGGGGCGCCCTAATCCCTAATGGAAACACCTAATATCACTTTGACCGACCTGGGAATCGAACCCTAATATAACTTCTTTAGGCATAAACGGGGTAAAATTAGCGAGCACAGTTCCACAGACTAGTAAGTTAACGATATACATAATTTACTGTTTATGTGATTATTTGCTTGCATACGCTCTGCAAATAAAATCTGATTTCAATACTTCGCCTGCATTTCACTCTCAATTGTCTGATGAAGGATTTTCATGAAAACGTTATTCAAAGATTGCCTAGTTTTGTGTGATGAGCATGGACATTTGTTTCCGAGTCATGGATGTTTATATGTATAATAAGTATGTATTTACAAACAAAAAGTATCTATGTAATAGTATCAACTATCTGGTGTCCACGACACAAGCCTCGTTGCTTAGTGTGGCACCTAGATGGCGCTGTGTGTAATGTCCAGCAAAAAAAAAAAAAAAAAGAGTTGGTATAGTGGTCGCAAGCGCGACTGCTGAGCATGAGGTCCTGGGTTCAGTTTCCTGGGCAAAGTGTTATTGAATTCTTCCATTAGGAATTTCTTAGTAGCAGTCACGGAGTCTGGATTTGTGCCCGGTTGATGGCAATAGGCTCGCCCCCTATTACATGGGACTTAAACATAACTGGCCAATTGTGGGTGTACTATGCATATACGTATAAGATACACCTCTGCCTAACTCTTCGGAGATTACAGGCGTGACCTTACGTTATGTTATGTTATTCAAAGATGAAAGCTCTATTATCAAAACATTATGTAACCATTTCTTCGATGCGGCACCCAACTAGTGTAACAATGTCACATTACCCCCCACTTACGCTGTTAAGTGAACTGTGCACGTTACCTGTATTGTACGATTTTATTCAGCGATCGGACTCAATGGCGGCGGGTCGAGGTCGACGCCCTCTATTGTCAAGCGCCTATTATTACTTTAATAAGAGGAATGGCGAGGTTTTTCACTTCAATAGTCACAATAATAATATTACATCTGTAGTCGGTTCCTTTATCAAAAAACTTTTTATATTTTCTTCGTGTAATCTCCGAGGGGATTGGGCTAGGCGTATTGTTGTTGAGGTAGGTACATCCCTATTTTGCCGTAGGGTGAATGAGAAAGGCTGCCTTTTGCCGCTACGATCGGGCTTCAAAACTCCGACCTGGCTTTTGCGAACTTCCATTTCAAAACTTCGATGTCCTGCCTTTACAAAGGTTCGAACATAAAGGCTCTTCAATAACTGAGTCTGACCAACACAGCAAAAATAAAAAATAAAGTCTACGGTAACTGGTAGCCACTGAGTTAAACAAAAATGGTGTACGGTCGAACAAGCTATTTGGTACACACGTGGAAATTTTCACAATCCAATGCCGAAGCGTATACTTTTCTAAATTATATTTAATAAAGCCTTTTTCAATGGGAGACTGACTCTTAAAGACATAAGCTTCACAAAATAAAATTGCAAACAATATTGTCAGTGGACTAGGATTGTGGATATTTCTGCGTGTATACCAAATAGCTTGTTCGACCGTACACTATACAAACAGGAAAACTGCATTTTGACCAAAAGGGACTCCATTTTTTCCGTTTAGCTACCCAATAATCTTACTTTAAAATACTTTTAGAATTTGTATTCTCCTGTTCATTAAAAATGGTTTTAATATTATCACTAGCATTGGCAGCTTTGTGCCACCCATAGCTGAGTTCCCGAGTTCCTGTCCTCCACCCAAAAGTGTCATAGATACGGCCAATCAAGCTATACAAAACCAGTTTATGCGGATCTCTCATTGTACGGGAAATCCATAAAATGCGAGGCCACGTTATACTGGAAATGTATAGCTTGATGTGCCGCTGTGTGTACTACCTTGTTCACTGATGGCAGACCATTTTCAACATTATTACATAAGGATGAAAAGTGTTCGACTGGAGTGGTCAGTGAGCGCGGTAGTACAGACGCCAACAAATCAAGCTACCCGAAACTATCAAATTTTCCCAATCAACCATGAACCTAATGCTATAGCGATAACGTTGAAAATCTATTAAAGAAATTTGACAGTTTGTAGTAGCTTGACGTGCTGGCGTCTGTCGCAACACTAATGCTTGTTTTCACTAACATTTATTAGTCCACACCTAAATGAACGCCTAAACAATAACTGACAATCAGGTTTTCAACGTTCGACCAGACTCAGCCTCCACAGTTGAAAATCCAGGAATGCGATTTTATTAGGCATTGAATTTTGGTGTCGCTTAATGTGAGTCCCAATTTAAAGTATGTAAGTCCAAATTTAAATAATTTATTATTAAATTTTCAAGCCTAATTCCATCTTGGCACCCACTGACATAAAGGACGTCAAAAACATTTTCATGAAAAGCCGTATTTATTGATAACAGCTGACAAATTGATACCAATTATTACTTGATCCGGATGAAACCGGATTAACTTCTCAATGGGGAACCATTTTGCGTCAATTAGCATCAAAGTGACGGCTGAAGGGTGGTTTTTCGACGAAAAAGAATTATGGTAATAAAGCAAATTATGGTGAAATTTTATCGGAGTCCAGCTCTTTGTTTACCGTCATTATAATCAAGCATTATACTAAGAATGGTTCTTAAGTTTAACCCCGTTTTTTGCATATTATTCTCCTTTTTCAAAAAAATCGGCCAAGCGCGTGTTGCCGTACACAAAATAATTATAAGTTTAAGTTTTTTTTCGTACTGCTCTAAAGTGACGTCTGAAGGGTGGTTTTTCGACGAAAAATGATTATGGGAATAAAGCAAATTATGGTGAAATTTTACCGGAGTCCAGCTCTTCGTTTACCGTCATTATAATCAAGCATTATACTAAGAATGGTTCTTAAGTTTAACCCCGTTTTTTGCATATTATTCTCATTTTTCAATCAAATCGACCAAGCGCGTGTTGCCGTAGACAAAATAATTATAAGTTTAAGTTTTTTTCGTACTGCTCCAAGATATTGAAATAAAAAGGTTTTTTTGGAACAAGAGTTACCAAAAAATATCATAACTATTGGAAACTTTTTTTTGCAACTAATAAACATAGATAATAAATGAGTAACGTATCGAGACTGAATAGTTAAGTTTATATGTGTATTTGTATTGTATTTTGCTGTGTTGAAGAGTATTTTTTTTTCATTATATTACGAAGGAAAAAATACTGGATTAGGTAAGACGACAATTTCTACATGGAAACATTCCCTGGCAACATTAACTGCAGAACAAATGGCTAGTGTGGTCAATGTATCAGCGTCACATCGATAGTTTATGTCGAACAGGATAGTGCTCTATCGTCGTTTCAGGACATTACACACGTCCCACACTATATCAGACGTATAGCCTCTTCCGTCTTTATTTTTTTGTCCTTTGTTTCTAAGAATATCTATAGCGAGGTGGTTATTGTTAGCGGTGACATATCATTTAAAATAATAATTAAATGATCTGACTTCTAAAGCTACAGGCACAGCTGTGCCTGTAGCTTTAGAAGTCAGATCATGTATTGTACTTACAAGTACATATTCTGATGATACTATTTGAAAACCCTTTCTTTATATTTTTTTCTCTACTTAATCGAAAAGTCCCTTTTTGACTGCCATGTTTTCCCAGTAGTCGCAGACGCGACTGCTGAGAATGAGGTACTGGGTTCGATTCCCAGGTCGGGCAGTGTTATTGGGTTTTTTCATCAGGAATTTATCAGTAGCAGCCTCGGAGTCTCGATTTGTGCCTGGTTGATGGCAATAGGCTCGCCCCCTATTACATAGGTCTTAAACATAACTGGCGAAATGTGGGTGAACTAATGCGTACATCCCTGCCTAACCCTTCGTAGATTACAGGCGTTAAGTTATGAAGACTATTTGAAAAAAGACTAAACAAAACCTATGAAATGGGACCTACCTAGCCCACTTTAATTTCACATATTTTATACACCTTCATTGAGGAAACATGTTCAAAAAACTTGATAGAAGTTTTTTGGTTTATACCTCATCGGTATTGAACTGACCCCGACACATACCTACGGGAAAAACCACAACAACCAACTGATCAACCATCTAACTAAACATATTGAAATTATCAATAGATCATTGTTAAGTTGCAGCAGCAAATAAAAAGCTTAGGAAATAGGAATACTACCAGGTGTACGGAACCACATACGAGTAATCTATTTTTTTAACATAAAAGAGGCTTAAGTTACTTATTATAATACCAGTTATCTACCAATACAGTCCGGTCAAAATTAGTCCTGCCGTTTCGGAGATTGGCTGGGACAAACCGACAGACAGAGAGCGAAAATTAAAAAAAAAAATTGTTTCAAGTTCCGTATATACTTTCATATGCATTCAGTAAAAAGCTATTATTTTGAAATAAATTTCAAATAGACACTTCAATCTTAGTTGTATATCGTTATTTGTATAGATGTAAGTCTTACGTAACCGCATTTAATCTAAACCAAAACACGTGATTATTCTCATTAAAATTCAGCTATCATCCATGCCTATACGTAGGTAGGTAAGCTGTAAGCTCAGATTTGTTGATTATGTGTGGGTGAGTTTAGCATAAATCCATATTTTAGACACTGCTGGGGGAACTATCGTGGAAACCGTTCTATTTGCTCACGCCTCGTTCCAAAATACTTCCGTCTAATCTTATTTTCAAACTGGAATAAGAAAACAAACATGATCAATTCACTGTGAACTATCTGAATCCTTTAAGTATCTACCAGGCCTGTACTTAATAGTACATAGTAAATGCCTACATCATCATGATCATTTCAGCCGAAAGACGTCCACTGCTGGACATAGGTCTCCCCAGGTGTCGCCATATTGACCGGTCCCGTGCGTCTCGCATCCAGCAGATACCCGTACCTACTCAAATTCTATAAGTCTTCTGTTTGTGCATGTCAGATAAATACCAGTGTACCAAAAATACAATAAACTTGTTCATTCCAAATGTCACATGATATTTCTTAAAAGGAAATAGTGGGTACGAAAATCTTTACCTATGTATAAGAAGAAAGTCTGTGTGAGCATCTGTCGTGCTCTTTTCTGGTAGGCGAAACATCTGAACAACCAGGAACAGTTCCTACTCAGTTATTCTTTCTTTCTTTCTATATTTTTCATGTGGTTATTGGCCTAACCTGGTATCAGATTTTTTGTGCCACTCATGGGCCTCTGACTTGGCTCTACATGCCGTCGAGATATATCTCTCAGGCATGCTGGTTTCCTCACGGTGTTTTCCTTCAAGTGATAATTATACAATACGTTCCTACTCATTATTAACACAATACTAAACACCCTATAAACATTTTGTGAGCATAAACACAAACACGGCATATCGCAGCAAAGTTGTGTGGAATAATAATCAGCATTGAAGTCTCAGTGAACATTGAAGCGGCAGGAACAAAGGAGTTGCTTGCAGCCAGCCGTGTGCCTTTGTGTGACTCCTGCGTAGACCTGGGATACTAGGCTATTTGTGTAAATATTATACAGTGTGTAAGTGGTCCATTTACACGGAGCCGTCAACCAAGCATTATGCACATCAAACTATATAACTTTACGTAAAAGTTATTGCTGGGAAACGACTTTTTTCGGGGTGAAAAATCACGTTTTACGATTGGACTCAATGTAACGGACTCAAAACATTGTGCTGATGGATGGATTGAATAGTATGGGGGTCTTGGAGGTGTTTAAAGTATAGTAAGTATCTTACATTAAAAATAAGAATTAAAAAAAAAAACTGTAACTTTGACCCCTAATATCTCCGTAACTATTAGGTTCCCAGGTATGGTCTAGAACAAAAAAATGATCACAATGATGGGGAGAACAAGTGCCTTTCGGCTTCGTTAAGGGTCTTGTTACACCCTTTATACTAACCCGTGCTATCCAGGCAGTGGATTGTGGAGGTCAGCTAGGCAGTCGCTCTATGTTAAACACTGGTATTCAGCTGCATGTGGTTATATATAGCATAACATCACGCCTGTCATCTGCGAAGGGTTAGGCACAGGCAGAGGTAGGCAGAGGTCTACCTACCTAATAGTACACCCACATTTCGCTAGTTATGTTTTAAGTCCCATCTAAAAGGGAGCGAGCCTGTTGACATCAACTGGCAACAAATCCAGACTCCGTAGCTGCTACCGAGAAATTCTTAATGTAAATCCGCAATAACACTTTGTCCAACCCGTGAATCGAACTCAAGACCTCATGTTCCGCAGTCGCGCTTGCGACTAGACCAAAGAGGCAGTCATGTGAAAATTTATTGGTTATAAAGACGGTATACCTACGTTTTAGAATGGTTAACTTTTGAACCGCAACAAACTTTAACTTTCTAATTAACTGACTCTTTGACAATCTAAAAGTGCTTTGAGAGTTTCAAGTTTTTTTAATCAACAAGCCACCAGAAACAGGATCTCATTAAATACATCACAATAAACCGAGTCAACGACCTTTTCATTAAAAAAAACAGCTCGTTTCATATCGAACATATGCATGAAACATTTATTTCTCTCAGATTCTTTTATCAAAGGAAATGTTATTTTGCAGGACGAAGTATGACCGGATAAACACAAGAAGTTGAAAAAAAAAAAAATGAAAATGAAAAAGCGTTTATTCGTGGTTCTAGGCATTACAAAAAAATGTTACTTCTGCCAAACTGTAAAGCAGTGCAGTGTGAGCATTGTTAAATTCGACATTAAAAAAATATTTACTGACATCTCCGGAAAGCTGGGTTTATAATGTCAACATAATTAAATATTGAATCGGCATTGCCATTTAACGTGGCTTCTGGGCATTTTTCCTTTTGACAGCGATGTGGACAATTTTTTTGACCCGCTTGTAATTCTTTTTCCATTTTGACACTTACATATTTTTACTTGTTATTAGGTATGTTAGATATACGTGTTTATTGTAAATTGAATATAAAATGAGAACAACCAATCATTCACAATGGCTTAATGACTGAAGTATAAGGAATGCCTTTTATGAATTCTGGTAGGCTCCATTATAATCTTGACTTTAGACAGGTTGACTTTGACAAGGCAAATAATTGAGTTATAAGTCGAGCTACACGATAACTGACAAATGCTTGCACTGACTGGACACGTCCACTCAAATCTGTGTAGTTCTTTCTTCAAGAGACCATCTCAGACACTAATCTGCATAGTCCTCATGTGAGTTAACCAAGATTATGTCTGGACTTTAAAAGAGACTATGACCTCTGAGTTTGTTTCGGCTGTTTCTTCTCAGAGTAGTCAGGTACGAAACACCGGCCCCATCTAGTTTTAAAAAAGATACGTGTTAAAGTGTTTTTAAAAACCTATTTGCAAAATAAACAACATATATCATTGAAAAAAAAATATCTCAAAAAGTCATATGTTAATCAAAAATAAATTCTGTATGTATAAATTATAAAATGTGTAAGTTGAATGAATTGTCTAAATCGGTTTTTAACTTCAACCGAGCACGTCAAGCAAACGCACATTGCGTATTTGTGGTATTTTTTAAACTTCAACTTCTTTTCGTTTGGGAAATTAGATAAAAAGAAAATCACTTTCGAAAAATATTATAACCGTGATCGGTTTTGAAAATTAATATATTTTATTTCTTGTCTCGGTGTCTGTGACACCGCTATCGGTGGGTAAAGACATCAATTTATTTTTTGCAGTGGATCGCCGTGATCCGTCGCAAATTCAATCTGATACCGCGATCGGTGGAGACAAGCCCCATTTTATTTGGGACTTGCAAAATAATTACAAAAAACGTGTTTTCCTCTCAATATTTTACATTTGATCTTATAGTAAATATTGAACTTTAGAATAACTTGCATCTAAAAGATTTCTAGCGTATTCAAAATCATCCTGTATTTCATGATGTACACACGGCGGCACATCAAGCTGTACATAACCAGTATATCCTGACTTCGCTTTGTAAGAGCTTCCCATACGATGAGAGATCAGCTTAATTTGGTTTTGCAAAGCTTGATTGTACCTAGGTATTATATAAGGCCACATAAACACTAGAAACAAAGTTATTATAACTCATTGAACTATGTCCAATGCGAATTATGATAACGTAGCTATCATTTAAAGTTTAAGTGATCCAACAAACTAAGACACTTTACCTAAAGTGCGCTATTGTATTCCCAGGACCACTTACGTTTGATATACGACACAAGTGAATAGTACCACATTTATTTTGTATACCGTCTACGATATTCTGAGTCAATACAAATAAGAATCACAAAAGAATCTCCAATCATAGACATCTTTGTGACGAAAATAACAACCATTTTCAAAAGACCTTTGCCCCACAACAACATTCCTCGCTTTTCTTCACAATCTAAATGAAAATGGGGAGACAGGCAGCTCAACTTATGCTGTCGCCGTTTATTTCGCGACAGATATTTTCTATACGAAAGTACTCTCTAAATATTTGTTAAGAAAATAGAAAAAGGTGTACGAAACACGTCACAAAAAGGTTTAGCCGCGTAAAGTCGGAAAACAAACGTGTCTGATAGGATTTTCATTTTGATTCTGTATCTAAGCCTATTGTAACATAACATTATAACGAGTCTGTAATTCCGGAAGGGTTAGGCAAAGGAGTACGGTATACTCAAGTTGTTAACCGGGGACTAAGCCAGTCTAGTCTTTTGTTTAGGTAATTTGCTTTTCTATACAAATAAACGAAATTGAAGCTTTTTACTGAATGCATATGAAAGTACATACGGTACTTATAACAAAATATATATTTTCAAATTTTTGTCTGTCCGTGTTTGTTGCGGCTAATCTCCAAAACGGCTGGACTAAATGAGAAGTATTTACTGACGGATAGCTAATGTTATACGGAGTTACATATGCTACTTTTATTTTAGAAAAAGGATTAGGGTTCCGTGCAAACAATTAAAACCCTTGAAATTGTTAACAAAATCCCATTCAAATAGGGAATTAAGTAATATTTTTATAAAAAATCACGCGGACGATGGTAGCGGGGCACAGCTATTTAAAAATCAAATTAGAAATATTAAACCTTTATGATCAACTTCCCTTCTTTCTTCATAGAGACGAATAATTCCCCAAACACGCTTTGACATCTTTGTAAGCTCATACTATGTGAAACGCGCCCGATGCGTCGATTCACGTCTCATATCCTTTGTGTACATAGCACCATTTATTACCATGCAACGGACAAGCAACGACCTAGCGCCCGTGTCCGCACCGTCCAGCGTCCGCGCCGTCCTTGTCCATAGTTTGCGCCCCGCAGCCTTTGTGTGTACCGCCCTTTATCCTGTCAACATGGACATTACTGTTTTGCCACGGTTCTATGGTGTGCGGTACAGCGTGAACATGCCAGAAACGTGGCACAGCTTTGAAAGGCACAAACTGGACCCACCTTTAAATTGGAAAACAAATGTCACATAGTTATAAAAGAGGACTTTTTATGCTAAATAGGCTTGCATTTGGTCGTAAATCGCCTGATGTGATGCGATGACGAAGTCTGGAGTGGCACACGCTTGCCTAGAAGAAACTGATTCATTTCAATGTTCATTCATTCGAGCCTTGAAGAGATCTACATAGATTATAATGATCGGGAAACAGAGAAGCCGGCAGTGACTTCCATAGATTGGCGGTTCGCACAATAAATGTGGAAGCATAGCGCTTTGTTCGTTTTCGTCTGCCTCACTGTGGTAGCTACTGCTGGCTATGAGGTCCCAAGGAGGGGAAAGTATTGTTGGTTTTTTCTGAAAGTTTTCAGCCGCAATCCAGGATCCAGATCTACTACAGAAAAGGAAATAACTTATATAAAATTGGCAAAAACTGGGTGCTAAATATACCTCTATGTAACCCTTTTTAGGCGAAATAATTATCCTCATCATCATCATCATATCAGCCCGGTAACACCCACTGCTGGGTGTAGGCCTCCTTTTTTTCTGCCACACTTTCCGGTTCTGTGCGTCCCTCATCCAGTTGTTTCTCGCGACTTTGACGATATCGTCAACCCACGAGCTTTAGGACGGCCCTTTTGGATTTCGGTGTTACTTACTCAATCTAAGAGGGTTATGCCAAGCATGGCTCGCTCCATGGCCACTCGTACTCGGTGGACAGTCTCCTTTTTGAGCGTCCATGTCTCGGCACCGAAGGCAATTATCCTATTTCCTACTAATATTAGAAGTGCGAAAGTTTGAAGGGATGTCTGTATGTTTATTACTATTTCACGCAAAAACTAATCAACGGATTTGGATGGAATTTAGCACACTCATAATTTATAACCTAGATTAACACATAGGATACATTTTGTCCAGGTAGTATGATCCCTTTGGGACAATTATCGAACTCCACGCGAGCGAAGCCGCGGGCATAACCTAGTCTAGTGATGTTATAAAAGAATGATTAAATATGCAAGAACATAGCCCATAAAATAAAAACACAAGCGAAGAAGCATTATCCGACAGAACAAAAGCATTTAAACTAGTCAGAAACTGTGCAAGAAATTCATTGAGCTGCCAAGTACCATAGCTCCGTGAGTAATGCACTCCACAACAAGTTATAGTCCAAGTTTTACATGCGAGAACATGTTCGGAACAAGTTTTGTTCGAACAATTTGTTTCTTTATCCTCTTGTTGATTCAGTATTTTAGAACATTACAGGTTCAAGTCTGAAGGTAGCCAAAATTTAAAACGGTTCTGTAGTTGGTGTCATTGCTGCTTATTGCCATTTACTTACATAAATATCAGCGGCTAAATAATAACAGTTGCACGGGTCGATCTTCAAGGTTAAGCCGCACTTGTCAAGGTTAGTCTGTGGATGGGTGACCATCATTACATACCGAGTTTCCTCCGAGCCTCAGAAAGCACAATAAGCCGCTGGTCCCGGCTGTCAATTGTAGATCTTTGATAGTCGTTACACGTCGTGGTCCGTAAGCCTGACAACCAGTCTTACCAAGGGGTATCGTATTACCCAGTACTAACTGGGTTGAGGTCAGATAGGCAGTCGCCCCATGTAAAATATTGGTAATCAGCTGCATCCAGTTTGAGTGAAAGCCTACCCCAACATAGATGAGAAACGGCTATGTAGATTATGAATACTTTATAAGAGTCTGGATATATGCCCGGTTTGTTAGAATAGGAGCGGGCCTTATTACGTTAATAAGACTTCAGCATAACTGGGGTACTTTAGCTTCATGGAAATCAACCACATTACAACAGTACTAAAGTTGAGCACCCTGTAGAGACGCACAACTTTCAAGAACTTGTGTTCTGAGCATAGAGCTTTGTTTAGGTGGCCTACCATGAGGTCCTTTTTTTTTCGGATAGGAAATCTTCAAATAACTCCTCCCGCTCCGCGGTATCTCTTTCGAACAGGCCCGCAACCCTGGCAGGCATCGGTCCTTTCGGACCCCTTCCTGTTTGCTGACTCTCTTTGAGGCGCGCGTGGAACACGAACGCGCCATCGACACGGCCTGACGTCATAAGACGGATGGACGGCGAGTAAGCCCATTACTCATCACGGACATCCCCCCTTTTTTTTTTTACCGGTGGGAAATCATCAAATAACCCCTCCCGCTCTGGGCTGAGCAGGAGGGAGTGTCAGACTTTTACTGACTAAAACCCATCCATGTTCCTTCCTTTGCCCTTTATGTTCCAGGGCCGCGGTATCTCTTTCGAACAGTCCCGCAACCCTGGCAGGCATCGGTCCTTTCGGACCCCTTCCTGTTTGCTGACTCTCTTTGAGGCGCGCGTGGGACACGAACGCGCCGTCGACACGGCCTGTCGTCATAAGACGGACGGACGGTGAGCTATGGGCTAGCTCACCGTCCACAGGCCCGCGCCAACGGTGGCCGGGGGCCACCACGTGGCCCCCGACGCCCGGTGCGTCTCCCGCGGCGGCTGGGACGTGAGGTTCTCTCCCTCTCACGTTCCGCCACCTCCTTCGCTAGCATGACTGCTTCGCAGAAGGAGGTGACGGCGTCCCATTCCGTCTCGCTCCGGACCATGGATTGAACCAAGGCCGGAAGCGAGAGGTCGCCGCCGCCGATCGCCGCTACGAGGACACGGCGGTGCTCCGCCCACGCGGACCCCCCCCCCCCCCCTGGGGGCTTGCTATGATGTCTTAAAGCAGGAGTAATTCCAGTGTGGGAAGGAGACAGAGCTATACAGGTCGTCTAGCGTCATCTCTTTCCCACACTGGAATTGCTCCTGCTTTAAGACGTCATGGTAGGCCACCAGGTCGCAACATAATACTTATACGTACCTATGTTTTCTGTGAAGTATCTCCAGGCTAACATTGTTTAAATTTTTTTGAATACATTTACCTTGAGATGCACACTGCACCTTGGTATTACTATACTTCTTTCGTAAAAATGTTTTTATTTTTGTATATTGGCACCTTGTTTTCATAAGGTGTATAATATTATTTGTATCATTTAATTGTGCTTCTGAGTGTTTTGCTATGTCTTTTGTGTGCACTGAATAAATGATATATCTATCTATCTATTTCTCTTTAAGTACTAACAAAGTACCAACTTACAGATTATAATGGTTATAGCTTCTAGTTATTGAGATGGATCCTTAATGATGGCATAATTATAATATTCACACTGCGAGCGAGTCTTTCTATACTTTAGGAAGACTATCCACTCGTGATACAGTTCTATACTAGTACGAGAGGATAGGGCGAATCAGTCTAAAGACAGCTAAACCATCTTTACATTGTACCAATTCACATTCAACGATCTGTCTATTTTGTCTTTATTATTGAGTTACTCTGTACGGTTGTCTCAAATTCGTGAATAAATATGATTATTTATGTAATGGACACAAGCCTCCTCCCTGTGAGAGTGAGGGGCCTGTAATTCAACACGAAGGTACAGTGCACATTGTGTTACAGTCCTTCAAATTGTTGGTGCTATGACATGGTTTCCTCACCTTACACTCATGTTTACCCCAAAGTGTTATCCTTACTAATCTTTCCATAGTATAAAACAAAGTCGCTCCCGCTGCTTGTACGATTAGATCTTTTATACTACGCAACGGATTTTAATGCAGTTTTCAGCAATAGATAGATTCAAGAGGAAGGTTAATAATTTAATATGTATTACATTGCATCCGTGCATTGTCGGGTGTACAGAAACGGACATACCTTTCATCCCGACAATAAGTAATGTTCCCGAGGAGAACAATAACGTTCTTTTGATAATAGGTGGCGCCACGTGTCTTTCGAATCATGATTGAATTATATTATTACAAGCAGAGTACAACCCGAATTGATTGTAAAATTCTAAATCAACGTGAGTGAAGCCGCGGGCAAAGGCTAGTAATGATATAAAGTAAATAATCTACAGGAAAATTTCACACACAAATTAAGCCGTATTCAACATGGTACTACTGAATGCACTGACGGTCGATCACTTTTGAACCTTATTACATAAGGCATTAGGGTCAAAAGTGGCAGACCGTCAGTGTACTCGGTACCTAGTACAATTTAAACACTCTATCCTATTTCACACACTATCTTTAAACCCAAGTCTAAAACCTCCTCGCAACCTCAATACTCATTCACGCAAAGCACTCATTTTCAGGCGCATCTCCCGTTGAAAAGACATGTTTCTACGCTTTGTGCTCTCAGTTCCGTTGAGACAAAGCTAT
Organism: Eugnorisma glareosa; assembly: GCA_947578425.1. NCBI lineage: Eukaryota > Metazoa > Arthropoda > Insecta > Lepidoptera > Noctuidae > Eugnorisma > Eugnorisma glareosa. The sequence continues at coordinate 18,012,781 of OX387965.1, forward strand.
TACATGCTGTCTGATGAATGCCGGGATACCTCACAGTTAGCTTGTCGTTTCTACTAACGTTTCTATGTTGCTATGTGGTCGGGAGGTTAGTTTTAAAGTAAGGAGACTTCTGGATGTAGCTCTTTAGGAATTTGTTCTTTTCTAGTTGGACTACTTTCCAGAGTATAATATGACCAGCAGATTTAAACATAAACTGAAATAGAATTGGTGGATTCTAACTATTTTGGACTAAAGAATCGGAAAACAATATTGTCAATTGCAATTGTTCTTAATACCTGTGCAATAGGATTAGTGTTCCTAAATTAGGAAGTTACCAAAATTTATATATAAGGTTACTCTACTCCATTATTGCACCAAAATTGCTCCTAGTAAGCAAGACCCTACATACTAAACTGATTTATCATAAAGACACGCGAATCTTTTGATAAAGGCCCCGAAATCACATCACCAGTGAAACCTTACACAAAACACGGTCGCCACTTAGATGCACATTACCGGTTATAAGCGGATAATACCGGATTAAACTGGCTCAAACCGGTGCAGGCAGTTCGTAGTTAACGAGATTTGAATAATTTAAGACTTGACTACTTATTAAAGAGCTTGACTTTAGCCTCACCTACATATTTTAGTTCTTCTTTTCGTTCTGGACTAAATAACAGGACTTTGTGTTTAGTTTTCGATTAAGTTTTGTTTTCAAACGAGTGTGTTAGTTGTGTCCCTATGACCCTGTTCCCATTAGTGTTTGGACCACACTTATCTAAATTTTGTTTGCGCTTTGTCTGCGAAGATTCACGGTTAAATACTTTTAGATACTTAGGGATTAAAACGATCTGCGAAAAAGATTTAATGAATAAAGAATTAGATCTCTTTGTTTCGTAACTTGCAGTTTTATAAAAATAAAATAAGTTTTTTGCACAAAGATGACGAAAACTTAAAAAGAAAAAGATGAAGACTTCGAAAAAAAGCACAAAAAATTGGAAAATAACTTTACTTCCGGAAGTCAGTGACTTTTGTTGGTTTCATTGTTTTTTTTCCACCGACCAGTAATCACGGAGTTATGAGATACAGCCGAATTGAGTACCTCCTCCTTTTAGAAGTCGATTAAAAAAGGTCTCCACTACCGTGAGTCGGACTAATTATATCTGAAGTACCTAATTTAAAAGAAAAGTTATAAAAAATATATAACAAAGCAGATTCAAATCCTGTTCCATACGCTTTATATATTTTCACATCAAAACTGTACCTTATTCAGAATCACTACATAGTTTAAAACAAAGTCGCTTCCCGCTGTCTGCCCCTATGTATGCTTAAGATCTTTAAAACTACGCAGCGGATTTCGATGCAGTTTTTTTCTTTTTAATAGATAGAATGATTCAAGAGGAAGATATCAATGTATAACATTGCACCCGTGCGAAGCCGAGGCGGGTCGCTAGTATCAAATAAAACATGTTATGCGGTGTATACGTTTAAAAATAGGCATCATCTCTTCGATATACGATATATCACCTGCGTCCCGCCGATGCCGGGCGGGGGATCGCCTGGCTTGCCACCTCTATGGATGGTGAAATGTGGCTATGGGTGGCAAGCTTGTAAGGCATACATTTTTCTGAACATCCTGTTTATTTTTACCCAACTGCGGCGAAGGGTTATGTGTTAGACCTGAATGTATTTTGTTGGTTTGATTAAGAAACATTTGAGGGCCTATTAAAATAATAATGTTAAAGCTAAGCTAAGTTAAGCTATTTTAAAATGCGTAGTCGCCTACAGTATTACAATAAACAGTTGGCTTTGTTCATCGTTACCTTCAAAAGTTAAACAAGAATAACGGTCTTTTTCTTAAGCTTTATGCGAACACAAGAGTTGAAAAAGAAATACTATCTTTTGTATTTGCTCCATTCGTTTATTTAATAACATCTACTCACTTTCATCTTGGTGAATACTTTGAGTTGTAGTTTCGTATCATCTTTATTCTCCTACTGACCATCATCTTGGTGTCCACTTCCTTACAAACATTCGTAAAAATGTTGTTATTAAAATAATTATACAAGACCCTTCACGAAGTCGTCAACCAAGCATTATATATATCAAACTAAGTAACTTTACGCAAAAATTATTGCTGGGAAACGACTTTTTTATTTAGGGTGAAAAATCACGTTTTTCGGTAGGACTCAATGTTACGCACTCAAAACATTGTGGTGATGGATGGATTGAATAGTACGGGGGTCATGGTGGTGTTTACAGTAAGAAAAACGTGTATTTTAAAAAAAAAACTTGTGAAAAAGTTGGAAGTTTGACCCCCAATATCTCCGTAACTAGGAGGTTCCCAGGTATGGTTTAGAACAAAAAAAAAATCGCAATGATGGGGAGAACAAGTACCTTTCGGGTTCGTTAAGAGGGCCCTTCCCGGCGCGTCTATCGACAACGCTATTGTTACATCCAGAACCACAGCGGCGATTTTCTTTCAACTCCCCGGTCTTACCCCGCCCCGACCCCGTACAACTCGTCTCCCGCGCACCCCATACCGCCTAACGCGATGACATTGAACGAAAAATAGTGTTTGAAAATTTCTTAAACTTGTTCCAGGAAATACGTGTTTTGGAATAAGTCTTACAAGTGTGTAAAATAAATGTTTATCATTAAGAATCTCCATTACATTTGCAAGGTTTCTATCGAGATGTTTTCTTTATTTTTACAGTTTATAAGTATATTATGAACGGCCAAGTCCAGGTAAAATTTGTGCAAAATCGCAATTTTTGGAGGCTTATACTGAATTTGTTTCTACTTTATTTTTTATTTTTTGCAACCATAGAAACCTAGATATAGTGCACAACATATAATATATATTACTTAAAAAAAAAACAAAGATAGATGTGTAACATCGGCATAATCACGTACGAGCGTTTGTATGAAAAGTATGACGGGTTGGCCGCTCTTAAGGGTCTTGTTACACCCTTTATTATTTGATAGCTATGCCCCGCGACCTTCGTCCGCGTGAAATGATTACAAAAAATATTACTTCTCCATTTGCATCTGATTTTGTTAACAATTGCAAGGGTTTTAATTTCTTTTTACTCGGAACCCTAATCTTTTTCTAAAATAAAAGTAGCCTACGTTATCTTACTTCTTATAACGTCTACCAGTAAAAATCCCGTCAAAATAGTCGCAGTCGTTTCGGACATTAGCCGGAACAAACATACAGACAGAAAAAAAAAAATTACCATAAGCTTTCCTATGCTTTCAGTAAAAAGCTGTTATTTTGAAATTATCAACAGAAAGTTCAATTTTATTTATTTGTATAAATATATAAATATTTCCGTTCGTATCAGCCCTGCAACCAACACGGATCGCGCACCGATCCCCGGCTCTTTGGAATAAATATCCGTCATATTGAAATATTTTAAAATGGAAATAAGGAAAATATTGTGGCGGCTTACATTGCAACCTCCTGTATCTTACACAGGGTGTTCACCTGGGAAATACATTGAACAGAACGATACGGTATCACTTGTTATTGACTTGTGTGAATTCTATTTGTGAGGGAGTTTATTTTGGTCCTACTCCAATAGCGGGACCAAAATAAAATGGGGCTAAATATATAATTCACACCTGTCTGGTTTATGAATAAAAACTTTGACTTATCATAGAACATGTCAAGAAATATCTCCCAAACATACTGGTTTCCTCACGATGTTTTCCATAGCAGAAGCAAGTGATAATTATACAATACGCACATGAATCCGAAAAATCAGAGATGCGTGCCTTGGGTTCGAACTCGAGGCATAAGACTTGTAAAACCAAGTCAGAGGCCCACGGGTGGCATAAAAACTCTGACACCAGGTTAGGCACTAACCACACGATAAAAAAAAATAGAACATAGTAATCTTCCGCATTCTACTACTCGTAGAAGAAATTATTATTGTTTCGCATATTGAGCGCATTTAAACAAAAAAAAAAAAAAGATAAAAACTCCGAAATGATTAAATTAACACGGGTTATCAACAACTTTAGGTTCAGCCATACCGGACACCGGACTTGGTCAGATACTTCAGATCATTATGATCTGCCTTTTCCTAACTATGTTGGGGTCAGCTTCCAGTCTAACCGGATGCGGCTGAATATCGACTGCTTATCTGACCTCCAAAACCCAGTTATTACTTGATTATACGATACTCCTTGGTAGGAATGGTTGTCATACGTATTCGGGCCACTGAATACCTGTAACGACTGTCAAAGATCTAAAAATGACAGCCGGGACCTACGGCTTAACGTGCTTTCCGAGGCACAATGGAAACTCTGTATGTTATGGGTCACCCATCACAGACCAACCTAGGCAAGCGCGGCTTAACCTAAAGATCGATCCGAGTGGCTGTTATTATTAAGAGCTCCTCGCATAGATATTTACAATAGTAGTAGTACTATAGTTTTTATGTGTATTAGTATCACTATAAGAACTTACATACTTAAATTATTTTTTTAGATATTTATTTTGTACTACCACAGCGTTTTCTTATTTAACCCGAGGTTGACTGGTAGAGAATGCCTAATGGCATTACGTCCGCCTATGTACCACTATTGTACATGAAGTTTAAATAAATCAATATTTCGGTACACTATCTGAAAGAGTCCAGTCCGCAATCTGTCCGTACTGGTTTCTCCGCACCATAAAGTCACTTATTGTAAACCCATATCAATGCCACTCAATTTCCTTTAAACGGAACAACAACGATATGAAGCGAGCGCAATCGATTGCATTCAGATTGCATGCAATGCGGCGTCCCGATTAAATTATACAACGCATACAGATCAGCTAAAATGTATAAATAACACCTTTTTGTACTTATGTTCACAAATAAAGATTGATTTGATTTGATTTGATTTGATTTGATTTGCATTAAGGTCCCTGTACACTGTAATACGACTGCGACTGGAATACATTTCGACAATACATTAGAGAACGCATATGGTGTCAGTTCGATTACACACTCACACACAAACTTGGCAATTAACACTTGGGAATTCCTCAGAGTTGAAATATCTTCTTATTCCTTATTGCACACAAAATAAAAAAGTATACATATAAATTGCAATACTATAGCTTATGTACCTACAGTGGTAAACTTAACTTAGAATCTCAAAAAGCTCAATGCAATAATTTTAAAAGATGCTCATTTACTGGCAAAATGTCTTAAGTCACCTTTCGAGGATTACAGGCGTGGTGCTTCCCTTCTTGTCTTCTTCGTAGAGAGTGATTTATAAGTACTGGCCGTAAAAATGCCACAGTTTTATAACGTATCAACATACAAGTATTTTAAAAATAAACAGATTTGTATAAGCGCTAAAAGAGCTACGCAAAACAGCAAGAATGATGAATGAACAAGCCGCACTCAACGCCTACCATGGCTTTGTAGCGTCTATACTGAAATACGAGCACAGAGCGTTCATAGCGCAAAAAAAATGCTTGAGAGCAATCACTGGGACACCTCCTTACGAGAACTGCAGATCTGTTTAAAAAAAAGTTAAAGGTTTTAACTCTAGCTTGTAAAAAAACACACAATTCTTCTCCACTGTATCCGAAAACAACAGATTCACAAAAAGGGACCCCACTAAACTAAAACCAATTTTGAAATAGTACTCTTCACTATAAAAATAGTTACATAATGTCCATTACTACCACATTCCGAAAACAATAAGAGAGTCACCACTTCATTTTTTTTATAAAAACAAGTTGAAATCATGGCTACTTCAAAAGAATTTTTACTCTGTAAAACGAATTTCTTGAAGATATTAAATATAAATAGGTAGATACTGGATTTTGTTATATACTTTTTTATGTTTTTTTTTATTATATCCAAGGTTAATGTTAATTTTGTGTTTTATATTTTATGTATTAGAAGAGTTTGCACATTTAGTTTTGTTTTATTAGAATGTAAGTAAGTTAGGAAAGGTATGTGCGTAAAACGTTAAAATTAAGATATTTCATTTATGTGCTAATATTGTAGTGTTTTCAAGTGTGAATAATGTAAACATTCGTATGCCGCGTCTAACGGCGGATATGTCCTGAACCATGCTATTTCTATTTAACAACTTTGTGCCTACCGTATCCTACGAATAAATGTCTTTGTCTTTGTCTTTAGCCCAAATTTGCGGGATTATTAATATGAAAGTGCAAATTAAATTAGATACCTATTCTATTAAATAAATTATTAAGTAGCTTAAAGTTCCGCAATCAGTTTGAAACATAACATAATGTCTATAATTAGCCAAAAACATAGATTTCCCTATACATATACGACCATATTTCGCCAGTTTTAATAAGTATCCCTAAAAACAAAAGAAAAGCGACAGTGTTCATAAATCGCATTCTGCAGCTGTAATAACTCTCGTGATTCATCATTTTGAATTTAACACAGTAGAATACCAACAGCACCCGACTGCAATTAAAGCCCTTGCTGGGAACATGGTACAACATGTTCACAAATCAGCGGGAACACGGCGATAACTCGGTTAGTGTAGACGGACTATTAGAGCCCCGATGAGCAGTCGGTGGAAAATGCATAATACAATGAAACAGCTTTCAACTGTGACACTTTAGATTACGACGCAAATTGCTATGCTAATGTATGATGGTAACGCCCAAGCTTTCATGAGCCCATTTGAATTTGTTTTGGGAGAAAATTATCCGTCCATTTTTTTTTTGTATATTGAGCTTGTCGATCTTAAGGTTAAGCCGTGCTTACCTAGGTTGGTCCGTGGATGGGTGACAACCCATTACATACTGAGTTCCCTCCGTGCCTTGGAAAGCACGAAAGTCTGACAACCAGCTTCACCAGGGGGAATACCCCCTGGTGAAGCTGGTTGTCAGCAGCTGCAGCTGCTGGGTAGTACAATAGTACTACCCAGTACTAACTGGATTGTGGAGGTCAGATAGGCAGTCGCTCCATGTAAAATACTGGTTCTCAGCTGCATCCGGTTAGACTGGAAGCCGACCCCAAAGTAGTTGCAAAAAGGCTAGTCAGATGATCATATTTTCATATTTTTTTCTAATTTTTTTTCAGCGAATGTGTTGGTTTTTGGTAGTCTTCATTATCAACAGCGATTTTTACAGAAAAATAATGCTGTAAGATTAGTTTCACGTACGAATTAATTAATAAAAGAAATAATTCATAACCTCACGTTTATATCCAGTCAAATGTGATAGTTGTATTCCTAAACCTAACCCGATTACGATTATAATTGAATCATTTGAATATTATTAATCCTAGAATTAGACTAGATATCAGGGCTCGGTATCTGTCCCTACTACACAATTACATAGAGACCTATACATACCACAGAATGACAGTGTCTGTCTATTGTAGTTTAGTACTACGTTATAATAATATGTGGTAGAACCTGCGGGCTATGCGCGTAGCATTATATCGTAGTCTCGTAGCACTTACTACACACGTGTTTTGCTACGAAATGTTTGCGTAGTGGTTTCGTAGCGGTTTCGTAGCAAGCTGGTCTGGCACATGATTTTATTGTGGAGGTTTATTCTGGGAAAAGCTTAGGTTTCATGCAAGACTAACTAGCTAATTTTTTCTACATTTTTTCCTAAGGTATAGCACTGTAGAATCTCTCTTTTATGTTTTGAACATACATTGGTATTTTCAGTGTTTTAGTATTCATTGAAAAATAATACAGAATCCCAAACGATTAGACATTGCACATTTTTCAGTTCGTCATTATTAATTCGGTGTTCTAGGTATTTTATATATTTTTAAATTTTACAATTTCTTATAAATACAATCTAAAAAAATTAAATATTATTAGCTACAAACAAAAAAAATCCTAATACGTTTTGCCAAATACATTCATTAAAACGAACTCACACACAACTGAAACAAACTCAATAACCACAGTTAAAATAACATGAAAACCTGTGACAAACGTTAATTAAATTAACAGCTGATTTAAACAACCTATGCGAAATCTCCACCATAATCAAATTCAATTCTCAAACACGACCGCACATGAATATTCATGCGGCCGTACTATCGTAAACCGTCATGTCCAATACGCGCCGTGTAAGCATACATACGCAATTAATTAATTGCCAGCCAGCGTTAGGCAGCATCTGGGACATAGACACGGGTCGGCGATTAAATTTTATGATCGCAGCAGATGTACGGTGTTGTTAATGGCCGCATGCAATCGGTGACGCGGTTCGGTAACATTTCGTATTTGGAACGTTCAGAATTTGAATGCATGCCGTGATTTTGGTTTCGGAGATTCGGGAAGGAGGTTTATTAGATGTGCATTGACAAAAGAGTTTAATGTTGGTTATTATGAAATATTTATCTATAATTACTGTATGTGATCTGTGGTACCACGATCTGTCAAAAGTTTGATTAATTTTAGCGGGATAAGGAAAATAATTATCAAAGTTGTTGGAACTGGATTCAAATAAAGTTTAATCACAAAAAAATTACTTACTATAGGTCTTTGATAATGTCCAGATGGAGCGTCGCCCTACAATCAAAACAAAGAGAACGAGGCAACAATTTCAAACATGTGTGCGTGTGGTAGCGTGCTCGCGGGGCACAGAGACAATAGACTTACAGTGTTAAAACTGTGCGTCTATGTCTCTGTGGTGCGAACTTATAAGCTAACAGTCGGCTGATATTTTTTGACTCGTTTTCGCACATTTGATACTCCATCTAGACATTAAATAATCAAAGCTATAGGTATACCTACTATTATATTATCAATGCGAAAGTTAGGAGAGATAGATGTTTGTTACTCAATCACGCCAGAACAGCTGAACAGATCTGGATGGAATTTAGCACAGAGATAGATTATGGTCTCAAATAGCACATAGGTTTTTTATCCCGGTAGTACGATTCCGTGGGTCAATTACCGAATACCATGCGAGCGAAGCCGCGGGTATAAGCTAATTGAAAATTAAGTCAGGAATAAATTGAGATTCTTAAAAGGTTTGGCATGAGATTATAAAAGGCTTGATTCATTTTTGTGTTGGTACTGTTTCATGGAGTTATTTTGAAACTTCTTTGTTTACTATATTTTTGCAGACGATTTTCGTTTTTAACCAAGACAGCCTTTTCATAAAAAAACATGTAGATTATTCACAATTGGAGCGATAGCCGTCTGTAATTGGACGACAGCGGCCCGGCGCAGTGCGGTGCAACTAATGGCCTAACTTAATAGATGTCAAACACAAATTAGATCATATTGATAGTTATTGACAATGTATGCTTATTGGGTGTTAAGGATGATTGCTAATTTATTTGGAGATTAGTTATTATTGTAGTACCTAACGTAAACAAGCGATCATGATTTTGTCGCACTGTAGATCGATCCACCTCCCCTATACTGCGTATGCTTACTATGCTCACCGCGCTCGTGGAGACCAACCCTGGATTAGACTTGTTTGTTGATGAATGGAAGACGAAAATGTTAGAATGTTTGTGGTTCTGTGAAAAGACCGAGTAAAAGGATTACGTACCTTACTTAATTTTGTATTAATGTCATAAATGCTGTACTAAACGTAATAAATAAATAAATGATTAAGATTTATTATCAGAATCTTAGTGGTGTGACTTACATTCACATCATTTACTTGATTTAACTCATTTTCATCCACAAACCTGCACTGTGCATCATACATAGAATGTTATGGACCAGTCCTTCGCACGGCGAGGAAGCGTGGTGGTCCAGCAATGAGAACGTAATAATTTAATTTAATTTTAATGATAATAATGATCCATAATGTCAGTAACAATTGTAACTTATAAACTACTAGCGACCCGCCCCGGCTTCGCACGGGAGCAATGTAATCACATATAAACCTTCCTCTTGAATCACTCTATCTATTGCTGAAGACTGCATTACAATCCGTTGCGTAGTTTAAAAGATCTTAGCGTACAGACAGCGGGAGCGACTTTGTTTTACACTATGTAAAGATATTAGTAGATACAAAATACAATTACAAGATAAATTTACAAAAGAACACCAGATTTTACCGTCCCAACCACAATCCTTACCCAGCGCGAGTGTATAAATAAATAAAAATAAATTGTGTTTTATGTTAGGTAATAATAAATTGAATCAAATAAAATAGTACTGGTATTAAGATAGTAGTTATACGCAAACGTTATAAAAGCTGTATGCAGCTTCTTTAGATTATAATTATGACGTTTGTGTCTGTTTTCTGAGCAATCTTATTTCGTCGAAATATTTAATACTATTTATCATTAAGAAGTTCATATTTGTATAACCTTGGACTGATTACTTGTTTTTATACTACGTAGTTAGGACTCATAGATACGACTTGTTTTTTTTTTCAAAGATGTCATTTCCGATTTAGTTCACACGTAAATAACATAATAGGCAAGTACTTGCAAGTACTTGCCTATTATGTTATTTACGTAAAAGCGCCTTTTTATGACTAATTTATTATTTGCCAGAGCAACCTATTCAGTGATAACATCAACTGAACGTAAATAATGCCACAAGACGATTTTTAATGATATTTTTTTTCCAATATAGTTCTTAGAATCTATAAATACACGCTATGGACATAACCATGAAGTAAATATACTAGATCGATCACCCATTAAAATATACTTTCTTTACAGAAAACTTCCAAGGCGACATCGCGATACCAAACGTGGACTACTTCAAGCCACCGACGAGTGTGCCGGTTAACAAAATCAACAAGTCACTTCAAGAGGAGGTCGAGAGGTTGAAGAAAGAGGTGCTATTAGAAGGACTGCAAGTAGAAGAGGAAGGACTTCCAGATATACTGAGGAAGAGGACGAAGCAGCCACTGCCATTGTCACAAGAGAAGCCAAAGAAATACAACGATGCTGTGCTGATGACAAAGGTATGAAACAAGGAATGACTTGTTCATGGCATGACCTAAAACCAGAGAGAAAAAAAATAGCATAAAATCAGTATATATAAAAAATAATTAAAATAACATAATTAGGTTTACGTAACATATGTTATTTAACAGTAATCTTGTAAGATTAAAGGACGTAAATATTACGCAAATTGCTTACAGAACTTTTACGTACGATCAAATATTTTTGATAGATCCTCTGAAGTTTATACCGTCGAAAAACATTTAGAAAGCAATCGCCTGTCTTTCACAGCCACAGACTTCAATTACCACCTGTTGCGAACGTAATTGATAAGAAATTCATAAATTCAAGCATTGTGAAATATGGATAATATCCCAAAATTTAAAAATGTGGATAATAAGCTAGAGTAGTTGTCAAGTTGCTAATTAATTTAACTTTACTACTTTTTAAATTAGGTGTACTATTGAACTACAAGTATAGTTAACTAGTGTCCTTTTGTAAGATTAATTTACTTAAAAGAGAGGATCAACAACAATAATTTGCTTAACATCGTACACTAAGCGTAAACCACTTAACAAAACATTTTCCATTGCAGATGCTACCTTCAGGTTTGGACAAATCGCTGTTGTTAAAAAACGGCAAATTACCTCCGGAAGAAATACTAGACAATCACACTAATGCAGCCAATCAAACTAAAACGGACCACTTGAACCAAACTACTGTACAAGATAACCTGACCGAATCAGAGAGCTTAGAACAAGACGGAGTCTTAGTAGTGAATGTGTCAACGAACCACATACTCAATTTAGAAGAGTTCTACCCTCTTATACAAATCACTAATGTCTCTAATAAAATGGATGAGATCACTAACAAGATTCAGAGTAATAGTAGAGAGATTACTGGAGATTCTAAAAATAATCTGAAGTTTAAGGGCATGCCTGATAACATTACTGTAGCTCCTGCTCCAACTAATGGTGTTTTACCTTCGAACGAGCAAGAGGAAGATAAGATTATAAACAAGACAGACTTGGACATGGATTCGAAGTTGTCTGAACCTAACTTGCTGCGGCCAACAGAGAGTCTTCAGAACTTGATGGAGGAGACTGGTGGCAGGAGGAACAGACGACGAAGACGGAGACACGGTAATGGAAGACGGTATGGCTTTAACTTTCCTATCTTCTTTTCACTTTGCCTTTCTGTAAATACTTCCTCTAAGTCTAAAAGTCTTTCCCTGATGTCTACTAAATTTTCTAAATCATTTACACAAAAAGACGACCTTACTAACAGAAAAATGGTAGATAAAATGTTGCTTTATAAACGCTGAAAGTTCAAATACTTTATCATCAATCTACAACAGTCCACTGATAAACATAGGCATCTTCAATTGCACTCCACTTAACTCCATTCTCGGCAATTCTCATCCAGTTGCTACTAGTTCCCCACCTTACGCTTGCCGATTCGCGGTCTCCACTCACGAACACGTCTACCTCAAAGGTCATCGGTTCTACAACTAATACTCGTATGGCCGGCAGGCCGGCCCATTGCCACAGCTTATTCGGCTTATTCTGTGAGCTATGTCGACAAATCTGGTTTCTCTGCCGGATCACCTCGTTCCCGGTTCTAATCCTCAGAGTGACACCAAGCATACTATTAGTACTTAAAAATATATACTCATTTCCGAAAATGAGTACCTATTTTTTTATTTATTTATTAATATCCAACAAAGCCTTTATTAAATAGAACAGAATTAAAATTCTCAAGCATCTTGGTAGAGTTAATTTATATTTAGTGCAGCGGAATGAAAAATCCTAAGAAATAATAAAATTCCTCTCTATGAAACGGTCTATGATTAAATTCATTTTTAACGAGTTCTCAAGTCGGCGGCCATATTGCATTAAAGATCAGTGACGTATTCAACTACAAGAAAACACTTGTTCTGCAGAATCTATTTTGACTGCTTCGTTATTCTAGTGGTCGTAAGCGCGACTCCTGACCATGAGGTTGGCTTCGATTCCCAGGTCAGGCAAAGTGTTTTTGGTGTTTCCATCTAGATTTCTTAATAGCAGCCACGGAGTCTGGATTTGTGCCCCGTTGATGGCAATAGGCTGGACGCCTATGGGACTTACCAAAACGTAACTGGTGAAAATACTTCTGCCTTACCCTTAGGGGACTACAGGCGTGAAATTATGTTCCGAGAAAGGAGTATTTAAAAAGTGTAAGTGTCGCTAGAAATGAGCATAATATGCCCTTAAAGTATCGGTAACCGTTATTGAACCACACTGCACAATTATAGACCCTTCCTTTAAGCATTCGACGACCCGAATGGTGCAGCGGTTGTGAGGCTGCCTTACGTTCTTAGGGTCCCGGGTTCGAATCCCGGTAGGAGCAAATGTTTGTGTGATGAGCATGGACATTTGTTTCCGAGTCATGGATGTTTATATGTATAATAAGTATGTATTTACAAACAAAAAAGTATCTATGTAGTAGTATGAACTATCTGGTGTCCACGACACAAGCCTCGTTGCTTAGTGTGGCACCTAGATGGCGCTGTGTGTAATGTCCAGCGACATTTATTTATTTATTTATTATTTATTTAAAATGTGTATTACTTTACAGTCGAGCATGTCGTATCCTTATAGAGTTTTACTATAACGAGAAAGTTTTAAAATACAAAGCAGAATACTAAACCTCAATAAATTCCATAAATGGAAAATGCTTAACTTTATCAATCAAATCATGGTACAATTATATTTGATCGAATTTTCCTTGTTCTCGATGTCACAAACAATTTATTGTAAATTATCCTATTTTCCTCAATAAAACGCTTGGTTGACGACCATTTACCGCTTTGTTTGTAACGTGTCCTAATTTTAATGCCAAATAAGAAGTACCTAAACGTCTTATTTTTTATACTGCTACAAACGCGCAGAGTACCTAAACGTATCTTAACTTCGAATGATTTTAAAATTGCATAATTTTAAAACATTATTCATATATTTTTTTTTTCGCCTGTTCTGTCCCACTGCTGGGCACAGGGCTCCCCCATTCCTTTCCAACTCTCTCAGTGTCTTGCTTTCTCTGTCCAATTTCCATATTTCCAATGGCCATATACTTTAAATAATATTTAGTGATTCCAAAAACCAAAATACTATATAAGCTCCCTTAAAATAGATGGACAAATTTTAACACAGCGTTCAGTACGTCTAACCAATGATATCCAAGCAAAAAAAAAACACTGATTAAAGTGATTTTTTTTTTTACCTAAAATAGTAAATTGTCGGCGGCACTCTAGAATAAGAACATCCATTAGGTCAAATAAAATCACTTTAGTCAGTGTTTTTTTTTTGCTTGGATATCTTTGGTTAGACGTACTGAATGCTGTGTTAAAATTTGTCCATCTATTTTAATGGGACCTCATACTCGTAGTATATAATTTTCGGATAAAAATCATTCGATTCCTACTAGGCCCATATCATTATTCTCCCAATGTATTTGGGGTTGGCGCAGCATGTCTTCTTCTTCCATACTTCGTGCTTAGGGCATACCGTGGCTTTTATGGGTATTTTGAAAAAAGTTTTTTATTGTACGGTCAGCAACAGAAGTAGCTTAACATTTCGGAATTTTAATTATTTGTTACAGGACTACAGTTATTATTTTTAACGTTTCAGAAGATTATTCTTTAAAATATTGCTTACTATTCAATACCTTGTAGTAACGAGTTATATCTAACAAGTTTTTATTAAAAAAACCTGCATTGAAACTTTTAATAGTGTATTTCTGATGCTGACTGTACCTTAATAGTGGGATTTTACATAATTAGCATTCTCTTTAACAGAAAATATTGAAGCTAGCTTAGCTCTTATTGAACCCTCTTTCTACTCTAAATCGTTCAAACTCTCGAACCAACTTTCTTCATCTCGAATCAATACTGGTGTTCTAATAAAGACTCATTAGTGTCTGTTCACTGCGCTCTTTTTACTTCGCCGTCGAGCAAAAGATCAGCTCTATTGAATCCTGTGAATGAGCCTCGTACCGTAATTGCGACTGCGACTGCGACTACGACTTTTTCCTTTACAGTGAATTTGAATCTCTAGTTATGCTAGGATTTAAATTGTTCACTTTTTCTGCGTTTTCGTCTGTGTGTGTGACGCTTTGAGAACTTTTGGTTGTGACGTTTGTGGATTTATTTACTCGTAGTTACATAGTACAGTCTCATCATCATTCATTGCCGGAATCCACCCATTGCTGGGTATCGGCGTCTTTCCTTGTGCCAATCTCCACGTTCCTGTGCCAGGATCTTCAGCAACAAGAACAGCCTACTTTGAATGATTATCGACATTTTTGTGATTTCAATGGAGATATTATAGTTGTGCTGAAGACAGCCATGTTCGTTTAGTGGTCGTAAGCGCTACTGCTGAGCGCAAGATACCTTTTTAGTTCGATTTCAAGGTCAGGGTAAAGTGTTTTTAGGGTTCCGTATCCAAGAGCAGGGCTTGGAACCGGTTTTGAAATAACGGTTAATATTGTTTATACAACTGTTATAATATAGTTCATCGATTAACCGGTTAATTACAAAAACGGTTTAATCTAAACCTAAATCATTTTGGATACCGGTTTTAACAGTGAATATAATTTTAATACTCGCGCTAACCTGAATAAATCGGTTTTACACAGAATCAATTAAAATGTTTTGTTGCACAGACGAAACTTAGAACGAAACTACGAGCGCGGTCGAATACTATCTGCTTGTGAGTGCGGTATTCGTTGGCGTAGAGCTACTAGAGCGTGAGCTTTGTCATTATAGGTGTAAGAGAGATGGCGTAGTTGGTAAAACTCTTATATACTTACCGTCGAAACTCAGATTAACCGGTTAATTTCGCTCGTCAGAATCGGAATTTGTAAAAAACGGGTTCTCACATTAACCGGTTAAAACACCGGTAACCGAAACCTAAACCGCAATCGATTCTGGTTTGGGGTCAATGACCGAAACCGGTTTGGAAATTAAACCGGTTTCCGAGCCCTGCCCAAGAGGTAAAAACGGAATCCTTTTACTATGACTCCACTGTCCGTCTGTCTGGCTGTCTGTCACCAGGCTGTATCTGATCCTTGATAGCTAGACAGTTGAAATTTTCACAGATGATGTATTTCTGTTGCCGCTATAACAACAAATACTAAAAACGGAATAAAATAAATATTGAAGAGGGGCTCCCATACAACAAGTGTTTTTTTTTTGTGATAATGGTACGGAACCCTTCGTGCTTGGTTGGTTTTTTGGATATTACTATTAGGAATTTCTCAGAAATAGCTCCAAGTCCGAATCTGAGTCTGGTTGGCGGCATTTGGCTTACATAAAATGTTACAATAAACTAATTAATTTTAAATAAGATATTTGTATTTTCTTAGTAAGGGTATCAAAGAAAACAGCCGGCACACTTAAATATGCAGTGCATTTAGATTTGCAATCTACATAGATAATACGGCCATTCATTAACTTTATTTAAACGAGACTCGACTGGACTATCGAAGTGCTTGGTTCAACTATTTGCCTTTTTCTTTCTAATGTTTAATGAGCTTGCGGTTTACATTCTGTCTTGAATTAAAATAATGATGTCGGACGAACAAAATGATGAGTGTTTCCACCCTAAAATAATCCTTGAAAGTTTTTTTTTTAATAGCCTGTACTGTCCCACTGCTGGGCAAAGACCATGCCCAATTCCTTTCATGTGCTTTTTTCCCGTGCCACTTCGAACCAGCCCTCATGGGACTCGTCCAGATCGTCTCGCCGCCTCTTTCTGGATCGGCCTCGGCTGCGCCGCCGTCTTCCGGTAACTATCGTACGGTGACTTTTGCCCAGCGGTCACTGTATGCGGCTGCCGTGACCCGCTCAATCCCATTTTAGCCCAGCAGTCTTCTTACCAACGTCCACTATGCCCGTTTTGGAACGCAGCGTGGTGTAACGAACCCTATCTTGTCTTTTGACACCCAGATTGCTGCCCTTTGAAAGTTTTAATAAGAAATTTATTTTTAGGTTACGAAACATACATTCAAGCGAAAGGGCAAATCAGAACACTTTAAACACAGCAGAAAACAAGACCGTCTCCCAATTCGTTCGGAAAAAGTTTTTTCGTCACCACAAGAAGCATAACAGCGGAGAACATAGCAGGGAGAAGAAGTTTGAGATACCAGTACATGAATTCGAAGAGAGATTTGAAGCGAAACCACCGCCAAAAAACTTGATGAAGACACAGACAGAACAAAATTTTGACAACTGGTTTTTTCGTGACGATACGGAAGATTTAGAAGCAGCTGAAACTAGTTCATTCAACACTACTCAGGTAAGGGATGCCTTTTTTCGGTTTGTAAATCATCAAATCCATCACTCTGGGCGGAGCGGTGTCAGACTTGTACTGACTAAAACCCATCCATGTTCCTTCTTTTGCCCTTTGTGTTCCAGGGCCGCGGTATCTCTTTCAAACAGTCCCGCAACCCTAGCAGGCATTGGTCCTTTCGGACCCCTTCCCGTTTGCTGACATCTCTTTGAGGCGCGCGTGGAACACGAACGCGCCGTCGACACGGCCTGTCGTCATAAGACGGACGGACGGCGAGCTAGCCCATAGCTCACCGTCCACAGGCCCGCGATGCCTATATTTTAATACCCAGATTAAAAGTTTAGCGACATCGATGATCAAACGGTTTTTCATCTGTAATAAAAAAACAGCTTATTCCTACAAAAAAAAATTCAGAATAGCTGATTTTTTTAAAACTACTGATGAAAAATTTCTATACGGGGGGAGGTTTCAGAATGATATAATTAATACTTATCTTTTGTTTTTGTGCGTCGGTGTTGCTTCCATCCTGTATTTTGGCATAATACAGTCAGGGAGCCTAAAATGGACGCTTTAGCAGTATCTTAGGATAATAATATGAATTACGATAAAATTCTTAAATTGGATACAGACGCAGTTAATATTATGTTATGAATTGTCACTTTGTGAGCATTTTACGAATTGTAATGTAATTCATATTATTATCGTGTTAAGACTCTCCTAAAGCGGCCATTTTAGACCCGCACTTCTGTGTATTACTAGGCCATTCTTACAAAAAAAGGGGAAAATGGGTCAGATAAACCAGGGCACTGACTGTACCCCACTCTTTTCAAAGGTTCACTGTAAATTCCTCAGTGACAATCCAATCGTTAATACACGTGCGCGTCCTTTTGCAACAATTGAATTAAATCACTGCTTCGTCGGTAGAGTGGTGGCACGCCTGCTGAGCATGTCCTGGATTTGTTTCCCGGGTCGGGCAAAGTGTTATTGGGTTTTTCGATCAGGAGTTTCTCAGTAGTAGCCACGGAGTCTGGATTACTGCCCGGTTGATGGCAATAGGCTCGCCTCCTATTTCATGGGACTTACCACATAACTGGGGAAATGTGGTTGTACTATTAGGTACACCTCTGCCTTACTCTTCGGGGATTTCAAGCGTGATTTTATGTTGTGAATGAAATCAAACATTTCTCCGAATTCGAATCCAGGAGTCACAGAAGACATAATCCCCACGCTATCATTCAGCTCCCCAATATAATTAAAATGCATGTAGATGACAAAGATATTCCAACTCGGCTCTGTTACCGCGTTGTCAGCGATTAAATCAATTACCGGCCATTATGGTAATCCGGTAATGGGAGCCCTAGCTTAAAGGCATCCTTATTGAAGCCATCTGCATGATAACGGATTATAGAATTACCCAATTGAGTGCTTTGCGAGATTTAGTTGATTAGATCGTATTTGATGAAGAGATAGACCATAATTTCGTCAAAGAAAATGATGTGAGAAGATTATACATATAATAATCCTTTGAATAACATAATACGAAGAGCAACAAAAAATGTAATCATGAAGTATGAAATTCTAATAAAACTAAAATATAAGGGAATGTCTATAAATACATTTTCAACGCTATATTCAAGCTTATTTACCAGCTTTATTTAGAGCGTCCCACGTCTCAAGTTAAGGTATTTATAGATGTATAATTAAACTATTTGTAGTTAGTTTGTTCCACTAATTGACGTAAATGTTTGGTAGAAAATAAACTAATAGGCTTTATCTCTTTGTCAATAGACATTTAGACGTAACTAAGTCGTAAGTCTGGCGTTGGGCTAAGTTTTCATCTTGGGCTAGGTAAGTCATTGTTCAGAATGGAACAATGCTGCTTGGTGGCTTAAAGAACAAAAGAATCTGTTTCTAAATAGTGTCTAGAAAGGTGCAAACTATTAAGAAAATGGTACAGAATTTGTTTCTCTTCCAAATAAGTAAATCGGAATTTATGTGGAGGCTAAGGGTTGCGGCACATCTGTCAGCACAGAATCGCATTATACGCACCGTCCTTTCCTTTTCTGTCGCTCAGAACCATCATATACTAGAGCGAGAAAGGCGGCAGCATCGATGATGCGCTCGGCTGCACGTGCTGTTTCTTCATTCTTTCATGCCATTCCGTGCTGATGGATGTAGCGCAACCGTAAAACAGACAATAACTAATAATAAATGAAAAGGGAACCCCACAAAACAATGTAACACACATTTTTACATTGTAAATCTTATATTACAAACTATTGAATGAAAAAAAAATCTATTTACATCCGACAAACACTTTAATATATCAACACCTAATCTTACATCATTTTCCAGGCAAAAAAGCGTCACCGTACAATACGAGCAGCCACGAACAGGAAGGAAAGAATCTGGGAGAACGGGGTGATTCCCTACGAGATCGATGGCAACTTCAGCGGGGCACATAAGTCCTTGTTCAAACAGGCCATGCGGCATTGGGAGAACTTCACTTGCGTCAAGTTTGTTGAAAGGGACGCTGATCTGCATAAAGATTATATCGTTTTTACTGAGAGGCCTTGTGGGTAAGTTTATGTGCAAATTTTATTGATTGAATATGATAAGCAAGACTTCATTAAGTAAGTTAAGTAAAATAATTTGTTGGGTTTGCCAAGAGACAGTCTTGCCATGTTTTAAATTAGCTGAATACTACATGGGTCCCGATCACGATCGGCGAGGGTGGGCGAGGAAAAAGATTCTTGTAACAGTTTGTCATGGTGTTACTACACTTCTTTCGTAAATATGTTTTCCTTTTTTTGTATTGACACCTATTTATCTAAAGGTATTTAGATATTCATGTAAATTGTATAATTTTATTGTGCTTCTTTGTGTTGTGCTATGTCTTTTGTGTGCACTAATTAAATGGTTTATCTATTTATCTAACATAATAAATGCAAGACCTCTCTTGTGATCTCTCAGACTATGAAACTGAAAAACTTGATTTATGACTTTTGGAAAATCATATATTTTTTTTTAGTTTGACCATACATTTTGATCAGTTAATCGCGTCAATTTTTTGCGATTTTCAAATAGGTAGTTACTCGTAAAACCAAATTTGTTCAGTTTCATGGTCCAGGAGACCACACGGGAAGTCTTGCGTTTATTATGTTACACCTTGTAGACTACCAGTTTCCACGTTCAACTTTGCTTAGACTTTTCTGCTAGCGGACCAGAGTGTGGAGGTTGATTACGGGTAAAAGGATTAAATGATACACTTCTCACTACATTTGTTTCATACCATTTCATTTTATAATCCCAACAGATATTTTTCTGGTCGTGACTATAGTGATGATCACAGATCCTGTGCTGTCACCACCTCATAATATAATCCGTATTACGAATCAGGATACAGGCAGGATTTATTTTCTTGATAAAAATTAATGGCACATGGCATCATGGCACTATGATGTCAGAAACAGCGAATAGCTATGAGGTAACGTGTTTCTTTAAAATGTACGAGGTACACAACTACGAATTTTGATGACCAGCCATTCCTATAATAACTATGAACCAATATGCAATCTGGTTCAGTGTACAGCCAGATCGAACATATTTATAACATTCAGTGTAGGTCTGGCCAGTTTTTTTTAAGATAAAAGATAAATAAATCATTTATTTAATGCACACAAAAGACACAACACACAAAAGCACAATTAAAGAAGATCAGAAAGAAGATCAGTGTTTTCCAAGTGTGCCAACATAAGTTAGTTGGATCAAAAGAGTATTTAGTCCTTATACGAGACTGCATTCATTGTCACCCTTGTTGGCACCATAAAATGAAATAATAATAATAAACCATTTATTCGGACAGAATCCATATAAGTGTTAGTAACAATTTTGTTATGATCTATGTTAGTAGGTACATAATATAAAAGTCACAACCTTACCGTAACTATTCCCACCCCGTGAGCCTGCATGGGACAGTCGTGGCAGGATGCAATCATTTGCAAAATCCTATTGGTGCTACCGCGCAGTCTTTGAAATAATGACGCCACTTTCTTACGCACTATAGCGTGGAAACCGTCCACGCGCGCGTTTGCGAACATTTGTGATGCACTACAATGGCGCGGCAACCCCAACAGAATTCTGAAGGCATTGTTATACTGAATTCGTAGGACATTGTAGGCTCGTTGCGTATACCGAACCCACAGGCAGGTAATGTATAAATTGACGTTTTATAGCAGACAGTACCGCTTTTCCAAAGTCCGTGGACACAGTTAGCAATTGATTTATTGTAGCTACAACGGTAAAGGTGCTTGCCCTTATTGCCCTGTCTCAGAAAATAGCCTTATGAAGTCGTTTTCCAACTGTCACTCCCAGTATAAGACTTATTCACTATATCACCTGTTATTTCCCCAACAGTTGCTGCTCCTTCGTCGGCAAACGCGGCAGTGGTGCTCAAGCCATCTCCATCGGCAAGAACTGCGATAAGTTTGGCATCGTCGTCCACGAGCTGGGTCACGTGGTCGGCTTCTGGCATGAGCACACCAGGCCGGATAGGGACAAGCATGTGCAGATCATCAGGGATAATATTATGCTTGGTAAGTTTTTTCATACTATAAGTACCGTTTTCGGTCTTCGTTCGAGGATAAAATTTTAAGGATTACGCTTAATTAATTCGGAAGCAGTGATAGTCTTGTGGTGTGACCGTCGGACTGCCAAGTCATAGGTCTTGAGTTTGAACCCAAGACACCTGCATCTGCACCTCAGATTTTTAGGATTCATGTGCGTATTGTAAAATTATCACTTGCTTCGGTGAAGGAAAACATCGTGAGGAAATTAGCATGTATGAGAGATATTTCTCGACGGCATGTAAAGCCAAGTCAGAGGCCCTTGGGCGGCATAAAAACTCTGCCACCAGGTTAGGCACTGACCACACGATAAAGAAAGAAACAAGAATTCGGTTTTATTGCTATGTTTTACCTGAATCCTATAGAACATGAGCATTTACTGTCGAATCTGCTGATTCTCGAACTGTCGTTTTAAGCTTGTGTGTAGGAGACGTATGGCAATCGACCATTAGTTTAAATCCACATCATGACTCTCGTCTCACTTGTACCTAATTGGTAGAATCTTGCTCCTCTCCACACATCTCCGTTCGTCTGCATTTTGGTTTAAATCGGTCCTTACATTACTTAAACACCGCGCTAGACAACAAGATGAGTGTTCGGTAAAGTTTTATCGGTAGAAAATGAAACGCTGCCCTTTTGAGTCCTTTTTCAATCTTAACATTCAATTTTCATGAAGATTTTAGCCCCTCTTCGCCTATGCATTTTTAACTAAATCATACCGAACAAGTAATCTACTGAACATTACTGTCACAATAATTCTCACATGGTCAGGTTCACGAGGGCATCAGACCAAAACAATCTGGTTACATACGGGACAATGTCACGGTAAGTTGCCTAGCAGTGGTTGACCTCCATTGTGACCGCTAACCAGCGCCTGTAGGCTAGCAGAGCGAGTTTCTGTAGGCTAATTATACGTAAAGATTTTTCAGTTGTGATAAATTAGGACGCCATG
This sequence comes from Eugnorisma glareosa, assembly GCA_947578425.1. Taxonomy (NCBI): domain Eukaryota; kingdom Metazoa; phylum Arthropoda; class Insecta; order Lepidoptera; family Noctuidae; genus Eugnorisma; species Eugnorisma glareosa. The sequence goes on from OX387965.1 coordinate 18,035,552, forward strand.
TTTCTGTTAATTGGTCCCATTTAAAGTCATTTTTTCCCAGAAACATGAACATTTAAGTGTGTAAAATTCACAAAACGAAAAAAAATGGGTTTTTCACCGAATTCAACAAGGAGGCGATTATTCTCAATTCTATGGATCCACTTTTCAGTGGTTTTATACTAGAAATGTTAATCTCCAATCCAGAATCCATGAACAAGTTAAAATGGTAATAAGGCGGCTGCTAAACCGAGACAATTGGGATTCATCATTCCAGTACCGGAAATGGATAAATAATGTAGGAAGATGCGTCAATCTCTAGTTCAACTAGGCACCTGCCTACATAGAGGGTATAAGTGTAACAAGATCCTTAACGAAGCTGAAAGGCACTTGTTCCCCCCGGCGTCATTGCGATCATTTTGTTATTCTAGTTGTAATTTTGACCCCCAATATCTCCGTAACTAGAAGGTTCCCAGTTATGGTCTAGAACAAAAAAAATGATCGCAATGACGGGGAGAACAAGTGCCTTTCGGCTTCGTTAAGGGTCTTGTTACACCCTGTATATTACGAGAGAAGAAGAAGATCTATGAAGTATGGAAGAAGATGCTGTGCCGACCCCAAATAAATTGGGATTAAGGCAGGAGAATGATGATGTAGGCCTTATTCCAAGAGACCTAAGTTACCTGCCGTTAAAACTGTAGGCAAAAGAACATAAAAAACGTTGGCAGACGCAAATGATTTCTTTTGTTATTATAACAAAAGATTAAAGAACCTAAGTACAAAGAATAAGACGCAAAAACAGTAATTGACCCAAACATTCTGTCACACAAAACTGAACTTAATTAACGGCTCCCTTTCAATAACAACCTCGTTTTGATTATAATCCGGTATGAGCTCTTAAGCACTTTACGAGTGCGTATGCCTGAACAATACGCACGCACTTACAGTACGCACTTAAAGTACGACGACTACGCAGTGTCATACTTGACCCGAATACATTGCGAATGTCTTCCCGCGAATCTTTACGAGCGGTCGCTGTTACACCGTTGACGAAAATTACAAAGAACGATTAGTAGGTAAGTATTCGCAAGAATCACGAGCGCCTTTTTTATTTCTCAACGGGTTATTTGAAGAAAGCTAGTAAAGACGTAGATACAAGGTGCGAAACATTTAAACTTTAAAATATACTTCAACTTTTCATCTTTCCATGTAAAACAGATATGATGATTCTTATCTAGTTGAAAAAGGGGATTTTTCTGGTAAGGCCTTTTTATAGGTCGTAAAAAAGTTTTTGTCTAGTTGGGTAAAAGAGCTAGTGAAACGGATACCGACACTAAAACAGGATTCATAAGGAGTAAGTTATGAGGAGGAAATGACTGGAAGAAGAAAACGTGCTGCGCCGACTCCAAATAGAATGTGACAAGGGCAGAAAGACGATGATGATGATTCTGACCTCCTCCCCCACATATAACTTTCTCATCGGTAATTTAAAAAAAACAGCCCGTACATATATTTTAGTAGGAAGCAGCTTTATTTTTAACTAATTGCTGTCCGCGGCTTTGCTCGCGTTTTGGTCGGAAATTATTCCACGGGCACGTAGTAAATACAGCCTATGGCACTCGGGGATAATGTAGCTCCCTATTAGTGAAAGAATTTTCAAAATCAGTTCTGTAGATCCAGAGATTACCTCCTACATACAACCCTACAAATAAATTTTACCTCTTTATAATATTAGTATAGATAACTGAAGAAATATTTCTATTTGCGCGGGTTCAAAATGATGTACTTACTAATTTTGTAGTAAGAGTTTTAGCGTTGGTGACCTTCCACCCTGTAAATTTATTTAATTCAGAATTAGTAGTAGGTTTTATAATAACTGAACAACTGTTTCATAATGAAGTTTTACATAATTTTGTTTTTTAAGTTCAGAAACATCAAAATCAAATTATGCACGCCCACGTTTTAGAAACCTCAGGCTTATTTTGTTTACAAGTGAAGCCTCATTGATTACGCAAACTTTACAAGATTTTCACTTAAAAGGCTGAACAAACTCCAAATCGAATTACATTTTATTTAATCTTGTTTTAGACGTAAACAGAAAAACATTTTTTTCGTGTGATTGGATTTTAATAAACAATTTTCCAAGTATTTGGCGTTGAAAACGTTAATATTTCAAACCGTCAGCGTTTTTTCTCAAAGTGACTTTGATGTCAAAATAAGTTTATTAAGAAGTTATTGACGTGTAATCATTTTAAAGATTTACAAAAAAAGAAAGATAAATTGCTGCCAATGAAAAATACAGAAAAGTACAGGCATTTATAAAGCGAAATATTTAAAAATAATGTCTATGTTCCATTTATCATTTCAAATTGAGTTTAAAGAAATTCGAATTGAGAATTTGCGATCCAAATTTGCTCAAAATATGGACACGAAATAATCACACTTGAAGGTTATCTATATAATACCTAAATAAATTGGAACGTAAACTCTTCGGTGAACCATAAAGCTATGATATCATAGAGTCATAGTGCTCCATTTTCTGCAGCAAATTGGGGCTGGAGCAGAACAGATCGAATCGAAGCCATTCAGGAATTCTAGTCGACCGAAGCGAGCGTCAAATTGTAGATTCAAGCCTGCAATATTCAGTGAAATAGATAAGTTTTCAGAATAGAATAACGCAATTTAACGCTAACATTAATTTCTTACAGAAATTGGCAGTCAGATTTCGGACTTTCGTGTTTCGGCAGAAATAAAAAACTACTTTAAATTATACAGCAATGTACTGCTGGAATCTTCTCCACTCAATTTTAATATATATTTTTAAGTCTATTTAAGTTAACTAAGTTTTCAATCTAGCCGGAGGCGTACATCTAGCCTGCTTACAGTCACTTATTTACTAACCCTAAAAACTGTGCAAAGTCAGTGAATTTGAAAAAATATCGAAAGTCTTAAACTTTACGACAAACACAACAGGCCCATCATTTCTTAGCTTAAAGACTTCCGCTCACACCAAACAAAAAATCAAAACAATCAACACAACATGAACTCAATCCTTTATTCCCAACACGGTTACGCCTCGGTGTGACAGGCCCCCTCATGACACTGACACACACGTCCCACATTGAGATCGTCACGTCATCGCACATCTGACGCATAATCAGCTTGCTCCGGAACCAAAACATGATCCCGCTTCCTGTTTATTATAGTATCTGTTGAGTATTGAGTAAAGGATTGATTTATTTCTTCAGGTAATGAGGTCAGTATAGGGAATGGAAAGTTTTGATTTGAATGGCCCAATTTGTTAGCGTGTGACTTTGAGACGTTGAGATTTTTTTGTAGTGATTTTATTAAACTCTACGAATTTGAGCAAAAATTTAAAAAGTATAAATGCTTTCAGAAACAGAAAATAATCTCAGCAACTCATTTGTAAGAACAATCTCCCGGTACGTAGTGAATGTGGGTTCGACTTCTGTTCTTGTCAGTCGTCAAATCATAAATCTTAAAATTTGTTTAGAAAAAATATTCTACACAAGCCGTTTAAATTAATTTCGTGTAACTAAATGAATTCTGCGATTATTCGGATTGAGATAAAAAAGTTAAAAATATTGGTAGTAAACACCACTTGTACCCATTATCCACTTCCTTGTTTCCTATTCAAAACATAACTATGTCAGTTACAAAATAAGGTCCATAATCGTTTAGACTATTAAGACCGCTTAATATGGGTCGTTTGTCCAATTTCACAATTCGAAATGGCGCGGTAATCGTGTTATCAACTGGACTATCATGGTATAACCCGACCGTGTTATGGTCATTACACAATTATATTAATCTAAACTAGGTATATGTTCTACTTCGCAAATATGGAGGGTTTTAAGTATAAGTAGGTAGTAAAGATCTGGCCAAACTGAAGCGTATCCCGCACGGGGATTTTTCGTGCCGAATAATATGTCAACTGACTTGTGTAGAGGTGTTCAAACTGGTGGAAATAGTTGCGTGACATTTTCCTGCCCGTATTCCATTTTTTATTGGTCGGCGCACGCTGTTTATCTTCTTTTTCCATAGGTACTTCTCTATTAGCCGTCATCCCATGAGTCACACACTTTCTAGCCATATCAGAGGATATGGTTAGAAGGAGGCACACACAGTTCATCCATCGTGTATTTGTACTCTTATAGCCATTAATGACATTACATGACATATGACATTTTCCTCATTTCTCCGCATCACACAGAATGATGAATTATAGTTGCATGACCTCCTAATCATTCAAACAAACGTACTGTCCCGCGACCCGCACAGAATTCGCTTTAATGTGACCAGAGCTTTCCGGTGTTCCAATTATCAGAAGTTTATTACCATTATTAGTTACTAGCGACCCGCCCCGGCTTCACACGGGTGCAATGTCATACATATATAGGGTGAATGGTAATTAGTGACCGATACTTAAACACGTGATTGTACTCAAGATAACAAACAACTTTCCCAAAGAAACAATATTTTTTTACTCGTTCACTTTTATCCCAATAACACAACAGCCGTATGAAATTAGCTGTCAGTCGCGGAACACCCTTCTGTCTCCCACTATGCTCTGCCTACCCACTGTTGCATAGTACGATAGTAGTGAGATAGAACGGCGTCACGCGGCTAACAGCTGATACCTAGGTGACAGGCGCGCGCGCGCGAATTTCATACGGCTGTGTTATTGGGATAAATCATAAAAGTGATCGAGTCGGTATAAAAAAAAAGTTATTTGGGAAAGTTGTTTGTTATCATGAGTACAATAATGTGTTTAAGTATCGGTCACTAATTACCAGTCACCGTATATACCTTTCTCTTGAATCACTCTATCTACTAAAAAAAACCGCATCAAAATCCGTTGCGAAGTTTTAAAGATCTAAGCCTACATAGGGACAGACAGCGGGAAGCGACTTTGTTTAAACTATGTAGTGATTACCAGTGTTTCCAGTTTCGTTCAACGCTTTCTCTCAACAAAATAGTCTATTGTTATTGTTTCTAGGTATTACTATTGTCTTTGTACTAACATTATCTTGTGTTATAATTCTAGGGCTGGCAGACTAAAAAACATAAGTCCACAAGTGAAACTTTTCAGGAACAACTAAAAACTGTATAAAAAAAATAGCGTTTAACTATAAATTCAACTTTATTGGAATATTGGGATGTTTTTAATTAATACTAACATGCACGTAAATATAATTTGAAAAAATATAATAAAAAGCGATTTTAGTGACTTATGTTAGAAAGAACACTGTGTACCTAGTAGGTACTTGTGACTTAAGTGTATGAGAACAGTAAATTTAATTATAAACTATGTTTTAGTTGACATTCAAAAGTTACTTCTATGAACATAAAATTAGTTTAGCATGCATCATTTATATACTAGCCTATATTTATAATTTATATTCAACTATTTATTCATCTTCTTCACTATCTAAAATATCAGGGTCAGTATTACGTACATTGTTCACAGAAGGCAAATCTAAATAAAATCTATGAAAAACGTCGGGTATTAAGGAGAGTAAAGAAATCAGATCATCTTTCTTTTCTTTTGATATCGGTAAGGGCTGTACCGATATAACAGGAATAGTGTCAGGTATGGCAGAAACTCGACGTTTCAAGTTAAATTTGTAAAAATTACATTCCGTGTCCAAAGTGTCTTTGTAGGAGACTACGCCAAATTCAGAATCATAGCGCAACCACTTTTTATCGAGCCATTTAAATTGTCGCCCTCCTACATCTTTGTTTCTTAATACTAAAGGACCCTTTAACAATGAAGAAAAATCCAAAAAGTCGGAACTACGCATTTCGACAACTTCAAATTTTTTACTGCTCGATCTGATGAGTTGAATCCAATCATGCGGGTGATAAATCTGCAAATCCGTTTTCTTTTTCTTTTTTTCAATGATGCTATGATCCGTGTCCACTTCCATGTGGCTATGACCCGGAACCATGAACTTGTGGTCTATGACATCTATGTCTAATTTCTGCAAAGCCCAAGTCAACATTGAACTGACATGAGAATTTCTGTTCTGACCGCCACAAGTATCAGAATAAAATATTACATGTTTTGTATTCTCAGGTACGTATGTTTGAAGATGTTTAAAAAGACATGATGCTATTTGATTAGCTCCTCTAGCAGCTATGGTTTCATACCATATGTAACACACAGCTTTTCCAGTTTTGTTGTCATGGACAGTCAGGTTGAACGTCCACAACTGGCGTTTGTAGAAAGCTACAGAAGAGCTGAGGGCTGGAGTGGGTAAACACTGTTGTAAGTCAAATGTGTAAACTTGCACAGTACTATCACTTTTATTTACTTGAGTATCACATTTTTTCATTTCGTATGCTTGATCTGCGGCAGTCTTGTGATGTTCATGTTGAGCAATTAGTTCAGTTTTCACCTGATCTTCCTGACATAGTTGAATTTGCATCTTGAATTTGTCACAAGTATAACATGTGTCGGCACGGGGCTTTTTGAACGATAATCCTAATTTGTGGAATTCTTGACTATAAATTTTTACTGAAGGTGGATTGTCGCGGTTTTCACAAAATAAATCATACATTTTCGTAATAGTTAGATGAGAAGGCAAGTACTTTTTTGATGTAGTTTTTCTTGTGTAATGGCTCTCATAGGATGGAAATGATAAAATATGTTCCTTAATTTCTTGTCTTTTTTCATCAGAAATCTTATGTTTGGGTATACTCTTCCCACGGTTATCATCTGTTTGAGTGCCACCTATCGAAGACCGTTTTTTCGTGGCAACTGTTTTTATAAAATTATCGCTTTCGCCTAACGTTTTTAAAAGGCATCCCCGACAAATGGGTTCACGCTTCCCGTGAATTAATAAAAAATACTTGTATGTTTTCATGCGATTCTTTTGTTGGTCAGGATCTAGTGTGCGTTGTCTTTGAGTTGCCTTGTCGTGTATTTCAATTAAAGATGCCATATAAGTTGTTCTCTTGAGATATGTTCCTATTTGCCAATATTCGTTGAAAATAGCTTGTCTATCGTTCAATGATATACGCTCCTTGCATTTCATTCGACACGTCCCTAGCTCTTTCATTGTTCTGCTGGAAACAACTTTACCTTTTAACACGTTCATCGCGGAAGCCCATTTATGCATCTAGTTAATATGACGCAACGAGATCTAAAAGTCCTCGTTGTAATCCACAAGGAATGACGCAACGAGATCCAATAGATCGCGTACGACTTGGTCACTTCAAACCTCAATATTTCTATGAAATTTGAATAATCTTATTTTTTTTTTGTATGTGCAGGTATGGGATGAACAGACCTTTGAGTTCGTTTTCACCGCCTCAAGTTATCTAAAACAAAATACTGGAAAATATTCTAAATAAAAAAACGAGAACTTTTGGATCTCGTTCCGCACATGATATCAAAAAATGCGAGTACTCTTAGATCTCGTTTCGCCGATATTGCACAGTATCGATAAAAAAAATAGTGGTGGGAAACAATAAGAAAAACAACATTATCGATACAGGATCATTTATCCTAATAAAACAAAAGTAAGGCATCAGCTATTTTATTTAGTACAAAAAATGTCAATGTTTTTCATTAAAACACGGAAGACACATAGTTTTTTTACATTTCACACAGAAACCTTTAACCTGTTTTGTCTTTTTATCAGCTTCTTTGCTAGTCATTGTTCTTCGTGCCTTTTCGTAGCAACTCACACAACGTCTCTTCTTGGTATTTACTATATATTTGTGTTCGATGGTCAATTCCGGATCATCTTTTTCCAGGTTAAAACGAACTCCTGTGAATTTCGTTATGATGCTTTCAATAAAAATTTTCTTTGCCATCTTCTTTTTTTTCTTATTGTTATATACCACCCATGCATTTACTACAGCTGTTCCCAAAATTAGTTCCATCATCAATTTACGAAACCACTTCTGTCCCCTCTTCAATGTGCTGTAATAAGATGACATTTGGTCACTGTAATCAATTCCTTTTTTGCTATCATTGTAAAAATATACGCATTCTGGTTTCCTTATATGTTCCTCCCTCCCTCCCCTAGATCTTGTTTTTGTTACAAGTTTTGCGTCATGATTTTTGCATGAACTAATCATTAAGACTGGTCTTTTGTCCACCCACTTTATAACTTTTACACCTGTTCTTCTCATCTTTCCAATCACTTCGCCCTTTTTTATCTTTTTTGCCACAACAGACTTTGGTAAACCCCTTCTGTTTGCTCTGAGAGTACCACACAAAAAAGTTTTTCTCTTTAACAGTTCTTCAGCAAGTTCTACGCTGTTATAAAAGTTGTCTGTTATAACAATCCTACCGTTTTTGTCCAAATTTTGTATTAATTTCAAAACAGTCTTCATTCCATGATCCTTTTCCCGTCCTTCCTGTCCTTTTCCTGTATACACTATCATATTACAAGTATATCCATCGACAGTACATAGTTTGTAAAGCTTCACTCCATATTTGTGCGATTTATTTTTTATATATTGCCGGAAAAGTAATCTTCCGCGCCATGGAACCATGGTCTCATCAATAACTAGGATTTTACCTGGGACAATAACTTTCTTGAAATTAGCAAGAAGCATTTCATACACATCACGTATTTTATTTAGTTTATCGGTTGTCCTGTCAACAGTGTCATCACTAAAATGCCAAAATTTTAAAATTGCAGTAAATCGATCTCGACTCATAACTTTTATGATATATTCGTTTCGGTACATAATGTTTTTGGACCAATAGTCATTAACATGTGGAATTTTATTCAAACCCATAACTAGGGCAACACCTAAAAACTTCAGCATCTCTTCTCGGTTAATTGGCTTCCAATAGCGAAACCTAGATTTTCTCTTCAAGTCTGGATTAGTAAGAAATTTTTCCGCGAACAAATTAGTCTCAAGAACCATCTTGTCAACTATTTCATCTGTTAGAAACAGTCTAAATAACTCATCTGGTGTCTTAGCATTTTCAGGTACATTGTATTGACATTCGTGGGGGTACTCTTCAAATTCCGGAGTCGTGTCCTCTATGTCGACCCATTCGTCTCTATCAGAGTCTTCTGCAACATTTTCTCGTTGTACTGTAATGTTTGGAGGTGTTCCATTGTTCATCTGATTGTTACTATCTCCATCACTTTCATCTTCGGTTGTAATAACAGTAATATCAGATTCACTTTCCGAAGAAGTGCTAGGAGCATAACTGCTGTCATCATCTGTATCAATGACTGGATCATTTTCGTGGGTGCTATTAATACTCGTACTAGTAATTGTCTCGTTATCTTTAATAACAACATTAGAAGAAGATACACACTGTGCTTTTATTACTTTATCCATGTGAAGAGGTAATCGACTGGGACCTGGCGTAGACAAATCTGATTGTGGTTCTTCTGGTGTCTCATGAAAATTTAAATATGAATTTAGTTTTTTTTTACTAGTACGATTATTTCTTTTTGGTGTATTAAGTAGATCAGATATCTTTTGCTCATCGAAAGACTCATCAAGGGTAAGCATATTTGACACCGAAATATTGCTGAGGGAACCATAAGTAGAGTTACACCCAGACAATGGCACTAATGGCAAAGTATCATTATTGCCCATTGCATTATCTGTAATAACAGGCGCATTTTTTGGTGCTGGAATTATTATCTCCTCTATTATTTTTATCTTTTCAGTTCGTAAATCTATGCCAGCATAGTCCCAATCTGGTGTGCTAGGTGGTACAAACTGCAAAAACCCTTGTTTGCTGGTACTTGGCAAGTTAGATGTATGTAAGTTAGAACTACCCACATCTTGATCCGTGCTGCACGTTGTATCACGTTGGACGCATGGTGATGGTGACGCATTAGTAAGTTCTTGATAAGAATGTCCAGTACTCGGGCTAACACAAATATTTTCACTATGTACTCCATCAACACGTTTGAACACTTTCCGCAACAGGGATGAAGATTTTGGAGATCGATTATTTTCATTCACCACGTTAGGTTCTTTGGAAGAACTAAAGGAAAGTTCCAAAATTTTTCGACTGCGTTTGCGATTCGTCATGATTACAGCGTACTTGACGTGCACTCATCGAAAGTTATCACGGCACTAATTCTTTTCTCATCAAGCTTCGCACGAGATCGCAACGAGATCCTTTAGTTCTCGTTCCGCACTAGATGCAAAATTTTACTATTTGGTCGCAACGAGAACTATCAGATCTCGTTCGTTTTCATTCATAAAAATACTACACCCGAAGTACCTAACATCAGAAAATATATTTATCTCACTCTAGCAGTAAAGAAACATACAGAAATATCATTTGCCGAAACGGGATGGACATAGGATTTCACTTGCGCGATACTGAAACGTCATAAACGAGAACTAAAAGATCTCGTTCCGCGTTGAACGTGTTAATGTTTTATATGATTGACCTGTGTTGCGTTTTATTTTCTTTTCTTTTTTCGTAATGCGAATACTTTTTTTTGGAGATGTTTCGACCGCAGGTGGCGTGTCGGCTCTTCGGTCAGTATCGGTGGATGTCGACGAATCTACTGCTGTTTCAGGGAGTTCGAAATGTGGATCCAGAACAGAATCATCACTTGAGAAATCCATTTCTCGATTAATAAACATGACGCCAGTGTGGCCTGATGATGTGGAAGGCATTGGTTCTTCTTCCGCTATTGTGCCTGTAGATTGCTGTTCATTTCGTTCATCTAAAAATAAAAAACGTACTGTAGAGGCTAAAAAAAATATTATTTTAATCATTTATTAATGATTGATGCTAAAATGAACAAATCACTGATGATTTCTGCTAAAACTACAATGAAAGATAAATATATTATTATTACTTTCTGATTTAAATCAAACATGGCAAACTTACCTTCAACATTTGTGTTTCTCCTCATCACCATCTCAACTAATTTCTTTCCTCGCTGACAATCCATATTAATTGGGTATACTTTCAAGTAAAATGTCACACACCACAACTGTTCTAACAAATCAGAGCAAAACTAACTCGACTAGTGTGACCCAAATCACTACAGTTACCACTTCAGTTTTTTGTAAGCAATAAATAATAATTTGAGTACCTACCCTCGAATTAAAAATCAAGATAAAAGGACGCACTTGACGTTCCTAATAACATAAGTCACTTTCTGCGTCCATGAAGTCCGAGAGCTTCAAGTGTTCCTTTTAACATAACTCAACTTATGTTTTTTATAACGCCGCAAGATTAATGCGATTCAAGAGGTTGAAAAAGGACACTACTTAGATTCAAGCCCGAACAAGCGAATATGACTTATGTGCTTTAGTCTGCCGATGTATTGGTGTAAATGAATAATTTTGGTACAAAGAAAAAATAAAGCATTTTTTTGACTTATGTGCTTTAGTCCGCCGACCCGACAATTAGACTGGGATTTGATAACCCCAGAGGTCCTAAGTGCAAACAGATGGATGTGTGTGGAGTCCAAAGTTATTGTTTACGTTTATGTATTAGTAATTAATTGTGCTTATAACCCGGAGAATGTTTATTCAATGAAGGTGAATGAAGAAAGAAATAATGTGAGGTGTATATCCCCGATGTAAGGTATGAATATCTTGGTATGGACATGTGATGAGGAGGGATGAAACGCATTTTACTAAAAAAGTGACGGATATTAATGTTGATGGCTGGAGAGGGAGAGCGAGACCAAAAAAAAAGATGGATGGCTTGTGTGAGGAATGATGTGAAAGAGAAAGGAGTAAATGATACCGTGACGTCTGACAGGGGAGAATGGAATAAGAAAACGTGTTGCGCTGACCTCAAGTAGGATGGGACAAGGGCAGGAAGATGATGAAAGTATGATGAAAAGTGACTTCACTGTTCCAGTTCCAGACTTCAGAGCGGAAAATGGACATATCATTCGCCGATGTAGGTCTCCAAAATTATACTAGATGACACCTAAATGGATTCCTTCATAAAAGTGTGCTGTTTTTGTTGTGGACTTTCAGCGCCCTGATCAGCGCTGAGATCTGAATATCTTGGTGAAGATGTAATTTAGTGTAAAACTAGCGACCCGCCCCGGCTTCGCACGAGTGCAATGCTGTACATATAAATCTTCCTCTTGAATCACAATCACTCTATCTATTAAAACCGCATCAAAATCCGTTGCGTAGTTTGAAAGATCTAAGCATACATAGGGACAGACAGCGGGAAGCGACTTTGTTTTATACTATGTAGTGATGAAAGATCAGAGCTATTATGGTTACTCTTCACTACATAGTATAAAACAAAGTCGCTTTCTCTGTCCCTATGTCCCTTTGTATGCTTAAATCTTTGAAACTACGCAACGGATTTTGATGCGGTTTTTTTTAATAGATAGAGTGATTCAAGAGGAAGGTTTATATGTATAACATTGACCCGTGCGAAGCCGGGGCGGGTCGCTAGTTTGCTTATAACTAGCAGTACTACCTATGAACATACCATCACGCCTATAATTCCCGAAGGGTTAGGCAGAGGTTAACGAAATAGTACATCCACATTTCGTCAGTTATGTTTAAGTCCCATATTATATCCCGGTGAGCCTTTTGCCATCAGCCGGACACAAATAAAGACTCCCTGGCTGCTATTGAGAAATTCCTGATGCAAAAACCCAATAACACTTTGCCCAAGCCGGGAATCGAAACCAGGACCTCATGCTCAGTACTCGCGCTTGGACTACAAGACCTATGAAAAGTAATGAACGTTGAATAACACAACTTCCTTCAAAATAGAAATCTTCACATTATCTTTAAGAAACGTTAGCGCCAAATAAATTAGGTCCTTATACCAACAGAGAACTAAAGCGTAGACAACTAAAATACCAAGTGAGCGTGCCAAAATCTCAGACATTCTGCCCCAAACTTAATAACTTGTTACAATCAAAATTGAACTTTAAAACAACCACGTATAGTTTAGATTTAATTTAGCAGGCGAATATCTTAAAGTAAAACAAAATTGCACTATAAACTTGGAGAGATAGGGTCTAATTTGAAATGAGGTTATTCCTGTTTAAGGCTACCCAAATAGTTTTAGTTGTTCTGTGTTAAATTCGAAGTGAATCGCTGGCGTGCTCCGCGATAGCTACTTGAATAGAATTCTCTAACAATGTTGGCCCAAAAATTTAGTTCTCATGGCAGCGTTGGGTGATCTGAGCATCGGCTAGTTAGGAATAACCGTAATGACCATTATCATCTGTTTAGCTTTAAATTATGTTCGGGTCGGCTTCCAGTCTAACCGGTTGCAGCTAAAACCAGTATTTTACATAGAGCGACTGCCTATCTGACCTCCACAGCCCAGTTAGTAATGGAATTACCCACTAGGATAGGAGGATCCCCTTGGTAAGACTGGTTGTCAGACTACCTGTAACGACTGCCAAAGATCTACAAATGACAGTTGGGACCAACGGCTTAACGTGTTTGTCGACGACGCGACGCGATGGTACTCGTACAATGAATACTTAGAAAACTTTTCAAAAAACTAAAAACAAGTTTACGCATAACATAGGAATGTATAAAAATAACTAGTCCGCCGTCTTTGGGAGTCCGCTCCATTGGATTAAGAATAACGTCACTTAGCTAACCATGCATTGTCATCCAAACTAAACATTCTTAATCGGAAACCGGGAACTGGATCAAATCAATTTAACTTCTAAGATTTTTTCACATAATTACGGGTAAAGGTAATACAAGTGTTTTAAAAATGACACACGCGTTTATAGGTTGATGCATATCGCATCACCCTTTTTTATTATTTTTTTCGGATGGGAAGTCATCAAATAACCTCCTGCTCAGCCCAGAGCGGGAGGGGTCTCCCGCTCTGGGCTGAGCAGGAGGGAATGTCAGACTTTTACTGACTAAAACCCATCCATGTTCCTTCCTTTGTCCTTTGTGTTCCAGGGCCGCGGTATCTCTTTCGAACAGTCCCGCAACCCTGGCAATATCGCATCACCCTTAGGTGAATCTTTTTCAGAAATACAAGATTTCATGTCGAAATCGTGTATTTGAATTATAACCACGTGAATTTAATTCAATTTAATTTTAATTCTGAACAAGATTCTATTTCTCAAAATTTACCTACTTTATGAAGATACATACAACTTAAAGTTTTGATAGTGACTTTGTGACACGATTTTGCTTATGTCACACACCTAAACAATGAACGAGTAATATTATGTTTAGTTTAGAAGGCCACGTATTTGACAGGCCCTTTTATTTGTAATGTTAATTGGTATGTCAACTTAAAGTACACGTACATACTATGTTACATAAACACTACTCGTAGTTTCATCTTTCTAGAGGTCTTATATCACTTTTCTCGATTGGTTTTCTCGTCTAGCATCTTGAGAGGCTACTCGGATTAAATTAAGGCGATGGGACCTATGTAGTATCCTTACGGTCTCCATTACAGTTTTGAGACGATGACCAATATCGAATTTTGTAGTCTAAAAGCAGTGGCTAGCTTCGGACGTTTCATTATCCATGTTTAAGTGAATTGAAGTGGTTTAAGTGAATAAAATATAATTTGAATTTGAACTGTAATTTGGGGTTATCATTTAATTAAACAGTACCAGTACGAACACATGACTGATTTTGTCATAATGTACACAATTCATTTCCTTATTTATACAAATACTTACAAACAAGTAATCTCACACATTGTTTTTGTTACGGTTAATTAACATCAGAACCATTGATATTAATTTAATTACGAACAGATCGTTTTAAGTAAATAGATTCTACGATGTCCTGAGGATAGCCACTCAATGTCATCCATTAATTTTCTAGTAACATGCAAGTTCTAAGGGTGCTTGGCGTCTAGCGGAGCGGTGGCAAAGCTTTGAAAAATAAACCATTTTTATTTGAATGTTGTAGGCAAATATAGAGGATATTAAGTAGAGAGAGTATACAAGCTAAAGATCTTAACTCGACGGTATTACATTGTACTTTTAACAGACAGAAAGGAGAAGGTATGCACACTGATTTTTCCGTGATTCCTGCATAGCTATTCACAAACGTTTCGATTCGATTTCGATTCGGTAAGTCCTATCTATTTCATATCTAGTCTATTTTTTTTTAGCTTTACGAAAGCGATATTTCGATTCGGTAAGTCCTATCTATTTTATATCTAGTCTATTTTTTTTTAGCTTTACGAAAGCGGGCGGGGTATATGCGACTTTCCGAATCGAAATCGAATCGAAGCGTTTCCGAATAGCTATTGCTGGTCTGATCTACGTGATTCTTTTTAATTTGGTAGAAGTCTGCGCGGTAGGCTTATATAAAATTTTATTAACTTTGCTTTAGCAGTTCATGAGTTATCTTCTATAATACGTATTTTTTCCTCACATGAAAAAAAAACGATGCTGGGCGAATACATAAGCACCTCACCAGAAGTCGGTTAAAACTCAAACAAAGAAAATAATTATGTACTTGTGGTGTGGTTACCGCAAGAAGAAATTTTAGCTATCCGTCACTCAAACCTATTTTCTTTTTATCCAAGTAAACATATTTCTAAAAACACACATTTTTTTTTCAGTAAATACCCGTAGAAATAAACTGATCGTCAGACAACAGATTCCTTTGAAACAATAAGTTATCGGACCGTTTAGTGTTTTTACGAATCGTGAATTCGAAGATGAATGATTGCTTCTAAAAATATCTTATCTTGAAAAAAAAATGTAGGAAATGTTGCCCTTGATTGTATTTTTGCGCTATAAGTAAAGACAGTTCTATTCAATTCAAGTCAAGATAAAACTACCTAATATGAATTATCAAATTAATGAAATATTGCTAACTAGCTTTTGTCCGCGGCTTCGCTCGCGTTAATTTTGAAAATGACAATCGATTCGGGTTGTACTCTGCTTGTAATAATATAATTCAATCATCATTCGAAAGACACGTGGCGCCATCTAGTATCATAAGAACGTTATTGTTGTTTTCCTCGGGAACAGTACTTTTTTTCGGTATGTCCGTTTCTGTACATCCTGACAACGTATACTTACGCAAAATTTCAGGATGATCGGTTCAGTGGTGTAAGCATGAAAAGGTAACAAACTTACTTTCGCATATATAATAATAGTAAGGATTGTTGTTTAGTGATTGATGTTGAAGATTAGTTAATAAATGTACCCTATTTATTATTTTGTAAAAATTGGGTCAATGTTATTTTGACTACAATATTAAAAAATAAATAAATAAGTAGGTACTATCTACATTTTATCTTGAGTGAGAAAACTTGAATAATCACATCGTGAAAGTTTTGCGAAAATTCATCAAAAATTCCAATTTCCTCTTTGCTCGACGTTGAAATAATTTCATTCAAGAGGCTTAATATCTGATACTTGTGTTAGCTATAATAATCCTTTGCCGAAGTTCTTTTGACTTTTCAAGTCATGTTCTCTTGATTACAAGTTGTAGACATGTTTGATTGTCATTTGTTATTTATGAACTTCCGAAGTTGATGAGTACTTTTGATCTCTATTGTAATTTTTCTGTTTATTTTTGTCACATTGACACGTAATTTTGTATGCTGGTAACAGGTCTAATTTTGCGTTCCCAATTATTGCCATCATTATACATAATAATTATTATCATTAAATAACACGACACACATTTTATCATCGAAAATTTTCCATTTTTCAACTACGAAGATGTTGGGTAATCTAGAAACTGGACTAGAATCCTAAGATTAATTGCTCTGGTATTTAGTCTTTCTTCTTTATCGTCCGAACGATAAAGATGAAACGTGTCAGAGTTTTTATACCCCCCATCTCGGCCTCTGACTTGGCTTTACATGCCGTCGAGAAATATCTCTCAGGCATGCAGGTTTCCCTTCACCGGAGCAAGTGATTATTATACAATACGCACATGAATCCGAAAAATCAGAGGTGCGTGTTTTGGGTTCGAACTTGAGACCTATGACTTGGCAGTTCAATGGTCACACCTCTAGTCTATCACTGATATCGTCAATAAGCACCACGCTGGATCATAAAATTGGATATCACATATCTTCGATTTTTTGGTTCTAGGACATTTCCTCACGATGTTTTCCTTCACTGTTTTGAAAGCAGTGGGTGATGAAATAAATTACATAAAGTAATGTGGCTGTCATGGGCAGCAGACTTCTGCACCTACGAGTTCGTTTGCTCTAAATGTAGATTATGGGCATTATTCCAGCTAATTCACAGCAGCAGCAGCGTACAATGGATCCAAGCTCTCTCAGACTTAAATTACAATTCCTTATCCAACATTAATTTCTTCCACAGGTCAAGAATACAACTTCAACAAGCTAACAGACGAGGAGGTGAACTCTCTCGGCCAGACCTACGACTACGACTCCATCATGCACTATGCGAGGAACACCTTCAGCAAGGGCACCTACCTGGACACCATTCTGCCTCTGGAAGTCCATGGCAAGAAGAGGCCGGAGATCGGACAGAGAGTGAGATTGAGTGCCAGTGATATCGCACAGACTAATCTTCTGTATAAGTGTGCAAGTAAGACTATGATTATTATGATATTTTATTAAAATCTGAAAACCTATTTAACAACCAACTGAAATACGTAAAAAAGATTTTCACATATATCGCAGTAGTTATAGAATAGATAGATGTCGTTTTTATTCAATTTTAGCAAGTTAAATATTTTCAAAAACAAAAATTAATTCTGCTAAAATCCTGTATCGGCCATTTACTATGATTCTCATCATTTTTACCAACAATGCATATACAGCGTGTAACAGAAAGGGTATAATCATATGGAATACTGTGGTACTGACCATCAAACTGATCAACTTTCTCTATGGGACCACCATCGAAATCGTAAAAAAATAATCACATGTCCCATACATTTGGGTCGAGTAGGTATTGAAATTTGTATAGGACAGCTGATTATTTTTTTACGATTTCGATGGTGGTCCCATAGAGAAAGTTGTTCAGTTTGATGGTCCGTACCACAGTATTTCATATGATTATATACCCTTTCTGTTACACGCTGTATATGGGGTGGAAGACACCGATGCGGAAACGGTTTCCACGTTTTCAGTAATAGGTAATTTCAGCTGTTTCCTACAAAAGTGCAACCTGCACGGTCAAAATGTATGATAGTCCGGTTAAGCAGCATCAACCTGCGAGAGCTGTTGCGCTGCGAGTGGTCCCTGCAAAAAAAAAAGTCAAAATGTATGGAAATGGAACTGCTATATATTTTAAAATAACCGATGAAAAAATTCTATGTAGGGGGGCTGCACCCTGTATTGTTTTGGTTCATGCCAAGAGTTATAGGAGAAAACGCACTGACCATGCCATGCTCAAACATAACATCTATAGTATCGCTGTTGACCCCTCTTAATGAGCCAAATCAATGCTTATCCTAGTAGTGGGCCACTTCAGTGGTGCAACAAATGGAGATCGACCCCATGACCAATACAAGATTCGAAAATCTGTTTTACACAGAGCTTAAGTCTTCCATAATAATTTGATGAATATTCAGACTAATCATTTAAAAACCCACCCAGTATTTCATTTACAATCAAAGTAATAGTCTCTGAAACAGACTCTACAGCATTTCTTTTATAAACAAATTATAGTCTCACTAAGTAATTTCAAACAGAGCACCTAATTGAATTGTGCCTTCGGAAAATCTAATATCTTAAATCAATACGAATAAAGCCGACTGTGATTTCAAAATTGAAATTACTTAAATTTCTCAGAAGTGCTGCTTACTACATCCAATATACCCACGATCAAAAATCCCAAACGATTCGTTAAGACTAACGGGGAATTACATTACGAAAATTAATTCCCCATTTAAAGAAATAGTGGTAGTGCCCGAAGTAAATTATCTAATATCGGTGTTTACAGGTAATAATGATGATTTAATATTGTAAACAGAATCCCATAAAAACATAAATACTCGTATGAAATGAGAGCCAAGTTCAATATTATGATATAAAGGATGACAAGACCGTTCTCGAAGCCAAAAGGCACTTGTTTTCCCCATCATTACGATCTTTTTTTGTTCTAGACCATATCTGGTAACCTTCTAGTTACGGAGATACTGGGGGTCAAAGTTCCCACTTTGTCACAGGTGTTTTTATATACATGTTTTTATTGGAAGATTTTTACTTTAAACACCTCCACGACCCCCGTACTACTCAATCCATCCATCAGCACAATGTTTTGAGTGCGTTACATTGAGTCCTACCGTAAAACGTATTATTTCATCCCAAAAAAAAGTCGTTTCCCAGCAATAATTTTTGCGTAAAGTTACTTAGTTTGATGTACAGAATGCTTGGTTGACGGCTTAATGAAGGGTCCTGTTACACACTGTATGCCTTGTTTATTGACTTCAACGACAAAAGAAGTGAGATCAAAATGGGTGCCAAGTTCAATGGTCAGTCCTGAAATTTATATAAAACAACATAAAATATTTTATATCAACTTAAAATGTCATTTATTCTTATAACTTATGATAATTACTGACATGGCTAGTTCTCATATACAAATTATTATTAAGTACCTACTTAAACAGTCATGGAAGAGCCCTTTGTTCGATGGCTAGTTTCTACCAGCAAGCCAAATTTTCAGAAGAATAATATAAGAACTTGCAGCTTTAGAAATTGCGAAAGCTATAATATAATTCGTATATGAAAACTAGCCAAGTCAGACCTTAAGCTTCAATACATTGTCCTAATTTATAATAAGACTAGCGACCCACCCCGGCTTCGCACGGGTGCAATGTTATACATATAAACCTTCCTCTTGAATCACTGTATCTATTAAAAAAACCGCATCAAAATCCGTTGCGTAGTTTTAAAGATCTTAGCATACATAGGGACAGACAGCGGGAAGCGACTTTGTTGTATACTATGTAGTGAAATGTTAAGTTGTTACATAATATTTTATGTTGTTTTATATAAATTTAAGGACTGACCATTGAACTGTATTTGAGTTATGAGAGGGTCAAAAGTGGCTCCATATGGTTCGTGTAATATTACACACGGTGCTGCTCGCCAGTTCTGTTGTAGCTTGAACTGAGCTTGACACGCTATCGCGAGTCTAGACACGAAAGGACTGCCTTGTTGGCCTAGTGGTCGCAAGTAGGACTGCGGAGCATGAATTCCCAGGGTTCGATTTCCAGGACGGGAAAAATGCTATTTGGTTTTGTCGTCTATACTTCTATACTAATGCATTTTAGAGAGGTATTTGTTTGTAAATTTGTATGGGATGATCTCCGGAACTAATGACCTAATTAGAAAAATTCTTTCACTGGCAGAAAGCTACATTATGCGTGGGTGCTATAGGCTAAATTTATTTTTATATCTAGCATATTAGCCGAGCTATCACTATTTTAGCCGACGATGTAGTGGGTGATATGCTAGTCAGAAATAACTAGCAGTTCGGAGTTAGTATTGTGCCCGGTTGATGCAATAAGCTCGCCCCGAATCGCAAGGGACTGGCGAAATGTGAGTGTGCTATAGGCATACTCTGCCTACCCCTTCGAGAATTACAGGTGTGATGTTATGTTATAGAATGCGGAAGGACATTGCTGGGTAACTCTGGGTGGTTCAACTCGCCCGGGTTGGGCAGTGAGACGCCCCCTACGACCCCCGATCGCTGTGAGTGGAGGATCGTGGCTACCCATGGAGAACGAGTCGTCCTGAACATTACTGGTAAGTGAAACTAGCATGAGTTTATCGGGTTATTATGTATCTTGGTACTTCTTCTTCTTCTTCTCGAATGGATGACTCAGATTTTGTCCGACCAGTACATAGCAACCTGGACGTCTCTGCCGTTTGCCTCATTCAAGTCCTGGAGGGTGCAATTAGTTGTACACGACGAGCAGGAGAGAAGGTTTGCCATATCCAGTGTTGGGGCTCCACACTCTCATTGTGTCCGAGATGGGTCGATTATACCCCATCTAGCTAAATTGCATCGTTGTACTTAGTAATGATTATGATGCCACCTAGCCGATTTCGGCCACAGCGACTGCATTCGATGGCTTTCTAGGGAGGTTGTCGAGAGCTTTGGTGTGCTGCTCTATCATATGCTCTCAAGTGGCTAGCATATCCAACTTTGGCTGAAAAACTCGAGCACAAAACAGGTACTTAGTAACTAGGCTATGGAGGTAACGTTGGCAGTCGCTCCATGTAAAATACTGATATTCAGCTTATCCGTTTAGTCTTGAAGCCAGCCCACAAAATTGGGAAATTGCTAGGCATCGTAATGTAATCCTAACATTAGTTTCAAGTTTTCTTGACATTGCCTCGTTGGTCTAGTGGTCGCAAGCACAAATGTTGAGCATGAGGTCCTGGGTTTGATTCCCAGGACGGGAAAAGTGTTATTTGGTTTTCCCATCAGGAATTTTCAGTAGGAGCCACCGAGTCTGGATTTGTGTCCGGTTGATTGATGGCAATAAGCTTGACATTACCTGGGACTTTAACATAACTGGCGAAATGTGGATGTACTATTAGGTACACCACTGCCTAACCCTTCAGGCATTACATGCGTAATGTTGGGTTATGTTTTCTTGATAATCCTAGATTATAGTTTAACTTGGCTCCCACTATCTCAAAGGTATGGAAACAACCTTTTTTTGTCGATGTTTGGGACCTGCTGGTCCCTACATTTAGGTGCCTACATTTCAGCGAAAAACAATAGAATATTTAGGTAGGTGTAGGTTTTTAAGGCCGAAACACACCGGATCCGTACACGTAGACGTGCACGTGCACGTGCACGTACCATGACGTTGTAATATATGGAACTTTATAGAGACATGGCACACCGCTTGCGTGACGTACACGTGCGCGTAGACTACATGCGTAACGCTACGCATTGCAGCTGCCATGTGTCAAACTTGCTGCGTACCTACGCAGAGCGGAACAGCAACGTCACATTGATGCGTGCAGTAATGACGTTGTAGTCAATGGCATTCCGCATTGGACGTCACACCGAACAAGTTTGAACACGCACGTATCTTTGCTGCGCGTGACTACGCGCGTGACTTACGCATTCAGTTGTATTTGTTTTCAAGTTTTACCGATAGTAAGTGATGTTTTGTTTCGGTTTTAATGATGAATAATGAAATTAAAGAAAAACTAATTGTTTGTACAACACAAAAAAACAAAGAGTAAAAAATATGTCATATAAAACTTGAACCCATTGTTTTTTGGCACACCCAGGAATATTCTGTCACAATGACAGTAATATTGCTTCTTCTTCATCAGATGAACTACTTGGTCCATTTACCCAATCTTCTTCAGACATCGTACACAAGAATTGCTGGATACGCAAAGGACCGGTGCGTTGCGTGCGTACCACGTATGCGTAAGCGTAAGCGTACTCGTATGCGTAACCCGGTGTGTCAGGGGTTCACGCGCGTCACCACGCGCGTGTACACGTGCACGTCACGCCACGCATCTGGTCTGACCAGGCCTTTAAGGTTCCAAATTTAAAAGGCAACACAGAACGTTAAAAAACTCTTCGTTGTCTATCACAGAGGTTTTATACCATCGTTTTAAATGGTAAGACCTCCTTTGTGTCCTACCTTACTGACTAACTAACGACAGTTTATTTCAATCACACACAGAATTAAGTAGCCTACTTACTTAATGTCTTTGAGAAAATATTCATTTGCGATGTATTATATTTATAGGTATCGTCTGGGATATTGAAATGTAATATCCTTTGAAAGTGGGTCAATATATTGTGTAATACACGAGGTTCCCCAGCTTTAAATGTCAAGTGCTCATCAACTTAAGCAAATCGTCTTCCATCCAATCGAGACGTACTTCGCTAAATTCTAATTGATTGAATTCATTTCCAAGTGGAAATTGCATATTCTCACCTTTGACTTTTAAATGTGATTGCTTCGTCTGCATTGCTAAACACCTACACTTTACTGTTAACTATAGTCATGGCTTAATTTAAACAGTGTTTAGTGATAATAGTTTTCAAGCATGTGGCTAAATAAAAACAGCCGCTTGAGTCGGTCTTCAGGTATAGCCGCGCTTGCCTAGGTTGGTTTGTGGATGGGTGATCTCCTATTATACAACGTGTTACAGAATTAACGCAAAACCTCTTAAGGGATCATTGTACTCAACTTTAACTATGGGACCAACACCGAAATCACGAAAAAAAAATCTGCTGTTCAGTACATTTTGTCGAGTTATGCACACAGGAATGTATGGGGCAGTCGAACTTTTTTTTCGTGATTTCAGTTTTGGTCCCATAGTAAAAGTTGTTCATAATGATGACTACAATGATCCCTTAAGAGGTTTTGCGTTTATTCTGTTACAAGTTCTATATCGAGTTTCCTCCGTGAATCGGAAAGCACTTTAAGCCGTTGGTCCCGGTTGTCATTTATAGATATTACACAGTCGTTACCGGTAGTCAGTGGTCCGAAAGACTGACAACCAATCTTAGCAATCGTATAATCCAGTACTAACTGCGTTGTGGACGTCAGATAAGCAGTCGCTC